>JAHDVF020001064.1:0-1293573 GCA_022606425.2 Lepidostoma basale
TGATTGGCGGCCGTATACAGAACTCGGATGTCTTGAGTGATGTAGGTCTATTTGTCCCTGATAATTACCTTCGTCAAAGACAGCACAGATTGTTTTATTTGCCACGCTGCAGAACCAACCTGCCAATGGTAATGTCTGTGGGTAGGGCAATCTTATTGCTTAATCGGATCGCCTCGGAGGTCGACATATTTCGTGATAGTGTGAGTTGCCTCAGGGATGCAATATCAATGTTATGATTTTTTCTTACTCTTAAGCTTAATTTTTATTTTTGTTTAATGCTTCTCTGTTTATAATGTAATTGCAAACGATTTGGAATTGTATGTCTGTAATGTTTGTGATTATTATCAAAATAAATGAAATGAAATGAAATGAAATATTCGTAGATCACTATTATAACCATCATCACAGGATTATAGACAAAACGACCCTTTTAGGATCATCTTTCTATAATCCTATACGAGTATCTATATATCTCCATGTATCTACGCGTTCTTTATTTCATTGACCCATTTAACCCGTGGGCATGGATTGTCGATTCTCAAAGACACTGATATATAATAATTAAAACTATGTGGTCTATTTTCAACCACATATCAAAATGTGAATGCTTTAAAACGCTTTAAATCTTAATGCCCAAAACTAAACAACCCCTACAGAAGTCAAACTAAATTAGACGAATTCATTTGTTTTACTTCTAAATTGACCGCACGCTTAGGAGGCAGAAACCACCCTATCATCTCTACTTAACCCTTATTAAGCATTTATACAAAGCAAAGCTGAACAACTGCGAACCTGATGTGCGTATATATTTAAGTGCTCACGTTAAAAATGGATTAAATTATTCGAGAAGGCACCCTTCTTTTTACCGAAAGTTTTTGCACGGATGTTTCATCTATCTAGTAACTTTACACATTTACACGTGCTTACGTAAACATATTAATCACTTACGTAAATTAAAAAGTCGGCGTCGCAATATGACTGTTTCTAAGTCGCATATTGGATTGATTGGTTATTTGATATGACAAAATTTGATTTTTTTTAAATTATAAACTATCAAATTTCATCAAATAAGGTTATTAGATTATGAAGTTTTTTATATTCGGAATGTTAGTGGGACGCTACCGTTATTCAATTACTTAAAATCCATTTTTTTACAATTATAAACAGGTTTTCATAGTATACAGTTGCTGAAAAAATAAATTAAAATTATAAAAAATATGAAGTTAATTTCAATTATTTCTTATAATATCGGCAGCTAACTACCATCTTCTTGACCATATTACAATATAAACGATCATTACTAGAAAAACAAGTACCATAGATTTTAATATGCTATATATTTATATTAATTTAAATATTGACACTTATTTTTTACTATTTTTTAAGCAATATTGAATATTTCACATGCTTAATTATACATATTGTTTATATTGTTCAGCGATGTTGTGTGCGTCATATGCTACGCGGACGATGCTGCACTGATAGCAGAGTTGGAAGACGAACTGCAAAGACTCTTAAATAGATTCCAGTCACCGGTCGCCAACTATAATGTGATGATCTCAGTTGAGAAAACGAAAACCATGACATTCTCAAATAACCCTTAGGATGCAGGTTATCCATAAACGACTCAATGCTGGAACAGGTTGCGAAGTTTAGATAATTGGAAGTGGATCTGTTCAGTCAAAAATTTCTGAAAAAAATCTGTTCAGTCAGTGAAATAATGGGATAAGTCAACAAAGCTTCGGCGGTATCAGGTTGTCTCAAGGAGATCATATCAAAGAAAAAGTATATGAGGAGTGACAGTAAGATCAGAATATACGAAACCTGCGTAAGGTCTATACTGACATATAGCATTGAGACCAGAGCACATACCACAAGAATGAAACCTAAAGTGCGGGTGGTAGAAATGCGGACGCTAATGTGCAGAGAATGGATCCCTCCAGAATCCTACACGCCGCCTGCCGGCTACCGTCCCCCCGGAAGACCGCCAAAGAGATGGAAGGATAGCTGGGAGTCGACCTTCTATGAGGGGCCAGCCATCAGGCTGGCCCCTCATAGAAGTAATCATACAGGAACCAATTGTCTAAAATAAGAAGAAGAAAAAGAAGAAGAAGAAGTTAATAATAATATATTAATAGAATACGTCGATGAACCCGAAACACACAAGTTTACTTACAAAAGTGTAATCGATAAAGGTATCTAAGTACAAGTAAATATGTATGTCAACTTAAAGTTACTGGTTTGTCTAGCCTTAAAAAAATACCAATCGGCACTTGTGGGCACACTGAACAAAAGTATTATTAAAAGAAAACAAAATGTTTTCATGCATCGTAGATACTTATTTCTACCCGAGGGGAGAATATCGTGGGATCCCATGGGCGACATTTGCATAAGAATAGCAATTTCAGGTCAAGCGGTCTACACAATGGAATTTAAGATGAAAGGGAGATTTTTGCTTTGAGAAAACGATAGGAAGATTCTTCAATGAAGTAGTAAATAATTCAAAGAAAATTTTATAGAAGATATAATAGATTTTCTTCAAATAAAAACTTATGTTTTCCGAATCGTTACAAGAAATCCTGGTTAATTTAAGAGGATTTAGCACCGAAATGATCATTTTCTGAAATAATTTTCATTAATTGCAGTAGGCCCGTAATGTTATAAAATATGGTAGAACTCGGGAAATCGATTTAGGTCTTCAAAATTTTCTAAAGTAAAATTTTCTTCAAATTGGAAATGATTTTTTCTCAATACCTACCTACATTAGATGAAACTTATAACTAAACATGAACATTTCACTTGAACAAACAAACAATTTACGGTTTAGTAAATACCATATTCCGATGTGTTTTATTTTGATTGGAATTAGTATGTATTATCTAACTATCAAATTGTATTTTATAAAACATTTTGATTTGAATTCAAAATCACTGGTAAAGGCATATGTTAATCTAAGAGTAAATTTTTCAGTAGAGCCATAAACAAAATATTTTTTTTATTTTATGCCATTTAGATTTTTAAAATAGAACGACTGAGTGCTTATTTTGGGGTTTATTTCACTTTAAGTACTTATATTTAAGGATTAATTGCATCTCAATAGAGACGAAGATGAAAATTCTTTTTGGAAACAGAATATCGAGGCGTTTACAGGACTTGTCATTGTTTGGGTTAAGCAATCGATCGATCTACACAAGTATTTGTACACGTTAAAAAAAAAACACTTAGATTTAATGTAAAAAAAATACTTTGCTTATTGCTTTTTGACTTTTAAAATTATACAATTAAAATTAATTTTCCGCTGTTAATAATGAAATTTTTAATATTAAAAATCACTTTATAATATAATATACATTAAGTTTACTTTTAATCATGTTTATGGCTTCGACCGGTTTCGGTAGCTCGCTGCCAACTTATGTTGGCAGAAGATGGCAGCGAGCTGCCGAAACCGGTTATAAACCTAAGTGCAATTAAACAAAATATATGGGATATTATAAAGGAAGTCTTAATTATTATTATTTTTTCATTTAACAATATTATTTCAATAAAAAAATTAAGATATTATAACAGTTTTCCAAATAAAACAGTCATTGTTGAGGTATCATAGTGTTTTCGCTAAAATAATAGGTTATAAATAGTTTATCATGTGAAGTATTAAAAAACGAACTATGAAACAAACGTATGTAAATTGCGTACGTGAACATTTAAAATGTAAACGAAACATTAGTATGAATGTAAACGTTCAGCTATAAAGTGTGTATTTATAAGTGTCACCCTTAACACTCTCAAATGTGCACGGCTTATGAAATAAAGTAAGGTCTTGGAGGTATAATGTTCCGATTCTATCACAAGCGGGCGTGTATATGACAGGGTTGGCTTTCATATTTATGAGTTGTTTCAGTGCGCACGCCGTCGTGCAGGAACACTGCGGCCGGCCGTGCCCGGAATACCATCCCAGGTCCAGTGCCGGATTAAACCAGCGCCGGGCCTGTCACAAATATAACCAAGAGGCCCTAGGTTTTGTATGATAACAAAAAAAAAAGATACATATCTATTAAATTATATATATTAAAAGAGCAAGAAGAAGAAGCATAAAAAACCCATTTTTTTAGTAATTATTTATATTTTTTGTCTTTATTTTGACAGCGACCGGTTTCGCTAGGTCAGCTGGCATCGACAGACTGGTCAGACTGGTGACTTGTCTGTCGATAATAGCTAGCCTTATGAAACTGGTCGCTGTCAAAGTAAAGACAAAAATCAGAAGTAGTTATTAAAGAAAACATCGTTTTATTTAGAGATTTCAGTTAAATCATTCATTCATTTCTCGGCGCTAAATCCCGGCGCGGGACTGTGCTCCTCCACAACGGCCCTCCCCTGACTTCTGTCCCTGGCCATCTCTCTCCATTCCCCAGCTCTTCCATTTTCTCCCAATTTTCTTCCACGCAATCCACTCATCTTTTCCTCGGTCTGCCTCTTGAACTCTTTTCTCGGGGCACCAATCTGGATATAATTTGTGGTGTTCTACCTACTGTCATTTTGTCCACATGGTCTGCCCACTGTAGGCGTTGACACTTACAGAATCTCACTACTGTTTCCTGGTTAATCAGTACTTCAAGTTCAAGGTTTCTTTTAATTCTGTAAGTCTCATCCTCCAGCGTGGGTCCAAAAATTTTCTTCAGTATTTTCCCCTAAAAAAACTGCCAGCCTGCCTGTTAGAGTATTATCAGTTAAATCATTAGATTATTATAAACTAAAACACAACTTTTACTAACTTGCTATCTTATGTCTCTCCGAAGGAGTTGGTAGAAAGAGTGCACCGCCACACTGTTCTTTCCTGACATAATTCTCTCGGTTTCTCAACATTCATATATTGCGACTGTGCTCTAATTAGAAAAATTAAAACTAAAAAATATCAGAAAATCTATTTAATTATTTTTCCTCTTATAAGCGAAGGGCCTCTAGAAACGCAAGGCCCGTTGCATTTACTACTTCTGTAATATGACTAATTCAGCACTGCCTGGGCCTGCGGATATGGGGCTTCGGGCCAGGCGATCTCTGGAGGCAGCCATGAAACGGGGAAAGACAAATTGCTTAAAATTATGAAAGAATCGTGGCCGTGGGATTAACGTTCGTTCCTTTATTTGATTCCGTGCTTAAAATCCGGTAGCGGTTTCATTAAATTTCCCGAAGCGTACGTTTCAAGCATTTAATTTTAGCATTTAACTGTTTAATATGAATTCATATTTTTACTTCAATCCTTACAACGCTGAGCAAACGTTGCTCTATCTATCATCGTTACGCAATAGATTCTTCCTCGACGCATTTGAATAAAATCACGACCTTCGTGGCAGAGTGGCAAGCGTTCTTACTGCGGTACCGAAGGTCCCGAGTTTGATTCCTGGCGATAGAAGTGTGATTGTCACACTCACTTTGGTCTAATGTAGAATTCACGTGACAATAAAATGGCAATAGATTAGCGATCTATCACATGGCGCGAGAATCAACATAATAGGTAAAAATTAATTGTGTATAGTGGGTTCAAACGACTATATACAAAAAATAACCCACTTGTCAAATGATCTTTTCTTACAAACCAAATCATAATAGAAAAAGTCTTAGTGTCAAGGATGTATGATGCAAAAAGAGTGACCTGGTGATGAATGTGTCCTAATCTAAAGTGATGGTTTTCGAGAAAGAAGAATGTATGACAATTTGTGATATAAGTGCGATGGGCGAGTAATTGGAGCAAGTTACCGAATTTACGTATCGGGAAGCATGTTTACAAGAGACGGAAAAATGGAGAAAGGCATCAAATGAAGGGTTGGTGCTGGGAATAAAATAAATGGCGCACTCAAAGTCATTACTTCAAATGGAATTATATCCACAGAGTTCTAGTGCCGACTCTCATGTATGAAAGTGAAGCTTGGAGCTGGCAAAAGAAGAATAAAAGCAGGATAAACGCCTTAGAAATGAAATCACTAAGAAGAATGTGCGGGAAAACATTGTATGATAGAATACCGAAAGATGAAATAAGAAAGAAATGTAAGGCAGATGACTACATCATGGATAAAATTAAAAAAGGATCCCTGAGATGGTTTTGACATATGGAACGAATGGATGAGAGTAGAATGGTTAAAAAGTTGTACATAAGCAGCGTGAGTGGAAAAAGAAGCCGGGGACGACCGAGAAAAACATGGCATGACCAAATTAATCAATTACTAAAAGGCGGCCACATTCGAAGTCGGAATAATCGACGTGCGTGCATGGTACGATGTATGAATGTAGAGGTAGCCCGAGAGGTATGCCAGGACAGAGCATTGTGGCGATCCATTTTCTCTGCCTACCCATCCGGTGAAATGGCGTGATGGTTAGTAAGTTAGTTTGTTAGTTAATAGAAAAAAAATAATTTATCAGTATCATCCTCCAATATAAAAAAATAAAGATTCAGTTGGAAAAAAAGGTGTACGTCTTCATCACAGGACCAAATTTGACATCCTATGTAAACAGATCGCATGATCTACATAATTAAGAATAATATACTTGTTATGAGTACCCTGATTTCATTAATATATTAAGATTTAAAAAAACTTGTTTATATAACGTACATACACCGTAAGAATACCTGACGTAAGGTTGCTCAAATAGTCACTTTATTCCCCGGGATAAGTCTTTTAGTATGTTGTGGAAAATGCCTTTATGGCTTGTGGAATTTTAATAGAAAAAGGTAATGCTGTTATCTACACTTACCGCAGAAGCCACTCGACACTGGATTTGAAGGCTTTATCAAAATCGCGAGAAGCTCTACTCCGGAGGAACATTTATGACCGGTACATTAACTTAATGGCGGCCTAATCTTCGCTGCAACTTGCTGGGTTCGGGACTCTAATCCCGGGGATATATAAATCTCATGAATTAATTAAGAGAATATGCTTGTATTAAGTACACGTATATTTTGAGAAAAGCATTCCTCCAAATTGACGTGAATAAATAATAATAAGGATGCTTTCTTTATTAATCGGTAACTATTATACAATAATTCAAAATAATATTTTTCTTGGAATTGAATACTATACTTGTTTATAGTTACTGCTTTAGGTGATGATAGCAAGCTGTCTAAATTGATCGATTCTACAAGATGAATAAGTAGATATACATAATGTGAGTGATACGACGTATGACTCTTTAAAAAAATAGAGATAGTATGTAAGTATAGAAGAGTTTGTTGTTTATCCTCTCTATAAACCTCTTCCGAATGCGGTGTGGCGATAATTCGGTGAATTTGATTATTAAGTTAGTAATTTTGAAGGTGTGACCAAAATGCTTCTATATATAGTCTACAATTTAAAATTTATTATGATTGGGTTATCTGTAATATCTCCTATTATTTATGTGGAGAAATCAGTTCAATCAGTTTTAAGAAACCATATATATGCAGTTGAATTCGTATCAATCCGTAATAAAATCAAAGAATCCTTATAGTTTTTGGAAGCGGCGGGTGAATTGCTCGCGTCTTTCATATTTATGTTGTTTTATTTATCTGTGTGTTCGATACGAAAATAGACCCTGCGGATTTATCCAATATCTCAATATTTTATCGCGGCGTGAGATATGTCGTCGAAATGGATCTTTTTTATTATGTGGAAAAATTGGAAGAAATTTGAGGCAAAAGGCGAGAATTTGATAGGACACTTCCCTTCTCTCAGGCCTAAATTATTACGGACTATAAATCTTAAACCAAACTTATACTTTTTCAAGGAATCTCGAATCAAGAATGGGGTGCAAAAAGCTTGTTTCGTGGGTCCGTGTGGCCGCGGTGATATATGTGCTTGTGGGAAAAACATATTAAAAACACAGTTTTTAAAAGGAATGCCCCTATGAGCAAAAACAATCTTATCTAACGATATTATATTCTTATTCTCCCTTTTTGGCGGCGCTTGAGTGCCTAAACAAAGGAAATATTTTCAGAAAATTGAGAGAGAAAAACACGTATGGGTATAATTCAAACTTATCATAGGGAATTTTCACATTTATTTTAACTAGATTTTATTTTCGAGTCAGTTTTTTTATAAAATAGTTCGCAAAATAAAATAGTTTTCAAAATAATAATGACGAAACATGTTTGAAATTCGAAAATTCGCGATCCCATAAATACAAATAGATATTTGATACTCCAAGAGAAGCACTCGTTTTTGAACATCGCCTTCAGATTATTCGCAAAATACCCAACAAGCACCCCAATAATACCGCACTTGATATGGGTAGAAAATAATGTTTGGAGTTAGCAAACATTTGGTACAGAGTCCGCCGTGAACTACAGCCTGATACGGAATGTTGATGTAAAAATATTACTTATTATTCGTCTCCCGCGTTCCATTTATTTTTATAATGGTGTGAACGATTCTAATTGTGTGATTCATACTATTAGTATTCAAATATTCAACACTGTGTATTTTCGAATTTGTGAATTTTAGATTTAGTTTTGGTATTTTCGGTAAATAATAATTGTTTGAAGTGACTTATCATATATTTATACCTTATTTTTTAATGTAATTACTAAAACCTTTTAGTACATCCTAAATTATCGTATCGCCAGTAAGACGATGACCAGTCAAAATAATACTGAATTTTGTGAAGAAAAAAACTATAATTAATCCGAATAAAAACGTCTGTTTCCTAGAAGTTTTATTATATTTTATAAGAATTACATTTTTTGCCTAACTAAGGTATTAATGCCTTAGTAGGAAATATTTCATTCCTGTAAAATAAAATAAACTTGTACAAAAAAGATGTTTTGATTCGTATAAAATTAGAAAGACATGACTTTACAAAGAAAAAAGGAGTTTTTAAATTAAATCCGTAGCACAAAGTAATGGTGAATATATAAGGAATATGATTTTACTTAAACATTTTTTTAAAACTTATATGTTGAATAAATAAGAGATTTAAATATCTGAATAATACAAATAAATTACCACACGAAAATAACTTTAATTCAAGAACTTTTTTAGGGTATTAAAATGAAACTAGTTAATTAAACATCAGATTTTTTATTTATTCGATTTAATATGGAAGTATCGTGAGAGGACTCTCATTATTGATACCCACTATACTCGTATATGAAATGAGTTGCTCTTGAACATAATTAGAGCCACTAAATATTCATATGTTATTTCAAGTTAGTGCCAAATTATAAATTAAATAATTTATAATAAACTCAATTTAATAATGGAACAAGTAACAAACTACGGAAAGATTAAGTGTAAATTATATCATTAAATTTTATTAACAGATTATAATTAGGTGAAAGTTTAAACTTTTTTTTTAAATACGAGTACGTAACAAAATGAGGTTAATCTAGAGATTAATCAAGATTGACATGGTGGATTTATTTGTGTATTTTTCTTGTTTCATGGATATAAGGGCCTTAATTAAAATTAAATTGTACATGAACAGCCTGTGTTTTATATAATCCATAGGTTCGAGTGACCCCTTACGTGGATGGACTTAATGACTGAACCGATGTTGACCAAACAAAAAGGATATTGAGTTTCTGATTGGGAATGTTAGAAGGACAATAAAGTCATGCGTTTTATGTCTCACTCTCCGTAGGGAAATGAAAAGTTGAATTGTACGTCCTCCGTATAATGGTTCAAAGGGTCTTAGTTTTGTAGAAAATTTACTGCTTCATTGGAAAGGTTTATTGTGTTGTAGGAAGATGCCGTATCTAATGTTACACGCCGTGGAGATCCGGTTGATAAAGATGATTTATTCACTTTTATTACAAGTGAAAAGGGAAATGTGAAAGCGGGAATGAAAAATATAAGCATTTTTTGCGACATTGTGCTTACGTTTAAAGTGGTAAATACGTGACGTGTAGTAGCGAAACGTAATAAGACATTTTTAGACGGTACATACATACATTACATTATGAATAATAATACTTTTATGTGGGGGTTTGTGATATGATATTTACATGTATGGAGCATGGAATTTGAGAGTTAACTTGAGTTATATTTTATTAAACAAGAATTACATTTGTACTTTGAATAAACATTTGTCTTTGCAAATATACTTCTTGTCTTTAGCAAGATTTAAATCTTGTCTGGAATCATTTATTAACTTATTTTTAAGCGATTAAGTTTTAAACACTATGGATTTGATTTGTGAAGTAATATGATCATTTATTACATTATAGATATTTTAAAGTATGGAATAATGTAGCAACAAAGGTTACGCAATTCCTTTTCTAAATTAAAAAAAATATTATTTAAAAAAAAAACAGCGTATTGTATTATACATTAATATAAAAATATAAACACTATTTTAAACGTTTTTACATTGCTCTGAAGAAGCTTGGGTACAATATACAAAGTGTTGATTTCATTTTACAGATTAATTAATTAATTTAAAATATATTTTCTCCTTTATATACATTTTTGATTTCTTACAGCGGTGTCTCCTTCGATGGTAGTCTTACCAGTTGAATAGCACAATTGAATACGCCAGTCTAAAGATATTGGAGGACATTAGATCTATTGATCAATGTAAGTCCTTGAACCAGGGGTTTGTCTGTCTGATCAATATGGACATTTCGAAAGGCTTTATATAAAAAATTTCTTATTAAAAAGCAGATAATCGCAGAATCAGGAGATTAACAATATTTTGTTGAATGAAAAAATATTTCGTTGAATCATTAAGTAAACAGAAGATAAAATTCTTGACGAATGTTCGAGTAAACTAAATAGAATGATCGTATAACAAATCCCCCAGATCTCTTCCAGGGAAATGAGTTTACCTAAAGGATTGCTGAGTTCATGATTTCATTAAGAGGTGATACGGTGAAGTTGAACCAATCGACTGGAAACCGAGAAAAATTCGAGAATACATCAAAGAATTTTGCGTTATCTGTTACTCGATGCTTTAAAATAAATTCGACGGAGATGAACATTAAATAAGATAATTTGAATTGGATTCGCTTAAACACCACATGAAGTGTTTGCCAATACCATTTAGCCAACGACCCGGAAATTAGGCAACTAGAAGTGATAAAGGGATACGTTATTCAGGAACATTTTTGGATTGAATTAATCACGGCAACGAGGCATCGTATGCCGTAATAAATTTTATCGTTTGTATGCTGGAAATAATTTGCGTGGATAGTCTTAATGGAGCCATTCGTGTAATGGTGGGAATTAGACAAAGATATTAAGCTAACTGCGAGATGAATTGTCAGAACACCCAAGAAAAATTCTAACGACAGCGAGAGGAGAACGTGAATGTTTATTTAAATAGAATGTAGGGGAGGAGGGGAATTTATTCAAATGAGCAGAACAGAAAAAGGCGCAGGAAGGATTTGGCTTAACAGAGATATTATTCGCTTTTTTTAAGAAATGCTTTAGAACTTAAGTAGGAACCAGATAGCTTCTAATTTAAGATAATATTATGGTCTACAATTTGAATACTTCAACAAAGATTTAAGAAGTCCATTAATTTTTTAATATTAATTTATATTAGTAAAAACTTGAAACACATATTTCTTCAAATATTACTTATTGAGTAAGAGATTTAATATTATTCTCCATATCGTTGTGAAGTCACTAGGTTTACCATATTTATTGTTTCTTGAACAATGATGTAAAACTTCATATTAAATAATGAATATGAATGAAAACATAACATAGATATGTTTTCTGAATGTTTTAAATATCATATAATTTTCTACGATACTTGAGCCGGAATCGCGGCATATATTTAAAATAAGTCTTCTTCTTCTTTCGGTGCCGTGTCAGGTCCCCCCAATGTTGGCGAACACTGCAGTAAAGGCATCTCTGTCCTACGCCACTTGGAACAGGTTATGAATTTTTGTCAATCCTGTCCAATTTTTATGTTCCGCAGCCAGGACCACTGCCTTCTATCAACTCCTCGACGCCTCTCCACTTTACCCATTAATATCAGCCGAAAGAGGTTGTATTTTTCTCCCCTTAGCACATTACCCAAATATGAGCCCTGTTAAACTTTCACAATCGACAACATCTCTCTATTGGTTCTGGCTCTCTGTAGTACGTCTGCATTACTGACCCTATCAGTCCACGGTATACGGAGCATTCTGCGGTATATCCACATCTCAAACGCTTCTAACTAGTTCATTAATGCGTAACGTAGGTAGCGTAGGTACGTAGGTAGTTAAGCTTAAATGTGGTCTGGGTCCCCCATGGTTGCAAATATACATATATTATTTTTATTTTTTAACGTAAGTCCCGCATGGACGGGGGACGGGCCTAGGGAGTGCACGAGTGAAGCTGACGAAAGGCGCCGCTGCGCCTATAACAGCTTCGGGTAAGCGGAGGGTGCCCTCTATGGCTCGGCCATATATAAAAAAAACGGTTTATGACATTCACTTTTAGAGTCCAGGTTTTGCAGCCATATAGTAGAAAATACCATATATAAAATTTAATCATTCTTTGTCGAAGTTTCAGGTATTGAATCACAATTGAGTTGACAATATTTTTATCGATTTCATGTACAAATAATTGGTCGAAATACTGCGGAGCTCCCCCGGGACTTCCAAACTTTACATGTAATTTCGCTACTCGATCGACAGCGCCAGATGGCGAATTCTGTTCATTTGTATTCTTTTGATAAAATCAAACTTTTATTTTTGGTCCCAGAGATTTTGTTCGGTACGTTAGTACGCATGTGAAAATAATTTAACTAGAAAAACACACTTTTTCCCGCGTTAATACGTGACTTCGGGACGCTGAAATGCATGAAACGTGAACAGCTTGTAATAGAAATTGTGTTATATTCGGGAATAAAGAAAAAAAATCTGTATAAATTGACAATCAATGAAAGCAAAAAGGCCGTTCACAATGGAGTTCTGGTCCCAACCCTTATGTATGAAAGCGAAGCATGAAACTGTCAGAAGAAAGATGAGAGCAAAATAAATACGGTAGAGATGAGGTCCCTAAGACGTATGTGTGCTAGAACGATGTACGACAGAATCTTAAATTTTGATATTAAAAAGGAATGTAGAGCGAAAGAAGGTATTATGAACAAAATTATGAAAGGATCGCTGCGTTGGTTCGGACATATGGAGCGCATGGGTGAAGAAAGAATGGTTAAAAAAGTATACGTTAACGATGTAAATGGAGTACGGAGTCAAGGTAGACCGAGGAAAACATGGCATGACCAAATAAATAAAATTTTAAAGGTTGGTCATGTCAGAAGCCGTAGGAATCGATGTGCGTGTAAGACTCGCTGTATGAATGTGGAGAAAGCTAGAGAGGTATGTCATGATATAGTAGTGTGACAGTCCATTCTCTCTGCCTACGCCTGCGGAGAAACGGCGTGATGATTTGTTGTTGTTGTTGTTTAAATTGACATTAAAAATTAAACGTATTAATGCCAACATTATACTTCTCGAGGGAAAAGATGCGCTCGTGAAATTATTATTAATCTTATTATTTTACTGAATAGCTCTTTACATCATTTCATTTCATTTCATCAAAAAACGATCATTGAAGGACACATGTAATGTAAATAGAAATCTGAGAGTTATTTATTTTTGCTCTTATCGTAAGGGTATTCAAGAATTTACTATACTTTCATCTTAAAATGTCTATCTCAGTTGCCTCATCGTTTAGAAGTCAAATTGCCTTACTAACAGGAGAACTTGGAAGCGTTTCTGTGTGGCAATTTGGGGCATAAAATAAAATATGTTCCCGTGTTCTACTATGGCTATGGGAAACGTATAGATTAAGTTCTCACAGTATTCCTGGATTGTAAATACCCCCGGAAAACAATAAAAAAATGCTAACCTAGAAAGATCATTCAAAATAGAATGAATGTAAACTCTGTCTATTAAAACGTAAAAATTTTCTTCTTTTTCAACTTGTTGTAAAATTAAAAGGCTGTTACAAAATTCTTCTTCCATGATGCTAAACTTTATCTCTCCTTTGTTTTGTGGATCTTCCTGGTGGACGCCGTCCATCTGTTATTCCATGCAGAGCCATGCATGGAATTCTTATGAGATTCATTCTCTGTACATGTTGGCATTAGTACTGTAGACTTTTTCACCCTCATCTGACCACAACATAAATCTCGTATTGTGGTATTTCTTATACAATTACATAGAGTTTTATAGCACGCAATGTTCTTATTTCCGTTGTCCTCAGTATACTTTTACTATATAGGAATAATACATATACCCACGAGAAATCTAAAATACATAGCTTACTTAAAATTACCACGAATACAAAAAAACACAGTTGAATAGTAACAAAAAAAAACTTAACTAGTAATTATTATTTTATACTGTTTCCACTTTCCGCTTTTGATAAATATGTATAATAGTAATACGTTTTCAAATACTGTGTTTTTTTTAAATGGAATATTGTGAATCCCTGATCTTCAATCTAGTAACCCGCGCAGTTCATTACTTTGGTTGTTAACTTTCAGAATAATTGCTAGGAGTGGTTTGGTGAACCGAATCGTGGCCTGAAAAACGAATGAATTAATTTGATACCGAAGGAAACGAAAGAAATCAACAAATAAAAACATTCGCCGTTGTTAATATTCATGGAGCGCCAAGGAAGAATGTTCGAGTTAAAGGTTATTGCCTTAAAAAAGGTTTCTTCCGCAACTATAGCAGATTGAAACTGCTTTTTCAATTAGACATAAATAATCAGTAGTTACCGATATCGCATAAAATACAGCAAAGCTAAAATGGAAGCGAGCGGGACATGTGGCGAGACAGGATGAGCTTGATGGTCAATTAGAATCCTGAAGTGGAGGTCTTGGAACAACAGAAGAGGCATAGGAAGACCACAAAAAGGTGGACGGTTGCTAATACCAGCTTGCGAGTCGTAGGTGGCAACAGATAGCCCAAGATGGAAAACATTGAAATGTTTAGAAGAGCAACGAGCAAGCGAAATTGGCTGAAAAGAGGAAGAAGAAGAATCAATAGTTATTTTTTAAATTTAATTTTAAAAAAAAAAATATTTGTGAATGTATACTTATAACTGTATACGAAATCCTGGATCTTCAAATATTCTGGTCAAATTCTTTGGCATATAGAATGGAATAATACTCCTAGCGGCTTCTAACAATATGTTAGGCGACAGCCTTCGCATTGTGTTAATAAGGTAGTTTGATAACTGCCGAAAATCATTCTCCATAGATGGCGTTAGTGGGTCGGTTGTATAGGTTAATCTTGAAAAATTCACAAGTGCAACCAAATCTACATAGATGGCTGACTGAAACTGACACGTGAAGATAGATATGGATTTTGAAGTATATATACATCTTCCAAAAATTTGTCATGCATTATCACAATAACAAAGGTGGAATGGGGAATGTTGTAATTACATAAAGCGTGCGCTTAACCCAACCAATGACAGGTCATAAGTCCTGTAAACACCTTGATCATCCATGTTCAGTTTCCAGTTTGCGTCTTCGTCTCTATTGAGATACAATTAAAATTTAAAAAAAAATTATCGTATCTATACACATGAACTAACACACAGTTAAATAATAAAGACATAAAAAGTTACCCACCGCTTATGCGAAGCTGTTATAGGACGCTGCGGCGACCTTTTGTCCCCCGTCCATGCGGGATTTAACTGTGGAATGCAACATTCAAACAATAGCAAGAGGGACCCCAGGACACATTTAAATAAAATAACACAAATTTCTTGAATTGGATGTTTTCTTAATTCAAAAAATTGAAATCATCAAATAACTAACTAACTATCAATCACCATACGATTCTTTATTGGCATACTTCTTTCGATTTCTCAAAATTCATTTATCGTGTCATGCATGCATATTGATTTTTCACGTGGCCAACATTTGACAATGGATTAATTTGGTCATTCCACGTTTTTCTTTGTCTGTCTATTTCTTGTTCCGTTTATATCGTTGAAATATATAATACTTTTATTACCATTCTTTCATCATTAATTCTTTTCATGTTTTCAAAACATCTTGATGAGCCTTTCATTATTATCTTCACATTTTTCATTCGCACATTTCATTTACTTTTTATATAAGCATTTGATAATCTATATTATACATACTTATCATGAATTCGACTATGAGATCTTATCTCTACTGCATGTATTCTGCTTTCATTCTTCATAAGGGTCGGTATAAGAACATTACTCGACTCTTCCAATCCAATATGTTCTCCACACCTTCTGGAGTACCTCAGGGTTCCATTATAAGGCCATTGTTATTTACAATTTTTATAAATGAATTACTAAAAATATCAAATATTCCAAATGTCTCTTGTTTGCCGACGATTTAAAAAAATCGGGAAATTAAATCTGTCGACGATTGTTTTAAACTCCAGAACGATATTCATAGCGTCATGGAATGGAGTAAAATAAACAAATTGTATTTTTCATATATTGAAGTGTTTCAACATGTCCTCACTAGGGTCAACTAGGGCTCGCAAGACGATTTATCACAGTTACACAAATGGATGGTATATCACTGGATAGGACTACACATCTTCGAAAGATTTGGGAGTTACATTCGATCCCAAAATATTTTTCAGTTTTCATATAATATCAGTATGTGATAGCCCTCAAAAGATTTTGGGATATGTTTTTAGGAATGGAAAGATTTTACCAATTTAAAAGTCCTGAAGTTATTGTATGACTCTTTGATAAGAAGTCGATTGGAATTTAGTACACTGGAGTGGGCACCGCATTAAAACTAAATATTGTCTATTGATTGAAAAGGTACAGAAAAAGTACTTACGTTTTTTGAACCTTAAAGAAAACGGTTATTACCCCTATTTACCCTTGGTTTATTGCTGGGTATGCTGGACTACCAATCATTGGAAATTAGACAAACTATCCATATGGGTGTTCATTTTTTTCAACGGATTCGTGGTCGAATACACAACTCTGATATTTTGAATGACATGACTTTGTTTGTCGCCGACAATTATCTGCGACATAGGCAACATAGATTATTTCACCTGCCACTGTGTAGAATCAACCTACCTAAGGTAATATCCGTGGGAAGAGCAATAATCCTTCTAAGCCGCATCTATTCGGATGTGGATATTTTTCACGATAGTGAGGCTACCCCCAGGAAGCATCTACGAGTATCTCTTATATATTAAAATGGTATTTGCTTTTCATGGTTTTCTAATTGTTCTACATTGTTTTTATATTTTTTTCTATCTTTTTTAATGTTCTTAAATGTTAAAATTGTCTAACATTTAATCTTACTATACATTCCTTTCTATTTTTTTATTTTTATTTTTTTAATTGTTATTAAATATATACATTTTCAATTTTAATCATAAACGCCTTGGAAAATATCTGTAATGTATGATTTGTTTAATAAATTGAAATTGAAATAAGTGTCGGCACAAGAACACCATTGTGCACCACCACTGCCATGTAAAATGCAAATTAATGGACATAAATCATTTTACGTGAAACAACGGGATATTTAGGACCGTGAAAACAATTTTAAGTAAACATTATAGAGGGAACTCGGCTCATCTCTGAAATAAGGCTTATAAGTGGTAATAAATCACCCCTGTACGATGTTCTTAAACAAAGAAAAATCGGAAATCTTCTGGCTGCTAACAATGAATAAAACAGACGTCATTGTGTGAGTTGTGCGTAACGGGAGCGGTGCTCGTCTAATGCGAGGGTATAATTCAAATAATATTTCCAAGTACTTACGTAAGTAACTATCTGCCTACTCTGTTTTTGATTGATTTATTTAAATGTGCTTGTTGCAACCAGTGAAAAAATATTCACGGAAATAAAGATTTTCTACGCTTTAACCCTTTGGTTGCGAAATACGATATATTGGCTTTCACTACACCATAGAGAAGTGCTGAATCCAATGGATCGGAGCCATGATTTATAAAAGAATCATATACGTTTAAGACAGAGTATGAGGGAGTGAGTCAGTGTTATATTTTTTGCGCGCCGAGATAAAGCTAAATAATGGCACGTGCACTTTTTTACATGCGTGCAAAACTACAGTAGTAAGTTTTTGTGTCGCTCCCGGTCCAAAAAATCATGCTAACTATATCTATGAATACCTGTACTTGAAACGAGCCGACAAAACAAAAAAATAGATTGGTTTTAATTTCGATAAAATAACAGATTTATTTTACAGACTGTTTATAAATTAATTAATTCATTCAACTTTTGAATAACTCCCTTTCTTGAGATGGCGTGATAGGTCGTTATTTAGGTAGTTTAAAAAAATATTAATTTTTGTAGTGTTTTTATGTCAGATATTTCATATACGTATCTTCTCCTTAACCATGTAGACGTTCGCTCCTGATCAATAGCCACTTTCATTTATTTTCACATCGTTATTTCCTGAATTTTCGGCATCCAGTTTCTCCCAGCGCACATAGGGGTATTTCTGCTTATTAGGCTGTCAAAATTATGTTCTTTGTATTTTTATTCGAAATCATTTTTATTTTTATATTGTCGGTATATTTAACCTTTGGTGAACAAATTTTATAGAAAAGTAAAATATGACGTAATAGTAATTTATTGTGAGAACATACCTAATACATTTCGAAGAAATAAAAAATCAGT
This sequence comes from Lepidostoma basale, assembly GCA_022606425.2. Classification (NCBI taxonomy): domain Eukaryota; kingdom Metazoa; phylum Arthropoda; class Insecta; order Trichoptera; family Lepidostomatidae; genus Lepidostoma; species Lepidostoma basale. The sequence continues at coordinate 18,585 of JAHDVF020001064.1, forward strand.
GAACTCATTACGATGACGAATCCCATCCTTTTTCACCAGAGCTCTATTCAGTTGTTTCACGAACAAACTACTCCCTAGACAACTCTCAAAACTCAACTCGAAAAATAAGTTTATCTTGAAATAAGGTGGTTTTGTAATTGTGTTGCAAGCGAACTTCAAAATAAAAATATTCACTTTTGAAATCATTGATATTTCAAGAATTCCTTAAAGAGAAACAAACACTTATAATGACAGTCTAATTTAGATAGCCACGCTCTAGCCCAAGCGTTGTATTGGATGAAGGAAAGGTTTGCTCATTGTTTGGTGTCTATTCAACATTCCCAATAACTATTTTTTTCCGAAACGTCGGTCGAGAAGGAGTTATCACACGGTGTTACCCAAAAACACATCAAACAAAATTTTTTTTCTTATCGGGGATAAATTCTACGAATTCGATTTATGGCCGGCTAATTACAAGAAATACCCTTTATTGCAGCGTATTGTTGAAGATTATTCCTCCATCTTATCTGTAATTCACAATACCTACTGTGTTGCCTCTTGTAGTCCCCACTGTATTAAAAATAATTCAATTAAACATTTTTTTTATAAAGAATTCCATTTTTGTCTTTATTTCGGTTTGATTAGGCTTGCTGGCATCAAACAACTGGTAAAGCCAGCAGCCTGGCGAAAATGTACGCTGTCGAAATAAGTCAGCAGAGGAAGTATTATAGTTCTTAAAAAAATCGTTTAATTGTTATTCGTTTAATTGATTTCGGTAAAAACATTTATCATCCACTACAATAGGTTCTTTTCCTGACCATAGCCATTTTAATCGAAACATTTCCTCTATCATATTAGTTAATTTACATCATACAGATGTGTAAACTGTGAACTCAATAACAAAATTTAATTATCTAATTGAAAAACGTTATTTTTTTAGAATCAATCATGTTAAGTAATTTCATCCAGTTAATTTGCAGGCTCGTGTACATACGAGTACATGAAGTTTACACGGTCTCTTTATTGAATTACATAATTATACAAAACAGTGTTTCATTTACTGTATTAAATTTGTTTTTAGTCCGCTATTTATCACCCTTTCGTGGCGGTCTCCGCTAATAATTTCCATTAGCATTGATGAAATTAACAAAAAACTGTCCCCCTAATGGTGTGGTAATTTAATAGCAGTCAATTTGTGTCGTACAATTTCCGATAAACGCTTCGGTATCAAGTTAACAAGTTAATACTGGGAGGGTCTGCTGTCGCGGGTGAAATAGCACTCTGGATAAATTAAGAATGTAATAACAAACGATTTACTCCTTGTTTAGCTAAATGTGCTATATATACTAATTGTATTTTACGTTACTGATGCTGTGGGCATGTCTTGCGAATCCTGTTAACTTTAATACCTTAGTAATAACTCCATTTCCACAGCTCAAAATCTGACGGTCGGATTATGTGGTTAAGAAAGAATGAATAAAATATCCGAAGGGATTCAAATATTATTCAATTCTATTGCGCAACTTTTCATTGTTAGGAATAGCCTCCCCGACCCCATCCATCCTCCTCCCCTTTTCGACGCGGAAATAGCTATAAGGGTCAACCCAAATAAATAAATTAGATTTTTTCACGGGGTTGTTAATAACAGTATTAAATATTTTCTTACCATAATATTCTTTATATCAAAATAATAAAACCTGCAAACAAATATTCTTCAAGTAGGTGATTATTTTTTTTTCAAATAATATATAAAGAAGAAGAAAACCCCGCTTCTTAAATGGTTGAACATAAAAAACCTACAGATTGAGATGAACGATGTTCATATTTTTTTGTTCTAAATATATTTTTTTCTTTTGCAGATGGGTTGGACGAAAAAACAACAAAGGCACGAATATGGTGGAGAAAATGAAAAAACAACACATTAAATACGCAGTCAAAGTCATTTATTAACTCCAAATGCAGAAAATGAAACGTAAAAGCGTCCATTATTTATATAATGTTAAAGATGAGATGAAGTGTATTTTAATTTGTAAATAGAATAACAATTAAAATAAGCAAATCTCTAGATTATATATAAACTTAAAAGAAGAGCGTAATTTTTGGAATCATCATAACTTGTAAATAAAATTTTGAACTATTTTTCTTCGTTATCATTACATTATAAATGAAGTCAACACCAGCCTTATAATTGTTTTTAACACCAAAGCCAAGAAATCAGTGCAGCCTTAAACAAAATCAGTTCGACGCTTAAAGTATTCCGAGACTAGAATGCAAGTTGAACCCGACTTGATCGCACGAACCTGACGACAAGCAGTAAGCAGTAAGAGCTGACGTGACCTGCAGCCCGCCCGCCCTCGCCGCCGAAGACTTAATGGAATCTCCACAAGATGCAATCGCCGTTGGTCCACTTAGTGAACCTCGACAGAATAATGCGCTTCATCAATTTGAAGCACTTGAAACGTCTGGATTCAAAAATCGCCTCAAAGCGACAAGTATCTGAGCGCGAGATGCAAAATGTCATTATTTTTAACATGTAACCTCAACTAAACGGGTTACGCTTTTTATTTCTCTACCTTACCCTTTCGAATTTCTTATCCCTCTTTCCCGTTCATTTATCATTTGATCTCCCAATAAAACCACAGAATTAAAATGAATTTCTCCGTATCATATAAAAAGCCGAGTAATTTAATGATCCTTTTCGTTATTTTGAGCATCGCCGTCCCGCTCTACCGCCAGAATAGCATCGCGCACGGCGATTGGATACCGCCAGACGAGTTCGAATTTCAAAACGACAGCCTTGAAGATGTTCGAAGAACGAGGAGGCACGAAGAACCCGGCGCCCTATCGCGATCCAACTTCGTGTCCGCCAGGTCGGGGGGCAGGTTCTCGGACGGCGGGGTCGTGGATGTGTACTTCGGGATAGCCGCCCCGGCGAGCAACCAGGTCGTCCTCAAGGCCTTTAACAAGACCTTGGCCAACATTTCAGCCGCCTTCAGCGCGGGGGAGTACGGGGCTGCTTACAAGAACATTTCCCTGCTGCCTTTCTTCATTGAGCTCCCGGAAAATGAGAAGTAAGTGACATGCAATTTTTATTCATTATTCTGTTTGTGATGAAAGTTAACCTGATTTCTTTATAATTAATAATTATATGTATATAAAGATATAAATAATACGAATGAAAACTTTTGTTTGTTTTATTATAGTTTACGGAAAAGGCATCAAATAAGAAAATATACGTTTTCATCAGTATTAATTATCTAATATGAAGTTTTACAGCGGTGGTCAATAAACAATAAATATACGAATTTACAAAATTTCATTAAATAATTAACTGTAAATAATCAAAATATAATGTTTATTTTGGTTATTTATTTTTTATATTAATTTCATTGTAATATTTGAAAAAAAAATTAACTTTTTTTATAAAAAAAAAATACTGTTTTAATACACTTTTACTGCTTCTCGTTTGGACTGGTTTCAGATCAAGAAGAAGAATTAGTGGATTTTAACTAATTTTTTATTCTTAATGTTGAAAAAATCGTTTTCTATAATAAATTGAATAGACGAATATTTCTGCAGTATTAAACATAAATTTTTAATTTCGATTTCAATTATAATAATAGATAAGATAAGTTTCACCATAAATTTCGCCAGCTTCACTCATGCACTTCCTAGGCCCGTCCTCCATTCATGCGGGACTAACGTTAATAAATGGTATATAATAATATATGTATATTTGCAACCAAGGGGGACCCAGACCACATTTAAGCTACGCTACTCTCCCTCGATGTCCCGCCGTACACACATAGAAATACAACAGCATAGGAAAATACACAATTGATACACAAATAACATATGTTAGAGAAATAATAAAAATGAAATTATGCACAGCAGGAGGCACAGGATGGAGGAAGGAGTTAAAATGCAGGACTGAGGAAATAAGGAATTTTTAACAAGAACTTAAACATATTGCGTTTGAGCCATAGACATATTTAAAATCTAAAGATTATATCAGAAATGAAGACAGTGTCAAATCTGTTATTATCCTCCACCGCCTGAGAGTACCACCCTTTACATCTCGGCCCATCGAGCTATCTCCATTGCACACTTGCAGAAATAATGTTCCACTAAGTCGTGTGGAGCTTTTACTTACACACTAAGCTCCTCCTTTTTCAAACCGAAGAGTACCTCACTCCAAGTAAACGTTTTATTCGTCTCTTCGTGAATCCTGGTACCTCCATCTTCCCAGCTTAAAACTAGCGGATTTTGAATCCCAAGTGGGGATGTGACCCATTTTACGTACGACTTTTCTGAACTTTCAAAAAGCGATATTATTGCTCATGATAAATTTTAAAGAAAGCTATATTTCAACGTAGTTTCTAAATTGAATATTACGTTTTTAAAATAAAAATAAAACATATTAAATTCATCAACAGAAGCTGCTTTTTTAATCAAGGAATGAATGTAATGTAGAAAGTTAGTTAATTATGTTATATTTATTATACGAGTAGACTAGTCATATTTTCAAATGATTTTTTTATGAGAATATGAGTATTCGCAAATGATATAATTAAAAAAAATATGTTAATATGTTAACACAGAAAGACAAAACTACATATTTTTTGTCAAAAATACTCCGTTTTATTCCACTTTTAGTTCTTGTTTGGCAAAAGAGGTTTAAGACGAAAGAAGAAAAATGCGAACAAAAAATATCTCTCATTTTGTTTAATCAAACTGAAAAAAAATTAACGGTAGAACAGAAGGTAATATGTAATTGCCGCTTGAGTCGGCATTCTTTTGTTCTGCTTGTTAATTTTTGAGATTCTTCCCCCGCAATATTAGCAGTGGGAAGTGAGATGTCGGTTATTGTTAGATACCAGCGGGGATCATATTCGCTGGGTTGGTAAGCAGCTCCTCGCTGTGACAGGGTAAATTATGTTCGTACATTGTTTATCGGATTATCCTCACAAACGGAGCTTGGAGCGCGTGCGGCTAACAAAGTTCTTGTTAGCCCCGAGCCCTCCTTATGAAGGGCGAGTTCCAAAAAATATTTCCCTTATATCCAACAGCGTGTCGCCGTATCGTTTACCAATAAAGTGGTATGAAACTTTCTTATTAGAAAAAAGGCATTTAAAAAAAAATCTTCTCTCAAATGTTTCATCTTTTGTGTACGCTGTGATTTTGGAATACATTTTATCTTCTGTTTTTACAGATTCAATTTGATTTTATTACCAGGTTTTATTGTAAGAAGAAAGACAATTCGAATGAAATGTTGAATTTTTTTTTTTAATAATTTAAAACTGTGTTGTTACATTATCATGGCTAAAATAATAAATTGATATATGGATCGTAATACCATTAAAATTTTATTACAAATATTAGGTCCTTACATATGAAATTGGCGTTTTGTATGGGAGGAACATAAAGATGATTTTTATTAAATATAATATATTTATTTAATCAAAGTATGTACCATTGCTATCTATGCACTTTTGCCATCTCATAGGTAGTTCATCGATCCCTTTACTAAAAAAAACATTCGGACGGGAATCAATAAAATCTTTGAAGTCGGTTTGGACTGCCCCATCGGAGTTGAATTTTTTCCCTTGCAAGAAGTTATCCAAATTTCGATAAAAATAGTAATCTGTTGGAGCAAGGTCCGGAGAGTACGGTGGATGTCTTAGACATTCCAATTGAAGCTCTTCTAATTTGGTAGCCGTCTGTTGTGCAGTGTGTGGTCTAGCGTTATCATGAAGCAGCAGTGGCCTAGAGCGATTAACCAGCCTCGGTTGTTTAGCAGCTAGCTTTTCCATCATGGTTTGCAGTTGCTGACAATAGACATCTGCCGTAATCGTCTGGCCAGATTTAAGAAAGCTGTAGTGAACGACACCAGCACTAGTCCACCAAACGCTCACAAGTAACTTTATTGGAGTCAATTTTCGCTTGGGGCATGGTTTGGCTGGTTCGGCAGGGTTCAGCCATTGCGATGAGCGCTTCCGATTATCATACAGGATCCACTTTTCATCACAGGTAATGATTCGATTCAAAATTCCTTCATTATTGTGCCGGTTGAGTAATGCAACGCAGCAGTCAACGCGCGTTTGTTGATTTGCTTCACTCAATTCGTGAGGTACCCACCTTTCAAGCTTTTTCACCTTCCCAATTTGCTTCAAGTGGATTAAAACAGTTTTATCACTAACACCGCAGCCTGCAGCTAACTCGGACGTGGTTTGCGATGGATCCGCTTCCACAATAGCCTTCAATTCTTCATTATCAACTTTGGTCTCCGGCCGTCCACGGGCTTGTTCTGCAGGTCGAAATTTCCAGAACGAAAACGTTGGAACCAAAAACGCACTGTGTTTTCTTTTGCGGCACCGTCGCCATACACATCATTAATTCTTCGAGCCGTTTCTGCAGCACTGGTGCCACGGTGGAACTCGTACTCGTAAATAACGCGATATTTCAAGTTTTCCATTTTGTAAACTGAGTGACGCAAAGAAAAAAAACAATTGAGGAAAAAACAAATTATAATTTTCAAAACACAAATACTTGAGTAAATAGCTGCATAAATTTGAATTTGGAATTCCTAACCAAAGAGAAGATATTTGAGATCAAAGTTGCCAGTAGGGCAAAACGCCAATTTCATATGTAAGGACCTAATATTATATATGTAAATGATGTTGGTATATATTTCATTATGTACACATAATAGTATTACCTTAACAGAAGTATGATATTAATCAACTTGGGGGTTGTAGATAGTAACAAATAACCAAAGATAGAAAATATTGGAAGATTTACAAGAGGCCTATATCCAGCAGTGGAGATAGAACGACTGAGAAGAAGAAGAATAGATTAATATTCTATAATAAAAATAATATTAATACACTTTTACTAGTGCTTACACTACTTTCTTTTTTGTTAAAACCAAGGTTTTAAGCTTCGTCAGGGTAACAAAATAAACTATTCAGTTTGTAAGCCTGACCAAGCTCGGGCGGGAGCAAATCCGGTTGGTTTTCACAAATAAATAAATTGGTGTAAAAACTAGTGAAAGTGTGTTAATATTATGTTTAATAATTCCACACCACAAATTAAGCGCTTTATACGAAAGTAAAGAATATTACAACCTATCTACAGTAGCGAGCACAGAAATCTTTTCACACTGAAAATATCGTTTTTTTTTTATTATATATATATTTTTCCTAAAAAGGCACTTTTCTTGCAGATCATCTTTAAACAGTGTTGCTTAATAATTTGGACTGAAGAGCTATCAAGGAATCACAAAAAATATATATAATTACAAAAAACCGATATTTTCAGTGCGAAAAGATTTCTGTGCTCGCTACTGTAGGTATCTATCGGAAAATTTTAAGGTTATATAAATAACTTAGTAAGCTGCATGCTAAAAATATGCTTAAATTGAAAACATGTCTTAGCGATAAGATACGAAAACCCAAAGCCCCTTTTCGAAACGACAATTTATTTTTATGATAACTGTGTCCTGACTTTCTCTCCGAATAAACCGAAATTGGTAGACGTTGATTGGAAAAATTTCGTTGGTAATATGAGGCAGGGCTAGAAAACATATGTGAAGTGGGTTAGCTGATTCCAAAAACACACAACGTAATACTCTCTCAACAATAGATTGTAAATTAAAACCAAGGGATTTTAGATTTCCGTAAAGAACTGAAATTGCTTTGATTATATTTGTTAAAGATACTAACTAAACTAGTAAAACTTAAATGGATTATTGATCAAGTACTGCAGTGAATGTTTCACGGTACAAGGTTATTCCGGGCATTAGGAGAACGTAAACGGGTTTAACTCACGAGTATAATGAGTCCCTTTGAAACACTTTTGGTCTTAAACTGATTTTCCATTTTATTTGATGAAAATACTGGGATTAAATGCTGTCAGTAATTGTTTAAATGAAATTATTTTTTCGTCATGATTTCATATAAAAATTATACATAAATAAACTAACTAACTAACCATCACGCCGTCTCCCCGAATGAGTAAGCAGAAAAAATGTACCGTCAGCCTGTTCTTTCTAATGTTTCTCAACATTCTTACGTCTTGTGATGCACGTACGTAGATTTCTTCGACTCACTAATTTTTTATTAATTAGATCTTGGCACGTTATCCTATATTCCTCTATTTCTTGTTCCGTTTACGTTGTTTACATATTATTTTATTTGTTATTCATTCTATTCATTTGTCCAAACCATCTTAATGACCATTTCAATATTTTATTAATTATATTTTCAATCGCCTGCATTCACTTCTTATATTTGAATTTGACACTTTATAATATACAAACTTAATACACAATCGTCTAAAATATCTCATTTCTACTTTATTCATTTAACTTTCATCCATCTTTTGCCAGTTTTATGTTTCACATCCATATATTGTATTTATACGGGTCAGTACAAGAACACCTTTGTGCGCTACCATCTATAAATACTCGTATATTGCGTATATAAGGGTTTAATATGTCGTAGATAAAATGTAAATGTTTTATCATTCCAATAAAATTTATTTCCGAAGGATTTCACAGAATCCGATCGTATATTACATTTTGAAGTACATGAAAACAAAATAATTTATTTGTTTAAAGCACTTTTTGTGAATAAATTACCATTAAAATATCATAGATGGCACATTCGATGTAAGGATCCTGTTCAATAATAGTGGTTTAATATTTTATATTATACATGAAATAAACACATGAACAAAAATGTTTATTCCAAATTCAATTTGAACAAATAAAAGAACCAATCTGAAGATAGATAGTTAGGGGATTGTGAAAATTGTAGTATGGGAAATAGAAAGTAAATGAAAATAATTATTTTAAAATTGCAACATCTTGTTTTTAAATTGATAAATGCATCACATGTAAACATTTAATTAATTAGGGCAAGACTCTCGATGGTGTGCTCTTAGAGGATTTTTGCCACATATCTCTTTATATACGACATGTTTCAGACAACCCGGTCCTTCCTCAGTGATATTATAAAGAAATAACATCGGTCAAAACTGATCATATTTGTAAACAATTTTATAATATTTTTAATCAAATATTAAAAAAAAAATCACAATATAATTATTTTTAAATATTTTGTAAATTTACAAAATAGATTTTAATTAATTTCTTAAAATATGCAATAAATGTAAATTAATATTCTCTGCAGATTAACTCAGTACAAGTGTTTGAAACAACATGTTTTTAAATTATAAATAGCATTTCAGATATTTTTAAAACTGTAAACATGTTATGCAATTATATTTGGAAGACCTAAAAAAACTAAAACAAATACCGTATTTTAGTCACTACTTTTTATTGTATAACAACTGTTTTTATATTACCCTGATGAAGCTTGGGTACAAACGAATTATAATTACTCTTCCAGAAATATTATTATAAAGCAAGTGTTGTTTTTATTTTTATGTATTTATTAAGTAAAAAAATTAAAATTGAATTTTTGATTGATTTAAGTTTTCAAATTTAAATTTTGAGTTTCAACTATCCTGTTTTTTTTTTTAATGTATCCAAGTACCATTAAAGATGTTAATTAAATTTACATAAATATCTTGTATTTGACCCACGAAATCGAAAATCGTTATTTTTTTTACAAAATAATGAAAGGATCTTTAAGATGGTTTGGCCAAATGGAAAGAATAGTAAAAAAAGTATTTGTTAACTATGTAAACGGAAACAAAAATTGAGGAAGACAGAGAAAAACATGGTAAGAGCACATTTAGAATGTCGGCCACATGAGAAGTCCGGGAAATCGATCGGGTGCATGACAGGACGAATGAATGTTGAGGAAGCGAGAGAAGTATGTCAGGAATGAACAGTGAGGTGGTCAATTAGTTTTGATGGTTAGTTAGTTTAGTTTAAAGCATAATTTAAAATATATAATACATTATTTATAACGTTAATCTACTAAGCAATGTTTTAAAATGGAAAAATCTAACAATTACAAGGTATTTTGATGAAAAATATATACCATACATTGTTTCTGTTTAAAAAAATCATCAGCGGACATTGTTCGATCAATTATTTCTTTTTTTGTGGTAATCTATGTGCCGCTGGCTACTGTGGGCTATAAATTATGTATTCAGAACCTCAATTGGGTATCCCTGATGAAAGGGTTTTTTGTAGCAGAAATCCAATTACGTTCGTCCGGATAAATGACGGTTTTCACCCTATCTTCACTTTTGGTCATAACCCTTTAGGATGTGGAAATCCAGGGCATCTTTTAGATTGAACGAGCTGGCGTAAAACAATAATTGTGATTTTCAAATGGTATGTTAATTGTATGTTTTTATGTCTTAAATAATATTTTATTAATATCTCTTTAAGTACTAAATGTTTTTTTTTCCTACATAATAAGTAACACTCTTCTTTCTAAACTAACTAACTAACTAACCATCACGCCGTCTCCCCGAAGGGGTAGACAGAAAAAATGGACTGCCACACTTTTCTTTCCTGACATATTTCTCTCGCTTCCTCAACATTCATACATCGCGTCATGAACGCGCGTCGATTTTTCTGACTCCTCACATGGCCGACATTCAATATTTGATTTATTTGATCGTGCCACGTTTTCCTCGGTCTTCCTCTATTTCTGGTTTCATTTACATCGTTAACATATAATTTTTTTACCATTCTTTCTTCATTCATTCTTTCCATATGTCTGAACCATCTTAATGATTATTTCATTATTTTGTTCATAACATCATCATTCGCACCGCATTCACTTCTTATATTTTCATTCGACACTCTATCATACATAGAGTATTCACAGATTCGTCTAAGGGATCTTATTTCTACTGTATTTATTCTACTTTCATCCTTCTTTTGCCAGTTCCATGCTTCGCTTTCATACATAAGGGTCGGTAGAAGAACACCATTGTGCACTGACATTCTAGATTTTTGGATAGGTTTTTATTTGCGATGACAACTTTAAGTGCACCATTCACTTTGTTGCCTGCCCCAACCCTTCTTTTAATATCCCTCTCCACTCGCCCATCTCTTGTATACATACTGCCTAAATTTACTATTCTTTCTTTAATGTTTAATTTGAAACATTATTATTGTACACATCACAATTAATTTTTATGAGTTTGTCACGACAGTTGTTTCACCAAAGCAAGTTGGCAAAATAGCTATCGCAACAGACTCATAAAAAATTGTGATTTGCAATACAGTGTTTCAAATTTATATATCAAATATTGTTTAAGTATTATAGTGTTTCGGCCTAAATAATGGATTATCTAATTATTATTTAATTTTATTTTTTCTTGAACAATTTACTTATTAAATAATTAATCTTCTTTTTCTTCTTCTTCTTCTTCTCAGTGTAGGCCTTGTGGCATGTTTCTTAAGAGAAATTGGTCTTCTGCGAGGTCGACTCCCGGCTGTCGATCCATCTCTTTTGTGGTCTGCGCGTTGAACGCAATGAAGCGGAGTCTGGATGGATCCATTCTCCTTACGTGTACATACCAATATCTTCTCCTTTGCCTTCCCCACCTAACGACATCCTCGACCTCGCATATCTCCCATATTCTTGAATTATTTATTATTTCTCGTAGTGTCTTGCCAGAATAAATAATCAAAACGAATGAAAATTTGTATTTTTCTTTTTTATATATTTTGTTACAACACTAACTTTAAAAAAAAAATTAAATATACGACATGTTTCGGACAACCCGTCCTTCCTCAGTGATATTATAAAGATATAAGATCTGTCAAAACTGAACACATTTGTAAACAATTTTATAATATTTAAAATATCTTTATAATATCACTGAGGAAGGACCGGGTTGTAAAAACATGCCTGATATTTAATTAAAAAAATTTTTAAGTAAGTGTTGTATATACAAAGCATATAAAAAAGAAAAAGACAAATAAAACATCTACAACACAAAGTATGGCGAACATATAAGAAATTATGAATCAAAATGTTTGTTTTCTAAAAGTTTTATAATAGTTTGTTCTAATGCCATTTTTCGCCTTGGTTGGGTATTAAAAACGATAATTTTGAAATAGTCCATTGTTTTGGCCGAAACACCTGATGATGTCAACATTGGTTGATGAAACAGCTGTAGCGTAAAATAAAATAAAATACAATTGTGATACAAAAAACAAACTTTATTCTTTAACAGTTTTTAAAATGATAATTTTGTTTTAAAGGCTTAAGATTATGCTTTATTTAAATTACATAAACTACATAAAACGTGTCTTCCATATAAAATATAAAAGACGTTTTTATTTGATTTTTAAAAGTTTAATGTATTTTTTTACATCATTGTTCACGAGATAATTTATTTTTATGTCGATATCCTTAAAATATAACTCTTCTGTAGATAAGATGAAAATATAATATACAGGCAATTTGGATGATACGGTATTTTGGGATTTGTATATTAATGTGCCATTTACTAACCTACAAAATGATTTTATTTAGGAACGATCAGGATCCTCGATAAACGACAAAGCTCCACGCAAATGTTTCCACAACAGCGATTATTTTATTTTATTATCCAATATATGTCAAACTCGTTCATAACACATATTTGGGTTTGATTTAATGGAAATATCCCAGTACAAATTTGCCTAAATAAAGGAATGAAAAGCAATTAAATTTTTAAAGTATTAGTAATGTTTTGTGAATAATGCAAATGACTTAAACTTTTTTAAATATACAAAAAGATTTTCTGTATGAAAACCGAATGCTTCACTCAATGTATGTAGGTATATGATATTAGTCGAATAAGTTATTATTATTATGAAGTTATAATTTATTATTTCACAATTTGTAAAGACATTTCCTGTGAGGAGAGAAATATTAAAACTAAACATGATTACTACGGTGATCGACGATCTATCGAACAATGATATATTCGAAAGACACTGACGAAAAATTATGTAAAATTTTAACATAATATAAATAATAAAGTGATTTCCAATTTGTTATTTGTAAATACGGGAAGGGCTCACAAAAACTGTCGTCGATCTTCATAGCAGAGTGGTAAGAGCTTTGAATTTCATACCAAAGGTCCCGGGTTCGATTCCCGGCGATGGCAGTGTGATTGTCACACTGTCATTGGTCTGGTGTAGAATTCACGTGACAATAAAATGGCGATCGATTGGCTACCTATCACATGTCATGAAAATCAATATATGAGCTAAAATAAATTGTATACGGTAATTGGGTTCAAACTACCTGTGATATACAAAGAAAAAAAAGTTTTTTTTTGTACAAATTATAAAATTTAATTAGCTAATATTGTATTCATAGAAGTTTATTAACTTGTAATCAATTAGATTGAGCGAAACATGATATCTGAGATGAGAAAACCTAGTGAGCAGATATGATATTAACACAAGATAAGGCTTTGTACCGATAATTAACGCGAAGATTATTGTAGGTTCTTTACTAGGGAAGTTTTTGATGTGAATATTATTTTGGGTGCAATGACCAATTCCGAATCATTTATTATTATTTCTCGAACAACGATGAAATACTCCATATAAATACGAATGAAAACAACTATTTTCTATATTTAAAAAAAATATTTTATGTAAATGACTTAAATCACGCTTGAATATTTGATAATGCCTTATCAAGGCAAAACTTTTCATTAACCTGAAATATAATAAAACCTCTATAAAGCGTTTTGATTTGAAACCTGAATTAATTTTGAATTGGGGTATATTTAGATTTATATATACAGGATATATAAAAAAATACAGCAAATGTTGTCATATGCTTTTGCCATGAATATCTGATAAAGTTATACATGTAGAGGCCTGAATAGAAAACAATCAAATCTCTTTATTATTGTTAAGTTTATTGCATATTGCAAGATGTCATATTTATAAAAAAGCTTAAATTTTAAAGGAAAATATGGTTGATATCAAAGGTGTAAAATAATTGAATGTTGTGTAAACTCATACAAAAAGAGAGGAATCTTTGCTCGAAGTAAATGGAGTTAAATTTTAGTACACATTTTACAGGGATACGCACCCCAATGAATTATTATTTTATATCGTTCGCGAGTATGGGCGTGTACTTTTAGGAGACACGGGTCACAACATTCATTCTCACAAAGCAATCCTTATATTATAATATGAAAATATTTTATACTGGTGTTTTATTTAACATATCTGCCAGTCCCACGAGGGGCCCTTTGTCTTCTGGAGTAAGACCTTGAGATTGTATTAGAGAAGATAATAAAAAATTGCCTCGGGATAAAAGGAGTGTTCTGCGGAACGTTTTAGTAAACAGTAATTTATTCAGAAAGCTGAACAGTAAACACAGTACCTACACAAGATCACTTTCATTGTTCTAGTCAATTATATGGTCTGTGAAAGTAAACATTTTCAGTGCCACGAATATTTTTTATGCTCATTAATCATTATTCACAAATAACTAACCATTACGCCGTTTTATCGGAAGGATAGGCAGAGAGAATGGACCGCCACACTGCTCTGTCCTGACATGTCTCTCTAGGTTCATCACCTATTTTTATACATCGTAAAAAAAAACACGCCACGATTTTACCGACTTCGAATGTGGCCGCCTTTCAGTAAATGATTAATTTGGTCATACATGTATCAAGTCTTCCTCAGTCTTCTCGACTTTTTTTTACATTCGTCATTTTTACATTAAAATTTCGCTGTCCAAATCACCCAACTAAGTGATTTTTTTATTTTCATTTTACTTAGGATGCAATCATCTGCCTTATATTATATTAACTTCTTGTTATCATACCGACATCGCTTTCCCCTACATTATTTTCAGTGATCCCATATCAACGGCTTTTATCCTACTTTCATATTTTTTGCCAGCTCCATGCTTCACTTCCATAGATAAGGGTTGGCACTAGAACTCAATTATGTACTGTCATCTTTGCTTCAGTGGTTATATTTCTATTTGCAGTGATGACGGCGATCGTTGAAGATTTAAAAACAAATACCCGTTGTGTTATTGTCGTAAAAGATTACAAAGAGCTTTAATTTATTCATCGATCGCCAAATATTAATTTGATTTTGAAATATATCAGCACCATCATCATCATCAGTCATTTGTCGTTCAATTTTGGACATAGCCCTCCCTTCCCGACTTCACAAAACTCTATTCCTCACCACTATGTGCCATTGACTTCTTGTCAACTTGCTTGTGGTCTTCTTGGATTACTGTGGTAAGTTTTTGGTCGCCACTCCAAAGAACTTGAACAGTATGAGATACCAAAATTTTTCGATGTCATATCTTATATATACCCCTGCCCAGGTACACAGCACATCTGTCATCTGTAGCCTCAGCTTCGAAGATATCAAAGAAATCCTCAGATAGGGGTTTATTAGCAGACGAAGTTTATTAAATATAATTTTGCTTAGTAAAATATATTAAAACAACCTTTCCATTTGTGGTGTTTGTTCTAACATAGGTACTAGATGACTCGAATATTAATCGTTTTACCAAATTTAGTTCTGTTTAATAAGATGAAAATAAATGATATTTTTTCTCAGATAACACTAATACACTCGTATAACGATTGTGCGAATCTGATTTGAGATTTTCTTTCGATTTTTCATGAATAAAATCAAATCAAATCAGTTTATTTCATCAATAGACATTACAAAATAATTTTTTAAGGCATTTATTGATAACAGGTAAAATAATATATTGTGAATAGTATACTACCAGAAACACATGAGAGATGGTTCGACATTAGGAAGACCGACATTAGGAAGGTGATCTCATTTTGACGACATTTATTATATACTTTCATCCATCTTTTGCCAGCTCTATGCTTCACTTCTTAGGTTGGCACTAGAATTCAATTATGCACTGTCATCTTTGCTTCAGTGAATATATTTCTATCTGTAGTGATGACTTTTCGTTCTTTGAAGAATTATAAAAATAGCCATCGTTTTATTGTTTGCAAATTCATCGTTCGTTAAATATTAATTTGATTTTGAAATATATCACCATCATCATCATCAGCCAGAATTAAGAGTATTTGTCTTCTGAACGTACTTTCACTAATATGAAAGACGTCGATCTCCGAGGAGACCGCGTTCCGTAGATTAATTGCTCTTCCCACCGGTGTACTACGTGAATTATACGTGTACATCTTTATTGAAGGTTAAGGTGTTAACACTGTGGATTAACATGGTAATTTGGACTAGAATTTATAACACTGATTAATCCACTTTTCCATGTGAATATTTTTACAGAAAAAATATTAATCACATCTTTTCTCCATGAGGATGGAGGTTATCTCCGAAAATTTTTGTTATGAATTATTCGGAGGTGACCTCCACCTACTCTTCCCGAGGTTGGAAGAGATCATTTCCGAAACATGTTGTGAATTATATTTTTATTCTGTAAAAATATTTAATTAATAAAATTGGATTAAACAATGATATTAATTATATTCCAAATAATACATAGGATTTAAAAAAGGTATGATATTATAAAAAATATTATACTCACATTTAGGTAATGTGGCATTGAATAAAAACACAATCAACATATGATTAATTTATTACAGATAATTTTTATACTCATTTCTTGAAAACAACAAATTTTGTGATAATTATTATGTTCCTTAAAACATCTACCAAAGGCAAAAATGATCGGCTTACATATTTTTTCTTGAAATTGAATCATCATTATTAATGCGAAATTATGAAAAATATTTTCACAGCCGCAGTTAATTAAAGGATTACCGAAATTATATATAGATTAAGGTATATGATAATAAACTCTTGGTAAGTCTAGAGGAGTGGTCGCCAACGGTGACTAGTGAAGCAAATGCGGCTGATGGCTATGTGAGTGAAATTATTCCACAGATGACGTGTTTATAATATTTTATTTTGTTAATAGTTTCTAGAACAATGATTATAAACTCCACATGAATTATCAATAAAAACGGTTTTCTAGATAAAACTCTATAAAACATACTATTACATTTCTTCTCTCTTCTTTTTGTCCTGTCACACCTCCGTGGTGCATAGGGCCTCAAGGAATCTTCTCCACCCGACTCTATCGCATGCCTGATGCTTAACATCATCCCAAGTGAGGCCTGCTGCCTTAACCTCGTCCTGCAGGGTTCTTCTCCAGGTGGCTCTAGGTCTGCCTCGCTTTCTCTTTCCCCCATAGGGGACCAGTCTAGTGCGCCCTGAGCGATGCAGGCTGGGTTCCGTCTCAGAGTGTGACCGATCCACTGCCATTTGCGCCTAGCGACTTGTTCTCTAATTGGCTTTTCGCCTGCCATGGTCCAGAGAACGGCATTTGACACTGTTTGGGGCCAATAGATTTTGAATATTGAGCGAAGGCACCTATTTATAAACACCTGGAGTTTACCAATAACGTCTGCGGTAGACTTCCAAGTCTCACATCCGTACAGCAGTACGCTTTTAACGTTACTTCTGAATACTTGGAGCTTGAGCTTTCTCGAAATGATACCGGAGCGCCATACAGGGCGAAGCATAGCGAAAGCTCCCCTTGCCTTGTCAAGTCTGCTGGCTACATCCTCCTCCGTACCTCCCGAGCCCGCTATCATACTACCGAGGTAGCAGAAGCTGGTCGTGGTCACAAGGGGGACACCGTGGAGCAAGATTGGGGTGGAGTCATTTGTGGACACTCGTAGGTCTACTGTCTTGGACATGTTAATCTTGAGACCTACTTTTGCCGCTTCCTCGTGAAGTCTACAAAGTTTCCGCTCCGCATCCACCCGGTTTACCGAAAGCAAACAGAGGTCATCAGCATAATCCAGATCCTCCAACTGGGTATCACGCATCCATGGAATGCCACATACATTTAATTTAATTAAATAATATTTAGTATAATTTAACAATTTAATAATCAGTTTTAGACAAGAGAACCTGAAATAGTCACAAAAAAAACTTCCTACAAACCTGACTTACCTAATCTTTTCAAGAAAAAGGGTATTGGTTACGTAATTATAATGACGACATCTAGTTAAATCGGTGTAAATACACTAGTAAAATCTATGTACTTTTAACTGACGTGTAAAAACAGTACTTTTGTAAAATAATATCTCCCAAAGCTGGTGTACTGCTGATATTTGGCACTTTTGACAAGTGACGGATCACTGGTTATGAGTAAAAAAATACAATTATTAAATTGAACGTATAATTAATACGAATGAAGAGGTCTTTAATAGGCATTATTAAATGATAATCATTCTTCTTCTTCTTTAGCCTATTCCCTTCCACTCTTAGACAAATGCCTTCTCCAGTTGCTTCCACGTCACTCTGCAGACTGCATCCAGGTTTTGCCGACGTGTTGCCTTCTCTGGTCTGTCTCCAAGTCAGGAGTTTTTTTGTCTCCATTTTCCTTCTGTCTCCACTGTCTCCAAGTCAGGAGTCTTTTTGTCTCCATTTTCCTTCCGAATATTTAGCTACGTGACAAGCCCATTGCCATCTTAGAGTCGCTTTGCGGTGGACGATATCAGTGAGTTTTTTTTTCTAAACGTATCGTAAACGTAGCTCTCTCTAAGACTTATTCCTAATATGGCTCATCGCATGGCTCTTTTGATACTCGCAGTTTTCGGCACATTGTTAAAATAATGTGACAGTTTTGAGGCAATAAGTGCCAACCGGCAACCATTATAATTTAATAAATCCTTGGCAAGGTGTAACATTCCCATAAAATAGAGTAATAATTCCCATTAAATATAGGAAAATAGAAGTTTTCATTCGTATTAATTATAAAAGATCTAAAAATCATAGGTCAGGTAAATTTGGTACAACATAAGATAATTGTCTGCAATAGGGACTGTTGGAATTGATTTTAATTCCAACAATGTCTTCTAAATCTTTATAGCTGTAGGATCCATCTTCGATGAATCCAATATTCATCGCAGAAACTTGGGAAGCGACCACAGTGAACATCGAAGATGTCACCTTCAATCCGATTTCTTTACACATAGCGATTCTGAAAAATAAAAATATTTTATTATTACTTATGTTAAGTAAAGAGGAAACGAACAAATATTTTATAAATATGAATATAAGCCGTTATCAAATGTTAATTACATTTGATAATACCTAAGCAAGGCAAAACATATCACTAGCAAAAACATTAAAATAATATTGAAGAATTTATTCAAATTGTCATTGAAACAAAAGAAAAATTTATTTTTACACCTGCCAAAATTCTTTTTATAAATGAAAAAAAAACTTTTACAATTTAAACATCAAAACAGTGAAAATGTATTTTCTGTCACAAATAACTATCATAAAGTACGGCAACAATCAAATTGACCAAAACAGTTCACTTATACACGAAATATCTCCAAATTTACGGGAGCACCACATGAACTAAATAAAAATTTCAAAATCAGAACCAGTTAAGTAAAAAAAACAGCAACAATATATTTAATAATCGATTTCGTAACTGAAGTTCTACGTAAAATAAAATAATTAGTCATTTCATACACGTTACCTGCATAGTAAAATATCTTTGGATAAGCTCAACCCTCTAAACTCAGGCACAACGCACAGGCCAAAAGATCCGAGGTAATCCTTTACTCCGTGGGTTTCATGCACGTCTGGCAAATGTTTCTTCAATTCTGACCATAAGTACAAAAGCTTGGCGCCTGATTCGAGCTCCATCTGTGATACAATTCGCTGATTAATATTTTCAAAGATTTTCAATGTAACAGATTAATTTAAAACACTTTTAAAGGCGGGCCACACTGTTTGAAACAAACTCTCCACAGGGGTGACCTTGGTGGAGAGCTGTGGAGCTCGCGGTTGGTGTAGCGTCTACACTTGGTTTAAAACAAACTCTCTACACGTGGAATGCGTGTTTAAACGCGCGTCCGTCCACAAAGTTTGTTGAAGGTCAAACGAATTTTGGTTTAAAACGTCTACACAGTTTTAAACCGTTGGTGGAGACCGATGTGGAGAGCTCGTTTATAAACAGTGTGGCCCGCCTTTTATACTTTGTTTATAAACCATTGTACTTTGTTTTATCGAACCAAACGGTTTGATAAAACAAAGTAAAAGTAAAGTAACCGAGTGAAATCGGTTGGTTCGACATTAAATCTGAATTATTTGGTTTGGGTTGAAACATAGTTCTTGTGCCGACCTTTATGTATGGAAGAGAAGCATGTGACTGGCAAAAGAAGGATGAAAGTAAAATAAATGCAGTAGAAATGAGATATCTAAGACGAATGTGTGATAAATCTGTTTATGATCGAGTGTCAAATGCAAGTATAAGAAGTGAATGCGGTGAGAATGAAAGTGTTATGAACAAAATAATGAAAGGGTCGTTAAGATGGTTTGGACACATGGAAGGAATGAGTAAAGACAGAATGGTGAAGAAGGTATATGTAAACGACGTGAACGGAGATAGAAATAGAGGAAGACCGAGGAAAACGTGGCACGATCAAATCAATCAAATATTAAATATCGGTCACGTGAGGAGTCGGAGAAATCGACGTGCGTGCATGACAAGATGTATGATTATAGAGGAAGCCAAAGAAGTATGTCAGGACAGAACAGTGTGGCGATCCATTATTTCTGCGTACCCCTCCGGACGGAGACGGCGTGATGGTTAGTTTTAGAATTGGCGGGTGGGGGGGGGGGTTAAGAGAGAATTTGTTTCTGGTTTGTGTATCTCTTCTTTATCGTGTACTTGTTTTACTTGATTTATATACTCTTTCTATTTCTTATGCTATTGTCTTAATTTACTTGTATGTTTCTTTATCTTACGTTTTTATCGGAATTTTTATATTTCTTTTAGGAATGCTCGAAACCAATTCTTTACAGCTTCGAAGAGATGGGCATCTCATAACCCATTTCTTTAAATTAATCAGGGGATATTTCGAGAACTCGGCCGTGCTAGAGGGTGTTCGTCTTTTTGTCCCTGATAGATTTCTCCGACAGCGACAGCACAGATTGTTTTACCTACCGGCCACCAGAACCAATCTGCCTCTGGTGACACCGGTGGGAAGAGCAATTAGTTGCTGAACGCGGTCTCCTCGGAGATCGACGTCTTTTATATTAGTGAAGGTACGTTCAGGGGACAAATACTCTTGACTTTAGAAAGTATGTTGTCTTCCTAATGTCGAACCATCTCTAATGCGTTCCTGGTACTTTGTTGTATTTTTATCATATTTTACCTGTGCTCAATAGATGCCTTAAACATTTTCCTGTTTGTAATGTCTTTTGAGTTAATAAACTGATTTGATTTGATTTGATCTTATTTTACCTGAAAGTTGCTTACACTAAAATGTTGTGCATAACAATTGCAAGTGCTAGTATTATGAACTTAGTGTATACATCCGATTGAAGTGTCTTATCTGATATGTTATATGTTTTTTTTGTTGTAACTTATTGCTATTGGATATTGATGGTTTGTTTGTGTACTAACAAAATAAATTTATATTATTTTTATAACATTACTTACGACTTTAGAGTAGTCCATTTCTTCATTTGCGCAGGTCACAGCCAACATGTTGAAGCCAACTAGTTTTAGTTTTTTTGTTGAGTCTCCAGCATCGTCTTCCAAGACACAAACTAATACCGTTTCTTGTGGAAACACAATCATTCTAGTCAACTCATTCATTAATTTCACACATTCAGGAGATTCGTGACATCCTGTAAAATATAAAGAACATTATAAAAAATGTGCAAACTTGATTTTAGAATTTGATAATCTACTATCAAGGCGAAACATGTCACGCCCATAAAATGTAATGAAAATTCTATGAGACTAACGTTTTTATCAATACAAAATATTTATTTGTAACTAACTTACTAAATAACCATCACGCCATTTCCCTCGGAGGGGTAAGCAGAAAGGATGGATCACCACAATGCTCTGTCCTGGCATACCTCTCGGGCATCCTCTACATTCATACATCGTACCATGCACGCATGTCGATTATTCCGACTTCGAATATGGCCGCCTTTTAGTAATTGCTTAATTAGGTCATGCCATGTTTTCTTCGGTCGTCCTCGGCTTCTTTTTCCACTCACGCTTCCTGTGTACAACTTTTTAACGATTCTACTCTCATCCATTCGTTCCATATTTCCAAACCATCTCAGGGATCCTTTTTTAATTTTATCCATGATGCATTCATCTGGCTTACATTTCTTTCTTTTTTCATCGTTCAGTATTCTATCATACAACGTTTTCCCGCACATTCTTCTTAGTGATCTCATTTCTACGGCGTTTATCCTGCTTTCATCCTTCTTTTGCCAGCTACAAGCTTAACTCCATACATGAAGGTTTGCAGTAGAACTTCATTGTGTACTGCCATCTTTGCTTCTGTAGATATGTTTCTATTTGCAGTAATGACTTCAAAGTGCGCACTCAAGTGCGCCATTTAATTTATTTCCGGCACCAATCCTTCTTTCGATGTCTTTCACCATTTTTCCGTCTCTTGTAAACATGCTTCCCGGATACGTAAATTCGGTAACTTGCTCTAATTTCTCGTCATACATCCTTCATTCTCGAAAAACATCACTTTACATTTAGACACATTCATCACCAGATCACTCTTTTTGCATGCCGCATACCTACATCCTTGACACTAAGACTTGCAAATTTTCTCTACTTTCAGCGATTAACACAGCATCGTCTGTATATAACAAACAGCTGACTGACAAACAATTCATCTTGGCACCAGCGTCAATGCCTTCAAGTTCTTTCATGCACTTTTCATTTGCAATGAATTTATTTGTAATTAGCACTTAATGTTTTTATATATAAAAACATATCTGAATGAGTATTTCTTTTATTTGTATCGAACTACTGAAGTAGAAATGTTTATGATCGTTTTGAAACCTATTACTAATAACATCATATAAATCTCAATTAATTACCCTTGCAGAAAAACAAAATATTTTTTGAAATAGTGTTTCAAACCCAGGCTGCGTAATTCTGAAAATTAAAAGTATAAAAAATAACTGTAGCCTTTTCCCATAATACAATTTATAAAATGATAATTTTGCGGTTTATTCCCTTTACGAAGATTGTGACATTATCCACTTTCAGGGCGATTGGCGTATGCTATGAACGTGGGTGACAAACGCTTAGCTTTGTCTGAATTGTTACCGTCTTCGGAAGTGCTTTGGTAAACACCTTGCGCTTTAACTCGCGGTTAACGTACCGCCAGTGACGTATGAGGCATAAAAAGTTCACATTAGAATTGTGGCCTGATAACTTACCGCCAGCAACATTTGTTCATGTTCTAGAATGACAGACTGTGGTGTTGTATAATACGTTTGTTGAGTAATATGCTAGATTCTAGAAATCATTATATTATATCTTGAAAATCTGTGCGCCTTTGCTAGAGATAATGAACAAAAACATTTTTATCTCTTTTGAGTTAATAACTCCTAAGTTCTTGACATGTTTCGAAGGATTACGCGTTAAGTTAATATATGTACAATATATGAAAAAAGAGAAAACTTTTAGTATTGTATAAACTAGGTAAAAATATGGAAATACGTTATGTTGAGTTTTTTAATGATTAAAAATACAAATTTGTTCTCTTTCTTTTAATTAATACAAATGAAAACATCTGTTTTTTTTTTATTTTTATTTTATTTTATGGGAATGACTTTTTTCATTTTGGTAAGTGCATAATGCAAGGCCAAACATGTCATTTTCTAAAATAAAATAATTAATTTCGAAAACAGAAGTTTTCATTGTTTGTACACAAATATTCATAAAACAATAAATATATATTATTTCGGATATCTACGTAACGCTCATGCCAACGGCAAGACAACGTTCATTGCGATCAGTAGAAACAAATGCGAACATTGCGATTCCAGTCTAAGCTAATAAAGCAAGTTTTTACGATCGTGCTTTTAGAGTTGCGGGTCCGTTGGCATGAAATAAACTCACGTAAGTCTTAGTATTGAGTATGATGAAGCGACGTTAAATTTAAGAGACAACAGTGCACTGTCCGGTCAGTCTTTTCCCCGTTGGGTACTTTATTTTACAAAACGGCGCACTTTAAAAATAAATTACCAAAAAAAGAAACTTTTGAATAATAAAATTAATAACCATTTTTTTACAAGAAGCATTTAATCTTTATTGTAATGCTTAGTATGTTTTTTAAAGATTTTTTGAAAATGGCAAGATGCGAATACTAAATTATTTGACTTTAGATCTTATGCCTGGTTTTTTATATGTCTGTGAATTAATGTTGGTCCAATATTGAGGTGCTAGTAAAATTATGTGTAGAGGTGTGAAATAACATTTGAAGAGTTTGTACATTGACACAATTAGACGTCATCTATATATCACATACCTGCGGTAGAGTTCAAGGCCTCGCCAGGGAGATAGTACTTATTAAAAGCATCAAGAATATCATCGTAGTACTCCTCCGTAGCAGTTTGAATTTTAAACTTAAGGGTCTTGCCGTCTTTGGTCTTCTTCTCGAATCTTCTCCAAACTTCTGGGTAAGTTACTTTACTGGGACGCCTCCACGTTTGAGAAAACATTTCCTAAAGTGATGTTTTATTGATTAAATTAAAACAAAGTTTGGAATGATTTGTGCTGATATAATAAGCAATTTTCATCAGTTACAAAAATTATCATACGTAGTCGGTGAGTTAAAATTTTGAATAACAATATGCATTATTTTGCAAATGATTTTATGATCAACCAGACTTATTTCCAAAATCGTAGTTTCACCCAATGAAGATACGCTCAAATGCATACAATAATCAAATAAACCAATAGCAGTTTAACAAATAATATAACATTTATGTATATATAAATCAGAGTATAGTAACTATTAAATATGTCACCTAACAGTAAATACTTATTTATTAAAAATAAAAATGTGACATGAAAAAAATAAATAAATAGACGACAGTGAAACATGGTACTTAAGGTCTTAAAACTGTTACATTGTCCAAAGAAAGTGCCGAGAAACTACGAGTGACCCAAAGAGACATGGAAAGAGCCATATTAGGAATAAGCCTAAGAGACAGAGTCAGAAACGATACGGTGTGAGAAAAAACAAAGGTCACTGACATCATCCACCGGTTGGCGACTCTAAAAAGCAATGGGCAGGTCACGTAGCCAGAAGCTCAGATGAAAAGTGGACAAGAAGACGGCTGACTCGGAGACCGTGGACGGCAAAGAGATGTGCAGGGCGACCGCAGCTACGGTGGAAAGATGATCTGAACAGACACGTCGGAATAACCTGGATGCAGTCTGCACAGGACAGAGTGACATGAACGTGAATGGAGGAGGCCTTTGTCCAGGAGTGGACAGGAATATGCTGATGAAGAAGAATAAGGAAGAAACATTTAAACAAAATGTCTTTTAATGGCATTGCTATAAAAATATATGTACTACGTTGAATGCACATAAGATTTTAATAAAATGTTTAGAAATATTTATTGTTTTCATTTATATTTGATGAAAACATTTGTTTTCTAAATATTTATGTTGTAGGGGATCATCAAATGCATTATCAAAGACATTTATTTAATAACACCAAAGCAGAGTAGAAACATGTCACTCTTATAAAATATATATTTAAGAAAACGAATGATTTCACAAATATTAAATGGGATGGCGTAATATTTTATTATCATCAATTTGGTAGAAACATATAAAATGTTTTTCACACTTTTAACATATCATATAAAGGCATGATGTGATGGGGATTTATTTATTTATATACATCGAACTAATAAATAAAATATTAATGTGTGTTGAATTTATGTTCAAGGAATACAAGAGTGGCGTTTTAAATTGAATTCTTCTTCTTCTTTGTAATATATCAATTTGGTCTGTTTATATTAAAATTAAGATTGACAATAAACTGTTGAGGGAAATTCCTGACCCAGTCCTGCTGGGTCATAAACTGTAAACATCATTAGCTAGGAAGACGATGCCACGTTAATAGCTGAATCTGAAGATGAATTACAAAGATTGTTGAGCAAATTCCACATAGTATCACAAAAGCTAAATATGGCTGTATCAGTCAGCAAAACAGAAAGTCTCAAAATATCCAGACAACTTACAAGATGTAAGCTGATTATATGCCCCTACTTGCCCCCGGGCAAGTATATTGGGAATAGAGTTCTGCAGCCATAATGACCTTTATACCGAAGTACGAGAACAAGTAAATAAAGCCTCTGAAGTTTAAGGGTGTCTGAAGTATCTGGTTTGGAAGAACTAGCACATGGATATCGACAGCAATGTCATAATTTATAAGACATGTGCGAGACCTATCATGACGTATGCTGTAGATACACTGTACAAACCAAGGGTCTGCTAAGAACATCTAAGATGAACTAACTAACTAACCATTTTGCCGTTTCTACGGAGGGGTAGGCAGAGAGGATGGATCGCCACATTGTTCTATCTTGACATAATTCTCGCGCCTCTCCTACATTCACACATCGTGACATGCACGCTCGTCGATTGTTTCTACTTCGAACATCTTTTAAACAATTCTTCCCTTCCCTTCATCCGATTTAAATTTCTTTCTTACTTCATCATTAGATAATCTATCATACATTGTTATTCCGCACATCCTTCTTAGTGACCTCATTTCTACGGCATTTATCCTACTTTCATCCTTCTTCTGCCAACTCCAAGCTTCACTTCCATACATAAGGGTCGGCACTAGAACTCCATTGAAGGTCTGGAAAAACTCTTCGAGGTTAAGTCCGTAACCGACATGAGAAAAATTAAAGATCTATTAAAAGAAGAAGAAGAAAAAAGTATATTTGCCAGAGGGTTACTCCTCCTGTCAGGTGGATTCCAAGCTGCCCTTACATATTTTAGAAGGGAGTCCCGCGAGACTGATTATGTTGTGCAATATTGTGTAACAATAAAATTATAAATATAAGTAAAAAATAAAAAGTATTATCGTATAAAATAAAAAGTTTATATGAATATATAAAAACAATTTACGAGTACCCACGCAAAAAAAATGTATAATTTATCTCTTCAAATCCTTAACACTATGGATTTATAAAATCAAACTGTCAAGATTATTACATTTTATCTAAGAACCAGTTTAGTTTGTTGTCAAGTTAGTAAAAACATTATATTGTTTGGTGTTTAAATTGAAAAATAAACTCTCCCATTATCATTTTATTTTTTAATTTAATCAGAGGATACTCATCGTATATATTTAAAATATAATTATTAAACGAACAAAATATAAATCCTAACCTCACAATTTTTCCAGCGGCACTTAACTGACAACACAACACTCGTCACTGAGTCAAATCTTCTTGTATAGTAAAGTACCAAATACCAAACCGGATCGAGATAATTAAATAATACTTCATGGGTATGTGTGTGTGTGAATACAAGATAACTGCACCAATGTGAACACAGTAATAAGTTACGAACGTGTCACATAGCGACCGAATTCACAATTTACTCCGCGAGTGTAGTGTTTGTGGTAACGTAGGTATAGTAAATGGAAACGATTCTTTTGTCTCTGGATTATGTCTACTCTACAGTCTTGCACTTGTATGCGTGCGTTCATTTTTCTCCTTCAGATAAGAGACTAGGAATGTCGCACACCGACCAATATAATATAGATAATTTATTGTGAAGCAAATCTTTGCGCTTTTGTAGATCTCTTTATTATTGTCTATTATCCCGTTTCAATAAACATAGATAAATACAACAACATTTTGAATGTATACAAATTCTTGTAGACAAATACTGGATTTCACCCATTGCAGATAAATTATTTTTATTTTACAAGGATTAATTGTATCTCAATAGAGACGAAGATGCAAGTTGTTTTCTGGGAACAGAAGGTGGTGGCCGAGGCGCTTACAGGACTTATGACCTGTCATTGGTTGGGTTGAGCGATCGCTTCACGCAATGGGTGAAATCTAGTATTTGTCTACAAGAATTTGTATACATTCAAAATGTTGTTGTATAAATATAACTGGTACATGCAGGCAAAAAAATTGGAGAGACATCTCCAGGCGAAATCTAGTACTGTATGATTTGCATAGACTTTCACAGTACATTTAATAAAGGTTTTTTGCTTAATGCTTTCTAATCTTAATATAGATGACGCTAGTGTAGAGTGAACATAAAAATGTGAAAATAGGTGTAGAAACCTACCATATATACAAGTTCCAAAAAGTTTGTCAGACGTGGTGGTCATAACGGCGGAATGGGGAATGTTGTTAAACGTGAAGCGATCGCTCAACCCAACCAATGACAGGTCATAAGTCCTGTAAGCGCCTCGGCCACCACCTTCTGTTCCCAGAAAACAACTTGCATCTTCGTCTCTATTGAGATACAATTAATCCTTGTAAAATAAAAATAGATAAATACAGATTGTTTCGCAAATTGATGTAACATTCGATTTCCCAAATTTAGTAAGACCATCATTATCATCATATTACCCTTTTTAAACCCTTAATTCCTGATTAAATTTGTGTTATTTCTTTCTTGTTGCCTGGTTACACACATGTTTCATCGGTGCGTCTTGTAAATATCATTAGTGACAAGTTGAAAATTTAAGAATATTTTTAATTTTTATAGATAATCGATTATTTTATTTAAACCTGCAGTTTTTTTTAATTATTTTTAAAATAATTTTTTAGTTAATATTACATAATTCAATACTACATAATGTATTGTAAACTATCCCATATGGAGTTTCAAACTGTTAATCGCTTCAAAATATGGGGGGAAAAGTGTGTTTAAAATATAATCATAAAAAATACTTGCTTTGTTTCCAATAATTGGTGTATGATATATCTGTTTTATCTATATTAAATGTTTACTTTGATAATGGCAACATGCAACTAATCATCCACAGTTATACCAGTCTTAAAAGACATAGAAAAATCACTGTGGCTAAACGAAACCGAGACACTGACGGAAATATCCATCCACCGGCTCAAATATGCTATGTGTATACGTCAAATTTGCAAATAAAGAGATTATAATAAAAATCTGTCTAAATAAAATTTTAGAACAAACCTGCCTTGCTAATGTCGATAAACAGAGCGATTGTGCTCTAGAAACCGTATGAACGTTTCTGGATTATTTTGATCTTTGTTATGATTATTGTTGTACGACAGTAGTGTAGAAAACAAACGGTAATTAATTTGGTATGTCATCAAGAGAATTTGTGAATATTTTGAATATAAGAGAAAGAGGAATACTTCGATTCTCTTCGAAAGTAATTCGAAATGCACACGATGCGCATGCACCTTGAACGTTTCTGGATTCTTTTGGATTTTGTTCTGATTAGTGTTGTACGACAGTAGTGTAGAAAACGAAAGAAGGACAATTTGGTATTGTTAATTATGATTTTTTAAACTTAGTTATAACTTAGATAATCCACTGTTTTGGCGGAAACACTTTGATATTTGAACATTATTCATTGTTAAATTAAAAACACTGTTTTAATATCAAAAATTGAGTTTATTTTTTATAAAATCGTCGCGACAGCTGTTTCGGTATTCGATATTACCATCGTCAGGTGTTACAATTAACTAAATAAGTTATAACTTATTACTCATTACGATTGTACAGTAAAAACCAAGTTTAAAAGTGTGAGATTATAAAAGTCGCCGGGTGGCGACTCTAAAATGGCAATTGGCAGGTCACGTAGCCAGAAGCTCAGATGAAAAGTGGACAAGAAGACTGCTGACTTTGAGTCCGTGGACGGCAAGGAGAAGTGCAGGGCGACCGCAACTACGGTGGAAGGATGATATAAACAGACACGTCGGAATAACCTGGATGCAGTCTGCACAGGACAGAATGACATGGAAGCAAATGGAGGAGGTCTTTGTCCAGGAGTGGACGGGAATAGGCTGAGGAAGAAGAAGAAGAAGAAAAAGATTATAAAATAAAAAATCTTTACTTCCGTGAATATTTCACGGGTTGCAACTAGTTTTTCATTATTCAACGATTCACACTAAATTTTACGGAGCTAAATATTTATAAATTCATTTTAAGAGGATTTTTTTAATGTTAAGGAATATTCTTTATTTTCTAGTGGAACAATAATTTATTTTACGCACCCTAGAATAATAAAAGAACTGTCTTCCATCTTCCGATTGTAGACACAGACCGAATAATTTATATAATATAGACAGAAAAGACACCTACGTGTATAAGATAGAGGTAGGCACACATTGAAGATTTATTTATTATACGTACTGTGCGGGCGGTCGAATATCCCGGCGCGTCTGATGAAAGGTCTGTGTCAATAGCGCCCCCCCAATCAAATTATTGATCTCAATTCTTTGGTCCAGTTGGTCCACCTTTCATTCATTAACCGGGCGCTTTGACAATGTCCGCTGTGGATCAACAATGCAATTGTATTGCTCGAAGTCACAATCAAAATTAAAAATCTCGCCACTTTGCCACCAATTTTATGTTTTATCCTTCGGGTGAGGATTTTTGGGATGGAATAACTTCCAACACGATTTAATTTTAAAGCAGAGAACTTTATTTAAGATGATATTACAAGCAATAAATTACAATGATATAAAGATGTGTTACAAGTAAGGAGTTGCAATTGTATCTAGACTTGTTACTATTAAGGAGTTATGTAATAATAAATTTATAAACAAACCTTCAATAAGTCGAACGAAGACGCGGGAACAGATAAATTAATGCATCTTGTGAATCCCCAAATGTTTACTTAATATAATATAAACAAATCTTGATTCAAAATATAGACGTAGGAAAAGACTCGTGTGAACGGGTGGTTAGGTACATAACACATCCGAACAAGTAAACATTGTTTATTTTACATATTATTTCTTAAACAATGATGTAAAAATCCATATTAAATAAATAATACACACGAAAACTTCTATTTATTAGAAACTTTATTCATCATCATCATCATCGGCTGTCCCTCGTGTCCGAGGAAGACAGTCTTTCACGGTTGTGGGTACGCATGTGAGTAAAGAGCGCATTCCTGGACCCACACATTCAGGGGTATCTGGAGCAAGGGAAGACGCTGATAGTGAAGTTGTCAGTGTGTCCCGATGGTCTCTCCTTGGTTTTCTTCCTCCTCTCTGTTATGAACAAAATAATGAAAACTCTCTATGATGGTTTGGTCACATGGAAAGAATGAGTGAAGAGAGAATGGTGAAGAAGGTATATGTGAACGAGGTGAACGGAGCTAGAAATAGAGAAAGGCCGAAGAAAACGTGGCACGATCAAATCAATAAAATATTAAATGTCGGTCACGTGAGGAGTCGGAGAAATTGATGTCCGTGCATGACAAGTGAATGAACGTAGAGGAAGCGAGAGAAATATGTTAGGACAGAACCGTGTGGCGATCCATTATTTCTGTTTAACACTCCGGGGAAACGGCGTGATGGTGAGTTAGTTAAAATACTTGTGACATTACTCCGACCTGTTGTTAATATGAATTGGTTTTTGACAGGTGTTTTCTTTGTTTTTTTAGTTTTATTTTAATCAAACATAAGTACATTTAGACTTACCCAGTGCTTACTCACCAATGCTGATTAAATAATCTGTAAATTTAAAATATTATAAAAATTCAAATTTTCTCTTGTTATTTTATTTCTTTTGCCTAATTTTATTTCAGTTACATAGTTGCAGTACCAACAAAGTGGCATCTGTAGGCAACTGTCATTTTAACTTACTCAAAAAAAAAATTCTGTATTTTACTATAATTTTAGTGCCTTTCGGAATGTGAGATGGATTAAATAAGTTCCTTATAAATGAATGTGCATCGTCGTGGGTTGTTTATTGTTTTTATCGTGCTTCAAAATAGAAAAAAAATATTACACATATACTCATATTCAAGTTGTCATTCGTTCTGCACTCCTTTCTGCCAGCCTTCTTTTTCTTCCGATGGTGTATTATGTCCCCCTAACGTTGGCGATCACTGCAGCGAAGGCATCTATGTCCTGCGCTACTTGGAACAGGTTCCAAACTCCACTCACTCCTGTGCACTGCTTTGCAATTTGCAGCCAAGACAACTGCCTTCTACTAACTTCTCGGCGTTGCTCTATTTTACCAATTTATATATAGCTTGCCAGCCAGCCAAAAAATGCCAACTTCTGTCTGCATTGGATCCTAGCTTCCCGTGCCTCCGTCATTGTTCCTGACTATCGTAGTCACTCACCGCTCCATTCTGCCGTTGGTACCATCCTCCCAACCCGCCGCTCTTCGGGCGCCACCGTCCTTTGCTACTTCTGCCACCGT
Source organism: Lepidostoma basale (assembly GCA_022606425.2). NCBI lineage: Eukaryota > Metazoa > Arthropoda > Insecta > Trichoptera > Lepidostomatidae > Lepidostoma > Lepidostoma basale. The sequence continues at coordinate 50,789 of JAHDVF020001064.1, forward strand.
TAACGCCCCCTCTTCCTGTCTTGCCACCACCATCGCTGCCGACTCATTGATTTACTTCAACCCCCCCATGTCCACCTCATTTTCGACCATTCTTACCCCATGGTGTTTCTCAACCCTATTTCCATATTGGTTCCCACCCAAAACCACCGGCCTACATCCAAGGTTACTCTTGTCTCACTTGGTTCCGTATCCAGGACCAAACGGCCCCCATCCAAGGCCACCCCCAACCCTTTACATTCATTTTTAGTCAAAAATTTTAACAAATCTCTTCTAACAGGACAAGTCCTCTTTTTGCTCAAGAAAGCTATTGTTTCTCTCATATTAAAAAACCTCAACTAGATTCCGAAAATCTTAGTAACTTCTGGCCCGTCTCAAATCTACCTTTCATCTCTAAAGTTCTTGAAAAAATTGTAGCCTCCCAATCACCTTTCGACAAATAATATTTTGTCTAAATTACAATCCGCCTACAGACGTTTCCATTCAACGGAGACGGGATTGCTTAGAGTCATGTCAGATTTAGTACTGGCAAACGAATCGGGCAAATTGGCACTGCTCTCCCTTCTGGACATGAGCGCTGCGTTTGACACAATTGATCACTCATATCTTATCCAACGATTAGCGATCACGTTTGGTTTTAGAGGTAATGCCATAGACTGGCTAAATTCATATCTGTCGGATCGTTCACAAGCTGTGCAGCTAGCAGGTAAAAAATCCTCATTTACTAATATCCAATCTGGTGTGCCACAAGGCTCTGTTTTAGGACCCCTTTTATTTATCATGTTTACAAATGACGTTGCCAAAATAATAGAATCCTTTGGCCTCCTCTCACATTGCTATGCTGATGATCAGAAACTTTATTTTTTCTGCAACCCTGATGACACCAAACATCTTACGTCAATAACTGTCAACTGCATTGATGCCATATCCAGATGGATGGCATCAAACAAACTTAAACTAAATCCATCCAAAACGGAATTTCTCTGGACTTCTTCCGCAAAGCGTCAACATCTTATCGATCATTCCTCAATTTCAACAGCTGACAATGATATCGTTCCCAAAAACTCCACAAAGCTTCTTGGTGTTTATCTTGACGCAAATCTGTCTCTAAAATCCCAAATTAATAACACGGTCAGCGCTAGTTTCTTCCACCTAAGACGATTAAAATCCGTCAAAAGGAGTATTCCCCATGACACTTTCAAAACTCTTGTAAATTCCTTCGTTGTGTCACAACTAGATTATTGTAATGGAATTTATGCAAACATTCCAAAACAACAAATAAACAAACTTCAATCTGCGTTCAATGCAGCAGCAAGGCTCATTAAAGGCATTCCAAAAAAGTCCCATATAACACAACATCTCAAAGAACTTCACTGGCTTAAAAGTCCAGAAAGAATCCAGTATAAACTCTGCTGGACAGTCTTCAAAGCGCTACATGGAATGGCACCAAGTTATATATCTGAACTCTGTATAACGGACAGCCTAAATTCACGGAAATCCACACTTCGCTCGGCGAACTCCTCAGCAATAGGAAGATTAGTTGAGCCGAAGCGTTGCCCCAGTACAAATTTCGGGGATCGAGCGTTCGCGGTAGCCGGTCCATCAGCTTGGAACAATCTCCCTTCACACCTTAGAGGCATAAATGATCCGACAGATTTCAGATCTAAATTGAAAACCCATCTTTTTCATATTTCATACCCAATTTAAACATTTATACTTTGTTCTACTATACTTTTAAACCGATCGTTTTTAAGCGGTCACATTTAGATTTTTAAGATTTAAAACACGTCTTAATGCGCCCTTGAGGTGATTACATCACAAAAACGGCGCTTTAAAAGTTAGCATATTATTATTATTATTATTATTATTAAACCCTCCTCTCACCATCCAACAAATTTTAAATCAAGAAATTTCGAACACGTGGGAAAGGAATAGTCTTCGGGCTGCTACTCTCGAGGAGATAATATTCACTTCAAGTTATGTAGTTTATTTCGTTCTTCTGACGACGAAGACCTTTGAAATACGTAAAAAAAATCGGAAGTGAAAAAATAGCGGTTTAAATGATAAAAAAAATATTTGTTTTAAGTGTTAACGTTTTGCATCTAAATGAAGGTATGCAATCTCTTTTTTTTAAATCTAAAGCTAGTATTTTCATTGGTTTGTAAATTTGTATTATAAGTATTGAATATATTATTACAAAGTTAAGTATGAAAAAAAAACGAACAAAAGAAATATAACTGTCTTATATTCCCCATTAATATTTTCGGTAGTAAAAAATGAAAGGAAATTTCAATATAACAGCAATTTATTCATTCCATTAAAAATTACCTGACTTCTAAGTAACTTTATTTCCTTCGATGAGATGATTGAGATTGCCGATTTCCCGTCAACTTATTGTGGAGATATTTTAAATATTTAATAGGCACAAGAGAAGAATGGCTCCGGAAAAGACACACTTTGTTTGTTTGACGAAAAAATAAAAAAATCTTCAGATATTCGAATTTCCGTTTTTCTTTTGTACTCGATTTAATTATATTGGGTTCTTTTAAGAGCCAGGATTGGAAAATTTAGATACCGTTATTGAATTTCAATTAAATGATTTACGTTTCTTCAAAGCAAGATGGTAGTTTTATAATGAAATAATTATTTTATTATTTATTATTTGAAATAAGTAAGATTCCATCTCAACTATGAATGTTTTGAGAATATAAAATGTACATGTTTATTTTATGAAATATAAATAAAATTAGACTTTTCAAAAATGTTATAAGTAGTGTATGCGATCACTTAGAATAATATGGGAATGACGATGTATGATAAAATACCGTACTGAAATATAATGATAATAAGAGGAAAATTGTTTTGGGATGAAAAGGGATTTCATTACTTTGATAGGTTGAAATAAATTTGTGTAAAGTTTAAAAATAGTGTTATTTAATACTGTTATATTCTGACATCTATTTGATTGAAAAACATTAAATTATTATTTATTGACATATACCATTATTTTAATACACTTTGATTCGGTTTTGAAGTCGACCTTAACTTTTTTCTCAAATTCGTGGTAGGGAATTTCCAAAAATGTTTCATAGCCACATTTTTCCGCAGAGCCTTGAGATACTGACGACGTGAAGGTGGCTTCTATGATTTTCAATCCGATCGATTTTGCAACGTCAATTCTGTAAAACAAAATCACTTAACATGAAAACAACGATTTCTTTAAATTTTCTCTCTCAACACTTTTTTGAAAATATTGGAAAACCATTTTCTTGATAAGGTGTCTCCAGACATCCATATATTGCGCTGCTTCGGTCATTTCCACCAGTCTGATTCCCAGAACAGCGCGTTTTTCTTTTATACAGCCACCACCTCTTGGTTCGAAATAGTGTTATTTATGTTTTTTTGTTTCATTTCGTTAATTTATTTCATCTATGTTGGCGATGTCTGTTATCTACGATTTAATGTCATATACAGAATATAAGATAAATATCAATATTAATATACAAGTACAACAAACTCTCTGTGGAGTCGTTGTTTACAATAAAATATGCTTATTTTTATTGTTTTTGGAACAATGATGTAAAACTTCAAATTTAATATTAAATATGAATGAAAGCATTTGTTTTATACAAGTTTTATTTCATTTCTAGTTTATTATATTTTAAATAAAAACACAAAGGAATTGAATATTTATTTTACAATTTATTATATAATATAATCTTGAATGTGAGCAGAAAAGGCTCATTATTACGAAAAAGGTTACAGTTCATGTCCAGGCTTGAACCCAAGCCTCCTGGATCAGGAGCCAAGCTATCTGTCCCCTAGACAACCACCCAGTTTTAGATTTGATAGTAAGGCGAACAATGTATTTCCATTAAATTATATTTAACGAAGGTTCCGGGTTCGATTCCTGGCGAGGGCAGTGTGATTGTCACACTGTTTTTGGTCTGGTGTAGAATTCACGTGACAGTAAAATGGCGATAGATTAGCTATCTATCACATGTCACGAAAATCACTATGATGGCTATAATAACCTTTACATCGATTGGGCTCATGCTGTCATGATGTAAAGAGCGATTCAAAAAAATAATAATTATAATAATAACAAAAGTAATAATATAAGAACTTCCTGAGGTTGAAGTACGTATAAAGCCTCAGAAGTATTTATTATATAAAAAAAATTGTATTACCTTGATAATAAAAGTTCTTTGCTTAAACCCAGTCCTCTAAAATCTGGATGAACCGACAAACCGCAGTCTCCGAGAAATTCTGTTATCTTATATCTTTCATAAATTGTATCCGTAACGTCCGTTTCTTTGAATAGTTCAAGAAGTTTTGAAATCGCTTTAGATTTTGCCTGTAATAAAAATGTAATTTAAATTTTGTTAAATTAAAGAGTCACTGCGTTGGTTTGATCACATAGAACGCATGGATGTAGAAAAAAATGAATAAGAATGTATACGTTAACGATGTGAATGGAGTTCGAAGTCGGGGAAGACCGAGGGAAACATGGGATAACCAAATCAATCAAAATTTAAAAGTCTGCCATCTTCGTCGGAAGAATCGACGTGTGTGCTTGACTCGCGAAATAAAGGTAGAGTTAGCTAGATGGGTATGTCAGTCTATAGTAGTGTGGCGGTTCATTCTCTCTGCCTACTCTTTCGGGGAAACGGCGTTATGGTTTGTTGTTGTTGTTAATTGTTAGATGGTTCATTTTTAATCTTTTGTTTGATTGAAATAAAATCTTATTCAAGTGCCCAAATTCACGTCGATTTTTAAATAGACGATTAAAAAAATTGTGGCGAAATTCAAACAATAAATGTCCTGAATTTAATGAATTTATTATATTTTAATTTAAAATTTCATGAAAGAATAACTTTTGTATACATTAATTGATACGAATAAAAACCGTCTGTTTTCTAGAAAATTTATTGTAGTTTATGGAAGTTGCAAATATTATGCCTAATCGCGTATTATGTCATTCTCAAAAAAATATTAAATAAATTGTTTCTTGAACATTGATGTAAAACTTCGTATCAAAAAATTAATATTAATGAAAACCTCTGTTTTCTCGAAGTTTTATTATAATTTATAGGAGTGACTTGTTTCATTCACATAAATTATATTGTAGTAAATGGCGAAACACGTCATTCACATAAAATATAATAAATCTTTTAGAAAACAGATGTGTTCGGTCGTAAAAATCGTTTAATATGAAGGTTTAAGTTATTATTCAAGAAAAAAATATTATATACATGTTGATCAAAATAACATATATATAAAATTTACACAATGAAGCATATCAATATTTGAAAATTCGGAAATGATAATCATTTCTTTTATAGAATCCATATTGAGTACTTAAATTGAACACAATAAAATATAAAAGTTCATTTTATAAAATAAACTTGTTTGGCTATATTGTATTAAAGATCCGGCTTGTTACGAGTATTATGGATTAACTTGGACTTTGGAGTTTCTTTTGTGAAATTGAATCTTTGTTAAAAACAATTTTTTGCTTTTGATGTTGGTTTAACAAAACCGGTTCGAAGTAACCAAACAAATATTATTTCGTATGAAGCACTTAATTTGTGGTGCATCATTATTAAAAATAAACACTTTTACTGTTTTTTACAACACTTTATTTAAGTTTGGTTTCGTTCCGGAGTCTACAAATCAAACTAAAATACATTCATTCAACCATTTTACTTGTTTTGGAACCCTGACGAATATCCGGCGGGAGGGAAACCGATTGGTTTTAACAAATATAAAATGGTGTAAATACTAGTAAAAGTGATTTAAAATTATTTTCAAAAAAATGTTTTCGTATTCTTTTTCTTCTTCCTCAGCCATCTTTCCACTGCTGGATATAGGCCTTGTCCATTTTCTTCCACTCCACTCTATCTTGGTCTTTTCTTTGCTACATTCTACCCGCGACAGGGATAATGTCGTCGGCCCATCTTTTTTGGGGTCGGCCCACTCTTTTTTTTCGATCCCATGGTGTCCATTTGAGGACTCTGGGTGCCCATTGCTCCGTTCCCTGTCTGGCGACATGACCTGCCCATTGCCATTTCTGCTTAGCGACAAGGCCATTATGTCTATGACTTTTGTTCAACGTCTTATTCGTATCAATATGTTTAAATTGTTGATACGAGGTGAAATTACTAACTAATTAACCATCGCACGGATTCCCAGATGGGGGTAGGCTGTAAGAATGGCACGCTGTCTTTTATGCTTGCTTGATTATTCCGATCTCAAATATGATCGCCTTATATTAAAGAATTTATTTCTTTTTGACAATCTTTGATGTGTTTTCGCCTAAACTGAGATTTTAGCATTTACATTGCTCGTATCCAATTTTTATGATTGATTCGTTCCACATTTTTAAAGTATCTTTGTTATCCATTTTTATTTTAAGTGAAGGTAGATAAATCTGCCTTTTTTATTTTCTAGATATTTTTATCACAAATTGTCTTTCCACATATTAAATAAAGCAATTTTATTTCTATAAGAATTATTTGATTTTCATCTTTATTTCGCCGATTCCTAGATTCTCCACCATGCGTAAAAGTGGGCTCTAGAACTTCATTATACAGTGCCATTATTAATTGATAAATTATATATTTATAAATATGTTATTTTCACTTACGTTAGTTGGTGGTGTTTCATCAAATTTTGAGGTAACATTCATGAGATTAAATCCAAGTATCTGTGGTTTATTAGTCTTCACATTATCTTGAGGCTCATCATCAGCCAAGCAGATTAATGCTAGTCTTTCAGGTAACACCCGGGATTGGAATGTTGAGAATTCTTCTATAGCCAACTCTTCATCACCTATACCTGTGATTAGAAACCAAATAAATTATAAAATAATTTTTAATACGTAATATACAATTTTTAAAATGCTTTATTGTGAATATCTCAACAATTATCTTTGATTTCCGCTATCAATATCCGATGCACTCACGATATGATAATGTTAATTTACTAACGCACCGTTATCTTTAGGAACATAAAAAGGCAGTTTTATTAACCCATTTTTTCCTTTTATCCATAAATTAATCAATTTTTAAATAGACACGATGACTTTGATGATGAAATAAGATAATATAAATAATAATCTTAAAAAAACGTTTGAATATCATATATTTACAAGGCATTATACATTTATTTCTATCTCGAGATTTCAGTAAAGTGACTAGATTTGATAGAAGAAATATTCGATGTATTCTTGATATAGTTAATTTACAATTTGCTAAAAAAAATTGATTCTTATTCATTTTGGAAATAACGAATGAAACTATTAGGATAAAGATGACGGAATTCTTTAAAACACGTCAAAAATACATTACATAGGTTTTCTTTAAAATTGCATTGTTATTTTGTGCGCATGGGAAAAATGTGTTAATTTTTCTTGAATAATGATGTAAAAAAATAATGAATACAAATGAAAACGTCTATTTTTTATAAGTTTTATTTTATTTTATGAGAATGGCATGTTTTGCCATGTGTTTGTATATTTATTTGTTAGCATTTGATAATGCCCTTGTTACATGTGATAAAATTAAAGTTCTATAAAATAAATGTTTTCATCCGTATTATTAAAATAAAAAAAAGTGTGCAAATAAAAAAAACAAAAATCTGATATTTAAATCTCAATAGCTGAGTATATTTCGAATACATAACCGGTATGCATTATAATTTTACCTAGCACCATTGAATCACTTGGACTTGGACTTGGATCTAAAAACGAGTTTTGTGTGAACAATTTATCAATACCGAACGCAGAATTATTGTGTTAATGTTAACATCACTTGTTTCGATACATAAAGATCCACAATTGTAACTGGTGACTTTTTACACTAAAACGACAGAATTATTTTCAGATATGCATTACGAATGATAATTTACAAAAAAAAGATTTATACCGTTTGAAACTGAGAACTTCTCGCACTGTCGGAATCAAAACATTATGCCATACGTATTATTAAATCATACCCAACGCCTTGTTCCACGTCTCGTCCCTCATAAAGTACTGCCTCATAAAGTCTAGAAGATCATCGTACATCTCCTCCGGGCAATCCTGGATCTTGAACTTTAGAGTATTCCCGCTGCCAGACGTCCTTGAAAACCGGCGCCACACGTTTGGAAACGGCAAATCGTCTCGTCTTTTTGTCTTCATGTTTGTTTCAAACGAGATTGAACAATCGAATCCGCTAGTTAAATTTTACTAACTTATGTTCGGAGTATATGCGCACCGACGGCTATACGTGAACTAATCGGGAGTTGATTGGCGAGCGTGGCGTAGATCTCTCGATCAGCTGGTCCGACTTGAGTATGCAGCATACTTCGGGAAGCTGATTGAATACTAATATGTGTACAGCGGCTCAGATCTCCTTAAGGCCGGTACGGACGAAATCAATCACGGATGCTGAATAATTTATCTCAGTATTACGTTACCCATCTAATAGAAATACGTGACAATATATTTCAAAGAACACTTAACGCATGTATTATAAAAAAAAAAGTATTGTGTTATTTAAAAATGCATACTTTTGAAAACGATTTTACAACAAAAAAAAAACACATTTATTTACGTATTTTTATAAATTGTAAGAATCCATTGTACGAAAATACTTCCGCTAAATAATATTTTTGAGCCTTGAATAGAATCAATCATTATTATCTGCATTATGCACTGGCTTATATATTTCAACAATATAATTGTAATAGCGTATTGCCTTTGTTGGATTGAACAAAAATGATTAAATGTTTTTTTAAATACTTTGTATACAACACTCACTTTATTATAAAAAGTGAAAATTAAATACCAAAAATGTTTCGGACACACAAGCCCTTCATTAGTGATATTATATAAATATAAATATTAAAAAAATTACAATATTTATATTTATGTAATATCACTAATGAAGGTCTTGTGTGTCCAAAACATGTTTGGTATTTAATTTTTACTTTTGTAATAAAATGAGTGTTGTATACTTAGTTTATATAAACAAAGAATCATTAAACATCTACAGCATAAAAATATAGCGAATAAAGAAGAAAATAGAAGATTTATTTCACAAAAAATCGAAATTACCTACAACAGCCCAAAGGTTAAAGTTATTTTGCAATTTTTTTGTAGGTTTATATGATATATTTTTTCTTATTTCGTTTTCACGTACTCTTATATATTTGTCAGACATTTTATTAAATTTTCAGCCCTACCATTTCAATATATTTATATTGGATCCAAACGGTATCCTCACTTAATAAAATAAATTGTTTTTCATCCGCTCATTTCCTTCCTTCTCTTTAGAACTAGTATTTGCACTAACCTTCCTGAACCTTCTTAATGAAATTCTGTTATCGCTTACTCATTTGAATATCTGGATATAACAATAATTATACTATATTCTTAATAGTCGTTTTGATGAAAAATTAAATTAAATTCTCCAGAAGTTTTATTAAAATATACAACATTCGCCTTATGTTACATATGTTTTACTTTTCTGGAGAATTAACAAATGTTATAGCAAGTTAAAACACTACTATAATTTTATGTATTTAAAAAAATCTCATAGTTATCACCGTATTCGATTATTATGGATAGAACCAAATACATAGATTACGTATTTAAACAATAATAATAATTTTTGAAAATTCTTTAGAAAACTTTACCTAATTTTATATGGAATTTTAAAGCTCTTCTCTAGAGCAATGAACAATAAGAATTAAGATTCTAATTTTAAATTTGTATACCCAACTCCAAATTTCTTGAAATTCAAATAAAAAATGTAATTAAAATCCAAGTTATCAAAAATCGAACGTGTTCATTAATCGCATTGATAAAGATAGGAAAAAGAAATTGCCATCAGTTTGAATCCAAAGCGATTACCAAAATCGCAATGAAGATATCAGATTTGTGATTGTAAACTATTACGTATAGCTTTCGGATTTTTAAGGACGCCTTCAAGCGCAAAACACTGCAAGAAAAGTCGAAGTTGTTCAATGTTTTCAATAAAATGGCGTGTATAGAAAATTGTTTACATCTGTGTTAGTTTTACGTAAAATTAGTATCGTTATTTTTTTGAAGAAGGGGGAAAACACACCACTCAAAAATATTATTGTATCGGAGGCTGCCAAGTCCGAGAGTAAAAAGCATTCTTCCGCCATGATTGCATCTACATATCTCTCCGGAATACTGTGTATATTACAGCACAACTTAGAGGAATATTTGCTGTCCGAGAGCTAAGAATCAGTAAGAGCAATGAACTGCGGCTCTTGTGACCACATGTTTATCTTGAAGCACGATGCTTTGTTACTGATACGTATTTCATTCTGGTAGGCGCCGAATAGTTCAGTAGTTACTGATATCTTATGTTGGAGTCAGAGGGAGTAGTTTACTGAGGCGAGTGGGTCTTCGAAATTGCCACTTTTGAAGGTGATATTTGTGGACCAGATCGATGGATCCATTTTCATATAAATAAATAATGGGTTCTGGGATTCATTTTTAATAAAACATTTAAAAACATAACTGTATGCGCGAGTTTTTGTTTTTTTCTACTGTATATACTGACGATTGGCATTTTTCTTCTTCAGAAAATCAAGGAGTTGACTTTTTGATGTGTCTGGCTGAGAGACAAAGCAAATGCAAGTTTATTTGATCCCCACGTCATCCGGTGAACTCGTACCTTTTCAAATTGGCGGGGAGAGTGTAGTACAACGAATGGTTGAGGCCGGAAATTTCAATTTTGTGTTATATATTCGATATACAGTGAGCCTACATGGCTTCTGGTACATGTATTTTTTATTTAACAAATGTGTAATTGATCCCTTTTTCACATTAAGAAAATTTAGGTACCTTATCCATGTTGACAGCTGTATGATTTGTTTATTTGACTTTCGTAGTGCTCGCTACCGCCTGGGCGGAAGTGTAAGTAATACCGTTTCACCAATTAGATCGCTAGAAACACTTTTTTGACAAGCACGATATTGCAACATTAATAATTCAGTTTCTTTTTGGTTTTTGTTTAGTACGCAAGTAATAATTAATGTTCGTGGGTTGTTCTAATTGTGAAAGGATATAACAATATTTGACAGAAGCCTAGCATGATTCCTGACGGTAAATCGAGTTAAAAACAGGTGATATTATGAAAATACGAAAGAGTAGCCAAGTAGCGCGTCACTGACGTAATCTCAAAAATGACAATCGCTGGTAAATGACACTTTTGCCAGCCTGTGAACGATTTAATTGATAAGTATTTCTATTTTTCTTTTTTATAAACTTTTTATATACAACACTTTTATTAAAAAAATAAAATTATGTAGACATGTTTCGAACAAAAAGTACTTCTTCAGTAAAGATACATATTTATAAAAATATTATAAAATTGTTGTTGTTTACATGATCTGACAGATGTTATAATGATTTATTTTGGAACGTTTATGCTTTTGTTATAACAAATATTATGATTCAATTTAAAATTTAAAATAATAATTTAAAGTTCTTATTGGGGTTCTGGTAATTATTTATTTAAAAAAAAAATCGATTATAAATGTTCATTAAGTTTAATAACTCAACATGGCTTACATTTATTAGAATATCTTTCGAAAATTTCAAGGCTTTTTCACCCAATCATTTAAGAATAATGACATTCTTTATTTCAATTATTCATAATACAATTCACAATGCTACCAATTATTAAAAAATGCATAAATCGAGATGAGGCTTTATGTTGGGTGTATCGCTGTAGTTGTGCAAGTACCGAACACATGTTATAATAAATGTATCCGAGATTGTTTACGACGAATGCTGTTCACGAAATAATTTACGAGTAAGTACTCTTAATGACAGATGTATTCTACCAATTGTTTTGCCATACGCTAATTAAAAATACATCTGCAAACGAAGGTTATGCAATGTACGAGTATCTAACCAGAATTTAAAGCATCCAACATTTATTTAATTGTAAAAATAGTAAGTGTACGAGGCTAATATTAACGTATGGACGTGTTTTATTATAATATTTGTATATGTGATTTGATTACACAGTTGTGGGCATTTTATTATGATAATTTTTACTCAATGTACGTACGAGTATATGGCGAGGAAACCATTGAACATATTTTGGAACTAAATTGATTTGAATCTCGTGTTTTTTATCCTTCGTTAAGTTAATTTATTCGTGTAATTCCTTTCTTAAGTTATATTTTCACAATAATCGCATTTATTTATGTCAAAAGCAAATAGACAGATTTATCTAATTTGAACATTTACAAAATTCAGCGTTAATTTTAGATGATATTTAATGTTCACCTGAATTTAAATACGACTTCAAATCCTGAGAATTAGACAGAGATGATGAACCTCCTCATTTTTCTATCCTGATATACTTCTTGATTTTTCTCAATACATACATTGTAAAACGTATGCTTGTCGTATTTTGGAATTTCGAACATGGTTGTATTTTAGTCATTTATTACTTTGGTCATGTCATGCTTTCCTCGGTCTTTCTAGATTCTTTTTACTATCCGCACTGCTTGCATAGAATAACTGAATCTATTTGTTTTCTTTGTCATAATAAATGTTGCTAAAATTCTATTATAGGTGTATCTAATTTTCATAAAAACAAAGTTAGCTGGCATACAAATATCAGTTTATTCAGGTTTATGGAACAACAATTCATACTATGAATGACGAACGGAAATTTAATTTTTCATTGTTTTAAATTAATATTATAAAATAACCTTTCAGCCTCTTACATGCAGTAGGTAAATAAAAATCTAAACTATAGTTTAAAGAGTCATCGGAAATACAACATCATGAAGTTTGAAAATCTTAAAAAATTACGCTAATTAACCAAGTAAACAAACCTAATTTCTCTTGGTTATGGCTTTAGCAATGATTTACAATTCTTTTTCAAGAAAAACTAATTTCTTAATATCGTTTTGTCAAATTTTGATATGTGTTATATACGAATATGTTATAAATCTTTTTATTTTGTTTCTTATAGTAGATCCGAGAATCTGCTTGTTACACAGAGGTCTTCTGGGACATCGAATTCCAGCTGTTTCGCCACCTTATTGCTGTTCTTTCTGGTTGTCGGCTACCCTCTGGCATGTTATTTGCTACCACGTGTGTAGGTCTGTTGTTGCCTATTCTCTCCACGTGGTCGCGCCAGAATCCCCTTATTTTCCTGACACAAATTACAATATTTTACGTGTCGCAGTCTTCACCTGTAATAGCGTTTATAAAAATAGCACTAGATCTAATAAAATATACTATTAACAATTTTTAATTTATTATTTTTGGAATAACTCTAAGATGATAAGTTAATACTCCGAACACTTCCCTATAAGTACAAACATTCATTCTATTGACTTTATCAACTTCCTAAGATAACAATACAAGATAATGTCAAGAATGTATGACTTAGTTTCAAACTCTTGAACTATTATGAAGAACATATTTATGTATTAGGGTAAGTGCTTCTCGAATCCAGTTCTGTGAAGGTCTCTGTTATGTTATTATATTGTTCCTATCTATGGTAATTAATTTTGTGACGGTAACTTGAAACATTGCTCGATCTTGTCTAAAGGCAGAATGGAGTATGAAGCAACGCTAATTTTACTCTTGAAGGTTTTTCTCTATGTCTATCTTTGAATACTCGTAGTTTTGTTGGATTTCTCGAGAAAATATATTGTATGAAACATTTATAATAATTAATTAGTGGATATATTTTGTGGGGTCCATCCATCAATGATCATCGAAATGTTGGTCTAAGAGGATCGCACAAAGTAGTCAAATTCAAGATCATAATTTATATCTCAATTAATTGTGACAATTTACTCAAAATAAGAATATTTTTTACTTTATTGTATATAGATCAGAGGTATCATCTTTAATTGATAGATTATTATGCGAAATAATTGATGACTGGTTATTTCAAAGGAGCTATGTGGTTTAAATATGAAACAATGAAAGAGAAAAATATCTGTTTAATGTTCCATATGTCACGTACCATTGATTTAGAGTGACATTTAAATGCCACTAGTATTCAATCACTTTGCACTATTGCACGATTTGCCATTATTTACCATCTGCCTCTGGTGACACCGGTGGGAAGAGCAATTAATCTGCTGAACGCGGTCTCCTCGGAGATCGACGTCTTTCATATTAGTGGAAGTACGTTCAGAAGGCAAATACTCTTAATTCTGGAGAGTATCCTGTCTTCCTAATGTTGAACCATATCTCATGCGTTTCTAATAGTATACTATACACAATATATTATTTTACCTGTTCTCAATAGATGTTCTCATTTTTTTTAATTACAGCTAATTTAAAAAACGGTGGATACGTGTAACATAAATTAAATAAACACAAAAGTCCGGATCGTCCATGTCAACATGTGCAACATCGAAAAAAAAACATTATGTGTTATTACATTATGTGCTAAATTAAAAAAAAACGGTGGAATCGTGGAACATAAATTAAATAGACAATATGTGCACCATCTAAAAAGAACATTTTGTGTTAAATTATTATTATTTTGTTATTTTCTTTTATATCATTGTATTTTATATTAATTGTTTTAGATTTATTTTGTGGATGTTTAACGATCGAAGTGTGCGCGGGAGATGCCTATTGGTGGCGATGAGGTTCGCAACCCATCACACCGCGTCTCCCGCGGGGCGAAAAGAGAAGGATGGAGTGCCGCATCAGTAAATGTGTGACAGTCCATTCTTTCTGCCTACCCTTTCGGGGAGACGGCGTGATGGTTAGTTAGTTAGTTTTTTCAATAGATGCCTTAAAAAATATATTTTTAATGTCTATTGATGAAATAAACTGATTTGATTTGATTACTGGCCTTTATGTTTAATACAAATTGGGATCAAAAACCCATTTTTGACTCTTTTGATACTTGGTACGTTTGTAATGTCTAGCCCTCAATGGAAGCTTTGGATTTAAAAAAAATTACAATCGTTTCAGGTTCAGTTCCTCGCTGTTGGTGAGTTCGTGTGCGGCTCTGGGCGGGAGGCGGGCGGCTGCTCTTGCCGTTCTCGGCCGCTCTACAGCCGCCACCACGGCAGCCCTGACCGCCGCACAAGCTGGTTTACCAGTCCTGCGTGCCGCCCCTAAACCTGCCGCCTTTCACACCACACTCGCGCAGGTAATGACCACACATCACTACTTCTTCGATGGCCCTACAGCCCATATCGAGCCTTAGCCTCCAGTATTCTTCGCCTCCAACTCCTCCTGTCCTCCACTTCGACCCTCCAATCTGACACTCTTAATAATCTTGTTCCATCTCTTCCAACTTCATCCTCCCATCGCAGCCTTGGTCGTCCAATTGGTCTTCTACCACCTGGGTGCCACTCCAGCAATCTTTTTGGACCACACATCACTAACAATATATTTTATATCCACTTTGAATTTGTATGTGAAAAAATATACCGATTAATGTATCATTCCACATGTGTTATTCGCTCGAATAATTATACTCGTATATTTTCAAAAACTTATTTTTACCATTTTAGGATAACATGTTATTTTATGAGTACCAACGCGAAGTTGCGTAAAAATGTAGCGCACTTCATTATATAAAGCAGTGATTCCCAAAGTGGTCTATATAGACCCCCAGGGGTCCACGACCGCTTGCAAGGGGTCTACGACAGTTGCAAAAAAAAAATTGGGGTTTCATGAGTGGTCAACGAGATGGTTCAACTAAATTGAAGCCAAATCAGAAACGTCATATGAATATCGAAATCGTTGGCAACCCTTTTTTTAGCTCACTTGGGAAAATCGGACGCTGAAAATCGTTGTTAGAATTCGGAGGTGAGAATTTTTTTTAGCAATCAATTAGGAAAGCAGGGGTTCACTATATACAACACAAAATATAAAAAATCGGGAAGAGGTCTACGTCACAAAAAAGTTTGGGAACCTCTGATATAAAGTATACTCGTACATATTTGTAACCCAAACATTGTCAGCTCAATATGATTACATACGTGAGGAATTCTCGTATTTCGATAAAAAAAAAACACAATATACCTACCCGTATTAATATTTGTTCTTTTAATTTTATAATGTCATAAAAAATTAAGCAGAACATTAACAATGTCTTCCTTACGACAATCACATTTTTATTATTCAGTAAGTCTAAATATTTTTTTTTTTCGAAAAAAACTTACAGTTGATAGCCATGTTCATATCTACATCACCCCTTCTTCTTCTTGTTCCTCTCCTATTAGATGTTATACAACATCACGGCTTTTTAAACTTTTTTAAAGCAGCTCTTAACAGGAATGTTGTGCTGCATCTGAACCGTTCTCGAAGGTAGAAAGTCCTCGTTTTCTTATTCTTCTGACATTTTTCCATTAATATTATGTTGGATAACCAGTTGCAGCACATTTAATTTATAGTTTCTCATAACGTGCCCAAACTATTCCAGTTTCCTGCGCTTTATGGTCACAAAAAAAATATTTTCCTTGTTCATACGCTGTAGTACTTCCTAGATTAATTGAGCCAAATTACAGTCCTCGCCCAAATTTCGGCTACTGAAAATTTGCAGTAGCTTGTTCTAAAGCCCAGACCAATTCTCAGAAGATCTTAAGTGCATTGAAAATATGGTAGATTTTAGGATAAGATTAAAAGAACCCTTTTTAAACTCTAATCTCTAGGTCTTTTGAAACGCATTATATATTTGATAATACCCTTATAAGTCAAATCATGTCAAACTTGGAGAAAACCTATATTTTGTTTAATTTTTAATATTTCTAATTGGTGATATAAAATACTTAATTTCCATATTTTCCTATAGGCGAAATAAGCCATATTCATTGTTTATTCTAAATTCGCCTTCACTTTGTGTGATGGATTCATATTTGGATAAATATTACAACACATTATTTCACTTAACACAGACATTTTTTCGTTATCCATAACACAACCTTTATCAATGTAGGAAGACAATTTTAACAATAAAATAAAACAGAGTGATCACTTATATACATAAAAGGCTGGAGTTATGTATAAAGGTGGAGATGGTATAATTAGAAAAAAAACTTCAACTTACAACGTGAACGGAGCTGGAAATAGAGGAAGGCCGAGGAAAACGTGGCACGATCAAATCAATCAAATATTGAATGTCGGTCGCG
The DNA here is from genome assembly GCA_022606425.2 of Lepidostoma basale. Taxonomy (NCBI): domain Eukaryota; kingdom Metazoa; phylum Arthropoda; class Insecta; order Trichoptera; family Lepidostomatidae; genus Lepidostoma; species Lepidostoma basale. The sequence goes on from JAHDVF020001064.1 coordinate 67,946, forward strand.
TGAGGAGTCGGAAAAATCGACGTGCGTGCATGACAAGATGTATGAATGTAGAGGAAGCGAGAGAAGTATGTCAGGAGAGAATAGTGTGGCGTTCCATTCTTTCTGCCTACCCCTCCGGGGAGACGGCGTGATGGTAAGTTAGTTAGTTTTTGGTATAATTAGGATTATAATTGGGATTGGGGAGAGGGGAGATTTTATGGGAACATTTCGAACATGGGAATTAAAGGTCTGTGTTAAGTGAAATAAAGTATTGTAATACTTAGTGTAGTTATATTTATTAAAATTAATTGTTATTAATATAATTATCAGTCAGAATATAATAATTTTGTATACAAAAATTGGTCGAAGTATAGAAAATATTATTATATTTAGTAAAATCTCAATAGTTCAGTGTAACTAAAGACATTCCTGATCTTATCAAACCTATCGGAGCGAAGTCCCATGAAGTCCGAGTCGTTGTGAAATTTCTTTTTTTTTATTCAATATCGAATATTCGGATACTTTTGATTTCCCCCGCGAGCCCCAGAGATAGGATTGTGTTTTGTGTTTTACTTCAAAGTATAATGGCCACAAAACTTCTCTAATATAATAAAATATTTTGATTACGGGTTGTAAAATTGAAATTGAGTTTCTTTGTGGTATTCCTATAGAGGTTTTCTTTGAGAAGAATTTAGAATTACCACAAAAACGGTTTTGAGAACATTGTATCTTCATCGAAAACGAAGTTGATAATTATTTGCAGCTGTTGTATTAATTTTTTGCATAAAAATATTTCTACCGTAATCACATTTTCAAATAGGTCGGAAGATGCTTTTGAATATTATTCTGGTGGAGAAAGCTCTTTTTACTAAACTTCTCGCAACGCGGTTGGACGTGACCCGAATTGGATGAAAATTTCTGCACCATAAAATAAATAGTAAAACAAACTTTTACCGTAACGAGTGGGAATAATGCCAAAATTTGCTTAATCTGTCTGATATTTGTGAAAATTGCTTTGAACGTTTATAGATTCACATAAAGTCTATATTCACTGTATTCTTTTACTCCTTATTGTTTGTAAGTACAAAAATAATGAGAACCCTATTATATTTTTGTATGACAGAAGTTATTTTTTTTTGATAATCCGATTATTGTATTTTGTTTTTCTTTAGAGAAGGAACCTTATTTATAGCTTCTTGAAACAATTTTTTTGATCAATATCTTATTTTTCTTATCCTTGTCTTGATACACCTCCGTGGTGCATAGGGTCTAAAGGAACCTTCTTCACTATACTCTATCGCATGCTTGATGCCTAACATCATCTCAAGGAGACCTGCTGCTTTAACCTCGTCCTATAGGGCTCTTCTTTAGGTGGCTCTAGATCTGCCTCGTTTCCTTTTTCCCCCCGTGACAAGTACGCCCTGAGCGATGTATGACCGATCCACAATCATTTGCGTCTAGCGACTTGTTCTCTGACTGGCTTTTCGCCTGCCATGTCCAAAGAACGGCATTGGACACTGTTTGGGGCTAATAGATCTTGAATGTTGAGCGAAGGCACTTATTTATAAACACCCGGAGTTTTCCAATAACGCACATAAATATACAGCACATAAATTCTTAAGACTCTTACTTCACTAGATTCTGGTGCTTATTTTTAACACGTTTCACAAAATTTAAGTTTAGTTTAACTATGATGTAGAACTTGAAGAATAAACTTGGTAGTTTTTATTCCGGTAGGTAAGACAATTCCTTTTTCAACAATCGCCACATTATTGTGGGACAATTTTCTGTTAATGATAATTGCCTTTGTAAAACGTTTTTATGTAACATCTAATAATTTTAACCAATGTACTCGTTTCTACTTTGTACTACCTGAATACTTAGGACGACGACTAAAATAACATATTTAGTATTGGTGAATACGTAAATATTTAATATTAAATATTGATGAATACGTCGATTTAATAGAAGTTTTATTATATTTCAGTGTCGTGACGTATTTCTCATTACTGAAGCATTATCAAATGCCATTAATTTGATAATGCCTAAGCAATACGAAACATGTCACTCTTATAAAATATAATGAATTAGATAAAAAACCGACTTTTTCATGGAACGAAGTTTTAAATAATTTATACGGAGTTAACTTCATTATAAAATTAACATAAAGTTATTTAAACTAGCTTTCATTTATTTAACTTTAATTTTGTGTTTTACACATTATTGTATTTTAAACGAATTAAAAAAGGAAATTTTTAATTTAATAAATGTGATGCGTTAACGTCTAAAATGCGTTTTTATTTTTTATTTATTTTAATATCATTATTGATATTACCTTAGCCAAAATTCCAGTTTAATAATTTTGTCAAATTTAGAAGTTCTGTTTCATGCGCTCTCTGGAAATTTATTTATTAACAGGATGTTCCAGCTGATAAATACCCTCATTCATAATAAAGTCTACACTTTGAAAGCCTTTTCATGCTAGACATTTTTTATTACCCAAGTTCGTCTATGGAATTTAAAAACTGTTTACATTTTGGAATAAATGAATACAAAATTGAATAACGAAATCTTGCGTTCCGTGTTCAATTTCTATAATTTATTTTTAACACATTAAATACACAAATAAGATGTAAAACTGAAATGGAATATTCTGAAATTTTTTTTGATAATTATTCTCATTTTTTATTTATTCACCTTCTTCTTTCAACAACTATGAATTTGTATGCATAAGCGTAAATTAATACTCGTACACCACCTGAAGTGTGCACAAGTGCGATTATACGATAATCTGCATACGCTAGTACTTTGATGTGGTATGATAGTTCTTGTTGATTTCCATATTACGACGACTTATACATATATAAAACTTCAAGCAGCGGAAGAAATATGTCACGTGAAGAATGGCCAACAGATGGCATTTGAGTCGTAATATTTATTGAATAAATTTATTATAATATAAATTTTTTATTATAAATTTTAACACATGTATTATATGATTATTTGGAACTAAAAACACATTTCTATAAAATTTATGGAATTAGTTAGATCTCTGTGGGTTTTCATTGGTCGATCATCAAAAATTTACCAAATAATTTGGAATTAAGCACTAACTTGTATAAGGATTAATTGTATAATATCTCAATAGAGACGAAGTTGTAAATTATTTTTCTGGGAACAGAATGTGGTGGCCGAAGCGCTTACAGGATTTATGACCTGTCATTGGTTGGGTTGAGCGATAGCTTTATGTTTAACAACATTCCCCATTCCTCGCTTCTTATGACCACCACATCTGACAACTTTTTATAAACTTGTGTATATGCTAGAATCCCACGCTTACCTTTACATTGTTTAGTTCACTCTACACTAGCGTCATCTATTACTCTACACTAGCTTACTTGTATGATAATAATCTGCATTGAAATGAAGTCGACACCAATAGTACAATTATTTCCAAGGTTCGCACATTTTCGAGAAATAGTATTTGAATTTATATTTCGTAAGATACGTTTAGATTATTTGGATAAGTTAAGTCTAAGAATAAACAGAGACATATCGAGTGATTACACGTGGGGATCGTTAGAATAGTTTAGAATATTCGGAAGAGTTAAGAAAGGTTAGCTTTAGAATCAGATTATCAGTATTCGCCATTATAAGAACTTGGATTACAACGGTCAGAATAAAGGGCCATACATTATTATTTCTAGACGATTACGAAGGACTCACTTAAAGCAAAATAGCTGAAAGCTCCGTACAGGTGGATATGAAGAAGGGATGGCTGGAGAAGGATCCACCATTCCTCTTCATCCACCTCAAGAAAGAGGGAAATCAGTTCACGTCGTTTACATATCCTTTCTTTATCATTCTTTCTTCATTCATTCATTCCATTTGTTCGAACCATCTAAATTATTATTTCATTATTTTGTTAAAAATGCTTTCATTCGCACTACATTCACTTCTTATATTTGCATTTGACATGCATTTGAGATAAATCACATACAGATTTATCGGACATTCGTCTAAGAGATTTAATTTCTACTGCATTTATTCTACTATCATCAATCTTTCTTTTACCAGTTCCATGCTAAACTTCTATACATAAGGGTCGGTACAAGAATATCATTATGTTCTGCCATCTTGGCTTTTTTATAGTCTCTTGTTTCCAATGAAAAAATTAAGTGCACCCTTCACATTGTTGCCTGCTCTAACCCTTCTTTCAATATCCCTCTTCACTCGCCTATCCTTTGTTAACATACTTTCTAAATATACAAATTCATCCACTTGTTTTAGATTTTCTCCATTAACGCTTATGTTGAAGACTGTTTCCTTGTTTTAAAAAAAATCATTATCTTAGACTTACTCACATTTATCATCAGTAGAAATGTAAATAAATTTAGCTCTTCAATAATTACAAGTAATTAGCTTTATAATCAATATAACTAATGCTTTAAGATAAATTTAACTATATCCTGTTATAAATATTCATATATTCATAATACATTAAAATAATACAGTAAAAATATTATTTTTACGGTCTATTGCCTTGATTCACGGAACACAGCATTATTTACCAAAATAAACATAAAAAAAAGCGAGGATATTTTTTGAGGTCTGCATATGTTAGATACAAATCTGCTTGAATAATTTGCTCAGGTGAGTATAACTGGACGTACTTACGTACGAGTTCTTACAATTTTGAAAAGCTTTTAACATTTTTTAATTAGTTAGAGTAATCAGTACTTTTTTTTAATTGTATAAAATGATTAATACTTTCAGAACAAAATGATAAATTCACGTATTCGTAAAAATTCATAATTATAATTGACATATTAAGCAAATTACATATTAAAGCGGTTACTTAGAGTGTTGTAAAAAATAATTAAAGTATATATCTGATTTGAGGACATGGGAAAACATTGAAATGATTGTATCAGTAAATTCAAAAGTATACCTATATATTTAAGCTCTCTTTTATCGGTTATTTGTTTCATAGAGACATTGATGGATTTCTCTAAAATTTAGGAAAATATTTCAAGGATTTAAAGAAAAAGTGTTATACTTTTGTTCATAATTCATCGAATTATTTTAATGTTTTTTGGATACGTTTTGTCTTATTGTTAACAAACTATCTGTCACTATAACAACCATAGCTTAGAAGTAAATTAAATAGCCTCTCTGAGAATATCATAATATATTAAAACTAACTAACTAACTAACCATCTCACCGCCTCGAAGGGAAAGAATGAACCACCACATTGTTCTTTCTTGTGAGACATCGTTTCGTTCACGCACGTCGATTTTCCGACATTTAATTTTTGATTTATTTGATCGTGCCACATTTCCCTCGGCCATCCTATATTTTTTAGTTCTGTTTACATTGTTTACGAAAACTTTTTTTAAACTATTCTTTAATACATTTTTTCCATGTATCCAAACTATCTTAATTATACTTAATTTTTTTGTTCATTACACATTCTTCATACTCCACTAATTTCTTTTATTTATTTTTAACACTTTATCATATGTAGATTTATCATTACATTCGTATAAGAGATTGCATTTTTATTGCATTTATTCTACTTATTTAATATTGTGACGAAAAAAGATGCAATTATGTTTTTTTCCATCATGGTTTATGTAACCTCCGGCAATTAGAAAAATAGTATTGATCATTCGAATTGTGTGCTTGTTTGATCTCATTTGAAAAAAAATAGGGGTGTTGTGAAAATACGCATTGTTAAATTGGCTAAAAATATGACTTAATTTAATATGAAATTACCGAGATCGTGGGTTAATAGGTGTATGTAGTTTAATTGAAGCTTAGCAAGTACTGGGGTCACAAAGGATATTTCTGGGCTTCGAGAGCGGAACGAAACCCTTTAAGGTAAATCTTGACATGTTTCAATGCCAGGTGTAGCACGCTGCAAAGGCGGAAAGATACTCCGACTACTAAGGATGTTGGCTCGAAGAGATTACACTAAAAACCCTTTTTGTTAATTGTCAAGGAGTCATTTGAAAAGTTTCTTCGTAGGAGAGTCCGAAGTAGGCAGAGCGGAAGGAAGTGATAACAAGCCCGGACTATTATTAAAGGTCAAAAGATTTCACATTTATATTTTATTCCTCTAAACCCCACTTGCCAGCTGTATTTTCTTTTATGAAACCTTCAAATGAAACCAAAATTAAACCCAACCGTACCCGACAAATTTTGGTTGCCATTGTGTTTCAGACCTAAAACAATTTTATTGCTTGTATGATTTGAATTTAAAAAAAAGTTTTCTTTATCGGAAATCCCCTCAAAGGGATCGGTTACCCTCGCCACCGCAAAACAATATGGTCTTTTTTTACTACAAAATAATATTTTATTAACTAACTAACTAACTAACCATCACGCCGTCTCTCCCGAAGGGGTAGGCAAAAAGAATGGACTGCCACACATTGACCGATGCGGCACCCCATCCTTCTCTTTTCGCCCCCGCGGGAGACGCGGTGTGATGGGTTGCAAACCTCATCGCCACCAATAGGCATCTCCCACGCACATTTCGATCGTCCAATGTCCTGAAATTAATCTTTAACAAATAATATGAAATAAAATAAAACAACCAATTATAAATAACATAACAAATAATGTAATCTTGTATAGTGCTGGGCACTCTTTTATACACTTTTATTTTGTTCAATTGTTTTAATAATAAAAATTAACTAACCATATCACCGTTTTCCTGAAGGAAGAGCCCGAAAGAATGGTCTGCCACACTGTTCTTTCCTGACACACTTCTCCCGCTTCCTCAACATTCATACATCGTGTCATGTATGCACATAAAACTTTTTTCGACTACACATGGCCGACATTCAACTTTTGAATTATTTGATCGTTCCACGACTTTCTCGTTATTTTTTTTATTTCTTGTGTCGTTTACAACGTTTGCATTTGATTTGATTTGATACCATTCTTTCTTCATTCATTATTTTCATGTGTCCGAACCATCTTAATGATCCTTTCATTATTTTGCTTATAACACTTTCATTCGCACTGCATTAACTTCTTATACGAGAATTTTCTTTCGACACTCTATTATACATAGTTTTTTTACTGTGAGTTTCATTTGAGAGATCTCATTTTTTCTGCATTTTTTCTACTTTCATTCTTCTTTTATCAGTTTCATGATTCACTTCCATACATGAGGGTCGGTACAAGAACACCATTGTGTACTGCCATTTTGGATAGGCCTTGGTTTGCGATGACAATTTTTTAAATGCACCATTAACTGTATTTTCTGCCTCAACCTTTCTTTCAATGTCCCTCTCCACTCACTCATCCTTTGAATACATACTACCTTAATTCATATGAAAATCTGGAACAAGGAGTTAAATGAGTTTGTTTTAATTCGATATATAAATTTTGGTAAGAAGTCAATACTTGGTGGTTTGACATATTTAAAAATGGAATAAAACACTTTTTTAATAACACTTTGTATAAAACCACTTTATTTTGAGTAAGGAGCGCCAACCTGTTTCACTCGAGCTTGCTAGCTTCATCAGGGTTATACACAAACTGTATAGCCCTGTTAGTCTATAGCCCTGATGAAGTTCGTTACAGAGTGAAACCATCGTTGGCGCTCCTTAATCAAAATAAAGTGGTTTTAAACAAAGTATTTAAAAAAAAAAAATTTTTTTTTAAATTTTTTACTATACAATAATATTAATGTTTTATTTTTATATACTTCTTATATGGTGTTCTTCTATCGACCCTTATGTATGGAAGCGAAGCATGGAACTGGCCAAAGAAGGATGAAAGTAGAATAAATGCAGTAGAAATGAGATCTCTTAGACGAATGTGTGCATACTCTGTGTATGATAGAGTGTCGAATGAAAATATAAGAAGTGAATGCGGTGCGAATGATGGTGTCATGAACAAAATAATGAAAGGATCATTAAGATGGTTTGGACATATGGAAAGAATGAATGAAGAAAGAATGGTAAAAAAATTATATGTTAATGATGTAAATGGAACCAGAAATAGAGGAAGACCGAGGAAAACGTGGCACGATCAAATAAATCAAATATTGAATGTCGGCCATTTGAGGAGTCAGAGAAATCGACGCGCGTGCATGACACGATGTATGAATGTTGAGGAAGCGAGAGAAATATGTCAGGAAAGAAAAGTGTGGCAGTCCATTCTTTCTGCCTACCCTTCGGGGAGACGGCGTGATGGTTAGTCAGTTCGTTAGTTAGTTAGTACAAAAAAAATTGCATATAATAGAAAAATTAACTTGTGTTTATATACCAGTATATGTTTCGTTTACGTACATTTATTTTGATGAATAATTTTACGATTTTCTACACAGCTATATAAAATGTACAGAAGTATTATAGACGAAGAAATGGAGAACAACCCGGATAATAAGACATCATGTCTCTGCTCCCTTTTCCATTTTCTAACCTTTCTTATCCCTAAAGTAGGGAACAGTGAATAGGGATCTCTGACCTCAATTCTTAAAACGGGATCGGAGCCCTTGACAATTTTGTTTTATTTTTTTCATGTAATGAAAAACACGGTTAGAATGATTGTTAGCAATGTCTTTTGCAAACAAAAAAAATAACGATGTTTCGTGTGTTCAATATTATGCTCTTAATTAAGGAAGCATTAATAATATTATATAATACCTTCATTACATCAAATAATACATGTATAATTATATAATAATTTTAAAGATTGGTCATGTTAGAAGTCGGAAGAATCAATGTGCGTGTACGACTCGTTGTACGAATATGGAGGAAGCTAGAGAGGTGTGTCAGGATAGAGTAGTGTGGCGGTCCAATTTCTCTCCCTACCCTTGCGGAGAAACGGAGTGGTGGTTTGTTTGTTTTATTGTTCATGTATAATTAGAAAAGTAATTATTAAACCGTAAGGCTTATAAATATGTGTATATTTTTTAAACCCTTTTAGCTTTTTAAATACGTATAAATTCAATATGCCACACTATTATATTTAAATATATTTAAGGTTGAGTTATTGTATATAGTCGCATATACCAATTTATTATTATCTTTTCTTTTTTTCACATTTTGGGACCATCTATAATTAAGGTTTGATCATTAATATGTGCGAATTAACAAAAAAGGTACCATTTTTTTTATTCCAATTGGTATTAATCATAAAGGTCAATAACTATGGTCAATACAGTGCAAAATTATAGAATAATTTAGTGTAAGTTCAAACTTCACCCCAATGATGCCACACGCGCTATATGACACGTGTAACAAAAAAAACTAAATAACTAACCATCACAGAAGGGTAGGTAGAAATAATGGATTGCCCCACTTTTATTTCCTGACATACTTCTCTTGATTCCTCGACATTCGTACATTTTGTCACGCACGGACGTAATTTTTTTCGACTCTTCACGAAGCCGACATTCAATATTTGATTTATTACACATAGTTACTCGTACAATAAACAATACACAGTTTTTTCTGTGTTTTATTTTTGTGCTATGTTTAAGCCACTTTGCACCATTGTAATAAACAGTCTACAATTATCCCACAAGATAAAGCCTGGGTTCTGAAAATTAATCATTACATTTTCTGGGATATGTTTATTGGAATGAAAATTTTGTATTTTATTGGTGTAATCGACGCATGCGAAACGTCAATTTTTTGACATTTGATGTGATTCAACGACCATCAATTCACTCCTAGATGAAGCGACATACTATTGTATATATGTCCTGTACAGAAAAATGCGTATTACACTCTGTACGCCGGTAGGTATATATAATATTTTAAAGGATAGAATATTTAGGAGTCCTAGAGTGACGGGAGCATACTGCAATCACGGTGAGTCATTCTAGGACGAATAAAGAGTGATTGAGTGGCACTTTGGTCCTCTCCCGCGCGGATCCGGGTCATCTGCCGCCATCACCCCGATCTATCATTCCATTGTGAAAGATATCCTTGTACAACACTTTTATTGCCATGTCGATCTTGTCGATTATGGCTCGTTTACTTGGGACATTTCTCGTGCCCACTTAAATGGCCTGAAAATACAAGCAAAGGGAAACTATTTTCTTTCTTACCCTTTCATAAGGCACTTAGGTTCCATTATTTTCTTTGAACGAGTTACTAGCCACGAAGATTAATCGTGTAGAAATACGTGCAAGTTATTAAGAAAATTCAAGCGTTCTGCTTTTATAGGGTGTTTTTTTTAGAGGTATACAATACATATTCAAAATGAAAAAAAAAACATTAAAATAATGTTAATGTCTATGATATTGGCTTTATTTAATAGATAATTTTATGCCATTATAGTTTGAATATGATTTTGGGCTTATGAGCGTCACGGCTAGCTCGAATGAAGCGCAACCGTGAAGTCCAATTTTCGACAATTGTCGTCTTTGTGGATGCGTATTATCCACTAGAGTGTACGTGGTGCGAAAACGATCCATGGTCTTTCGAATAACTTGCTCGGATGGACGATTATGTCGACCGTAAAATGGACGTAGTGCACGATAAATTTGGCGAACCGAACTAAGATTTTCAAAATAATTTTTCACAATTTGCAACCGCTTTTCTGACGTCAGTCAATTTATGGTAAAATGGCTAAACGTATTGATTACAAATCAACTGTCAACTGTCAAATTGACAGTCTGTAGAAACAATTTTGCTAGTTTTAAAACCAAACCTCTAAAAAAACACCCTATTCAGAGTTTTGATATATTGTTTGGATGGGGTATGAGGTTATGATAAGTAAATATGTTAGATAAATAATGTAACGAAACGAAACGGAATGTTCATTACTGACAAAACTCTCAAAGAGTTCCATGATCATGAAACTCTTGAATAGTTTTGTCTCATTAATGTAATTTCACGCTCCTTGATCTTGCACATCTCTGAATAAGTTTTTTTTATTTATATAATTAATGCCATTGACATGTTTTGCTTGATCAATGAATTTTCAAATGTAGCCCTGCTAATTATACATTTGATAATGTCCTAGCTAGGCAAAACATGTCACACCTTTAAAATATAATAAATTTTCAAGAAAACGGACTAGATATTTTACATCATTGTTGAAGAAACACCAAATTACCGATAATATTATATCTTTCATATACGCCATTAGTTGGTGTTGTAGATTCAGATTTAAATATTTTTTTGTGGATCGTTGTATTTTCATAATATATTTTTTTAAACATTGTAAACTAAACAATTTTTAAACAATAATGAAGTCTTTTCTAATTTTGCTTACTTTCTTATGCCAAGTTTTCGAGACGTTGACGCTGATTGGGTCGCTCTGTCCTGATAATAACTTCGAATTAAAATATTTTTTTCAGTTCTCAAGCTTATTTCAAGATGGCAGTAAAATAAATCAAATGTTAATATACTTAGGAGTGTATGGAGAAGTAGTAAAATATGCTTTAATTTAGTAATGGTCCTAATAACTTTCAATGAAAAATATTGTACCTTTTTTTCGGGATGCTAACCTTGGTAAGTCACTTCCACCAAGTGGTCCTTTGAAACCTTTTTCTTTTCCCTATAACTACACGCGTATTTGAAAATACTCTTATTTCCTTATCCGAATATACTAACATCCCAAGTGAACCCATTCCATGAATAAGTGTGCACTTGAATTATTAAAACACCCTTTTAGATATGTTTCGTCAAAAAGTAGATGTTCTGGTATACATTTAACTTAATTTTCTGTTCACAGTGTGAAACACAACATCAAATAAATTAGTCAAAACGGCTTTTTTTATAATAAACATATTCGTAATTTTATAAATAGCAATGAAAATAATGATATAAAATCCTTTAAAAAATCTTTTTTTTTGTTGTTGAAAATATTAACCGGTGATTCGCGAATATTCAGAGATTAGAGAGAAATATATTTCTGTAGGCAATGGTTACCGAACGGGCGGATATAAAAGATAATCTAACTAAGATTAACTCAGCGTAAGAAACTGTTTTTCTAGAAAAGTTCTCCGAAGACCGATAAAATCTGTTGTCTCTGCAGAGTACTTTGACCCTTTTGTATTGATTTGGAGTAGGAAAAGAAATAACATAATAATAAGGTAATATCCGTGAAGGTAAAGTTAAGAAATTTACCCTTAAATCTAATGAATAAATCGAGGTTTGTTAAATAACACTATTTTAATCAAAATGCACTCTTGCAGTTATAGGTATAAAACACATACAGAGATTGTTTTAAAAAAAGCCTCTCTGTCTTCATCTATAAGAGTACTCACACTGGTAACGTAGCTTTAAAATACGTCAACACTAAAGTTTTTCCTCTTTTATACCTTTGGTCTGTTCCTGTAGTCAGGCTGGTCTCTGAGGATGACTCCCAGCTCTTCATTCATCTCTTTTGCGGTCTTCTGGGGGGACGGTAGCTAACAGGAATTTGATGCGCCACAGCGTGTGGGATTCTGGAGGGATCCATCCTCTGCACGTGCGGATTCCAGTAACTTCTGCGTTGTCTGCCCCATCTTCAGGTTAAATAGGTCTGCTGAACGCGGTCTCCTCGGAGATCGACGTTTTTCATATTAGTGAAGGTACGTAGGGGACCAATACTCTTGACTTTAGAAAGTATCTTGTCTTCCTAATGTCGAACCATCTCAAATGCGTTCCTGGTATTATGTTGTATTTTTATAATATTTTACTTGTACTCAATAGATGCCTTAAACATTTTGCGGTTTGAAATGTCTTTTGAGTTAATAAACTGATTTGATTTGATTTGATTTTTATCTTACGATATCTTCCACCCACCTTCGTTCTTGTGATGTCCACTTTGGTCTCAATGCTATATGTCAGTATAGCCCTTACGCAGGTTTTGTATAGTATATTCTGACCTTACTGTCAAAACTAAACTGAATAAATTAATTTAAATGTGTAATTAAAGAGAACGACTCCTAAAAACCTAAAACTAACTAACTAACTAACCATCACGCCGTCTCCCCGAAAGGGTAGGCAGAAAGAATGGACTGTCACACTTTAACCGATGCGGCACTCCATCCTTCTCTTTTCGCCCCGCGGGAGACGCGGTGTGATGGGTTGCGAACCTCATCGCCACCAATAGGCATCTCCCGCGCACACTTCGATCTTCCAACACAACACTAAAATATGAGTTGCAAAACATAGTATGTCGCAGTTTGAAATAATAAAAAATTTGGACTGCAAATGTAGCAAGCCCCACTATAGGAGTTAACTAGAAAAATATTATTTATTATCGGAAACTATAAATACATAAAAACCTATAAATACATAAATTAAATAATCTCGATAAATCAATATCATAGACCTTCCTGAGATTTTTAAATAGCTCTGATGAAGTTTTAACGAGTGTTAAGCATTTAACTTTATAAAAATAAGAACAATTTTTTATCGACGCGAAGAAAAACGATGTTCTCCATGAAAAGATTTCATTTTCAGAAGTGCACGGTGTATCTACATTACACTTTATATACCCTCACCATAATCAAGGAGCAAGTGCAGATGATACTTTTCTCTCGTTTTCTATCCTCAACAAAACCCTAATGTAAATGTCGATTAGAAGATATCTGTTTTGTTCAAGCTAATGAGGCACAATTTTAAATAAATGTGTCTAATAAAATCAATCGGAATTTACTGGTTCTGTAAATTAACTCTATTAAAAGGATATTTATTTTCATTTTACCGGAATTCAAAACCGATTAAACATTTTTAATAGCTAACATTAAAAAAACTCTCGGTTTTTACATTGGGATAATACCAGAACCGAAAGGTTTCATAAAAGCATCACTAAGCTTTCTGTTAAAATACATATTTCAAAACAAGAAAGGCAAAGGTTTTTCCGAAGTACATAAAAATTATAAAAATACGAATAATGAAATTTAATTTAAAACAAATGTTTTGGTTTGTTTATTAAAAATGATATAATATAGTGTTGTTTTACAAAGAAAAAAAAAGTTCAATGTTAAAACATATTGTACAATCACATGCGATCATTACTCAAACTTCAAGTATTTAATACATTTGTCGATTTTCTTTATATTTTTTCCTATTTTTAATCTATATGTAACCCTTTCAAAGTACTATGTTCATGTAGAAGGAGCGTATATTGCTCGTCTGTGTGAGGAAACCACTCGAATTCTTTTTAGGTCGATCAAATATTTAGATGTCTGTGTTCCTGAAAATGTCTCCTGCATTTTAACATTTACTTATGAAAATATAACGTACTTTATTTTGTATTCATCTACTGAAATTTAAATGACGTCACTCTTCGTCTTTCCTAAAGTTTATTTTGTATGTAGAAAACATATTAACTAATATAGTTATGTTTGTATCCGGCACCTAAATATGCGGCTTATTTAAAAAGTTATTTTGTAATAAAAAGGAGTAATGGAGTTTTAGTTAAAACCCTTGTTTATGGAAGCGAAGTATGAAACTGGCAGAATAAGGATGAAAGCAGAATAAATACAGTAGAGATTATACCCCTTAGACGTTTGAGTGGTAAAACGATGTACGACAGAATTACAAATAATTAGGAAGGAATGAAGTGCGGAAAAAAGTATAATGAACACCATGATGATGGAATCACTGCATTGGTCTGGACACATGGAACGTATAGATAAGAAAGTATACGTAAATGATGTGAATGGATTACGGAAGCGAGGAAAACTGAGGAAACCACGGCATTAAATTAATCTAATTTTAAAGGTCGGCCATGTTAGAAGTCGGAAGAATCGACGTGCCTGTATGACTCACTGTATGAATGTGGAGGAATCTAGAGAGGTATATCAGGATGGAGTATTGTGGCGGTCTATTATTTCTACCCACCCTTTCGGGGAAACAACGTAATGGTTTGTTTTTGTTGTTTAAAATAGTATGTGTGGTACCAGGATGATATGAAATCGTCTCCATAAGTTGGTATATGTCTTGAATACATCAATCACTTCACATTAATTAACCCTAGTCAGTTTATTAATTATAGCATATAGTCGAATCAACGAGATATTTATCACTTTCAATGAGAAAATCTGACGCACATGAAACGGTATATTCATTTAAAACAGTCTGTATACAAACATTAATAATCGATAAAATTGGTGATGCCATGATTTTCTTGCCTTTCTTAGACCTGTTTTGTCGTTTCACACTGTAAGTATACAACTTTCAAAATTTTGATGCGAAGCCATGGAAATATCTAAAAATAAAATTAAGCACTTTTTTTCTTTGTATTGACCACTCTATTTCGAGTATGTCGGGCCAATCGGTTTCATTCTGTAGCGGCTTCTTCAGGGCTATACACAAACTCAGTTTGTTTAGCCCTGAAGAAACTCGCTGCACATTGAAACCGGTTGGCCCAACTTACTCAAAATAAAGTGATTAATACAAAGGAATAAAAATATTAATTTATTTAAACATTTTAAGTATTACTTCTTTACACATCCATTCCATATTTTGTAAACGCGAAAAAGTGGCATTTTTTGTTAATTTAAATGAGGCATTCATTATATTTATTTCTTTATTATTAATTCGGTATTTTATCAAACATCGTCCTTTTGTACATTCTTCTGTGATGTAATTTTTACGGCATTTACATATTTAATCATTCCCAAAGCAATCCTTGCCTTAGTTTGGACATACGGAATGCATGGATGAAGGAAGAATGGTTATTGATGTGAATGGAGCACGGAGTCGTGGCAGACCGAGGAAAACTTGGAATGACCAGATTAATCAAATTTTAAAGGTCGGCCATGTTAGAAGTTAGAGACGTGTGTCAGGATCGAGTAGTTCGATGGTCTATAGGGAACGGCGTGATGGTTTGTTGATATCTCAAACTTTATTTGACTATAAAATTGCAAGATTAACTTATATATGAAAAATGTTACTAAACGTTAAAAAGTTAAAACTTATTAAACAGGAAGGACAAAATTTTTGTGCGGTGAAGAAGGAATGGTGTGTAATAATTGAAATAATTCAAAATTTAATCCGCCATACTTAGGTTTGAAGGTATCGTTTATCTTTTACACGAGCGGATGGATACCTTGTGAATAGCCTTTATCTGCCCGTAGAACATTCTGGATAATATTAATAACCATTAATGTAAAATATTACCCCCGTTTCCTCGTTTGCCCACTGAATAAAAATGAATTAAAGGGTTATAAATCAGAAGTTAGATTTAAACTTTCCTGAACATGAGTTAATATGATCTAAGAAAAATGTGTTAACACTTAATTATTGTGAGTCGAATGTAATATTTTGTGAAATTAAAAAATATTATTAACATTAATTTTTTATTTTTTATTTCACAACTAAGCATCATTTGATAAATTGAAATAGCCATGAGCTGATAATCAAAGAGCTTTAATTAATATTTATGAAAGCATTTGTTTTATGTAGAAGTTTTATTCCGTTTTATGAAAGTTTCGTCATGTTTGGGAATTAGCAAATTGTGAGATCTATACTGTAACTAAATAATTCAATCTTTTCTGAGAAAATGGCATTTCTTGTTTTGAGATGTTTTTGTTCGGTAATTACAATTTAATTTTTAGGTATTGCATTAATATTTTTTATGAAACTAATAAAAAAAAGTTTCGTTGGATTGTAAGATGTAATACAGAGATGACTATAGACCTTATGTGTACATTTTTTTTTATCTACATTCAATTACACTTTATAGTTAATATATTTTTTTGCAATTGAAAATTTTATATGTTAAAGCAATTAAAAATTTTGGAATTGGAATACTCTAGAACAAAAGAAATCGCCATGACAGTGCTTGTAGTTTATTTGTTATGTGCTGTACGGGTATTTCCTTCTGCTAATGGTCTTCCATTGTATCGAGTGAATATTCATTTATGAATAGCAGTCCCCTTAAATTGGCACTTGACCCATTTACCAAGTTCTCGGGAGGTATCGGGGCCCGCAGTGATCCGCCAGCCACATTCACACCGCAATTCTCCGTAATAATTTTCAATGAAGCTCCTATTCTGATGACAATAAAATTATTAACAGAAGTCTTTGCAGGAGGCTTTTATCCCGCGAGTAGGCTCCATTGTGCTATAATACGGGAGTAATATTAAACGCACACATTCTTGCCGTTCAAGTACTTACCATACGCAGATAACAAAGAATTAAATATTAAAATTTAATTAAGTATAATACAATATTTTCTGATTAAATTTTAAATTTAACATATACGGTTACATTCACTTCAAAACAGCATCATTATTTACCTGTATTGTGCCAAAATTTGCCTTGTTCAAAATAAGAAAGCTAAACAGTATATGATAATAAATTTATCAACAATGTAAATTAATAAAATAAAAACATTAAATACTCGTATATTGCATTTTAACCATGGAATTGTAATAATCTTCGCCAGCTTATCTCTATCCACTGCTGAGAGTAAGCCTCTCCACCCCCACGCCATCTCTCTCGGTCTCTCATCGGTGTTCTCCAGGCTCTTCCCGCCGTCCGCACAATATCATCGCTCCACCTGGTAGGTCTGCCGACACTTCTCCGACCCAACCCTGGCCTCCATTCAGTAACCCTCTGGGTTCATCTTATGTATTGTAATAAAACTTGACGCCAATGAATGTCAGAACAATATAAAATTAGTTTTTATATTACCCTGACGAAGATTAAATTACAATTCTATGGTTAATACACAATATACGGATTTTATTTTAAATATTTATTATTTTAAATTGTCCAACCACAAAGTGAGTACTGCATATGAAAAAAAGGAAATATTTTAACTTAATTATTATATTATATTACCTATGTACCTCACTTAGGCCAATTAAAAAAAAATACATGAAAACTATAAAATAAAAACTTATTTTGAACATTTCAAAACATTTTTTTTGCTCCTGGTAATCTGTCTTCAAGCTAATATCGTTTTTCCGATGACGGAGGTATTATATCTTCAATGTGGAAAAAAAAACAAAATACGTAAAAGAAAATCTGATGTAATAAATAATTTATTTTATAATATATTATAGTAAAGTAAAAATAGCTCATTTGAAAAAATCCATTGCTGATGTGACGGCTCAAAATTTGAAGTACGCGGAGAAATAAATTAATATCAAATTAATATTTTCCACCCTTAAAGACAAGCTCGACAGTTCATCAATAAAAATGCTAATATTTATTAGAAATCGATGATAACCGCAGACCTTGGTATCTTAATTACAAAATTTAAATATTATTTCATCCGCCGACTTATTACTCTGAGAGAATTGTGCGGGAATTACGGGCCTGCATTGATTGACCTAAAGTAGGCAACATAACTCCAAAGATATATGATTTAATTATATTTAACACCAACTATCATTTTTACTAATTGAATTTAGCGACGATTCGCAATATCTACTTTTCGTTTTTCAAAATTTAACTTAAAATATAATGTAGCATTTGACTTTAGAAATAAAGTTTTCCTCAAAGCGAAATTTCAGGCAGCAAGAGTCGAATAGAAGTAATTTATTGCATGAAAGAAGAAATTCAAGTGAAATCAGAGAGTTTTAAAAAGAGGACTTTATTACTGAATTTACGGAGTAAGTAAGCCGGCGAAGACGCTTCTTAAAGGGAAAAATTTCAATTGAATAAACCAACTTTTTGTTATGATATTTAAAATTATTTAGTAAATGAATTTAGTGCACATAAATATTTGTGATATAATAGCTTCGATTTTTTAAATGAAATGAAATGAATAAAAATTAAATTTAAAATCTCTTAATAATACATATGTTTAGTTTTATTACACTTGTTCTATTAGTTTTGGCTGATTTCAGCAGTTCGCTATCAACTAATCAATATAATATAATACCACCCCATATGTATAAAAAACTATCTGATTTATCTATTCGTCCTCAGTAATAAATCTAATTTTAAATAAAATTAAGAATATTTGGTACATTTACAAGGCATGTATTGTTGTTTATCTAACTTACTTACTTAAAAATTACGCTTCTCTCTGAAGGAGTAGGCGGAAAGAATGGATGTCCATACTTTTCTTACCTGACATACTTCTCTCGCTTCTTCAACATTCATACATTGTGTCATGAACGCACGTCGATTTCTCCGAATCGTCACAGGGCCGACATTCAATATTTGAAAAATTTGATCGTGCCACGTTTTCCTCGGTCTTCCTCTATTTCTTGTTTCATTTATATCATTTTCATATACTTTTTTTACGATTCTTTCTTTATTTATTCTTTCCACGTGTCCAAACCATCTTAATGATTCTTTCATTATTTTGTTCATAACACTTTCATTCGCACCGCATTGACTTCTCTTTCTCCTCAGTTTTTCCACTATTCGTCTAAGAGATCTTATTTCTACTGCATTTATTCTACTTTCCTCCGGCTTTTGCCAGATTCATGAACAAAATGAAAAACTTTCCAGGTAATAATAAGCAAATAAATATACATGTTTCCTCGTGATACAACTCTTCTTATTTGTACTATTATAACACAATTATATGCTTATTAAAATAGTTAATTGATAAAGAACTCTGTTAAATTAAGACATTTAACTCGCGAACAATCAAAAAGTTAATTGTACATTAACGTGTTTTTATTTAATCAAATTTAATTATAATGTTTTTAAGGGATGATCATCTTTGTTGAAGGTTTAAAATGATATAAAAAATATGAATTAAATAATATTAATAAATTATAAGCTTACTAACTAACTAACCACCACGCCGTCTCCCCGAAGGGGTAGGCAGAAAGAATGGACTGCCACACTTTTCTTTCCTGACATATTTCTCTCGCTTCCTCAACATTCATACATCGTGTCATGCACACGCGTCGATTTCTTTGACTCCTCACATGGCCGTCATTCAATATTTGATTTATTTGATCGTGCCACGTTTTCCTCAGTCTTCCTCTATTTCTGGTTCCATTTACATCATTAACATATAATTTTTTTACCATTCTTTCCTTATTCATTCTTTCCATATGTCCAAACCAACTTAATGATCCTTTCATTATTTTGTTCATAACACCATCATTCGCACCGCATTCACATATTATATTTTCATTCGACACTCTATCATACACAGAGTATCCCCACATTCGTCTAAGATATCTCATTTCTACTGCATTTATTCTGCTTTCATCCTTCTTTTGCCAGTTCCATGCTTCGCTTCCATACAAATTATAAGCAGTGTTTAATATATGAAGTGAAATATCTCTCGTATGCCTACGTACACCATTCGTTATTTTTAATTTATTTGGTGATCTCCAGGTGATTTCGCAAAATGGGTCATTTGAATTTAAATTTATGATTCGTCCTATTTGGTGACTTGCCACGTGGACGGCAGCCAAGGGACAGCGTTGTCGGCCAGGTCCTTCAAATATCACTTAATGTAATGGATTCCGTAGAGCCCGCTCTAATAGGGAAAAATCACATCTGCAATGAAGCAGAAAATTCATACCGTCTACTCGCATTGTTACTTTTGGGCGTGAGGACTTCTCTAAGCTTGTCTGATAGTTGGGTGAATAACATTTATTTCTATTCGTAATAGGCTAACTTCGAATCTCGTCGGTATTATTTGGTTAAACCCACCGACGTGCAAATATTATAGTTCCGTAACTACCATTCTAATATTATCGCCTCTTTTAGATAGCAATGAAATTTCCCGTTTAAAGTTTTCTGATTAATAATAATCGAGATAATACGTACATAGATGTTTGTATATTTACACACACATACACATTACACATAAACACACACCTGTACGCATACGCGCATATGATAATTAGTGGAATAATTCACTTTGCTGTAAATGTCATTTAATAATGTTCAAGTGACGAAATTTTGTCCGTAAAATTTATATTTTTTAATAATAATATACCAAACATTAATAACTAATATGAATGAAAACGTCAGTTTTCTAGAATTTTAACTTTATTTTATGGGAATGACATGTTTCGTCCTTCTAATGTGACAACAACATTTGATAATGCCTAAGAAGGGCGAAACATGTCATTCCCATAAAATATATTAAAACTTCTAGAAAACTGAGGTTTTTATTATTTTTTTATTTAATTTATTTATTAAAAAACCCAATTGGGTTATATGGTTACATTTTTAGATCTTACTATTCGTATTAATTATTTAATGGTGGCGATGAGGTTCGCAACCAATCACACAGCGTCTCTCGCGGTGGCGAAAAGAGAAGGATGGAATGCCGTATCGGTTAAATTGTGGCAGTCTTTTCTTTCTGCCTACCCTTTCAGTGAGACGGCGTGATGGTTAGTTAGTTAGTTAGTTTAATTATTTAATATGGAGTTTTTCATCATTGTTCAAGAAATTTGAAAAACATGAAGTTTTCTGCGCTTTTAAAAGCAATGATATTTCTGATTTTGATTTTATTATATTGTGCTTGTAATGAGTTCATAATCATACATAACAGAGACTACACACCCGTCACCAGGCCACACTCCACACACCCGAAATTGTTGTACGTAGCTGCACTGATTTGTCAGTTCCGCTCTTGTTTCTTGTAGGCCCGTCCCACGTCCAAGCTGAAATGACGTTAACTTAATGAATTAACGAGTTTTGAATGGAACAAAACAAGGGGGACCCTGGTCAAATGTGATCTACTGATTCTAAATAGAAAACTCTTATATATTATACATACATGTCGCACGCTGAATAGAACACTAGCTTAACTCAAAAAACCAAGTTTTGCTAAATCTGACATGAGTCGGTGTTTTAACAAAAACAAGCGAAAAACACTTACGAATGAATAGTGTTAACATTGAGAATGATTATCGTACGTACGAATGGGTAGCGATAACATTGTGAAAAATAGATGGATAGCGTTAACACAAGCCTCTGTCTAATGTTACCTCAATTATGACCTAAACCATAATCGGTCAGTTTACTATTAAGCGTGCGATATATCTCGTACTGTTACAGTTATACGAATATTATTTTTTTATAAAACAAAAACAAGTAAGTATGGTTTACAATGAAAGTAAAAACAATAGCGTATAATTGCGCGATCCTTGATTATACCATGACAACCTTTATCGTTGTGTTTATGTAAATTTTAAATATGGCCAATCAGCGGCAGCGAGTCTTAGGAAGATGCTGTTTAGCGCCCGTCCACCCTCCTCCTTTCGCGTCCCCAAGTATCCGTAACGAAATGAAACCCATCCCCACTGAAACACTCCCCCAAACGCCCGGTCACCTTTTCCCTACAGTCTGCTTCGCTCCTTTTCCTTTCGAGCGAAACTAAAGCGAGGATTAAATCGACTTTAAGCACACAGTACGTAAAACTTATCTATCCATCTCGTGATATCTTCAGTCTACGTTTCTCGTAGTAAAATTAGATATCTTTTAGTGTAACCATTTTCACTCCCACATTCTCACGAACTGTTTTGTCTTACAAATCTGTCTTGATTGGAAGGCGAATTAGACTTGCTTATAGGCCATTGTTATGTGTGCTACCGAGTTTACACGGAATTACTTCGTGTTTACGAACGTAACAATGGTACTACTTTTTTGTTTTATTCATTGCCCGAACTCGTGTCTTGAGTATTATATCAAATAATGTATCTTCAAATTAATTTATTTGTGGATTGAACACTGAATTAACAAATTAATTTTGAATGATTCTGAATATTAAACCATTTTAGTTACATCTTTGTCATTAAATATATATATATTTTTAACACGATTTTCAGTTATTAATTAAGAGGATGAATTTAAAAACTGATTTTTAGAAATTTCACTGTTTTGGCCTAAACACTATGATACTTCTTTATTATTAAAAGTTTATATTAAAAACACTATTATATTACGTATCATATATTATTATTATGAGATTGTTGTTAAAGCTGTTTCGTCTTTCTATGGGCATTTGTTTTTTGTGGAAACAGTTGTCGCGACAATCTCATAATAATAAATTGTTATACTTATAAAAACAGTGTTTCAAATTTTAACATTTAATGAACTTGTATTTTTTTACAAATGTTGTACAATAATACCAGTAAGCGTTGCTCATACAACATAAAACAGTTGATTTTGGGAGAAATTAATATTAAATTTAGAAATTTTCGTTTTGTTGAAAACAAAAAAGTTAATTTTATAGTTTTTAACTGCGTGTTTAGCTTTAAAAACACGTTAAGTACGAGTTTATAAAATTGAAACTTATTTTGATTACTTTTTATTATGTGCCAGAGAAACAAAAGACATTTGATTACACTTTTAATAATTGACTATTAATGGGGTGCGTTTCATTTTCCGGGCCGATTTTTTTAAAATAGTTTGTTGGAAATAAAACACGTTAACAATTTGACATGTAATTCCATCATGTATGGAATATTATATACAAGTGAAATATATAGTAATGAAAATCATTAAAAAATAATTTATGATTTTAATAGAACTAGAAATGGAGAGAAACTGAGGAAAACGTGGCATGATCACAGTTCGTAACTTATGGACTCTTCCAATCCAGTAAGTTCTTCACACCATCTGAAGTTCCTCAGGGTTCCATCCTAGGGCCGTTATTATTTCCAATTTTTATAACTGATATTACTAAAAATATCAAATATTCCAATAGTCTCTTGTTTGCCGACGATTTGAAAATTTTTCGAGAAATTAAATCTGTCGCCGATTGTTTAAAACTCCAAGAGGACATTCACAGTGTCTTGGAATGGAGTAAAATAAATAAATCGCATTTTAATATATCGAAGTGTTTCATCATGTCCTTTACTAGGGCTCGCACAACGATCTATCACAGTTATACAATGGATGATATACTACTGGATAGGACTGTTTCTTCGAAAGATTTGGGAGTTACATTCGATCCCAAATTATCTTTCAGTCTTCATATTACATCAGTATGTAATAGCTCCCAAAAAAATTTGGGATTTGTTTTTAGGAATGGAAAGGATTTTAAAAATTCAAAAGTCCTGAAGTTATTGTATAATTTCTTGGTAAGAAGTCGGTTGGAATTTAGTACACTGGTGTGGGCACCGCATGAAACAAAATATTGTCTGTTAATCGAGAAGGTACAGAAAAAAATTCATACGATTTCTGTACCTTAAAGAGAACGGTTACTACCCCTGGCTGTACCCAACTGATTTCTTGCTGGGTATGCTGGACTACCAATCATTGGAAATTAGACGAACTATCCACCTGGGTGTTCACTTTTTTCAACTGATTCGTGGTCGAATACATAACTCTGATATTTTGAATGACTTGACTTTGTTTGTCCCCGACAATTATCTGCGGCAAAGGCAACATAGACTAATTCAACCGGCCACTAAGGTAATGCCCGTGGGCAGGGCAATAATACTATTAAACCGCATGTATTCGGATGTGGACATTTTTCACGATAGTGAGGCTACCCTCAGAAAGCATCTATCTCTTATGTATTAAAATGCTATTTGCTTCTCTACTTATTGTTCTCGAATATGTATATTTTTTAATTGTCTTCTGTTTCTCTTTTTTCTGACTTGCTCTCATTTGTTTTCTTGTTATATTATTTGTAAATATATATTTTTTAAATTGTTAATTTTATTTTTGTATATGTGATTATAAACGATTTGAATTTGTTATTCTTTAATGTTTATAATTTTTTGAATAAATTGAAATTGAAATTGAAATAAATCAAACATTGAATGTCACGTAAGGAGTCGGAGAAATTGACGTGCGTGAATGACATGATGTATGAATTTTGAGGAAGCGAAAGAAGTATTTCAGAAAATTAAAAGTGTGACAGTCCATTCTTACTGCCTACCACTTCGGCGTAAAGGTTAGTTAGTCAGTTAGTAATTTATAAAAAAAAAACATTATGAATGAAAACATATGGTTGGAAAAAAATGCACCTGATATTTATTTATTTATTAATTTGTTTATTGTTGGTACACAACAATCAGCCATATGTTTTCATTCATAATGATTTTTTTATAAATTACTAACTGATATATGTAGGTATATGATACATCAATGCACGTTTAAAGGAACACATACGAATACCTGAGAACATGGATGGGAACAACGAGACTAACAAGCCAATCTAAATGTACGTTAAAAGTTTTGTAACTTATTTTCTGTGACGTCAGAGTGCAAGTTTCTAACGAGAGCACTTAGCACGGCCGTCTGCACAAAGCTTAGCGTAAAGGTAGCCCCCCGATAAAGCCATAAATTATATGGAAGCTTTCCCGACTTGTGACCCACGTTGTTTAAGGGTATTTTTCACGTAAAAGCTGGTAATTCGGCAAACGTAAAATAGGGACGGTCTAAGAATTTTTTATCACCCCCATTATTCTCAGTTGTCTGAGCACATTTTTTGTGCGGGAATCACCACACATTCATTACTTGTATTACATAAAAGTCCCTTCGAAAGAGTACCTACTTCATTCCTTCGTTTTTATGACGAGGCACTAATGAAGTTTATAACTTATCCCAGATGTTTCTATGTGCGTATAATTGTAACCTATATAAGATTTATTATTAAGAATAACTGCGGTCTAAATAACAACGCATTTTGTTCACAGAAAAAATGTTTGAAAAATATAATATATTATGTATATAATCGGGTGATCATTTGCTTGGCTTCTAATCAAAGGGACTTGGGTTCAAAGCTGCAAACGACTAGATGTCTTCTATAATTATGAGATACTTTCTGCTCATTTTAAAGATTGTATTATAAATTCTAATACCATTTCAATTCTTTGTGTTAGTCTTTTAAAAAAAAAATATTTTAAATAAAAACAGAGTTTGATTCATAATTTATTCATTTCTTTTTATTTTTTTATACACTTTGTATATACAACACTCATATTAAAAAAATAAAATTACATAGACATGTTTCGGACAAACAGTCCTTCTTCAGTAAAGATACATTTTTAAGAATATTATAAAATTGTTTACATGATCTGACAGATGTTATAAGTGTTGTATATACAAAGTGTATAAAAAAGAAAAATAGAAAAAAACCATCATAACAACACTAAGTATGGCGTATATAGAATACATAATTTATTCGTTTAGTAGTAATGTTATTTATGTTAGAATTTCAGATGTCGACTTCTTAATTTAGGTCTGATAAGTAATATAACATTCGAATAAAAGGATATAAAATAAATTGATCTGTGCTCAGAAAACTACTGTCTCCTTGTAGTTGCTAAAATTATTACTTCTGCGGCCGGTTTATCGTTATTCGATACCGTTTCTATATTTAGTGTGATTGAAATGTATACCTTTGTGTGTGACAGATGTGTAAACAGCTCGCAAGATCTACGTTAAGGAGAAGAAGAAGAAATGTGTTTGGTAAACTATGTTATACTGTACCGCCGACTGTATTCGATCTAATATCATGATTATCGTAGCCTTGGGAATGGTATTGCAAAGAGAGCTACGTATCTGTTAAAAAATGATTCTTTACAATGCTGGAACGTGATACCGCACCGTTACGAATTACATTTTTCACACAGAGAAATTTTCGATAGATAATTTAGACGTGTCAGCGAATAAACTTAATTGCATATAGGTGAATTTTGTTTGATTAAGTGATTTTATCTACTAAGATATAATTTAATTTTCCGGTTGCTTCGTATGAACGATCCCAAAGCTAAATTGAGGACACTTTCTCCGAGAACGAAAAGTTTGAATTCCATGGGCACTTAATGAGAGGTCCAAAGTACGGAATTCTCAGCGGAATATATAAGGCACGACAAATGGGAGCCGCGATGGGCCAAATTACTGCATTTCGTGGTAATGTTCCTGACTTGTATGGGTGTAATTGGTACAAGATGCTTCGGTCTGTTTCGAGTGGAGCTGCTTTTAATCATTATAGAAATTTAGTTTTTGAGTGCACTTAAAGTTTTCATCAATAACGAAAGCCTATTTAAAAATCTAAAATGGCAGTGATAATCTGAAATGGCAGTGCAAATCTAAAATTGCAGTGCATAACAAAACATAGAACTGGCAAAAGAAGGATGAAAATAGAATAAATGCAGTAGAAAATAAGGAACACCGAGAAAAATGTGGCACGATGAAATAAATCAAATATTGAATGTCGGCCGCGCGAGGAGTCGGAGATATTTACGTGCGTACATGACATGGTGTATGAACAGGGTGGCGGTTCATTTTTTCTACCTACCCTTTCGAAAAGACGGTTTGTTAGTTAGTTTAGGAAAAAAATGTATATTTTCTAGATGTTTTGTTGTAATTTTTGAGAATGACTTGTTTCGCCGGTAAGTCATTATTTTTACAAGTAGTAAAAATTTGCATTAGATTTTAAAATAAACCTGTATTTTTATTTAAATATTGACACATTAAAAAAAAACTTTTTTGTTAAAAATATTCAAATTTTCATATATGTTTGTATAATATTATTAAACATACGTAAACACTGATGAGTGGATTTTTAGATGAAATTTTCGCTTATTGGAATATATTGTAAAGTCATTTTCATCCTTAAGGGGAGAAGATATATTTATTTTATTGTTTAAGTGACCGTTATGTTTTCTTTCAAAATCTCTAACTTCTCTGGAAAAAATACTTACCATAAAAATTTAAGATATGATATGAAAATTAGAATCTTCTGAAAATACGTTGATTAATTCGTGGGTTTTTATTTCTTTCAAAGCCTCTTTGATATTGGCACACCATGTATAAAAGAGACGAGAAACAGAGATTAAGAATATCCCGTTTTCAAATTTCCCGGTCCCTAAAATATTCTTTGTGATAAATCACCTAATTGAACCGCAATGAGTTTGATAAATTCTGTAATAAGTAAGACAAAAACAGTCGCCGTAGGATTGTTACAATCAGTAATCCCCGAGGGTTTGGTGACCGATATTATCTCCTTCCCCTAAAACGTATTTGATCAAAGTGAATTATTTATATCTCATTTTTTTCTTGAATATTTGATTGAGCGATATCTGAATAATATCACACTCTATTATTATAATTTCTACAAAGCCCGGCAACATTTATCGTCTGTAATCTTTTTTTAGAATCTAAACACTGTTTTCATGAGGTTCGCTCTTTTCACTCTCGAAATATGTTAATAAAATAATGTTTTGATTAATAGAACACCATAATTATACGATTTCTATTTGGGAGAATAATATAAACTAAGTTTATATTGTTCGATGATGAAGGTGTAAAACTTTCGAAACAAAGATAAAAATAAACTTAAAATAGGAAAAAACAGTGTATCGGATGAACGATATAAAATCGTATTTTAATTCATAACAAAACAGAATTATAGTGTCATAGTGAACAACGCAGCAAGTTTATCAAAACATAATAAAATATCATTCCTGTCGAAAAATCTATTGAAAGTTTTATTTTGATGACATAGTTGCGACCTTGTTGAGAAGATTAAACGAAAGAAATGGAAATGGGCGGTATTCAGAAGAATGACGGACGTATAGGGATTAATTGCGCCCTAAAATGGCGACCATGTGCTTTAAGGGGACCCTTAAGGGAGACCTACGGAAGGATATATGGATGTCCGGCCAGGGTTAACAATATGTCAGTGCCTAAATGTAAAAATATGAAGAGACAAATTGATATAGACCAGTATGGATTGTAGAAACAAACGAAATCTGAATTTACTTATTTTTCTAATGTACTAAAAAAATCTTATTGCTATTGCTCACTAAAGTGGGTTGGATACATTATTCATAAATTTCTTATCTCTCACAACACCTAAAAAGTCCTTTTTTGGAATGACACTCGGGTATAATAGTATAATATTTTTTTGAATTTCTGTTACTTCCTCTTTCAAAATACATATCTTTATACTCGTATATTTGTTAATTTATTTAGATAATGTTTGTGATTATGCGTTATGTTTGAAAAAAATATAAAATAATTTTAATATGTATTGCTTTTTAAACACTAATGTAAAACTCTTTATTAATTAATTAATACGAAGAAAACGTCTGTTTTTATTCGAATTATTTTTGTTATATTAAGCATTTTTAAACATTTGATAATGCCTTATACAGGCGAAGAATGTCATTCACGTAAAATGTAATAAAACTTCTAGAAAACAGACTTTTCATTCGTATTAGTTATATAATAATTAAAAAATGTAATTTACCCAATTTTTTTGTTCAAATACAAATTTGAAATTTCGCATACGTTCAAATTAAAATATAATAATAATGAATGTATCCCTATTACATCGTTTATTTTTGTGAGTATTTTTATGCTGTATAATAAAGAAAGATAGGAGAAACTTAAAAATATTAAACAGGTAGCATAAGTAACCTAGCAAGTATTAATCTCAAGAAAAAATCTACCTAATTAAAATTAAAAAAATAATTTTTCATGGTTTTTTGGATTCACAAATTGTATTGAGTGAAGTTATTATGAATATATATAGACTTTAAGCTTGTAGCTGGCAAAAGAAGGATGAAAGTAGGATACATTTTGGAGAAATAAGTTCATGGAGTAGAATGTGCACGAAAATGTTATGTGATAGAATACCGAACGACGAATAAGGAAGGAATATAAGGCATGATTGCATCATAAGAAAATTTAAAAAATGATCTCTGAGATGGTGAGTAGTGAGAGAAGCAGCGGAAGAACAAAGAAATACTGGCGTGACCAAATTAAACAAATACTAAAAGGTGGCCACATTCCAAGTCGGAAAAATCGACGAGTGTGTATGCTACGATTTATGTATTTAGAGGAATATAGAGAGGTATGTCAGAACAGAGCAGTACAGCGGTACATCCTTTATGTCCCTCCGGGGAAACGGTGTGGTGGTTAGTTGGTTTATTTGGAATAGCAAATAAAATACACCCGAGTGATATAAATAGCGCACATATAAGTTTTATTACTACGAGTATATGTATAATACCATATAAATCTGCGTAGTGGTATCCCGATGGAAAATATAGACAGTATATAATTAATTGTGTTTGTTATATCCGTTTTCATTTGCGCCTGAAAATAGTCTCAATGCCACGGGGCCGCAAAGAATGACTTCCTATTCACACAAGTAAACATTTATCACGGGAATGGATGTAAGCAGCTCACTCACTGCCAAGGGAAGGCAGCGGTAATGAAGCGTGAATAAATTATAGGCGTATAGCCTTTCCATATAAATAGGCAATTTCCAAAAAACATTTCAACGTGAAATAATATAATAATTTGATGAATTATTTTCCATAAATAAAACGCATTATCGATTTTCATTTTATTTAAGGTTTACGTTTTAAATGTATTTATTAAATTTAAGTGAATCGCGTTTTGCAACGTAGACTCCCAGTTGCCCTTTTATTCTTTTGGACGTAATATTCATTAATGCATTTTATTTATTTTAGAAATATAATTCTATTTTATTAGATGTTTCGGAAAACTTGGTTCTTTTTACGACAGAGGGCTCTGGCTAGTTTGAGACTTCAAATCTGGCGGTCTAGTATATAACTAAAATAACCTTTGATATATATTTGAAATAAAGTATACCGGTATGCATATATTTAAAAGTAGGTTTTATTATATATTTAAAAAAATTCACTTCGGTGTGTAGGTGTTTTAAATATGAATATAACGTACATTTTACTAAACGTGAAACGAACGAAAATAAACAGAGATTATAATAATATTCATATTAATAATATTAATATTTTTTTATAAAACATTGCAAAGAAACTGGACAAACGTTAAATGAAAATATTTTTTAAATTTAGTCTTCTTCCTTACAAATAATTGTAATAAACATTCCAATATTCGTAAATATGTCACTCTTCTTAAAAATGTAATATTTTTTTTATTTTTTTTATGTACACAACAGGTCGTACTGTATACAATTTTTTTAGCTATTATATTGATTCTCGTGACATGTGATAGGTAGCCAATCTATCCCCATTTTATTGTCACGTGAATTCTACACAAGACCAAAGACAGTGTGACAATCACCATGCCATCGCCGGGAATCGAACCCAGGACCTTCGGCATGGAAGTCAGAGCTCGTAACCACTCTGCCACGAAGGCCGTCAATATTATTGTTTTTTTGTATTTATTATTTTTCGGGAACATATCGAGTGGAAGGAGTATAATTAGGATGGAGTAGAAGAGAGATGTAGAACATATCGAGCATGGGAATTGAATTAAAATAAAAAAATAAAAAAATTGATTACAATATGTGGCCTGGGTGGCCTTTCACATTGTGTTAAAAAGATGTTCTGCTTAATGCTTAATAAACATAAATCTTCATAAATGGCGTTAGTATGTAGATTATATATAGAGTAATCTTAGAGATTAACATATATAATCAAATCTTCATAGATGGCGCATTGAAACTGACATGTGAATTCTGGTGTTGGACTTTAACATATACTCGTATACAACTTCCAAAAATTTGTCAGACATGGTCATAAGAAAGGTAGAATGGGGAATGTTGTAATTACATAAAGCGTGCGCTTAACCCAACCAATGACAGGTCATAAGCCCTGTAAACACCTTGATCAACCATATTCAGCTTCCAATTTGCATCTTCGTCTCTATTGAGATACAATTAAATTTAATTGATTATTTATTATATTTTCATTATTTTTGATGGCTTTTTTAATTTCTAAAATTTCTAAATTGTTTAAAGTTCGGTTTTTATTATAAATTTGTATAAAATTTTACGTATTAAATTTTAGAAATTAAAAAAACCCATCACAAACAAATAAAATGTAATAAATAACCAAGAAAAATAAAATTCAATTCCCATGCTCGATATGTTCCCGTTACATCTCCCCTCTCTTCAATTCTAATTATACCCCTTCCACTTTTATACATAACTCGATCTCTATTTAGTATATAAGTGACCGCTCTGTTTTATTTGACTGTTAAAATTGTATACATTGATAAAGGTTACTTGTAACCGAAACATGTATGAGTTTAGTAAAAATAAAAAGTGTTCTAATACAAAGTATAACTATATTTATTCAAATATTAAAACACAACACAAAGTGAAGGCGAAAATAGAATAAATTGTTAATAAATCATTAAAGTTTTTACGGCTTTTAACATTAGATATAAAATCGAATTGAACGAAATGTTTATTTTTGTAACGGATCGGTTGGTTAAATACGATTTGTTTTTTTCCGCTGATTGGGAAATATAAAACGTCCATTCGAACAATTGGCATCCGAGTTGAGGAAGTTTTCTAATTACGATCGTCGGTGGCTTGTGGAAACAGCCGTTGGAACTTTCGTTGTTGACTTCACGCTTAATACTATTTATAAAGCAATACTCTTTAGTAGTAAATAGCTGAATTACGGATTACGATAAACACTCTTATTGTATTTAACTGGTAGGCCACTTGTGCGTGAAATACGAGTATGTTTTTGTTTAACAATCATTTGCAACATCGATTTTAGCATTAAAACATTCAGAACAGAAAAAATCTCTCTAAAAGATTATTATGTAATGTAATATTTAAATATAACCATGATTTTTAAAATATATGTCAATTTTTGTCTTTTGTCAACTTCGACAGACTTGTGACACTATTATATGCTTATTCCTTCATATATAGTAGTACAGATCACATATGGAAAACAAGATCTCAATCCTACAAGGGGTATTAAACAACAGAATTTTGTTTAATACCCCTTATCAGTTCGTCAAAGACAGCACAGATTGTTTTATTTGCCACGCTGCAGAACCAACCTGCTAATGGTTATGCCTGTGGGTAGGGCAATCTTATTGCTTAATCGGATCGCCTCGGAGGTCGACATATTTCGTGATAGTGTGAGTTGCCTCAGGGATGCAACATCAATGTTATGATTATTTATAATTCTTAAACTTTTTTATGTATTTATATGTTTTTATGCTTCTCTTTTAAATTCTTATAATGTAATTGCAAACGATCTGGAAATATGTCTGTAATGTTTGTAATTTTTATTAAAATAAATGAAATGAAATGAAAGAATATTACGGAATGACATGCTTTGCCTTACTAAGGAATTATCGAATGTGAGTGTGATATTCGTCTTTCAAAGGTTTTATGCCTTAGAAAGGCAAAACGTATCATTCCCATAAAATATAATAAAACTTTTAGAAAATATACATTTTCATTTATATAAATTATTTAATATGCAGTATTACATCAGTGTTTAATTAACAATACAAAACCTTTTTAATAGTTTAAAGCCTCTTTGGACACTTTGTATAAGCTTTTGTATATTTTTCAGTCTGTCGATGTAAGCGACGCATGAGTGACGTTGAGTCGTAAAAAAATAATATTGAGAATAATAAAATCTGTTAACATTTTCGAATATAATTCAGACATACAGTGAATGGATTAAATTTCCATGACATGGACCATTAAAAAACGTTTATATCGTTGTATAATCAAATTGTTGTAAAAATTAATTTGGATGGCACCATATCTATTTGATATTTAAAAAACCGGACATTCAAAATTTAATTTAAACACTTTCAGCTATATAATATTCACGTAGTTCGATAAATTCAAATATTAGTGTTATTGAAATGATGATGATGTTTTGATGTCAAAATTATACAAGTTTTTTCGTTTATATAAAGAATTTTGACAGGTGTAAAAATAAATTTTTCATTTGTTCCAATGACAATTTGAATAATTTCTTCAATATTCTTTTAAAGTTCTTGCTGGTGCTGGTTGGTTTTAAGTGCCTAATTACTGCCAAATAAAAAAAAAGTGGATACGTGGAACAATAATTAAATTATATAACAGCTAATTAAAAAAACACAAAAGTCCGGATCGTCCATGTCAACATGTGCAACATCGGAAAAACATTATGTGCTAAATTAAAAAAAAAAACGGTGGATTCGTGGAACATAAATTAAAAAGACAAATTTGCACCATCTAAAATAACATTTTGTATTAAATTATTTTTATTTTGTTATTTTATTTTATATCATTGTATTTTATATTATTTGTTTGAGATTTATTTTGTGGATGTTGGAAGATCGAAGTGTGCGCGGGAGATGCCTATTGGTGGCGATGAGGTTCGCAACCCATCACACCGCGTCTCCCGCGGGGCGAAAAGAGAAGGATGGAGTGCCGCATCGGTTAAAGTGTGACAGTCCATTCTTTCTGCCTACCCTTTCGGGGAGACGGCGTGATGGTTAGTTAGTTAGTTAGTTTTTGAAATGATAAATATTACCCAAGTATTCTGTGCCCCCTTAAAGAAAATAGTTTCTACATTGCAAAATTTTGAATTGTCTTTATTTTGCAGAATTAAAAAAAAATGTATATCCTAAGTTTAAGACAGAATGAGTGTCTTCAAAATATGTTGTATACCGTATACTAAGCTTAAGACAGAATGAATGGAGTCGTTGTTTTCATGTAGGGTTTTTTGTGGTATTTATTCCATGAGAGCATAGTAGAGATACTCGGATATTATTCAAATTTATTTTAACGAATTCAAACATTTTAAGGAACTAAAAAAATGAAAATTGAATCCTTTTGAATAACGAAAAACAAACGCGCTGCCCGGGTAACACTGCTGGGTGACAGATTGGATGTGTCACATTTTAAAGGCAGATGTCAGGAAGGGGATTTCCCTAAAGGTATTGCCTCGAACATAAATATTCTATAAAAAAAGGGTTTGCGTAAAAACATACTATGTTGGAGAAGTATTGGAAAATTTGTGTTGAATTCAGTGATTTCTTGATACCGTACCGCGTATCCAAAATTACAGGTCACCCTTAATTTAAAAAAATTGTGTTACACATGTAACCCAATACTTGTTTTAGTAACTTTGTATACATTATTTAAAACATTTTTATTACCCTGAGACATCATGAGCAACTGAACTGTTTTACACACTATGCATTTTTGTTTAAGCAATAATGAAGAAAATAATCATACTCGTACTTTAAAAAATGTGGAATAATCAAGAAAAACAAGTATTTAAAAACATGTATTACGGAATTCTACTTTAAGTTTAAATCCTTAACTTAATCAAAAAAGTAATTTTCGTTATATAAATTGGATATTCGAGGGCTTTTTGTAAATAGTTTTTCTTCCTAAAATTTCCACAACATCCATTAATTGCGAATATATAATAAAATAAAACTTTATTCCTTCTTAAAGTATTTGTGATTTTTTGATTTATAAAAAAACTATCCAAATTTTTGTTTTATGGTTTTGAAAAGTTCAAAATCACAAAAAAAAATTCAAAATATCTTTTAGAAGGTTTTTGCGAACTGCTGAAAACAGTCGAAACTAATGAACAAGTGGAATAAAACAGGATATTTATTTTATTAAGAAAAATATTTTTATTTTCATTATTTACAATTCACAATTTCACTTCCATCGAGAAGTTTAAATTGTGAACAATAGTTTTTCAAAAAGTAGTAATTCCCAAAAAAATATATAAACTTATCGGTGTTTTTTTAATGATACTCTTTTTTACATCCAAAGTCAAAAAAGAATTTAAATAAATGGATTAATATATGTTTAGATTTATTCTACTTCCTTTTCTAGTTTCGACCGGTTTCGCCAGCTTACTACCATCTTTTGATTTAACAGTGGTTCACCAATAGATGGAAGCTAGCTGCAGATAATGGTTGAAACTAGAAGGACAAATGAAATACAACAATATATATTATAAATATTTTTATGTATTTTATTCATTGTCCTTTTTACAATACCTTTAAGGAAGAAATTTCATTCAACCGCATTAATGTTTCAAATCAGGTAAATATGTATGTTATAAGAGAAAAACGAAAAAGCTATTCTCGGTATTTTTTCTTGTAACTACAAATGTGAATTTGTTAACCCCATCACAAATGTTGACTACGTCACGGAAATAATTTAAATTTATTCCATATCCACCTCTACCCCCCTTTAAACAAAACTTTTCCTATTTCCACGTCACTGTACATCGTATACTGATATTAACTACTTTAAGCTCACACTTTAAACTAGTTAAATTCGTTGAAGTTTAGAACTGGCAAGGTACCTAGACACGAAGTCAGAAGATGCATTGACCGGTTTCCTTTAGTAATTTAAGTTAACTGATTGGTGCGGTGAGTTTAAAATTAATTTATAAAAAATCGAAACTAAATTGAAAAGCTTTTAATCAGTTAAAATAATTGACTAGTAAACATGGTATATTAGCAATACCGATTTTCTTAATTGGGATACTTTAAGACTATAGCATTTCTACAGATTAATAGGCTCTTTCGATTAACCTAAGCCCTCGGTACTAAAACCGAATCGATTTGGGTCTTGAGGATTTGTCTTAAATAAACAGGTGTCCTGGCCAAATGGAATATTCTTTATTCAAATTTCTTAAAACCGTTTAATTTATAAACAACCCTTTTCCGTTTTTTATCAAATATTAAACCATTTTAAGTAGAACATTTTAAGTCGAGTGGTGGGCTTGATAATTAACAGATCAAACACAAAGATAATGATAAGCAGAGCTAACCAATTCACAAATACGGGCCTTCTCTCAGATTTGGAAATTGTAAATGAATGTATCTATCTTGGATCTCTGATAACTGACTAGCGAGGATGCGAGAAATAGATTCGACGCAGAACCCAAATGGCTTAAACTGCCATGACAAAGCTCACCAAGGTATGGTAAGACAAATATATCTTCAACAAGACCAAGGTGAGACTGGTTTAAACCTTTGTTTTCTCCATATTCTTTTACGGTTGCGAGTATTGGACTATGCGAACATCGGAGAGGTCCAAAATTGATGCTTTTGAGATGTGGTGCTGGCGATGAATGCTGTGTATATCCTGGACGGCAAGAAGAACAAACCAGTTAATCATTAACCAGCTGGGTATCAAGGCAAAACCCTCGCGGTTGTCCTGTAATATTTTAGACCCATAGCCCGGACAGATCAAGACAACATTGAAAAGCTCATCATCATGGCTCAGCAAAGTGGAGGGAAGGCGACCCCAAGGATGACCACCGAGCCGAAGGTCCGATCAAATCAGGGATCTGACTGGTCTCTCATTAGCTGCGGCCTGGAGACTGACGGGTGACAGGAGCGCATGGCGTACCATGGCCAATGGTTTACAGGATAGACACGACTCTCAATCATGAGGAATACAACTAAGAAGAAGAGATAAATCGAAATTGGTTATTAGGAGAAAGATGGGACCCACTGAATTTGCTCGTTATAACCATTAATTGTTATATCAGCGAATAGGTATTTTTAAATACTTACAAAAGTACCCATCACACGAAGACATGAAGCGATCACACAACAAAGAGAGTTTTACTAGAAACCAATTTAAAATATACTTGAAAAATAATATAGTGTTAAGTCAGATCTTAGAATGTATCCATATAACCAAAGTGTTTTTTTTTTAAATATTTTTCTAACGACAGTACCAAAATATGGGGCGACGACTGGATTAAATCAACAGACGCACCGTTCTTCCAATACAGATTTCGAAAAATTGACCAAAAGATGGGAGAAAATAATAAATAAAAATTCAAATTTATAGAAAAAACAGCGAGAACCAATTTCTCACAATAATATTTTTATCAAATTCTCGCGACAACTGTTTTGACATTCGATTAATACAACATTAATTAATAAAATTATCTAAAACTGAAAACCCCAGGAGCAAGCCATTACCAGAAAGGCTATCGAAGAAATGAAAAGACAGCTGGACTTCTTCATCCCAGGATAGCTCACCGTAACAAACAGGTCATACGACCTAGACTTAAATGAAAATGATACTCAATATGTTAAAAAAAACATACCAATATTTCTCTCAGCTAACATAAAAACTCTCTAAAAATAATTGTTTGAGTTGTTTTAATCTCTCAAACGATGGATAAATCGTGTTCATATTTCTTGTAGCCAAAGAGTAATCCCCGGTGGACAGTACAGTATTTAAGAACGGGATATCGTATTAATAAAATGGCGATGGCGCGAAACTTACGGGATAAGCAATAAATCATGACAGTTGTCAGGTAGAGGGTGGAATGGAATTGCGTAGGCACCTTCACATGTTAAATAAATTGTCCGCAGTGCCAATATCGATTATATTTCAGATGAAGCAGATTTATAGGGATGAGTTCTCAAATAGCAAAATTTACACATTTTGATACTTCTATCGTTATATAATAAATGTTTTAGATTGTTCGTGTATATATTTTTATATGAAGGTATAATACCTTCTGAACATATTTTTCTTCATGCGAAACATATTTCTAACTAACTTACTTACTAACCATCACGCCATGTCTCCGTAGGAGTAAGCAGAGAGAATGTGACCACCACACTGCTTTATCCCGAAATAGCAAAGCTTCCTTTATGTTCACACATTTTAATACGCACGTTCGTCGATTTTTCCGACTTTGAATGTGCCTTCACACTGTTTCGCATGACAGCTGTTTCGTCAACCGATTTAAGCATCATCATATGTTACAAACAACTGTTCAATCAGTTGTTGTAACACCTGATGATACCAACATGGGTTAGCGAAATGATTGTCGCGACATTCTCAAAAAGTGAATACTAAAAACGCTGATATTAGAACAGCGTTATGAATTTTATTTTTATTTTTATTAACTTAAAATAGTACATATATATGTCCTAATAAGAACAGTTACATTACAAAAAACACAATCTTCATTTTACAGTGTGGTTACATATTTACTTAATTCTATTCTAAATCTACATATTTTCTTCTCACTTCTGATCTCCTGCGGAACATCCTCGTACATCTTCAGTGCCTTGTACATCAATTTTATCAGTTAATAATGTTGATGTATCATTGTGTTTCCGCCAAAAAAATGGACTATTTAAAAATATTTATATTAGCAAGTTCCTTTTGTCACACTGAATAAAAATGTTCGGTTTTCGTTGAAAAAAGAATATTACCTTTCGAATTAAGATTAATATCCGGTGATGTTATCATAAAAAAAAATTCTGTTGAATCTATAGAAGCTTCCATCAGAGATTAGTCTATGGAAGCCCTGCCTCGAGAGGCTGATTAGTTCTAAGATGGCTAAGTAATCACTCCGTACTTACCTAGGTAAATTATAAACAAGCCTTGTTACAAAACACACACTGTACGTCAAACTGCATGTCAGGGAAGGTTCGGAATTCAAACACTATTAATATTTCAAAACATTTGTTAAACTTGGTTCCGTTTTTGTATCAATCGTTTTAACGTGTTACATTCTTTCGATTTTTTTTATAAAAATATGGTATATTGGTGTTTTCAAATATTTAAAAATGTCACAATACAAATTTAATGATTCCTAAGGCATATAATTGTGATTAGCAGAAGCAGTAAACAAATAAAAGCCAATCAGCTTTATTCACCGGTGCTCTGAAGTCCATAAAATGGAAAAACATGATTATTCATAACGCACGCGTTAGACCAATAATCAGTTTATCAGTTTATTTATTCACTCAAAAGATATTACAAACATAATTACAGTTTAAGGCATCTATTTGAGAAAGGGTAAATAATACGCATGAGCTATGGTTCAAGTTTAGGAAGACGAGATACTCTCTAAAGTTAAGAGTATTTTTCTTCTGAACGTACTTTCACTAATACGAAGGACGTCGATCTCCGAGGTAATTTTGTTCAGTAAACTGCTCTTCCCACTGGCATTATTAGATGCAGGTTGGTTCTTGCGGCCGGAAGAAAGAACAATCTATGCTGGTGCTGCCGGAGATATCTGTCGGGAAAAAAAGACCTACACCCTCCAGTACGGTTGAGTTTTCAAAATATCCCCTAATTAATCTAAAGAAATGGGTTATGAGAAACCCGTCTCTTTGAAGCTGCACAGAATTTGACCCCAATATTCCCAAAAGAAACGCTGTGGGATAGGGCCATGGATAGCTACCATACTCTTTCATGTAGAGATACCTCAGAATTTTTTTCTGAACCCTCTCCAGCATAAGGGAATATCTCGCCTCGTGCGGACTCCATATCACAGAACCACATATTGTGTAAAAACATATAGTGTTGAAGCAGGGCAGAGCAAGACCAAACCAGTTCTGAGAATTTCCTGGATGAAGAGACAGAGAATCATAGCATGAATGAGATCGCATAAAGAATACCAGAATAAGAGAGATGTATGAGGCTGAGAGTATTATAAGACGGAGTAAAAAGAGATGGAGGGACTTGTTCACAATCAGATTCCCATATGTTGCACGACATTATCTGTCATACGAGACTAGTCTTCGTGAAAGACATCCTAAAATATGGAAGAAGAACAGCTGGGAATCCATCTCACAGAAGATGAGTAACCCTCTAGATAATAGACCACATAGGTGTACAGCAAGTTAGAAGAAAAATAAGTAATGATTAACAATTAAGATTGAAATCAATTATTTTATGTAATACTCGTATCCAAATATCCGCTCAAAATCTTTAACTGAGATCTGTATTTGTGTGTATATATAATCGAAAAAGTAATCCTGTGGACACTTTACAAACCGAAACATGTGTAATAAATAATCTATATATAGGTTCATACATATAAGGCTAACGCGGGACTGGCGAGGGGCAAAAAAATAATTCCCTTTTTGTCTTCTAACCACCCCTGTCCGGGTAATCCCCTGGCCGGGAAATTGATGAAAAGCGCCGGAAGATCCATTTAATTACATCGTGGATTACGTCGTGTGATGCCATATTAAATATTGGGTTTTGTTGTCACCTTAATGGTTCATCTTTTTATAACAGAAAGCTATTTGTTACTATGATTAGAATGATGTATATGGCAGCCAGAATTTAATTATCTTTGTACAACGGTTTTACTTAATACGTTTTTAATTAACTCTCGACCATACATTTAAAATAAGTTTGTAATATTATAATATTTGCTAAAGCAAATTAAGGTCTTACTTTCTGCCTTTCTAACTTATATGTTTTCAATGGTATTGTGTTTATCTGTTTTTATCAACACTTTTCTAGCTTTACTTACATGTAATAATAGATTTTTTATTATTCTTATAAATTTAATCTGATACTATTTAAAGTTAACTTATGAAATCAAAAACTCAAATGTAAACCTTCTTTGATTTTATTGAAACGTATCAGTGAATTAAAAAAAACTTTGACCTTTGATATCTTTCTATCAAGTTGTAACATCTCATTATGTATTGTTAGAAAATAATTTTTACCAATATTGCATACGTTATATAGCACTTTGCATACATTTTCAAAAAACAATAAATACACTTGTTTAAATCAATATATTAATAAAATACATAATTATACATTAATTAAAAAGTTATTTATCATTTTATAATTTTTTTTCAGTTTATAAGTACAGCTAGTATCAATCAGCTTTGCTGCTGTCTGATTACCGATCAAAACTGTAATTTGAATATTAATATAATGGAATTATGAAACTATTAGAATCGGGATTTTATTCATGCCATTCTGAGAATGACATGAATAAAATCCCACCATTCTGAGAATGGCATGAATAAAATCAATAAACAATTATTTTTCTGCAGATGTTTTATATAAATAATCTATCTATCTCAGGGGTAGATAGATTATTTATATAAAAAAATATTGAAACCATGAAAATTTGAATAAAAAAAAAATTATATTATTTATAATTTGTCTCCTAAAATTTCTTCTCTTTTGTTAATTTATTTTTATGTGAATTTCTCTTAGATCAGTTCCGTAAAATTGGTATATTTTAAATTCCACTTGGTTCTTTGGAACCCCAAAATTTTTGTTCCTATCTTATTTTCGCATTGAAAGAGTAAGGAAACAAAGCACTATCGCTTTAAACAGACAAACGCAAACAATTATCTTTTAAATCAAAACATAAATCACATCTTAGAAAAGATAGAGAAAGGCTTCGGCTTTGGGTGAAAAAATATAGGTTCGCGGCCCATTAAAGCTTTTATAAACTCAGGGAAACCAAAAGTCATACATCTTCCCTCAAACCAAAAATCTTACCATTTCTTAGGACCGCTTAATTTTCTCTTTCATTTTATTAGCCAACGTTGATCTCTTTTGTATTACGAGACAGGGGTATTGGAATAACCTTTCGTGTTTGGAGTACAAGTATTTAACCTCCCCCGCATATGTCATAAAATTCATTTTGCAACTTTAGTGCTAAGTAAAATAATTATTATAATATTTTTTTCGTTACTGCATGAATACAGTTTCAATTTTAAAATATTGTCTTCGTGGCATCTCTTCGTTATTCGATATATTATATGTAATCCAACACAAAATTGGTTTGATCGTTTTCAGAGTTTTAAAAGAAGTTCATATAAGAATAATTAATAGTAAAGTAAAGTGAATATTGCAAATAAAGTCCTGGTTTGTCAACAGGCGATTAAGACGGCTGTGCTGGTGTCATGTTACGTGGCAAAATCTAGAACGGAGAAACCAGAAATAAAATCAGTGTTGTGGATTTTATAGCGCGAATAGTGAGACTGAAGTGAGAATGGGCAGATCACGTGA
This sequence comes from Lepidostoma basale, assembly GCA_022606425.2. Taxonomy (NCBI): domain Eukaryota; kingdom Metazoa; phylum Arthropoda; class Insecta; order Trichoptera; family Lepidostomatidae; genus Lepidostoma; species Lepidostoma basale. Next base: position 110,310 of record JAHDVF020001064.1, read on the forward strand.
CAAGATAAAACGTCTAGTGGATCAAGATCATGTTTATTGTTTCTTGAACAAAGATTTAAAACTTCGTATTAAATAAATAATGCCAATTAAAACGTCTGTTTTCTAGAAGTTTTATTAATTTTAATTGGAATAACATGTTTCGCCTTTAAATGGAGCAAGAATCAAGAGCTTTGTTGTTTATGTACTCGAATAAATAGAGCAGAATATAGTAATTTAGGTAATTGATGTGGCTAAATATATTGTAAACGGCAATTAAGGGATAAATCTGATAAAATTGGAATGTACGAGTATTACCTGAGTTATTAAAGAGTTTTATGACTTTTTAGATAGCAATGATTACATAGTTTAATAACACTAAATGACGTTATGTAAATCAGAAAGGTGCTTAAGGCTAATCAAATTAAAGTGTTTCTAAGAAAAACATATTTTTATAATTATTTACAAATCATTTTGCGAATTTGGCTACTCCTAAATGCTAGTGAGTGTATCTATTATAGTTCATATTGCTGCAGATTTTGTTTGGCTTTTCGTGATATTTTATAGAAATATGCCTTCCAGTAAAACATCTCCATTTACGCCTTATTTTATTGATTGACTAGGCGAAACTCTTCTTCTTTCCCTTTGTCATTTCCCATCATCTGGGGTCCGCACCTCCTCGTACGAAAACGCCAAACTTTTCTATTTTGACTCATCTCCACTGTCAGGTTCTCGCGTTGGTGCTCCTTTTCCATGTTGGCCCACCATGTTGCCATTGGGCGACCTCTTCTTCTTGGTTTTGTGGGAATGTTGAGGGCTTTGACAGTACCACCGGAGTCGAGATTCTCTTATTTTTGCCGTTATTGGGGTTATCTTAAAGCTACCCCTTACGTATTCGTTCCCTTACGTGGTCCAGCCTTCTGACGCCTCCGGCCCACCTCAGCATTTTTATCTCGGCAGCGTGGACTCGACGTTCGTGGACTTTTTTGTTGGTCCAGCACTCTGCTTTATATAGCATGGTGGGCCTCACTGCAATCTTGTATACTCTGCCCTTAGTCCTGATTGGAATTTTTTGATTACACAGGACACCACTTGAGCCAGGCGGTATTGGTCCTATGTTTGACAACAGTGTCTACGTTGGCGTCCGCAGTATTGACTAGGCGAAACATGTCAGTTAAATACAATTTTGGGAAAACGGAAAATTTGATGAATAAGAAACGTTTATAATTATAATATTTAGTTTAACACCATTATTCAAAAACCAATAGTAGGTATGCAAATTTTTTGTAATTCAGTTTAAAATAAAATTGTAGCTGAAAACCTATTTAGGGCTGTCTTTAATTCTCAGCATCTTCAGTATTTTTAATAAATTACTTGATCTCTAAACAAGTAGGTTATTCCGCGAATACGTGTACAAAGAGCAGGCAAGAATGTATAATTGGTCCTTGTCTCACCGTTTTTACTTCAAGCGAGAGCTCGTAAGTGCTTTCGGAAGGACCTTAAAATGGTAATATTTCTAAATTAAGAATTCAAGAGGATTTTAAGCAGAACGTGACATTGTTCATTTGCACGCCCCGTTAATTTTTTAAACACTTATCTTAAAAGTTTATGCTAACGCTTAAAGTTGTATTCTGGTTAACTTTTAAAAAACTTGTTTTCGATTTTTAAGACAAAAATAATACTTTTCGGTAGTCATATTAAATATAACCCCTTGAATTAATGATCACTTACTTTATCTGTACTGTCACATTACTGTAAATGCAGTTTATAAAATGTAATTTTACCACTTGCGATTTATCTGTAAGTTCATTTATGCAACTTTTCTTCCAAATAATAAAATGAATTCGAATTAAATTGGAAAGTTTGAGTTTAATCGGAAGAACAAAATAGAACAAAGGATGGTTATTCGTGAATTTATACTAATTTAAACATACTTATACTCGTATATATAAAATAATATAACACTTTGTATTGAACTACAGTTTGGTTATTATAATTCAACATTCGATGCACCAATTTTAAAATTAGTCGTTCTTGAACTAAACTAGTGTTGGCAAATTTACTCTTTTAGCTATCAATTTTAGAATTGTAATCAAGGAGTCAGAATATAGCTTATTAATAAGTTGATTCGTGAGAGTACCTATATTCGGTGTCTCCCTCTTCCCTGTCCCCTGCCCCAGGTTGTGAAGGTCTCACCTCCCCACTACATCACAATAACCTGAACCAGCTCGACGGGACAGATGCTTTCGACAGTTAGGGAATGATGATAATAGAAATTAATTAGTTATCTGATTCGACGCGTAGTTAAGCGTGATATTTGGGAATTAATACCGCCGACAAAGGGGATAATAGAATAATAGCATGGTGGAAACACCATAAATTTACATAATAGATTTAATGGGTTTGCATAGAAAAAACTCGTTGGAGGGTCCCAACTTTTGACCTATTACACATTTCGATGTTTTTTTACATTTTTTCATGGTTGATAGTATTATTGTAATTCTCAATTATAGAGATAAATGATCAAAGTTTTTCATTATAGTAATAAGTTGAGAAAATATTTTTCTATACAAACTTCTCATACCTCTCTCTCTTTTTCTTATCTTAGAATTCCACATGAACTTATTTAACGATATTTTTTTTCTTAAAACTTAATATAAAATATATAATAAATGTATTATTTTACAATTAAAAATGTCTAAGGCTACCATTACTGAGTAACTCAATTATGATATTGATTATATTTAATCCATCATTAATAATACGAGTACATGTAGAAGAAGAAATTAACGATCAATCCAGATCCAAGATCTTATCCAGGAATGATTTCAACTTCGCTGGATCTGAACATTCTGTCAATTAGACTATATCCTGGATATTTTTTGAGTGTCATGATTAGAAAGAGTATATTTTCGAAATAGGTTTATGGAAATAACTATTGGTAGGTTGGAGACAAGTAAATTATGTATAAAAGTGTGATATTAAACAAAAAAAAAGCTGGACGATTTTCTTTCCGCAAAGTTATCATAAAGACCACCGATGAGATGGACCAATGATATTATCAAAAGGGTTGGAAAATTTTGGATGCAAAAGGGGCAGGATAGAGACGAGTGGAAAAAATTGGAAGAGACCTATATCCAGCATTGGAGGGAAGAAGGCTAGCAAAGAAGAAGAAAATCATAAAACTCGTTCTAAATATAAAGCATTGTAAACGTTATACAGGCATTAAAAAACTATTAAAGGTCTTTTTCTTTTTTACAAATATGATCAGTTTTGACAGAAATTATAAAGATTTATTTTGGAATGTTTATGCTTTTGTTAAAATTTAAAATAATAATTTAAAGTTCTTATTGGGGTTCAGGTAATTATTTACAACAAAGGAAATAAATAAAAGATTGGGCTTGACTTTAAATTTATTTGATTATTTGTAATATTTTCTTTATTTTTAATTGCTTGAAACATATGTGATATTTAATTATAATTATTTTTAAAGTTAATGTTGTATATACCAAGTATATAAAAAAAGAAAAAGACAAATAAAACATCTACAACACAAAGTATGGCGAACATGGAAAGAACTATTAAGGTATCAAACGTAGAACATAAATCAGTGCATTGATAATTGGTATTTAAATATTATAATAATTAAGTTAGTTTAAAAAGCTCGTCATACTTTTAAACTTTTGTTTAGATAGCACATTTGTGCCTTTACATTTTTTTAATAATCATTATTTCTGTTTTATACACAGTGAAAGATATTCAGTTTATGCTATAAATCATCATCCGGTTCTGTCTACTACACTATTGCGAGAAATTAAACTTCTGTAATCACTTAATCTAGTTAATTGCCAGTTTTTATCGTCGTCAATAACTTTATTACCAGGGCTGTTTTCATAAACCCCTTCCGGCGATAATATAGTTGCTTGCATTCTGTTTTATAGTGAAAGCCGAGTTTTTTTTATTACCCCAAGTTTATTAAGATTTTCACGTTTTGCCTTGAAAATTTACGACCGATAAAGACAATTTATTCATTGACTTGGTTTCCTTTTGAAATGGAACTTTTTTGTAGTTTCCCACGCTTTTATCAAATTAGTTAAATAGTATGAAGTTAAAACTAATGGTTTTAGCTTAGTAAAACTAAAGTGGGCTATAATAAAACTTGAATTTTTTTATATACTCGTATATGCTTTATTCAAAACACACAAAATGAAATAAATGTTTTTTATTGAAATAAAAACATGTTTACACTCTTATTGTATTGTACATATGAATCTACAACGACCATTTAAAATAATGGAAGCATAATATTTATTAATGGAAGCAGGCTTTTTAATTTAATTTTTTGCAGTAAATGATTACCGCTTCTTATTATCAATATTTTTTTTCTCTTTTAATTCTTATATCACATATATTTTATGTAAATTGCAGTGAACCATTAGGTTAACCTATTTATTAAGTATTTAACATGTTTAACACGTCAGTAATCTACAAATATAATATGACTCAATTATATGTGAGTGATTTGTACCGCATCGAATTGGAAATATCAAGCATTAAAAACGTTATTCCCACATTATATTATATTATGAAGAAAACTGATATTTTCTTCAATATTAAATAATTAAATGTTAAGCTACAACCCAGAATCAATCAATTAAATTGACTCCTTTCCAGTTGACTTCACTGAAAAATGAAACGCAAATAAATTGAATTGCACCCTCTGAAGCGTGAAATTAACCCGCGATATGAAAGATATTTTATTTGTCTTTAAAAAATTCGGTATGAAAGCAGCCCAACACATTTCAATAAGGTAATTCATTTCTTTTATCTTGAGAATACACTTAGGTAACCCCACTCTCGTCTCATTCAGAAACCATTTGAGGAAATGAATAATGTTATCCCTTTCAAACAGTATTTCATCGAAATTTTAGCACTGTAAACAAAAACGTTTAAAACGCTTCCCTATTAACCTTTTTCATATCACGCGTCCTTAAATGTCACTTCAACGTGTTTCCCTCATCTGCCCTGACCGAACTTAAAAACATATTTCGCTTATTCTCTGTGAAACACCATAATTTATTCTAATAAAGAGACAAAATAACTAATGGCCGCAAAAAGTTTAAAGGCTTTATTCCGTAAAATCATTTTTAATAATTCCGCGCACTTTACGAATTTTAAATAAACGCCGGCGAGATGTTTGGTACTTTATAATAATCCATACGTACTCACGTCACGTACCACTACGAGTTCCCTCTCTGCGGCGTGGAATAGTTAACGTTTTTTGGTTTTCCTAGTTTTCTTACCCTTTTTAGTTCTACAACTGTGTAGAACTCGTGAATTTTAACTTGGGTATTTTGTTATCGGGGAGGTAAGTTATCATAGATAAAAACTTATATTTTATAATTCACGAAAGCTTATTTTATCTTAAGAGTGAGAGACTAACGATTTAAATATTTACAAATAAATTTTAGTAATATTTTTTTAGTGTATATGTTTTTGTAAAGCCTTGGTTGAAAGAAAGCTTACATTTCTGACACTTTTCATTTGTAATATTAATAAGTATATTATAAATGTAATATTTATAATTTATTATACAACTTATTAATTTGTAAACAAATAAATAGATTCATACTGAGGTGTTTCTCATATAATGGACAATATTTATATTAAATTAATTTATTCATAACTCCAGCTCATCATTTGTATAAATACTAATGTAAAACGTAAGTTTTCTGATTTAAATCAGTATTATTATACATTTATTGTTTAAAACTGGAAAATTAATTGAATTCTTATTCTTAATAGTTCTTCTCATTCTTCTTGTGATTGTAGATCTTGCAATCTGTTTATGTATTATATGATATCAACTTTCTTCTTGTGATGAAGACGACCAGCCTTCTCTCCATCTCTTCGGTGGTCATCCTGGTGGTCGACGGCCCTGATTCTCGTGCATCGCGATCTTAGGAATTATTGCTGGATCCATTCTCTCGGTCGTCTTTCAGAATCGTCTTCTCTGCCTACTCCATCTCACTGTGTCTTCAATTTTGCAGGATTTGCGAATTTCTTCGTTGGGTATCCTATTTCTAAAGGTTCTCCCCACAATAGGTCGCAATGTTCTCATTTCTGCTACTCTTAAGAGATGTTTGGTTCTGACAGTGTCTGCTCTTGCTTCGATTCCGTATGTCATTATGGACCTGATGCATGTTTTATAAATTCTAACTTTGCTTTCCACTAGCATTTGCATTCCATAGCACCTGTTTTGATTCCGTAGGTCATTATGGGCCTGGTTGAAGTACTTAATGGTTGAAGTACCCACTTAATTCGAGTTTGAAGAAAGTCTTTGAATTATTTGAAAAAATATAGCTGCACTTATCATTACATCATGTTTCGGTTAGAGGTGAAATAAAGTATTGTAATATCAAGTGTAGTTATATTTATTCAAATGTGAATCCGCAACATATCACTATGGCGAATTCCGATTCCCTCTACTATGAAGATATTTTTCTATTTATAACATAATGATCATTATTACAGTATTTGAAAACTTAGCTAGTATGTTACAACTGTAATACAGATTAAGAAATATTCGCACACAAAGAAATAGCGAGTCGTAATGTTTTGATATCGCCTACAAGTCCCATTTCAGCAGGGAATGGGCCGGAAAGACCGTAATTGTATTAGGGGCCGCAGAATATAAGGGATGTATGGTGTACAGGAAGTGCGTATTAATCAGCGAATTTAAATTGTTTTTGTCCAACGAGTGTGTGAAGTAAACGACTTGACGTAAATGTATATATTTCGCCGCACTCTCACACAACTCAAAAATTAATTTGTTGGTATAATCGTGAAAATAATTTTTCCAATTACTCTGCTGCCATATAAACGGCCGTAATATCATTTAGGATGTTTGTGGTGAGGCCGTTTAGCAGTTGGGGTAGATAGCCCGCGATATGTTTTCTCGTGTTTATAATGTATTATATTCTAGTGTACTCAAATCTTTTCACTTAGGATGTAATGAGGAGATTTTTTTTACCAACCGATAAAAATAATTCAAACTAATTAACTAACTATCATGCCGTTTACTCGGAGGGGTAAACAGAGAGGATGGACCGTAACACTGGTTTATTCTGACATAGCTCTCGAAACTCTTCTGCATTCATAAATCTTGAAATGCACGCTTGTCGATTAATAAATTTATTAATTTTGGTCACGCCATGTCTTCCTTGGCCTTCCTCGACTTCTTTTTCTATTCATACTACTTGAATATATATTTTTACCAATATTCCCACATCTAATCGTTTCATTTATCCAAACCATCTTAGTGACCCTTTCACAATTTTATTTATCGCGCATTCATCCTCCCTACATTTCTTTCCTACTTCATCATTCTATCATACATTATTCATATCATCTATCATACATTATACATTATTTTTCAGCACATTCTTCTTATTGACCTCATTTCTACAGCATTTATCCCAATTTTATTCTTCTTCTGGCGACTCCAAGCCTCACTTCTATACATACGGTTCGGCTCTAGCTGTAACGTGTATATGTATCACATAATTTGCGGTGTAACGTTTTGAGAAATAAATTAAAACTCTTATATATTTGTTGTAACACTATTTTATTTATTTTTCAAATACACACAATCGATTGCATTTCAGATGGAGTTTCATAAGAATAACTGCCTTGTTTTGTCACCCTGATTAAGAGCTCCGCTAGGAGCGGAATCGGTTGTTACAACCAAAATAAAGTGATGTAAAAACAATACATATTAGTTTCACTTACATTTCTATTTATATAGTGATCTATATTTTAAAGCGAATATTCGGTTCTTCTTTTTACAGAACTTTTAATTCATTACTAAGTAATTTAAAAATAAAATTTTATTACTTCGGTTATTATTTAAAACGAAAAGAAATTAATAACTATTACGAAAACGAATTTACAATTGTTACGGAGCGTGAAAAAATAAAAAAACATAATATTGATAAGAAAAAGGAATAAATAATATTATGATTATTTATTGTTCCTTGAAAAGTGATGGACAACTCCATATTTAATAATTAATACGAATAAAAACGTCAGTTTTCTAGAAGTTTTAATTTATTTTATGGGAATGAAATGTTTCGCCCTTCTAAGGCATTATAAAATGTGACAACAACATTTGATAATGCCTAAGAAGGGCGAAACATGTCATTTCCATATAATATAATAAAACTTCTAGAAAACTGACGTTTTCATTCGTATTAATTAAATATTATAATTTATTGTTTCTTGAATGATTATCTAAAACTCCATATTAAATAATCAATATGAAGAAATACGTCCGTTTATTAGAAGAATGTTATGATTATCTAATGCATTATCAAATGATAACAGACGTTTTCATTCGTATTAATTAATATTATGATTGTTGGTAAAATATACATAAATACTCTTTGAGTTGAAAAAAATCTAGGGTCAGTTTCGAATCTTGCATAGGTTATTGTAGATAGAGCGTTATAATGCCGATAATGACATTGACTTTTTTTTCGACATACCTCACATTTTTTTAATTACTTGAAGATTGCATACGGTAACACAATCAAGAGACTGTCAGAACTACTACTTTATGTAAAAAAATAGTTAATCAATCCAATTGTAAAGGAAAAACGGCTGAGAGAATGCCCTGGATTCTGGGCATATCTGTGTCGTGTAGGCTTTACGGAGGACGCTCTGAGCTTTATTTATGGCGAGCTTTCCTCTCAGGATCGCTGTAGATTACATCGGTGATTTTGGGAAGAACTTTTACAGTGTATTTCACAACTACTGAATGTTCTTAGACAAATGAAATCGTTTCACCTTTTATGTAAAATGGTGTCATTAAAAAACAAAATCATAATTTTTTACAAAAATGAAATAATGGGATTTTGTTTGTGTAATTATTAAAATAAATTATATGATATTTTGTCAACATTTGCAATGGGGGTGAAACCGCCCACCGGTGGGTGCTGGAGCCTTCCATGGGTGCGGGAGTGGGTCTAGACGTAAATGAGGGATGTTGAGGCAATCAAGGGGGCGGCCGTAGCGTATATATATTAAGAAACTATAAAGATGTACTTTGAATCAAATATTTTCGAGAATGATCAATTTAAGAATAACCTAAAATCTGAGACATTTTATATATTCTTTTAAATTAATTTTTTGATTTATAAATAGATAATGTACCATCTTAATATTTGAATTAATTTATATTGAAAAAAAGGCGATGGAAACATGTTTTTCTTGTTAAGGGAGTGGTGGTCAAGAAAATATCGGGGACCTATGAAAACATGCTTTTGAAAATAAACCGGAATTATGTTGCTTTTAAATTTTAAAATATTTGAAATAAACTAAATGAATAATTAGAATAAGGTTTTATGTGTTTGAATCAGATGAGATGATTTTTATATTAATATAATTTTACAAATCTTTGTTTAATGTAATTATGATTAAATTCCAACTGAACACTAGTATGATGTTGAGATCAAAGGGCGATTTTGCTGAAATTAAATTAACTGAAATAATATTTTGAAAGAAAGCGTCTCCAAATTGAGGCGGGCACTAAACTAATCTTTCCTCCTTGTTCTTAAAACGTTCTAAGGATTGATCAGTGATCTGGACCACTTAATTAATTCGTTTTACTTTGAGGAGAATATCAATTAGGTAGATTTATTTCTGATCTAATGATGCTTGCTGTAAATTTTAGAATTAATCAAGAGTTGAATGATCTCAAGAGATGCTTAAAATATTATTTTTGGAAGCCTTTGGTGTTTTATCTTAAACACAAGTAAATATTTACAATAAATTAAGGTGCTACGATAAGCAAACTTATAAAATCTTAAAATGAATCAGTAAACTAACTATGAGCTTGCAGAAATAATATTCTGTTTCAATGTTTATCCTGGCATGACTTTTGAGCTTCTGTTATTTTCGTACATCGTGACACGCGCGCTCGTCGAACGTGTCCGCCATTTATTTAATTGATTTGGTATGCTTATATTTTCCGCGGCCTATATAGACTTAATTTTCAATTCGATCCATTTGCATAACATATTTTAATATTTCGGTGATATGGGGTCCCCACGAGGCGAGATACTCGCTCATGTTAGAGATTGTTCAGAAAAGATTTCTAAGATATCTCTACACGAGGGAGTTGGATAGCTATCGGTGGCTTTATCCCACTGCATTCTTCTTGGACATACTGGGGACCAATAGTTTACAGATAAGGAGGGATGGGTTCACACTTACCTATTTCTTCAGACTTATTAGGGGATTCTTTAAGAGTTCCGTCATCTCGGAGGCTATCCATCTTTATGTTCTAGATGGCTATCTTTGACAGCGTCAGCACAGACTGTTTTATCTCCCAGCATGCAGAACCAACCTGTCTCTGGTGATGCCGGTGGGGAGAGCAATCGAACTGCTGAACATGATCACTTTGGAGATCGATGTCTTTCATATTCCTGAAAGTACGTTCCGAAAACAAATACTCTTGACTTTGGAGAGTCTCTTGTATTCCTAATGTCGAACCATCTCTCATGCGTTCCTGGTATTATATATTTATTATATTTTACCTGTTCTCAATCTTTCTTTAACTATAATAATTGTTTGTAATATCTTTTGAGAAAATAAACTGATTTGATTTGATCATGTCAAAACCATCATACTAATTGCCTTTAATTATTTTACGAGGAGATTAGAATAAATTAATGTTTTAGAATGTTTAGAATATTCGATGGAATTGATTAATTCCATGAAAAAAACTATTTTAGGGCAAGTTACATATTTTTATGTTCGTATTTTTTTGTTATACAAATTTTTCACTGTCAAATATTTTTCTGGTAGTAAGAGTAATATAAAGAATGGTTGTATTCGAAATATGGCTGATTTCGAAATATATTTTTTTTGTTGTAGAATATTTAAAAAGTATTAATTTAAAAGCGGACTCGACTATGTTAACTAGCGGACTCGACAATGCTTCGCAATTACTATATTTTGATATATGTATATAGAATATATGAATTAAACAAAACAATTGAAGTTCGATATCAATTTATTTGAACATCCAACAACGTGAATCTACAAATACATGACGTTGAACAATCAAATCAATTTATGATTTCAATTTTGCTTGACACACGTGGAGTAATGTCATATCGATTTAAACCAACCCGAGAGCCTTCTAACGATGAATCATGTCATACACAATTAAACACTTGTATCAAAACAAAATTAGTACACACCAATATAGACTGTAGGGTCTTATGTTAAAATATTTATGAAGCTGTCACACTAAGATTTCATTTATACATAAATATTTAATTCTGTTTCCAATTTGTTGACAATTGACCACCATTGTCTGTTTCCAATTTGCATCTTCGTCTCTATTGAGATACAATTAATCCTTAAAAATGATAACCCGCAATGGATAAAATCCAGTATTCGTCTACAAGTATTTGTATACATTCAAAATGTTGTAAAAAAACTGGTCCAAAATAAAAAAAAACATAAAAATTGGAGAGACATCTCCAGGCGTTATCTGGCAATGTATGTTAATGGCGATAGCCTTTCACATTGCGTTAATAAAGATCTTCTGCTTAATGCCTAATCCAATATTAATAGATGGCGCTAGTATAGATTGAATTAAAAAATGTGAAGTGTGGTCCTACATTGTAGCATATATACTCGTACATTATCAGAATTTTTTTAGACGTGGTGGTCGTAAGAAGGGTGGAATGGGGACGTTGTATTACATAAAGCGTGTGCTTAACCCAACCAATGACAGGTCATAAGTCCTGAAAACGCCTCAACCACCATATTCTGTTTCTAATTTGCGTCTTCGTCTCTATTGAGATACAATTTATCCTTTTAAATGATAACTCGCAATGGGTAAAATCCAGTATTCGTCTACAAGTATATATATTCAAAATGTTATAAATATTTTCCTTTAACCTTTGCATAAATAATTTTAATAAACAGTGAAAATATCATCGAAAATGGTTTAGTATTTGTCGAGTCTATCTTTTTCACACCTACAAACAATGCCTTTTACTTATATATTGTGGATTTTGAAAACAATTTGCAATACTACATTTTTTTGTATTTGATTTTGGGAACTCCCTGCGAACACTTGTACAGCCGCCATGAATTTACACATTAGTGGGGTAAATACATCAAGCGAGGTGAAACTTTTCACGTGTTTAGGGAAAAATATATTCAGTTTTAACGAATATGAGAGTGCTCAGGTTTTTGGGTCGTTCGTAATATAAATAAAAGGGTTGAGTAGGTACTCGTTTTTTTTTTGTCCCGAAACGTAAACTTTTCAAAGCGTTGATAACGGTTTGTATGCATTTTTAAAAGGGCATATTAATTAAAAGCTTTTATTTATTAATTATAAGCTTTTTCTCTTCACAATATGAATATATATCATTTTCCTATTATAAAATTATAATATAAATTATACGAAATATGAACTGAGAAAAATAAACTGAAAAAAATCATAAACTCTGGTGTTAGGCTTATAGTATTTTTTGTGTATTGAACTTTTGTGATAATCGAATTAAAACGTGGGTTACCAGGAAGTTATGTAATATTTTCTAGTGATTAAATGATAAATGACATTATCAAATGTTTGATAATGCCTTAGCAAGGCAAAACACATAATCCCCATTAAATATAATCAAACATCTAGAGATCATACGTTTTCGTCCGTATTAATTATTTTTAATATTCGCTATAAAATAAAATACGAAGTTTTTCTTAAAAATAAGGATTCAACAACCCCGATTTATTTCCAGAAGAATTTTTAATTTTTTTAAATTGTTATCAATGGAATCCCATTTATATGAATTTTATATTTATAAATAGATTAATTTAAATTACTTTCAGGATTGTACCCGTTTTATATTTTTAGAAGTAAAGCGTGTTTCACATAACAAGGTATTTTGTGGAACCTATCTACAGTAAGATATTATACAAGGATACCGTGTTCTTCGATTCAAATAAAACCAGAAAATACACACTGTTCTTATTAACTCACGCGCTTACAAATCCCCATAAATATGTTAAAGCACTTGGGGCTGCAAAATCGAATGAGAATGCTCCATTAGGGATAACGTGTGCCGCAAAGTGTAAGTGACAAATTTTATCACTCGGGCTTCTTATTACTGTGATACTACCTACACGCAGGGCTACCAACTATTTGAAGTCAATTCCTTAACATACGGCCCAAAACTGAAATATGTGTGTAAACCCTTCTCCAACTGAAGTAATGAAGACGGGGAAAAGACAAATTGTGTGATTAATGATGGTGCCTTGTAATGTCTATTGAGAAAATCGGTTTATTTTCTCAACAGACATTACAACGAAATTTATAGTGTTAGCAATGTAAAGCAGGTATAATACCACGTGTATACTCATCTTCCATCGCCGCAGACCTGACGTCAGCTCCCTTTGCTACAGAGAATCATCACCCAGCAAGTACAGTGATTGCGGTCAGAGAGGAAAGAAAATCTAGGAATGTACAAATAAACTGGTTAGACAGATTTAATGTTATATATGGTCTGTTCTACTATATGGTTGCGAAACCTGGACTCTGAAAGTGAATGTAATGAACCGGTTGGAAGCGTTCGAGATGTGGATATACTGCGGAATGCTCCGTATACAGTGGACCGATAGGATCAGTAATGCAGACGTACTGCAGAGAGCCAGAGCCAATAGAGAGCTGTACTAAGGGGAGAAAAATACCACCTCCTTCGACTGATATTTATGAGTAAAGTGGAGAGACGTCGGGGAGTTGGTAGAAGGCAGCTGTCCTGACTGCAGAACATCAAAGAGTGGACAGGAATACAAGAGTTCAGAACCTGTTCCAAATAGTGCAGGATAGAGATGCCTTTCCTATAATGATCGCCAACGTTGGGAGGACCTGATACGGCATCGAAAGAAGAAGAAGAATACAGATATAAATGGACACGAAGTCATTTGCAAATGAAATGACTATTTTGGATTGTTGGTGATAGATAATAGAATTTAATAAATTTTTGAGACATTTTGTCATTCGACATTAATTTTGACATTAATTTCGACATTATAGCAATATTCATTCCTTGACATACAACGTTACCCAGCGCTTACCAGAAGCTGTTATTAGACGCAGCGGCGCTCTTTCGCTAGCTTTGCTCATTCACTCACTCCCTAGGCCTGTCCCCCGTACGCGCGGGACTTAGGTTAACTAGGGAAAGCAACATTCCAATAAAAGCACGAGGGATCCAGGTCACATTTAATCTAATTCCTTTTTAATTTTTATCGTCAATTTCTGGACAATATTGCTTATTGGCAACCCTACCTATGAGCAAGAACACGAGGAATTTAATAGTTAAGAACTTTATGTATTTACTAAGGCGCGCCACCAGGCGGGCGGAGTTACGGGCGTATAAGCGGTTGTGTATTAATAAACCCAAATCGTGAATGTACCCAAACTTATTTCTGTGCTCTGAATATGTTTACATATTTTTGAAAGATAAACCTATTGTTATGCAAAACGGAAATTTCCCACAAAAAAGAAAGAAAAAATCGACCATAAAATTTCTTCTTTTTGTCAATTAAGTAAAAATATACTTGTACAAATAATAAGAATTCATTTGTTTCAAATACAATACGTACCCAACCCTTTGTTTAGGCGAGTAAGTCATTATAAAAGCAATTTGAATTAAATTTCTGATTGTTCTATTGAATGTTAACAAATACGTTTTCAAGGTTACAATTTTTAAGGTAAGCTATTTTTAATTTCAAAGAAATTCCCGTTGTATTGAGAAAATAGTTCCGTATTCATAAAATAAATATTTCTTCTCGATACTCTTTATTGGGAGTTATTTTTCCACTAAAATGTATCTCATTGAATCTTTTCGCCAAATAACGAAAGTTTTTGCGGAGATTTTATCTGTAATGACGAGCGATTGGCGTACCCATATCGGGAGGGGCATTTTCTATTGGCGAGCGTTCTATTGAGAGCTCTAGTGGAAGAGTAATGAAGCGTCATTAATTCTTTATAACGCTGATTGATGAAAGCATTGTGGAGCCCTCCTGGCGCCCCCCGGCCCCCCCCTCATGGAGGCGCGCCTGTACAGCGAATTATATTAGACCCGAACCGAAGAGCGGCGAGGCTCGAACGCACCCTGTGGACAGATGGATAAATTATACAAAAAACGCTTTTTCAATTTTCAAATTTCCCTTTTTCAATTATAGCGGAAACACCTTCACCCGTACCGCGTCATATTTATGAATTCTCGCTACTTTTTTTATTATGTATAATGGTACAGATGGACGTCTTATACTGATATAAGATGTTTAAAAATTAAACATATTTAATCACCTTTTTTTGTTTATCGATTATTAACATCTTTAGTTGACAATGATGTAAAACTCCATTTTTAAAATAATTAATACCAATGAAAGCTTCTGTTTTCTAGATTTTTATTAATAATTCATGGGAATGACATGTTTCGACTTTTGGCAATATAAAATGAAATATAAGTAACATAAATAAACATAAAATAAGAAATGACATGTTTCGTTTTTCTAAGGCATTGTCAAATAGTCTTAGAATAGCAAAACAAGTCATTCCCATAAATTATAATAAAAATTCCAGAAAACCACATTTTCATTCGTATTAAATATATTTATTTCACTCTAAGCTTGTGAAATAATTATTATAAAATTTAAGAAAAAACTGTTTAAATTAAACAATCAAACACCCTTGAAAAAAGTGTTGATACGATTTGAAGGTGTGGATAATTTTCTCACCCCCGCGCAAATTGATATGAAAACGTGTGTTTTACAACTCGACTGAAATAATTTTTGAATACCGATGGATATCTGTGTTCTTTGTTCATTGAGTGAATTTATTTGTGAATATTCTTTTAAATGTAAAAAATTTTGCTTTAAGGAAGCGATTAAAATAATGTTTTAAAATTTATTTTTTTTCCGTTATGTTTTAATGTTGCTTCTATAATTATTATTCGATTTAAATACGAAGCACTCACTGTGTGCTTAGACATTTTAAGTTTATAGATATAAAATAAAACACTTACATAGCGTGGTTAAATACAAAGTGTTTTATTATATCATATTTATAAAATCAATAATTATTTGCTTCTTGCTTTGTTCATCTAAGAAGCATTCACGTTTAGTGACATATTTTAATTGCAATCAAATCGTCAAGAGATGTACCTAATAAGTATTTTAATCATTTATTAAAAAAATTGAATTATGAAGGGTTTCGTCATTTGTTTCTTATAAAAAAGTTACGTAATGTTGTGTTTGTGTACGTTTCTTGGGGGAAATTTTACGGGGATGGTGAGTGGAGAGTGGCCGGACGAAGGGGATAGGGGTGGACGGAAGGATCGTATCCTTAAGTATGGATTAACTAGACGGATAAGAAGGTTGCGTGCGATGAAAAATGCGATGTAAGTCTAACGACAAACAAAATTTTAACGCTTTGCCTCCATTATTCAAATAGAAATTTTACCCACATACTATCATACATATCGGGTAACCACCCCAGGACACAATAAAACGTTACAAATTTCACAACGACGGGGATTGGATTTCATTGTTGTAAGCGATACAATAATACTGGTTTGATAATCTTAATATCGCTTAAGCATTTATTTAAAATATGCATTTATATTTAAATAATCTGCAGTGTAAACTTCCGTGCCATATATAATTATAATCTTTTTTTTTTTAAATATAAATGTATATCTTAACTAACTAACTAACCATCACGTCATTTCCCCGGAAGGGGAGACAGAGGATGGATCGCCACAATGGTCTATCCTGGCATACTTCTCTGGATTCCTCTACATTCATACATCGTACCATCCACGAACGTCGATTATTCCGACTTCGAATGTGACCGCCTTTTAGTAACTGATTAATTTGGTCATGCCATGTTTTCCTCGGTCGTCCTAGGCTTTTTTTTCCACTCACGCTGCTTGTGTACAACTTTATAACCATTCTACTCTCATCCATTCGTTCCATATGTCCAAACCGTCTCAGGGATCTTTTTTTAATTTTATTCATGATGCAGTCATCTGCCTTACATTTCTATTTTATTTCATTGTTCGGTATTCTATCATACAAAGTTTTCCCGCACATTCTTCTTAGTGATCTCATTTCTACGGCATTTATCCTGCTTTCATCCTTCTTTTGCCAGCTCCAGCTCCAAGCTTCACTTCCATACACGAGGGTTGGCACAAGAACTCCATTGTGTACTGCCATCTTTGCTTCTGTGGATATATTTCTATTTGCAGTAATGACTTTGAGTGCGCCATTTAATGTATATCTTTTTTATGTTATATGCGACATTATCAGAATATAACATCTTATGTTGATTTTAATTGAAGTACCATACAAAAACATTTGCATGTGAGTATTTTGCTGTCTTAATATTTATGTATTCAGTGTCTAGGTAGTGAATGTGAGGGTGTGCGTGTCACCCCCTCGAGTGCCTGATAATGCATTAACCACTAGCATGTTGAATCGGAACAATAAGGAAACCGTTTTATACAAATAAATACATCCTCACAATTACCTAGGTGTTACACTTGCACTGATACCTACCCTTATACAATGTATTCATTTAAATACACAGGTTATACATTTTATCATACATTCACACTGATTTATTTGAATTGTCAATTGATTTGATCGTTTGACAATTTTCTCGGTCTACTACGATTTTATACTGCGTTTACAAATGTTCATAATTACTTTCCTCGCCATTATTTCCTTATTATTTATTTCTATATGTTCGAGATATAATTTTGTTCACACTACTTCCATTTCTTCTTCTCGTATTTGTATTTTACACTAACACACTTATTATTACTCAGTTATACATATTTCTATCATTTGTTTGTCAATTTCATGCATCATTTTGAACTGCACTTTATAAGGATAAAACTGACAGACAACATGATGAACCGGGCCATTTCTATAGATCTTCCTCTGCAAATACTAAATAAATCCTGGAAGTCACGATGCAGCAGTCTCCTCCAAATTCATGGTGTAGCTGAGAGTGATTTTAATAATAGAATGACCCACAGTCTGAGAACGAGGTGAGCCGACCCCATAAGCCAATCTGGGTAGTAGAAAAAAATAAGATATTTTCAGATGATCAAAATTTTGAATAACCTATTTATTCAACATAATTATTAAATTTACTGTATTTTAACATAATTTCTCTTAATTTACTTGTATAATAATTTAATAATAATTAGGCTATCTTGTATAGCGTCGTTTTCGTGAATATCTCACCTCAATGGCATTTGACAATGTTTTTAGTCACGAGAACTGCATGTGACACCAGCAATCAGATAACCGTTGTTTACATTTTATGCGATATTTTAAAAAGGTGAGTTTTTAGGTGAGATTTAAAATCTGTCGAATTGTCTATGCATCTGAGGCGTGCAGGAAGCATAATCCAGCCGGACGGACCTGTCACTGCGAAGGCCCGATCTCCGAAATTTGTCAGGGGGTTGCGCTTTGGCTCAACTAATTTGCCTAT
The DNA here is from genome assembly GCA_022606425.2 of Lepidostoma basale. Taxonomy (NCBI): domain Eukaryota; kingdom Metazoa; phylum Arthropoda; class Insecta; order Trichoptera; family Lepidostomatidae; genus Lepidostoma; species Lepidostoma basale. The sequence goes on from JAHDVF020001064.1 coordinate 128,878, forward strand.
TGCCCAGGAGTTTGCTGATCGAAGCGTATATTGCCGTAAGTTAGGGCTATCAACAACGCAAAGTTCAAATATATAGGCTGGTGCCATTCTGTGAAGCGCTTTAAAAACCGTCCAGCATAGTTTACGAGACTGGTTTCTTTCAGGACACTTGAGCCAGTGAAGATCTTTTAGATGTTGTGAAATATAATATGAGAGTTTTTTTGGAACACCTTTTATAAGTCGTGCTGCCGCATTGATACTTGATATTTGATACAAACACTAAAACAATCTGATACTAAAATATTACGGTAGATGACTATGTGTGAATACAGAAGGAGGGTTCATCGCAGGGTTAATCACCCTACATATTGGTCTCGGAACTTGGATTTCTTAATGAATATCGCCCTAGCAAAAACATATATGGTGACGAATAGAAAAGAGACGTCGTATTATATGACTTTAGTGGAGGAGGTCAAATACCACTCGGGATGTAGCGTCAAGAAGAAGAAGATCTTTTAATTATAATTCTTAAAGCATACTCGTAAAGCAAAGTGTGTTCACGTTTATCAATTAAAAAGTTTTTCTGCATAACACCAGTTAATATTAAGGGTACAATTTACTTTCCTTGTTAAAAATACAATTTCTTTTACTTTTTTTTCTCTGAAACCACGGTATTTTTTCAGTTGGATTCAGCGTGTTATTTTTGTTGGAATTATTTGCAAACCCTTTTCAGGGAAGATTTGTTGATTTGTCACTTGCGATATTATATTGCCTCTCTGAATGGAACTGGTAACGGCTTTGGGAAAAATCGAATCATTTCGTTTCCGTTGAACGAAGAAAGAAGATTTATTGCTCCGATACACGACCATCAACTGCTGGACCATAATTCAAACGATCCAAGTCATACCGCACGCGCAAGGAATTGTGGTTCTAAAGGAATGGAGTATCCGCGAGTCCGGGGATGCGATTTCTTTCAATGATATGTTTTTTACGGCGCCTCTTAAGTTACTCCCATCAAGTGAATTCGGAGGAGTTTTATGTAGACTTAAAAGATTCATACAAGTTCATGAATACTCCTTAAATTGTATTATAATGGCAAATCGTTAAATAATGTGTTTATTGATTGAACATATATTATTTATTTCTATATTCTCAGAAGATAAACATGTATTAAATACGAGTACAATCCTACGTTTTAATAAATAAAAAATATAAAATCTGTATACACGAATGTGTTTAAAAAAGTATGTTTGTTGACTGATTTCAGAAAATTAAGCTAATAAGCTTATTAACTTACTAACCATAACGCCGTCCCCCCGAAGGGGTAGGCTGTGTGGCGGTTCACTGCCACACTGTTCTTTCCTGACATACATATCTCGCTTCCTCAATATTCATACATCTTGTCATGCACGCATGTCGATTTCTCCGACTCCTCAAGTATCCGACATTTAATATTTGGTTGATTTGATTATGCCAAGTTTTCCTCGGTCGTCCTCTTCTTTAAGTTCCTTTTACTTCGTTAACATATACTTTCATACCATTTTTTCAACGCGTCCAACCCATCTTAATGATCCTTTCATTATTTTGTGTTTTCTTTAAATAACTTCTCCGGCTTCCTGTAATCACTGTTATCATTTATCTTGTCGTCATATTCTGTAACTTACCGTTTCCTTTTAAATAAGATAATGCTATAGTTACTTAAAAACGATTTCTATATTTCTTGATTTAATTGTATCTCAATAGAGACGAAGATGCAAATTGGAAACTGAATATCCAACCCAACCAATGACCGGTCATAAGTCCTGTAAACACCTTGATCAACCATATTCAGTTTCCAATTTGCATCTTCGTCTCTATTGAGATACAATTAAATCATGAATTGATAACCCACGGTGGGTGAAATCCATTATTCGTATACAAGTATAAGTATACATTCACAAAAAATATTGTAATCATATCTGGTCTAATGAAATTTAATTGTATCTCAATAGAGACGAAGATGCAAACTGGAAACTGAATATGGTTGATCAAGGTGTTTACAGGACTTATGACCTGTCATTGGTTGGGTTAAGGGCACGCTTTATGTAATTGTATATATTTTTTTAACTTCAGATTTAAAATCTTAATTTTGCTAAACAATTCATGCCTCATAACGAAAACATTATTCTATTGCCTTTAAGATTACTGAACATTGTCTCAGGAATTAACGGAGTGGAAAATATTTTTTGTTTTACGTTCTCAAGGCCTAGATAGATAGGGTGAGTGGACGGGGAGAGGGAGGCGAAACAAAGTGCTTGAGCAACCAATAAATTTTTAATGTTCTTAAAGTCTTTGTATTCTTAGGTCTTCTAATAATTATATATATTTTTAAAGCATCATTTAATATTGTATTGATAAGAATATGTACCTTTTATTAATTTGCCGATGAAAGGTTATTTAAAATCTTTGTTGGATTTTATAAAAAAAGCTCATTGGTCTGGTGTAGAATTCACGTGACGATAAAATGGCGATAGATTAGCTCCTTACATGTCTTGTTGTATGCAGTAATTCAAACGACCTGTTGTATACAAAAAATAATAATTTAAATACTATTTTTATTGCACAACACTTTGTCTATTTTTAAAACAAACGTGTTTCGGATGACTTTCATTTTTCTTCTAATTAAAAATGCTCTCAAGTGAAGGAGATTAATTAGTTCGGACTTCGTTATGAACAAATTGCACATTGAAATTAAAATTTTGCATTTTGTTATGAATAGCTTGCACTTTGAAATAATTAAATCGCACACCTAACCTTAACATACCCAATCTAACCAAAAGTATATTAATACTTTATTTAAACAATGTTCTAATATATGTTTGCTTTAGTTCTAAGTATTTTGAAGAAATATTGGTCGAATTCGGTGAATAGTATTAACCCCTATAGAGTGGCTGGCTATATTTGCAGTCCAAAAAAATGGTTTCTAATTGGGACAGACTAAATTTGCAGCACATACGTTTAATTAAGTTTCTTACTACTTAATTGTACGTTTTATTAAGTCAAATGAGGTCTATTTGTCTGAGCCTTCCTAGAACGGGTTGGGAGGTATTCAAATCATGAATATGGTAATTGATTAATAAAAGTTAATAAAATAAATGCAGTCAGCCGCAGTTTGAGACCAATTGTATGACTGTAAATGAAGCTAGCCGCACAACAAGAGTTAAACCCAATACTTTAATAATTATTAAAATTCAAGATGCATGTTCTAAATCAATGCAATATTTAGTGCATTTTTATATAACCCGACATTTAAAATATTTTGTATTGTTTAGTTCAGCTGATACGATATCGGGTACAGGCAAGGCGTATAATACCTCTTGATTATGCAAATACATTTAGAGCCTGATCTCCTCGACGGGTATTATTACGACCTCTTAGTCCCGTGACCTTTGTTTGAATCCTGAATCCGTTATTCTGAATTAATAATAAACAATACCTGAAATGCGATAGTAGGAAGATCCAAATAGTTCATCTTAAAACTGTTTATGATGCTTACACGAATAAATACATAAAAATATTCTTTATTTCAGTTATTTATTGTTGATCAAAACGTTAATTTTCTCGATGTATTATGACAATTGGGAATGACATGTTTGTGACTCATTATTGGGACATTGTCAAACATTTGATAATTCCGCAGCAAGTCAAAACATATAACTCCTAAAAAATTGGGTTTTTTTTTTATCTAGTAAACACATTTTTATCAATATATATTCTTCTTCTTCTTCTTCCTCAGACACTCCTGGACAAAGGCCTTCTCCATTTGCTTCCATGTCATTCTGTCCTGTGCAGACTGCATCCAGGTTATTCCGACGTATCTGTTTAGATCATCCTTCCACCGTAGTTGCGGTCGCCCTGCACTTCTCTTTGCCGTCCACGGTTTCCAAGTCAGCAGTCTTCTTGTCCATTTTTCATCTGAGCTTCTGGCTACGTGACCCGCCCATTGCCATTTTAGAGTCGCCACCCGGTGGATGATGTCAGTGACCTTTGTTTTTTCTCTCACCGTATCGTTTCTGACTCTGTCTCTGAGGCTTATTCCTAACATGGCTCTTTCCATGGCTCTTTGGGTCACTCGTAGTTTCTCGGCACTTTTTTTGGACAATATAACAGTTTCAAGACCATAAGTACCAACTGGCAGAACGCAGGCTTCATAGACTTTTCGTTTCAGGTTGATCGGTATTTTCCGGTTTTTAAGGATGTAGCTCAGGTTTCAGAAAGCTGCCCAGCTTAGTCCAATTCTTCTTTTTAGCTCTGCGGTTTGGTTATCTCGGCCCAATCGAATATTGTGGAGTTTTATATGATTGTTCAAGATAGTTTTAAACATATTTGTTTCTGACATATTTTTTATTTTATTTGATTTACCAGATGTGAGGATGGCAGCGAGTTTTCTTAAGCCGGTTATAATTACTGACAATTAGAGAAAAACAAGATGTTAAAATGTGGTTATTATGTTTACATTATTAGATAGACATAATATTATTATTTTCAAAACAAACTAACCATCAAACCGTCTTCCCGAAGGAGTGGGTAGAAAGATTGGACCGCCCAACTGTTCTTTCCTGACATATTTCTTTTGCTTCCCCGACATTAATTTAATGCTTTATTCTGTTATAATAGTAAATATACGATTAGCGATTTTCATAATCATAAAGTCTTGGAAGTTTTGCAAAATTTTAAAATAAAATATGGATGAATAAAGATTCAAGTAATTATTATTTGATACTAATTATAATATTATGTATCCATAGTTTCAATCGTCTAATCACTCCAAAAAATGTGAAATTAAAGTCACATACACATTATATTAGCAGGTAACAAAGTATGGTCGCAGGAATAATGCACCAACAATCTAGGGTTCAATAGTATATTAACGTCAATTTAAAAGGGACCTCTTGGAGGGGTAAGGGTTGATGGGCAAGGGCGGGTACTAAGACGGTCGAAGTTTCAATTTATTTATTTGAATAAGCGATAGTGTAAGTGCTTTATTGAGAAATTTACTTGTAAGGAATCAATCCGATAACGAAGTAGGTATTCAAAGTATAATATACCTTCTGTGTATTCAATTAAGACATTTGCACTTAGGAGGGCCCTCTAAAACAGTGCTAATCATTAAGTTCAACAGATCTGGTTGGTTCATTGAAACTTGTACATATCTATTTTTGCTTAATAATTGTTAATAAATTTCAATAAAAACAGTTATTTAAGCACTTTGGCGATTGTTAAATAAGTTATTTGGTGAGTTGACTGGAGCAGTTCTTTGGTGACAGGATTGGGGTATTTAATGACTTCTTCTTTGAGCAATATTTTTAAATATATGATCACTGTTTTTTGAAAATAATTTGCTTTAAGGGTTTGTGGGGTTATATTAGGTTCTTATACAAGGTTATGTTAGGTATCTCTTGGTTGTGATTATGCTCTTTGTTCTTACTAATATCCTAAACTTGGTTATATAATCATCTATATTTACTTATTTATTAAGGGTAACATAATATCCATTGCCCGTGGGTACGAGCATAAGGAACACAAAAAATCTATGTCTGACTTCTGTGCCACCTGATGTGGCTAAATAGTCCTATCCTAGAATGACAGATTTTGTCACACTCCGGACAGTGATATTCTGCCCCTACGGGACAGTGATATTCTGCCTTATTCTTCTCGGGACTACATTTTGGTGTGTGATTTGGCCTTCTCCACAACAGTGTTCCATTTGCTAATATAGTGTATATTGATTTCATTTTTATGAGCAAATTATTTGAATCTTTAATTTTTTTTTATGTACACAACAGGTCGTTTGGACCCAATTATTGTATACTATTTTAATGTTTTAGCTATTATATTGATTCTCGTGACATGTGATAGGTAGCCAATCTATCGCCATTTTATTGTCACGTGAATTCTACACCAGACCAAAGACAGCGTGACAATCACACTGCCATCGCCGGGAATCGAACCCAGGACCTTCGGCATGGAAGTCAGAGCTCGTAACCACTCTGCAACGAAGGTCGTCTTTAATGTTATTCTTAAGTAAATAAGATTAGTTTTAAAGTGGCAGTTATTTTATTAAACGGGGTCTTATTAAAAATAGCCTCCTTTATGATTTTCCTTCAAGTAACTCGATCCTGCACCTTTTGCTCTCAGCAGTCCGATTCGCTCAACCTAGCCAGATCAGCCAGAACATTACCCATGAGGTGTTGTCTGGGCCTTCCTAGAGGTCTTACCTGGACCATTAGGCAATCGAAACTCTTTCGGTGTCTTGTCAGGTCCCCCCCCCCCCCCTCTACATCACTGCAGCAAAGCCATCTCTGTCCTGCGCCACTTGGAACATGTTCTGAATTCTTGTCATGCCTGTCCATTCTTTTATGTTCCGCAGTCAGGACAACTATCTTCTACCAACTCCCCGATGTCCCTCCACTTAACCCATTCAATCAAAATTATAACACCCAATCTAAATGATAATTTAATCATATTTTTTACTTTGACGTTTACCATTTCAACTATTTTAATATAAATTTACTGTATCTGAATAAAATATACAAGATATAGAAAAGAATCATAAAAGTGGAAATTTTGTAGAGGGAATTCCGTAACTCTTCCGTAACAACTATCTTCTACCAACTCCCCGATGTCCCTCCACTTAACCCATTCAATCAAAATTATAACACCCAATCTAAATGATAATTTAATCATATTTTTTACTTTGAAGTTTACCATTTCAACTATTTTAATATAAATTTACTGTATCTGAATAAAATATACAAGATATAGAAAAGAATCATAAAAGTGGAAATTTTGTAGAGGGAATTCCGTAACTCAGTCATAATTAAAAAACTTTTCCATTTCAGCATGCAGTTTGCCAACCAAAAGGATCGGAATCTTACCTGGCCAAAGTTTTACTCTCATATTTCAATCGGCGATGAATGTTTCGGATTACCTATAAATCTGAATGTAATTTATTAGAAACTTTGAAATCCCGCCGCGGTGTGCGGAAATCACGTTGTATAATTAAAGGGATGAAATTTATTCGTGTACCTACCCGGTATAACACTATTCAGAACTGTGAAGTTCTAGTGGAATGGTTGTAGTTTGTTAAACTTTAGCTTTTATGCTATCGACGAATGATTCAGGAGAGATATTTCACAATTTAATGTATTTTTTTATATTATATAATACTCGCACGTTCCACAAATGTAACGTTTTAATCTACTCGATAAACCACAATATTGATTTTTGAACAACAGTTGTTCGTAACACCTGACGATGCCAACAGCTGTCGCGACAATCTGAAAAAAGTATATAATAAAAAAAAAGGTAATATTATTACTTCTTCTTCTTCTTCTTATACTAAGTGTAGGCCTAGTGGCCTGTTTCTTAAGAGGAATTGGCCTCCTGCGAAGTCGCCTCCCAGTTGTCGATCCATCTCTTTGGTGGTCTGTCCGGGGGTCGTCTACCATGGGGCAGACCGTGTAACACAATGAAGGGGAGTCTGGAAGGATCCATTCTCCTTACGTACCAGTATCTTCTCCTTTGCCTTCCCCACCTGATGACATCCTCGACCTCAATATTACAAAAGTGTTGTTAATTTATCTGTTAATAATTTTGAAGGAAGAGCATACACTGTCACCAAACATCTCTTAAGAGTAGCAGAAATGAGAACATTGCGACCTATTGTGGGGAGAATCCTTAGAGATAGATACCCAATGAAGAAATTCGCAAATCCTGCAAAATTGAAGACATAATGAGATGGAGTAGGCAGAGAAGACGATTTTGAAGGGAAGAATTCCAAATATCATGATGCAAAAGACTCCAGTCTCAGCCGCCGTCGACCACCAGGACGACCAGCAAAGAGATGGAGAGAGACTTTTTTTCTGTGATGAGACGTCTTCATCACGAGAAGAACGTTGATATCCTGCATAAACAGATCGCAAGATCTACAATCAGAAGAAGAAGAAGTAGAAGAATTTTGAAGGATCATAGTGTTTCGGCCAAAAGAATAGACTATTTAAAATCAAATTATTAGAACCTCTAAGAGGGAAACTGATTAAAGTTAAGGGTATTCATATTTGGACGAAAATAATATTCCAGTATATATTGATGTAAGCCGTAAATACGTGTTATTGTCCTCTAGGAGCTTTGCAGCTGGAAATGTTTTGTGTAGGAAAATTTTCACAATACAATTTCTTTGTTTGCCTTATCCCGATCAGCATTCTCTAGTTTTATGCTGCATTTTCAACTGAAAAATCTCGCACTCTGATAAATCATGATGCTTGAGAAAATCTTCTTTCTCATTCCTATCTCTTTTCCAGACCGTCACGCTCAATTTCACAAAGTCACATATCCGGTTTAAGTCCGTTGCATTTGATACATAAACCAGTAAATTAAGAATAGATAAGGTAAGAGCCATATAACATTATGAATGCCTTTACTCACTAAGACTACGCGGTACTTTGGGAATAATAAATTGAATCAATTTGTGCAGTTTAGTTAAGGTATCTCATGAATTTTGATTATACAAATAAGTATTAAAAGAAATGAACACGGGTTACACAATAACATTCAACTTTACTATTTGTTCAGAACATTTACTTAAGTCAGAGAAAAAAGGCGGAATGTTTCAGTAATGATGGCACAGCGAAAAAAAGGCAGAAAATTCTCGCACTTTCGATACGAAACATTTTTAGTGAAGCAACCCCACTAGAAGTTTAATAAATCCGTGCCCCAGGACAATCTATGTTGTAATAAAAACTTCTCGCCCTTGCACGAAACGTACAAATTTATATCTGTATTTTTACCTTAGCTGAAGTGTAGAGCTTACAAATGTAACACCGGCCATCAGTTTTCTTAAATAGGCTCTTGCTGACCTCACACGAAACAAGGGAGTATGTATCTGGCTAGACACAGAAGGTATAAAAATGTATATCTCCATTTTTTGTTTTCATGGCTCTGTAAGATATAGCACGAAAATCGTTAGTTCTTAAAAATTATATCGACTTAGAAATGTTTCTGAAATCTTATGCCATTAATTGCAAATTATGCGTCTTATTTACACAGTTTGAAAACGTGAAAACAGAATAAAGTATATTTTTTAGTTGTAGGCAGATAAGGATCTTTGTCCTTGGAAATATTCATGAAAACGTAGATTTATTTTCAAAGCGGCTGAAATAGAATAAACCACCATAAAATTTCAATTCTTGTTTCGGTATTCGGTATTTTTTTATTACAAAAGAAGCAAATATCATTATCTCCCTTCATTTCATCGCGAACATAAAAGATTTCATTTTTATGTTTCAAAAAATATCTCTCCTCGGATATCCGGGTGACCTATTAAGAACAATAACAAACTTCTGTTATATTTTATCTCGCACATCGAAGTTTGCCTGTCACTCGGAGTGTAAAAAGTTTCCCGCCGAAAAACCGACAGAGATGGCCATTTTCTTTAGGCTTCCGTCTCGCGAGATTGACTATCTGAAAGATTGATTATCGCCTTAGTCGAAAGATGGCGCTTCGTGTTAAAGATGTATAACGTATTGTCACTTAAAGTTTTACTTCGTGATGGAAAATCGAAAAAACTTTTTCGGCAATTTTAAAGCCAGGAAAATCATATCAATATGTTTAAAGAAAATCAATGTCAGTCATTAATCAATAAATATTTATTCTTCCTCATTATCATGTCCTGAGTTTTGGGACACTAGTAAAATAGGCGTTTTACATCTATCGTCAGAGCTGCAAGCGACATGGCCTATCGAGCGCTATTTTAGTGCTGCCACTCTTCCGATGATGCCCAACATACCTGTTCTGGCTCTCATAGTGATGTTTCTCACCCTGGCTGTTATACTGATCTTTTTGATTATATAAAACAATATTGTTTGAAATAAATTGCGTTTTAATGAGTGTAATATACTCGTACAACTATCGTTTTTTTTTCTTCTTTCGGTGCCGGGTCAGGTCCCCCCAACGTTGGCAATCACTGCAGTAAAGGCATCTCTGTACTGCGCCACTTGGAACAGGTTCTGAACTCTTGTAGTTCCTGTCCACTCTTTAATATTCCGCAGCTAGGATAGCTGCCTTCTACTGCCGTCCTAGCTAGTACTGCCCTCTACTATGAACAACTTAACCGTTTGAAGCTGGCGATCGAACAGAAGCGGCCAGCATTGGTGAATAGGAGAGGAATCGTGTTTCATCAGGACGATGCCAGGCCGCACACATCTTTGATGACGCTCCAGAAGCTCCGGGAGCTAGGATGGGAAGTTCTTATGCATCCACCCTATAGTCCGAACCTGGCACCTAGTGACTACTACCTGATCCTGGCTATGGCTAACGTGCTTGGGGGTACAAATTTGGCATCAATAGAGGCCTGTGAAAAATCGTTGTTCGAGTTTTTTTGCCAATAGTGACAAGGGCTTCTACGAAAGGGGCATTATAAAGTTAGATTCTCATTGGCAACAAGTTATCGAATAGAACGGCGCATATTTGATTTAAATCGGATGATTGTTACACTTTTTATAAAGCATTGAAATCAAGCAAAAAATACGAAATTACTTTTTCCCCAACCTAATATTTGAAACTAAACTTTCGAAAATAAAAATGCATATTGGGGTGAAAGCATCCGGAGCAGATCAAATGTCATGAGGTCCAAAAATTTCCAAAAGAATTCCTGTCTCGTCTAACGATTCATGCCGTAAATATTTCCCCTGCCCTTTCCCAGAATGTCCCCCCTTGTGTCTGTTTTAAATTAATTAGGTTAGTAAAACATCCATCTCACCATCCCAACATCATACGAAGATTAACGTTTTCAGAATTAATCTTCCTCGCGCCTTATTTAAATTTACGGAGGCGTGTTTTTCATGACGCGAGCCGCGGGTATTGAACAACGTTTTTCAATCTTTCTAAACCAGATTCCCTCTTGAAAAATCATTTTAAAAATCTTCACCGTCCAAATATTCATTTAAGAAATTACTTTGATCCGAATTGAAAATAAAAACAAAAAGTGTTTTACTGCGAACTTTTTATTGTATTGAAAATAATAAAAATAAACATTTACAACATAAACCTATTTTTAATTTCATTTTTATTTTTAAAATGCTGACAATAAGAATAAAAATCAATGGTATTTGAAATTATTATATATACAATCTTGAAATATATACAATAAATATATACAATCTTGAAATATATACGAGTATATACAATCGGAAAGCACTGCTAGTGTCAGAGTAAATGGAGATCTTATAGCCTGGTTTGAAATCAATAAAGGTGTCAAACAAGGTTGCGTAATGTCCCCGTGGTTATTTAATCTGTATATGAACAATTGTATGAAAGAGCTGAAAGGGTTGGATTTAGGTACCAAAATGAGCGGAGTGTCAGTAAGCTGTCTCTTGTATGCGGATGACGCTGTCCTACTTGCTGACAACGAGCATGAACTGCAAGCCCTGGTGAATTGTATGTATGAGGTATGCATGCGAAATGATCTGATGATGAATATTAATAAGTCCAAGGTAATGATTTTTGAAAAGGAAGAAACCATGACAGTCTGCAACATTAGCGTGAATGGTGAAAATTTGGAGCAAGTAGTTGAGTTTATGTATTTAGGTAGTATGTTTACAAGAGATGGGAGAGTGGAGAGGGATATTGAAAGAAGGGTTGGGGTAGGCAACAAAGTGAATGGTGCACTTAAAGTTGTCATCGCAAACAAAAACCTATCCAAAAAAGCTAGAATGCACAATGGTGTTCTTCTACCGACCCTTATGTATGGAAGCGAAGCATGGAACTGGCAAAGGAAGAATGAAAGTAGAATAAATGCAGTAGAAATGAGATCTCTTAGACGAATATGTGGATATTCTGTGTATGATAGAGTGTCGAATGAAAATATAAGAAGTGAATGCGGTGCGAATGATGGTGTCATGAACAAAATAATGAAAGGATCATTAAGATGGTTTGGACATATGGAAAGAATGAATGAAGAAAGAATGGTAAAAAAATATATATGTTAATGGTACCAGAAATAGAGGAAGACCGAGGAAAACGTGGCACGATCAAATAAATCAAATATTGAATGTCGGCCATGTGAGGAGTCAGAGAAATCGACGGGTGTGCATGACACGATGTATGAATGTTGAGGAAGCGAGAGAAATATGTCAGGAAAGAAAGGTGTGGCAGTCCATTCTTTCTGCCTACCCCTTCGGGGAGACGGCGTGATGGTTAGTTAGTTAGTTAGTTACAATCTTGAATATGATTTGAAAATAACCCAATATTATGAAGAATGAATCGGGTCCTGTACCGACTTGAACCCAAGTCACCTAGAGCAGGAGACATTTCATTCTGCTTGTTCTTCAGTTTCCACCGGTTTCGGCAGCTAACTGTCATATTCTGGGCAAAGTTTAATAATAAGTGGAATACGTATATAACTAAATATACGTTTTAAAACAACTTTTTATATTTTTCTAGTTTTCTATGTTTACAATAACTTTCAATTAACAACATTAGTAAATATATATTTTTATTCTTTATCAAATAAAGCTTTTTTTTACAACTAGTTTTCCCTAAAAAGATACAAAAAATACCATACTACTAAATAAATCGAGAGGTGTTTCCGGAATAAATTTTAAATTAACTTGTTAATTATAATAATAAAACTCAAATCGTAAATTCCTGTGTTAATTTTTTTTGTTTTGTTTTGATGAAACTAATGATAAAAGTTCGTAGTTTTAATAAAATGAGTGCTTGATATAAACAATAAACTTCAATGGTGCTTGCTTAAAGCTCGACCCATGTGGATTTCTGTGCGACCCACATTTTAAAAAGCACTTGTAAACGGTGAGGGCACTGGAAGCACCCTCCCAACCTTCTTGTTTTAATGTGATCATGTTTTATGCTTATGATTGTTTAGTGCTGCTTTATATTTAATGATGGTAATGTGTTCATCTTGTGTGTGTGAACAAGTGAGGGTAAATAATTCATTTTGTTTTAACAAGATTTATTAGCTTCAGAAACGGGGTTTACTTCCTTCCTCTTTCAGGAATAAAGAAACAACTCTTAGCAGATGAAATTGTTTTTATTAAATTTATCAAATTTTATTACTGATTTTCTGTAAAAATAAAACATACCTATTATATATTTTTTAAGATAATCAAATGATTTTACTGAAATCTCTTGATGGAAGTTCATTTTAAATAATAATTAAATAAAGCGATGTTTTTTTAACTACTTCAACATTTGTCTTTATTTCGACAGCGACCGGTTTCACCAGGTTCCCTGGCATCGACCTGGTGAAGTCGATGTCTTCCTTCGATTCCAGTCTGTCGATGCCAGCGAGCCTGGCGAAACCGGTCGCTGTCGAAATGAAGACAAAAGTGGAAGTAGTTAAAAAACATCGTTTTATTTAATTATTATATTATATATTGTAAATAATAATCTTATTATATGCTTTGAATATTTATTAAAATTTAAACAAAATTTAAAAATACATATTTATAGAATAACTGTATTTGTAAATATCCATATGATAGGTTCAATGACATTTTAAACATGAAATACTCTGCAAGAAAACATTTTCTTTTTAATGAGTTGTATTTGTATTTTATTCGTGCTGTTTAATTGTTTTTACGTACGAATGAAAACGTCTTCTCGAAGTTGCATTAAATTTCATTAAATTTTATGTGAATGACATATTTCGCCTGCATTATCAAGCGTAGCGAAAAATCAAACGCGCTGCTGTTTATATACACGAGTTAATGGAGCAGAATACGGTTATGGACGTGGCCCAAAACATTGTTGAAACAAATTAAGGGATAAACCCTGGAATACAGGAAAGTGTTTCCTAGTACTTTCTTATACATTTTTATAAGTAAAATAAAATAAAAAAAGTGTTAAAAATTTTAGTTTTATAAATATATATATTTTTTAATCAGTATCGTATAATTTATTTAAATATAATATGGCTTCTATTACAAGTGGGATATTTTTTTGTGTATCGTATCATTCGAGTTCATTGTATTCATATCGAAAATCATACCATGACACAATAACAACCCCTTGATTCTAACAAAAGAAAATTCGACCACAAATATATTTTTTTCATTCTGTCGAGAATTTTCGAACGCGGTTGGGATTGTATTATTGTGTTTATGTATAGATTCTTTTTAAAGGAAGATTCTAAATTCCTGATCCCAAATAGGTGGATCATTTCAATGTTTATTCTACCTTGCTTTTATTTACAGTGCTCTATTGTGATGTTTCGATGTAAAAAAGACATCACGTGAACCTCGATTTTTTTGTGTATTGTATATCGACATTTAACAGTTTGTATAATATCGTAAAGCAAATGATTGAACAATAACAACAATTAACCGTAGGCATTAAAAGTAGGCAGAGATAACGGACAACCCCACTTATTAATCTTGGCACATTTATAGAGCGATTTATATATGCGCGTCGATTCTTCCGACTTCTTAGACGGGCGACCTTTAATAATTCGTAATAATTCAGTAATTATTACGAATAAAATTGTCGGTTTCCTGGAAGTTTGGTGATACTTTATGGGAATAACATTTTACAAAGTATTTTAATGTGTCTTAAAAATGCCTCAGCAAAACAAACATGTAGTAGTCATAAAATATAATAAAACTTCTGAAAAACGGGTGTTTTCATTTATATTATTACTTTTTAAATATTAAGTTTTACAACTTTGTTCAAGAAAGAATACCTAACTAATGTGTTTGATATTCTACAATAATAAAAGTGTTGTAAGAAAATGTGAGATAAATATACAACTGATTCATGTATTGTTTAAGAAATATTAAGTAGAAGTAAGCAAGAAATATTAAATACAAGTAAAAGTGTACAACTGTACGAATGTGGGGCTAAGAAATCTACCGTGGACGTTATTGGAAAACTCCAGGTGGAACTCTGCATCACCGAGAACCTGAATGCGAGGCATTCTACATTTCGATCAGCAAGTGCTGTGGCTGGGCCCTCGGTCTGAAACGGTCTTCCTGTAGACCTAAAGTGCATTGAAAACTCATCAGAGTTTAGATCGAGGTTAAAAACGCACCTGTTCAAACTGTACTATCCTGATGCAAATGTTGATCGACTGCGTCAAGTGCAGCCCCCTTACTAAAATGTTTATTTTTAACAAAAAAATGTTTTTAACAAAATGTTTATTTAAACAAAATGTTTTTAACAAAATGTTTATTTTAAACAAAATTTTATTTATCAATACATTTTTTATCTTTAACTAGTTCATAAAATGGTACTATAGTGCCCTTTAGATGATAATTTCATAAAAAATCATCCAATTTATTATTATTAATATTCCAGCTCTATTTGCCCCAAACAGTGTTAAATGCCGTTCCCTGGATCATGGCAGGCGAAAAACCAATCAGAGAATAAGTCGCTAGACGCAAATGGCTGTGTATCGGTCACACCCTGAGACGGAACCCAGCCTGCATCGCTCTGGGCGCACCAGACTGGTCCCCTAGTCTGGGGGTAAGAGGAAGCGAGGCAGACCTAGAGACACCTGGATAAGAGTCCTGCATGATGAGGTCAAAGCTGCAGGCCTCACTTGGGATGATGTTAGGCATCAGGAATGCGATGGAGTTTGTGGAGAAGGTTCCTTGGGGCCTTATTCTTTACGGAGGTGTGACAGGACAAGAAGAAGAAAAAGAAAATGTTAGATGAATTTAAAGATGGCCAATATTGTATTTAAGAAATATTAAATAGAAGTAATGAATAGTCGAAGCAGTAATTCGAGTGAATAAATAGAGAGAGATAAAAAGAACGTATTCAGTAGTAAAATACCATCGCTAAAGAAAAATGATAATACACGTTCTAATTGATGTTTGATAGTAAAACTATAACTATAATACATTACTATCAAACAAGAATAATAATTTACTCCCTCTAGACTAATACTCGTAAAAAGTTCATCGCACTTATAAAACACGAAGAAAGTGTGCTTACAAAAGCACTAAATAGTTTAAAAATATTGTCTTTCAAATAATAAAAATGGTCATAAAAATAACAGTTATGTTTAATAGCAAATCTTCATGAGACTGTAATGAACGTTCACTTCACAAAATTTTAATTGTTTATGAAAGGTTATAGAAACATTTACGTTCCACGAAAATAATAGTTAAACTTATATGTTTTCGAAAACATTGAGTTTTTTAAAAATACATTTATTTAGTTATTTTGTGAAATGAATCAGAGTAAAATGATTTTATTTTTTCGATTCAAGTACAAGTTACAAGCGGGGTTCAAATTTGCTTGTTATCGTTCGGCCCCGTTAAGGGTATATACCCTTGTTCTGCTTAGTTCTGTAATGTTTGTGTGTGAGTGGGAGGGTAAGTCAGTGGTGGGGAGTACTGTATTTTATACACGATTAAAGCAAAGCAAAGACTTTTAAAGATTTAGTCTCTAAACTGAGAAAGAGAATAGAAAAATTGTCGAAACGATTTCCCCGTGTAACGGTATGAATAAATAAAAATACAAAATTTATTTGAATAAATATGTTTAATTAATTATATAATACGATTTCATGTTAAAGGTATACCATATTTATGATATGAGCACAATTTATACATCGGTTCAATTATACAATGTAATACTAGTTTTACTCTGTAAAAAGTTTTAAGACACGCTGTCGAGCTATTTTTATTACATTATTATTTTTATTTATGTATAAAGCAAATATTTTAAACATGAGATTTTTTTATACATATTATGAATATAGTTGAGTATTATGTTTTATACGCTCCTTTTGAAAAGTGACGTTTTCTTCAATATTATATAGATGATATTAATTTTCACATGAAAAATCTACTAACAAAATTGATTTATTCTTTAAACTATTAAAAATTGAGAATTATTAGTTAATATTTATATTTTTATTTTTTATACACTTTGTGTATACAACACTTACATTAAAAAAATTACGTAGACAAGTTTCGGACAACCAGTCCTTCTTCAGTGATACATATTATATAGATACATATTTGAAATATTATAAAATTGTTTACGTAGTTTGACAGATGTTATAAAGATGAATTTTGGAACGTTTATGATTTTGTTACAACAAATGATATGATATGATTCAATTTAAATTTTAAAATAATAATTTAAAGTTCTTATTGGGGTTCAATTAATTACTTACAATAAACTAATTATTAAATTGTTTCAAATTTCCAATCTTCACCACTAGTGTTCCGTATAAGTTGAAAATAGAGCTCACGAAAGTTACAAAAGCATTATAATATTATATAAGAACATTAGGGTGAGAAAAATGATGAGAACGAAAACTAGTATCAGTACGCTAATTCAATTTCTCTATTTATGTATTACATTTAATATTACTGAGTTTTTCAATACAGTGTGGTAAAATATTGTCATTAATAAAAAAAATAACTGTTTTGTGTAGGTCTAAATACTGTTTTGTGACTGCACATTTGTTTTAACTACCTTTTATATTTGCTTAGCCATGTCTTTTGCGTACACAACGTTTGGATACTTGGAGGCAGCATTGCTCACCACACTTCCGTTTTTAATTCAATTAGCGACATCTTTATCCTAAATGTTTTACTAACATATAACCCGTTATTATTAATAGTGTAATAAGTTCACTTTTGGAAAAAATGAGTTAAATGTATTTTAAATATGGTATTAATATTCTTTTTTTATATGTATATTTATATATATTTCATGGACCACAACTTCTTCTATAAAATTATCAATAAAAATTGGGTAAAATGTAATGTCAATATGTACAAAGATTTGGTCATAATTTTCCTTTTATTTTGCTTCTTACAATATATATTATTATTGAAAGTAGAATAAGTTTATAAGAAGCTAAAAACGTTTATTCAGTTTAAAAATTACAATAATCTCGATTACATTTTAAAGTTTAACAAAATTATTGTGGTAAAAGTATCACCCAAGTGTTTAACATTTGCCAATATTTTAATATTCATTCAAACATTAATTCTTAAATATCTCGAAACATGAAACAATGGAATAATTCCAATTTCAAAAATAACGGCTCATATCGTACCTTCGGTAAAACACAAGGGCACAATTGCACTTTTGTAATTTTTCATTAGAGACATTTTAAGATTTTTGAAGAATAATAACGTGTTATTCTGGCTATATTGATCTTACACTATCGCCCTCTGGCAAAATGAGACTGAACTTATTGTGCGACTTTGTTCCTCCAGAAAAAGGGATGTTTTTAAAATATATTTAAGAATTTTTAACAATTATATCCTTGTCTAACCGAAGGTGCGATGTATAAAAAAAGTTGTATAATTGAATGAATGTTCATTCTGCGTTTTCATATAGCCATATTATCGAAAAAATTGTGTATAGCCCCACGAACCGTCATTTAATAGATGTACTGTATAATATGCTGTGTGTATGTATCTGGCTATCCCGTTGAAGTTCGTTGATTGCCCACCAGGGGAAAGTTACTCTTACGATTGTGACGTGAAGCGAATACAAGTTGCTTAGAACTAGCAAATCCCGCGAGGCCAGATCGCTCCCCCCGAAACAAAACAGATCTCGGTGATTTGATGATGTCAATGTCAGTGGCCGAAACAAGTCAACTTTTATACTGGTTCATTTCTATTAGAGGGGTTGCAGTCAATAGAGCAACCCTTTTCCTTCAAAGGGTCAATAATCACTTAGTTTTTTCGTACGTGAAGACAGAAAATACAATATTTTTGACCGACTTAATATATTAACAATATGGATTTACGGATTATCATTTAGTACTGTTTATACAGTCAACTTTATAACATTGATGTTTATCAAAAGGAGAATGATCAAGCTGCAGTATTTTTTAAAGATATAAGTTCATTTGAGAAACATTTCTCTACGCGAAAAGATTAAACGAGGTTGTTTCAACAATGACAAAAAAAAAAAAAAATGATTAAATGACTAACGATGTTTATAACTTTATATAGAGTAAACTCGAAAGTTTTGTCAGGATAAAACAGTGTGGCTATCATTCTATTAGCATTAAAGCAGCAGTAACTTAAAACAATGATTACAGTTTGGTTACTTAGTAACATCTCTGTAATTTTTATTTTTAATATATTGAATTTTGTGCTACTCGACATAGTGTATAATAAATGAACAGAATATGTTTATATACTGTTGATGATATTATGTTGATTTGTTTTTTTATTAATTTAATTCAAATAATAATACACTTGCAAAAAATATTATTTTACAAGTGTAAGTTATGTATAAGTGTATCATATAATTCATAACTCACAGGGAACCATCAGATTCAAGAATAGATACAACTTTAAGATGATGGAGGACTTTATTTACCTGGGCTCGTCTATAACAAAATAAAACGAAGATCACAAGGAAATCGAAAGGCAATCACATTTGGAAACAAAACATTCTTCTCTCTACTACTAGTGCTCAAATCAAGAAACGTACACAGGAAAACAAAAATCACCTGTATAAGACAATCATCCGAACAGTGGTGACCTATGGGTGTGAGGCGTGGACAATAACAGAGAAATCCGCAGAGCGACTGGATACTTTTGAGAGAAGGGTGCTGCGCAGAATTCTAGGACCTGTGAAGGCTGGAGAGTACGGCATAATGACGAGCTGTACCATATTTACAAATCTCCCAGTCTCTCCACACAGGTCAGACTGAATAGACTGAGATGGGCCGGTCACGTGCAGAGGATGCTGCCATCGCGAACCCCAAAAAGATTGCTGGAGTGGCACCCAGGTGGTAGAAGACCAATTGGACGACCAAGGCTGCGATGAGAGGATGAAGTTGGGAGAGATGAGGCGAAATTTTTACGAGTGTCAGCTTGGAGGGTCGAAGCGGAGGACAGAACGAGGCGAAGAATACTGAAAGCTAAAGCTCGATATGGGCTGTAAGGCCATCGAAGAAGAAGAAGATTATTATCATATCACACCATAAATTTAGTGATTCATACGAAAGTATTAGTTTAATGTTAGGGATATTTCGATAACGATTTATTCATAGTTCTCAGATGTGAGGCTTGTTCTGTTGTATTTTTGTTCAAGGTGTTTCGGAATAGTTGCATTTGTAGGATTTAGTAATATATTTAGTTATAATATAATTAATTGTCTTTATGATTGACTAGGAAACAGAACTCATGGACCCTGATACACGTGTAGTAAGTTTAATCCTGAGGATGACATTGTTTCTTCTTTATAATACTCATCAAGCCATTTTCCCTGCCCATATTGAGGATCGTAAAATAATTCTAAAAAAAATTAATATGAATGAAAACGTCAGTTTTCTAGAAGTTTTTTTTTATATTTTATGGGAATGACATGTTTCGCCCTTTAAAGGCATTATCAAATGACATTTGATAATGCCTTAGAAGAGCGAAACATGTCTTTCCCATTAAAAATAATAAAATTTCTAGAAAACTGATGTTTTCATTTGTATTATTTTTTTTAATATGGAGTTTTTCATCATTGTTCAAGAAACAATAAAAAAATCTAATATAATTTAACTAACTAGCCGTCACGTCGCTTCTCCAAAGGAGTAGGCAAAAATAAAAAACCGCCACAACGTTCCTAAAATACTTCACTTGATTACTCAACATTCATACATTGTGTCATACACGCACGTCGATTTCTCCAATTTCTCACGTGGCCAACATATAATATTTGGTTTTTCTTTATTTTTTGTTTTGTTCACATTGTTAACGTATATTTTTTACCATTATTTATTCGTTCTAAAATAATTGGTAAATTATGAAATATATGTTTAAAAAAATGGTGTTTAATTATGTTTGTAATGTTTATTCAGATCTCAAAGATATTATCTCAGATCAATTTGTCACAAAAGATAATGCTTACAATTTTTAAATAAGTAGCTAAAGCTGGCCAAGAAGAATATGAAAGAAATAAGGTTTGGGTATATGAATCAATTGAATAATGGGGAACAGTGAAAAGGGT
This sequence comes from Lepidostoma basale, assembly GCA_022606425.2. Taxonomy (NCBI): domain Eukaryota; kingdom Metazoa; phylum Arthropoda; class Insecta; order Trichoptera; family Lepidostomatidae; genus Lepidostoma; species Lepidostoma basale. The sequence continues at coordinate 149,845 of JAHDVF020001064.1, forward strand.
AGACGTGAACCATATGATTGGGGCATGAAGAAATACGAGCAAATCAATAACATTTTCAAAGTCGGCAATGTATGGAGCTTCTAAAAATATACATATATCACACCTTGTATGTCTAATGGATACTATGAAAGTCGTTTCTGCTTATTCCTAATAGGAAATGTTATTAAGTAAAACCTAGTATGTTATATTTGTATTACCATCATAATGTATTTACTTCAGTAGTTCTAAGCCTCCGTTGATTAAAGCGATGACTTGTGAATCTAAAAACATTTATGAGATATGGTACACCGATAGGTATAAATTATGTGATTGTCAATTAATATTATTTCCAACAGTGTCGTGTATGAATACACATACACAGTAAAAATACAAATTACTCACAATGCTTATTAAATGCTGTAATTTTGAAACACTGTTATTACATATTTCACAATTTATTTCTGTGAGGTTGTCGCAACAGCTAATTACCAAACTATTTATCTAAGTATCTGTGATTTTAGTAGTTAGTTACACCTGATGATGCCAACATTAGTTGAAAAACAGCTGTCGCGACAATCCATAAGTAAATTGTGATACGATAATAACAGTTTGTTTTTTGAATGTATACAAATACTTGTAGACAAATACTGGATTTTACCCATTGCGGGTTAATCATTTTTAAGGATTAATTGTATCTCAATAGAGACAAAGATGAAAAATGTTTTTTTATTTTTTTATTGGAAACAGAATATAGTAGTCGAGGCGTTTACAGGACTTGTGACCTGTCATTGGTTTTGTTAAGCTATTTCTTTTATGTTAACAAAACTCCCCATTTCGCCCTTCTTACGACCACCACGTCTGACAAATTTTTGGAACTTGTATATATGCTACTATGTTAAAACACTTCACATTTTTTAGGTCAATCTACAAAAATAATCCTTAAAAAAGATAATAACAGTGTTTCAAAATTTTAAAAATTTAATATTGTTGAAGTATTATAGCGTTTTGATCCAAACAATGGATTATCCCATGTGATACTTGTTTAAACTCGATATACGAGTAGAAGATGTCGATGATCAGCTTTTTACGTGATGCGCTGTTTCAGTTGCAAATAACGTTAAATAGTTTGTCTGGTAGTGAAGTAAAAAATGAAGTAATTTATCATGTTCACATTTCGATCGACTTTAAATTTTAAATAAAAAGTGGGATGAAACGGCTGTCTTTCTTTATTTTTCATATCCTTATTTCAAATTTGTGGAGGATTATAAAAATACGGTTGTAGTTGTAATGCTGTGTACTCGTATGTGCCAAACAATTCGCATAGAATAAACGACTAGATTTTAATTAATCTTTTAACAGAAATACAAGCCTAGTAAATACAAGTAAGCCCTAGTTTTTGGAGCAAGGACGATGGTAGATATAAATTATATTATGATGCCCCCGAATAAATATACTTTATTCTCCATTATCTGTTTTATATTTTGCTTATTTTTCCACATTTCTATAATTCTTTTTATGTATAATATAATTTTCAATATGCATTTTTTTTTAATTTTCTTACAATCCAGGATAAATTTATTATAAACAAGGAGAGCCAAATGTCTATAAATAAATAGTTTTACGAATAAGAATATAGATTAAATACTTCATACATTTAAAAAAACGTATTTCCAAGTGTTTAAAACCGGTTGACTTGTTTCACTAAATAATTAAATAGTAAACAAAATAAAACGGTATCATAAAAACTTATATTTAAAATTAGAATGAAATCTTCTTTGTTTTATCGATTTTACATAGATATTGTTTATTTATCCATACAAATATATAAATATTTGTAAGTCCATCGTTTTGAGGAAGTTTAAGAATGCTCTCGCAAGGCGAAACAAATTTGTCACAAGTATGTATAATAGTTTTATGTATTATTATATACTTCTTCTTCTTCTTAAAGTGCCCTGTCAGGTCCCCCCGACGTTGGCGATCACTCTGGTAAACTTTTCCCTATCCTGCGCTGTCCGGAATAGCTCCTCCACAGTTCCGATTCCCGTCCATTCCCTAACATTGCGCAGCCAAAAGAGCTGCCTTCTCTTTCCCCCTCTAAAATTGAATGCAGCTTATATACTTATAATTTAAAAAAACGTCTGTATAACCGATAAAACAATCGTCTTTTCATTACAATTTATAATGAAATTTTAGAAAAAAAAACTTATATTATTTTTAGTATATCCGATTTGAAGTGAAATAAATAATATTATCTATACTATTGTTTAAATAAATGTATTCATTTGTAACTAATAATCTCTCGTTTATATGAACATTGCGAATCTTAAAGTTAAATTTGTGTTCTTGGTGTTAACACACTAATAAGTATTTGAATTTTGGCATATATTCTAAAAACAAATTGTGTTTATTTTGTTTCAGAACATTCATCCACTAGAAGTGCGGCTAGAAACAACTGCCAGGGAAATGCTCCAAGCTTTGCGGTGAGACATACAAGTTTTCTTTTGTTATTGAAATTGCGTTCTCAGATATTCTTACCCAATCTTTCAAGAAACATTAAATATAAGAGTTTTTGTTTTGTAGGCTTTGCAAGAAAATATATGATGTATAAAAATTAATATTCATTCGCAAGCATTAATAATAGTGTTTTTAACTACAAATGATTCATAATAACGTAACATATTAAGTTATAAATTTTCTAAGTTTGACTCATTTAAAAGGACGCCTCTATTTGTCCAGCTACTCGAAACATCTCAAATATTATTCCTAGACCGACACATTCACTGATTTTTTGAACGAACTAATTCTTCTCTTCATCTTAATTATAAGTAATAAACGTATAAACCAATCCCTCTTTATATTAATAATGAACAGCTACTTACATAGAACTACAGAGTCTAACAAGTCCTAATAGGATAATCGAAGCTTCGTTGAAGAACCACATTACGAATGCCTCCAGATGATACGTTCAGTATTTTCATTCAGGAAGTCTCGTCTCCACATACTGACTACAAATAGCATTTTAAGAAGTTTGATTATTATAGTAGTTTAAGATAACGCTTTTCTTTTCGCGGCTTAATCGTGGTTGATAGATAATAAAACTGTTTTTTGATATATACACACATTTTTTCTCAAAGTATTCTTGTTATGATTTAAAAAAAAAGGGAAAATTTTTAAGAAAAGAAGTGTTTCGTTTTGTATTCTGTAAAGTTGTGACCATTTACTATTGATTCTTAATTTGATATATAAAATTTAAAATAAACAATAAAAATATGTAATATTTTTAATAATATAAAGTTATACATATTGAGGAACATGTCCATTTAATCATGTTATTAGTGCTTTACTACGACATGAACAATGTCATAACAGGGATTTGAAATCAGATTTGAATATGCCCTAGCAAGGCGGAACTTGCATCTCCCATAGTTCTATTATAGAAAAGGACATTTTCATATATTTTAACACTCTATATGAAGGTTTAAATAATTGTTCAAGAAATAATAAACAATAATTCTTATACTTATGAACAGATTAAAATAATTATATTATTAATGGCTAATATTGTTTTATTTTAACATGTATTTTATAGATATGTAAAATGTATAAATGTATACAGTAATGGGGTTCAAAAGACCTGTTGTATACAAAAAAAAAAAAGATTTCTCAATGGTTACGAATTTTCTTTATGATGATTTGTTATTAAAATATTTAAAACATCTAGATGTCTTGAACAACGTTTAAAACATCAATTTCTATAATATTGATTCTAAGGACCAAAACTTTATTTAGAATCTCATGGTATCAAATTGTGGAAATTAGGCTGCATTTTGTTACCTCTATTGTTTAACTTGTATTCCAATCAAGTCTTCCAATGTATTAAAAACTCCAGCCTAGGAGTGGAGGGTAATGGGATTATTGTTAATAACATCAGGTATGCTGATGACACAATTTGTTTAGCTGATACCCGATCTTCAAGAACTCCTAAATAAAATTGATATAGCAGAAGAGGATCTGAGCTTGTAAATTAACGTTAAGAAGATCAAATGGATAACATTTGGGCGACTTAACTATTCTTCATCCACTCTGCAACTGAATGGTGCGAATGTTGAAATGGTCGACCAATTTAAATACCTTGGTAGCATTATCACTAAATCGCTTGACCCGGACATTGAAATAAAATGCAGAATTGAAGTTGCATGAGCTGTATTTAATAAAATGAGAACAATCTTTTGCAACGTTAATCTTAACCTGAAACTCCGACAAAGAATGATTAAATGTTATATATGGTCTGTCCTACTACATGGCTGCGAGTATTAATCTTCCTCGGACACGAGGGACAGCCGATGATGATGACTACTGGACTTCGAAAGTGAATGTAATGAACCGGTTGGAAGCGTTCGAGATGTGGATATGCCGCAGAATGCTCCGTATACCGTGGACCGATAGGGTCAGTAATGCAGACGTACTACAGAGAACCAGAGCCTATAGAGAGCTGTTGTCAAGTGTGAAAATTAGAAAGGTTTCATATTTGCATCATGTGCTAAGGGGAGAAAAATACCACCTCCTTCGACTGATATTAATGGGTAAAATGGAGGGACGTCGGAGAGTTGGTAGAAGGCAGCTGTCCTGTTTGCGGAACATCATAGAGTGGATAGGAATAACAATAGTTCAGAACCTGCTCAAGTGGCGCAGGATGGAGATACCATTGCTGCAGTGATCGCCTACGTTGGGGGAACCTGACATGGCACCGAAAGAAGAAGATGTCTAGACAGATAACGTAATATTAAAATGCAGATATGAAATATGATTTCATAACGTCGGTGTCCAAAATATTCTCTTGAGTTTCGTTAAATGTGAATTCAGTGATGGCTTATCTGCTCGGAACTGTCACGCAATGAGTGTATCTGGGACATCTTCGCTCTCCACATTGCTCAGTGTTCGGCGATATTGTGAGAGCACCGCGAGTAAATTCACTGGAATGAATGGGCTTTATATCATAAAATTGAATCTGATATTTTAATAAAACTTCAACACCATTAAAGGATCACGTTCGTAGAAAAGCTTTGATTTCTATCTCTAAGTACCTCGATAAAATATGATATTTTCACGCCAGTAAATCACGATCACTATAGTTTTTCGCCATTCGTATTACTTCACTATAATTTAAATTAGTATAACCTCACTGTACCAGGGTTAAGGTATATATTTTTTTTCACCATTACCAAAATTCTTGAAATATATGAGATGGGAAATAATCCTCACTATACTAGCAGGGAAATTTAAAAATCAATTAAAAAATAATCTCAGGTCTGTGAAATAGGAAAATGTTTTTCATTTCACTACTGAAATTTTGAAAAATATTAAACTTTATTTTTTTAATATAATATTTTTAACACAGTTTACTTATTGTTTCTTTAACAATTAAATAATTTATATGAATGAAATGTATGTTTTATGAAAGTTTTATTGTACGAGTAATTGTTGGGAATGACATGTTTCATACTTTTAAGGCATTATTAAATGATATTTTGATATATAACATTTAATAATGCCTTATAAAGGCGAAACGTATCATTTTCATAAAGTGTATTGTAAAAAAACGTCTAGAAAATAGACTTTTTCATTCATATTAATTAAAACACTGTTATTTCGTAGAATTCGATTTTTTTTAAAGACTAATACCAAGGATTTAAATCAATGATATTAGAATTTATTTTACAATCTTCAATGTGAGCAGAAAATAGCTCATTATTATGAAGAAGGAATCTGGTCGTGTCCAGGCTTGAACCCATGTCCCCTGGATCAGGAGCAAAGCGTTCTATCCCCTAGACCAACACCTGTGTCTTAGCAAATTTGAATAAGAATTTAAATGGGCAAGAGAAAGCGAGAGAAGAATGTCAGGAAAAAACAGTGCGGCGGTCTATTCTTTCTGCCCACCCCTTCGGATAGACCGCGTGATAATTAGTTATATTTATATTAATTTTAATCCGACCGGTTGCCTAAAAAATAGATAAACTCTTAAATGCTATTGAAATATTTTTTTAGTATATGTATTTAAGCTACTAAGCAATCACACCAATTAAGAGGGAAATGTTAATAAATAATAAAATGTTTTTGTATTTCAGAGCCTTGCTACTCCACACTCACTGGCACTCATTCACAGTTTTGGCGGATACCAAAGTAACATCCAGCATCTCCCTGCGGAAAGATTTAGCAGCCATTCTCAACGCACCACCGTTATCACCAACAATTCTGGACCTTCCTTCAACCAAAACACAACATGCCTTATTTAGGTAACCTTTTGTGATGTTCTGTTATTCTTTGATTTACCTATTTATTCAGTAAATCATTTAGGCTATGAAATAAAAATAATCGGTGCGCGCTTTAAATGAGAACAAGATATTGGAGGACGCAATTCTTTTTATTTGCGATTTCAATATGTTATTTTTATTGCTGCATTAGAGTAAAATCCACCGTTGGTACACTTGAGGAAAAATACGAGTGAAAACATACGTAACAACGTACGTTTGTACCTCGTACGCGTATTTTATTTGTAGCCCGAACTCGGTGTTCGCCAGAGTTTTCAGATTGAACGAAATAAAATAGATTTTCCCCAACGTGACGCAATAGCACTTGTAATTCGATAAAAGAAAACCATGAAAAAACATTTCTTCGCTGAGAATAACCAGACTAGATAAAAGGAAAACAAAAAGCTGTTTGGTTGTTAAACAAAACTTGGTAACCAAGAATAGAGATAAATTATTTGTAATAACTATTTCATTGCAACTTTTCGACATATTATATTAACCGCAAATTTATGAGTTATGACACTTTCTAACTTAGGATTTGAAAAAGAAATGGGGTTAACACTGTGAAATTTCATTGTTTACTTGGAAATAAAATTTAACTCTATAAAACCACTTAATATTCTCATTCAAAATGTACAATTCTCATTAATAATTTTTCATTCAAAATTCTAGTAGTTATAAATTATGTCAATTAATTAATCTTAAACATTATTATCGATTAGGTTCATAATTATGATCCTATAATTTTTCTTGTTGGTAACTGAAAACTATTTTTTCCAGATGTCTCGCCGATGTTTCGAGGTCGACTCGCGGAGTAATAGTTCTCATCAGCGATGTGTCCGCATCACAAAGGGTATTACAGCAGGCTAAAAGATTGAATATGTTGGACGGACATTTCGTTTGGCTTTGGATAGACACAGAATTAACAGCAAACAGAATAAAACATTCAGACCTCGATCCGTTTGGATATTCAGACCAGTACACTTCGCAAGGGCCAGATGCCTATTTCGAAATTGAAACCGAAAGGAGAGCGAAAGGGGAGAAGCACGCGGCAGATCACAGAGAACGACACGCCTCGGGAAAAAGAACAGAAGATACTGAAAGATTCAAGAGAAGCGGTGAAATAGTAAAAGCAGTTCAGGAAGGAGATCGACTTACAACGGGCAGTGACAGGGGAACAGATACGGCGAATCAAAAAACTAATGACGTACTGTCAAAAAGTGCAAACGAGAGTGATAGAAGTTTTGAATCAATTTTTAGGAAAGGCGACGATGAAGGTGTAAAATTTAATATGGATAAATATACCACAAGTGCATCGACGGGTTCAAGACCTAGTTTTTACAAATCAAATTTAATGTATAAAGATACGGATAAAAGTAGTGAAACGTTAAGTCAAATATCTAATAGTTACGTTAATAGGAATACCGATGGTCAATTTCGCGACCAGAGTGGTTATAATAATCATAATTCTAGAGATAGTTCTTACGAAAACGATTTTATAAATATTAAATCAAAAGAAGGCGTTGAAAGTTCTAAAATTGCATTGCAACATAAAACACATTCTTTGACACCGGAGAGTAATAATAAGTTAATACATAATCGCGGCGAGCACAATACCGACTACGACATGTACATAAAGGATTCGGAGTTCTTTAGCGATAAAAGTGATTTTGTTAATAGCCTTAAGCATTCTGACTTCGGAGTTAAGTTCATAGACACAAGTTTAAATTCTAAACCCACGGTGAAGAGCCTCGCGCGGCTGGGCGCGCTCGAGGCGGACGCCGCGGCGCCGGGGACCCGCAAGGACAAGCGCACGGAGCGGCTCTGGGCCTTCAGCAGGCCAGAGGGGGTGGACCCCGCTGCCCCGGTAAACCTAACCACCGTATTTGACAACTTCCCCGTGGGTCTGCTTGCTTTACGGCCTCTTCCAATAAAGACAGGTACTGTTGAAAAAATCAACACGCTTATATACATTCAACGAATTCTTAATGATGCATTGTTACACTAACATTTTTATATAAAAAATACACATATTATAATATAAAAATATAATATAAAAAATACATATAAACATATTTTAAACATACAAAACTAATTGATTATTAATAATCAATGAGATAAATTAGAATAAAATTTTATCTATTGAATCAATAATCAAACTATTTTTCTTAATCGTTGGAACGAAAATATCGAAAGATAATAATTATCCAAAGAATTAAATGTCCAAATGCCTTGAATTTGATATCCATATTCCAAATCACTTAATACTTAGTTTTGTTTTGACATACAGAACACTATATAATGTTGAGGCTAGGACGATTGTTATGGAATACTTCTCGGAATAAAATAATCTTAATCATTTATCTCCCGGAAAGCTCTCGAGCACCGTGGGCCCTGCATATTTTAACGGAGTTTTAGCACTAATGAAGTTTTTTGCTTTCACTATAAGTATTTGGATCTTAAGCGAAAGTAGAAAGCGATGGGTAACAAGTTTAGATGAGTTTCTTACGCGATTTTCCTTGTAACTAATCGAGATTAAGTATACGACAACGAAGTTTGCCTCATGAAATTAAACAAACTTATTTAACTCGCTTAGACAAACTAACGTACAACACGTTCGCATGTGAGCTTTCGGATATTAATCACTGGGAATATTGGGAAACCACTATACGTGGGAATTCAGAATGTAAGGAATATATTTTAACTGTATAAAAGTAAGAAAAATACTGCTTTAATATTATAAAGAATAACATCGAATGATTTATTAAGAAAATTTATAAACATTCGCGTTTTGTTACGCACTTTACATGTTCGTTAATTAAATCACACAAAATTTTAATACCAGAATTTTTGTGTTAATTTATAAATTATTATGTACAAAAAGATTTTTTAATGCTTCTTTTCTTTCAAATATGAAAATGAATGGGAATACAATATTTTACATCAAAAATCTGTTTTACATTTGTTAAAAATCTTATTGTGTATTTTAAGAAATAACATCGAATGATTTATTAAGAAAATTTATCAACATTTGCATTTTGTTACGCGCTTTACATACTGATTAATTAAATCACATAAAATTCTGGTATCAAAATTAACATCATTGTAAGAAAAATACATTTTTGTGTTAATTTATAAATTTTTATGAACAAAAACATTTTTTTAATGCTTGTTTTTTTCGAGTATGAAAATGAAAAGGAATACAATATTATACCTTAAAAATCAGTTTTACATGTTTGACACTATTTGATTGATGCTTGAATAATTATTTTAAGTGTGTTCTTAATTTTAGTGACAATTTAAATAAATAGTCTACAGTACATGTAAAGTAATTGTGTATAAATAATAATAATAATATATAAAAATATGGAAGCTGAATAAACTACCACATTTAAAAGGCCCGAATGCCATCATAAGAACCTAAGATGTTAATAGAATTAGCTGTAAACCAATTTTAAGGAAATAAGCAAATTTTAAAAGAAAAAAAATTACATATTTTTGTTTGCATGACTTATCTAATCGTAATGCATAAGTATGTTAAAAATGATCAGTTTCACGTTTAATTATGCCATAATAAATTTTAACGTATAATCAAAATGTACTTATCCAACCGGGTTCAATTCCAATTCTAGGGAACAGAATGCTTGATTTCTGATACAGGTAACTTAGGTTTAATCCTGGACATGACTAGATTCTTTCTTTGTAATTATGAGCTCTTTTGCGCTCTTCTTAAAGATTGCAAAATAAATTCTTACACCATTGATTAAAATCCTTGGCGTTAGTCATTTTTTTATAAAACCATTAAAAGGGGTTTAACTAGATTTTGTCAACGGGTGTGATGAATAGTATTTGTTTTGCAGACCGCCAGATGGTGCGCGGGGCGGTCCGCGCTATGAGCGCCGCGCTGCGGAGGCTGCTGGCGAGCGAGAGGGGGCGGCAGGCCCTACTGCTGACGCGAGCAGGCGCCGGGCCCAGCTGCTGGAACGCGCCCTCCGAGGGTTCCGCCATATTTTCCGCGGAATTCATAAGGTACAAATAGTATAAATTAGGATTTTATTTCTTGCTCGTGGCGAGTGGCAATATCTCTGACTGCCGTAACGAAAGGTGTGACTGGTAAAGGTGCGCGCGGTGCATAGGGCAGAAAAACAGTATTGCCAGAGGAGGTGCGGGTCTTTGAAATAAAGCGACGATACCGTAGTTGCGCTGACAGGGGATAGTTGTAAAAAAGGTTCGAACGGGTTCTTTACTGGCGAGCTACAGAGTTAGGCGCGAATACAGTGGCCGAAAAAATCGTAATGGTAATATTAGACTATAAAAATACACACTTAGGCCCAAGTTGCATCCCAAGAGCCAGCAAAGTTATTAGAATATACTGCAAACCAATCCCTAGAATTGAAAAATAAAAATAAATTAGTGTTTAAATGTTGAATAATAGGAAATATATGAAGCTCAACCCACACCCAAAACTGTTATGGGACGTAGCGGCACCCTTTCGTCATTTTGCTTTTGCACAAAATAAACTCGTCTTCCGTCCATGCGGGACTGACTTCGTCTTTTAAACGTGGCGTGGGGTCTCCCTGGCTTTGCTCCAACGCTAGATAACGTAGATTAATAGGATAAGTATCAAGAACATATGAAGTAAGCAGCTAAAGTTACCTAGCTTTTTTTCTAATATTGTATTTTAAAAAGAACAATGTATAACGGTTTGTGACTTAAGTACTACAATACTACTGAGGAATATATGAATTTACAGTTAATAAAAGTTCAAAGTTGGAAAATTCGTCAAGCGTGTTTTTACTACGAAGAAATTTATAAAAATCTCAAGAGGTACGTCAAGATAAAACATCCATCTTACATACTCACAGCGTCGTCATATTCTAAATCTTTTATTCGTAAAGTATCACGATTCTAATATCGGTGTGTATGTTAGTACCGATAGTATAGTAAAAAATAGTGCGCCGTGTGTCAAATGTTATTGATTTTCATTCAAATTCAATTTTTTTTTAATTTCTCCAGTTCATAAAAACAAACCGATATTCATATTTCATGAAAGCAAGCCAATATAATTTAAAGAAGGGTTACATGATCGTGTGACCTTTAATGAACAATTACGTGTACGTTGTAAAAATGATAATCTATTACCTAGCTGTAGATTCGTGTGCTATATAATTATTTGGGGATTATAGGGGGTATTGTAAATTTAATAGGTTACTTTGAATGTATTCTCCCTATGTTTTCTTATGTGTTACTGGTATTTTATCTCTTTTTAAAATGGTTCCTTGAACTATGATTACGTTTATAATGGATTTGAGAAAGAAAACTGAATTGATAATATTATTTTACATTGATAATATTATTTATTTTACATTACGATGCTACGCTTGTTATATCGTACAATAGTATTTTAATTAATTTTTCAATAAACTAATAGACCTTTATCTACTCTTTTATCTAGATTATTCTTCTATATTTGTTATCCCGTTGTGCTGGGAATTCATATTTTAATACAATGTATTTTTAATAACTTTATATTTTTTAAACTTTTTTGTTTATTCTTTTCTCATTCTTAGCACTTTTTACAAAATTCCGACTAGCAAGCGCCTTTTCTTAGTGTTGAAAATTTAACACTGTTAAAATTTCTACACACAGTATGGGCTTCAGCGGCCCGAAACATGTTTGTGAAAAGTGCAAAGTTGTGTTGTAAAAATACAATGTTTTGTAAATTAATAAATTCTTTACCTTAAAACTATTTTTAAAATTAGTCTTTTTTAATAAACTTATTCAATAGAAAAATTATATATTACAAAATAGAAACTAAAAAAATATTTATTTTAAATATACATAATATATTTATCTATAAGTATTAGATAACAACGGTGAATACGCTCAATATGTGTGATATTTTGTTCTTCATAATAGGCTGTGGTTTCTTATGAGATTCCAAACTTTTCCGTTTGTATTTTATAACATGTTGATACAATATTTTTTCTAAACCGACAAATTTGTTTTTCAATCTGCTTTCAGCGAAAGTAAGTTCCCGGGTAATAAACCAGAAACTTTTTACATCTTATCAAAGGATCGTTTAGATTTCAGCGAGGTGATTTTACACAAGATTTATCGAATTATGGTGTGATGTATTTGTGATTTTCAAAACTTTATTTTAAACATTCAGCCTTTTTTGCACTTCAATACTTGCGGATTCTAGAAAATATTTTTCATTCAATTTGAAATATTGGATTACATTGGGTAGACAGTTAGGACCAAAGAAGTTCTTAGAACTTCCGTGAGGAAAACACTAAGATCGCGTGAGATCCGAGAGGAAGACATTGAGATCACTGAAATTGCGTGTGGAACACCAGAATAAATTAGATACGAGTATGTGAGAATATTATAAAGATGAAGTAGAAAGAGAAGAAGGGACTTGTATGGTCCAAATAATGGACACCGCGATTTCCCTTATTTTGGACTACAAAATCAACTTCATGAGTCTCATCCCTCTGGAAAACAGGCCACATTGGTCTATTGTAAGGAAGAAGAACAAGAATGATTACATTGAAAATATTTAGTCGTTTTAAATTTTGAGGGATTCGTTGAAATAAACTTGAATACCCGAATAAACTTGAATAACTTGAATACCACGACTTGAGAGAGAGAATGAGTCACAGAGAAGGTGTAAGGATACACGGGCAAAAGATAGACATGATAAAGTTTGCTGACGATATTGCTATGGTTGCTGAAAGTGAGGAGGAACTGCAGGAGGCCTTAGATACTTTGCAAGACATTCTTCAAGATAGCTACAACATGAAGATAAATAAGGACAAAACAAAGCTGCTGACTGTAGGCTGAACGCAACATCAGATGAGAGTAGTGATGTCAGGAGTTCCACTAAAGAACACCAAGGAGTTTGTCTACCTCGGGAGCAAAATAACATGGAACGGTCGGTCTAAGAGCGAGGTCGACAGCCGTATACATCAGGCTAGGCTTGCATTTAATAAAAGGTCGAAAATAATAGAGTCAAATAATATAGACCTAAAACTGAGAATACTCCTCATCAAGACCTATGTATGGAGTGTCTTGATGTACGGCTGCGAGACATGGTGCCTATCCGAAAGGGATAAGCGGAGACTAGAGGCTTTTGAGATGTGGTCCCATAGAAGACTCTTTGGAATTTCCTGGAGAGACCACATCACGAATGAGGAAGTTCTTCAAGGAATCGAAGGAGGAAGGCACCTGCTCAGGACCTTGTCCGAAAGGCGTGCAAGATGGATCGGCCATGTAATACGTCAAGAAGGTCTCTTGCATGCCATAATGCCATGATCGAGGGGACAAACTCTAGGGGACGCCCACGCCGAGAGTACCTGGAGGACCTGTTGGTGGACGTACGCTGCTCATCATATGCATATTTCAAAAGAGCCGCACAAGATAGGGAAAAATGGAAGAGAATAATGGAGGAAATTGCTGCAAACCAATCCCAGGATTGAAACCAGAGAAAAAGAGACCCGTTATAATAATATAAGCTATGAGAAGAAATTGGGTTTAAAACAAACGAATGATTTTATCGTTTTTTTTTTTCATCAAAATATTTTCAAAGTAATGGTGAATATGGAAGGAAAATAATTTCATTTGGTATGATATTTTTATATAGTTAAATGGTTTTCACGAGGACAAAAAAAAACAAAAAATACGTAAAATATCATTGGTTTCAACATTGAATGCGCTTTTTGTTAGAAAAAGAAGCATTGGATGTTTATGATATTTTATATAATCATGGAAATAATATAATTCTTTGCAAGGTAAGCAAGAGAAAAGGTATATGCAATTATGCCGTGACTGCGTGACAGCTTGTTTGAACACAAGTGATGGCTTCAGGGAGGCTTGAAATACACGATAAAAGCATTTTTTAAATTTCGAACATCACAACAGGATACCGCCCCACAATAGAGTGTCCTGATTACACGCTGTAAAGTCCTAGCCTTTCTGTTCGTGCGACCTGAAAATTTCAAAGTAAAATTTAAACAGACCAGCATGTATTTTCTAAAAATATTATCAAACTACTTTTTCCAACGTAAATAAGCAAAGCGGAACGCCATAGTCTACGTTCCGGATAATTCTTGCATTCAAATATATATTTAAGATAAATAATCAGATAGTAAGAATTTGATAAATTTGTTAATGTCATGTTTACTTCGCTTTTGTGATTATTTTACGTCATTAATATAAACTTTTCACTCTTCAATTCATCAATTTATCCAATGCAACTTTTTAATTTTTAACCGCTATATAAGCTTCTATTTCATCGTTACAAAAACATCTTTATTGAATACATATTTTTCAATAACCGATATCGATGAAAATTCCGAAAATATTTCTTATTCTTTATTGAAAATATTTTACGTCAAATCCTTTTTAATTGGTATTTTAAAAATATGTAAAACGAAAGAGCTCGTTTAACTGGATCATCTCATTAACAAAGTGGAAGAGATCGAATTGATAAAATGATCTCAGATTACCATTTTATGTGGATTTACCGTTATTCGTTAAAATCTTGGGAATTTCCAATGAAAAAAATAAGAAAAAATATTAAATAGTCCATTGTTTTCGCCGAAACACCATGATACCTTAATATTTTAAACTGTTAAATTTAATAACTTTGTAACACATGATGATGTCAACATAGGTTGATTAAACAGCTGTCGCGTAAAATAAAATACAATCGTTATACAAAAACAAAGTTATTTAATTTAACAGTTAAGAAAAAATATTAGTTTTATCAAAATTTATATAAAATTTTCTATAGAACAGATAAATTTTTCACTCATTCATTCATGATTCACTTAATTTAGTGCATGACACGATGTATGAATGTTGAGGAAGCTAGAGAAATATGTCAGGAAAGAAAAGCGTGGCAGTGCATCCCTTCTGCCTACGGCGACGAGACGGCGCCTACGAGACGGCGTGATAGTTAGTTAGTTTGTTTTACAAAATATTACCATTTATTTTTTCACTTAGAAGCAATCATAATGTTTTCAATGACATTCACTGAAACAAAACTGGTTCTGAATACTGTACATTGTAGGTTACTTGTGAATAACAATGTGTTGAGAATGACGGTACTGGTATCAATGTCTAACTCCCAGCGTTGATCAAGTCAATTAACACACAATAGATTGCGCGTTACGATCTGGTTTTGGATTAAATCATCGACGTTCCCCTGCCAGACGTTCCGCAGGGAAATCCGAGGTACAAATCGCTTTCAGTGCGAAATGAAAAAAAACAATGTTTTAGTCAATGATAAAAGTTTTTATGTTCGCAATTCGAAAAAATATTTTGCGAATATCATTCACAGATTTATGAAAAATAATGATTTTTTAAAAGCAATTAAGTATCATTTATACACAAAAAAAAATTCGAATGCATTTAGTAATGAATCGACCCTTATGTATGGAAGTGAAGCTTGGCGTTGGCAGAAGAAGGATAAAAGGAAGGATAAATGCCGTAGAAATAAGGTCACTGAGAAGAATGATCGGAAAAACAATATTTGATACAATATCTAATGATAAAGTAAGAAAGGAATGTAAGGCGTAAAAATGTGTGATAAATAAAATCAAGAAAGGGTCACTAAGATGATTTGGACATGTGGAATGAATGGATAAAGGAAGAATGGTTAAAAAGATATATAAAGGTAGTGTGAATGGAAAAAAAAGTTTAAGAAGGCCAAGGAAAACATGGCATGACCAAATTTATCAATTACTGAAAGGGGGCCATGTTCGAAGTAGGAACAATCGACGAGCATGTATGTCACGATGTTTGAATGTAGAAGACGCGCGAGACATATTTTAGGATAGAACAGTGTGGCGATCCATCCTCTCTGCCTACCCTTCCGGGGAAACGGCGTGATGGTTAGTTACTTAGTTAGCATGAATTATTTTAAAATATATATTTTAAAAAACATGGAATTTCAAATAACAACAGAAATTGATTTAAAAACAAAATCACAAAGAGCTCAGTAATCATTTGCTTATATATTTCTGAGAAGCATCATATGATATAAATAATACCATGAAAGCTATTACTACTCTGAACTTTGTACTATACCAAAGTTTAATGAAAGGTTTCGGAATTTCGTTAAGGAAATTAATTTCAAATGCAAATATTCAAAACAACAGGGGTAGTGAAGATATCACACAAAATAAATATATAGAAACTGATAAATGTAGTCCGTATTCAATGTAAAATATTTTATTACATAAAACAATATAAATTATCATCTTTGATACGAATTTAGAGAATTTTCGTTCCCCTCGCATACCGATACACGTAATTAAATTTAACTTTGTTTACTATCGCAGACCTACACGAAATTACAAACAACTCGTATTTCATAAGGGAGGAGCTATTAGGTACTTCCGCGACCCCCCGCGAATACTTATTTACACATGGCAACCCTTTTAGATACAAAATTTCTTATTTTACTTTATCATCGTAACAAAATGATGCCCACCGTGTTTTATGAATAAAATAATATTTCAGTTACTTTCGACGACATTCGTGGCAGAGTGATGAGATCTATTACTGTCACACCAAAGATTCGATTCCCAGCGATGGAAATATGATTGTCACACTGTCTTTGGTCTGGTATAGAATTCACGTGACAGTAAATCAATATAATAGCTATACCATTCACATTGATTTGGCGCTGTAATGTTGTAAAATAGCGATTTAACATAATAATGATAATAATATAATAATAACTGTATTATTAAAAACACAACTTAATATTGCGGTTGAATTAAAATATACGAAGAAAAAATATTATCTCTTTTGTTGTTCTCATTAATCACAAGGTATTGACATTAAATTCTATTTTCATACTTGGGATTCGATATGTAAAACTCCATATAATGAAAATGTTTGTCTTCTAGGAGTTTTATTAATTTTTAATGGAATGACATGTTTCACCCTTCTAAGGCGCTGTCAAATGTCATAACATTTGATAATACCTTAGGAGGGCTTAACATTTTATTCTATAAAAAAAAAAAAACTCCTAGAAGACAAACGTTTTCCTTTATATTAACTGTTTTAAATACTCATATGATTATACTCATATTGAGAAATTATAAAGAAAAATGGATACAATTGTTGCTAGGAGAATAGTTAAACGTATAGGTATGTTGTTTCTTCTGACGATAGCATTACACAATCTTTGCAACCCAATCTTATGCATATTAAATCATTATTTGAATCATAAATCTTTAAATAATTATATTTACAATCATTGGGCGTTTATAAAAATATATGTTTTTAAATAAATTGGTAAATATTGGTAGTGATGATAATTATTGATAAATATTGACAGTGGTGATATGATTAGTTAACACAAATTAAAACGAAATACCTAAGAGGATTGTCGTACAATATTTTTGAACAATAATTCAATAATTTAATTTAATAATAATTATTATACTGCCGGAGATAGGGGTGAATGTGTTGATTCGCCTGTATCCTGTTGACTGGGCTTAACCAGATTATTATTCTGCATAAATATGGGAATAAAGCTCTTGGAATTAATTAAAAATTATATTGATTGAGTTGTAATTCGTTTTGTAGAGCTGAAAGTTTTTAAATTTATTTGGTAATGTTTGATTTACTACAAGTAATACGTCTTGATATTCGTTCAATAAAATTATCCTTTGGAAGAAGAGACGTATCATAATTAATATTTTATCTATGAGATATACCATATAATTAATCAACCAAAAATCAATATTTACGAGAGTCGTCGATCTCCGAATCGATCATGTTTAGGAGTTTTATTGCTCTCCCCATCGACATCACGAGAGGCAAGTTGGTTCTGGTATATTGGGAGATTAAAAAAGTCTGACGTCTGTGCTGGCGCTGTCGAAGATAACCACCCGGAACATAAAGGTGGATACCCTTCAAGATGACGGAATGCTCAAAGAATCTCCTGTTAAATCAGAAGAAGTGAGCAAGTGTAGACCCATCCCTCCTTATCAGTAGACTGTTGGTCCCCAGCATGTCCAAGAGGAATGCAGTGCCACGGTTAGCTACCAAACTCCCTCATGTAGTATCTCTCAGAAATCTTTCTGAACCCTTTCTAACATAAGCGAGTATAACGCCTCGTGGGGACTCCATATCACCGAACCACACTCGAGCCGGCTCTGGACCAATGAGTTATACAGTATTCGCAAAACATAGGAATTCCTGAAAACTCTACCAGTTCGAAACCTATCAGATAAAACCGTTCGGTTTAAAATGTCTTTTTAGTGTATTTTATTTTAAAGCGTGATTATATTTGAACCATTAACGTTACATAATAATCTTAAAAACGTTAACTTATTTCTTCTATTTATGTTCGCCATACTTTGTGTTGTAGATGTTTTATTTGTCTTTTTTATATACTTCATATATACAAAACTAATTAAGAAAAAATTAAATTACATATCAGACATGTGTCGGACAACCGGTCCTTCCCAAATATACAATCTGAGAAAAAAAACATCAATAATTTTTCTAAAGAAATTTAGTGTTTTTTTCAATAATATCATCGAATAATTTCAGATATAAATAGAATAATAGAAGATATAATAGAATTATTTTAAAGAAAATAAATAAATATATTTTCTTTATATTCAACATTACTTTGTATTGAGGATTCTTAATTGTATGTTTTTCTTTCTTTATAAAAACACTTTGTTTTTTACATTCTAAGTGAATTAAATTAAATTAAAAACATGTTTCGGGACACAGTAGTCGTTCATCAGTGTAATTAAAATATAATATATACATAAGTATTTAAATGTCTAAACAAAAATAAATTTCCAGAATTCACAAATCATCTGATTGAAAAATATTATTCGTTCAATCAATAAATTTACAGTCAGAAAATGTACAAAGAATTCTATATTATCCAGTGTAACGTATGCACTACCAAACTAACTTTCTTTTAGCTTCTAGGAAATGAATAGAACTCCTGCATCCTTGTTACGGTCTGGGGCACATCGAATAAATTCAATTAGTATCTGAGAAGACAGGAAGTGAGGTCCCTTTGGGAGGAAAGTCTCACGGAGCTCGGTTCAGATCAGTGCTCTATTGAAATCCATTATCGAAGAATATAGCCTACGTATATTCCAGAGATATCATCCTAACTTTATTCCTGCTGGGATGGTTGGGATAAGTTTATTTTAAGTCCCCTGAAATAGAAAAGAAATTGAATTGAATTTTCGAATATAGTTCTAAAACAAAATGAAATTATCATTCACTATTTGATTTCAAGTGAATATAATGTAGTATAATATTTATGAAATTTAAGTTGTAAGATTTGCAACTGGTTAGGTATTAGTAGAATAATTAAAATAAAAGTATTAATTTATTACCAATAAATATATAATTATTTGTTTATTTTACAAAATATATTTAAAAATATGTACAAAAAAGCGTCACCTTGCTAATACAAAAACGTTTTTTCTTCAATAGTCATGAAAAAGTCGGTACATTATTTGGGTCAAATGGTATATCCGTTTCTCGTATTGAGCGATGCTTTGCAGATCGTTGCAATTTTAATCTTCAGGGTAGATTAAAACATAAATAATTCATATATGTATTCAAATTTACGCCTATTACAGACTGTTTTATCTCCCAATATGCAAAACCAACCTGCCTCTTGTGATGCCGATAGAGAGAGCAATCAAACTGCTGAACATGATCGCTTCGGAGATCGACGTATTTCAGATTAGTGAAAATACGCTTGACTTCAGAGAGTATCTTGTATTCTTAATGTCGAACCGTCTCTCATGCGTTCCTGGTATTGTATATTGTATTTTACCTGTTCTCAATATATGCTTTAAACTTAAATTTTTGTTTGTAATATCTTGCAGAAACAAAATGATTTGATTCGACATTTATAAGAGTTTATTTTTGAAATATATAGTAACAGAAATATTAGATTTACTTGGAAAACAAATTTAAAGTTGAATTTAAACGGAATAATAAAGGTACCTACTTTAAAACTTACACCCTTCAACATAATTATTTATGATGACCCTGAATAAATAATTATAAACAGTGTGAAAGGTTTCATTTTAATATTCTATTTGAGGATATACAGCTTTTGATAGGACTAAAGGGATTTATTTGTTAATTAGTAACACGTCTAAAGGAATTAATTTAGCTAGAGGTTCATGGCCGCTATGAATAAGATCCAGAACTTGAAGTAAATGGCTCAATTTCAGAAGTTTAAGAGGTAACTCGCTTATCCTTCTCCAATCTCTGGCCGAGACGGGTTTTATAAGATATCAGGCAGCGAATTAGGGAAATATACCCTCTTTACTTAATAACAAAATAAACAAGAAAAAAAGAATTTATAAGAAAACGTTTTATTTTAATTTTCACGAAAAACTGTGACTAGAAAATAAAAGCATTAACACTTTTTTTTAACGATTTTATTATATATTATAAATAAAAAATCTTTTAAGATTAAAATGTCATCATTGGTATAATAGAGAGTTATTGTCGAGTGTGAAGGTTAGAAAGGTTTGATATACAGGTCATTTGCTAAGGGGAGAAATGTACCCCTTTCCACTGATTATCCTAGGCAAAATTAAAGGACGTCGGGAAGTTTGCAGGAGGCAGTTTTCCTGGCTGCGAAAAATAATAAAATGGACAGGAATGACCAAAGTAGAGAACCTGTTCCAAGTGGCGCAGGACAGAGAAGCTTTCAGATAATTAACCATAACGTTGTAGAGGTAGGCAAAGATGATAGAACGCCATAGTGTTCTGTCCTGACACACCTCTCGTGCCCCTTCTGCGTCGTGAAACGCACGCTCGTCAATTGTTCTAACTTAGAATTTGGCCGCCTTTAAGTCATTGATTAATTTGGTCAGTGATGATTTTATCTATTCAGATAAGAGTTTAAAACTCTTTAAGTTGTAAATTGTAATTCCTTTCAAAGCATTATGAGAATTTTGTAGAGATGAAAGATTTTTTCTTTTGATCTTTGATACAAGTAATACGCGGCTAGCGTTGCAAAGTATACTTTGGCTAACCAACGGTGTTTCTCCCTGACACTTCGCTGCACTTTCGGTAAACTGGCGCGACGGAGATAACAAGAGAACCTTTGAACTCTCCCTTGTGACCTTTGCTAACCCC
Source organism: Lepidostoma basale (assembly GCA_022606425.2). Lineage (NCBI taxonomy): Eukaryota > Metazoa > Arthropoda > Insecta > Trichoptera > Lepidostomatidae > Lepidostoma > Lepidostoma basale. The sequence goes on from JAHDVF020001064.1 coordinate 171,297, forward strand.
TTTATTAACCTTATTCCTAAATTAGACGATGGCATTGTACGAGCTCTGCTATTCAGGACCGAGACACAAAAACTTTCACGATTAATTGTGAGTGTCTTATTATGTGTAATATATTATAATACATATTGCTTTTATTTTGAATTTCATTGAGAAAATAATGTTATGAACTTCAAGATATAAGGTAATATAAGGTAATACGAATTTAAATAAAATGATTATTTAATATTTAAATGTTAAACGCTTATCAGATGTTATAAATAACTTGAGTTGATAGTATCACCTGATATCAACACTGGTTGGCGAAACAAATATCGCAACAATCTCCTATATAACCTATATAATACCAGGAACACTTGAGGATATGGTTCGACTTTAGGAAGACGAGAAACTCTCAGAGAGAAAAGAAAGTCAGGAGTATTTGCCTTCTGAACGTACTTTCACTAATATGAAAAACGTCGATTTCTGAGGAGACCGCGTTCATCAGACGAATTGCTCTTCTCACTGCTGTCACCAAGGGGCAGGTTGGTTCTGGCGCCCGGTAGGTAAAATCACCTATGCTGTCGCTGTCGGAGATATCTATCAGGGACAAAAAGTCTATTTCGTCGAGTCAACGGCAAGTAGTTTCATATAGGGGTGCCGGGTATTATAGTTACAGTAACACCATACGTAGAGGCACATTCTTTGCCCCCTTTACTAAAAGCCCGATTTATTGTTATTTCAAAAATCGTCATTTCTAAAGCAATCGCCCTGATGAAGAGGCAAATGATTTCAAGCTAAATTTGTGCTAAAAGTTAATTAATAGTTAATTGGTAACAAAAACCACAAAAGTTCTCAGAGGGGGTGGTATCGATGGGTGGTGGGCGCTGATGCATTTAATGGGGGAAATGTGATATATGGCTCATTTTATAAGATGTATAAAAAATTGAATTAATTTCGTGATTTTAATATTGGATAATCATCTTTTCTGCATGTTTATTCAACTAATGCCTAACTTTAACGACCTTTTCCACTCAATGTTTACCATCATTTTAAGATAGATGTGAAGAATATAAAAAATACAGAAGATTGCGCACATACAAGTATCATATATTACATGAAAAACGTGCTATTCAGTGTTTTCAATATTTCTTTCCGCATCCTTCTTAGTAAATAAACTTTTAAGTAGGCAGTTTTATAGAATTAAAATATTTTGAAAGGAAATCATAGGCTCTAGCTATGTTCCTGATAGTTGTCCTTTAAGAATTTATATTAAATTTTAACACAACAGCAAAAAAAATACTGGGAGTAAAACGGGAAAATTTATCGTCTACTTATTAAACAAACTTAGCGAATAATTGGCGAGCTTTCAAAGTTGCCGCTTGAGCTTAATGGACGGTCATTTGCAAGCAATCCTTATTAAATCTCACCGCATTTTTTCTTTATTTCGGAAAACTGTCGCGACCGTGAGACACGACAAAAAGGAAATTAATGATGTTTAAGTTATGATATCGTTTTACCCGAAATGCTTGGACAAATATTGGGGGCGGGGAAATACTCCTCCGTGCAATGCGCCCAGACACGGGGGTGACATATCAATCACTAACACGTTTTCCGAACGGAACAATTCCCAGGGGTATTCGATGTCAGTGCCACCTGATTGCTAGATAACTGATTTCATTTTCCAAATAATAATTCATATATTATTTTATGTAATCGGCGTTAAATCTATACCCTTACACAATAACTTATATCATTATATTATAGTAAATTCCTTATTATTTTAGTCATTCCTTACCAATTTCGATAATAACTGAAATTTCATCGGACGAAGAAACTATTTCGAACGATTTAATTTGATGATCAATTAAGTAGTCGGTGGTTTGCCGTTAGCTTATAAACGTTTTTAAATTAAGAATTCAGAGTTTAATTATAATGGATACATTGTATCATATGGCTAGGGTTTAATTTTAACTTTCGCAAATACAACAATACAAAACGAACATTAGTACAACTTTTTATTTCATCACAGATTAAAAAAAAATCAATCCTAAAGCCATTCAATCAATTAAAGTTCTGTTTGGAATTTGTTATAATATAAACTAAAATATTATTACTTATAATTTGACATATTGTACCTAAATAAAGCAACGTAAAATGCGTAGACGCGTCAAAAAGGTAGAAAGTAGAAATTAACATATTTTCTGAATCAATAATTTAGAGATCAATTATATATTTTATTATGGAAGTTAATTAATACTTGATCTCTTGAGAATATGGATTGAGAATGTATGCAATGTTTTATTTATTTTAAATTTTGATTTATTTATTTTTGGCAAAAATGTTTGACTAGACAGCTGCAAAATAAATCAATGAGTGAGCATTATTTGCTCTTGGGGAGAGAATGAAATCTCGGACAGCCGACCCCAGGCTCTGGTAAACAGGGCATGCTGACCGCTAGCGACAGCTCTCTGTCCAAAGTTTCCGTGTTAAAGTTTCTTGGAAAATATATAGTGCTGGTGGGCCGATGTTTTCCCATAAGTAACGCGTGCCCTTTGCACATGCTTGACTGATTTAAGAGTTAATCGAAACTGGAATATTAAAACATTTTTATTAATTACACTGGATTTCACTATACTATATTTATAGACAACACAACATGTTTTGGAGTTACCTCAGTTACCTCCTCTAATCGTATATTTACACCTGAAGATGGATGTAACTCCAAAACATGCTGTGTAGTCTATAAATATAGTGGAATATTAGACAGTGTTTTCTTTTGAAAAAATCCAGTGTAATTACTATGGAATTCCACAGTGTGAACGCCTTAACTTTTAAGAAAACATTTTTCTATTAAACTGTTTAAAATTATATATACGTCTTCATTACGAACACAAATTTATTTTATCAATACGAATGAAAAATCTGTTTTCTAGAAGTTTTATTATGTAATGGAAATGACATGTTTTGCCTAACTAAATCATTATCAAATGTCAGTAAGGCAAAAAGTGTCATTTCTCAAAAATGTAATAAAGCGTCTAGAAAACAGACGTTTGCAAAAATATAATTGTTTTAATGTGGAGAATAATATCATTGTTATAGAAACAAAAAACAAATTTAATTGACGCAAATTTTTATTTGATTAATAGACGACGATTCTTCTAAATTCTGATCGTTTGATTTTATATTATCGAGTCTCAGTTGGAAAAAATATAAAAACACGTGATTATGTTATGATCAAGCAATATATTAATTGTATATTGCTTGATCACTGATTTTATATATAAAAAGATCCTTTTATAAAATATGCCATTTATATCAGAACATCTCTTAAAGATTCATAATTGTATTTTTTAGTAACACAAAAATATCAAAAACTGATATTTTTTTCATTCGAATTGATTTTTATTCATAATATAGGTATAGTAATAGTTTTCATTGCTTGAAATTAGGAAGTCTTCCATATTATTATTGTACGCCGTATTGGTTATGGATAGTAAAGTGTTTTGAAAACTTTGCCCGAGTAATAGAAAGTTCGACTTTATTCCAAACGAATCCAGATATTCGAGTAAGAAAATGAAACCGATATTAAAAAGTCGGCTTAGAAAACCAATTCGTAGTCCGAACAAAAATGAAATTCAATAGTTAAATAGAAAATTGAATCATATTCTTCCACTTTTATACTATGTCATATTATTCACAGAAGCTTATAGATTATACATAATGAAAATAAAAAGATTTTGTAAAAAATCATTTTAAAATGTTTATTGAATTAAAAATCTACTAATGTAAAACCGTCGGAGACACAAATATTAGTGAATTTTAACGTATTAAAAAGATATTTTATAAACTTTCATTTTTCTATTGTATTATATTTTCATTTTTCTATTGTATTATATAGATTTAAATATTTACAATTAACTTCTACCATGTATTTAAAAAAATAACATTGTTTTTTTAAAGATTATGGACAAACTGTCTGAATTTTTTTAATTTATCGTATTTTTTACATTTATTATATATTCCTGGCATAGGCCTCTCTGTCCTGTTCCAGACGGTTCATAATAATGTACTTAGGAATTTGCCCAGAATGGTTCCCCCTTGCCTTCTCTGGAGAATTTCCTGTCAGGGTGTCCTTCCCTTAGCTGGGGGTATCCAGTTTTATGGCGCTGGAAACCCGCCATTCGCCCTCTCTCTATCTGCTATGATAGAGGTCACATTGCCCGGGGTTCGCGGGGTCTGAGAGACCACTCGAGGACGCTAAAAAGTTGGACTTCAAATCAAATCAGTTTATTAACTCAAACGACATCAAAAACATACAAAATGTTTAAGAATCTATTGAGTACAGGTGAAATATTATAAAAATACCACATAATACCAGGAACGCATTAGAGATGGTTCGACATTAGGAAGACAAGATAATTTCTAGAGTCAAGATTATTTGTTCCCTGGGCGTACCTTCACTAATATGAAAGACGTCGATCTCCGAGGAGACCACGTTCAGCAGACTTGGTAGTAGTGTTGCTGGTGTTGTTGCAAGGCGCATTGGGATATTTTTATGGATATACGCATTGGGATATTTTTTATGGATTTGTGCATAGTCTATACATTTTTTTTCATATAAAGCACTTAATTTATGGTTTAGCATTAAATAAATAAAAATGTACCATACTTCTATTCTTTGTTTTTACACCACTTTATTGATTTATATTTTATTGATAAATAAAGTTATGAATTAATAAAATATTAATGTAATTGAAAAATAAAGTGGTGTATGAACAAAACATAAATGTGTTTTACCTTATTTTTTAAATTTAATCTGGTTAGTGGTTTTTGGGACAGAACTATTGGCATTATTCAATCGAATTTGTATAAACTTTAAGACAATTCGATTCTTACTTCATATATGCTATTATTTCTGGATGCATCGAAGATTATATGAACAATCCAATACCATATATTTAAATATACGGTGTTAATCTTTTATTAAATAAAAACGGTATTATAGAATTCCAAAGTATGAAAAAAAAAATTATTTTCAACAATTTAAACAATAACCGTAAATGGGCAAATTGTATTCGTTAAATGATTTCTTGAACGCGGCTTTTACGACAGGTAACAAGCCTTTAATAAATGTTTTAAAATGACGGGAATATTATAATTTCCTTCTTTGATTAATTACCGTTAAACACTTGAAAACCACTTCAATTAAGAATTTGGGGGTTAGTCAAACGAAGGGTTGCACCCTCAGTATAAATAGCTTTCATAACGGTGCAGGTACTTCATTGATGATTTTCGTAACTTAATTATTCGTTCATAATGAACTTACGTTCTGCGTTATAAAATACATTTATTTAGGCAAATTATTTTGGTTGTATGTATTCTGCCTAGATAATTATGGATATTAGATAATCGCATGTGTGTAACCTCAATCCACGTTTTATGTTTTCGGTATTTTGAAAATCATCGTAATTTATATAATAATATTTCTTCTTCCTTGTTATAGACCTATGTGGTCTGTTCTCCAGAGTGTTGCTCCTCCTGTGAGGTAGATTCCCAGCTGTCCTTCCATCTTTTAGGGGGTCTTCTACAAGGACAAGTCGCATGAGGCTGATTATGCAATGCAATATAGGAGAGTCTGGTGGTGTCCATTCTTTGAACATGACCGTACCAGTCCCTTTTTCGCTGTCAGCTCCATCTTATAATATCCTCAAACTGACATATCTCTCTTATTCTGGTGTTCCTCACGCGATCTCTCAATGTCTTGCCTGCTATCGACCTCAGTGTCTTCCATGTCTTTGTTTTTCCATATTGTGGATTTCAGAGCGCCCGAGATTGCAGCTGCCTTGTTTACTTGGGCTTGCATTTCTTCCCACAGATCAGATTCTCCCACTAGGTCTATGCCTAGATACTTGAAGATCCTGACCTGTTCTGTGGGTTGATTTTCTATAACCAGGTTACATATTTAAGAAAAATAAATCTTTCATCTGTTGCCAAATAATCGAGCAGATTTAAAATTACACATCACCATTGCAACAGTCTCCTGAAGTCGAGGGATTGGAGAGATGGAGGAAAAACTGCGGATTCTTGGATTGGATGATGCCTAAAAAGACCACTGGGACACAAGCTACTGTAGACTTGGAGGACCCTCAACCGACAGCGCACACGCGCCAGTAGATCCAGGGACAACATGGCGCGATGGTGTGTTTTAGGGCGGTATAACGCACTGCATCATGTGCCCATAGGAGGATCTTGTTCGGGTGTCCGGCAGTGCGGTCCAGCTGGTGGACTTTTGGGCAATCTTTATTCGAGTTGCCTTGATACAACGAAGAAGAAGAAAATGATGAAGAGCAATTGCCAAGATATCCGGGCGTGGTACTGTACGGCCTACATAAACATTTGCCAGTTATACCACACCAGCAACTATATGAGAATATACTGCACAATATTATTTGCATACTTAAAGGGAAATTATCAGTGTGATCCACTGAGTTATTATTTGTATTGGATACGTAATCTGAAAAGTTGAATACGATAATCTAAAAAAAATACATATTTTGGTATAAAAAATGTTTGAAGAGAATCTGAAAAACTAAAAATTCAATTCTATTTGAAAGTTTCTTCAAATTAAATGTATATTTATTTTTAAAACATATAGATATAAAATAATATCGCTTTGTATTTAACTACGGTATGGTTATATAATTTATGCCAACTAGTTTCGCTTGGACCCAAGCATCACCCGAGCAATATATTAATTAAACACACACTGTAAATTAACATATACATTGTACATATATTTAAAAATGATGGAAAATGAGAGGTGGGTGAGAGAGGGAAAGGGATAAGTGGAAAAATGTTTACCTTTAATAGCAAATTTTTGTTCATATGAAAATTAAATATTTTTGCTCGCGCAAATTTAATGACACTATGATGTGACAGTTCTTTTGATTACTTTTGAAGATAATAAAAAAAAAATTGTCATCTCTATGAATGAAAACGTTATTGCATTCTCTAATATTTACTATATATAATTATAATTATAATATATTATAATTTCATAGATTTTTTTGTTGTATATAGAGATAAATCAATAATGAAAAATTACGTTATCTCGATAAAAAAAACGTTATTCTATACAATATTTTTTTAATTTATGAAGTATTCTAAACATGTCGAGAAAATTCGCATTTTTATACATAAAAATAAAGTATCAACGCATTATGATTTTTGAGAAATAGATTGTTTTAAAGCGTTAAGATTTAGAAACATATACTCAAGTTGAAGTAAGGAAGCACATATGTGATGCTTTGCGTATCTATGACGAAATCTAAATTTACATATTACAATATCAAGTAGACCAAAAACATATTTCGATTCTACAATTGGAGTGTATATTATGGTTTGGAATCTTGCATATATGGAAGAAAACTCATAAATTGAACTGTTGAACAAAATTTATGGTCTGAAATTTACGTGGTCGTCCGAGGGAACTGCATATGGAGAATGTGCTCGAAGCAGTCGTCTCTCCCGTCTCATCTCCATACACTGGGGCGAGGGGCGGTGGGGGCCGCGGGGGGTTTACGTGAAATGTGGTTTCTCGTGAGCATGACAGTTCATTATTCCACGTACTGCGGTAGTAATAAGGACCCCTTTGCATATTACTGCAAAGTGCCATTTGTTACAATTATAGAATAAATGCTCCGGTAATGCGATCTTTGTGACTCGCTCGTGAGATGTTGCGGGATACAACTGTATCACTTATGGTAGATTCAAGGTTGATACACATAAGTGTACTAGATAACGTAATGATACATGCAAGTGTACTAATAGGTTTTGATACAAACAAGTATAGTAAATAGGTTTTAAGCCGTTAAATTAAATAACTTTGTTTTTTGTATCACAATTGCATTTTATTTTACGCGACAGCTGTTTCATTAACCTATGTTGACATCATCAGGTGTTACAATAAACAAAGTGATTTAATTTAACAATTTAAAATGTTAAGGTATCATAGTGTTTCGGCAAAAGCATTGGACTATTTAAATAGGTTTTGTTACAAATAAGTATACTTAATAGGTTTTGATTAATATAATTGAACTAATTAGGTTTGATACGTATACGCATAATTTATAGGTTTTGATACCCATAAGTTACTAAATAGGTTTTGATAGATATAAGTGTACTCAATAGATTTTGATGCATTTAAGTGTACTTATTGTTTCATTCCGAAGATCACATGTTTTTCCATTGTTATTGCAGTAGGTTTTTTGTTTCTACAACAATATTGTCTTTGTCTGGTATCAACATCTAGGGACTTAATTTTATGTACAGATTACTTATAATGGACATGAATTCTCTTATCTATTAAATTAATTACTAATTCAAATAAAAATCATTTTTTTATATATTGCATTATATAATATCTAATAGGTTATCAATGATCTTATTCTTTATCAGAATCAGAAAATTTAATAAAGATGAACATCGGAACTGGGCATTTTTCTATTTGAAAAAACACCTGGGAATTACATGTTCCGTTTATGTAAATGATCCACGATCCATATAACGGTATTCCGGCAAAACATAATATTTAAATTGAACATCGTCTATCCACTTTAAAAAACAGATGAGAAGGGAAGAAGCGCAGTTTATATGGCACATTGGGAAGGCGCTACGTATGGATATCTTAGTTACCTTTAAAATGCTAAGATACTGCATTTGGATTTAAATAGTGTGTACATATGTTTGATTTGTTAGCTACAAAGATAAAATCTTTAGTATAAAGTGAAATGATATCTTCTAAACCAGATGAACGCAGTAGAGTTATAAAATAGTGGTGAGCGCTGGTTGGGGCGGAAGCGAAATTCCATAAATTGCATGAAAATGTTCTTGCGAAATAGGGCTGCCAACTAAAGCATTATTCGAATTTCGAAAACATTAAAAGCACGGAAAAACATTAAAACTAGACCCTACTTTACGTTAGTTACAGATGATAACTTATAAAAATGGCAGTAAACAATTAAGTTCAAGTGAAAACTCCCATATTTGAGAGAGAAACTTGGAAAATATTCTTGTGAAACATGGGTAAAAACTAAAGCTTCCTTTGAATTTCGAAAATATTAAATTTCTTCTGTATCTTATTTTACGTAAGTAGGAGAATGAATACAAATAAAATGGCAGTGAACAATAAAGTTCTTGTAAGAAATCCCATATTTGGAATGTAGCTTGAAACTATAAAAAATATTCAAATGGGATAAATAAACTTAATTAGAATATGCAAATAAACTAAATATGATGGGGGTCTATCAACTCTGCACTTCTCTACCCTTTCATGTATGTTACGTAATAATTTGTTAATGTAGCTTATTTTAGTCGAAAATGATAAATTGTCTATGAATGCTTTTTTGCTTTTAATGGTGATGACACTTCACAAAGAAAAAATACTTTGTCGTGACAGTATGTTACTTACTAATAAATTCCAGTCCTTATAAAGGAGGACTGGATTTTTTCCTTAAAGTTATTCGAACAGTAGTTGCGTCCCTTGTAGTGTTTTTGAAGGGGCGTCGTTGGATAGCGTATTCAATATGTGGTTCGTATGAACATAGAAATATGTATTTTGCTGATGCAGAATACGGTTGGGGTCAAAAAGGAGAAAAGCATTCTCGTAGCTTATTCCATGTTTGTATTTTAAAGAAAATGATGGTAGGAACTTTCGCAAACCGACGCGTAATTTTACGAGTTTGAATATAATAACACAATACACGAATATTCAAGAATTGCTGGAGGCATTTACGTGATAATATTTACCAGAACACTGCTATCTTTGTAGAGTTTGTATCATTTGAAGGAAAATTATATTCCATATTTATAAAAAAGCTTCTTTGGAGTTTTGGGATTTTTTCTCGAAGAATTTTTAACAGATCTATTGGACATTTTTTTATTAATTGCTTTTATTCTGCTTTTCAAACAAAGACACTATTTTGATACTATCGTCATTTTTTTTAATCAATGTTTTGGTACATATTTTAGTTAGATTATAATTTTGAATATTATGTTCTTTTCCTATATATTTTAATTTCATTTAAGAAATAAATATCTTAAAAATCTATGTGTATTGGACGTATGCGAGTAGTTTTTAATTTTATTATTTTTTTATTATTTTAATAATTTTTTATTATTTTATTATTTTTTATTATTGTTCAGAACTATGTTAATTTTATTATTTAATTAATGTTGGTTATTTTATATTAATTTAAGTTTAATTTGTTTCTGTTTTGTTAAAACAAATAAGGAAATCGGTAGCGAGTGGAAACGCCTAGTAACGAGGTTTTGCAGTAGCTCAATCGAGATTATTCTCGGAATTCATTGGCTGTTGATCGCGCGATTTTAACAGCCAATCATAAACGCCGTGGTAAAAGCAGCTGCGACTGAAATTCTCAGAAGCAAAAAAAAACGTTAGTAACCGTTGTCGCTAGTTTTGCGGAGGCTATATAAGCGGGTCTTGTAAGGACTCGGGCCACTCTTTCTTCAAATTCACACACGCGTAGACACGCTGCACGTAAGGAGGCTTGGCGCTCCTACCTACGTGAAAAACCAGTCTTTGAGTTACTGCACACTTCTATTCGCTTCTACCCTGTACCGATTGCCGCAATATAATAAAACTTTGTTTTATTACACAATCATCATCACGCCGTATTCTCCGTTTTACCATCTACACCACATCGGAGACGAGCAGCAGTCAGCGGCCAAAATAAATATTATTAGTACGGGGGGAGCAATCTGTCCCGTACACCTGTGAAATTACAAAGTTATAATACTTTCAAGTAATAATTAATACATATATTTATTGTTCACAATTTTTTCTAAATTAACTAATTCAATTACTAAAAATGATATATTAAATGGTATTATAAAAAAATTAAGGGTTTTTTTAAATTTGGAAGGAAACAAGTTAAATGATATTTTTACAAAATATACGTTTTGGAAAAAAATTCAGATAATCTATATGTAAGATTATGAAGTTTTATATTTTACATTTACTATGAAAATAAAAAGTGATTTAGCCAACTATGATATAATACCATAATCATAGATATACGAGCATTTTCTGATATATTTAACTAACTAACTAACCATCATGCCGTCTCCTCTAAATGCAGAAAAAATGGACCGATACATTGTTCTTTCCTGATATACTCTCATTATTCGTACGTCGTGTCATGCACGCACGTCGATTTCTCTGACTCCTCGCGTGACCGACATTCAATAATTGATTTATTTGATCAGGCCATGATTTCATCGGTCTTCCTCTATTTCTAGTTCTGTTTAAATCGTTAACTTATACTTTCACTTTTCTGATACTTATTTGTTTAAAAAACTGTTTTCCATGACATTACATTATACACTAAAAATATTTTTTTTTAGAAAGAACATAAGAAAAATCCAAGTAAAGAAGTAAAAATAAATACTTCTTCTTTCGTTTTGATTAAGGTTTGAGTTTGAGGTTTCGAATAAATAATATCGAGAGTTTGTTTCCTCGCAAAAATGAAAGTTCATTTTTTGTCTCGGAAAAAAGATGGTGGAAGAAATTCATTTCTTCGATGGCATAACCGGGATATAATGACAGTCGTTGTGAGAAGATCCAGTGATTTACCAAACAGAGTCATAACGAATGACTTTTACACTAAAGTTTACGAGTTACTATAAAAATACACTTACTTTTTTCGAGAAAATGGGCTATTTATTTAGATATTTATATCCTCAGAGGATAGATACAATCTCAAATATCCTAAAGACGGGATAGCATAGCAGTAGAAAATTATACTGTGTTTTTTTATTTGTAAATAAATTATATACTTTACTGAAAATTATGAAATTGATGCAATACATTTATAATGACTTTATCATGGCTGTTCACATCACTAATATTTAATTGAAAAAACTGTAAGAAAAAATACAACATGGAATATGGCATTTTATTATTAAAATGGCTTTTTCTTAAACTGTTTACATTAATAACGAAATCGTTAAAAATTGAAATTCCAGTACTAAGAGATTACCTGATGATGGGGGGTAGGCTGAACGTCATTATCCCAGGACAGCTCACCATCGCAAACAGGTCATTCGACTAGACCAAAAGGAAGAAAAAGAAAAGTTTAAATTTATTAAAGATTCACAGTTAATGAAAAGCCAAATTTCAGTTTTTGTACAGTATCGAATGTACGCCGCTAGTTGTTTAAAATTCGTTCATTTTAATTCTAAAAATAAAATTATAACGACAATCAAATCGAAAATATTGAAAACGGTTTACTCAACAAGGTATTAAATTGTGTTTCAAAAATGGCCATCTTACAGAGGTTTTACATACATCACGTCCGTAAAATAACTCACAAAACTCGGTTGTTACTCGAGGGGAAGTTTTCAAAAAAAGAAATGTATTTACCGAATGCGAGATAGAATTCATACACTTGATTTTTCCAAAAGCAATAAAACCTAATGTTAAATATAGTTCAAGAAAACCGTGCAAAGGAAAGCGTTTCATTTTTCCCGCCGTTTTCAAGACCAGAGAAATCCCAAACGTCCCATAAAGCGGGTTGCCAGTACAAAAAAATACGTTTCGGGTAGCCGATATTCCGCCGCATACGTAAGTACCCATTGCCTCCTCACATACAACACGCGGCGAGAGCATAGTGCTACTCTAAGGATCTCCAGTATTTCGGGTACGATAAATATTTGTCTTCCCATCGGGACTATTCGATTTGCGCTTTAGATACTGAATCCTTAAACGTTTCGCGTACGCAAACAGGAGGAAGCAATTTGAACCTCAGAATAAAAATGAAGAACATAAATTATATTATGGCTATATGCGAAATAACGCTTCTTTGCCATGCTTAATTTCACACGTTAAATTGAGTTTTTGGTTTCAACGGTATTTTTATACATTACACACTACAGATTGTACGAAATGGGCTATATTTATAGTCTAACGATTATTTAACGTTTCATTTATTTATAAATCTTATTTTGGGAAACTTTCTGAAATACAATATGTTCACACCCGAATCAATACGTTCGATAAAGTGTATGTATTCGTAAATGATAATACCTACATAAATTTACATAACAGCTAGGTTGGTTTTATTATTCCAATAAATCTCGGGTTTAAGAGATACCTACTGGTTGGTAATTTTAAAAACAATATTATGGATTGATGTAAAAACAAAATACATAAGTATTTTAATTTATCGTTTGTAAACAATTAAATTGATTTTCAACAATCGTATTTTGACAGAATTATTTTAAAATAAAATAAACCGTATTGTATTTGAAATGATTTGGTGTCAACTGTTTTCGATGTGAGTTCTGATTTTTTCAGTGTTCAATTATTTCGAGGATTAGGGATTTAATACTAGAATTTTAATTTCACACGATTTATAGTATTAATATTTAATACATATTCTCTCTTTAATCGTTTTTTTTTTGTTTTATACAAACAATTTTTATTTATGGAAAAAAAAATTTGAAAACATCTTAAAAAAAAACATTTGTTTTAGATACGCATGTTTTTATTACAAATAACACATCACTTACCAAAATACCTCCTTATACACTTTTTATAAAGGCAACATTAGCTATAATTGAATCTTCCACAGAAGGGATGAGTGTCAATATCAAGCGAAAGTATGTTATGGAACATGTAATATGAATCCCACGCCATCGATTTGAAGATATTTAGTACCGTGTGTTCTGCAAAAACTATGCTACCTATTACTCTAAAATGTGATACCTTTGTTCATTGTATTAGAAGGTAGTTTGCAGTTCAATATTCTAGAATCGAGAAAACATTTATAATCTAACACAGACTTTTTTTTTACATTTATCTGAATATTTTCGACACTTTATTGGTTTAAAATGGAATAAACGGAACAAATTTATGTCGATGTTGACTTGGAATATAATCTAAGATAAACAATAAGATTTTTTCCAAAAAAAAATATTATTTGTTTATTGAACAAAGAAGTACAACTCCATATTAAATAATAAAATAAAATAATTCATGAATGCTTCTGTTTTCAAGAAGTTATATTTTATGAAAATGCCATATTTCGCCGTACTAAGGCATTATCGAATCATAAATTGATCATTAAATTTAATTATTTAATTTGATAATTTAATCAACTTTTGATAATGACTGAGCGAGGTAGGATATGTCACTGTCATAAAATGAAATAACGATTAAAAAAAACACTTCTAGAAAACAGACGGTAATTATTACTAAACGTATCAATTAATATTATAAATCTGTTCCTCAAATTTTGATGAAAAAAATTTCCCCTTAGTAGTCGAATGGACAAAATATCCTAAATTATTAAAAGTACTCAAACTTGATTTCAATCATTGTAAGATTTTTAAAACAACACAAATTTTTTTTATCCTATTATTTTCCCTTAAACCAGAAATAGGCACGATCAAATAAATCAAATATTGAATGTCGGCCATGTGAGGAGTCAGAGAAATCGACGCGCATGCATGACACGATGTATGAATGTTGAGGAATCGAGAGAAATATTTCAGGAAAGAAAAGTGTGGCAGTCCATTCTTTCTGCCAACCCCTTTGGGGAGACGGCGTGATGGTTAGTTAGTTTATTTTCCCTTAAATTTTATGTTGATTGAATATAAAATTTTAATAACTGCAGATTTATTATTAATTTATAATGTATCTTATTAATAATAATTATCTGTTAAACCGTTGTATCATTTTTTCTACAACATTTGCCGTAAACGAAGTTATTTTTTTAAATAGAAGAACTTAAATTTTGTGATACCCTAATTTCGATTTGAAAGTTCGTATATTTTCGCGTGGAAGAGTAGAAAATCGATCATCTTTCAAGTCCGCCCTTCCCAAAACTAAATGACAAGGGTTCTACATAACCTCCGTTTTGCCAGACAAATTATATCGCTGTTCGCGATAAAATTAACTAAATCCCATATTTCACGTCTACCTGAAAAGTTGTGGGAGGTACCACGGTATGAATTAATATTTATTATCCTTGCGCAGCGTGAGGGGACCGGCAAGCTGTTCTGCTGATACTTAGTTACAACGATTACATCAAATTATGCTTATCATTATGTGCCCACATATCATCCTTCGGAAATTAGTTGTAAGAATTGTATCTACTCTTTAATTATGGAAAATATAAAATGTATTTTGTGTATAAAAAAATATTTTGATATCTACTGTGATTATAAACATTAGTTTAAATATGAGAACACAGTTGAAATATTTTTACACTTTTGCAGTAGAATTTCCATCTGAGTTATTAAATATTAAAGTTAATTCATATTATATGTTATGAGCATTAAAATGGTCACATATTTGAACTTGAACTATTGGGAGTATGCATTAATTCGTGCGTTTTTTTTTCGAAAATTAAGGCTTTATTGTGAAAAAATGGTCATACATTCAATGTTCAAAGTATTGTACATAGAAAGCTACGACATTTGCCCATCTTTCTGGCAGTTTGTGGATTCTATCCCAAAAGAACTTCTCCGGCTTGGCGGCCAAGAACGAATCGAGCCAATTTTTGATACCCTGTTCTGAAGTGAAGCGTATTCCGGTGAAGGCATTCTTCATTGATCTAAACAAGTAGTAATCAGAAGGGGCCATGTCTGGGCTATAAGGCGGGTGAAGTAGAACTTCCCACCCACTGTTTTCCAAATAGTTTTTAACCGGTCTTGCAACATGTGGCCGAGCGTTGTCATGATGGAGAATTATGGATTCGTGTCTAGTCGCATATTCTGGGCGTTTTTCCGCGATCGCTCTCTTCAAACGAATCAATTGTGTATGATAGAGGTCTCTTTTGATCGTCTGATCCGATTTCAACAGCTCATTATAAAACACACCCTTGTGATCCCACCAAATACAGAGCATTACCTTGGCGTCATGGATATTCGGCTTTGCCGTGGATGTTTATGGTTGGCTGGGCTTTGCATACGATTTCTTGCGTTTGGGGTTATCGTAGTGAATCCATTTTTCATTACCAGTGACAATCCGATGCAAAAATGACTTCTTTTTGTGGCGTTCAAGCAACATTTCCGACATGCAGAATCGGCGTTCGACGTCTTTTGACTTCAATTCATACGGCACCCAATTTCCAAGCTTTTGGATGAATCCCTATGCTTTTAAGCGTCTGAAAATGGTTGCATGATCAACTCTCAATGATTTTGCATGTTCTTCTTGCGTTTGGCACGCGTCTTCATCGAACAATGCCTCCAATTCTTCATCTTCAAACTTATTTGGCTGTCCGGGTCGTTCTTCGTCTTCTAAGTCGAAATTGCCACTTTTAAACCGTGCAAACCACTTCTGGCACCTTCGATCAGCTAGAGCATGGTCACCATAAACCTTCACTAAAATACGATGACTTTCGGTAGCTCTTTTCTTCATGTTAAAGTAATGAAGAAGAACTCCCCGCAAAAACACTTTTCTGGCACAAATTTCGACATTTTCAAATGAATAGAAAAAATTGTTGTTTACGCTTCAACCAAATGACATATACTGAAAAAGACGCGCAATGACAGTAGCTTTCAAATGAATATAGTCACGGATGAACACGATGCGAAATAATACTAGTAACGTCCTCACTTAGAAAACCGCACGAATTAATGCATACTCCTTATATGTTTAACTTTATTTTTTTTTTTTTGTACGATAGGTCATTTGAATTACTGTACATAATTTATACAAGCTATTATATTAAACGTCATGACATGTGATAGGTAGTAAATCAATCGCTATTTTATTGTCACAGGAGTTTTACACTAGACCAAAGACAGTGTTTGGATCACAATGCCATCAAAAACAATGTTGACATTTTATAATGCCCTAGAAGGGCGAAAAATGGCATTCCCGTAAAATATAATAAAACTTCTAGATTATTATTCGCATCAATTATTCAATAACCTTCTTTAAATCTAAACTCTAGTTTATAACGAATAATTATAAGATTTTTGCCAAATATTTTGATGATACCGTAGCAAAGCGAAACTCATAATAAAATATAATAAATGTTTCGTGAAACACGCAAAAAACAAGGAACAACATTGGTCCATTTCTTGCCGGATATCAGAATTTGTTTTTAATCATCGCATATATTTTCTTTCGAATATTACGTTAAATAAAATTGTATTTATTTATTTTAAATAAATAAAACATTGTTTAAAAAAAATGGTTCAAAATTTCACATGTGAATTATTAGCAACGTGACTTGTTATAATAATATAGAGAGTCTCACTGTTAAAACATTGTATAAGCTTGTGACACTTAATTCCAACTTTCCGACCGATATGTAAACTGTCGTAATGCAAATAAGCTAAAGTGGAATTACACATAGAAATAATGAATAAACCCAATGATACTCGGATTAAGCAGCCCAAAACTTTCATAAATAATTATCCTTGCGGTTTAAAAGGAAAACTTCCCAAGTTGTTGTAAAAGAAAGAGAACAGTTAAATCCTTGAAATTCTCGCATTAGCGGCCGACTTGGGAAATGAGATAGAATATACAAGTTTTATAGGATTCTTGCTGAAGTTTCTTCAAAACTTTCAGGTGCCTGGCTATAGTGGGTACACGAGTATTTCTTAATAATATATCTAAACCAGTTTAACTTTTACTCTAATTACAAAAACGATATATTTTCCGATTACAGTTGTGTGCTTGATAATTAGAACCTCTCTCTAGGCAGAATAAGTTGTTACTAGTTATGAATAACCGTTATTATATTTCTGGAATAAGGTAGTAATAAGTAGTCATGGGAAAATTCCCCTTGGCTTCTGATCCAGGAGACTTCTGTATTAAAGCCAGGACATGATCCGATTCTTTCTTCATAACAACAAGTTGATTTCGGATCATATTAGAGATTTTTTAATTTATTTTTTCATGTAATCATTGATTTAAATCTATATTTAGATTAAAATAATAATTATTACCTTTTTCTGTAATTTATAAAAATATTATTATTCAAATATATTATTACTTGGTATCAATAATAATATTATTATTATTATTCTCTTGCCTGAAAGATCACTCCTGAATATAGGTATCTTCCATTTGTGTCCATGTCGTCCTTTCGTGGGCTATCTTCATCCAGTTTCATCTATTATATAGCGTGTTGGTGAATATCATCCCTGCATCTTATATGCGGTTTCTCGATACTTCTCGTGTATTGTCTTGATCTTTACTATAGTAAGGGTTTTGTCCATATTTTATTTGATCTCTGAATGTATGTCCGGCCCATTAATTTTCCATACGAGATATTTTCTCTGGCACATTGGTGGCTTAAGTTCTGGATCGTATAATATGCGTATTGCAAAACTAAAGTTTATTCTAAGCAATGTACGTTCAATTGCCCTTTGGCAGAATCAAAACCGGTCGGTCTGTTGAAAATAATCGTAGCTGTTTCAGGGCCATTTGTTGTAAACGGAAGGCACAATATTATTCATTTATAATTATCATGATTGTAAATAAAATGCACTTTTTCAATTATTCATGTACATCGAATATTTTTTTTTATTTTTTTTTTTTCAAAAAAAAGACTAACATCAAAGATTTAAATCAATGATATTAGAATTTATTTTACAATCTTCAATGTGAGCAGAAAATGGCTCATTATTATGAAGAAGGAATCTGGTCGTGTCCAGGCTCGAACCCAAGTCCCCTAGATCAGGAGCCAAGCGTTCTATCCCCCTATCTATCCTATTGAGTTTGAAGGTGTTTTTATTTAGATAAAAAATACGAAAAATATTATAATATATACATTATTATATAAAAATATGTATATTTTATAGTTATATACCTATAATACGGATAAAACCTTTAATCTTCTCTTCTTAAATTGCCGTTTGTATTGTAATTTCGATAAACTAGGGTCGTTATTTTGTTAATATTTATGAATATTTTCATTAGTTAAAACACCTTTTTTTAACTTTTAAAATATTTTTTCAGGTACTACTTATTAGAGTTGTCAACATATCGAGAAAGAACAAATAATTAAAAACAATGTTATTTAATATAATGTTTTTGAAATTTACAGTATTTTTATATGATCTGTGAGAACTATAAAAAACGCGTAGTTCTAACTACCATCTCTATTAATTATAGATGTAAATATGTGGGTTCTATGAGTTTTAGAATATTTTATGTGAGTGGCATATTACTCCTTTCCGGAGTATTACATATGCATAGATTATGCTCTAAGAAAATATAACTTTTTGACAATAAGTAATTTTTATTCCAAAAATATGTTTTTTTTTAAAGAAAATGTAATGATTTTACTAAAATTTCTTGATGGAAGTTAATTTTTATTAATAATTCAATTAAACGATGTTTTTTTCAATACCTACTTCTCTTTTGTCTTTATTTCGAAAACGACCGGTTTTGCCAGGCTTCTAGCTGGTATCGACAGACAAGTCTGTCGATTATTTTAATGTGTATTTTTGTTTTTAGAACGCTGATATATTCTGGATAAAATTTCGAATACGACTTCCTCCCTTTTGAAGAATGATTCGGGATAGAAAGTCCTCTGTTGAAGATAAACAAAAATAAATATATTAAAATATTTTGTATACATTAAGCGACTCGCGAGACTTAACGCAGCATCCTCAGACGAAACCGCAGCGATTTGCTTTTCTCCTTGATTGCAAAAGGCGTTGGTACTTGTACCACGTTTTGCATAAATTCCAACTCATTTATATGCAAAAGTTCTGAACTCTCCATTCATTTCTAGAATTTTACGGCTTCCAATTTTTGCCAAGTTGTATGAAAAATCCCCTTAATCTTCACGGAAACGTAGAAAACTTTCTGGAAGAATAATGATATCAGATGTGTTTGATTCTTGAATAAATGGAATAATTGATGGGTGAATGAGATTTCAAATATTTCATTTTGAATGTATACAAATACTTGTAGAGACAAATACTGGATTTTACCCATTGCGGGTAAATCATTACATTACATCTAATCTTAATAGATGGTTCAACTAAAAAATATGAAGTGTTTCTCAACATTGTAGCATATACATCTTCCAAAAAATTGTCAGACGTGGTGGTCGTAAGAAGGGCGAAATGGGGAATGTTGTTAACATAAAGCGATCGTTTAACCTAACCAATGAGAGGACATAAGTCCTGTAAGCGCCTCGACCACTATATTATGTTCCCAGACAACAATTTACATCTTCGTCTCTATTGAGATACAATTAATCCTTTCAAATATTTGTTTGGATATAATCGTTTTATAAATCCAGAAAGAAATTTTATTCTCAAAAGATGATCGCAGTTATGAAGATACGTTCAATGTTATTTGGAATTTTAATAAACCGAACAATTTATAATAAATTATATGTTTTATGTAACCACAAATTAAATGTGAAATTGAAAAAAAATAGACAATTTCTAATTTTATTACCAACACAGAAATTCTGATTAATCCAATGGAAGATTTTTTCAATTGTACCATCACAATACGAAAGGTCTATGATCCTCAAGATATGATGAAATGGGGACAACAATGTCAACGCTACTGATATGTCTAGAAAGTGAATCCCACAAGAATTCCAAATATGGTTTTGTGGGGAATCCTAGATGGATGCCGTCAACGAGGGA
The DNA here is from genome assembly GCA_022606425.2 of Lepidostoma basale. Lineage (NCBI taxonomy): Eukaryota > Metazoa > Arthropoda > Insecta > Trichoptera > Lepidostomatidae > Lepidostoma > Lepidostoma basale. Next base: position 191,931 of record JAHDVF020001064.1, read on the forward strand.
GACCTCCTGGGGAGGGAGATGAAGTTAAAGCTGAATTTCAGCTATACAGGGGAAGAATCCTGTCAAACAGACTCTTAATCTACAGCAAGTTGAAGAAGGCTAGGAAGCTATTGTGCTTGTTTTTTTTGTAATCCTTATCTGAGGGACAGGAAACCAAAAGGACATCTCTAGACTCTAAAGACAACAAAATAAAATAATAAATTAAGCTTATAACATTAACTATCTTACCCCAACCATACAAGTATACAGACAAACAAAACAAATGGACATGTCAGACCTGACCAAGACCTTGAAAATTGTACACAGAGTGACTATGGAAGAGACAACAGACAGCAACTACAAATTCACTAAAAATTTAGACGTACACAGACACTGGACCAGGAACTGTGACATATACCTATCACTTACCGAATGCACGAACTAAAAAAGGACAATCAAGGATATTGAACAATGGACTGAAACTTTACAATGAACTACCAAAAGACACAAGGAGTCTCACTACAAATAAATTTAAAATATACCTGAAACATTATATAATTACAAGTAAGATCTATAAATGTATCCATATAACCCAATAGGGTATTTTTAAAAACGAATTAAATTTAAAAAAGAAGATATTTTTTATGTGAAATTCTTTCTTAAGATGGTGGTTCCACTAGATAGAAAATATCCAAAAATGTACTGCACTGTATTTCACCCCAATAAAATAATACACGCTTTTGTTGCGACAAGATGCACAAGCTACTAACACTCGCGAAATTCCACTTACAACACAGTATCAACACAGTGAAAAGCACTTGGGGAAGTCTATGTGTAGAATTTTCTTAATAGGGAATGTATCGTTTAAGATTTGGTATGACGTTTTTTCAGTCGTACTAAAAATGAGTATGAACACGGCCCTTTCCTAAAAATTGCCATATATCACGGCACAGAATTATCTGAAATGCTCTTCTTACCGGCATTACCAAATTCATTAGATCCCGCGTTTTGGAATTTAGAACGGTCGAAGTTGGAGTCATCGCAGGTGGCCGCCTGAAGTAAATACTAATAGATATATTTTTCAATATATTTTTTAATAAATAATAACACGCTTTTTTCACAATTAAATTTATGTTTCTCGACGTGATTCGAAATTTTTCCATGCAAGGTAGTGTATATCATTTTCCCGATGATACACCTTTAAAAAAATAGTCTTTGATTTCATTAAAATGTCATCATCATCAAATGTCATGGAATTCCACAGTATTAACGCCTTTGGTTTATCAAAGATTTAATTGTTTTTCAAAACAAAGTTAGCCTGTATTAATAATTGTATCAGGTATCCTGTACTACAAATAAAAATATTATTATGTTCTCGTAAAGATAATAAAAACGACATATTTGCTTTAGCAGAAGGAAAAACTTTACTCTATACTTGACATTATTAATGTCGAGTGTTATTCGGCCATTTCTTATAATGGGTCTACTTATTCCGCACAATACGATAGTTATACCAACGCCAAGCAATATTCGCGCGTTTCTAATTGTGTTAATAACTCTGTTTATTCACTATCGTAATAATGCCCATAATTTGTTAGAGGATTATGGTTCATAGCTCCATATATCTGCTTCCTTAGAACTTGATAAATTATTATTAAAACAATATCATTAGACTATATTCATGAATAAATATATTGATTATTGTTGTCAATAAAATTATATAATAGTTTTAAGATTTTTTTTTAGTATTATACATATTTAAGATTATACAAAATTTTCCAAATCAATGTACATTATCGTTTGATATTTCGAAAAAAACTACATTTTAATATAATACAAATTTATCAAAACAATTATTTTAATTACAGCTAGTAATTTGATTTTTATTTTTCAATCAATTATTTAAAAAATATTAATATAAATCGTTTCTAACTCCAGAAGAAATATAAAGCATGGCCTATCGCAGTAAAAAAATATTTGAATGCATATTCTATCTCTCTGGTTTCAATCCTAAGATTGGTTTGCAGGAATTTTCTCTATTCTTCTCTTCCATTCTTCCCTGTCTTGTGCGGCTCTTTTGAAATCTGCATATGATGAGCAGCGCACGTCCACCAACAGGTCCTCCAGGTACTCTCGGCGTGGGCTTCCCCTAGAGTTTGTCCCAACGGTCATACCCTCCATTATGGCATGCAAGAGGCCTTCTTGTCGTATTACATGGCCGATCCATCTTGCACGCCTTTTGGACAAGGTGCCTTCCTCATTCGATTCTTTGGAGAACCTCCTCATTTTTGATGTGGTCTCTCCAGGAAATTCCTAATAGTCTTCTATAGGACCACATCTCAAAAGCCTCTAGTCTCCGTTTATCTCTTTCGGATATGCACCATGTCTCGCAGCCGTACATCAAGATACTCCATACATAGGTCTTGATGAGAAGTTTTCTCAGTTTTAGGTCTATATTATTCGATGATATTATTTTTGACCTTTTATTAACTGCATATTGGACTGTCCTTATATATAATTGGTCAGTTCATGTAAAAAAATATATATTTATGTACTTATGGTAGAAAGGAAGGGAATCTGATATCTTATGCCTTTTTGGTACAGATTAAGAGATCTTATTTATTATCATTGCGTTTTATGATAAAAAAAAATTCAATTAATAAAATAAAAAATACTTGTTACATAAATAAAACTTCATATTGGTTTACGTAAGTTTAATCAAGATCTCGGATATGTTAGCTTGCAAAATGTACCCCCAAGTTCTCAACGAGTGACAAGTAATTCTAGAAACATATTGACTTTTAGTGTCAAATCGCGTCATAACTCCCACTTAAGCTCTGACGCCGATCGAAACAGAACGATCGCCGCCACGACACGGAGCGTAGCGACACGCGGCTTCATAGTAATGTGATTCTAACCTTACAAACTATATGGTTCAGATACCATTGTTTGTGTGTTTCTGCCCTAATAGAAAGAGCGAAAGAGGAAGTACCTAAACCAAATATCCACTATAAAATAGCTTTTTAGAAAATGGTGAAGAAAATTAACAAGTTTATTCGATTTTATTTGAATAATTACAAATTCAAATTCTTGAATTTACGCTTGCTCTGCTAAGGAACATAATATAATATAAAACCACAGTTTAAATTGATCTTAATTAATAATACATACACTGTAGCTTCTCAAAATGTCTGCTTTTAAATACATTTTAATATAATAATACTTGTACATTTATAATCAACACTTATAATAGTATCGGTTATACTTTTATAAATCATATAACCCTACTTTCGTTCTTATAGAATGATGACAATGTTAATGATAGCATTGCTCGATGGTGTACAAATGTTTATGAAGGGACACAAACCATAGATTTTTCAAAATAAGAATAATATTATACCATACGAGTATGTAGTGAATTCCGTCGAAAATACGAAGCGAATGAAAGTGATACAAATAAAACAATGTAATATTACTTGAAGAAATTACGGTGAATTAAGTATTCGTTAATGATTTGAATGCGGTACAAAATTGAAGTAGATCGTATAAAGTTTGGCATTAATAAATCAATTCACTTTTTAAAGTCGCCTTGCGAGGAATACGAAAAATTTACAGGCATGAAATAATATTGAAAAAAAAAACACTTATCACTCACGTAATAAAATTTGGCACATATCAATTATTGTGGCTATTAGAAACAAAAGCTTTTTAAGAGTTTGATAACTCTGAAAACATTATAAAGTTTGGCACAAATGATCTTTATTGTACAATGATAAAACTGCATTAAGAAATAGCCCAAACATCCCCAGCTATGAAGAAGGTTAATGTAAACAAATGAGGGCATAAATTGCAAGGATAAGGACGATATATATTTTTTTCACAATAAAAAAAAACACTTTTTCAAAATATCCCATAAAATATAATATAAACAACTTATATCTAATCGCTAGTGCGTGATGGAGCTCCCACGACTATACAACATTGTGAAAGTGCCCTTAAGGTGAGTTATTCGCGAAAACGGCGCTAAACAAATTTGACGGTTAATTTAATTATTTGTATTACAACTGTAAAGTTGTGTATCAAATTGATTTAAATCGTTCGTGCAGATGTTATCAAAGTTGTTTACGAAAGAAATTGAAGTTGGCAGCAATATCTATGGGCTAACGTACCGCCGGCGCTGGAGATCCATCCGGCAGCAGGCCGCGGCAGGAAGACGAGTGTAAATCTCCAAGTTAAATATGATTAACGCCCCGCTGTTGAAGGGAAAGTTTGTCGTGTGAGCGGAAAGCCGACGATTTTGAACCGGAATCTCTAAAAACACATATACGTATAGTGAAGGATTAAATTGGCTTGGTTGTTGTAATAAACTGTTGGGGATATCTCTGATCTTCAGTTAAATTGCTCGCAGATCGTCTAATATAAACTTAAATAAAAAGTATTACAGAATATGAACAAACATTTTATTAGAATCAAATAAACGTACTTGTGTATGTTTTTTCCTGCCCGTTCCTCATTTGCATCATTTGATTGCCTGGCTAAGCTTATTTGTATTTCTGGTAGCATCAGGACTTTGATCTTGGATGGAGACGTTAAAGTCTGTTTCGCTTTCCCAATGATATGCGGTAGAGATGAGATTATATAAATGTATACGAGTATAATAAAAATATGTACGACAGAACTTCAAATTCTGACATCAGGAAGGAATGTAGAGCGGAAGAAAGTGAACAAATTTTTGAAAGGATCACTGCGTTAGTTTGGACACATAGAACACATGAATGAAGAAATGATAGTAAGGAAGAATATGTATACGTTAAAACATGGCATGACCATATTTATAAATCTTATAGGTCGGCCTTGTTAGAAGTCGGAAGAATCGACGTGCGTGTATGACTCGATGTATTAATGTGGTGGAAGCTAGAGAGGTTTGTCAGGATAGAGTAGTGTGGCAGTCCAGTCTCTCTGCCTACCCTTCCGGTGAAACGGGGTGATGGTTTCTTGTTGTTGTTCAAACACTTATTTTTCATTGTGTTATTATGAACGTTATATTGAGCAAGATTTCCCCTTTGAGCTGTTCGAGGACGGTACCGTACCGCCAGCAACGTGACATTCAAATAATTAACCAACCGATACAAAGCATAAATAATTTACTTCCGGTGGAATCAAAAGAATTTTCTGTAAAGCGGATGGAATATTTAAGTATTCGAAAGAATTTTAATTTTGTTTAATTATCAATCCTTAAACAATATAATAACTCACTTCGAGAAGTAATAGAAAACCTGAATCATTGGAGGTGTCTGTTTGGTTAGCTCATGTTTTGTGTTTAATGTAGCAAAACGTGAAGTATTCTTTTAGCAATTTATCGTCCGCCATTAATTTTAACGGCACGATTTATGGAACTCAGAACGAACCGCGGAGTATCTTTTATTACGAAAGCGGTGCGAGGCATTGAACATTTCTTATTATTACGTCAAGTTAACACGTAATATTCGTTAAACTAATAACTGGCGAAAATGAGTTACTCGCTTTCCTTTTTTATGTGAAAAATGTACTTATGTTAATAATTTTAGTAATATAAAAAATATATATTTAAAAATAAAATGCAATATTAAAATTTCAAAATACTAACGAAAAATGTAAGATATTTTAAATTGTAAAAAAGGAGTTGAGTATTTTGATTAAAAAGTTGTTTTATTTAACTTTGTTTTATATCTTTTGGAAGACTGGATACACGTGAATATCATAAATAAATATGTAAAAAACGATTTTGATGTACCTTTCTTAGTAGCTCTAATATAACACTTTGTTTATTGAATCTTTTAAAAAAAATTAATTCATTGTAATTTAATTACAAATGAGGTAAAAATTCAGATAATTTAATTCTAAAAATCACTGCCAACCCCTTGTAACTAACTTTAAGTGTGGTACTTTGAATAACAATTATTTTAGTGACAAGATTTATATCTTTGAAAATCCTAACCTCGCGTGTATTGTGTGTTATCTTAGCACCAAGTGTTCAAGAGGCTGCAGAAAATACAATATGCTTGAAATTTGAGCAAACATTTCCGAGTTCTTTATTCTCGAACAACCTCTTTCTTCTTGAAACTTCTCTTCTGTTTTTATTTTTATCCGAAAAGGCATCAACGTTGTCCTTTTTGAGTTTTTGCTTCTGGAGAACAATTTTTTATTTATATTTTTGTCCTCTATCTACAACCGCAATCGCTCTTATACAAGAACCGACAAATTCTACAAGAAATGTCGCGGAAAAAGAAAATCTCGCAAAAAGCGAACACATACTGCCGTCAGAATAATTTATCGACGCCATACTTGCCAGGCGACCAGACTCGCTGCGGAGAGTGGATGTTCATTAGGAAGATAAATACCCTCGTGAAAGGTTCCTAGAGGGGCAGACCTTCCGCAGCTAATAGAATGTAATAATTAAACTATTAAATCAAGCGTTGGTGTCAATCGAATTCTTGCATTAGGGGATGTGCAAATTAATATCGGCGCCCGCCACCGCCAACGTCTTGTCGCCGGGAACTTAATTAGAGAGATACTTCCGACATGGACAATGCGTTACACATTCTCTTCACTCGATTTACCTTTGTTAGTATGCGTTTAATTTGATAGCTCGCAACTCGCAATTACTTATGTATAACCTTTATTGTAGTAATACAGATATATGATATAATATTTACGTTTGTTTCAGAGGGCTGAATGATATCATTGAAGATTCGCTTGCTGGTATGAAATACTCACAGGACGGAGCCGAGAGATTGGATAAATCTTTAGTAGCAAATTTTGAAATTCTTAACCTAGTGCCTAATACCGATAAAACGAAAGAAAGTACTAAAGAGGCGGGCCCCCCTCCCGGCGAGCAGGAGCGGCTGAAGTGGCGGTCCGTGGGGCGCGTGGCGGGCCGCGGCGTGCAGCTCGACACGATCGTGTGGCCGGGGGGGGACATCGTCGTGTCGGGACTGTCGGCTCAAGCCAGAAGTGTCTTCAGAGTGGTCACGGCCCTCGCTCCGCCTTTTGTTATGGAAAGCGAATTAGACGAAGACGGACAATGCCTGAGAGGGCTTCCTTGTCACAGAGTCCTCACATCCGACAAAGATAATCTTACTTTGGTTTTCAACGAAATGGAAACCCAAGAACGGTTAGAAGAAGCCGAGGAGGATGGCGTTCAAGGATCATTTTTTCCACACCTTAAATCTCAGTTTAGCCCGTTCAACGATAAATTTTTACCCTTCCAAAATAAATATAAATATAGAACTAATTGTTGTTACGGCCTCTCTATGGATCTGTTGGAAAATATTGCTCAAGAATTAGAATTCGATTTCCATTTATATATTGTAAGTGACGGTTTATTCGGAACTAGAAAATATTCTAGAAAGTATGCACAATACAGAGAAGTAAATTTTAACTTGAAGGATACCCACAGTGGGAAAACCGACTTTCGGAAGGAGTTCCGCGACGGCTCCTTGGACACCGCTGCAGACGAACTGTTCTCGAAGCCGGACAGAAGCTTCATATCGGAGGAGGAGCTGAAGTGGAACGGCATCGTGGGGGACCTGGTGTCGGGCGCGGCGCACATGTCCTTCGCGGCGCTCAGCATCTCCAGCGCCCGCGCTGAGGTCATCGACTACAGCGCCCCCTACTTCTTCAGCGGGGTTTCTTTTTTAGCGGCTCCTCAAGAAAAGTCCGAAATCCCGCTTCTCGCATTCCTGTTGCCTTTTTCTCCCGAACTATGGATAGCAATATTTACATCGTTAAACGTTACTGCGATAGCTGTGGCCATTTACGAGTGGCTGTCCCCGTTTGGATTGAACCCTTGGGGGCGACAACGATCCAAGAACTTCAGTATGTCAAGTGCACTTTGGGTGATGTGGGGCTTGTTGTGCGGTCACTTGGTGGCGTTCAAGGCACCGAAGAGCTGGCCCAATAAGTTCCTTATAAACGTGTGGGGAGGCTTCTCCGTCATCTTCGTGGCCAGCTACACCGCCAATATTGCGGCTCTCATCGCCGGCCTGTTCTTCCACAATGCAGTTGATGACTACAATGACCGAAATGTAAGTATTAGATTTTTAAGCATGATTTTTTGTTATTCAAATTTGTATTTGGGTGATACACTATTTTTAATTATTATTAAGAAACAAAATGCCCGTGATAATTGTTATTTTAATTATTGTATTTATTTTTAACATAACAATGAACGCGAATTTACGAATATGAGTTTTTTTTTTCTTATTCTTAATAAACAAAATAACACTTAAAATTTTGAATAAATCACATTTTTGTTGAATATGAACCCTTCGAACCTAAAAATTTCTAACAAACTTGTAACAATTCGGCAGGAGTTAGAAGCTTAAAATTAAGCAGATGTTTTAAATGTACGAGTTTCGATTCATGTCATTGAAAGGAACCTTAAAAGAGCATACTCAATTTTCCCATGAAAATTCTAAAGTAGATATTAAAGGCTGTATGTATTAGCTCGTCTACAATAGGAAAATCGAAGGAAAAAAGATTCAGGGTTTACCATTATTTATCCTAAAGACGTATTGCTATCCGCTCTTATCAAGGTCCAAGTAATATTTTGAATGTTCATTCCTTAATGGACTGAGTTTTTCCCATTTTTTTCTTTTCTTTTCTTATAATATTTCGGGATCTGAAGAAGCTTTTATCATTATCGCGCGCTTTCCGTGATTAAATTTTAAGATTTTTTTTCGAATTTCCAGAAGTGTCTTGTCTTTCAAAGTACCAACCCGGCTGCCTACTGCCTTCATTAAGAGCCTAATGAAGAAATAATAATTTATTATTCTTTGCTCGAAAAGAAGACTTTACCTTAAATGCTGATTATCTTGTAGAGCTGGTACAGACATTCTTGATATTGTTAATTTAATATATTTAAATTATTTGAAGACTCCGAATCCAAAATTTATTTTATAAAAAGAAAACACGAAACATCAATTTCCGTATTTCCATTATGTTCTTTAAAGTATTAGACGTCTGTTTCAAATGTAAATATTTTACCTTTTACAATTTTGTAACAATTAGCTGTTATGTAATAATTTTAAAGAGAAACGCTACTTTTAACTTTTTCTATAAACCAAAATTTGAGCAAACGTATTCAATATGTGTCAATTCCAAAGGATTTTCTTCAACTCCCAACACTTCGTTTTCCGTTCATTTTACTTTGGATAATCAGTTGCACCATTTTATATTTATTGTTTTTCATAATATGCCTGAAGTATTGAAATTTTCTGCGCTTTATGGTCTTCGTAATTTCTTATCTCTTTCTTCTTTATTCGCTGTAGTACTTCCTCGTTCGTGACTCTCATTCTTACCCCATGGTATTTGAAATATTGAACGATATATCCATATTTCATAAAAATCTAGCTTTTTGGTGAGAACTTTGTTAAGGTACATGTTTCCGTACCGTAGAACAAGACGGGTAGCACGTAACATCTAACTATTTTCATTCGCAATCCGACGTGTAAGTCTCTGCTGCATTGAATCGGTTTCATTGTGAAAAATCTATTTTGGGCTATTTTTATTCTTGTTTTATTCCTGACTGGGGTTTAATTGGTTGTTCAGCCAACATTCTAGGTACTTGTATCGATTAACTCACTTCAGTTTCTTTGATCATTCTATTATATAACGTGAATAAGGAATTTGGATTGTTACCTTAAATACTTGTGATACTAAACATAACCTTTAAAGAAAATACTTGTTTATAGAAACTAAATATTTGGAATATTATTTCTTGAGGCAAACATATTTTATTAACCTTTGTGTTTGCTACCTTTAACCTTTTCTTAAATGGTTATAATTTCCAGCTATTAACCCAGCGGGTAGGGGCGCCGCGGGCGTCGGCGGCGGAGTACTACGTGCAGCGGTCTAACCACATTCTGTGGGATCACATGAAGAGATATGCTCTGGCCGACGTGGAGGACGGAATACGAAGACTAAGGTACTTAAACAATATATGTATAAATAACAACAAGGTAATATTTTTATATGAGGATCCTCGCTAGATTACTCTTATTAAGATTCGTATCGTTAATATTATTATTATTATTATGACTTGTATTTTAAGTGCGCCGTTTTGTAAAATCAATTACTCCAAGGGCGCACTAGGAAATGACTGACCGAACAGTGCAGTCTTTAGAAGTTTCTTAAATTTAACGTCACTATCCTCATACTTAACTAACATGGAGGCTATTCCACGCCAACGGACCCGCAAAGCTGAAAGTACGATCATTGAAACTCGCTTTATTGGCTCTGACTGGAATTATTATGTTGTTTGCACTTGTTTCTACTGATCGGAGTGAACGTTGCCTTTCCGTTGGCATGGGTGTCACGCAGAGGTCCGATATATACGCTTAAACACTGTCAAACACAATTTATATTTTACTCGCTCTCGGATTTTAAGCCAGTGAAGGTCCTTCAGGAGCGGCGTGATATGACAGTATTTTTGTTGCCCCATAATCAATCGGGCAGCAGCATTGAATGCGCTTTGTATTCTGTTTAATTGATTATTTGGCAATCCAGCGTACATTCCGTTGCAATAATCTAAACGTGATGATACAAAAGAATTTACGGATTGTTATTAACTTCCTTAAAGTCTCTCCTTCTTTGTGTCAATATCATTTCTAAAGGATGAGATATTGATGTTGATGATGAGTTATGTTTAGATCTCGTTACTTAGGATTTACTGCAGTATTATTGATATCGATTACATAAACTAAACATTTTTCAAAAAATCATTTTAACATCAAGCCTATTTTATTATTAAATTTAGATGAGTTTGATTTTTTTTTTTTTTTTTGTATACAACAGGTTTTTATGACCCTATTACTGTATACAATTTACATAAATTTTGCATGCATTTTACATACATTTTAAAATACATGTTAAAATAAAACAATTAAAATAAAATTAAACAATATTTAACAGTTGTGGTATGTACCTATATGTTCCTTAAAGGACGTATAGGTCATTTGGAAAATGTTCACATCGACTGACACCTCATTCAAGAGCACCATACCCCGAGTCATTGTATGCTGCGCCAAGACATTTGTCCTGCTATGCGGTATGCACAACAGATCGTGTCTTCTAGCGCGAGCATACCTGTCCGGTGCATTGAGACCATAACACTCTAAGAGGTATGGGCTATCAATGAGGTTACGGAGTATTTTAAATCCTAAGATCATCAATGTACCCTTTCTTCTTGATTCGAGACTGCGGTACTCTGTGTTAATCAATAGATCATTGTGGTGCATAAACCTCGGATATACCCCATTCATCCGCATGTAGAGGTATCTCAGAATTTTTTTCTGGATTTGTTCTAATACCTCCACATACTTGTGCTGGTATGGAGACCATACACCACTCGCGTATTCTAATTTTGATCTAACGATGATACTCAAAATTACAGAAACATTTATTAAAATACTAGCTATTATACTGGATGGTTATGTCTCCGTGATTGTTTATTCTATATATGAACAAATGTATGAAAGGGCCAAAAATGATTAATGCTTGCGCCAAAATGAGTAAATTGTCAGTTAGCTGTCTTCTGTATACGGATGATGCTAGTCTTGATATCTAATATTTATGAGGTATGAAAAATGACGCAATGAACGTGATGAAGTCTTAGAAAATTTGTATAAACCATATGCCTTAGTAAGGATAAACATGTTATTCCCATAAAATATAATAAAACTTTTAGAAAAATGACGTTTTCATTCGTTTTAATTATTTCATACGGAGTTTCACATCTTTGCCCAAGAAACGATAAATGAATTGTTGTATTTCGTTATTCAAACCTTTTTATGAATTAAATTGGAGATTTATATTAAAACTAATGAATTTATAATGCAAGGAAATAAATCTTCATATTTACAGAAATATTCCTTATCCCAATAATAACTTACGACGTAATTTACGTTGTGTAATAATAGGAATTTGTAGGTTACATTTAGATTTACATTAGGTTAGGTTACATTATGAATTTGTAGGTTACATTTAGATTTACGTTATTAAATTTGATTAACTCGTCATTTACGCTATTCAGTGAGTTCAATAAATTATTGTCCCTTGTGCTAATTTTGTATACCACTAATTTCCTTTTACTGTATGCGAATTCCCGTTTTACATTTCTTTTTATAGAATATGTGTATCATATATAATACACGTCTTTTCCAGAAGAAGTAACATAAAGAGAGTATTTAACTTTAAATATTTAACAGAGAAACAACACAAAACTACAAATCAAGACAGATGATGCTATGTTTATCAAAAGGTTTTTTTATTTTCATAAATAATATTATTGAAAACGTCTGTATTCTAGAAGTTTTATTATATTTAAGGGAATGAATGACCCATAAAACACATTTCATTCCAATAAAATACAATAAAACTTCCAGAAGACAGGCGCTTACATTCAAATTATTACTACACATGGAGTTTTATATAGTTTTTATTAAAAACAAAACGTTTAATGATAAGTTAATAAATTGATTAGATTCCTCACGAAATTTTATTTTTATCGTCGCGGATTTTTTAAGGGTTGTTGATAATGAGGAATCTAATTGAATTTTTTAAACTAGCTAAGTTTTGAACAAAATATATATCTTTTTAAACTGTAAATAGCAAATAATCCTCAAAAATTTGATAAACTAGAAATTTTTGAGGCCAAAAAATATAAACTAAATGTTATAAATAACCAAATTCCTTCTTATTCCCCATTAGTATATAGAACATTAAAAACTTTTCCCCTTTACAATCTAGTTAAAAAATAATAATACTACCTTCAACTTATGTCACCTTTCATATTAATGTAATCTATGTAGGTACTTCATGTTATTGTTTATCGGTTTTAATTTATTATGTTTCATCGTTTTTGACTCTATACTATTTGTAATTGTTACTTCTAAATACTGTTTTATTAATATAATTATTATTATATTTTCCATCTTTAATATTTTCTCCTATAAATAGTTACTAACCGTTCTTTTAATTAAAATATTTAGGTACCTAAATCAATTTCAGCAAAAACTTCAAAATTATATCAAATAAATTATTCAAATTGACATAGGAACAAATACACATAAAGATTCGAAAAATCACGAAAATTTGACATTTGATATATTATTTTAACACCTGATGATGTCAACATTGGTTGACGAAATAGCTGTTGCGTAAAATAAAATACAATTGTGATACCAAAAACAAAGTTTATTCATCAACAGTTTAAAATGTTAAGGTATCATAGTGTTTCGGCCAAAATAATGGACTATAATATATCTTTTACTTTGATAATTGATTACTAAGGGTAATTTGCTTCTAGGAACGGTTCGCTGGATCTTCTCATTGGTGATACCCCTATCTTGGACTACTACCGAGCGACTGACCACGGCTGCAAGCTACAAAGGATAGGCGAGACCTTCAATGAGGACACGTATGCGGTCGGGATGGCCAAAGGATTTCCTTTGAAGGTAACATTGCAATTTGGTCTAGCCACATTTATTTAGGGTAAATAGAGCAGCTTGTTGCTGGCTGAGGACTATTTTGAGAATGCGGGCAGTTGGAAAGGGAATGTAACTCAAATACCCCGAGTAAACAAAATAACGAATACAGGTATTTTCTATAGTAATCAAAACGTTTATTTATATATGTAGATAAAGATTTGACGTCATCATAGATGTAGATTGAATAAGAGTGCTCTATTTGAAACGATTTATTAATTTATTTTATCATTATTCGTGTTTGACTTTCGTCCTTATAAATATTTTTTTGACTTCCATAACTTCCCAGAAAATAATTTTGTATATGTATAAGCTAGTTTACATGAGAATTTTGCTAATAAAGAGTTAATCCGGGAGATGCCTATTGGTGGCGATGAGGTTCGCAACCCATCACACCGCGTCTCCCCCGGGGCGAAAAGAGAAGGATGAAGGGGCGGATCAGTAAAAGTGTGACAGTCCATTCTTTCTGCCTACTCTTTCGGGGAGACGGCGTGATGGTTAGTTAGTTAGTTAGTTAGTTAGAGTTAATCTGATTTAAATAAATGGGGGTATATTATTCCACAGATAATTAACTTGTAATGTACAATATATACACTTTCTTTAAAAATGAAATACAGGAAACTAACCAATCATCGCGCCGTTTTCCCAAATACTGTTCTTGCCTGATATACTTGTCTCGATTCCTCAATATTCATGCATCGTGTCATGAACTCGCGTCAATTTCCACGATTCCTTACATGGCCGACATTTAACATTACCGCGTCACAGCTGAGGTTTTCCATGGTTCCCTCAGTTGTAAGGCGAATGTCGGGATGCTATTAGATAGCCCATGGGACCACAAGACAGGCACTCTTACACTCACTTAGTTAAATTATCACACAGACTCACTTTTAGTAAAGTTCAAACCAATTTGAAATATTAAATATCGAGGTATCATAGAAACGACATAAAACCAAGTAAAAAAAAAGACATTTAGCATTTGAGTGTTTCTTCTGTCTTTCTCTATTTCTTTTTCCGTTTATATTTTTAACGTATACTTTTGTCATTTTTTGCTGGACTTTATTTTCATAATATAATGTTTATTAACTATTTGTTACGGAATTTTGCATAATAGTTCAAGAAACAAAAAAAAACATAAGAACATAATTTATGAACAACTTTAAAATAAAACTTATAACATTACCAAAAATTAAAGAATAATTAATCGTATTATAACATTACCATTATATCATCATCATCACAGCCTTTAGTTGTCCAGTTTCCGTTCCCGACTTCCACAACTCTCTATATCTCGCTGCTCTGTGCCATTGACTTTCTGCCACTCTCTTGATGTCATCTTGAAGTCACCATTATAGACATTACCATAAATAAAAATATTTATTTACATGTTTTTTTCCCATGATGATTGTCCGAAATAACTTAGACGTAGAAACAAAGTCAATTTTTATTTGAAAAAATGTGTTTTTGATTATGAAAAATCTGATAATCTGACATTAATGAATTAATTAACTATCATGAAAGAACTGAAAGGAATAAATGCTGGTGCTAAGATGAGTGATTTGTCTGTAAATTGTCTGCTTTACGCGGACGATGCCGTTCTTGTTGCGGATAGTGCGGATGAATTACAAGTCTTAGTGTCGAGAAAGTATGAGGTATGCAAGTCAAATGATTTAATGATGAATGTCGAAAAGCCAAAGGTGATGGATTTTGAAAGGGAAGAGCAAATGACAGTTTGTAACATAATTGTGAACGAAGAGAATTTGGAGCAGGTGAGTGAATTTGTGTATTTAGGTAACATGTTCACAGCGGATGGCCGAACGAATGGTGAAGTCGAAAGAAGGGTTGGTGAGGGTAACAAAGTGAATGGAGCTTTAAAAATAGTTATTGGAAACAAGAATTTCTTAATGAAAGCGAGCCGTTCACAATGGAGTTCTGGTCCCAACCCTAATGTATGGAAGCGAAGCATGGAACTGGCAGAAGAATGATGAGAGCAGAATAAATGCGGTAGTGATGAGGTCCCTAAGACGTATATGTGGTAGAACGATATACGACTGAATCTCAAATGCTGATATAAGAAAGGAATGTAGAGCGGAAAGAGGTATAATGAACAAAATTATAAAAGTAAAATATATATTATTGGTTCGGACATATGGAGGGCATGGATGGAGAAATAAAGGTTAAGAAAGTATACGTTAACGATGTAAATGGAGCACGGAGTCTAGGGAGACCGAGGAAAACAATGCATGACCAAATTAATCAAATTTTAAAGGTTGGTCATGTCATAGAAGTCGGAAGAATCAACGTGCGTGTATGACTCGCTGTATGAATGTGAAGGAAGCTAGAGAGGTGTGCCAGGATAGAGTAGTGTGGCGGTCCATTTTCTCTGCCTACCCCTACGGGGAAACGGCCTGATGGTTTGTTTTGTTTGACATTAATAAAAAAAACTCACATTTAGGGATAGTATTGAACTTCTGTGACCTATGATGATAACCGAGCCTACCTATGCCCGGAGATAGTGGCGTGAACAAGGCTTATAATAATAAATCATGAGACTGACTAGATGATCTCAAATGATATGTACGTTATGTTACACGAATCATTTTTATGGAGGTTAATCTGCTTAATGTATTATGGCAATGAGATTCTAATTTTATTAACCAAGCGGTAAAGTGCGGAGTAATTTACCTCCGGATTTCATGATTTGTAGTACTCCAGGGATAAAATATTATTATAATCTTCTTATGCGTGTTATCGGATTGTTGGCACATTCATATTTTTCCAAAGTATCCATTTCGTACTCATTTAACAAGGATGAAAGAAACTATAAATTAGTAAAACTAATAATAAAAATTTGTTAAAAGTTTTAATTTATTTCTGAAACAATAAATATTTTTATTACTGTATTTCTTTATCAGACGTCTGTTATTCACCGGTATACGTAGGCCTCTCTCAAAGCACGCCACTGCCACTCATCCATCGCCAATCTCATCTATCCACATTCAGCAATCCTTATAACATCGTCGGTCCAGCACGTCCAACAACTTTTTTTATATATGGCCGGCTCCCTCCGATTACCCGAAGCTGTTATAGGCGCAGCGGCGCCTTTCGTCAGCTTCACTCGTGCACTCCCTAGACCCGTCCCCCGTCCATGCGGGACTTACGTTAAATAATAATAGTAATAATATACGTATTTTTGCAACCAAGGGGGACCCAGACCACATTTAAGCTACGCTACTCTCCCTCGATGTCCCGCCGTACACACATAGCAATACAACAGCAAAAGAAAATTCACAATTGATACATAAATAACATATGTTAGAGAAAGAATAATGCACAGCAGGAGGCACAAGAGGGAGGAAGGAGACAAAATGCAGGATGGGGGAAATAAGGAAATTAATTTATTATGTGGAATAGGGAAAGTAACATAAGAAGTTTATACTATATATATTTAAGAGAAGAAAAATAATGCTATTGAACTAAGGAGGAGAAGGACGAGGTCCGGCATTACGGATTATCCTCCCCTTCCCCCAGCACGATAATCGGCACCCCCTCAAAGGGGCAACGGACCCGGAAAGCTCAGTCAGTAGAGCAATGGGTTTTTTTTAGGTCCAACAACTGTACAAAATCTTGTGTGCGGTCTCTACTCCAGAACCCGTTTTTCTCATCGGCTATCGGTCCTCCGACAAATATGGCTAACCTATAGCCACTCCGAATCTGCTAGAAATATTTTTTGTACAAAATATCTAAAAGCATCCTAGTTTTAATCTGACAATTTATTGTAACAGGTTTTGACTCGTTTACTTCTTATTTTATTCTTTAGCTTGTTTCCGTCCACTCTTGGACAGACGCCTCCTCCGTTCTTTTTACGCTACTCAGTATTATGCAGACTGCTTCTAGGTTTTTCTGACGTGTCGCTTTAGGTCATCCTTCCACCGTAGATGCATTCACCCTAAACTTCTCTTTGAGGTTTATGGTCTTCAAGTCAGCTGTGGCATATTTTGTTTGAGTTTTTAGCTACATTACTTGCTCGTTGCTATTTAAGAGACACGATTGATGATGTCAGTTACCTTTGTTTTTTCTCTCGCCGTATCGTTTATGACTCTTTCTCTAATGTGTATTCCTTTGCACGCCTCTTTAAATGGCTATTGGGTTACTCATAAGCATTAAAAACATTTTCAAACATTTGTTTCAACATTTTTATTCCTGTCATACTAACATTAAGCAATTGCTATCGACATAGACTTTTTTTAACCGTCGCGTTGCCATGTGGTCAATTGAGTTTCCACTGCCAATTTAAAGTTGATTTTCTTAAAACCTATGGACTCTAATATTATAAAAAAAATTGTAATCCTCCATTGAAGTGTTCTCAATATTTCGTAATAAAAAAAAAAGCAAAAAATTACTTCCTTCATCCCAAAAAAAATATTTTCTAAGACTGCCCTCACCTTCATTCGTGTTAAGGTAGAATTTGTTTTGCTAATATTTACAACTTTATCAAAAGTGACAAATACTTACTCGCTGTTTTGAACGTATTATAAATTATATCTTTGGCCTTTTCAATAGGTACGTAATAATACCGACTGTGGATGGAAACGCAGCACGCAACTTAATAATATCAGAACTGTGAAAATATTAACACTTTACCAAAAGGGACAAATATTAATACGTACTCGTTGTCTTGAACGTACTATACATTTTGCCTAGGTGCCTTTATCATACGTAAAATCTCGTAAAGTCTCGCCCCGCCGGCCGCTGCGCGGAGACATGTTTATACTTGGTGTCCAGTTGCTCGTATGCTGTGACGCATTCCATATCAGAAATCGCATGGTTCCAGAAAAAAATTAATAATGATATGTTTTTCAAATAATCCATGTACGAGTATGTTATAGATATTGATCTATTCCTAATGAAATTCCCTACAAGATGACATAAATTAAATTTTGATTCATCGAGTCATATGCTTGATATTTAGATAAAGTTAGCGGTAAACTGAATTTACCACATGGGAGCGAGCGTTTTGTTTTGAACACGGTACGTTAAGGGTTAAACAAAATACATATACACTCTTGTCAAAAAAGTTATAAATTAATACTTTTATTTGTTTAACAATATCTCACAAAAATCTCTCGCATCATAAATATTATTTTTCGTCTTTATTTTAGTTCTAAATCATTTGATATTTTTCGACGTTAACGACATGCAGTCTGCGAAAATTCCCTGTGCATTTTATTTTCCAAGTTTTCCTTCCCCTCCCATTTTACGGAAGAGCCTTAAAGAATGTTCATTAGATTGTTCCGCACAGTTACCGCTAGGCACGTCCCCCATCCTTCACACGAGTGTTGTTAAAAATTAAACCATTACAATGAAAAGCAAAAATGACTTACTACGAAAAATAAAATATCTCTCTCCAAAATATATTAAATTCTGATTTTATCCGAAAATAAAATGAAATTTATAAAAAAAACCTACAACGCATATTTTGTAATTCTCGCAAGACTCTTAGTACTTTGTATTTTGTCACGTTTTATTTTAGATGTCACTAATTTATGTATTATATAAAAAGCGTATGAATCAAAATTCAAAGACAGCTTTATTTACATACCAATAATTGACATACAAGTTTTTAATTTTATTTATCCATCAATGTCGACCTTCGTGGCAGATTGGTAAGAGATCTGACTTCCATACCGAAGGTCCCGGGTTCGTTTCCCGGCGATGGCAGTGTGATTGTCACACTGTCTTTGGTCTGGTGTAGAATTCTTGTGAATAGCAAAAATGGCGATAGATTGGCTACCTATCACATGTCATCAGAATCAATATAATAGCTTAAATAAATTGTATACAGTAATTGGGTTCAAACGACCTGTTGTATACAAGAAAAAAAATAATAAAATATGTTTATTTGAATATATATTTTTATAGTTACACAACACTTTATTGCACCTTTCAAAAACATGTTTCGAGCCACAGACGCACTTTTTAAGTGTATATTTTTAAATACTGTAAAAATTTCTCCACTGAGGAAGTGCGTCTGTGGTGTGAAACATGTTTGTGAAAAGTGATATAATGTTTTATGAATAAATAATGTTTTCAAAAAAATATTCAAATACAAATCCGCAACACAAATGATAGTGAGTATACAAAAAATTACATATGATGTTTCATGGCAATCTAAATATGTATTTTAAGAATAAATGAAATCATTTTGTCTCATATTAGTTCTGCGACTGTTATACGAGTATGTGCGACCGTTCCGCGATTGTTATGTTTGAACGAATATTGCAGGGGTAAATAGTTGTCATCTTTCTGGATTATAATAATTTAAATATGCTTGATTTAGTATGATGAAAGTATTTGGTTATAAGAATATACATTTCAAAAAAATTTAAATATGATTTAACAGCACCAAAAAAAACGAATACAGAAGAACAAATATTATATTATTTACTTTTGTAGATTCCTGTCGAGAAACCTTAAACCAGTAACATTTTATCTCCAATGTCGTGGGGTTATCGTTCAAAGTTTTAGAAGATAAAAGTTGAATAACATTTTTATACAGAGGAAACCGGGATAGAGCCGCGGGATAAATTTGTTCATTTACGATAAATCTGAATAAAACAAAAATATTCTTAATATGGCCAACGTATATTTAAACAAAAATTTCAACACTTTAAATATGATGTAAATATACATTTACTCCAGAATACTACAATATAATAATATGCTTATTTAAAAATGCACAAATCATATTTTTAAAACGTCATTGAAAAAAAATTTTAAAATTGTGTTTCCAAACAAATATTATTTTATAATATATAAAATTATTTAATATATTGGATATTTATTTACGTACTTTAATTGTATATTGGGTTTGTATTATTTAATAGTTGTAGAACCGGTGCTTTTATAGAAATGGTCGTAGTTAATTTTAAGTCATTTAATATATTTTATTTCTATAAATTTGAGTGTCCATTAACCGCGGTTTCCCCTATCCCCCTGGGCACAAATTTAATCAGTCTGACATTTGATGTTTTAAAATTGCGTATCCCACCCCAATGACGCGCCGTTTTTCGAAATATCCCCAAATCCTTAACCAGGTCTCAGGAGCCACGGTAATGGGCGGGTTCCTCCATCAATCACGAGTCGCGCGGCAGTCGCCACTTCTGATATTACACTCAAAATTTCACACTTCAATATATTTATAAGAAGGTTATAAATTATACGGAGTACTTTTATCGACATGACATTGATCGGTGATATACGAGAATATATAAATTTCTGACATTGCAGGAACTTCTACGGATTGTCATTAAAATTAAAAGTGATTTATCGCTACTTTCACATTTGCTTACTCATTGTCAAAAAAGCATAATGTACATTTTTATTGATTTTTTTATACACAAAATCGAATCGTTTTCTTAAAAATACAACATATAAATCATTACAGATATAAATGATTCAACCATCATAATTCTTACAAAAAAATAATTGTGTGTTTTTATAAATTGTCTCTCTCCTCGTCATTTCAAAATAGTATATTTGATAGAAAACACGGGTTATATAAATATAATTGCTGAAATTAAAATCCCTCTTCTTCTTCTTCAAGTGCCATGTCGCCCCCTCCAACGTTGGCGATCACCTCGGCAATCCCTCACTGACATCCAAATAATGGAAACCGGTTAGATAAATAATAACCTTAATTATAGAAAATTATAAATCATAATTGGATTATATATTCTGATTATTTAAATCAAGTAAGAATAACATATTTTGTTGAGTAAAAACTTGTACGCGTGGTATTAAAATTTTATTATATATTACGATTTATATTAAATGTATGCATGTTATAATATTAATATCAATTTAGTTTTAATTGTATTGTACGTGAAATACGATAAAATACGAATTCCTTAATTTCATCAACACTTTAAATCAATCAACAATGATCAGTCGAGAATATTAATGAAATGATATTTCGTTAATATTTATAAAAAAAAATGCAATGCAATAATATATGTATATTTTTTTACAAAAAACCCTACTTTTATAAAAGCGTTTCAAGATCTTTGAAAGTGTTTTCAGTTCTCCACATTTCTAAGCGAAAAACACATTGTTTCTGATCCGCTTGACTGACAGACGCTGAATAGCCTAATAAATGGTAGCCTCCTCGGCTTGAAGGAGATTTATTACTCCGTAACGAGAGGAGAGCGTAAATTGAAGAAATTCAATAACCATTATTTGGTACGAAGTTTCCAGAGAAATCGGAGTGAAATCGATTGCAGCGATCTGGTTACCTTTAATGTCAATGCCAAATCGGGAACTTGAGTGCCCGGCGCTATGATCCGCTGTTTGTCAATCTGAACCGTTTGCAGGGTGTCTTGTTGCCACCGCGAGCATTATTCACGCTGAGTGTCGCCTGTACACACAATACGCGCCATTAATCACTTCTGATGGGCTCAGGCGGGACCGCGAATTAAACAACGTGCCCACTAACCCAACATCTTTAGGGCGCATTTAACCCTCTCTCATTCAAAGTGTCCGCTGCAAAACAAATTTAATTTATATATTCTTCTTCTTCTTGTGCCATATCTGGTTTCTTAATTATTTCTGCAAAGGCTTGACTGTCTTGCGCTGCCCGAGATAACTCTTTGGGGGATGTGGTGTGAGTTAGTGACCTAGTGAATGAATCTGGGCCCTGATTCAGCGTTTCGATAAGTAGGTCTTAAGTCAGGCGTTTTCGGTTATTCGTGCACTATATTTCATCATGAAATATGCTGGTTCAGCAGTCGAAGTCCACTTATGTGGGTTATGCATTTAACCTACAACTCCTTTACGATTCTTGTCCTGTTTTTACTGTGCGTAGCTAAGATGTTTACATTTCGCTTAGACCACGTTATCCTTTAATCTTGTATATTATCATAAGTTGAAATATCTTATATCTGTCTCCACGCAATATGTGATACAGATTTTCAAATTTCACGAATCTGAACACATTTTAGCAATGTTCTTCTGTAATGGTTTTTTTAGGGACTTTTGAATTACTGACCAAATCTGTTGACGATATACGAAGCATATATTAACAGCTTTCTATTCTTCTTGAATCATCTAAATTTAGATTTTCCCTCTGAATGGTGAAATGCTTAATATTGTCTATACTTCTATATAAAATTTAAACTTGTAATGTTAGTTCTATGAACCGTCATCGAGGACAGCATCGTCCAATAGTGGACGATTGGAGATGCTTAGGGGGCGATAAATAATAAATCAAAGATATCTTGAATAAACCTTGTGATCAGTGGCGGTACTCCCATAGAAGCTTAGAAGCCCGGTTTGCGTAAGAAATTTTGAATCAAATCCCCCAAATTTAAGTAATCATGCCGCCGCATAAACCAAAAACCCACCAAATCACCTTCCAATAATGTTCACATGAGAGGAATAGCCACAAGAGCTGAACCTATGTAAGACAGAAGAGGTTTTGAATTCAAATTTCTTTCATGCGCAAGCCGGGCTTCTGGGCTTCTATGGGAGTACCGCCACTGCTTGTGATATCAAGTAGCGTAATTAAAGTTCATTTTTATGTATTTCAAACCCGTTGGACTATTTTTGTGGGCAATTTAAAATACAATGTCTCAAAGTGGAAAATGGACATAAAATGTGAACCTGTGAACTTATGGTATTCGAGATGTATATTGAATATCCTTCGCACATTGTTTTATCAAATACTCGTATGAATTTTTAGATAATGCATGCACTGATTAAGATTTGTCTTATATTAATTATAGTCAGAAATGTATTATACCATATTCAAAACATGTGTTGCTCATTAGTCAAAATTGTTTAAAGTTACAATTAACACAAGAATTCTCTTTAAGTAAACAAAATATTACTTCTTGTGCTATTTTCACAAAACATAATTTTATAATATGAATATGAAAATATATCTGCGTGTTAAAGTGATAAACATAAAAACCCAATTACAAATTGATCCATGGTGCTTTTATATATTTTGCTCGTTGCCTACAAAAGTAAGTCCTGTAGGCATTCTAAAGCCTTATTGAACTTCTCGAAAAAAGTTTTTAAGGGCAAGAGTAAAGATTATATCGGTCCAAGTTAAGTATATCTTCTACGAGATCCGAGTAATATAAAAACGGGTATCGAATTTTTATTTAAAAATTCGGACATGATATGAACTCGCAAATAATATTTGTTCTAGTCCAGTTATAAGAGTATTATGTAGAGATACAATAAAATTCCGTCTATATAATATTTTTATAAAAAAAAACATGACCTGTGAATGTTATATATTATACAATAGTTGATTACATTAAACAATAAGCAGGTAGGTCAAAGTTGATGTCACTTCATTGTAAAGACATATATCTCTTAAATGAATCGGAGGGAGGCTGCGGGCGACAGACGGGGGACACGTTACCTGGAGGCAGTGGAGATTCTCAAATGATTATGGCAACTAACATATTATAATATTAACACATTCACAGTATTCATCAACTCATTTAAGTATTTAGACTTGATTATACTTTACTAGATTCTTCTTCTCCTTATAGACCTTTGGTCTGTTTCTGAAATCAGGCTAGCCTCTCTTGGGAGGTTGCCTCCCAACTATCTCTCCATCTCTTCGGCGGTCTTTCGGGGGACGGCAGCCAGCAGGAATCTGATGCGCCACAGCGTGTGGGGTTCTGGTGGGATCTATCCTCTGCACGTGCGCATTCCAGTATCTTCCGCGTTCTCTGCCCCATTTCACGACATCCTCCACCTTGCAAATCTCGCGGATAGCCGTGTTCTATCATCCTCAGCGTCCTCATCTCTGCCACCCGTACTTTTGCCTTCTTGTGGTAACCGCTCTAGTCTCAATGGTATATGTCAGTATAGGCCTGACGCAGGTTTTGTATATTCTGACCTTACTATCAGCTCTCAAATACCTACTTGTTTTTCCATATTATATCCTTGAGACAACCTGATACCGCCGAAGCCTCGTTGATTTGTCCTATTATTTCACCCACAAGATCATTTTGACTAAGCAGATCCACTCCCAGATATCTAAACTTTGCAACCTGTTCCATCATTCTGTCATTCAAATAAACCAATAAATAAATTAATTAAATAAATTTAAAAATTTCATGGTAATTTTTTGTTAGCATATAATACAAACGTAAGAGGAAAAGCCATTAGAGCCGAACCTCTGTAAGCCAGAAGATCCAAGTTCCATTTATAATAAAAATAATTATTATTTTGTTGAATAAATCTTTTCACAATATAAGTGCAATCCAAATGTTGAAAAAATGGAAACGAAAGAACATTACAGGAATTATTTTGATTCTATGTGTTTCAAGTTTTACTTTTCTAATTACAGGACAGCATTTCGGCCGTGATATCAAAGTACTCGTCAAACGGTTATATGGATATTCTGCAGGAGAAATGGTACGGAGGACTTCCATGTTTTAAGATGGGGACAGATTTTGGGATACAGCCACGTCCATTGGGTAAGCTTATATAATTTTATTATTATCATCAATCATCTGTCTTTTAGTGATTATTTATTATTTATTTATTTAAACATAATACACAAACGAGATATAACAAACGAAAAACATTTAAGCGACCCATTTGGACACAAAACGGTGTAACAAAGATAAAACAACGAAATGAAACCAAAATATCATACATATCAGAAGTACTCTTTCTAGAATTCGAAATATTTTTTTTATGAACACTGTCTCACTGACATTGAAAATGTCCAAATCCGAGACGATTAGATTCAAAGTCCGAATTGCTCTTCCTACTGGCATCACCAAAGTCTAATTAATTCTGCGTGACGGAGCAAAAAAAAAATAGATGTCGGCGATAATTATCAGGAATAAAAATACCTATTTGCTCATATAGGGGTTCTCAATAGAACCCCGAATTAGCTTGAAAAAATGTGTTGCCTTTAATCCTTCCCTCCATATGTCTTCTTTCGTGTTAAACATAGATCTCCCTTCCCGTCCTCCACAACTATACATCTCTCGCTTCTCTGTGCAATTGATCTCCGTGCTACTCTTTTAACAATAATCAGACCATCATGCTTGTGGTTTGCCGGATTTCTGTGGGCGGTTCTCGGTCACCACTTCTGACCTGCCCGATTCCACTTCAGCTAAACTCTTTGCATGCTACGCCGGCAACTTTGGTCTTTTTTTAATCCATTCATTGCGTTTCCTGTCTAACAGGAACTTTCAGGATTCAACCTTATCTTCTCCATTCCGTTCTTTTTTTGTAAAGGTGATTATTTCAAAATCACATGTATTAATTAATCTCGTCGCTTCATGTTAAATATGAACAGACACGCAGCAGCCAAGTCAGGGTGGCCAGCAAACAAAATTGTACTTAATAATTACCTACAATTGAAGTATCGGTGTGAAACCGACGAAGGAACAAAAAATAATCAGATGTAGACTTATTAATATTATTTGTCATCTCTTATTTTTAAATGCTTATAGCGATAATACTGGGAATTTTCTATATTACGATATATTAAATTATAAATTACAGCATGTTTTTTTCACTTTGAGTTTAAGCTTTTTCCACTCATAAGTGAAAACAAGAAAGATTTTTATCTATAAAAAAGTATAATTGATAATGTTTGTTTAAATGTATTTATAAATAAAAAAAATTAAAATGAACATAAAAATTACATAATAATTAAATAAAACGATGTTTTTTTAACTACTTCCACCTTTGTCTTTATTTAGACAGTGACCGGTTTCGCCAGGCTCGCTGTCTTAATTCGTTTTATTTAATTATAATTTAAAATGAACTTCCATCAAGAGATTTCAGAAAAATCATTTGATTATCATAAAAATTACACTTTGTATTTGATCACAGATTGGTTATTAAATTTGATGCTAATAAGTTTCACTTGCATTTAAACTTCATTAGGATTATATAATATATTAATTAAACAAAAACCTACATTTACATGTATTTATAATAGATGGTATTGAAGTGAGAGGGGGAGATGGAGAAAGTGAGATAAGCGAAGCATGTTAAAATAAGCTAAACACGCGTAAGCGAAACATTGCATTTTAAATCATTTTCAGTGGAATTAAAAAAATATATTTGCATTTGAACATGTGACAGACACAATGTGTTTAATTTCGCTACAAAGATTTTGAAAAAAAAATCAAAACCTTGGGGTTTCTGTTCATTTGCCTTTAAACGACATACAGAGAACTTTCTAACAAACTCTTTCGTGTATTCCCAATAAAGTTGATGTAAAACTTTTCCGTTTCGCCAACAGGTGTAGCTGCTGTTGCAGGAGTTTTTATTTTGCTCGGTGTCGGTATGGCAGTTGGCTGCCTCATCCTACTAGTGGAACATCTGTTTTACCGATATACCCTCCCAATTCTAAGACACAAACCAAAGGGAACAATTTGGAGAAGTAGGAATATCATGTTTTTTAGCCAGGTGAGTTATTTTATTATGCTACTTTATAAAATTTGTCTACAGATGCTCACATGATATTTTTACTTATTTAAGGTTATTTTTGTGAATTCATGTATCAATAAAATAACATTCATGTCATTATTTTAACTATTAATTATAAATCTTATGTCATCATATAAAATTAGTAGGTAGGTATGCCATATGTCTATAACGTTTAAAATATTATTTGTTTAATGTTTATTTTTTTATATACTTTGTATACAACACACACTTAAAAATTAAAATAAAACCAAACATGTATCGGACACAAGCGTATATAAATATTTAAAAAAAAATTCGAATATGTTCAGTTTTGACAGATATTAATTTTTTTAATATCTGTCAAAACTGACCCCATTCGTGGCAAAAATAAATATTATTAATATTTATATAATATCACTGATGAAGGGCTTATGTGTCCAAAACACGTTTGGTTTTTATATATATATTTTAAATAAAGTGTGTACTGTATGCAAAGTATATATAAAAAATAACATTAAACATCCGCAACACAAAGTTATGGCGAATATAGAAGATATTATTTGATTATTTAATTTGTATCATAATTTAGCATTTCAAATACACAAGTTTAAATAAATGCGTTTGAACTTATGAATGGTTGAAGTATTATATAATAGACACTAAGTACCAAAAAATACTAACAAGGAGAGGGCACGACATAGGGAATTGACTTTGGAATGGTATTTTGCAAGATTGTACTACTCCCTAAGAGTCGTCGATTGTCAAAACCAGAAAATGCAATGGCCAGCAACAAGGGGAGGGCACGACATAGGAAATTGACTTCGGAATGGTATTTTGCAAGATTGTACTACTCCCTAAGAGTCGTCGATTGTCAAAACCAGAAAATGCAATGGCCAGCAACAAGGGGAGGGCACGACATAGGAAATTGACTTCGGAATGGTATTTTGCAAGATTGTACTACTCCCTAAGAGTCGTCGATTGTCAAAACCAGAAAATGCAATGGCCAGCAACAAGGGGAGGGCACGACATAGGAAATTGACTTCGGAATGGTATTTTGCAAGATTGTACTCCCTAAGAGTTGTCAAAGTCAGAAAATGCAATGGCCAGCCAATTTTTATAAAAAAAGCCTTTAAAGTTTTCACTATTGCTTAAATTATATATAAGAAGATTAAAAAAAAACAAAAGCGTAACGTGAGATTTAAACGGGGACCCAACCAGTTAGCGAACTAGAGAAGGAGGTGGCGATTTTTCTAATATCATATATAAGCTTAATATTGTTATTTGAAATTTCATGGTTGAAATTGAGTGTAAATATTAGAAATAGTAGTAAATTTTTTTTACAAATGCATATTTAATCAAAATCCACTGATGTTTGTGTCTTCGGCCGGTTTCGGCAGCTCGCTGAAGAAAGCTGAGAGAACATGGCAGCGAGCTGCCGAATCTGATCGAAGCCACAAACATCAGTGGATTTTAACTAAATCTTCATTTTAATAAGATTTTTTACTTTTTCATTTACTTTCATTCTTTTCATTATTCACAAATAAACAGCGGTGGAAACTAAGAATGCTCTTTTCTAAAAATTGGCTGGCTATTGCGTTTTCTTACTTTGTCTATGGACGATTTTATGGGGGTTCTATAATCCTACAAAGTCCCATCCCGAAGTCATTTTTTTATATCGTGCCCTCCCATTGTAAGTATGCAGCTTCATTCTATATAGAATATAGAACGAAACTGCAAACTTTTTTTTTTTTTTCTTTTGGTACTAAGTGCCTATTTTACTTAACCATTCATGTATTTTATATTATGGTATAATAATTATCTATTGAAAAAATGGTTTGTATTTTTTATTTCTATCATACATTGCTTTTCCGGACATTCTTCTTAGTGACTTTCTACGGCATTTATCCTACTTTCACCTTTCTTCTGCCAACTCCAAATTTAACTTCCTTACTTAAGGGTTGTCACTAAAACTCCATTGTGCACTGGCATCTTTGCTTCAGCTGATATATTTCTATTCGCGGTAATGACTTTGAGTGCACCATTTATTTGATATACAATACAAAAAATAAGCTGGTTTTGTTTTGCACGGTAATTGATTTCAGGTAGTTATTTTTAAATGAATACATTGCAATTTCTATTCTTTTCAATATCGCAAAATTAAAAAATGTAATAGTTATGAGTACTAAAAAAATATAGTCACAAAAAGTAGGTGTGGCCTTGGAGAAACCGTCATAAATGCAGGGTAACGACTGGATGTCCCAAAAAACGTTACAGTATGACAAATATTTAATCAGCTAAAATGATGCATCTTTTAAACGAGTATATCCAATTAATGGTAAATTTAAATGAAGAAATGATGGTACAATCATAAAACTACTACCAAATCACATTCCAACAATGTTTCCTACAGATGTAAGAGGAATAGCCATTAGAGCTGAACCTCTGTAAGCCAGAAGATCCAAGTCCAAGTCCAAGTCCAGGATCTTGTGTTGTTTTAGTGTATTTGTGGCAAATACTTTTTTCGGTAAAATATACTTGTATACTTGAAAAATCGTCGAGTAAACTTACTCGGCCACAACGTCTGGCCCACAGAGTTGTAAGAGTTAAATTATCAAAGAGAATAATTGATGAGGAAACAAAAAAAACTGATATTTTTATTGTTATTGAATTTTTTTCTTCTTTTATGTTTCTAGAAACTGTATCGATTTATAAACTGCGTGGAGCTTGTATCCCCTCACCACGCCGCCCGGGAGTTGGTCCACACACTGAGGCAAGGCCAAATAACGTCACTGTTTCAAAAGAGTGTCAAAAGGGTACGTTTCAATTCATCTTACATCTCATAATGCTTCTCCCAACACACAAACGAAAAATGAAAATCCCATTCGAAATTGTTAAATGTTCATGCACTTACGTCAAGTTGTGATGGAAATAAAATAACCAATGATCTCTGCCATGATTTACCCTTGTTTCAGAAGGAACATGAACAACGCAGACGGAGAAAAAGTAAAGCACAGTTTTTCGAAATGATACAAGAAATAAGAAGGTATTACAATATTTATATTTTGAAGTTAGGCGAACAAAAAAAAATTTAGACGGCTACTTTTTTTAAAAATAAACATAGACATAATGTGAATTCCAGAGTTCAACAAGAAGAACGAGATCAGCCCCTGGAGGCGGTGACGGAGATAGACTCGGAGACCACCTCGCCAACGCAGCCCAATTCTCTAATGTCGCCGCCTAAGAAACTGAACTTCTTGTCTCTTACTACTGCTGACGGTAAAATAAAATCGCCCCTGAAGTCGAAAATCTTCAGCAAAGATATTTTTAAAAGTCCGAGAGCCAAGAACAAAAAGAGGAAACAGAGTGCAGGAGGTCTTAATGTTAGGAGGTTTAGTACGGATAGTGTGTTTAGTTCCCATTCCATGTTACGGTTTGAAAACACTAGTGTTGCGATAGGAAGACGACTCAGTAAGGATACCACTTGTCTAACTAACAGTCCCCCGGACATTAACAGTAGGCGGTCGAGTTATATGGACTTTGCCAATTTCGGTTCGCGCAGTCCGAATGTTTCGTGTGACAGTTTAGAAGTTGGAAAAAAATTAGCAACTATTCCAAAATACAAAGGGAAACAATTTTTAGAATCATCTCCTAGTTCTTTCGGAAAGTATAATCGTAATAGACCAGGGTTGGGGAGTGTCTTCGGACAGAACAATGATGGGGGGTATCCTCTGGAAGCCAGGTCCTTTCAAAATGTTTCTGAACAAAATGAAATTACTAATGAAGCGGAAACATCTAATAGTGTGGACGACTTACATTCAAAACCAGAGTTTCCTCAATCAGAGTTGCAAAGAAAGCACAAAAAGACTTTTGAAGAATTGCAAGAGCATCTGAATAAAAAAGGAGAAAAGAAGAGCGGGAAAACACCCGTGAGGCGATGCTTCAGTCAACAGACTGAGCCAAACTCTAGTAGGACACATCATCAGATAAAGATACAAATTGAAGATCACTCATCTCCATCGTCAAGAGATAGACATCTACGTCAAAGACACAAAAGCCTTGAATCAGATGAAAAAGATGAGAGACGGCAGAGGCCACGGACTCCCGAACGCTTTAACAAGGACAATATTTGTAGAACATCTGAAAGATCAATCGAAGAATATACAGAGTTCGGGAAGGATTTGCATATTCCTGGCGGAAGATCAAGAAGTGGATCCAGTACGGATCAAAGTTGCAGATCAACTTGCGAGGATAACTTGCCCCCAGCGCCTCCATATCCTAATATAGCGCCTAGGAACTCGGACGGGAAGTCTCCCTTAGAAAGGTTAACCCGCGATGAACTCGTTTTGCTTTGGCGGAGTTCAGAATCGGAGCTCAGAAGTCACCTCTTAACAGCTTTGAGAGAAAAAGAAAACTCT
Organism: Lepidostoma basale; assembly: GCA_022606425.2. Taxonomy (NCBI): domain Eukaryota; kingdom Metazoa; phylum Arthropoda; class Insecta; order Trichoptera; family Lepidostomatidae; genus Lepidostoma; species Lepidostoma basale. The sequence goes on from JAHDVF020001064.1 coordinate 223,312, forward strand.
GAGCCTCCTTGAAAACTACAATCAATCACTCGGGGTTTGATTGAACGTTTTTTGACCTCAATAACGACTTGAGGATTTTTAGTAGTGGTTAGCTGCGCCTGCGAGCAGGATAACACATTGAATTTTTTTGGCATCGTATAGTACACGCTTACGTGCTGACATAGACTCGTCGTGGAAATCAATGAAATCATAACTAGACTCACATCACCAGTAGACAAGTTGGATGTTTTGGAATGCGTGCAAACTTCGATACAAATTATAAGGATTGAAACCGTAACATTATCGACTTAGATACTCACGAACTAAATCTTACATTCACTCATCCATTTACAACGTCGTAGTGGTGCATATATAATATATACACTCAATAATGTTGGAAAAGGTTTTAGAAATCACGGCAATGTTCAAATTATTTTCGTATTTCTGATGCAGTTTCTTGAACTAACATCAATATTATCGTTTGCTGTGTTTTAGTGAGCGGGTAGAATTAATATATTAAAATTATTATTGTTGTTAGTTCGAGTTCACTCAACTGTATTAGCATATTATAAACCTAAAAGGTTACATATGTACATACATATTATATTATCTTATATTGAATATTATGAACTAATTTACGCTACTGTATTTATAAACACTGAAAACTGCCATTTTAAGTGTTTGACGAAAAACAATTTTAGGTACATATTTTTAAGCATTAATCTATTTAAATTTTAAAGTAGACAATTTAACTTCCGAAATAACGCGTTTACTGGACCAAGACAACAACGTGCGTTAAGTCGCCAAGTACCCCCGGGTACACGACCGCGTTCTTAAGGAGATTACCGTAAATTGTCTAGTGATACTTGAAGTCTTATGCACCCTTTCTCTCTTGTAAAGTAGCTAGAGTTTCGTAATACTTAAATCCGTAGATTAGCTGAATGCTGAGTACTCGTTCGATCATCATACCTCCTAAGATCTTTAGGCGACTTGTTCCTTTTCTAGAAGAGAATATTGCATCTACGGTTAATTATATGTCGGGTTAATAAATTCATAGTTAATTCGCAAAGATTAAAACTTTAACAAATATTCAAATTAACTTTAAAATTTTAAAATCATAATTTCCATTAGGTATTAATTTTTTTAAATTTTATCTATTATTCACTAGTACATATTTGTGCGGTCTAAGAGGAGTGTAAAGAGGAAGGTTTTTTTTCTGATGGCTTATTTTTTATGTTTTCTTTTATCGTTTTTAACATTTTAGATTATTGCCAATATGACACGCCGTATTTTTTCTGTTATCGATTTATTAAAATTGTCAATTAGTTATATTAGAAATCATTTGGATGTTAGAAATTATGTCTCTTATTTTAAATTCCGCTTATTTTATCGTTTTGATCGCCTTTTAAAGGGATAGAAATTATTTAGAAAAACTATAATAAAATATTTATTAGATATTCAAAAGAATGTAGGAAAAAGCAATAAAAACATTTAATATAAGAGTGATAGACACAATTTCATATATAACTAATATATAAGGGACTAAAATTGAAATTGGCATTTATTCCCACAAAAAAAAACTACTAATGTTTTTTTTTAATCAAACAATCAAAAAGGTCGAAAGGCAAAATAATCCATGTTTTTAATGTCAATATTCCAACAAAAAAAAGGTTGAATTTAAAATCTGCTTCGTTTTTTCTAACATTCATAAAATAACTTATTTTGAAAACGCCCATCTGCTGACAAAACGAATTCATTTCATTCGTACTTAAAATAAAAATTTAAATTCCAGAATTTCGAATTTAAAGCTGCTATTTAAGCTACTTGTCAAATGCTCGAGAAATATTTTTTCTAGTAGATACATATTTAAACAACAAGAGAATGCTATACACTTTAAGAATATTTCTAAAATTGTATTTGTTTACACACTTATATGTTTTCTTTTTGTCTGTTTTATATATAATATCAATGTCGAATAGTAAAAAAAAAGTGTCAATTGTTAAAAAAATCTAATGGTCTGGTACTTGACCCACTAAAAAGTACTAAATTATTGGTTTGTTAAGAAAAGCTGGCGTTTTTAAGTAAAATAATTAAGTTAAATTGCTTCTAAACCGATGTGTGCATACGCAAAAGAATCTTTTAATTTTATTTTTAACGTTTTTATAACCCGTGAAAATCATAATGAAAGACCATAAATGTGTCCAATAAACATTTAATGATTATATGTAATGTAGTGTCCATGGGATACAAAAAAATCGTAGAGGTATATGTTACATTATCGATATTTGAGTGAGGACTCCAATACATACATTACAGAAATCACTTTCTTCGTTCTTCAAACACAATTAAATTAGTCGAATCCATAATTTATTTTTCTTCCTTGAACAATTGTGTATAATTTCACATGAATTCCTCGCAAGGCCTGTCATTCCAATGAAATATTTTTAAGTTTTTTGAAAACAGGGATCTTTTCAATTTTGAATGGAGTATTAATTTGATAGGTTATAAATAAAGAGGAACTACCAGCGTACTAACGCATATATCTGTAATCTACTGATATATAACCCTCTGGAATATAGGAAGGCTACAAGATCAAATCCTGCATCTCGCTATTTAATAATTTTATGATGCATTATTATACTCATACGTATTTACGCATTTATGTTTAAATATCGAAAAGAAAAAAATAAATCACATTTATCTCTTATCAAGCAAGCAATTAATATGTTTGCGGTAATAAAAAAATGGAAAGAGCAATATCGTAGCATCTAAGAATATTTTTCAGAAACCGAATTCAGCAATCTGAAACAAACTCGTTTGTCATTTTCATTGTTTAAAACTTAAAAAAAACAGTGGATTATTTTTTAACAAACACGTCATGAACGGATTGAATAACGCCGATGTGAAGTTATATGTAAAACAATGCAGTATATCTAACACCAATGTATTTATAGTATACTTAGAAAATAATGTATAATAATATTTTTAAGCTATTGAAACGTATCTGAGATTATACGAAAAATACCCTCATGACATTATTTTTTCTGAAAACTGCTCAACCACTCCTGTTTTACTGACAAATAAATAAATATGTCTCGATGGATTTTTTAAATTTTGATTCCAAAATAAGGAAAATAAAAATGTGTACAAAATCAGTAACTTTTAAAACTCGCACTTTTCAAAAACATATTTCGCACCGTACACACCCTTCCTAGATGTAAAAATAAAGTTATTATTTTTACACTGAGGAAGGCATGTATGGTCTGAAACATGTAATGAAAAGTGAAAATAAGTGATGCAAAATTTGATTGTTTTCAGAAATTATTCACGCGTGAATCCTAAACAAAAAGTGATTGCAAATTTAGAGAAAATAACAATTTACTTCTTGTAGGATTTACGTTATCAATTAAGTTATGACTTAATTGTGGCAAAAAAAATGTTTGCAAGAATAATGTGAATATATTTTCTTTGCCAAATGAAATAATTTATGGTATAATTATTTTTTATGATCTCTTGAGGATCTTCTGAAGAATGTTTTATAACGACAGCTTTTCTTAAGACAACTTGTAAAATATGTATGAAGTTACATTCCATTTTCATTGTTACTAAAGCTTTACATATATCATTGATTTTAACCTGTACCTACATTTAGATAAAAGTGCTTTATAGACATACAATCTATCATTTTGTAATATAGGATATTCTCACATAATTTTATAAATAATGTTATAATTTGAAAACATGTACGTATCATATATACTTGCGGGAATATATTTTTATTTAGAAAATATTAAGAACACCATTTTCAGAACACCAAAAGATTTCAATTTAAGTTCTTAAAGTTATATATTTTCTAACTAAAATCTTTAACTTTTTAAAATTATATTCTTGGCTTAGATTCTAATATGTCTCAGAGTTGCAAAGTTTCGTAGTATATAATTTGACGATTACATTTTGAATAATATCAATTTAATGATCTTTTAATCTAATTTGTATAAAAATATTCACATTTACAGTATTCAACTAAATCGGTTTAAGATAATTTTATTTAGATTTAACTGGATTTTATTTCACCTAATTCAAGTTCTTTCTTCTTATTTCTAAAGTTTAATTGTTAACATTTCATTTACGTGGTCTATTTCTAAGATTAGAAAAATCTATGGATTTATCTAGATATGTGCAAGTATATATATACACAAATTGCTAGCAGTGCAAAAAAGTCAATTGAAAGATTCGATATTATAATTTATATATAATTCTATGAACATATGCACACGTGTACTTTAATTTAACACGCAAAAATTCGATATATTTCATAAATCGAAAAATTTCATAGAAATGGAATTATAAATGTCTCATCATTTCTGATTTCATTTATTTTTTTGATCGAGAAATTATTGATACATGTTCTTATTCATTTCAATTAGGCTCGATGGCTTGATGGTGCTCTTATTATTATTACGCATAGATTTAAAATTGGGAGCTGGTCTCAATTTCATTTTCCGAAGAAAAAATATGTAGTTAAATAATTAAGCATTTGAGATAAATTAGTAAATTGTTTATTGGTAAACATTTTTCATTTAGTAAACATAATTATACGTATGTCTTTGTGTACAACTTTTCTTGGAAAAAATACCCCGTATTTTCCGTTACTTTGTATAAAATTTACTAGTATCAAATCACAGCACTGTTTTACAGAAAATGTATTGAAAATATAATATTGTATATTATGTAATACGTAGGGTATTTTAAATGTACTTATTAGTCATTGATTGAATACCTTAATTATATGTTTTATTTATAAAGTGTCATATATTTATTTCACAATGGTGATTATTTATATTATTTATTTATGAGAATATTTATTATAATAATTGTATTTTAATGTTGTTATCGAAGATATCGCTAAAGGAACTGCATCTTCAATAGAATAAACTAATATCATAGTAATCAGTTTAAAGTGACGATTTTGTGCAGATTTTTTTTCAAATGGTATTTATATAAAAAGTGAAATTGAGACTACAAATTAAAATCAACAATGTTTTCTTCTACACTGAAGTGGCCTAAGCTTAACATTTTGAATTTTCCACTCAAAGTTTTTCTCTGTTGAATAAAATAAGAAATAAATGTATCCATTTATACAGATATAATTTCAAAAATTGCTTCAGAATTAATAGTATAAAACATATCTGAATTGTCACAAAAATCACAAGAATTTTTTTACAAAGCAATTTTTGGCCCTATCATTTATTATCGTTTTAGATTCTTAAAACTTTTTTTATTAATTATTTTGAAATTCTTAATAAACTATGTATGTTTTATAAATTTTGTAATTTACATATCTCTTTATTATTTCTCTCAAATCATTTTATTCTTCTATTCAGTATCTTATCCAAGATTGTAAAACATATGCATATTAAAATGTTTTAAATGCGTTAAAAATGTTATATTGAATAAATAAATATTTATATATATACATAAAATAAATGCACAAAATATATTAGCATAGAATTTCAAATTCCTTATTCTACGATGTGCCATAAAGTTAAGAAAATTACTTCAAATATACTAAATACGTATTCCGACATTTGTTTATGTCATTCTTATTTTCTGTTTACTCATTTGATTCGCCAATAGCTTTCTATATATTTTATTCCATAGTATTTTGGATTGAATGATTTACAAAGTGATAGTAATTGTTATATTATTGAAAGTCTATATTATTAAAATTGAAAATGAACTGTACTTTGTAAAATCGTAGACAATATAGAACTATTTCCAAAAACATAATTCAAAATATTATATATTATTGTAAAAAAGTTATATGTGTTTGTTGAATCGAAACAATGAAGAAAATATAAAGCAATAGAAATAACTGTTGTGTTTTTTTCCACAATCACAGGCGGGGCTAGGAGTTCCTACCCAAATGTAACACATTATGGTAAAACTGATGCACTTTGACTTGAAAGTTACACTTTAAATCAAAACAGTTTCATAGCTGATGAAACGAAGAAAACGAATCCAAACTCTGAAATAAAACATTATTTCAAATTATAGTTACCTACTTAATTACTAAGGTAACTATCATACCTCAAATTATAGTTACCTACCTAGGTTAAAGTGACGAAGTGAAGTTTAGAATTGGGTGAGTTGATTTTGTTAATTTTAGATAAACCTAAGGCTTGTGCAATTTTATAATGACGATTTTTTTATGAATCAAAACACTGTTTTTTCCACTGAGTTAATTTTTCTCAACATGTTTCGAAGGCTTTACACCGTCATCACCGGAAGAATGATATAAGCTGTTAATTTATACCATTTTACCTTATTTTTAAACTTGTAAGTGATCATCGTTCCGGCAGACACGTCGCGATAAAAATTGCTTAAAATCTCAAGACTCCTTATCTCAAATGCTATAATATAATTAAATCGCCATCTGGAGATAAAGACGTAAATTTGACACTAAATATAAAAATGATCAATCTTTTTCAGAATGTGTTTCCTACAGTATATAATTATTTTTTACAGAAAACATTTTTTTAATATCATCTTAATTCGCCTTAATTATATCGCACTCCCGATGATGAGGGTGTAAAGCCTTCAAAACATGGCGAGAACTAACTAACTAAAAAGTGGAAAAACAGTGTTTTAATTCTTAAAATACTATTTTGTTAACTTGATGTCGCAGGATATGTTGCAACTCCAAATCCTGCAAAATAAGGCTATCCGTTTATCGCTCCAGGCTCCGGGCTCCAGGCTCCGTTTATAAGGCTATCTTCATGGACCAGGATCACACAACTGTACCCTAGAATCGGGAATCCCTATGATAGATGAATTTATTCTGAAACTTGCCGAACGTTTTTACAAAGGACTCCCTTCACATCCAAATCCCACAATAAAATACCTCTCAAATTACGACCCAAACACCTCCAGCCGCCACAAGCGCCCAAAATCGATCGTCCTCCAGAGGAACACTCCGGGCCACATAAATTATGCCCCCGCATAAACCAACAACCCACCAAATCACCTTGCAACAATATTCCCATCAGACGTAAGAGGAAAAGCCAGCAAAGCTCAAGCTGATTATGGAATTTTTATAAATTCATTCTTATGTTTTTTTATAAAATTAATTTTAATCTGTTTAATTATCATTTTTATATTATATACTTTGTGCCAAAACTACGTAAAATCCGTGCCATGATAAATGCATATTTAAAAAAAATGCATCAGTATTGGGGAAGAAATATAGAATAAAAAAATACTTATCAATTTTGAATATTGATTGATTTATTACATACAATATTTGACATAATATGTTTTCTAATTTACTTAATTAAACATCCTGTGATACTTTTGAATAATATTTTCACAGTATTAATTTGTAAAACAATGCAACACTTACAAAGTAGACGGAAACATACGAAAAATAACGAGTACATTGTAAAAGAAACGCGGATAGAATGTTCATATATACTGTTTCTTTAAAATCATTTATTAGTTAATAGACAAGTTTTCAATCATAATAAAATAACAAGCTTTTAGGCATCTGAAAATTACAAAACAATGAAAAGTAAATCTTGGATTATTTGGTAAGTAGTTATGATTGAATATAAAAATAAATCATTTAATGTGTTAACGAAAGTAATAAATAAGCTAAGTATTTAAAATATTGAATAAAAGTGTGATTTTCCAGTTATATCGTTGTTTTCAATTTTTTTTTTTGTGTAATATTTAAAAACAATATCGTTTATATAATGAATAAATTGTTATGATAATATAATATTATCTATTGCATTTTTATGGCAATTCATGTATGGAGTTTTTGAACTTAAAATAAGTAGTACATTAGCTTCTTAAAAATTATTTATTTATTCATTGTAAAAATAAGAAAAAGTGAATATGTGTTTCGTATAAACATCGGAAATAATTAGTGTGTATGTAATACTAAATAAAATTGGTTCTTAATTGTTGAAAATACATACAAGATTTTTTATAAGCATAGAGTACGATTTCATAATTTAATCGGATATCAACGTTTTACAGTTAAAATATTGAAATATGAAAGCTTGAATTCTTGAACGAATTATTTCTAAGTTAATTGTTTAACTGAAGTAGCACGTTTTGCGTAAACATTGTAACAATTAATATTTTCTCCTACATGTTCTCTACAATAATTAAACATTTCTTATCATATCGATATGCCATTCATATAAATTAACAACAATTTACTAAATTCCAACGCGGCATACACATAAGGCGCAATGAGCTATGCTCTTCAAGAGATAACTGATTACGAATAAATTATTATAATAAATTAAACTATATTTGGGATCTACTCAATTCAAATAAACTTTAAAGATCGAATAAGCATTTAAATAAAGTAAAGTTTTAAATATTTATTTTATGATTCGTGGATTAAAGGAAATACAACTTTTCTAAGTTTTACTAAAATTAATATTTGTTAGTCAAAATAAATAATTATGTAAAATACAACATATGGAACCGATTACACCTTAGCTCATGCCTTTGTGAAATTTCTTATATATTTTTTTGCTACTTTCTTATGTTAGATACTCTGAATAAATTGTTGATCTTGTTACATACAAACACACCTGAAACTGGAAGCTTATCATAAAGTCTAATATCATACCTACAGTGCTATTCTTTACATATAAATAATTGCAGCATAGAAACTTTGTCTCCGTTTTATCAATGTTTGAAGCTCTTTCGTTTTGCGATAGAAAAGATCAAGATTGAATTTTTTTTAACACTTCGGTAGCTTAGATTGATATTTATTTACTTGACAATTTTATTTGATTAATTTTAGCATAATTTTCAATATTGGATATATATCCTTATTGGTTCAGAAAAAAAAACTTTTCTTCGTTTTCAACTAATTAAAAAACATTTTCTAAAAAATAATTTTCGTTAGTTTTCGTGAAGCAATCCCGCAGTGTCCTTTCGAGTAAAGAAATGGTCTACACGTTATTTAAAAAGTAAAATATCTAAGAAGTATAATTGTATCCCATGATGATTTAGCGTATTTATTATGTATTTAACATTGAAAGATGAAAATCATCTTTTTGACATTGAAATTATTTTGTCACAGCACTTGATGAATTTTACATAATATATTCACACGTTTGCTCATATTTCACGTCTAGCTTAAACGAAGAATCAAACATTTTGTACAAAGTAACACATTAACTGTTTGCTGTTTTCATTAATACACTCAATTGCACATCGAATTAATGAATTGAAATCTTAAATAATTAATTACGCATAACTAAAATAATTTTACTTTTAAAAGAAATGCGAAAACATTGGGAAATGGGAAGTATTTCTCCTTCTCTTTATCAAAAGGCTTTGAGATTAGAAAGACACACACAAGGTTCCACGAATATTGTCTAATACCATAAGTGAAGGTTCTACCTTATCGACGTACAAGCTGATACACTTTCTTGAAGGGTAACACTAAATTTACATATGTATATAATAATTTTATTTACATTTTATTCACACCTATTTTTTTTCTTGGTTTTTCAAAATGACTTAAATCTAAACAATGAACTCGTATAATAATCGTCTTCGGTGAAACTCGAATTTTTAACCATATGAAGATAGCTTTATTCATACCATAAAACATATTGATAAACCATTTAATGTTGGATTAATACGTTTGTAAGTACGAGTATATATCATAAATTAATAGTATAATATTATATTTTGCACAAAAATGCTTAAAAGAAAACTTAAAGATTACAGTTTTTAGATGCTTTCCACATGATAGATATAAAATCCACCTAAAATGAAATGATGTATGTAAATTATTGATAGATTTAACTAACATATAAAATGTTGAGAAAATGTTTCGTCAAAGTTTTAAGTACAGTTTTCGTATTAAGGAGTATTTACAATTTATTATGAAATGGATCTTGAAATCAAGAAGAAAGGATAAGTTTAATAATAATATATTTTAATATAAATCTACTTTTTGTGAATCTGAATGAAACATATAGAATACGTAACATTAAATACATTGGTACAACAAATATTTTTTCAAACTACACACAAATTGATACATTTTTAACCTATAAACATTTTAAGCATTTTCTTACTCATTACTATGTGTACATTCAAGCAATTCTAGTTTATTTTATAGCAATAACTATAACGTAATGAAATATTTAATTATTTACGCAGTTATAAAAATCAACTTGAACAATTCAGGCCTAAATTAAAAATATTCAATATTTTAATAATAAAAACGGTTTAAATTAATGAAAATAAAGTAAGGGATTATTTTATTGTTGTGCATGTATTAATTAATTAAAAAATAACTTCTAACTAAGGGTCAAATCTAAAAATAATAGTGGTTATTATAGTATGGATTATATTACACGAATGCATTCTGAATAGAAGAGAATATTTCCTAAACTCGAACAGATAAAGCGTGAGATACTTTGATTATTTCTACCGACCAACAGTTATAGTGACAAGATATTTTACATAATACAAAATCTACATTGAAATACATAACTGCAATTATACATACATTTAAAATAAATTGAATTTCTATTAATTGAAAGAGTTTTCCATGTCGTAGATTGAGCTGCTCTTTAATTTAAGTATTTGCTATCAATAACGTATATATTTTATAAACGATTGTTATGTTGTCAATAAACAAAATATTCCCATGTAAACATAGTTTCCGACACACACGTATGTCTTTCAATACAACATAACATTTGATAAAAGACTGCGCTTTACAATTAATAATTGATCCATATTAAAAAATTGCGAATGATTCAAAACTATCAAAAAAATTGTAAAGAGGTAAAAATTAATACTGATTTTAAAATTAAAAGTGTATTGAAATGTTTTGGTCACACCATTTTGTAACACATTCCCAAAATTTGACAGAACATGTTTTCTTCTATGCGTCCGATACACTTATGACTCCATTATTCGTCCCGGTCTTGAATTTGTCCAATTTAGTTATGTTAAAAGTCAATAGTACACATCTTGCGATTAATAAATAAATTATTTTAAAATTCTCTTCGAATCTTGGAATCTTTTCAAATTAAATTTACTTCTCTTAGCTGTAAACATCTGAAATTCCAGACCTTAGAAGGAATCAAATTTAACAAATAAAACTAAATATATCCGGAAGTACATATGACGTACTATGAAAGATAAATACTCTTTTGTATTTTACTCAGTCCGTCAATTTTTTTGATTGAGTGACATTTTTATCTCACACATTCCAGAGGATCTTTACTCGACAGAAGTATTAAGAGTCTCGAAATGGCTAAAGGGATGTTCGGTAAAAGCAGTTCAATTTCCTTTTCAACCTTGAAGGACACGATAATTGTATTGATTACATGTTCTTAAGCAGAATTATTATATTAAAAACCTCTCACACCTGTTGTGTGTTAAAACAATCAACACCTTATTTTAATGGTTTTATAATAACCCGAAGTTGTAGCATTTCAACAAAAGCATCACACCTGAGCTGATAGTAAAATCGTTGAAGTGTAAGAAAATTATTTAGACAAATTCAAGCTGCATAGATCATTTGGCCACGACTGGAGTGTGAAATAAACACTTGGGATGTCGGTTCGCATCTTTGTTGGATGTATGAATATTAGCAGTTGCAATTCGCGTTCTGGGGGCCCTGCGGGGGCTCGGTGAGCCTCTGCCCCTTAGCTCCTCCAGCCATCAGGTTGGGGTCCGAGTCCAAGCTCTCCGACATCTTGTCGCAGATTATGTCAACTAATCTCTCGAACACCGCCTGAAATACAAACAAACAAAATTTTAACATCTTAGATATATTTAAAAAATATTATTATTTACGTGACGATTTAATATATTATGCAATAATTGTCCATACGCAAATATATTCACATGACACTTTTTAATTTCACAGAAATACTGCATAGAAACCAACAAATAACTAACTAAGCATCACGCCATTTATTCCACAGGGGTAGGCATAGATGATGGACCAAAGGATTATGTTAGGTTTTAATATTCGAGCCTTTCCCGGCAGAACATCGTAAGCGAAAATTTGAGCATTTTCGTTTTTTCGGTTTTTTCCGTTCCAAATAAATATCCGCACCGACTGGCAAAAATATCATAAGAAATGGATCAGCAGAAGTAAAAATAAATACATGTTTCACTTTATCGTATGATTTAAATTGAAAAAGATCAGCTAAGCAAAACATCGTAAGCGTCCTATAAAAGAGTATAATTTTATTGTATATTCCAAAACTCACCGCTTACGACAAAAATATATCGCGAGCAAGTTCAAACATGATCCATAATAATAATAATATTCGTCTTCCGGTCATCAGTAAAAATAATATTCATTATACATTTTAATTTACTTGAGACGATACTTGTGTCATAGTTTTGAGTTTCTAAAAATAGATAAAAGTGGATTATTTTTGCTTGCTTAGGGAGATTATAATAATTTAAATTGCATAAAACTTTAAGGTAAGTTAAGCAGTTTACAATAATTTTGTAATGGTTATTTTGTGTGCATTTAATTATCATTTAGAATATAATAATACATACAAATTAGAAATCATTGTTTTTCCACTAAATTATTCGATAGGTATGGTACCTATAGTATAGAATACCTACACTTGTTTTATTATGAGGTAGTTTAAGCATACTTCATGTGGAGGTTAGAATTTTTCGTTTTGTAGCGCGAAAATGTGATTATTTCGTTTTTATTTTGTCGATTATTATAGAAGGTTTTAAAAAAAATAGATTAAACATTTATTCCGGATATTTAATGCTAATTATTTTTTACTGTCCATGCTGAAACATTCCCTACTAGTAGTCAATAGGTACACCGAATAATTTAGTGTAACGAGAAAAGTTTTCATAATTTGTTTTTAAATTTAAATCCGTTATTCGAAAAACAACGTAGGCATAACATAAATTATACATAGTATTTAATACTATATCTTTAACAAATAACAGTATAAAACTTTACAAGTAAATGAATAATTTCCAGACTGGTGGGTCCGGGTCACGTACGTAATTCTCGATTCCAGCAAATTATGGAAATGGCATTTGATGAAATGAGAGGTGATAATGCAATTAATAATAATGATTGCTTCATAACAACTGACAATATTTTAGAGAATGTGCCTACATCATCATCTTCAATTTATCCTGAAAAAAACGTAAACATTCCTCCACCTAATTCTGAAATAAGTGAACTAGAAATGTCATTGCTTTGTGTTTGTAGCGTAAAAGTTTCCCTCAAAACTTCACCTTAGTAAAAATATTTATAATTTGATTAGCAATTTTTAACAAAAAAAAATTTAAGCAATCATAGAATGGTAAATTAAAATGAATAGCGGAGTGATACCTTTTTTTATAAAAATAAAAATAAAATCTCTTTCAATTATGATTCAGCTTCCTTACAAATTCACATTAATTTGTGACAAGCAAAACATCGTAAACGATATCGTAAGCGTACAGCGCATTCACGGAGAACTTCAATGGGTACGGCAAAACATCGTAAGCGCCAAAAGTACTTGAATTTGAGACAATTATTGGGTTTTTCTTTAACCACAATTAACAGTTACAAAATTAAAGAACTAGGTTTTTTTTTTAAATTGATTCATTAAACATAGCCTTAGATATTTAAAAAAAACCTCCTCCTGTAAAATGCACTTTTTACGCTTACGATCTTCTGCCGGGAAAGGCTCGATATAATCCTTTGAAATAACTAAATGTGCTGAATAATTTATAACAATTTTATGTCATTGAAATTTATAAATATTTAATTATAAGTTCTAAACAATTATTTTAATGATTTTTTTAATGTTGGATATAATTATTTTTTGTTTTTAGTGATATAGATATAGTGTGTCGATATTAATTCCCTCATAATTTAACATTCATGTAACACATTATATATCACATTATCTGTAAAGATGAAGACTAATGATTTATTCCATACCTTGACATTAACGTTTTCCTTGGCGCTTGTCTCGAAAAATTCAACTCCAAGTTGATCAGCCAACTGCTTTCCCCTTTCGAAGCTGATCACCCTCTCTTCCTCCATATCGCACTTGTTTCCCACTAAGATGACCTGAGCATTGTCCCACGAGTAAGTCTTGATTTGCGTTACCCTGTAAAAGCAAGAATCACCAAGTTCAGAGGATGTAAATAAATCGAAGTCGGGAAAACATCACTTTCTATCTTTATATCCATGAATAACCATTATCGTAAATTGGGACCGTTGGGTAAGTTTATCCTATGAGGCAAACTTATGACTCTGCAAAAACCCTCGGAAGTGTTAGAACGTGTTTTGAGGTTAAATTATTTGCTTTCCGTTTCATATAAACTATCAGTCTACTAGCATGAATATGTTCATTTAAATACAAAAAATACAGAAAACAATTAACAAGTTCAAGTTGTTATGGTATTTTTTACACCAATTTAATAAATAATTAAAGAAAACGATGTTTTTTTAACTACTTCTATGTTTGCCTTTATTTCGACAGCTACCGGTTTCGCCAGGCTAGCGAGTGGAAATAGTTAAAAAAAACATCGTTTATTCAATAATTATTTAAAATGAACTTCCATCAACAGATTTCAGCAAAATAATTTGATTACCAATTTATTTGCTTTAAGAAGTAGCTGGTTTCGCTCCCACTGGAGTTCGTCGGGATAACGAAACAAAATAAACTGATTTTGTTCGTTACCCTGACGAAGAACCCCTAGATTCTATAAAATTATATTTAATAATGTCACACACAAATTGAGTGCTTCATACTAAAACATATTGTTATTGTTTTCGTATTCATAATCGTCTGTTTACATCTCTGTGGTACCTACATGAAGACATCTTCATTTTACATATATTTACAATGTATATTGAGGACGTTTCTTTTTGTATTTTCATTAAAGGTATCCTTTTTTTAAATTGAATAAGCAAGGATCATATATTCCTCTTCTTATCTGTAGAAAACTAGACTGTGTAAAGTAGATGATATAACCTGGACTCCCTTTTGTAGCAAGCCAAATTTTATTTTTGTAAAATAAGAAGAACACATTTAATTAAAACACCCTGTATGTACAAATCAGCGGTTTAAAAAAAATTGGCCCCGTGGTATAAAACGAGCGTTCGGAGACATCTTAAGAAGGACTAGACTTACCAATCTTGCACGCTATTGAAGCTCTCCTCGTTGGTGATGTCATACATGAGAATGAATCCCATCGCCCCTCTGTAGTAAGCTGTGGTAATGGTTCGGTAGCGCTCCTGTCCCGCGGTATCCTGAAAATTTAAACAGTACGTGTTTAAACTTAAGATGCCAGACGAAAAGATTTTGCAGATTTTAAGAAAAAATCTGCAACAAAAAATAAATATTTTGATTACAGAATACGTGACGATCAAATAAATTTATCAGATGACGCCAATCTCTGATTAGGTAAGACTTCTTCCGAAATCTGTATAACTTGGAAAAGAAAAAGAGACGTACACGAGAAACGAATTCAGATATCCGATATTGAGTGAAATGATGGCATAGAAGTTTAATTTATACAAATGAAAACATCGGTTTTCTAGAAGTTTTATAATAATTTAAATGAATGACATGTTTTGCCGGTCTAAGGCATAATCAAATAACATACAAAATTCATAGAGGTTTTTCAGGATAGAAAAGCGTCGAGGTGTACAAGCGTGATGGTTTATTTGTTAGATCTGAATAGATCTAAGGTAGGCAAAAATAAAATAAGAATAAATAAAATATTTGGTTTGCGTATACTTTCATAAAAAAAATAATAGAAGTTTTTTTAAATCTATAGTCTACAGTATTGCATTCAAAGAAATTTTCTTAGAAATCTGATGTATCCCGTAAATGCTTTTCAACTGTTCTTATACGTCGAAGTGCTTTTCAATGTGAAAACACAGCCTGCATGTTGAAGTAACGCAAGTTTGCACAGCTTGCGAGTTTCGACTCGGGGAGTATTTACTCAATGAAAGTCACTTGGGTTATTTTCATCGGAGTGAACGATTTATTTAGTGATTAATTTTATCTCTTTTGTCCCTCTGACTGACTCATCCAAGTGAATGCGAATGACAGGGACCTATTTAAATAATAATATTTATGTCCCATTACTTGTTCTATGGATTGACGTATTTTGAATATTAAGCTGTTTTCTATTTCCCATTTGTTATTAACTCCTAACACTCCTAACCAGCTCACAAAACATTGTATTATTTTTTCTTTATTCTAATATTTTCGTAATTTAAAGATTATTCGTGTGTATTATTTGTGGAATGGAATGGATGTAGAGATTGGAGATTATTTGTGGAGAGGGCAAATTCATGATACTCGTAAATCCCGCCGAAATGTGATTACATAGAAGAATATGTGAAATGACGATGTTTGAAAGAATATAAATGACGGCAGATGAATGCACCTTTCGTAAAATTGAAGAAAAAAATCACAAAAAGGTTTGGACGTACGAAACAAATAGTGGTATTATAATAATTAAAAAGTTTCAAACAAGCCGTTGTGAATTGATAAATAAGTAAAGGTAAGGATAGGGAAAAAATGCTTTATAAAGTAAATCATTTACCAAGTCCAAAAAATTCACGAGAATTCTCGTCACATTTAAATGTAGTAGAATCTCGTAAAAAAATGTCAGAATATAATAAACCGTCTATGAATGCTTTTTGCAGATACTTCTGGTAAACGACGTATATTTTATATTTTGTTTAGTGACTATCGTAGATCTTTTGTTTTTATTTTAGTATAATGATACTGAAAATGATGGTAATAATTTGTTATGTATATAGTTTCTTGAACAATGATGTCAAACTCCATATTTAATAATTAATACGAATGAAAACGTCTATTTTCTAGAAGTTTTATAATACCTTAGACAGGCGAAACATGCCGTTCAGGTAAAATATAATAAAACTTCTAGAAAACAGATGTTTTAATATTTGTTATACTCTAAAGTAAAGCATTTATAGTGTTGGCTTGACATAACACAATAAGGCAAATCACTTCACTGTATGATAAGAGATGTACGTGCAGATTACTCAAAAATGCAAATCCGTATATGCTAAAACTTTATTTAGTTGTCAGTTACGCTTAAAGTTATAAAACGTCAACAATTTCCTTACTGGATACCGCACCGGCGTAACCCGCCCGGCTGGAGGTATTGTCTTCAGAGAATTTTCCTCTCTAATGCCTCGGGTTATGTTAGTCTAAATAAGCTTTAGCAATTTACTGAAATTGGCTTAGTTATTCAGTCTCGTATACCCACACAAATAAGGGTCGCATTACGGAGACGGGAGTAATTGTATCGTGTTGTGTAGGAGCTCCTATTATTTTATGTTCGTAAAACAAACATGATGGATGTGATGTACTTTCGAGGTAATTATTCCTTTTATAACAATTCTGTTTTTCATGTTTGATCATAGGGCTCTTGTTATTTTATTAATGTTATTTTATTAATTTCTTCAAAATTTTGAGTTTTAACATGTATTTTATGTAAAAGTTTTTAATTGTATTTATTTTTGCTTGAATAAAGATGAATCCCTGTTCTGTAAAATGATGTAAAATATTACGTGTACTAAGAAAACCGTAGATTTTCTTTAACATGTTTGAAAGCGATTTATACATACTTATATTTAAAAAACACGCTTTCAAACAATTAATATTAGGTCCTTACATATGAAATTGGCGTTTTGCCGTACTGGCAACTTTGATCTGGAGACCAAAGTTGATAATGAAGAATTGAAGGCTATTGTGGAAGCGGATCCATCGCAAACCACGTCCGAGTTAGCTGCAGGCTGCGGTGTTAGTGATAAAACTGTTTTAATCCACTTGAAGCAAATTGGGAAGGTGAAAAAGCTTGAAAGGTGGGCACCTCACGAATTGAGTGAACTACTCAACCGGCACAATAATGAAGGGATTTTGAATCGAATCATTACCTGTGATGAAAAGTGGATCCTGTATGATAATCGGAAGCGCTCATCGTAATGGCTGAACCCTGCCGAACCAGCCAAACCATGCCCCAAGCGAAAATTGACTCCAAAAAAGTTACTTGTGAGAATTTGGTGGACTAGTGCTGGTGTCGTTCGCTACAGCTTTCTTAAATCTGGCCAGACGATTACGGCAGATGTCTATTGTCAGCAACTGCAAACCATGATGGAAAAGCTAGCTGCTAAACAACCGAGGCTGGTTAATCGCTCTAGGCCACTGCTGCTTCATGATAACGCTAGACCACACACTGCACAACAGACGGCTACCAAATTAGAAGAGCTTCAATTGGAATGTCTAAGACATCCACCGTACTCTCCGGACCTTGCCCCAACAGATTACTATTTTTTTCGAAATTTGGATAACTTCTTGCAAGGGAAAAAATTCAACTCCGATGGGGCAGTCCAAACCGACTTCAAAGATTTTATTGATTCCCGTTCGAATGTTTTTTTAGTAAAGGGATCGATGAACTACCTATGAGATGGCAAAAGTGCATAGATAGCAATGGTAAATACTTTGATTAAATAAATATATCATATTTAAAAATAATCAACTTTATGTTCCTCCCATACAAATCGCCAATTTCATATGTAATGAAATAAAACGATGTTTATTTAACTTCTTCCACTTTTGTCTTTATTTCGACAGCGATCGGTTTCGCCAGGCTCGCTGGCATCGACAGACTGGCTTGTAAACTGACCTTGTAAACAATTGTTTTCATAATAAAAGTGTTAATTATTTCACATAATTTAAACTAAATTTAGGACGTCCAAAATCTTGGTTACAGAAACATTCTGTTTTATTACAAATGCAAGTTCGTGTAATTAATAAACAAAAACAATGAATAATAGGATATTTTAGACTTCTAGACCGCTTATCATGTACGCTAGTCGTGGTCTACGAAAACACTTCTGGTTCCATTCGTATCAATTAAAAATGTTATTATATATTCACTATTCAAACGTTACTTGTGATAATAGCATTATGGTGCTCACATTATTTTTTTCATGCTGTCTTCTTTTTCCTGGCTATAGCCCTATGCGATCAGTTCTCCAGAGGGTTGCTCTTCCTGTGAAGTTGATTCCCAACTATCCATCCATCTTTAAGAAGATCTCTCACGAGGACGAGTCCCGTGAGGCTGATTAATTAGTGTGCATTATATGGGAACATGGTGGTGTCCATTCACGGGACATGAACATATCAGTCTCGCCTTCGCTATCAATCCATCTTAACATATCCTCAGCTTCACATATTAATGTAATTCTTCACATATTGATGTCTTCACGTGATCTCTTGATGTTTTGCTGCTATTATTCTTAATGCTTTCGAATTTCATTACATTATGTTATTTCATACTCAATCATATACATGTTCTTGTACGGATTGGTACAAGAACATCTTATAACTTTTAATTTCATTAAAATATCACAAAAATATAAAAATATCAACAATTTTATTTCAATATACGGTCATTTTTTTAAAAGGTCTTCATAACAAGAGTTCCATCATTAAAATAGTTCGCGAGGCTGACTCCGCTCGCTGTGCTGAGAGTTTAAGTATCCCACTTTTTCCTCGCAACTTCCAACATCAGCCTAAATTTATTAAAATTTCATATTTATGCACCAGATTATCAAGTACAAAAAAATAGGAATGCCAGATATTGACATTTTGATATAGGGTATAGTATAAATAATGAAACATAAAAATAGTGATTATAACTTGAAATAATTAAAATTAATGAAAAGATTTGTTTCCTAGAAGTTTTATACGATTTTATAGGATTAACGTGTATCGTTTTGCTAAGGCATTAACAAATGCGCATTTGATAATGCCTAATAATGCTTGTCATTCACACAAAATATAATAAAACTTCTAGAAAACAGGCGTTTCATTCATATTTATGATTTGATATAAAGTTTTACATGGAATAAATTAACAATTAAACGTGAATTCATTCCATGTATAATTGTAATTTCTAATTACTGGTTTACCCACTTTTATTGTGTTTGCTTATAATAATATTATTTGCAGCTTCTTCACCTAATTAATATTAACAGTGACAATACCCTTTCATTTGTTGTACGTATAATTGTCCCTTCTAATCACTGTTTTTTCCCACCTTTGTTATATTTGTTTGTAAAATTGTCAACAGATTTCGCATACTTAATTTTAACTATGACTATCCACAGTAATGTTTTTTTTTTTGCCCTATAAATAGAAAGTTTTTTCATTCGTTACTTTAGTTTATTGTAACCCCTGATGATGCCAACACATCGGTATTGGCGAAACAGCTGTCCCGACACTCTCAGTGAATAAAAAAAAATTGTGATATTATAACAGTGCTTTCAATTTTAACAGTGAGAAAGTAATTTATTTATTTTATTTTTAGTGGAGTTAACAATATAAATAAAGCAGATTAAAATAAAATCTAGTTTCATACTTGTATTTCATTACGTCTAAATCAATATTATTTTTATTCATTGGTCCTCTGTTAAAATTGTGTATTCAAATAACATGAAGTTTCACCCCAGTGACGGTACTCCCATAGGAGCCTAAAAGCCCGGCTTGCGTAAGAAATTTTGAATCAAAACTCCCCAAATCTAAGCGATGTTATCGCGAGTTTGACTCGTCCCTAAATAAAAGAAGATAAAATATATATATTTGCAAAGATTATCTTGGACTTCGTAAATAATCGCACCTGCACAAAAAAAAGTTGCTTAAAGCCTGGATGGACGGAGCCAGCGGATATTGATGTGTGGATTTGGATGATGTCCGGTGTACAAAATGGAGTTAACCAAAAAGTTTTGAGGAGTCTTGTCCAAAGGCGATTTATATTTGGTGCAATACACATATTCTAAATTTAGTTGAGGGTATGTCATTTCTGAGATGTGTTTATAAATTCTGTCTAGTCATAATATTATATCTTCTGTGAGTTTTGTAGACTTACTACAGCGAAGAAAGCTACATCCTTGGAATACGTTTTCGTTTGACTGTCTATTTATATTACGTATACATAACATACTTAAAAATCGGATGGGCTTGCCTTACTGGTTAACCCTAGGTACGCCACTGTTTCACACTAGTCTTTCATTTCGTCTACATTAATATTATTATTATTTATTGCTCCCCCCCTCTTACCAGTTACAACTGTAGAAAGGCGAATTTTTAATTAAAATGTTCAAAGTATTCTTTTACTTTGAATTTGCAATAATTTTCAAGAGTTTATTTATAAATTCAGTAGATACTTTAGATTATGAATATAAATGTTTTAAGAATGTTATTTAAAAAATTTCTCTTCCGTTATTTTCTTTTTAACATCAGTTTACATTAACATTTAAAAATTTATACAATTTCAAAAGGAATTTAAGTAAGAGACATCCGGACTCCGTTGTTAAATATTTTCTAAGAACCAACTTGTTAGACGGAATGGAAAGTAAAAATGCTATAAAATGTAATCAACCAATCTAAAAATACTTTTATTCGAGTTATGATTTGTTCTTTTGACAAATACTTTGTCAACAACCAGGTTTGGGTATCATTCTAAATCTTATTTTGAAATACCATTTTAATTAGCAAAATAATTTTTATTTTTTAAGATTCTCATTGTGTAATATTTATTAAGTAAATTGAATTAATTAACACACATGACAATGTTATTTCGTTTATAAAAATAAGTTTGACAGGTGTAAAAATAATTTTTTCATTTGTTCCATTGACAATTTGAATAATTTCTTCAATAATATTTTTAAGTTCTTGTTAAAAATGGCTGAACGCAGTTAATTAAAAAAACGATGGATACATGGAATACAAATTAAATAAATACAAAAGTCCGGATCGTCCAGCTGACAACAAGTGCATCATCTAAAAGAACATTATTTGTTAATTATTTTTATCAACTTATTGAACGCTAAGGCTGTAAGAACACTGTGGAATTCCATAGATATATACTGTAGCTTTGTTTAATCCAGTAATTATTAAAAAAATTAAAAAAACACGTCATGTTTCGGAGGATACCTCCATCTTCAGGTGTAAAAATATAATAAAAACTAAATAAATTTGAGTTACGCCTGAAGATGAAGGTATCCTCCGAAACATGTCTTGTTTTTTAATAAAATGTTTAATGATTAGTGGATTAAACAAAGTAATTTTTAATTTCCTAAGTAATTTATTTTAATATTGTTATTTTATTTTATATTGTTTGTTTAAGATTTATTTTGTGGACGTTGGAGATCGAAGTGTGCGCGGGAGATGCCTATTGGTGACGATGAGGTTCGCAACCCATCACACCGCGTCTCTCGCAGGGGAGAAAAAAGAAGGATGGAGTGCCATATCGGTTAAAGTGTGACAGTCCATTCTTCTGCCTACCTTTAAGGAGAGACGGTGTGCTGATTAGTTAGTTAAACATACATTACATATTTATTAAATAATATAAATTTAAATTATAAAAAGATGATGCCCTTATTTAATAACCGGGTATACGGTTACCCCTATGCATTATGCACAATACATTAGAAACTGAAATAAAAAATATCGTTTTTACGTTATCGGGAATAATTTTTTTTTTCCCCTTGAATACAACAGGTCGTTTGAACCCAATTACTGTATACAATATATTTTAGCATTTTAACATGTGCACCATCCAAAAAGAACATTTTGTGTTAAATTATTTTTATTTCGTTATTTTATTTTATATCGTTGTATTTTATATTATTTGTTTTAGATTTATTTTGTGGGTGTCGGACGATCGAAGTGTGCACGGGAGATGTCTATTGGTGGCGATGAGGTTCGCAACCCATCACACCGCGTCTCCCGCGGAGCGAAAAGAGAAGGATGGAGTGCCGCATCAGTAAAAGTGTGACAGTCCATTCTTTCTGCCTACCCTTTCGGGGAGACGGCGTGATGGTTAGTTAGTTAGTTAGTTATATATTTTAGCTGTTATATTGATAGTTTAGCTCGTGACGTGGTAGCCAATCTATCGCCCATTTTATTGTCAGATGAATTCTACACCAGACCAAAGACAGTGTGACAATCACACTGCCATCACTGGGAATCGAACCCGGGACCTTCGGTATGGAAGTCAGAACTCTTACCACATTGCCACAAAGGTCAACATTTCATTGTTGACTTAATCGTAATGCACTAACCGAGTTTTCAAAAAAAAATAATTATAATATCGAAGAATCACTGTGTTTCCAATTATAATGTACTAACCGGGTTTTCAAAAAAAAAGTTGATAATATCGAAGAATCGCTGTGTTTCCGCCAAAAACAATGGATTATATAATCGTATATACGAGTATGTTTCATTTTTCTTATTTTATCGGAGGCGTTTTAAAGCAATACTAGCATCATCGGAAACACAGTTTAAACTTCATTAGCTCATATGATGGAGTTTTATTACCTATAATATGTCGAACAAAATCAATTCGAAGGTGGAAAAATCAGTCTATATATTCATAATTCTTTTTTTAGCTACAACAATGTTTTTTTAATAACGAGTTAAAATTATATTCTCGTGCGATCGATTATCCCAATCTTTTGCAGAATAAACAAGAATCTAATTTCCTGTGTCCGACATCTCGTATGAACATCCAAGGCGACGAATTAATTAGGGGGTTCGAAGTAATTTCCGTTTTATCCCATCATATCGTCAAGCCATACAAGGTCAGATAACATTAATCTTGATTAATGTAACTCTTACGAAATCTGTGTATATATAAAACATTCGCATTAGTTCTTTTAGATTAGTAACACTAAAAAATATTAACTTCATATTTAAATAAAACTTCATATCTTATACGGATATCACAAAATTTTAAATGTACCTACTCTAATAAAATACTATATGAAAAAAAAAAATTTAACGATGTAAATGCAACTAGAAAACGAGGAAGACCGAGGAAAATGTGACACGATCAAATAAATGTAAAACAAGCCGAAAAAATCGACGTACGTGTATGTCACGATGTATGAATGTTGAGGAAGCGAGAGAAGTATGCCAGGAATGAAAAGTGTGGCAGTCCATTATTTCTGCCTACTCCTTTAGAGAGACGGCGTGATGGTAAGTAAGCTAGATAGTTTTACTCGAATACTTTTGTATTTCACAAGTTTTTTCAAAACAAGGATTTAAAAAATATACAGGTATATGATGTTCCTTGTTAGTTGCAATTATGCATGCAATTGTTAATACGATAATCAAGGTACTATAAATTCAATAGAATTATAATCATATTGTATAGGTACATACACATTTATTTTTGAGATGTTTTTACTTCAGTTTCAATTACAATGTATAATAATTATCAAATAAAGCGTTTTTTGTGTATAAAGTGCCGGAATAAATTATATCAACCAAAAATATTATATATATAAGAATTTCGAAAGGACTTGTGCACGAATATCTTTAAAGTTTTAAAACCCCGAGGCAGAAGGAATTCAAGAAGTTGATTATCTATTGTTCCAGTTTCAGATCTCCCCGCCTGCCTTGACCCAGAATCCAGGAGATTGCTTCCTGAAGATTATTGGCTACTTTATCTTTTGCCCCATAATGTCAGATAATTGATTGCCAAAACTACACAATCTTTTTCAGCCTTAGCAACAGTTAATATGTGTATTTTTAACTGTAAAATTTATTTGATCCATATAAAGAAAATAGCTAACAGAATGTACATAAATACGATATATGATAAAATATCGAGCACAAAAGAAGTATAGAATCTAAGGAAGATGGTTGTTTCCTCTGTTTAAACGAATAGATGATAAATTAATGGTTATAAGTTGTAAGAAAATAAAGTCGAGGAAGACCGAAAATAATATGGCGTAACCAGAAAAATCAACGCATATATAGAAAGTAATTACGATTATACCTCAAATAGAACCGTGTTACGTTCCATTCTTTTCTGACTACCCCTCCGAGGGAACGCCATGCTCGTGACTTAGTTGATTGGTTATTTTTAATGTTTGTATAATAGGAAAAAAATAGTTAGTTAGAAAGTTTCAATCCTGGGATTGGTTTGCAACAATTTCTTCCATTCTTCCCTGTCCTGTGCGGCTGTTTTGAAATCTGTATATGAGCAGCGCACGTCCACCAACAGGTCTTCCAGGTACTCTCGGCGTGGGCGTCCCCTAGAATTTGTCCCCTCGGTCATACCCTCCATTATGGCATGCAACAGACCTTCTTGGCGTATTACATGGCCGATCCATCTTGCACGCCTTTCGGACAAGGTCCTGAGCAGGTGCCTTCCTCCTTCGATTTCTTGAAGAACTTCCTCATTCATGATGTGGTCTCTCCAGGAAATTCCTAATAGTCTTCTATAGGATCACATCTCAAAAGCCTCTAGTCTCCGCTTATCTCTTTCGGATAGGCACCCATGTATCGCAGCCGTACATCAAGATACTCCATACATAGGTCTTGATGAGGAGTATTCTCAGTTTTAGGTCTATATTATTTGATTCTTATTTTCGAACTTTTATTAAATGCAAGCCTAGGCTGATGTATACGGCTGTCGACTTCGCTCTTAGACCGACCGTCCCATGTTATTTTGCTCCCGAGGTAGACAAACTCCTTGGTGTTCTTTAGTGGAACTCCTGACATCACTACTCTCATCTGATGTTGCGTTCGGTCTACAGTCAGCAGCTTTGTTTTGTCTTTATTTATCTTCATGTTGTAGCTATCTTGAAGAATGCCTTGCAAAGTTGCTAAGGCCTCCTGCAGTTCCTCCTCACTTTCAGCAACCGTAGCAATATCGTCAGCAAACCTTATCATGTCTCTCTTTTGCCCGTGTATCCTTACACCTTCTCTGTGACTCATTCTCTCTCTCAAGTCGTCAATCGCATTCTGAATGTAAACGTTAAAAAGAGCAGGTGACGGAGAGCATCGGAAGCAGAGAGGAAAAAAATATATTCTGATTAATAAAAATGATCTTACAAGAGTACAGAATATAAATTTTCACACTACACGGCACCAACTGTAGAATGAATACACAAACCAGCACTTCAGACCAGTTAAACATTTATAATGGTCTGCGGCAGAGTGATGCATTGTCATGTTTGCTATTTAACATTGAACTAGAGAAAACTATCAGAGACGTTAAAATTGAGACCACAGGTACAATATTCCGAAAATCTTGCCAGATACTTGCTTATGCCGATGATCTTGATACAATTCCAAGAACGTCCAATGATGTCAAACAAGGGTTTAGAAACCTGTAAAATACTAATATTTTTGTGAATGTATACTTATACTTGTATACGAATCCTGGATTTTCACCCATGGTGGGTGGTTAATTCAAATTTAATTGTATCTCAATAGAGAAATTTATCATGCATGATCATAAAAACAAAGGTGGAATGGAGAATGTTGTAATTACATAAAGCGTGCGCTTAACCCAACCAATAATATAATAACCAGGTCATAAGTCCTGTAAATACCTTGATCATCCATATTCAGTTTCCAGTTTGCGTCTTCGTCTCTATTGAGATACAATTAAATCTGAAAAATACTACTAAGAGAATTGGACTTAAAGTCAAACAAAGTTCAAACTCCAGCTAACTGATTTCTGATGAAATGGTCTAGGAACATTATTCAGCGAAGGTGTTGAAAGCATAGAAATA
Organism: Lepidostoma basale; assembly: GCA_022606425.2. NCBI lineage: Eukaryota > Metazoa > Arthropoda > Insecta > Trichoptera > Lepidostomatidae > Lepidostoma > Lepidostoma basale. The sequence goes on from JAHDVF020001064.1 coordinate 249,929, forward strand.
GTTGAATCGTTCCAATATTTGGCTCAGTGGTAACTACCAGCAATAATATTAGTATTGAAATCAAAAAGAGAATAAACTTGACAAATAAATGTTATTTTGGAATCCACAGACACCTAAAATCTCGTTCGCTGACAAGAACACCAAATTATTTTTGTTGCTGCTGGTCTTTAAAAGGAAGGTGTTGGGGAAAATCTTTGAGCCTCTCAGAGAAGGTGGAGTTTGGAAAGTGAGGTATAACCAGGAGCTGTAATGACTTTACAAAGAGCCTAACATAGTGATGTTTATAAAAATACATAAGATGGTTGGGACACCTCCAGCGAATGGAAGAAGATCGAATCCCAGGGAAGATTCTCAGTACACGACCAGATAGAAAGCGAAGTGTGGGAAAGAAAAAAAGACCAAAACTTAGGTGGATGGATGATGTGGAGGGGAGCCTGAGCAATTGGTGTTACAAACTGGAGAGTGCGAGCGATGGACCGGAGAGAGTGGCGAAGAATTCTGGAGGAGGCCGGGGCGCATAGTCAACTGTAGCGTCAATGTTGTTGTTGTTGTTGTTGTGATGACGTAAACAATCTTATGAAGTAAGCAAAAAACAAATCTGTGAAATACGTTTCTTTTGCCAGCTTGCTTTATTGAAATATTTACTTAAAATATTTTTAACTTCTCTAGTCTTCAACATCTTTCAAAATATATTATGTTTTTCACCGTCCCTAAAAAGGCTTTTAACGAAGGTCATTTTTATTAATCAGAATATAATATTTATTCCCTTACATAATTATATTCCGTACTCTTACCCTTACAAGTCTAATTAGTTTGCTCGGTATTCCTAGGTCTAGCATAGCCTCATACAGTTTCACTCTGCTTACACTATCATATGCCGCCTTAAAATCTATAAACATGTGATGCGATTCTAAGTTGTATTCTAGGATTTATTACGTCATTACTGGTAGGATATAATTGTATTAGCCGCACAACCGACACCATTTCATTTATAGAATTGGAACATTAAAAAAAAAAACATTTTACGACATCGTTATGACTTACCCAGATTTGAAGTTTCACCCTTTTGTCGTGGCGAAAAACAGTCTTGACTTTAAAGTCTATCCCGACAGTTGAGACGAAAGCCGACGTGAAGGAGTCGTCGGCGTACCGGAACAGGAAGCTGTCGAACAAATGTCGTATCATTGTTAGGGAACAAGGGGGAGGATGCTAAGATGGCTGACAAACTTCAGATTATCGGCATCTTAGACATAAAGACCCTCACAAAACGTTTCGGAAACCATTGAAAGATAAATTCAATTTTAGTTGCTGAACAAATTTGAGAAATTCAGAATATTTCGCGTCCAACGAGATATTTTAGGATTTAAATATATATAAAAAATATTGTGATTAATAAGTAAATTTAATAAGGTAAAATTTAATGGAACGTAGTAAATCATAAATTTTAATATGTATTGAATATTTGAGAAACAGTTAGTTTTAAATGTGAATTGTCTTTGCAACCATGAATTACTTTTCTGGTACGAAACACATATAAAGAGTTCTTTGGAATTTTGGGTGTATCCACGCTTTGGATATACAGGTATATAAAATTCCGGAAAGACATTTAAAAAAAAAGTAAAAAGGATCAGGCTTGTATGTGTAATGATTTGTAACTTATTAATATCAAAATGAAATTAACTTGAATTAAAATCAAAAATCTTAGTAATATCTCATTATTTTCTCCATTAAAATATAGAAGGAAATAAAACAGCATGAAATCCCCCTCTGCAAAACAGACTACATGTGTCTACAGCAAGGAATAATAAGAAGAAGATTATAAATATTAAGTGCTTACCTAGTTTTTCCTACGGAGCTGTTTCCAATGATGAGTAATTTGAACATGTAGTCGAAGTTTTGATCCGCCGCGTCCTTTTGCCATTTTGGATCTGCACCGCCTGCCATCTGAAATAAACAAAAAATAATACATAATTATTCAAGGTACATTATTGACGCAGACTCTGAGTATAAAATCGGTGTACGTTTTTGCAGGAAAATTGACAAACTATTTAATTAGTTAACGTATAATACAAATAATTAAAGAACTTAATGTTAAATATTCCATTATTTTGGTCGAAACACTATGATACTTCAACATTATTACTGTTAAAATTTAAAACATTGTTATATATCACAATTTTTTTTCGCCAACCGATGTTGGCGTCATCAGGTGTTACAATAAACATGTCGCGACACTCGAAATTGTGATATATAACAGTGTTTTGAACTTAATGTTGTTATTTGAAATTTCTTGGTAGAAGTTTATTGTAAATAATGGAATAAAACTACATTAAAAATTCCTTAACAGTATATTTATTCAGTTTGATTCCATTTAGGTTTATAGCGACCAGTTTCGGCAGCTCGCTGCCATCACCTGGCGACCAGAAAATGACAGCGAGCTGCCAAAACCGGTCGAAGCCAAAAACTTAAGTGGAATTAAACTAAATGTATATTGTAATGGACTATTCAATTATGTCATTTTTATTTTCATATATTATTCAATGTAAATTAACACCATTTGGCTCACGTTTCTTCATATCAAAGAGTGTTTTATCTTTATGCTTAGTTTTTGTTTTATCACTTATAATTTAAATAAACGAATGGTTTAGGATCTATAGTACCTACATTCATTATGTCAGGTAATTCTGTGAGAGTAGTGATCGCCCTGAAGAAGACACGGATCTTAATAAAGTCAAATAACAGTGGAAATGTTGAACTGTTTAGTAAAAAAATAAACATATATCCGGGTATTGGTCTTGAGGATATTAATCTTGGTTTCTGATCCCCAGGATTTGGGTTTAAGGCTGGGTGTGACCCGATTCCTTCTTCACAATAATGCGCAAAATCTGCTCATGTTGGAGATTATACACCCAAATTCTGATACCCATGATCTAAATTATTGGTACTATAATATATATTTATATAGCCCTAGATAACTTGATCATTGCATTTGACACTAAAAGGGTCTTGTATTAAACACACGAAATATGTTTACTACTCTATACACATTAAAACATTGTAAAAATGTAACAACTTTATATTTTATGGTAAACAAGAAAAAATATTATAAACATTAGCATACCTTATATTGTTTGTGGATACGTAAACATGTAACTGACTATGTGATTATACTTAACTCAAAACTGTGCACTGGTTAAAAACAATTTGGTTTACTGACAAAAGTACTTATTTTATGAACTACGTAAGTATTTTATGTAATGTTTTATATGACGAACACCTCTTCCCTCGGACGAGCTAATCAACTGGTGGGGAACACACGAAATAATTAACAGTTGTAAATGTTTAACGTGTATGGAGTTTATCGCAAACAACTCATTACACAGGACTTTATCAGCGGTTCGACCTAAAAAGGATAATTGATACACGGTCACGCGGAAAGTTACCAAAGAGTTTATCGGTACTTGCCTCGGTAATGTAATATTTTATATGTGCTCAGGATGAGGAAAATTTATATAACTACTAGCGGACTCGACAGACGTTGTACTGCCCGAATGTTATCTTGCCTGCTATTAACTGTTTAGCAAACGTTTTTTCGTCGCTAAATGACATTTGATATTAAGTTACGCCACGCTACAATGCAAGTGATTTGCGCATGCTAAAACACAGAATTTGACACCAGCTCCATCTATGGTAAACAAACCTAACTATTAATTATTCTCAAAAATTTTGTTATTCATGAACTTCCAAAAAAAAATTAACGGTCACCTGCCGGGTCCAATTGTGAATCTTAATCATCCAGGGACCCACTCAAACACAAAAAATTTCATCAAAATTGGTCCAGCCGTTTAGAAGGAATTCAATTGCATACGCTAATACAGAAGAATTATATACTCGTATATAAAGATAATACTGGATAATTTAAACCATAATATTATGAAATAAGACAATTTTTAAACAAAAAACACTATTAATAAATCACTTTTGAGATTATTTTTCTAGATACGTAGTATTCTAGTTAGGGAAAATAAGTCAATATCTATTATAATTGAAAAAGTAGATATATGATATAAAAATATATAGTACATTTTACCATGTGAGTGTAATATATTTAATAAAATTGTGGGCAGATCATTCCAAATATGCCAGGTAAAAATTGAGTTTTTGATCTATGTTATTCAATAACTTTAAGTGATTGAATAATATAGTGTTATTGCAACTCTACCCTAAATATGCTGCTCGTGCTACGTGACATCTGGTACAATAAACATGTTTATCTATTATATTTTTATATGTTTTATGTTAAACCATTTCGCACCTTTGTAAGAACCAGCCTCCAATTAAAAGAACGAATAAAATGTGTTTCCCAGAAAAACAATTATATCCTTTTAAATTATAGATATTTATGACTAGCGTAATTTTAATATTTAGATACTTAACTTAACCGGAGATATTTAATTGCCTAGATTTTCTATTTTTACAATCTGAAGATATTATTATAATATTTTCAACATATAAATGTTTTGGTAATGTTCAAAAATACATAAAATTTCTGTTAAAATTACATACGAGGAAATGCCAATACTGTGGTTGGAATTCATGATATATGTATAAAAAAAATCATATAATTTAACCACAAATGCCACAACTAGGATGAGTTCATTTGTTTAAAGCCTAACCACAAATTCATATTTTATTCAAACAATAAACATATTTTATTGAGTAAAGTTTTTATTCGTATATTGCAAAACAAAATATCGGCTTGTTTGTTGTGTGAGGATATTTTCAGTATTACTGTGCACATTACATCATAATAATCGATTTATCTAATTATTTACCTGTGAGTACGTTATACACAATATTTTTGATACTGCCTTTATGTTATTCTGAACTTCTTTATTATGAGAATTAGCATAATATTCGAATCGCTGGATACAATATTATGTATACACCCTTGAGGTGAATAAATATGAGTGGATGTATATAATCACGGGGATTTTTTTTTTTAGGATAACAAAGAAATGCAAATAAACAAAGAAGATATATATGTGATTTGATTAGAAATATATTCTGGAAATAAATTTGAAAATTACAATGTATTTCATAAACATACAAAAAACCTATTTATTAAAAACCATCCAATTGCAGCTTAGTGTGAAAATTTAAATACAAATTTTCTTAAAGTTTACCATAATTATAAACGAATATATAACCCCTCAGTATTACCAAGAAAGGTGTGAAGGTAAATGGAGTTGTAATTAACAACATTCGTTACGCAGATGATACTTTATTACTAGCTGACAGTATTGATGATCTTCAGGACCTACTGAATATGAATATATAATTCCGGAGAAAAGTTGGGCTTAACTATTAATGTCAGTAAAACTAAGTGGATGACATTCGGACGACTGGATCATACTGATTCGGTTGAAAAGGTGGAAAAGTTCAGATACCTCGGCAGTATGCTTACAGACACCCTTGACCCAGATGTAGAGTTGAAATGTCGGATTGAAGCAGCAAGAACAGTATTTAACAAAATGAAGTCACTCTTTTGCAATGACAATGTCAACTTAAAACTAAGACAGAGGATGTTAAGGTGTTATGTGTGGTCTGTTCTTTTATATGGGTGTGAGACATGGACATTAAAAATAAATGCAATGAACCGGTTAGGGGCATTTGAAATGTGGCTTCACCGAAGAATGTTCAGGATCCCATGGATAGACAGAGTGACGAACACAGAAGTCCTGAATCGTGCAGGAGTAAATAGAGAGCTGCTGACATTGATCAAAGTCTGCAAGATTTCATATCTAGGTCACGTTCTACGAGGAGAGAAATATCGCCTGCTGCATCTGATTTTGAAGGGTAAAGTGGAGGGCCGCAGGGGGGGCAGGGAGAAGGCGGATCTCTTGGCTGCGCAATGTGAGGGAATGGACGGGAATCGAAACTGTGGAGGAGCTATTCCGGGTAGCGCAGGATAAAGAAGAGTTTACTAGAGTGATCGCCGACGTCGGGGGGACCTGACAGGGCACTTTAAGAAGAAGAAGATATAATTATAATATATAATAAATGAACATATAATTATAAACGTTAAAAATAGGGATAGAAACAATATAGGTAATACATTCAATGTCATTGGAGTGAAAAATATATATTATAAATGGTAGGTATTCACTCTATCAAAGCTGACAGTGTATGATCTTCTTTCTTGTTTCAATGAATTGCTACAGAATGGAGTATCAATGCCATAATTGTAATATACTCTATATCTCCATCCATAGGGAAGTGAAGCTTGGGGTTGATCACTAAAAATGTGTGGGAAGATGGTGTATTCCAGATAGTATGTACAAAAAAACAATGATTGGTGGTTTAGTTTGTTACCTGTATAATTATTTTTAAATAAAATGTTAACATTTTAAGCTTATTTTTCGTGCATGCCTTGTAATTAGGCGTGCAAAAACGTGAATATTTTTCAGGTATTTATGATTATAACAAAAAGTTCGAGTTACGCCGCACAATACTAAACAAAAGCATATTATTTTTAGCCTCTGTACAAAATTTCACACGAAGCTGGTTTATTGATCAAATACTACTATAGCGTTTAGGGGTAGACCGCAGATGGCGAACGGAACGGGCTGATAATTCACTCGTACTCAAATACCCGAGCTTTCTATGTTGTGATTGACATTATTTCACGTGTAGGAACACATAAACATTACAGCTTTGGTACTTTGGCCAAAATGCGGCACTTATCGTTTAACGATAAACATTTTGCTCACTAGCTAACACGCAATTCGCGGTAATAGAAAATATTAGTACTTCTCGAGAAAGTGGTGATTCTTTATCATGTTTCAAACCTATTCATCACTGTTCTCGATTTTTCGTATTATTTGGATTTTCTCTATCGGAATGTGATAAACAAAAGTTATTTTACTATTTTCGTTAAACGACAAAAAATATTTATTTTATCTTGAACAGTGCTCTAGAATTCCACATTAAATAATTATTACGAATGTAACCGACTGTTATTTCGAAGCTTTATTAAATTTTATAGAAATGAGTTGTTTTGCCTTATCAAATGTTTTTGTTTTATTATCATTTATTGTACTTGAAAATAAATTATATAAAATAAATTATATTCAGTGAGATCTTAGGTATTTCAGTGTATTTTAGATCCTCTTCAATCGACGTTTCGTGGATTGTTGCAGACTCCATCTTCAGGGTAGTTGATGTGGAACCGGCAGTATTAGAATGAGATACCCGCGCTTAGCTATCTGAGGAGGGTACCGTGCCATACCGAGGAGGTAAGCGTGCATCATCAAACATATCAAATACCCCGAAGATGAAGTCTTTAATTATCTCCGAAACGTCGGTCGAAAAGGATACTGATATACCCAAGATCCCGATGGTATATTTCATAAATCAATTGACCGCGACAATATCCGCATAAATTATTCATTAATTTTAGTTAACTAACTAACTAACTAACCATCACGCCGTCTCCCCGAAAGGGTAGGCAGAAAGAATGACTGTCACACTTTAATCGATGCGGCACTCCATCCTTCTCTTTTCGCCATTGCGAGAGACGCGGTGTGATGGGTTGCGAACCTCATCGCCACCAATAGGCATCAGAATTGGTTCTTATTTTGAAAATTTGGTTTGGTTCATATAGTGCTCCCGTAAATTTGGAGATATTTTGTGTAAAAGTGAATTGTTTTGGTCAATTTGATTATTGCCGCTCTTTTTGATAGTTATTTGTGACAAAAAATACGTTTTCACTGTTTTGGTGTTAAAATTATATAAGTTTTTTCGTTTATAAAAAGAATTTTGACAGGTGTAAAAATAAATTTTTCATTTGTTCCAATTTGAATAAATTCTTCAATAAATTCTTAAAGTTCTTGCTGGTGTTGGATTGTTTTAAGTGCATAATTACAGTAAATAAAAAAAACAGTGGATAACGTGGAATAAAAATTAAATAAACACAAATGTCCGGATCGTCCAGCTGACAACAAGTGCACCATCTTAAATAACAATATGTGTTTAATTATTTTTCTTTGTTATTTTATTTTATATCATTGTATTTCATATAATTTGTTTTAGATTTATTATGTAGACGTTGAACGATCGAAGTGTGCGCGGGAGATGCCTTTTGGTGGTATTTTAGTTTACTTTATAAAATTGTTAATACGTTAAACGAATAGTAATTTTAAGATATAAAAAAATCTAATGTTTTTTTACAGAAGTATTAGAGCGAAAGTACGAGTATATCTCAAAATTTTGCTTCTCTATTCAAGGCGTAGTTTTGTTATCAAAAGAAAACTAAAAAAAAAATTCTAACCCTAATTATGTGGCTGGCTTTATTTGAAGTAAAAAAAATTAACTATAATACATTTTCAGCTCAGTCAGATAATCCCCGTTCATTATAATATGACGCACAATTTAGTAACATACGTAAAAAAACAAAAGTTAAGCGGTCTATAAGACACATTCATATATGAGCTGCAAATATAGTATGCTGTACATCAAAACCAATTTTTATGGACTGCAAATGTAACGGTGAATACCAAATTTAAATGAGATGACCACACGGTGAATATGAAATTTTAGTGTGATGACCATACCGTGAATATTAAATTTAATTGTGATGACCACACGGTGAATACCAAATTTTATTGATGACTACACAATGAACATCAAATAGTGAATATCAAATTAAGAGGTTTTTTTTATGCGAGTACCAATTCAAAATATCGCCTTTAAACATTCCTTTATTATAAATCGTGTTATTTATGTAAAAAAATTAAGAATCTACACATGATTTCTTAGAGAATCAACAAATTATAGCTAACAATATTTAGTAATTGCCCTAACGAAGTCGGTCACGAAAATGGGTTGGCACATTCATAAATATAAGTGGTTTTGATTTTCCCTTAATGTTTACTTTATTTGGGACAATGTTATAAATACATTTTTAAAAATATGCGGCAGTATTTTCATTTACTTGTAATAATAGCTTTTAATTGAAAACATAACTTTTTTATATTCTTTTGTTCTCTTTAAAATTCCTTATTATCTTTAATGGCGGGAAGGTTCATACTTATCAACTATTCGTTTTTAAGAGTTGTTATCTTGCCCAAGATCTTTTTCAGTAGGAAAAAAACAATTTTCTCTTTGTGGGAGCCCATTAGATCCATGAAACATACCGAGTGGGATAAAAGATTATTTGAAAAAGGTTTTTCAAAGGAATGGTGTATTCATACTGTTCTATGGAGCTTTTGTAAAAGTGAATATTGTTTGTGATATAAAACACAAAAAACACTTTATTTGCAAAATAAAAAGTTTTCATATGTTTATTTTAATTCATATTAAGCACACATTGTTTTTTGTATTATTTCTAACTAACTATCCATCACGCCGTTTCCCACGAGGGGTAGGGAGAGAGAATGGACCGCCAAACTGTTCTATCCTGACATAACTCTCGTGCTTCTTCCACATTCACAAACCTTGACACGCTTTCTTCGATTATTCCTATTTCGAACATGGCCGCCTTTAAGGATTTGATTTATTTGGTCATGCCATGTCTTACTTGGCCTTTCTCGACTTTTTTTTCTATTCACAGTCCTTGTATATATATTTTTAACCATTCTTCCTTCATCCATTCGTTTTATATGTCCAAACCATCCAATTGACCCTTTCTTAATTTCAATTTGGCTGCATTCATCCGCCTTACAATTATATGTACTCTTATAATTTAAACATAAGTTAAAAATCATTGTAATGTCATCCAAAATATAAGACAATTTATTTTCATTTATATTATTTTTAGTTTGATTACTAATACACGTACAAATGATATTAAATACATAGAACAATGCCTTGTGGTGAAATAATTAAAGGTTCAGACTAATTATTGGGATCTTGTGTATACTATGCCCGTATCTTGTGGTTTCCTCTTCGACCGACGTTTCAGAGGTCGTTTGAGTCTCCACTGTGATTGATGATTAAGTTCGGATTTTCATACAAATGGAAGAATTCGAGTATTAATTGAAATTCTATTTATTAAGCGGTAAGAAAAAACACGAAAAATATTTATTTAAATGTTAGATGTTTTTGTTCTTGTAATAGTGCCGCGTCAGGTCCGAATACTTTCTCGCCATAGTAATTTCTTGGGAAGTGTTACTGGAGTGGTTTCCCGTTACCTTCTCCAGGGGTAGTTGTATATTTTTGTGATTTTTTTATGCGAGCATTTAAAATGCATTAATATATTAATCGTGCTTCTAGAAAATAAAAATACATTCATAAACTGTCATGGCTGGCGGTATTATCTAAGCTTTAATGAAACATTATTATAATTTTTTCTATGTTCGTTATACTTTGATGTAGATGTTTAATTTGTCTTTTTCTTATTTATATACTTTGTATATACAACACTAACTATAAAGTAAATAAAAATTACGCATCAGACATGTTTCGGACAACCGGTCCTTCCTCAGTGATATTATAAAGATACGTATTGAAAATATTATAAAATTGTTTACAAATATGATCAGTTTTGACAGATGTAAAATATGTCTGTCAAAACTGATCATATTTGTAAACAATTTTATAATATTTTAAATATGTATCTTTATAATATCATTAAGGAAGGACCGGTTGTCCGAAACATGCCTGATATGTAATTAATATATATTTTTTAAGTAAGCATAATTATAAGTTTAATACTTACTAACATTCATGCATTTCTCTCGAACACGATGACAAAGAACAATGATCGCAAACAGTTTAATTATGATACACCTCTCCTAATTTCTCTTCGTTTACACATCTAGACAGGCATGCGTTTCCCTGCTTCTAACAAAGCCGTTATCTAGTATTTGTGACCCATTCTTAATTCAAATGATCCTACCTCACAATCCAACCATATTACTCCATTAAGAAAAATTATATACTGCACCGTTTTACATATTCTTCGTAATGATCTTATTTCTACGGCATGTAACATACGTTGATTTCTCTTTTCCTGGCCTCAAGCTTCATTTCCATACACAAGGGTTGAATAAATTATTTGAGGGTATTTTAGAAAATGTATTACGTAAATAGCTTGTTCTAAATATATCAAAATAATACTGTTTGTACACATATAAAAGAAATATTATCCGAAGAAAGTAAAATTGTGTGCTTAATCGAAATTCTGTCATTTGCGATAGCCACTATCAAACGTTATATCTAAAACATACACAGAAAAATAAATTCTGCATAGTTAATTTTTTATCAATAACGGAATTTTTATTTGTACGGATAAAAATTCACAATTAAAATATAAAGTCACCTTAGAAATTTAAATATAACGAATATTTTTATTTTATATCATTTTTATAAAAACATGTGTATGATAGAGTGTCGAATGAAAATGATATGAACAAACGTACATGAAAGTGTTATGAACAAAATAATTAAAACAGTTTGGACACATGAAAATAATGAATTAGAAAATAATGGTAAAAAAGCATAAGTTAAAGATGTAAATGGAACTAAAAATAGAGGAAGACCGAGGAAAACTTGGCACGAAAAAATCAATCAAATATTTAATTTCGGCCACGTGAGGAGTCGGAGAAATTGACGTACGTGCATGACACGATGTATGAATGTTGAGGAAGAGAGATAAGTATGTCAGGAAATAAAAGTGTGGCAGTCCAATCTTTCTGCCTACCCCTTCAGAGAGACGGCGTGATGATTAGTTAGGTTTTTAAATATTTTTTTTTTTAATAATATTGTATTGTATAATCAGCATCATGGGACTCGTCCTCGTGGAAGACCTCCTAAAAGATGGAAAGACAGCTAGGGATCTACCTCACGGGAGGAGCAACACTCTGGAGAACAGACCACATAGGTCTACAACAAGGAAGAAGAGGAAGAAGAAGAAGATTTTTCAAACATTATTCACTGTGTTAAAAATGCCTTTAAATAATAAAAAAAAAAAGTTTTTCTGAACTTTCAAAACATGTTTGATGGGTTGTATGTTTTGCTTATGATATATACTCATTAAAAATTTTGATGACAGTGTTTAAAAATAATATTAACAGTTTTAAGTTAGTCATAATGAGATATGGCCTCTTTAAGACACAATGTTCAATTTACTCCACAGTCGTATTAAGGAGGTAAAATCGTCATACCATGCCATTTTGTCATAAAACTTGTATACAAGCAAAATAAACTAAATCTACAATATCCACGAGTGTTTTTCAACGATCTTAAGAGCCTGTTTGTTACAAAGAGACATTTTACCTTAAGAAGTATCTCGCTGAAACGAAGGAAATTCGCATTCTAAAAATAGAACAAAGAAATAATCGAGCCGACTACATTTATCTCAGAACCTTAAAAAGCGATTTTTTCCCGACAAGACGAGACGCGACATTCTCTTGAACATTTTTACGGTGGTTCAAAAATAATCTGAAAAACGCCAAGTATAAGAAAACAAACATTATTTCTAAAATCGATTCAAGGGTTACTTGTTCTCGATTGAAATAAATATTTGAGCAGGTTACACGGTGAATGAATGGTTTTCGTTATTGGATTTAAACTCCACAGGGAGTCTGGATAAATAATTAAATTTAACCATTAAATACAATATAAATATAAAAAATAAATACTATATTAGCTTTTCTTTCTTGAACAATGAAGTAAAACTCTTTATTAAATATTTGGTATTGATGAAACTGTCCGTTTCCAGATGTTTTGTTATATAATTATATAGTTTGGGCAAGTTTTTCCAAAGTATGTTCCTCTGAATCTGTATAGATGGTCCGCAACAAATTACCAATATTATGCCTGATATCAAAAATAATTGAATTCAAGGATTAAAAATCATCAAACCCATCCAACAACCACAAACCGTCACGCCGTTTCTCTGAAAGGGTAGGCAGAGAGTAAAAACCACTACACTCTTGACACACCTCTCTAACTTTATCCACATCCATACAGCGAATCATACACGCACGTCGATTCTTCCGGTTTCTGGCGACCTGTAAAATTTGATTGATTTGGTCATCTCATGTTTTCCTCGGTCCTCTTGACTTCGTATTCCATTCACACCGTTGATGTATATTTTCTTAACCACTCATTCATCATCCATGCGTTCCATGTGACCAAATCAAAGCAGTCATTAGTTGCTCCATTTATTTTGTATTGTAGGTTTAATTTTGTAGGTTCAATTATTATTGTAGGTTCAATTAATATTGTAGGTTCAATTTTTTCAAAATAATTGCTTTAACAAATAAATAAAGTATTTTAGTAACTTTTTAAATATTACTAGTCGGAATTACTAATTCTACTTTTGTCTTTATTTCGACAGCGACCGGTTTCGCCAGGCTCGCTGGCATCGACAGTATTGTAAACTTAGTCTTTTATATACATAAGGATCAGGGGTGGCAAACATGTTTCTATACAAAAATAATATTTTTGATGTAAGTGGAGAAAGTAAAAAAACATCGTTTTATTTAATATTATTTAATTATTATTTAAAATAAACTTCCATCAAGAGATTTCAGTAAAATCATTTGATTATCTAAAAATTGTGTTCCGTTTATATTTCCGGGTTTGAGAAATTTTGTTCCATTGCAGAAAGAAATTGGGAAACACTGAGCTAGAGCATTATGAAGACTCAAAAGAGCTCTTTTAGATGAAACATATAAAATGTAATAAATAAAAATGAAAATGTAAAAGATAAAAAGAGTACACATAAAATGTAATAGAAAACTTGCGTTTTTATATGTTTGAATTCGTTTTGGCATTTATTTTATTATTTTTTGTGGAACATATTTGTCCGAATGATCGAAACATATTTGTCCGAATAATCACAAGTATAATTACTTGTGGTAATCCACAAAATTATATTGTAATTCAATTTCAAATCGGCTTCAATATTCAGTTGCACCAGTATACATTATATACGTTAAACTTTTTACCAGGTGTTGTTATCTCGAATCGTTTAAAAGTTGTTAGTTTTAGTTGAAAAAAAAATAGAACTCCGTTGTAAGAGATGATATAAGTTTATATTATAATCGGTTATGTAAGTTTTATTTTTAAATTTATGTTGTGATGTCCATGCAATATTCACTCTCTTTGAACGTTTTAATGAAACGCTCATTTTCAAAGATAATTAGATTATTCCAACCTTTCGCGCAACCCTTTAGTAAATAAATTATTTCAGCGGGGTTGTGTGTCAACGTGAGTTTTAAATTTAAATTTCAGTTTTTTAACTAGCTAATAATATATGTTTAATGATTTTTCACAATAAAGATATTGTGTAGTTTGTCACAAGAATTTTTTGAAAAATTAATAGAAACATCGATTATTTTAAATTTCACTGGTTATATTTTTATTTTACTTCAAGTATTAAGATGTATTACGACGACCTTCATGGCAGAGTGCCAAGAGCTCTGACTGCCATAATAAAAGTCCCGGGTTCGAATCTCGACGATGGCGGTGTCACACTAGGTGTGGTCTGGTGTAGAATTCACGTGACAATAAAATTGCGATAGATTAGCTACCTATCACTTGTCATAAAAATCGAAATAAGAGCTAAAAAAATATATTTCATAAACAGTAATTGGGTTCAAACCAAAAAATAAATAAAAGACATTTCTATTATCTTCCGTCCATTTTATATCATTTCCTGTCTTCACGTATATTTTTTCAATAACTTTATTAAATCAACTATTATTCGTTTTTTTTTTTCAAAAATGTATATTTAATCTATTATAATTATAAAAGATACCTATTGTTTGTGATGTCATACATATTTCTTTTACCGACTTTATAGTATTATTTTTAGTTCTTTTTTTATTTATTTTTTTATAAAAAAAAAGACTAATACCAAGGATTTAAATCAATGATATTAGAATTTATTTTTACAATCTTCAATGTGAGCAGAAAATAGCTCATTATTATGAAGAAGGAATCTGGTCGTGTCCAGGCTTGAACCCAAGTCTCCTGGATCAGGAGCAAAGCGTTCTATACCCTAGACCACCACCCGATTCTTTCTTTTTTATTCCGTTAAGTTTTTTTTTAAATGTACGAGTACTATTAAAGAACCAACATCCGGCATCAGGCATCTGAATTGCTCTTAATCTACGTAAAACTGTTGTATGTTAGAGCTCACAGTGGTGCTGGGCGTGACGTGTGTCTATCGTACAAGAAACCGTATAGAATTTGTCCTTGTGTAAAAAAATATATTTGTAATATAAGACAATCATTGTTGTAAAGCAGGGATAGAAAATTATGGGATTATCCCAATATATGTATATCACGATTTTACCCCTTAGACGGGCGTACCTACCCAGGATATCGCAACGGGGAAGTACTATCTACTGAAATCTCATTGCGGAATTCTGTTTTGAATTATTAGATACAATTTTAGGGAGATGACTATTGGTGGTGATGAGGTTCGCAACCCATCACACCGCGTCTCCCGCGGGGGCGAAACGAGAAGGATGGAGTGCCGCATTGGTTAAAGTGTGACAGTCTATTCTTTTTGCCTATCCCTTCTGAGATACGGCGTGATGGTAAGTTAGTTTGTACACGTCAAAATATGGTGTTATATTAAATAAATTGTCACCAAAGAGTTTTTGATAACAAGTTTACATTCCTTGTTTGAAATCTGATTTCTGATATATTCTTGATTTCTTAACTAAAATATTATATTAAATCATAACATATTTAGGTACAAGTATAAAATAAGATACGATACTATACGAGTATATAAAAAAAACTGTATAAAAATTATATGTGATACGATACTATAACATCAAACGGTGTACGATTGTCCCCATAAAGATGTAATGTGTAAATCAGTAGGTACTCACAATACATGGAACGCATTTAAAAAAAAGTTAATTCATGTTTGAAACGTTAAGCCATGAGTTAATAATATTTCCGTTGACGTCAAGGTGTTATTTGAATAATTAAAATTAGTGTTACTAACCTCTGAATACTAATCCACAATAATATTGTAGTAATCTTTGAACACAGCTTAAACAAAAACTTTCATAACAACACTTTGTTCACTGGGCGAGGTATAAACGGTAAAATACTAAAATTCTCTCATTAAGATCGTAAAGACGTTGTGGCTTTAAAACTTTAGAGCTAAGAAGGTTTTGATAAATCATAAAAAAACGATAAACTCAAAAATTTCAGCTCTTCGTTTAAGGGAACATTAGGGTTGTGAAACAATGGGGTGGGGTTAATATAAACGATACACAAAACGATACATGTATAATATTTCTGATTAAGTTATAATCAAATATTAAAATAAGATTTTTGTTTTGATCTATAGTATGACAACAACAACAAGAAATAATTATATTTCAATCGTGCGATATACTCCATAATCATCGTAATTCCAAAACATATTCATATGTACTCATATATAGTATTGTGTTAAATAACTTTCTTCACGTCAAATCCCTATAATAAAATACCAATCAAATTCATTTCATTTCTCGGCGCTACATCCCGGTGTGGGACTTGGCCTCCTCCATAACGGTCCTCCACTGACTTGTGTCTCTGGCCATCTCTCTCCATTCCCCAGCTCCTTCCATTTTCTCCCAATCTTCTTCCACGCAATCCGCCTATCTTTTCCTCGGTCTGCCTCTTGGTCTCTTTTCGCGGGCACACATCTGGATATGATTTGTGGTGTTCTACCCTCTGGCATTTTTTCCACATGGCCAGCCCACCGTAGGCGTTGAACTTACAGAATCCACTCAAATAAGGTTCCAAACACTCCCTGCCGCTACAAGTGTCTAAAATCGATCCTCCTCCAGAAGCACACTCACAGAAAAACCGTTTAAGTTAAGGGGTAAGAATAATAACCAAAAGAATTGAAGTATACCAGAAGATCCTAGGTCCAAATTCACTTCGTGTTGTACAAATTTAAATAAAATTATCTTTCTATTATAATACAATATGATACATCATTTCAAATATTTGACAAAAGTGAAATTTCGTACATTTACATAGTACAATAAATATCGTTAAAAATGTTTAATATAAACGTTTAAACGGTATATTTAAATATTTGAATTAGAGGAACTTTAATGAAATTCAAATAATCCGTTCCGAGCAAAATCCTTCCCCAGATCATTTTTAAACCTCTCCCCAACTGAACCAACATTCCCGATGACGCACCACCACCTGTAATGACATGCATTCGCCTACTACACGCCGACGTCAAAGCACTTTAGGGTTAAACCCATAATATATTTTTCGTTCCAAAGATTACGATTTTTTGTTTACTTATATCGCTTAAACTAAATAATTATGTATGACAAAGATGATGGAAAAAAAATCGGATCAAAATACCTTAACAAAAATGACATATTGATATTTAAATTACTAGATAATAAAACATTTCTTTCATTACAATAATAAAAAAATAATTAAGTAAGTGCATTCCCCTTAACTGCTTCGGTTGTATCATATGGATTGTTGGTAGTATCGAAACCGGTTAGCAATAGGTAAAATGACCCAGAGTATCAAGCAGCTTTAATACTCGTATATGAAATTAATGTTTTTATCCCGATATATTCACAAAAATATACAATATTTGGAATAACACTTTAACTTGTTTATTGTTCCTTGAACAATGATGTAAAACTCCAAATTAAATAATTAATACAAATGAAAACGTCAGTTTTCTAGAAGTTTTATTATATTTTATGGGAATGACATGTTTCGCCCCTCTAAGGCATTATCAAACGACATTTGATAATGACTTAGGAGGGCGAAACTTCTAGAAAACGGACTTTTCATTCGTATTAATTACTTTTAAATTTTCGCATGAAGCATTTACTTTGTGGTAAGACATTTAATTTTTTTATTGTTATTTATATTTAAAATAAAATTAAAATAAAAACACTGCACTTAGCTTTTCACCACTATGCGGTTAATTTAATTGCCGACTAGTTTCGTTTGTACCCAAGCTTCCTCAGGGTTTCGTAATAACTGTTATTACGAAGCCCCGAGGAAACTTGGGTACAAGCGAAACTAGTCGGCAATTAAAATAACCGGATAGTGATGAAAAACAAAGTGCAATGATTTTATTTTTATTTTTATTTTTATTTATATATAAAGAATAATTTTTTTCTTAATTACTTTTACTTGTATTTACACCACTTTATTTTTGTCAAATTAATCGGTTTATGCTCCCGCCGGAGCATCGTCAGGGTTACAAAACAAACTGTTTTTTTAAATACTCTGTTTTGCAACCATAACGATGCCCCGGCGGGAGAAAAACCGGTTGGTTTGACAATAATAAAGTTGGCAAAATTAAGTGCTTTTTACGAAAGTACTTTTTACGGAATATATATGATATAATATCCTTTTTATTGAAGCAGTTAGTTTTTGTTTCTTGAACAATGATGTCAAAATCCATATGAAATATTTAATAAGAACGAAATGTCTATTTTCTAGAAGTTTAATTATAGTTTATGAGAATGACTTGTTTCGACTTTCTAAGGCATAACCAAATATCTTTTCAACATACATTATTTCAAATACATTTCTCATTTAGAAAATACGAGTAAATAAAACATTTGAAAATGTTTTAGGGAGAGATTCTAATAAATTTTATTATCATAAAAATAATTATCAAAAACAGTTCTTTGACATTCGCTTTTGTAGTGATAAAACATTTTTTCCGTAGATATATCAAGGTCTTGAACTTTGCCTTAATAACATAATAGGTATGTTTTCAGTCTTGCGCAATATTAGTTTGCTTTCATTATGTTTTGAATTTATTTCCCTTGTGCGACTCCAGATAATATGGTGCCTCATACGATTTTACGAGAACACTTTCCCGGAGAAAATATATTAGTTTTTTTGTGCGCGTAAGTTAAATCTGAAAGTACCGCTGTGATTTCAGATAAAAGTCTACGCTGTTGGGTAAAGGAAATGAAAATGTTTTATCATACAATTTAATAACCTTTCTTTCCCTATGATGGGTATCTTCTACACGTTGCTTCTAAAAACCATCAATTAAGATTTTAGGTATTCTTCCATAATATATTTACGCATTGATTTAAAAAATAATATTAATAATAATCAGAATTTATCGGGTACATCAGAGGTATTTTGTGAAAATCGAAAACAAATTCGCGTATAAACAGCGATTTGAGTGCGTCACACTATATTCGCATCTCACTCTTGCATATGTTCTAGCTCAATGTTCTCACTCTCACCGTCCCGCCGCGCCGGCAGTGGCGGCAGTTGCTTTCGGGATTGCAACCAGAGCGGACCTATGGCCGTTCCGTGAGCGTTGCCAGATGGTCTTTTAATGTTTTTAGCAATTAAATCTCAATTATCATAATTTTTGACTTCAAATATAATTATATAAGGGGATTAGCTATGAATGTTCCTATTTTTCCGATTTAAAATCGCTAATTTTTTAACGCGTACTGACTACCCTACAACGGAACGCACGTTTTTATTTTAGCACCGTAAGGGAAAGGTTAAAAAACATTACACAGATTTTGAAAAAAAAAATTCAATTCGTTGTTTTAATTAGATTGTTATAAAGCTCTCACATAAAACGTGTGGGCTATTGAATACGAACATATTTAGTTTTGAAGAGAGGGCTTGTTATTTTTATACCCTACGGAGTTTTTCTGTATCTGCTTGTCGGCGAGTCTAGCTTATTCATTTGCCTCGCGGGTAGGTTTCCGCTTTGCCACTGATAAAACGAGAAAACCAATATCGAAGTCTAACCCCCGATAAATCCCCCTGTAACTTACATCATTAAATTTGTGTAATAACGTTGAATTTATTTTAGTTTGACATATGCGTAAAATTATATTTTATCACGTGTGATATATTGTAAATTCGCGTGCTAAGCTTAGACATTATTTCATACATGCCACAAACAAATTAACATCGCCCCTACGACTTTGACCTATGAAATTAAAAGGAACCTGTTGTGTCAAAACTTGTAATCAACAATGTTTAACTTCTACATATAAATAATTATAGCCATACGTTATTTAGTGATATATAACGGTGTTTAATATGCTGTTTTTGGAAATTTGGTTCGGTTCAAATAGTGCTCCCGTAAATTTGAAAATATTTCGTGTATAAGTGAATTGTTTTGGTCAATTTGATTGTTGCCGCACTTTGTGATAGGTTTTTGTGACACAAAATACGTTTTCACTGTTTTGATGTTAGAATTATATAAATTTTTTCGTTTATAAAAATAATTTTGACAGGTGTAAAAATACATTTTTCATTTGTTCCAATGACAATTTGAATAAATTCTTCAATACTATTTTAAAGTTTTGCTGGTGTTAAACTGTTTTAAGTGCCTAATTACAGTTTATTAAAAAAACAGTGGATAACGTGGAAGCGAAATTAAATGTCCGGATTGTCCAGCTGACGACAAGTGCACCATCTAAAAGAACATTATGTGCTTAATTATTTTTATTTGTAATTTTATTTTATATCATTGTATTTTATTTCATTTGTTTTAGATTTATTTTGTAGACGTTGAACGATCAAAGTGTGTGCGAGAGATGCCTATTGGTGGCGATGAGGTTCGCAACCCATCACACCGCGTCTCTCGCGTGGGCGAAAAGAGAAGGATGGAGTGCCGCATCGATTAAAGTGTAAAGTGTGGCAGTCTATTCATTCTGCCTACCCTCTCGAGGAGACGGCGTGATGGTTAGTTAGTTAGTTAGTTATAACGGTGATTTTATTTTGTCTATGCCTATTATGAGTATTTTGATTTTGTTTACCTCAATTAATAAACCCAAATAAAAATATTTTTGGAATGAAACAAATTCAATAAAGCCGTCCTATTTTTTGATTTTTTAGAAAGAATTATGTTTTGCAATGTCAATATATCGTTGGTTTCAAAGCTTTTTTATTTATTTATTTAAAAGTGAAATAGAATAATTTCAATCGATCAATCAGTTTCCAAGGAAGTTTTCAATTTTGATGTTAATGTTTTTTTATACTATTCACTTTGTTATACGTATACTAGGTGATTTGTTATTTTATTCGGTAACATATTTTGGCTTGTTAGGTCATTATTAAATGCCATAACAAAGCCAAACATGTCAGTCTCAGATAAAAATATAAAACTCCCAAAAAACATGATTTCTATGTTGAATAATTAATATAGAGTTTGACATAAATATTCTGGAAATAATGTATTGTAGCTGCATAATATAGGAATAAAAAAACTAATTAATACACAGGATTAGAATAAGAACATTTTAAGAAAAAATCTCAAAGGGCACATTTCAAAACCAGATTTTTAATTTGATCGTATGTATATTTTAAATAAGCAAATGATACATTTTTCTACAGTATCAAGTTGCAATTATTTCGAAGAAATAGTATGTCAATAAACTCATAAATTCATCATATAATATTTAAAACTTGCCGATGTAGCGTACAAAACAGCTTCATTAAAGTGGAACTGAGCCGGTCATATTATAGTGAGGACAACAGATGATCGGTGGACCGGACGTACCCTGGAGTGACGACATGAACTAGCCATAGAAACCCGGACAGACCACAAGCGAGATGGTCTGATGATAAAAAAAAAACGGCAGGTGGTCCATGGTAAAAATTGTTGAGGGGTAGAGGGTTATGGAAGTTTAGAAGGGAGGTCTAAGTCCAACACTGGACGACTAAAGGCTGATGATGATGAAGAAAATGTAAAAAAGGGTGAAAGTGTTGAAAATGTAAGAAGCGTAGAAAGTATAGAATGTGTATGAAGTGTAGGAAGTGTAAAAAGTGAAAAAAGTGTAGAAAGTGTAGAAAGTGTAAAAAGTGTAGAAAATGAAGAAAGTGAAGAAAGTGAAGAGAGTGAAGAAAGTGAAGAAAGTGTAGAAAGTGAAGAATGTGCAAAAATGTAGAAAGTGAAGAAAGTGTAGAAAGTGTATAAAGTGTGCAAAATGTAGAAAGTGTAAAAAGTATGAAATGTAAAAAGTGTGAAAAATAAATAATATTAAAAGTGGCTTGGGTTTCTTCTTGCTTTTGTTGGAATTAGGCATTCCCCAGTTAACCTAAATTTTGCATGGACGGGGGACGGGCCTGGAGATCGCACGAGGAAAGCCGACGAAAGGACGCCGCTGCGTCCTAAAACAACTTCGGGTAAGCGGTAGAAAACCGTACATGTATGTATAAATTAATAAACTATAAATTAGTAATGAAAAATTATTTGGTAGTAGCATTATTTAAACATATAATGGGTTCCGACGCTTTCCATTTCAACAATCATTCCATACGGTGACCTGCGAAGCGAGAGCTGGGAGAAAATTACGCAGCTGCTTTCCGGAGTGCCCAGCACATTACCTAAAGTGTAGGGAGATGGTGAATAATTTGTTTCGCTATTTTTAGAACCGTGAAAAATACCTAGCTATATTCAATTGTAAATGGGTTTCAAAATTGAAAATAAATAGAACTTTTGTGAAAGGAAAACGGTAAAAATATAAATGATTAATAAACAATTGTTTAAAAAATACAACAAAGATTTTGAAGACACGTCACGCAAACTTAAACATATTTATTATATAAATAAATTTGTTAATTAATTATTTTCTTGGTAGTGGCTCAAAGTGAATACCGATGTTAATTAAAAATGTATTCAGTATATTTCACTTGTTTTTTAGTACCACAATATGACCGGATGATTGCAACGAGCTGTCGAAACCGGTCGAAATAAAAAAAAACAAGTGGAAAAAATCTAAGTATAATATTTATTAAAGAAGAAATTTCGGTATTTTTATTATTATTTACATAAAGTCTCTCGCGGGGGCGAAAAGAGAAGGATGGAGTGCCGCATCGGTTAAAGTGTGGCAGTCCATTATTTCTGCCTACCCTTTCGGGGAGACGGCGTGATGGTTAGTTAGTTAGGTTTAAAATAAAATAGCTTATTCGTAACAAAATATTATTGTACCTTACTCCCTGGTTTTTATTATATCATTCAAATATCGGCAAAATAATAGCATTTTAAAACTAAATTGGTTATTCGATACATAATTGAAGTATTGTTTTCTTATTTTAACAAATGTATCTTTGAAGTCTAATAATTTATAAGTAGAATTTGATTTCAGTCAGCGTATAAAGCAGATTGCTTGACTGTTTGATATAAAATGTTAGCGATGGACCTTAATAAATGTATTGGGCTAAAATCAAATTAAATGTATGTCAAAACGTTGGAAAAAAACATCTTTCTTCGGACAAAACGTGAAAATTTCTTATTATGTATTCGCTACAATTATATATTTAGTATATTGAATTTATTTCGCAAGTCTATATTAGCAATTTCACGTTTTACGTCATTATTAAGCTGCTTGAAAGCGATACAATGTTGCAGCATCTTGTTTAGCTCGTACAGTATTGATTGATGTTGAAATAATCTGTATCAAATTATTTTATATTAAAATTAGAAAACATTGAAGTTTTCTTGCAACATTGCCTTAAAAAAAAAATTTACTATATATCAAATATCATGTTTCATTTCATAACGCACATAAAATAAGTATCAATAGATTTTCAATTAAAAAATGGATGAAAGTATTTGACAAATATGAATCGCATACGGTTTTAAAAAGTATCATAGTAGTTAGTTTTTATTTATATTTGAAATTAAGAAATTTGATGTACCATATTGGAAAGATTGTGGTACGCGCGGTGGGATATTTGTTTTTGAATTTGATAAAAATATAAACGTACGTCATCGAAATTAAATGAATGAAACAGAACAATGCGATTATGACAGGAGTGTAAGGGTATCAGAAACGTTTTTGACGTAATGTCAATGCATATCTCAAATCGAAAACATTATTTTATTCTGGATGTATTCATAATATTGAATTAGTAAAGATAATATTCAGATAAAAACAACATACCTTTGAAATTTATGCGAGTTTTCCTTCTGATTTTTCCACAATCGCTCCCCGTCGAATGTCGCTCTAGATATAAGCCGGGGTAGTCGTGTCCTGCTCTGGCGCGCGCGCGCCCGCCCACTCGAGACAGAGACAACAACACACTAGAGGAATATCGATTTTAAGCTATCACTCGTTCACAACTGGTTATGTCCGCTCTCCAGATATTTGTAATTGTCAATCACGAATTAACACTCTTAATATCAATTCACAACAAAAGCAAAGTTTATTTTTTCAATATAAATAATTATTTCAGAATAACAGAGATATTAGGATTGTGTCCCTTAAACTAAGTAAAGGACGCAACGGCGCCAAAAGGACTAATATAATTTCTCATCTGATTCAGTTTCTAACATACGATCAACTCGGTGTAAGCTGTTTTCCAAGAGACGCGAACAGTATCCGAGGCTTTAGTCTCGAAAGAATTTGTATCCAGTTATGTCTGATAGGGAAAATCAAAATGGCGCCCCCGGGACATGCGCATTGCTCTGGCCTTCCAGCGCGTACCCGTGTGCATACAGCTAACGGCCTGTAATAGAAAGTGGGATACTAAACTAATAACCTTTTTAAGGAAAGGATTTGTTACTCAACGCTTTTGGCACGGCGATTTTATTTAATATCCGTCATTTAGTTAGCGGTTTTAAAATAAATCTATCCTGTCAGGCGAAGGTTTAGGTACATTCAAGCACTGCATAGTGTTGGAAAATTTGGTTATGATTATAAAATGTTTACTGAACCCTACTTCACGTGAATAATTTATTCCGTACACTTTACTCTTTTTATGCTAAAGCATGTTTTTGCGGCTAAGGGTGTGAAAATCGAGCGCAAAGCCTTTGACAGTGAAATGTTGAAGGTCATTTTCCGATAGAAAGCAATCGATCCCTTCTAACGAACGGTCTTCTACGGAGACTTCGTGCGATGGACAGAGATAAAAGATTTCACCGAAAAATAAATATTTTGCTGTTTGCGGTTATTTTAAAATTATCGGGGGGTGTGGGCAAACTGACTGCACGCATAACCTTCGTACGTTATTTTTACGGCATATGGTAAGGAGGTTTCCGAAACCATTTTACGATTACATAGAATCTCATATAGTATTTTGTGTTTAAGTACTTTGTCGTAAAACTCTCAATATTAAAAGGCCGTCTTAGGATATTAACAAAATTATATGATTTTGTATAATTATATTATACCATACACTGTACATAAAATACTTACACACAAAGCATATTATGTAGTATTTATTTCTATAAATTACTAAATTACTAATAGATGGAGCTAGTGTAGATTGAACAAAAATATGTGAAGTGTTCCTCAACATATTAGCACATATACGAGTACATGTTTCAAAAATTTGTCAGACGTGGTGGTCGTAAGAAGGGCGGAATGGGGAATGTTTTATTACATAAAACATTGGTTGGGTTTAAGTCCTGTAAACGCCTCGACCACCATATTCTGTTTCCAAAAAACAATTTACATCTTCGACTCTATTGAGATAAAATTAATCCTTAAAAATGACTAACCCGCAATGGGTTAAATCCAGTATTTGTCTACAAGTATTTGTATACATTCAAAATGTTGTCTATAAATTATGTTAACGAATTATTTTTTAAACAGGAAGACAGACTGCGTAGCGCCTACAAGAGTTTGCTTAGATGGGCGGGCGAAGTAACGCTGCTCGACATCATCAGGAACACTTACATCCAAGGTAGTTTCAGAGTGAGACCAATATTAGATAAGTTGAAAGAGAATCAACTGAAATGGTACGGCCGCGTCATGCTGCTTCCAGCTGACCATGTAACACAGAAGGTAGTGAAAACGGACCAGCGACCTATAAGACGAGGTAGGCCCAAGTTGGCGTGGATGGGACTTATCAACAGGAGTCTAAAAAGGACTGGGTCCCACCAGACGCTACCCAAGATAGACATTCCCGGAGACGCCATAGGAGCGACCCCAAGTAAATAGAACATAGGCTACGAAGATAAAGAAGATTTATTATAATTCTAAACACATACGAGTACATGCTAATTAATACGAATGAAAACTTCAGTTTTCTAGAAGTTTTATTATATTTTATGGGAATAACATGTTTCGCCCTTCTAAGACATTATCAAATGTGACGATTTCAGCTCGTTGCTGTTTATATACACTAGTAAATGGAAAAGAATATGGTAATTAACGAAATTTTACGTGACTTTATACATGTTTAACATATAATTATTTGGGTAGGTCCAGAAATATTGGAAAGTGTTTCTTGGAACTCGTTAAGAAATTTTATGACAATGATTTTATAGTTAGGGGATACGATGACGAAATAAAGTGTTTCTAAGAAAAACACCTTCTTACAAATTGTTTACAAATGATTTTACATATTTCAAAGTGACTAATGAATTTAAGTATTATACGATTACAGGGTATAATTACTAAATAAATATTTATAAAGGGGATTTTTTGTGACTTTACGAAATGCGTATATAGAAGTTTTTTTTTGTATTGAGAAGGACAATGTGTACTACACAAAAAGACATTACTTGAAATGGTCGGTGGTCTGGGGGACAACACTTGGCTCCTGATCCAGAGGACTTGGGTTCAAGCCTGGATTTTTTTTTCTTCATAATTATGTGCTATTTTCTACTCATATTGGAGATTGTTTAATAAATTCAACTATCGTTGATTCAAAATCCGTTTATTTAGTCTTTTTTTATAAAATTTCTATTTGAAATCTTTGTTAACATTTTTAATTACTTTGAAAAATCAGGTAAATAATACATTCCATATATAATAGTTTATCGACATTAAAACATGTTTTTTTTTCTCTTCTATAATCTTAAATATGACTTCTTCTTTTTATGTATGCAAATAGTTTTAAAAAAAATCAAAAAGGGAACATTTTTTGAAATAATTGTTTCATACGAAATTTTCCCCCGGATTCGAATAGGTGAGGGTGTGACATGTTATGTGAATAACCTCGGGGCGTCTCGGTGCCCTTGGACATCTGACCTATATTCCGGCAGTCCTGCACCGCACGGCACTGAAGCAGAGAGTCACCCTCACGTTATATCTTCCGAGCCCACGGCTTTACGATCTTGCCGCTGTGTTGACCTACATATTTATGGCATTTTTCTCACGTCCATATGGAACATCTTTAATTATCTTCATGTATGTAAGACATAAGGTGCATACCGAAAACGTTTCTGAAATATTCTATAGGGTGTTTAAACAAGTAAAAAAAATGGCAAATGATATGATTTAAAACTCCATATTTAATAATTAATTCGAATGAAAATTTGGTTTTCTAGAAGCTTTACTATAGTTAATGGAAATGGCATGTTTACATTTGATAATGCCTTAGAATATTTCATCCACTTTATGCGATACATAATATACGTATTGACCTTTTAATGCAATGTTTATATGGTCTTTATTAAGCCTATATGTACATATGTTTATAAATGTACATGATCTTAGCTTGAAAATTAATGTTTTTGAGTTTCGTCACTATGATTCTAAACTGGAGATATCCGAGTGTGACCAAATAAAAAAATGCTCATATCAATTTAAAAAAAATAACGTTACAATTGACAATAAAAATACGTGTAAATATTTAAAGTTTAAAAAACATTTTTCTGCATTTCAACCCCAATAAAATAACATATAAGGTGTTTATAAAAAAAAACATGTTGGCGAAGAAAAAAACGTATTCAAATATTCAGTCACCGATTGATTTGGTTCGGAGCTTAGATGCCTGATTTTGGGTTAACGCCATCTGTGATATTGTTTTAGTACTAACATTAATATTTTTTGGTAAAGCCAAACAACTTTTACTTTAATCGCACAACCACACATATAAATGTTTAATTGATTTATTGGACGATATATAGATGGCTTGGTAGGAAAATATTATTTAAACAATGTTGGTAGTGATATTAAAAAATCTATATAAATGATGTATTCGAAGTTATCCCGGATGTATAATAGTTGGTATAATTTAATTAATTGAATAATAATAAATAAATAAGTCGTTTTATAAAACGAATGGAACGAACCGGCGAAACCGGTGGCTGTCGAAATAAAGACAAAAGTCGAAGTAGTTGAAAAACACCGTTTTCTTTAATTATCGTTCAAAATGAACTTCCATTGAGAGATTTCAGTAAACTCATTAAATTATCTTGAATTAGTTTATTGTATAATCAAAACGTTTAATTAAGTATATTATGTAAACGAGGTGAACGGAGCTAGGAAGAGAGGAAGGCCGAGGAAAACGTGACACGATCAAACCAATCAAATATTAAATAACGGTCACGTAGGGAGTCGGAGAAATCGACGTGCGTGAATGACACGATGTATGAATGTTGACAAAGCGAGAAAAAAATTTCAGGATGGAACAATGTGGTGGTCCATTATTTCTACCTCCGAGTAGACCATAGGTTTCCAATCTTTTCTGGGTCACCGCCTCTTTTACAATAATAATAAACGTTCAACGCCCCCCTTCCCATAAAAGTTATTCCAAATTTTCGAAATATGGGAAAATGATTACAATACATACAATAACAAAATAAACCAATATTTAAGTTTAATTTGCTTTATTAGTACCAACGTGATAAGCGTGTTTTTTTTTGTCTTTTTAGACTATATTTTTTTATCTGCCTACGCTCTCTATTTTTTCTGAACACTTTGAGAACCAGGGGAGTAAACGGTGTGATGGTTAGTTGGTTAATTTTGAATATGCTTAATCGATTATTCATTTCTAAACTTAGCCTTAAAGCTTAAATAATAAAAAACTAAAACACTATTCTACTTCAGACCGCCTTCATCGATAACTGAAAAATTAAATCGTCTGTTTCCTGTTATCTGCCGGATGTCATTCGTACATCCGGCTGGAAGGTGATTTCCTATAAGAACAATTGGAATTCTGATTCGTGGTTTACCTTTAACTTTCGACCGATGTATTAATGTTTTAAATACTCAATATTTTGTCAATAAAATTTATTACCGTTATGTTTCCTTGTGGATTGAACATATGTTTGTGGTTTGTACATTTTTTTCTGGTCAAAGAAAATGTCTCTATATTATAATATTATTATAATGTGGAATTCCATAGTAATATACGAGTACTTAGAAAATTGAAAATAACATTGTTTAATCCACAAAATATAAAAAATATATATATTAAGAAAGACGTATTTTTTTATTATTTTTTTTATTATCATCATGTGTTATTATTATTAAATATTATTTATTAGGTCTTACTGATAAAAAATATTAGTACTTATAACAAATAGCCCAGGTTAATTTTTAAATTTGGATTATTGTATCGAATTTTAAATTTCGTTTTTATCTTAGTCTTTCATTGTTTAGTTTTTATTATATTTTTACATCTGAAGATGGAGGTATCCTCCGAAACGTCGTGTTTTTGAATATTTTTTAAATATTTTGTGGATAAAACGAAGTTATTTTCAATTTCCTAAGTAGATATTTTCAAATTGTAATAAATATTTCGTTATACTAGATAATAGTGTATCTCTGAGAGAGCGCATTATTTTTTTAATTGACGGATATAACATATCTGCTTTATAAAAGTTGTATTTTATTTCATGAGATTGACATGTTTAGCTTTGATGTCAAAAATATAATAAAATAATCCTCTGGAAAACTAACTCAATAAGGTATGTCTATTTCACCGTTTATGTTGCTTATCTGACAATTTATACATTTTTGTAAAGACTAATTCTATATAAAGATATAAATTTTATAAAAAAGACTAAAAACATGGATTTTATATCATGGTATGAGAATTCATTACACCACATCCAGTATGAGTAGAAAATAACTCATTAATTTGAATAAGGAATCAGGCTTAAACGCAAGTCCCCTGGATTAGGACCGACCCAAGGGTTCTATCGCCTAGACAACCATCTGAATGATTACTGATTTACACAAATAATGGATACATTTTTTATAAGAACACCATTGTGCACTGCCATTTTAACTATTTTTGATAGGCTTATTAAATACAAGTATTATTTTTAAAATGCAATATTCTTCTTCTTCTTTGCTAGCCTTCTTCCCTCCACTACTGGATATAGGCCTCTTCCAATTTTCTCCACTCGTCTCTATCTTGCCCCCTTTGTATCCAAGATTTTCCAAACCTTTTGACAATATCATCGGTCCATCTCATCGGTGGCCCTCCGACACTTCGCCTATTTGCCCATGGTTTCCAACTGAGTATCCTGGGTGCCCATCTGTTGCCACCTTGTCTAGCCAAGTGTCCAGCCCATTGCCATTTCAATTTTGCCACTCGGTCCATGACGTCAGCAACCCTGGTGCGGCGTCTGATTTCTTCATTCCTAATGCGGCCATGCAAGCTCACACCAAGTATCTGTCTTTCCATGGACCTCTGTGTTTCTTTTTTATGTTTTTGACTCTAGTCCGTATGTCATCATGGGCAGTATACACATGTCGTAGACCTTTCTTTTGAGACAAACCGGTATTTCATCATTTTCAAAGACATGTCTCAGTTTACCAAAGGCGGCCATACCCAGTCCAACTCTTCGAGGTAGCTCTGCAGTTTGATTATCTTCTCCGAGTCTGATTTTATGACCGAGATACACATACTCTTTTACACTTTCTATCTTATTTCCCTCATAATAATGTTTTTATTTGTTGGACTTAGTTGTTTTTAAATACAATACAAAAGATAATTAAGTTAATGTGACGTTAAAAATGTTTCATCACAGAATAGACGTTGTTAATATTTCTGGCAAAATCCATACAGAAAAATATGATTTATGTTGAATCAAACATATTAGCATATTACAAAAAAAATCATAATAAAATAGGGTATGCTTAAGTTTTTGAACACGTAACTAGGTATTATGTAATATTATATATATTATTACAAAGGGTTTATTACAAACAATCTTTCGGATAAAATGAGTGGATGTATAATTATTATAGAAGCTGTATTGTTAAAAGTCATTGGGAAAGTAGCATTGATCCCTTTTTAATGCTCTGGCCGAATTCCAAATCTCTTTTGATTCCTAGAATTAAAATTCTAATAGCAAATAGACTAGACATCTTTTTATATCTGTATTGTGTACTCACCAGACAAACGCGTAGGAATCTATTTTATTTGTCAACCTCATCATTAAATATTAAGTATTTCGGAAAGTTCGGTCCGTTTTACAAGAGGGCTCCGGCTACTTCAAGTGTTCAAATCTGTCGGGCATTTTTTTTAGTAAGCCCGAGCAACTATCAATTAATATCAGTTCGCAAATGTTTGTCATTATAATAGGGAAGTCTACCGGCAACAACTAATGCGATTAAAGCAGGCACTGGCTAAAAAAATATCGGAATGGGGCAACAGGCACAGCAAGCTGATTCTTTAACACGACAATGCTCGACCTCATACCGCAAGGGCGGTAAAAAAACTACATACAGAATAGGGTGGGAGATTATACCGCACCCGCCTTATTCACTAGACGTGGCACCATCGGACTACCACTTGTTCAGATCCATGACGCATGCCTTGGAAGAGTAGCATTTCCATTCATATGCAGATGTCAAGAATTGGGTCGATGCATGGATAACCTCAAAGAAAAGGCGTTTTTTTCGACGATGGATTCATCTATTGCCAGTAAGATGGGAAAAGTAGTGGCTAACGATAGACAATATTTTGATCCATGTGTTTTTATTATTTTACATTTCGACTCATATCTATTTTATTACGATCAAATCAAATCAAATCAGTTTATCAACTCAAAAGACATTACAAACAGGAAAATGTTTAATTGAGCACAGGTAAAATATTATAAAAATACAACATAGTACCAGGAACGCATAAGAGATGGTTTGACATTAGGAAGACAAGATACTATCTGAAGTCAAGAGTATTTGTCTCCTGAACGTACCTTCACAAATATGAAAGACGTCGATGAGGCTTTTGTCCAGGAGTGGACTGGAATAGGCTGAAAAAGAAGAAGAAATGTATATTTTAACCGTCGCGTTGCCATGTGGTAAATTGAGTTTCCACTGCCAATTTAAAGTTGATCTTCTTAAAACCTATGGACCCTAATATTATAAAAAAAATTGTAATCCTCCATTGAAGTGTTTTCAATATTTCGTAATAAAAAAAAAAGCAAAAAATTACTTCCTTCATCCCAAAAAATAATATTTTCTAAGACTGCCCTCACCTTCATTCGTGTTAAGGTAGAATTTGTTTTGCTAATATTTACAACTTTATCAAAAGTGACAAATACTTACTCGCTGTTTTGAACGTATTATAAATTATATCTTTGACCTTTTCAATATGTACGTAATAATACCACTGTGGACGGAAACGCAGGACGCAACTTAATAATATCAGAACTGTGAAAATATTAACACTTTACCAAAAGGGACAAATATTAATACGTACTCGTTGTCTTGAACGTACTATACATTTTGCCTAGGTGCCTTTATCCTCGCCCCGCCGGCCGCGGCGCGCAGACAAGTTTATACCCGATGTCCATTCGCCCGTATGCTGTGACGCATTACATATCAGAAATCGCATGGTTCCAGAAAAAAATTAATAATGATATGTTTTTCAAATAATCCATGTATGTTATAGATATCGATCTATTCCTAATGAAATTCCCTACAAGATGACATAAATTAAATTTTGATTCATCTAGTCATATGCTTGATATTTAGATAAAGTTAGCGGTAAACTGAACTTACCACATGGGAGCGAGCGTTTTGTTTTGAACACGGTACGTTAAGGGTTAAATGATCTAGTCATTACTTGATAGTTAAGAACTTTGTCGTTTTTATAAATTGTACGAAAAATATATCAAAGCTCAAATTATAACAAATAATAATCATTTAATCCTTGTCTTCTAATGAACAAGTAGAAACAGCGTCTATGTCAATACTTCTTCACAGTGAGCCAAGTAATTTGAACTAAAGCCAGCATTATTAGCGGACCCTTCCTACTTCTTTAGTTGTCGGCTTTGATGTGCCAAATGTGAGGCAATGAGGAGTCAATTAGAACACCGACTTCGGGGTTTCTGGGGGGGGCGAGGAACATAACACGTTTTCATATTGCCAAACTACATCTCACCACGTGATAACAATGTTTATTTTGTTTCTTTGCAATCAAATCTACAACATTTCAATTATTGTAAAATACTAGTAGCATCCCGTGAAATATTCACAGAAGTAAAGATTTTCTACCCTTTAAACTTGGTCTGTACAACAGTAATCAGAAACAAGTTTTAACATTTAATGCAAATAAATAAAAATTGCACACAAAATTTTACAATTAAACACAACAAATTATCCTCCTGTTGTAATCAATGATTCTGCTATAAAAAAATAACCCAGAAACGTTCTCGGGTATGCGCATCGTGTGCATTTCAAATTACTTTTGGAGAGAATCTAACTATTCCTCTCTCGCTCTCTTGTATCCATGTTCTCTTTCTTGGCGCATCCGAGTTTTTGCCTATGCATATTATGATATACTCGTACAGGTATGCAACAAAAGTGTGGGCGACGAAAATTTAAGTTCCTAAAAAAACTCCATAATTATTGAAATAATTGTAAAATTTTACTTAAGATTTTTGATTAAGGTAAAATTATTTTGATGAAAGCTTAGTTGCAATAGATTAGTTAAAAACTACTTGAATACGAGAAAAAACTTAAGTTCAAGTCATGTTCAAGAGAAGATTTAAATGTAAAAAAAGAAATGTAAAAATAATACCTTAATTTAAAGCTGTAAGATTTTATTTCTAGTAAAATCCTCCCACAAATCAGTTCTTAAGCGAGACGGGATCAAAAAACAATAAAAGTTAAGAAATATTCCGCCCGACTTTTGGTACTTACGCTAAATGTGACAGCAAACCATTCCGCATTTTTTTAGGGGAATAAAGAAAAGGAGCAAAAATAAGGCCTAAGAGGAGTTTCTTATTGAATTACGGAAATTGCTTCAGACACCAAACAACATATCTATATTAAGATCTACGATAAGCATTGTAAGTAATGTAGAAATATTCAATTGCTATCAAATAAATTATCGTTTTTAAATATATAAATTAACGAACTAACCATCACGCCGTCTCTCTGAGGGGTAGGCAGAAATAATGGACTGCTAGACTTTTCTTTCCTGACATACTTCTCTAGCTTGCTTAATATTTATACATCGTGCATTATTGTATTTTAGTCATTAAGAGTAAGAAGATAATTTATAAATTGACCCAAAGATTTATCGAGTGACCCAAAGAGCCATGGAAAGAGCCATGTTAGGAATAAGCCTAGCAGACAGAGTCAGAAACGATACGGTGAGAGAAAAAACAAAGGTCACTGACATCATCCACCGGGTGGCGACTCTAAAATGGCAATGGGCAGATCACGTAGCCAGAAGCTCAGATGAAAATTGGACAAGAAGACTGCTGACTTGGAGACCGTGGATGGCAAAGAGAAGTGCAGGGCGACCGCATCTACGGTGGACGGATGATCTGAACAGACACGTTGGAATAACCTGGATGCAATCTGCACAGGACAGAATGACATGCAGGACGAGGAGGCTATTGTCCAGGAGTGGACGGGAATAGGCTGAGGAAGAAGAATAAGGGTCTGAGGGTATCGTTAGATGAGGTAGACATCGAAGAAGGGACTGGTACTGTCATGTACGAGTACAAACAATGGGCATCACCAGATTCTCCTATATTCGACTATATATTCCGCCTCACGGGACTCGTCCTCGAGGAAAACCTCTTAAAATATGATTAGACAGCTGGGAATCTACCTCACAGAAGGAGCAACACTATGAAGAACAGACCGCATAGGTTTATTACATGAAAAAATAGAAGAAGGTACGAATATTATGAATGTTTTTATTTAAATATCATTACTACAGACTACAGTATTTACAAATTCACTTGTAAATCGAACCGTTTTTGCTGAATCTTGAATAGAAATAAACTGTCTATATTTTGCGCAATAAAAGCACAATGGAAGAAACCTGTATTCGGGATTGGAATGGAGCGTGTTTGGGGTTGAGTAAAATATGAAAATCTGAAAAATATGAAGATGTATAAAATCGTGTGAATCGTGTGAAGTAGTAAGATAGTCAAAATTGACTATCTTACTACTACTTAAATAATGGCTTAATGACTTCATATTCAGCAATGAAATACAACTTATCATCCAGAAAACGGGTAATATCATCAATATAAGATACATACCGGATATCATACATGTTTAAATATGCTAAAAAATAAATAGTATATTCTGATGAAAATATTAGGTCTAGTAAAAAGAAATCCATTATTTTTGTATGAAATTGAAGTCTTTATTAACCATAGTTAGAATAATCCGATTTAGGTCAAATATGCACCGTACTGTTCGATAACTTGTTGCCATTTTGAAGGTAATTTCATTATGCCTCTCTCGTAGAAACTCTTGTCCCTATTGGCAAAAAACTGAGACAGTCGATTTTCACAAGCTTCTCTTGATGTCAATTTTTCACCAGCCAAATCATTCGCCATAGACAGGAACAGGTGGTAATCACTTTGTGCGAGGCTCGGACTATATGGTGGATGCATAAAAACCTCCAAACCAAGCTCTCGGAGCTTCTGTCGAGTCACTATCGATGTGTGAGGCCTGGCGTTGTCCTGATGAAACACAATTCCTCTCCTGTTGGCCAAAGCTGGGCGCTTCTGGTCGATTGCTTCCTTCAGACGGTCCAATTGCTGACAGTACAGGTCCGAATTAAGAATTTGGCCGTAGGGGAGCAGCTCATGGTGGATGATTCCCTGCCAATCCCACCAAACACACAGCAAAACCTTCCTGGCCGTCAATCCTGGCTTGGCCACCGTTTGTGCCGGCTCACTGCCCTTCGACCACGACTGTTTTCGCTTGATGTTGTCGTAAGTGACCCACTTTTCATCACCCGCTTCAGAAATGGGTCGATTTTGTTGCGATTCAGCAGTGATTCGCAGATGGAAACTCGGTCCATGAGGTTTTTTTTCGTTAACTCGTGCGGCACCCATGCATCGGGCTTCTTTGTGTATCCGGCCTTTTTCGAGTGGTTCCAAACGGTTTTTTTGCAATGTTTAGCTCCTGGGCAATCGAAACGGTGCTTACATGACGGTCAGACTCGACGATTTCCATTATTTTATCGACACTTTCGACAATTGGCCTTCCGCAACGTGGTGCATCTTTGACATTAAAATTACCAGAACGAAATCGACGAAACCAAAAATGTGCGTGATTGGCTGTTACAGTATCAGGACCATAAACACTATTTACATTTTCAGCTGCCTGACTTGAGTTATCACCTTTATCGAAGAGAAATTGTAGAATATAGCGTATTTTCTCTTTGCTGGTGTCCATCTTCGACACGAGCTCAAACACTACTGAGTCAAGCAATCACAAATCTGTTTCAGAAGATTTTTTAGTACAAAATCTCATCTTTCTAACGCCATCTAGCGTAATCCAATCGCACTTATATAACGCGAGATACAGATTACTACAGCCATCTATTGCAAAAATAATGGATTTCTTTTTACTAGACCTATTATGTAATAAATCATCTTATTCTCAATGAAAATTAAGTTTCTTAGGGAAAGGTACTATATGGCTGCGAAACCTGGACTCTAAAAGTGAATAATGATTCAATAAAACGATGTTTTTTTAAAGTAGTTAAAAAAACATCGTTTTATTTAATTATTATTTAAAATGAACTTCCATCAAGAGATTTCAGTAAAATCATTTGATTATCTAAAAGTGAATGTAATGAACCGGTTAGAAGCGTTCGAGATATACCGCAGAATGCTCCGTATACCGTGGACCGATAGGGTCAGTAATGCAGACGTACTGCAGAGAGCTAGAGCCAATAGAGAGCTGTTGTCAAGTGTGAAAATTTGAAAGGTCTCATATTTGGGTCATGTGCTAAGGGGAGAAAAACACCACTACCTAGAAGGCAGCTGTCCTGGCTGTAGAACATCAAAGAGTGGACAGGAATAACAAGAGTTCAGAACCTGTTCCAAATGGCGCAGGATAGAGATGCCTTTGCTGTAGTGATCGCCAACGTTGGGGGGACCTGACACGGCACCGAAAGAAGAAGGGAAAGGTTCTTCCACATTGTTATGGAAAGTTTCGTTTACATTATGCCGTTTCCAGAGGCGAAAGATGATAGTTTTATTAACACCACACGTGAAGGGATCTTTGTTACTTCTAAAAAAAAAATATTATGCATACATGTATCAAGATTATAAATAATCTTTTTCACCATTTCCCATGCTGGGTATAAAAAGTAAACTGAACTTATAACTGCTTTGTTGTTAAAGATTAACGAAATTGTTATATAGAATAAATAATATGAAATAAACACAAATATCTGTCAAAACTGACCACATTAATATGTATACAATAATTAACTACACCGATGAAGGGCTTCTGTATCCGAAACACAAAAAAATATACATTCTTCAATGAATCCGCAAAAATTATGGTGAATATGGAAAAAATAAATTAAATGTGTTCAAATTATAAGAAATACTCTTATAATCAAATTTGTATCATTAAAATAAATTTTGTGATACAAATATCAGAATCGTTTAAAATAGACATTCAAGATGAACAGGTGTGATATTATAATACACATAATGTAATTTTCTTACATTTATCTCTTTGTTTATCGGAAGCAGACACATTTTTCTGACAACTTACATGATCATTCCGATTTTTTTAAATCTGCTTTTACTATTAAAGCAATTTTATCAAGAAAAATATTAAAATAATTCATTTAAAGATGTGTTTAAGCTATAAAATCGTCGTCGAAACTTGTTTAAAATTGTGTAATGGTGTTTTATTATTGGCTTGCAAATTTTAGTTGTAAATACTTAAAATACCAATCAACTAATTAATTTTATGTTTGAATGCGCCTGCTTACTCTACCCATGAACCAGTCATCAGGCCGAAGCAGATAGAACAATACATCCTGAAAAAGCTCTAACAAAACTCGATTAGCAGTGAAACTGGTAGGTACCTTCATATTATCTTAAAAATACAGTAATTATTTGCAACATGATAATTATTTAAATAATAATATCTTAATATATTTAATTGATATCTTACTACAGAAGAAATTTTTTAATATTTTTGGGAAATAAAGCAATACTGTGGAATTCAATAAAAAAAATACTGTTAAAATTTAATACACTGTTATAATATCACAATTTATTTTTATTCACTGAGAATGTCGCGACAGCTGTTTCGCCAACCGATATTGGCATCATCAGGTGTTACAAAAACAGTTTTTTAAACACCTGATGATACCAAAATCGGTTGGTGAAACAGCTGTCGCGAAATTCTCTGTGAATAAAAATAAATTGTGATATTATAACAGTGTTGTAAATTTTAACAGTAATAATGTTGAAGTATCATAGTGTTTCGGCCAAAACAATGAACTATTTAAATAATAAATATATACAGAGGATGTAATATTTAATCTTGTAACTTGTATTGATGAAAACTCTGTTTTATTGTATAAAAGTACATATATTTTATGAGAATGACATATTTCGCCTGATACGCATTATCAAATGCCCTAGTATTAAATAAAATGTTTAATAGGGATTGTTAATTAATTGTTATATAATATATTTTAAAACATTATTGTATATCAGAAAGCAAAAAGAACGTGGTCTTAGCATTTTTCGGTTCTCAATATAATGGAACGTGGAAAAGAAAAAGTGTTTTTCACCATTCATTATTTATTCCATTTCAATAAACCTTTTTGTAAATACAATTTCGTCGCTTTTAAACACATCTTCTAAAAGGATATACAAATGTTCAACAAGGAAAACGCGAATCAATATTTGAGATGAGCGCTGACAAAATATATAGAGACAACCACAGGACTACGTTCAAGGAATTTTGTTTAAAAAATTCACATTTTTTAAATAATAAGAAGATAGTTATAGCAAAAACTTTTTAAAGTCGCCAATCTTAAATGCGTTGATTTTCACGGTTGCTAGCAATAGGTTTTTTGGGATCTCGGGTATATCCGTGTACCTTGTTGTCTTCTTCGACCGACATTTGACGTTGAAATCTCCATATTCAGTGTAGTTCATAACCCTGAAGATGGAGACTGCAAAGATCTTCGAACAGCCGGTCGAAAAGGATACACGGAACATAACAGATTAAAAAGTACATAATGTATAAATTGTTATGATTCTGAAATGTGTAAAATGTACATAAAATTGGTTTTTACAAAAACTATGACGTCATAATAGTATTTGCGCTCAATTACTTTACTATTTTTAAATGATAATACAAGAATAGAATGTTTTTTTAAAATGGTATTACATATAATTAAAGCATAGCGAGCCATACAGGGCGAAGCATAACATTCGCTATACTTTCGCCCTGTATGGCGTTCCAGTATCATTTCGAGAAAGCTCAATCTCCAAATATTCAGCAGTAGCGTTAAAAGCGCACTGCTGTACAGATGTGAGACTTGGAAATCTACCGCGGACGTTATTGGAAAACTCCAGGTGTTTATAAATAGGTGCCTTCGCTCAATATTCAAGATCTATTGGCCCCAAACAGTGTCAAATGCCGTTCTCTGGACCATGGCAGGCGAAAAGCCAATTAGAGAACAAGTCGCTAGACGCAAATGGCAGTGGATCGGTCACACTCTGAGACGGAACCCAGCCTGCATTGCTCAGGGTGCAATAGGCTGGTCCCCTATGGGGGGAAAGAGGAAGCGAGGCAGATATAGAGCCACCTGGAGAAGAGCCATGCAGGATGAGGTTAAGGCAGCAGGCCTCACTTGGGATGATGTTAGGCATCAGGCATGCGATAGAGTCGGGTGGAGAAGGTTCCTTGAGGCCCTATGCACCACAGAAGTGTGACAGGACAAAAATAAGAATAAGAGACATATAATTAGAAATACATATTGAAGTTACACATTTTCACTTGTGAGGTCGAAAATTAAAAAAAGGTGCCCTGAAAGTTAAAATAAAAATTATTTTTTTATGAAATTCTTTTAGATAAAGTGAAAACATTTGCATCTATTTAAACAAGTGAATCTCAATGTCAATGTTGCCAGTGTCAATATCAACTTTATTTTAATACACGTCACCTAATTGCCAGCTGACAATGACACAATTCGCGGTTCAGGGTTTGAGATAAGTTGGCAGCAATCATATAAACTGTTCATCGAGGATGCGATCAAAATTAGTTCCTACTTGATTTATGATAAGGGAATATTAAACTTTTATTTACTAATCAACTGATCTTTTTCATTAATTTTCTGTATAATTGAAAACACTGTTTATACCACTTTTGAGTTATTATTTATCTCGGTTTGTTTTTAAGGTTTTACACTTTCATCACTGAGAAAACGATATTAACATTAAAATGTAAAACCATTTAAACAACAACAACAACAAACCATCACGCCGTTTCCCCGCAGGGGTAGGCAGAGAAAATGGACCGCCAAACAACTCTATCCTGGCACTCCTCTCTAGCTTCCTCCACATCCATACATCGAGTCATACACGCACATCGATTCTTCCGGCTTCTGACATGATCAACTTTTAATATTTGATTAATTTGGTCATGCCATGTTTTCCTCGGTCTACCTCGACTCCTTACTCCATTGACATCGTTAACGTATACTTTTTTAACCATTCTTTATTCACTTATGCGCTCCATATGTCCGAACCAACGCAGCGAATCTTTCATAATTTTGTTCATAATACCTTATTTCCCTCTACATTCCTTCCTAATATCAGCATTTGAGATTCTGTCGTACATCGTTCTACCACACATACGTCTTAGGGACCTCATCTCTACCGCATTTATTCTGCTCTCATCCTTCTTCTGCTAGTTCCATGCTTCGCTTCCATACATAAGGGTTGGGACCAGAACTCCATTGTGAACGGCCATTTTCGCTTTCATTGATCAATTTTTGTTTCCAATAACTACTTACCATTTAAACATGTCAATAAAAATATACTCAAAAGTGTAAAAAACAGTGTTATTCTTTTTAAAAATAAGTCATTATGTAATTCCATAGATTAACGCCTTTGGTTTATCAAAAATCTTTTTTTATGTTTTTATTATTACATTATTATTTATCTACTATGTTTGAGTAGTCCTGATAATATGAAAGCAGCGAAATATAACGTATTCTTATTCTTTTTATATTTCCTTGAAGACTGTGTCATTTTATTTCTCGGAACTTGTTACTGGGATTAAGATGTCCAGCAATCTTGCCGTCTCTTCAATGGTTTTTCTGAAGGTCTGCTGCCAGCTGTTACTCAATGTTATACATAGATGACAAATTGAAAAGTTACTTTTTCTTTAATAATATGTTTTTCAAATTAGTATTATTAAAACAAATAATTTACAGATTATTAGAGTGGCTAATTTTGTTTGCAAGCATCTGTTGGAAAAATAGCATACATAATCGGGAAATCATGATAAAACGTGAACTTTTAAAAGTGTTTTTAATATTTGATAAATGACAATATTTAATTCATTTATTGGTTCTGATTTAGAAAATTTGGTTTGGTTCATATGGTACTCCCGTAAATTTGGAGATATTTCGTGTATAAATGAATTGTTTTGGTCAATTTGATTATTGCCGCTCTTTATGATAGTTATTTGTGACAAAAAATACGTTTTCACTGTTTTGGTGTTAAAAGTATATAAGTTTTTTCGTTTATAAAAAGAATTTTGACAGGTGTAAAAATAAAAATTTTATTTGTTCCAATGACAATTTGAATAAATATATTTCAGATAATTTGTTTTAGATTTATTATGTAGACGTTGAACGATCGAAGTGTGCGCGGGAGATGCCTTTTGGTGGCGATGAGGTTCGCAACACAACACATTGCGTCCCTCGCTTTGGCGAAAAGAGAAGGATGGAGTGCCGCATCGATTTAAGTGTGGCAGTCCATTCTTTCCACCTACCCTTTCAGAGAGACGGCGTGATGGTTAGTTAGTTAGTTAGTTAGAAAATATGCTAACATAAATTGTAAAATTTAGTCATGCACATGGGAAATATCTTAAAATTATAATTATATTAACTTAATTTAAGACAATACATTAAGTTATAATAAATGCAAACAAATTTTAAGTTATTCGGAATCGTTTTTACGAAAGAAAAAAAATACATAAATTGTGTAACTGTACGTTCCATAAAATATATTGTATACTTATATTTTATTTAAAAGCATACTTCAGTCTAGAAAATTGAGTTTTCATTTTCTCAAACAGATGTACGAGCTGAATATTTTATAAGGCTCATTTTGTTAAAACATGTAAACCTTAAAAATAAAAAATAAAAATTCTTAAAATAAAACACGTGTTGATATAATATCAAGAAATATCCCTAGATGGTGTTAATCTAATATAATTATTTATGGTGGATCGAGTTAGAAATTAAGTATTGAATTGTCCCACTGTT
The DNA here is from genome assembly GCA_022606425.2 of Lepidostoma basale. Classification (NCBI taxonomy): domain Eukaryota; kingdom Metazoa; phylum Arthropoda; class Insecta; order Trichoptera; family Lepidostomatidae; genus Lepidostoma; species Lepidostoma basale. The sequence continues at coordinate 292,331 of JAHDVF020001064.1, forward strand.
CGCGCACCTGAGGAAGTCTTCATTATCGATTAAAATAACGAGCCCGAGTGTGCAATGATGATAATCCGTTTGAAGTCCCGCGATCTCCCGCGTACTTGTGACTTATCTCTAGCCCTTGATGTGCAATCACCAGCAAGTACCCCGAGTCGAATATGATTGGCTCCATCTATCTTGAGCTCATATTGATCGCCGGCGAGGTAGCTGGCGCGGAGGTGGAGATAAGCCCGTCTCCTACAAATGGGCGTTATCAGCGATGTTTATGACTTCTGACTGGTACCATAAAACGATAAAGTGTAACGTGTTTTTCATAAACACCCGATATATTTTTTAAAGAAGTACATGTTTTCTGCACGTCAAACGCAAAACCAGTCTCATCGCTCTACCATGTATGATGTATGATAGAGAGATTAGACTTATACGTAAGTTTAGAGCTTCAAATACGACAATATCAACAATAACAACAAACCATTACTGCGTTTCTCCGGAATGGTAGGTAGAGGTAATGGACCCCCACACTACTCCATTCAGATTCTTCTAGATCCTAGGTTCTCAAAGTGGGCGATAACGCCCCCTTGTGGGCGTTTGAGACTTTCAGGGGGGCAGTAGAAGACCCAGAAAAAATAGAGAGCGTGGGCAGATAAAAAAAATATAGTCTAGAGGCCAAAAAAAATACGCTAATCATTTCTTCCTTTTCGTCGTTCGGTATTCTACCATATGTCGTTTTGAGATACATAACAGATTTAATGTGTTTCTAAATATTTGGAACACCTTTTATGGGACGGGGGCGTTGAACGTTTATTTTTCTTGTAAAGGGGGCGGTGGCCCAGAAAAGATTGGAAACTTATGCTGTAGATTATAGATTCTTCAAGAATTATATAATAGATTCTTCCACATTCATACAGGGAGTCATAGAAGCACACCGACCGACCTCCATCATGGCCGACCCTTAAAATTTAATTAATTTGGTCATGCCATGTTTTCCTCAGTCTTCCTCGACTACGTACTCCATTCGCGTCGTTAATGTATACTTTCTTAATCATCCTTTCTTTATCCACGCGTTATATGTGTCCAAACCAACGCAGTGATCCTTTAATAATTTTGTTCATGATATAGTTTTTTTTAGAGGTTTGGTTTTTAAACTGGCAACATTGTTTCTACAGACTGTCAAGTTGACAGTTGATTTGAATATGTTTTTTATTTATTTATTTGTATACCTCTAAAAAAAACGTATACACATTGTTATTATACATAAAGGGTATTTTTTTTAGAGAAAAAAAAACATGTTAATGTCTATGATATTGGCTTCATTTAATAGATAATTTTATGCCATTATTTTTTAAATAAGATTTTGGGCATATGAGGGCCACGGCTAGCTCGAATGAAGCTCAATCGTGAAGTCCAATTTTCGACACCTTTATTGAGCAACTAGGTGAAATGGCAAAACGTACTGACTACAAATCAACTGTCAAATTGACAGTCTGTAGAAACAATGTTGTCAGCTTAAAAACCAAACCTCAAAAAAAAAACACCCAGCATTTGAAATTCTGCCGTACATCATTTTATCACACATACGTCTAAGGGATCTCATCTCTACCGCATTTATTCTACACCCATTCTTGTTTTGCACTTCCATGTTTCGCTTCCATACTTAAGGGTTGTAACTAAAACTCCATTGTGTACGGCCATTTTCGCTTTCATTAAATCGGATTTTTTTAAATACAATTTATTTTTTATTATGCCAAAATATATCTATAATAGATTTTGCTGCATTGAAGAGCAATTAAATGCTTTTTAGACAGACTTTCTCTATGCAAGATCCTGTAAGGCGTGTTTTCTGATATTCAGCAGCCACCTTAAAAGCATGTTATTGTATGCAAACCCATCGCAGTCGTGATTAAGAAACTCAATTAAAATGTATCTACACAATAAGAGATCTTGTCGACTTTTAGCAGTGTCAATTTCCGATTTATCCGACATATTATTATTATTATTATTATTTTGTTGAATCGCTCTTTATATCATCGCAGCGCGAGCCAAATCGATGTGAAGGGTAAAGCTATCATGTTGATTTTCTTGACATAGGATGTTTATCGCCATTTTTTAAATATATGTTTATATACTTATTTATTTAGTTATAAAAAAATAACATATTTCTTACAACTAGAATATGACACTTTTAAGTCATAATAGTTAAATATTTATAACTGTCACGTGAACTCTACACCAGACCAAAGACAATGTGACAATAACTCTGCTATCGCCAGGAATCGAACCCGGGACCTTAGGTCTGGCAGTCATAGCACTTGCCACTCGGCCATAGAGGTCGTCGATGTAGATGTGTTAAAAATAAGACAAAATTCTAATTCTACCATTATCCATTAACTGTTACACTAATATTTCAAATACACTAGTAATCAATTAGTTACTCAAAAATAAGTTAGCTTCTTGTGTACAAACTATTATTATATATTCTATGATGTGATGCTGATAACTGTATCCCGTTTCAAATATCTCTCTATTTTTGTGAAGATTTCATTAAAAAGGTTTTTTATAAGCTAATGATTTCTACTTTTTTAATTAGTAAAAGTGTATCAGCATTTTATTGTAAACAAAGATGAGCTTTAATAGTCAAAATTTAAGATTTTTTAAGCGTGCGAATACGGCAGATTAACTTTTATCAAATATAGAAAATAGAAAAATATAAGATATTTATACTATCATCATCATAATAATAAGAACGAGAACCAAGGTTGGGGTTTGGCTATATCCAGAAGTCTCCTCCATTCTTAGCTGTGTTCTCTGTTCTCCAGTTTGTATTGTTTAATGTAGATGTGTCAGCGCTGCTAGAGTCCATCCACGGCATCTTGGGCCTTTCTGGTCTTCTTCGTTCATGTGGCTTGGTATTTAAATTATTAAATTATCTTATATTATGTTTTTTTGTAGCAATTTTTTTTAGTGCTGCATTATACATGATTTATGAAACATTTTCTTTGCTTTAAATCTATAGTATTCTCTGCTTGCAATATTTTCCTCGATTATTCCAAATACATTTATTTAAGTGAAAATTTTGTAGCCACCCGTTTGAGACAAAATGTGTTCAAAACAGCTAATGAACGTGTTTTTTTAAACATCATAGTTATATACACTTTTATATCATAATATACAAAGAGAATTGACATTGTAGTCTGCAAAATAACATAGAAAACTTGACATTTCCATTCTTCAAATGTTGTAGAGACGTCACAGGTCGTTTAGAAAATTAAAATGGAACTTTTGACGCACACACAGATCTGTCAACTCAAAATGACACTAGTTCTCTTCTCTTTGAAGCTCTCCTCCATCCACTCCATTTAATTAAGTGGTGAGATGTTTTTTGTTTTGACCGCAATTCGAGGTATGCTCATGATTTGAAAAAAAGTATTTATAGAAGTGGGAATTTATTTTATAAACCCGAAATTTCAAGACAAATTAATCGGATTTTTTTCTTTTAAGCTTTTAGGAAATTAAGCGTGAAAAGGTGATTTATTTCTATATCAGATGTACAGTACAGTCCGAGGCAATAACATCACAACCCATAAATAAAAAAATGTTTTGGTAATATGACATATTTACGTTTTAACGATTTTTTTACTACATAATTTCATAAACAAATAACGTTTTTACCGGGTTTTAAAATACAATATGCCGACCTTTGTGGCCAAGTGGTAAGTGTATTGACTGCCACCCCAAAGGTTCCGGGTTCGATTCCCGGCGAGGGCAGTGTGATTGACACACTGTCTTTGGTCTAGTGTATGATTCACGTGACAATAAAATGGCGATAGATTAGCTACCTATCATATACCATTTACATCGATTTGGCTCATGCTGCCATGATGTAAAAAGCGATTCAACAAAATAATAATAATAATATCAAATATGAATAATACAATGAGTAAAAAATAATGTTAAACATAACACGTTGGACGATTTTCCTGGCTAATAATCTATCAAATTGAACACATTAACTTATATGTAAGATGCTAGTTTACGAAGCAATCTAAATGGGCAGTCATATTATTCTCCCAACCAATGTTACCGGAGATATATTGATTCGGAACGCTTGAAAACGAAACAATATATACTGACACTATCAAAGGGATTCAAAAGAATCACACTGATATGTATCCTTTAAAATTCGCAGGAGTATCGAATAACCCTTTATAAGTCTGATGTGGAATTGTAAGAAACTATTTCTACAAAGCTATTTTACAAAATCTAGACACCCAGCATTTGCCGCTAAAGCAGAGTTATTGTAAAAAAATATATATACATATGTAGTATTCTATAATAAAAAAATAATGGTGAATTGATTAAATGTACCGAATTTAGATGAGATAAGATTTTTTGCATCATTACGATAAAATATTGACTAGGACGTAAATCTTTATTCTTATTGTAGACTTATGTGGTCTATTCTCCAGAGTGTTGCTCCTCCTGTGAGGCAGATTTCTAGCTGTCTTTTCATCTTTTAGGAGGTTTTTCACGAGGACGAGTCCCATGAGGCTGATTATGCAATGCAATATAGGTGTCTGGTGGTGTCCATTCTTTGAACATGACCGTACCAGTCCCTTTTTCGCTGTCTGCTCCATCGTATAATATCCTCAACCTCACATATCTCTCTTATTCTGGTGTTCCTTACGCGATCTCTCAGAGTCTTGCCCGCTATCGTCCTCAGTGTCTTCATTTCGGAAGTCCTCAAAACTGTTTGGTCCTTACTGTATCTGCCCTTGCTTCGACGCCATATGTTATTATTGATCTTACGCGTGCTTTATAGATTCTCATCTTACTCTTAATGGCCATGTCTTTGTTTTTCCATATTGTAGATTTTAGAGCCCCAGAGATTGCAGCTGCCTTGTTTAATTAGGGTTGTATATCTTTCTGCAGATCAGACGTAAATCAATTCTTCTTTTAAGTTTAAAAGATCTGACGATGTGTGAAACAGAAATTTTGTCTTCTAATTGTCCCTCCATCTATTAGGTGGTCTTTCAGGCGCAAGGTGTCCAGATAGGATTTCGTAAGCAGCTGTATATGCGAGTGTCACTTTCAATTCTGACTTCATGGTCTCTCCAGTATCTACGTTACGGACACGATCAAAGATTTTTTGTCCAGTAATGAATCATATTACCTTTATTTCAGACGTTCTTAGAAGCTTATTGGTTAATATATTATCGAACCGCATATCTAGAGCTTATAAATTCTGACTTTTACTGTCAAGGTTTCCAATATTTTCCGGGCCACCGCCCCCTTTACAAGAAAAATAAACGTTCAATGCCCCCTCCCATAAAAGTTATTCCAAAAATATTTAGAAACACATAGTTGAATTTTAAAATATTTTAAAATCTTTTATGTATCTGAAAACGACATATGGTAGAATACCGAACGAAGAAAATGAAGAAATGATTGCGTGTTTTTTTTTTGTCTTTTTAGACTATATTTTTTTTCTGAGTCTTCTACTGCCCCCCTGAAAGTCTCAAACGCCCACAAGGGGACGCTAGGTTCTAGACCATTTTTTTGACATCATTTTTACAGGAAAAAATAGTGAATTTTCTTTAAAAAATGATAAGTTTTGGAAAAATATGTACGTTGTATGAGATAAAATCTTCCTTATGTTGTATTCTGATAAACTCTTCTCGTATATGTGTCAGCTATTGAAATAGACATTTAATCTTTGATATGAATATTTTTATAACTGTGTCCATGTTACTAACCCTTCTCAATATTTGACAAGGTGAGTGCTTTACTTTATATCAGACAAATGGATTGTATGCAAATGTAATGGTGATCTATTTATTTAGTTTGAAACGTCAGGAAAAATATTTTTGCATTTTGATTAAAAATTAATTAGTGCGAGTGCTCCCTTTTATAATACATATTCATATGAAAACTAGCAGAGCAAAGCAGTTACGCTAGATTGCAATGTTTCAACTGATCCTTTGACGATTATGAACGATTTCATTCAAATAGGGATGAATTAAAATGTATATCATATTTCATAGATTCATGTCAATTTGGTGCTAATTTAAACACAACAAATAGACTTTTAACATAAATTGATGATAGTTTGGTACACATCATCACCATTATCATCACCATCATCACAATAGTAAAAAATGACACTCAATATTAAGTCTCCGAACAAATCAGGCTCCGAGAAATAACAAGAAACAGTATTTTATTTTAGAAACTAGAAGAAGAAGAAGAGGAAGAAGATTTAGTTTATTTTCATAATTATCATTTATAAAATTGAATAAATAAGTAAATTATTAACAGATTTCTTGTCAATGTATTTTTTAAGGCGTCTGTTCATTTTCCCAGATAATTAAATATATTTTCGTATGTTTTAATAATTATACGTATACTAAATAAAAACTATTCACAATGGCGACATAATCTACATCTAGTATAATTATATGGTAAAATTAAAAATTAAATGGTCAAAAAAAATTATATGTTAACGATGTAAATGGAACCAGAAATAGAACCGAGAACCGAGAAAAACGTGGCACGATCAAATAAATCAAATATTGAATGTCGGCCATGTGAGGAGTCAGAGAAATCGACGCGCGTACATGACACGATGTATGAATGCTGAGGAATCGAGAGAAATATGTCAGGAAAGAAAAGTGTGGCAGTCCATTCCTTCAACCTACCCCTTCGGAGAGACGGTGTGATGGTTAGTTAGTATAATTATTAACTTATCTATAACACGGCAAAAAAAATTATTAATTAGATATTAGATTTCATACATTAATAAATATATTTTTATACATTAATAAATCAATGTAAACCAAAAAAGCATTGACGCTTTCATTATACATTAAATATATAATGGAGTTATACCAAATTAAAACCGCAACCATCAATAAGTTCTCAGATGATAATAAAAAATCTTTGATAAATCTCAGCCGTCGAAAAATTATGGAAAATGCTTCATTTTTATTATATTTTGGAAAGAGAATTCGTAACATTGTTTTATTCTATTTGTTAATTTCGTATGAGGCACTTAATTTATAGTGTGACATTATTAAATATAATCGGACACTTGTAAATTTGTATTTAAACCAATTTATTATTTACAACAACCAATCGGTTTCGCTCTTGCCGGAACGTCGTCAGGGTTACATAAGACACAGTGTCACTGAAGCTCCGGCGGAAGCGAAACCGGTTGGTTGTTGTAAAGAATTAAATACAAATTTACAAGTGTTCAATTATACTTTATTTATTAAATATTTTTACAAACACAAATATTTAACACATGTTTCGGAGACCTCCTCCATCTCAGGTGTAAATATAACTAAACTAGGTTTAGTTATAACTAAACTTTTTAAATGTTTAGTTTTATTTACACCAGTAATGAGTAGGTCACCTCCAAAACATGTAGTGTGAAATATTTTTGTTTTTAAAAATATTTAAACAAAGTGGACAAAACAGTGTTACAAATTCTCCTTCAAATAAATCAAGGTATTTCATAGTGTTAATACCTTATTCAGAAAATGGCTTCAAATAACTTATTTTATACAAAAATATGGAAAGCAACGGTAAAGTACCACATTAAAAAGGTCCAAGTGGCATTCTATGAACCAGCAAAGATGTTATTAGACTTAGCTGCAAACCAATAACTAGGATTGGAACATTAAAAAAACGCCTTAACCTTCAATAAAGTGATAGAATTATGTGTATAGATGTACAAGTATAAAATATAGAACCTACTTTTCTTTTCCTTCACTGAAATCAAATATCACTTTAACCTCCAACAGAAAGGGTATTTATGGCAGTCATAATAAATTGAATCATATGAGAAAAACCTTTCGGGGGTATAAATCATAATGGAAGATGTATTTTACAAACTCAGCGAAAATAGCCTACATATTTTATGCCGATTTTAAAAATACTCTCTTTGACGAAGTTCACCATCTGGTGGAGTCATAAAAAGCCTCAGACACCGTATTTCATTTTTTTAATGTAAAAATAATGTTTTTTATAAGACATATAAGCTGACAAAAGAAAATAAATTTCTACTTTCATAATAATCGTGTGACACGTTTTCATTATTATTACTTACTACGTAAAAATGAAAATAAAATATTTTTTTTCATATGAAGGATTCACTTTGTGGTTATTTTTTTAAAATACGGGTATGTGTATTTGTGTATGGTATATTACGTTTGAAGCCAACTAGTTTTGCTTAAACCCAAGCTTTTTCGGGGCAGCAAAAACAGTTTTAATATTCCCCTGATGAAGCTTGGGAACCAGCGAAACCAACTGGTTTCAAATATAATTACCATTATGTGATTAAAATATGAAGTTATTCCTTTATATTTATATATAATATTTATAAATTTAAAAATAATCATATCATGTCGGAAATTACCGGTATGTATTGGTGAATGCATTATATGCTAAATACGAGTATATTAATTTCAAAGTGAGTTTTCGTTATATTTTCAGAATAATTTTACTTACATAATTTACCGTTTTTTAGAGGCCGAGATAGCTAGAATTTAATATACAAAAATGATTTTTAATATATATTATAAAATATTCTGGAAATTGAATTTAAATTTTGCCGATAGTTCATTAATGGACAGGAATTTCAGTGCTGACGGCCAAAATATTCAAAATTCAAACGGTAAACAGGAACCGTTAGAACGAGAGGACTCTGAGCACACTTCACTCTGGCCTGGCCAAATGTCAAACATCAGGGCGGGAAACTCGGGCGGGGGTTGCTAGATGGCAGTAGTGGCAAACGTTTTCATCGGCCGCCCGTCACCACGATGAACGGAGGGAAAGAAGGCACAGAGTAGAATTTTGTTTAACTCTTAGGCAAGAGCAGTAAGTTAGGTCGAAGCTTTTTACTCGGTTCGGGTGTTTTGCTGCGGGCGGCTCGCCCTGCCGGCCCGGCGAGCGTGCCCCTCCGCAGAGCGGCCGCCGGCAGTTAGCAGGGAGCCTAGCTCGGCCGCGCGCACCGCCACCGCCGCTCCCGGGTAATCTATTTCCGCGCGAATTTGATCGTTTCGCAAGTGTTTTTTCGTCCGTTCCCGCCCCGCGATGTTTTGAACATTTTAATTTCGAACGCGTTCGATGAAGAAAATTAAAATCCCCGATTTTTCTTTTTTGGCAGCAGTGTTGTGTTATTTCTCCGACTAATAGTTTATCTGTTAAACCAAAAGTGTTTTTAGTTTTATTACAAAGTTCAAACCTTAAAAATAAATCCTGGATAAAAGCAAGGTATAAATAAAAGTTTATGACTTTGACGTAATGATTTTATATACTTCAACGTTTTTTAAAGATTGATAACTAATCTTTTTTTTCTAATCTACCTTATACTGGACCAATTCTTCACTAATTTTTACCAAATACTTACACTTATAATAATAATTAAAATTATAAATAAAGTCATATTCTACGTGTAAAAATACACAGACTGATTAAATTTCCAATTTACACGACTTTCAAAATAAAGTAAACTATAACTGAACCATCTGCATAAAGTATTCACCCTAAAAATAAAAATAGAGTTTTGTAAATAAGCTCCGTTTATCTTTGAACTGAGACTACGAAGAATAACTGCCGCTTTCATTACTCCATTACTCGTACACTTTATCGTTTTGGCGACAGTCCTAATTCACGGATAAACGCCAATTATTCGGATTGAATCGTGAATCATAAGCGAAAAAGCGTAAGTGTAATTATTTTTGTCGTATGATTCTATTATGTCTGTTTATATGGATCCGTGTTGTACCCTAGATGTCGCCTAGTTAGCATTTTATTTGTAAGCGCGTGGGCGGTGCCGCTGCACGGATGAAATTATCTCAGCACACGAATACAGAATTAGTATAAGACGTACAAGAGTTCCCTTCTGAACTTTCAAGGCAATGCATGAACCACTTTTTGATCGTCTTAACTCAGTACTAATTGAAGGCTGGTTATTACAAAGGTACTAAGTGATTTACACATAAAACAAATGAAAAGAGCATAAATTGTTTATTGGTACACTTATCAACGTTGTTAATTGAAATTTATAGAAGTTTATTGTAAATAATGAAATAAATTGAATTAAAATTTCCTATATAATATATATTTAGTTTATTTCCACTTCGTTTTGTGGCTGCGACCGGTTTCGGAAGATCACTGGTCGAAGCCATTATACCATGTTGAATTAATGAACATACGCATTATAACGGATTTTTAAGTTAGTTTTTTTTTAAATTAAACTACACTATATTTAAGAGTTAATGGTATTTCAAACGAGACGAAGATGTAAATTATTCGGAAACAGAATATGGTGGTCGAGGCGTTCACAGGACTTATGACCTGTCATTGGTTGGGTAAAGCGATCGCTTTATGTAATACAATTATGCCCGTTCCTCCCTTCTTACAAACACCACGTCTGGCAATTATTTTTGAAAGTTGTATATATGCTACCATGTTGAGAAAGTCTTCTAGTCTCAATTGATGTCGCTAGTGTAGATTGAACTTAAATATGTGAAATGTTTCTCAACATGGTAGCATATATACAACTTTCAAAAATAATTGTCAGACGTGGTATTTGTAAGAAGGGTGAAATGGGGAATGTTGTATTACGTAAAGCAATCGCTTAACCCAACCAATGACAGGTCATAAGTCCTGTAAACGCCTCGACCGCCATATTCTGTTTCCAAATAATTTACATCTTCGTCTCTATTGAGATACAATTAATTCTTATTGATTAACCCGTAATGGGTAAAATCCAGTATTTGTATACATTCAAAAAAACAAAATGTTACACTATATTGAATTATTTTTGGGATCAAAAAGTATTTTTTGACTATTTTGGTACTTGGCACTTTTATAATGTCCAGCCCTCAATTAATGCACTCGCTCTATAAAGCGCAAGCTCTGTAATATTATTTTCTCGACTATTTTGATTTACCCATACATACTTATAGGTTGTATTAATATGCATTTTTTTGTTAAATTTATTTTTTAAATGATCAATTTTGCAATTTTAGAAGAAAATAATTATGTTTGTTTTCATTATAGTATAATATAAACGAACAAATTTGAAATAAGTACCAACAAATGTATCTGATCGTCGTGTTAATTAAACTCAATGCCAGGATTCAAAATTATATAGCATACTAATATATTATTAAAAAAGAAAGGGTGTTTTGAAAATTGTATTATATTTAAAATCTATAAACAGTTATATAACATTCTAAAATATACATTGATTTATTTATTGTTTCTTGAACAATGATGTAAAACTCCATATTAAATAATTAATACGAATGAAAACGTCAGTTTTCTAGAAGTTTTATTATATTTTATGGGAATAACATGTTTTGCCCTTCTAAGGCATTATCAAACACAAGATAATGCCTTAGAAGGGCGAAACATGTCATTCCCACAAATATAATAAAACTTCTAGAAAACTGACGATTTCATTCGTATGAATTATACATTGATTTGGTTCACTATTCTGACGCGCATGTTTTTTTTTATTGTTGTTCGTTGTGCTTTTGTTTTTCAACAATAGAATACAACTATTCAATATAAATACACGATAAGTATGTACGAGTAAATGATTATAGAAAACTTAATCGTTAATGTGGGTGATGGTTCAAGAGTGTAAAGAAAAATGTATACTCGTACATATAAAATCCGTAAATTGAGAAACGAACTAGCAAACTATTTTTAAGTTTCCTTATATTTGTGACACATACTTGAATAATTAATAAAAAAATCGGCTTAATAATAATACATGTATTTTCTTCTACACTTATTGGTAATTAAAAGTCGTAAACATTTTACATCAGATACTTCACAAATGTTAAAATATTGCATTCTGAATAAAACAAAATATTGTAGAAAAACGTTTACAATTTTCTTTAAAATGTTCACAATATTGAACTTAATTTATTTGTAATAGAAACATAGAAATTAACTTCAAAACACATTATTATATCGTCCTTTAAAACAACAATTTGAAAACGTAAAAATTATAAAAGCGGTTAGAAAATAATAGCTTTTTGTATATCACATCACATTCATTAAAACTATTGTGTTTCAGCATTAAGAGCAGAAATAAGCTTTCTATATTTTTGAAATGGATTAATCAGCACGGAACACTCACCCACACACAAATGGCTTTTAAAATATATTAAATTTCACCCTATTCAAATTTATTCGTTTGAACAAAATTATTATAGTACTATTTCAGTTGAAATATTATTTTGTATTATATTAGGGTCTGATATAATATATGTATCAGTGTAGCATATTTGTAATATTGTCTGTAGAATGCATTCCTTTCAATATATGTTTGCTTTATGTTTGCACTGGCGCCTCTTCTGAATTCCACCTCTGAAAATCTTTTTCTATTTTTTGTAAGATATTTTGGCTCGTAGCATTGTCTTCACTATGTGAAATATAATAGTTACGAAACCACGTTAATGTTTTCTTGTATAAGAATATTTGTATTTCGTTGTAGTAATTGATAAAAAATTTCTCTTAGCACAAAAATTTCAGTTATATACACTAATATGTTATCTGATAAGTAAATAATCTATGAATTAACGTATATTACGAGTATGATGGAAGAAGAATCTTATATGTATTTATTATAGAATATGCAAGATTTATTAATTAAAAAAAAATAGTAATCTGATAAATAGCTCATGAAGAAAGAATGGTAAAAAATTATATGTTAACGATGTAAATGGAACCAGAAATAAAAGAAGACCGAGGAAAACGTGTCACGATTAAAAATATCAAACATTGAATGTCGGCCATGTGAGGAGTCGAAAATCGACGCGCGTGCATGACTCGATGTATGAATGTTGAGGAAGCGAGAGAAATATGTCAGGAAAGAAAAGTTTAGCAGTCCATTCTTTCTGCCTACCCCTTCGGGGAGACGGCGTGATGTTTAGTTTGTTAGTTCATGAAATTTAAATAGAAATAATAAATACGCCACAAACAGTCATGCCACTAATTACATTTTGTATTCACATTAAAAACTTCAGGACACCATTTTAATAAAAATAATAAAGTTGTTTGTTTGTAAAATATTTTATTACAGTAAAGTAACATATTGTAAAGTTGTTATGTATTAAATATAAAGATAAGATTATCTGATTATTACATACAATCATCTTTTTTTCTTCCTTGGTATAGGACCTATGTGGTCTGTTTTCCAGAAGGTTGCTCATCCTGTAATGTGGATTCCTAGCTGTTCTTCCATATTTTAAGAAATCTTTCACGAGGACGAGTCTTGTGAGGCTGATTAGCAGTGTAAAATATGAGAGTCTGGTGATTTCCATTTTTCGGACATGGCTGTACTAATCCATCTTTCGCTGTCTACTCCATTTTATTATATCCTCAGGCTTACATATCTCTCTTATTCTGGTGTTCCTCATACGACCTCTTAGTGTATTAACTATTATCATCCTCAGTGTCCATCTTGGAAGTCCTCAAAAATTGTTTGGTCATGACCGTATCTGTAGGTACCTTGGTAAAGTAATCTTATTATTCAACAGCCGTTAGTTTTTTATCCACGATTTGAAAATAATTACAATTCCTTTAATTATGGTGTAAAAATAAACTATACACTTTAATTAAATTAAATTTATTTGTTTTTAAAAGATATAGAATGTTATATTTACGTGATTTCTACTTTTCTTCTTCTCAATTTTTTTTAGTATTGGGTACACCAATGCTTTACTTACACGCACTAATAATTTTATAGAAAACAAAGTTCGCGTATATGTAAAGTTTTAGCTGGATCTAATGTTAAGGTGCTTCGTCACTCCGTGAATCACGTTTCTGCCCTCTACTTACTAGCAGCTTCTTCTACTAGCAAAGTTTTAAACTTAAAGCAGAGAGCGATCATGAAAAGAGATGGGATTTATAAAAGTATCTTTGGCACTTCCGATCCGAGAAGCGGCCGCGGGCTGGCGGCCGGGACTGTGCTGCCAAGTTCTGGCCGAATCTCAGAAAAATACGGAAAGCGATTCAAAGTATCGTTGTGTGTCGTAAAATTAAATAAAGACAATGCTTGAGATATCACATTGGCACGGAAATGAACTATATTTTTTTTATTGTCTGTCGAAAGAAACGCATTTAATTTAAGTACTCTATAAGAATGTTGTATCATTCGTTTTGAGAAGAAAGTAGGTTGATCGATACATTAAATGATTATTAATATAACATATAACGTCTGTGGATGCATTTTTATAAGACTGGAATGAATACGTTATATCAATAACTTGAAATAGACATCTAACAACCAATATTTATTTTAACGATAAGAAAAAAATCTTTCTTTATTATTAAATTATTTGTGTTAGGGTTTCATATGTTTTAACGCGGCAGGTTAATTATATCATTTCTAAAATTGTACCGACTTTAATTATATAAAATGTCGAAACAGCGTGAAAAACGAATAAAAAATACGTTGGATGCATGTGTAACATAATCTATGTGTTTCTGTATAAAAATATAATACAGGCCAGACTATTCAAATTATCATAATTAAAAGACCGCAAAGACGATTTGAGCACTTGAAGAAAGAACCGTTAGTAAATTAAACGTTATTGATATGAATAAGTTATTGATATTATAGAGCGTCATTTTCGCGAGTAACTTATCTCTAGAACGCGTTGATAGTGTTAATAAGAGATGGTATCTGTATCTGACCCTAGCGATCAGATAATTGTTGTTATTTTTATGGGATATGGGATTAATGAAAATATGTGTTTTATATTAGGTTTAAAATCAGTCGGTTTGTCAATACTTTTGAGGCGTGCATGATGGATCTGCCAGAGAAACCCCGCTCCCTGAAATGTGTACGAATGCTGTGCTTTAGCTCAACTAATTTGCCTATAGCCGAGGAGTTTGCTGATCGAAATATAGATTATCTGGAAATATGGCAATTAGCAACATGAATATTACAGATAAAAGCTGGTGCCATTTCATGAAACGCTTTGAAACACGTTCACCCATACTGGATTATTTCTGGATATTTGAGCCAGATAAGAATTTTCAGGGATACTTTTATAAGTCTACACATATCTTAATTTATCAATTTTCAATTGTTGAAGGTAAAATTTGACTTGACACTAACCTTCTGACTTCTGTGCCTTTTCCATCTTGCACGTCTTCCTCTACCGCGGTCGGTCTTCTGCAACCCTCTCCAGCTCAACATATGAGACACAGTTCATGTCCTCGCACACTCGTTTCAAATACTCTCGTGGGGGTGTCATCTGCAATTTATATCAATGATAGAAATATGTAATGGTCGTTACTAATTGCTTTACCACTTGGGAAATCGGCATAATAATAAGTAAGTTAGTTCCGTATACAAAGGAAAGCTATTTGTTAGATTTTTTAAATCTTCGCTAATTCTACATACAAAATAAATAATAAACGTTCAGGTTCATGAAAAAAACAGACTGATAAAGTTGCAGTTATCTCCGGATGTCTAAGGAACACTGTCCGAGACAATAAGCTTATGCTAGTGGAAAGCAAAGTTAGAATTTATAAAACATGCATCAGGCCCATAATAACATACGGAATCGAAGCAAGAGCAGACACTGTCAGAACCAAACATCTCTTAAGAGTAGCAGAAATGAAAACATTGCGACTTATTGTGTGGAAAACCCTTAGAGATAAGATACCCAATGAAAAAATTCGCAAATCCTGCAAAATTGAAGACACAGTGAGATGGAGTAGGCAGAAAAGACGATTATGGAGGGACCACATCGAGAGAATGGATCCAGCAAGAATTCCTAATATCGTGATGCACGAGACTCCAGAGGGTCGTCGACCACCAGGACGGCCACCAAAGAGGTGGAGAGAAGGCTGGTCGTCTTCATCACAGGAAGAAAGTTGATATCCTGCATAAACAGGTTCCAAGATCTATAATCAGAATAAGAAGAAGAGAAGAAGCTCATGAATAAGGCATTGCAATCGGCACAACTTATTCTTAAACATCAAAGATTTGTTTCGTCATTTAGAGAAAACGTTATAACGATTCAAATTTTTTTTACAAAATTTCGAACCCCGTTATTTGACCCTACAATAAATGGGGTCATTCAAAAAACGAATTACGGAACCATTTGAATATCAACAGGATCCATTTACTCGCGGTGCTGAGCGTCCCATACAATCAACGGAGTGATTGATCACAGCTCCTCTTAATAGATTATTATGAGCAGATTTGATGGATTGTTATCAATAAATCTGTATTAAACATCAGCACAACGGATAATAATGTCCTTGTAAAATTAATAGCGCTGAAACGGTATAAAAAATTGTTAACAAATTTTATAAATGAAAACACATTTATATTACAATACAAAAGTTCATTTATTCTTTTGGGTTCTTGGATATATCCGTGTATCTAAGGTATCCTTTTCGATCGATATTTCAATTTTTTTTTTAATTTGTTGTATTAATCTAAATTTAAAAAACCAGAATAAAGTTGACTGAGTAGAAAATTCAATACTTTATGAATATCAGAAGTTTAAACAATAAAACATTTCCGATTGAAGAAATATGAGTATATAAAAGTCCAAAAAAATATTAATTTTATCGAAAAAAACACAAAAACGTTTTCAGCAAGTTTCATAATACTTTAGGAGAGTAACATGTTTTTTTCGTACTGGAGAATAATCAAGTTCATTTTTTGATAATCTCCTCGTAAAATACGACATTCGAGTATCTTAAACCTACCCTTTTATAATTTTATATAAATGGAAGCGAGGGTATATTTAGTGGATCATTATTAGAAAAATATGTTAAATATATACAAAATATTGTATACATCTGAGTACAAGAACGCAAATCTTCATTATTCCTGTGAATAATTCAAATTATTCAAAATTCCTGCCACTACATTAGGTCTTTGTTTATGTTCCAATATAATGATCAATCTATTAGAATATTCGTTTCTCTTCTAAAGTCTTTGTCCATATATCTGAATCCAAGTCTTATGTCTATACTAGCAAGTTCCGTGCATCTAAACATAGGGCACATGTCGCACCGGTGAGCCATTTTAATATTCAAAAGGCAATGCGATCATTTGTTCACATTTTTCATATAAATAATTGAAGCGATTAGCTTGGTGCGCCTTCATGGACCAGGATCACCCAACTGCACCTAGAATCGGGAATCCCGATGATAGATGAATTCATTCTGAAACTTGCTGAACGTTTTTACAAAGGACTCCCTTCGCATCCTAACCCCACAATCAAATACCTCTCAAATTACGACCCAAACACCTCCAGCCGCCACAAGCGCCCAAAATCGATCCTCCTTCAGAGAAACACTCCGGGCCACACAAATCATGCCCCCGCATAAACTAACAACCCATCACCTTTCAACAACGTTCCCATCAGACGTAAGAGGAATAGCCACATGAGCTGAACCTCTGTAAGCCAGAAGATCCAAGTCCAAGTCCAAGATTGTGATCCAACGAGGGTGCAGATTTTTTTTATAAATCACTTGATGTAAACAATAGTTTTTGAGATACTAGAAACAGTTAATATATATTTTTCAGTAGCGCATATTATTTTGAAGTAAAATATCCTGAGTAAAATCGATATAATTGCATTCGTCATTCCTAATATGATATAATTAACACAAAGCCACGGGTAGCTACTGGGACAGCTGTGGTCTTTGTACGGATTCCTCGAGGCTGTCTCCGAGTCAATGTTACCTTAATATATGCCAACGAGCAATTTGGCTAAATCTGTGTGCCTAATAACCGCTGTCTACTAAGATTGTTACATCATTCAGGGTTGATATAATAACACTCGAACTTCTAAAAACAACATCAATAATTTAATTAGGTGTTCTCAATACACTATATATGATGACATGGTTACACTGGTTTATCCTTATATCCAATATGCTTTTTTTTAAACCTGTCAAAATTCTTTATATAAATGAAAAAACTATTATATTATAAAGTACGAGAACAATCAAACACTTTATTTTATATCATTGTATTTTATATAATTTGTTTTAGATTTATTTTGTGGACTTTGGACGGTCGAAGTGTGCGCGGGAAATGCCTATTGGTGGCGATGAAGTTCGCAACCCATCACACTAAGTCTCTCGCGGGGGCGAAAAGAAAAGGATGGAGTGCCACATCGGTTAAAGTGTGGCAATCCATTCATTCTGCCTACCTTTTCGGGGAGACGGCGTGATGGTTAGTTAGTTAGTTAGTTATAATAAAAAAATAAAAAAAACATGTTTGCTCAAAAAAATTATTCGCAATTAATGTTTTTTTTTTGGTAAAAACGAAAAAACAAATAAATTACAACATAACAAAAATTTGAGTGTCGTATTAATACAAAATATTCTAATAAAATTAAAAATGGCATTAACCATGTTTATTGTTTTTTTTAACAATGAGGAAATATTTCATTAAAGTTTTTTTTTAATGTATTTTATGGGAGTGACACGTTTCGCCTTATTAGGGCCTAATTCACATTTGATACAATATAGACAATTAAAAAAAATATTATTGTTTATTATTATTGTTGGTCTGATGACCTGTTGTTGGTAGAATCTCCGTCCTCCTGGTATGTGGACTATTATCTTTTCGATGGTCGGCCACGTGGTCAGCAAATCAACGGTAGACTGTTTCGGTCTCTCTTTGGGATCATATTTGTATACGTGAGACATTCTCGTTCCAATATATTTTTCTTTGGAGCCCCCATCTGATAATTTTGACTTTTCATCTGATTTCTATGTTTCTTATTCGGTCACAAAGGCTATATACATCGTAGTATTTTCATCTCGGTGATGCGCAAGAGTAAACTGGTTCGAGCCGTGCCAGCTCTGGATTCAAAATAGTCATACTTATTATTTCGACAGCGACCGGATTCGCCAGGCTCGTTGGCATCGACAAAACATTCTGTCGATGCCAACGAGCCTGGCAAAACCGGTCGCTGTCGAAAAAAAATAAAAAAAGTGGCAGTAGTTAACAAAACATCGTTTTATTTCATTATTACTTAAAACGAACTTCTATCAAGAGATTTCAGTAAAATCATTTGATTATCTTAAAAATACTAATTATTTGTTACATATAAATTAGATTAAATGTGGCCTGGGTTTCCTCTTGCTTTTGTTGGAATCTTGCATTCCCTAGTTAACTGAAGTCCCGCATGGACGGTGGACGAGGCTAGAAGCTGGCGAAAGGGCGCTGCCGCGTCCTATAACAGCTTCTGGTAAGCGGTGGGAAACCTTTTATGCCTTTATTCAACGGCATGTTTGTGTTATTGTTTATGTATATAACAATCGGTACATGTTACCCTGCAATAAATATATAATTGTTCGTGTTATCGAATCACTTTCACTATAGCAAAACTTTTTAAGCAAGTATTTTAGTAATATAATTTAAATTAATGTTTTCGTTCATTGTGCAGTGCTATAATTTTATTTAGCCTGACAACTGTAATATCAATAAATAAAAATAGGAAGTTTATAAAAATTTATCTGCCAATATGATGAACGTGGTGTACGCATCTAACTGAACTATATTTTATTATTTATATATTTATAATAATATTTATTCTGTATTGTATATTTCGTTTGCGCCCCCATTAAATATATATAATATTCTATGTTACGTATTACATGATCGGTACATTCTGAACTTGATTCTAATCTAATACATTACGACGAAGAAACCCAGTCTAATGCACGGCCCGAAGCTAATTTCACGCTAGTAACTGAAGCTCTTGAAAACGATCTCTTCATGTGGTGCATTCGCGTCGTAAAATTTACGAGTAGTTTAACATATCAAAGGAATGTTGCCTTAAACTTTTACCATAAAGATAGTGATTTGAGAGTACTCAAATCTCAACGTTTATAATTTACGGCATAATTTAACAATTGGTATATACACTTTTAACATATTATGACTTATACGAGTATATATGGAGTAGTAGGAAAGTAGAATAAACGAAATCTCTTATAATCTTCTTCATTTTTATTTTAATTTTCATTTATTTAAATAAAAATCACAAAACATTAAAAACATTACAGAAATATAATTCCAGATCGTTTGCATTTACATTATAAGAATTTAAAAGAGAAGCATAAAATAAAATAAAAAATTAAGCTTAAGAATTAGAAAGAATCATAACATTGACATTGCACCCCTGAGGCAAATCACACTATCACGAAATATGTCGACCTCCGAGGCGACACGATTAAGCAATCAGATTGCCCTACCACCATTGGCAGGTTGATTCTCCAGCGCGGCAAATAAAACAATCTGTGCTGTCTTTGACGAAAGGACAAATAGACCTACATCACCCAGGACATCCGAATTTTGTATACGGCCGCCAATCAGCTGAAAGAAGTGAACTCCCAAGTGGATATTCCTCCTTCTTTCCAATGATTGGTAGCTTAGCATACCTAGCAAGAATTTAGTCGGAAAGAGCCACGGGTAATAACCGCGCTCTCTGAGATAAAGAAAGCGCAGAATTTTTTTCTGCACTCGCTCCACCATCAGAGAATATCGGATCCCAGGCGGTTACCAAATAATGGAACTATATTCCAGCCGACTATTCTTCTTCAAGTGCCCTGTCGGGTCCCCTCAACTTTGGCGATCACCTCGGCGAACCTGTCCCTGTCCTGCGTCGCTCGGAACAGCTCCTTCACACTTCGGATGGCGTACCACTCCCTCACGTTTCGCAGCCAGGACATATGTCTCCTACCGGGCCCTCGGCGTCCCTCAATTTCCCCCTCTAATATCAGTTGGAGAAGGTGGTACTTTTCGCCACGCAGTATATGACCCAGATGTGAAATCGTCTGTACCTTGATAGTTGATAACAGCTCCCTGTCAACTCTAGCTCGCTTCAGGACTTCGGTATTGGTAACCATGTCTGTCCAGGGAATTCTGAGCATTTGGCGATAGAGCCACATTTCAATTGCTTCCAGTCTGTTAATTGAGTTGACTTTTAAGGTTCGCGTTTCACATTCATACAATTAAACAGACCACACATAGCATTTGATCATTCTCTGGCGGAGTTTCAAATTTATATTATCATTGCTGAAGAGTGATTTAATTTTATTAAATGTAGTTCTTGCTGCCTCCATTCTGCATTTTATGTCTACATTTGAGTCAAGAGATTGTGTTAGGATGTTGCCGAGGTCAGTGGCGGTACTTTCATAGAAGCCCAGAAGCCCGGCTTGCGTAAGAAATTTTGAATCAAACCCCCCAAATCTAAGTAATCATGCCCCCGCATAAACCGACAACCCACCAAATCACCTTCCAACAATGTTCTTATCAGACGTAAGAGGAATAGCCCACAACAGCTGAACTTCTGTAAGCCAGAAGAGGTTTTGATTCAAAATTTCTTACGCAAGCCGGGCTTCTGGGCTTCTATGGGAGTACCGCACTGGCTGAGGTATTTAAATTGAGAGATTGTGTTAGTATGCTGCCGAGGTATTCTTATAATAATGGGTGGTAAATTTGTATATGATAGAATGTCAAATCCAAATATAAGTGAATGAAATGGAAATAAAAATGTTATGAAAAAAAGTATGAAATAGAAAGAATTGTTAACGATATAAATGGGACAAAAAATAGTGAAAGACCGAAGAAAATGTGACTCGATCAAATCAAATATAAAATGTCGGCCACGTGAGGCGTCGTAGAACGTTTTTTTTATGTTTCGTTCATTACCGAATAAAAAATGTTTGCAGATAATTAAATTTCGGTATTTCACACTGAACCTGTAAGAAATAGTAATACATTATATAGATAGAGATTTTTGTATACCATACTAATGAAGTTCGCTATTTTGGGAATTAGGAAGAATCTACGTTGTAATTAAATAAGTTTGGAAAGGAAGAAAAGAGGTAGCACATGCTCCGCATTCGATTAGGGATTCAGTAATCAACTATGTTGGGCTATATAGCCCACCCATCGCACGCCCTGTACCCGCATAGACATTCATAAATTATTATTACTCTTAACCGATTCAGAGCCCCAAAATACATTCACTAATCGAAAACGGAGTATCTTTTGATAAGAGAGAAAATTTCTTGAGATTATTGTGTATTTCAATAGAATGGTTAACCCACTAGATTTATTTTTCATTGGGGAGAATCTATCTTGAAAAATAAAGAGCGTTTTGTTGAATGCGTCCACAATATACTCAAAGGTTTGGTTTCCGTGTACATTCGTGAATATATTGAGAAAGGTTAGAAGGGATTTTTGATGAAAATTTATTCATTTTCAAGTATATCCGAGTTCCGAGTATACCTTCATTCTTTAGAAATGTTTCTTTATTGATATAAATCACTTTTGCAGAAACAAAATGAACACATTTTCAATCGAATTATCGAATCAAATTTTATCAATCTATAATTTGATAAATCAATATTATACTTTGAAAAATTTATACGTAATTTTCTAAAAAGTTACGACATGATTCAATAATAAGTTCTGAAATTAACACACTATTTTTACACTATAAAAGAAATGAAATAACAAAAACTGAATAACCAACTAACTATCACGCCGTCTCACCAGTGGGCTAAGCTGAGAGGGTGAACCTCCATACTGCTCAGTTCTGACATACCTCTACTTTCATACAACGTAATATGCACGCTCGTCGATTTTTCCGACATGAAATATAGGGGACCTTTCAATTGTATTTGATGCCATGCTTTTCTTGGTTTTCAACAACTTCTTTTTCCACTCACACTACTTATATTAACAACATAACGATGTTTTAATTTACTAACAAACTCACTAAATAACCATCACGCCGTCTCCCCGAAAGGGTAGGCAGAAAGAATGGACTGCCACACTTTTCTTTCTTGACATATTTTCCTCGCTTCCTCAACATTCGCGCGTCGATTTCTCTGACTCCTCACATGGCCGACATTCAATATTTAATTTATTTGATCGTGCCACGTTTTTCTCGGTCTTCCTGTATTTCTGGTTCCATTTACATGGTTAACATATATTTTTTTTTTCTTCATGAACTATTTATCCGATTATTAATAATAAGAATGGACTGCCACACTTTTCTTTCTTGACATATTTCTCTCGCTTCCTCAACATTCATACATCGTGTCATGCACGCGCGTCGATTTCTCTGACTCCTCAAATGGCCGACATTCAATATTTGATTTATTTTATCGTGCCACGTTTTCTTCGGACTTCCTTTATTTCTAGTTCCATTTACATCGTTAATATACGAGGTCATCGTTAATATAAGCAATCCGCCAGAAACGCCCGGATTTGTGGAAGAACAAAAACTGGCTTTTGCACCATGATAACGCCCCTGCTCACACATCGTTGCTTGTGCGCGAATATTTGGCCAAAAACAACACAGTAATGGTGCCGCAGCCACCGTATTCCCCAGACCTGGCCCCCTGTGACTTTTTCCTGTTTCCAAAACTGAAGAGGCCCATGAAAGGACGACGCTACGCCACGATTGAGGAGATAAAGACGGCATCGAAGGAGGAGCTGAACAAGATCACAAAAATGATTTTTTTAAGTGCTTCGAGGATTGGAAAAAACGTTGGCATAAATGTATTATATCCGAGGGGAATTACTTTGAAGGGGACAAAATAGATATTCATGAATAAATAAATACTTTTTGAAAAAATATAAAATTCGCGATACTTTTTGAACAGACCTCGTATACTATTTTTACCATTCTTTCTTAATTTATTATTTCCATATGTCCAACCTATCTTAATGATCCTTTCATTATTTTGTTCATAACACCATCATTCGCACCGCATTCACTTCTTATATTTTCATTCGACACTCTATCATACACAAAGTATTTTAATTTATTAATGTTTTAATTTATTAATTGCCAATTTTTATTTGAAAGTGTATATGCCATAAACTCGTATTTAAAAAAATTAAATATAGAAAACGTTTTGATTAATCAATTCGTTTTACATTTATTTTGAAAAACACTACCAAACCAATATGTATATCTTAATTAATACTCCTTTCATTCTATTACAGAGTGGCATTCTATAATGGAAATACCATGCAAAATCTCTCATTGCAAATATTTGCGCCAATTTTTTATACAAGTTTTCGCAATGCTTCGTGCAAATGGGAAAAACGAAGCTTTAATTGATTGATATGATATTTATTTCACTTCGTCTATGCAATTACGTTCACGTGAGATACTTAGTATACGTAGATAGTAATATAATTTACTATTTGAACAGAAAATGAATTTTCATTATTAGTTATCGAAACCTCGAAACAAAATCAATTTTTAATAGCCCATTGTTTTGGCCGAAACACTATGATACCTTAACATTTTAAACTGTTTAATTTAATTACTATGTTTTTTGTATCACTTTACGTGACAGCTGTGTCATCAACCTATGTTGACATCATCAGATGTTACAATAATATATCAAATGTCAAATTTTCGTGATTTTTCGATGTGTATTTGTTCCTATGTCAATTTGAATAATTTCTTTGATAAAATTTTGATGTTCTTGCTGAAATTGTGTTAGATACCTTAATATTTTAATTAAACGAACGGTTAGTTACTATTTATAGAAGAAAATATTAAAGGTGGAAAATATTAACTAACTAACTAATGGACTGCCACACATTTCTTTCCTGACATATTTCTCTCGCTTCCTCAACATTTATACATCGTGTCATGCACGCGCGTCGATTTATCCGACTCCTCACATGGCCGACGTGCAATGTTTTCCTCGGTCTTCCTCTATTTCTGATTCTATTTACATCGTTAACGTAAAAAAAATTTACCATTCTTTCTTCATTCATTCTTTCCATATGTCCAAACCACCTTAATGATCCTTTCATTATTTTGTTCATAACACCATCATTCGCACCGCATTCACTTCTTATATTTTCATTCGACTTTCTACCATACACAGAGTATCCACACATTCGTCTAAGAGATGTTAATGTGGAAAATATAATAATAAAATAATAATAATAATACAGTAATTAGAAGGAACAATTTCACATAGTAAAGAGTCAAAAACCATGAAACATAATAAATTAAAACGATAAATAATAATAACAGGAAGTAGATTACACTAATAGAAAAGGTGACAAAAGTTGAAGGCAGTATTTTTATTTTTTAGCTAGATTGCATAGTGGAAACTCGACATTCTTTTTACAAGTGTATTATTAAATCGTAAACCAAAATCAGTCATCTACTATTAGTTTAAGGAAATGTAATAAATCGTCATCTTTTTTAGAAATTTTATGTTTTCCTCCGTATTTTCGCCCTTTCTTTCCCTTTTCAATATCCCGGATACATTTTGTATTTCTCGGACCTTTTTCAATTTATTCACCCTTATGGAAATGCCTCACCTATTTGCTGTGTATTTACTTGAAGAAGCACACTTGAAATTGGCGCCTCATTTTATTTTCCCAGATTCGCTGGATGATGCGAAGCTGTTTGAAATTCAAATTAATTATTTTTTTAATGGAATCTTTAAAAAAAAAGCGTCAATAAATTTGAATCTTAATTTAAATATGTACATATTTGTCAAACATCGTTAATATCAAATAAATTTTCAAGTTATAATATATTATATAAGTGCCGATAAACTACGAGTGACCCAAAGAGCCATGGAAAGAGCCATGTTAGGAATAAGCCTAAGAGACAGAGTCAGAAAAGATACGGTGAGAGAAAAAACAAAGGTCACTGACATCATCCACCGGGTGGCGACTCTAAAATGGCATTGGGCAGGTCACGTAGCCAGAAGCTCAGATGAAAAGTGGACAAGAAGACTGCTGGCTTGGAGACCGTGGACGGCTAAGAGAAGTGCAGGGCGATCGCAACTACGGTAGAAAGATGATCTGAACAGACACGTCGGAATAACCTGGGTGTAGTCTGCACAGGACAGAGTGACATGGAAGCGAATTAAGGAGGCCTTTGTCCAGGAGTGCACTGGAATAGGCTGAGGGAGAAGAAGAAGAATATATAACATATTTTGTTTTTGGTTCCAAAACAAATATTTAAATAAATCCAACCGGTTTCGCTCTCGCCGGAGCTTCGTCATGATTACAAAAAAACATTAAAGCCGGTTGGTTTTTAGAAAATAAAGTGGTAAAAACCAATTTAAAATCTATGAATATTATAAATACGTTTTAAATAGAAGTTCTCATTATTTTCATTCCACTTTGTGAACAGGTTCTGTTTTGAAACAAATAAAATATACATTTATTTTTAGAGAAAAAAGTAAAGAAAAAGGGAAGACCGAATAAAATTAAACAAATATTGAATGTCGGCCACGTGAGGAGTCGGAGAAATCGACGTGCGTACATGACACGATGTATGAATGTTGAGGAATCGAGTGAAGTATGTCAGAAAAGAAAAGTGTGGCAGTCCATTATTTATGCCTCTCCCTTTTCGGGGAGACGACGTGGTGGTTAGTTAGTTTTATTTTTTCGTATTTTAAAAAATGATTGAGATAATTATGATACATTAAGCGATAACGTTCTAAAATAGGTAAATTATATAAGAGAATATTTCTAGTTACTTGACTATACTTGGAATCTAAATATGTATCTTCGACTACCATTAAATGATGTTTACGCTACTCGTGGGCATACAGCATAATGGTATGTACAATTTCAATATATTTCACAGTTCATGAAATAATCATTGACCTCATTAGTCACTATTTCAAGATAACTGCGGTGCTTTAGCTGTAATGTATTGGCATTTTCTTATTTCTTAATGTCGATATGAGTCACAGATCAAACGTGTTGGCAACGTATCAAACATTTTCCCAAATGCAGCAATTTCTAAGCAACACCCAACTTCCCTAGAGCGCTGGGTTCATAATATCTATATTTTTTTCATCATATACGAGATGCGATAGGCGATACTTGACGTAATTATAATGTTTCACAAAACATGTTTTTCGTGAACATCTTGTAATAAAATGTATGACTTTCTTAACCCATCCAGCGCCACATGTTTGTAGAAACAGCGCGCCGGTACGCCACGTATTTTCTCCCAAACTATCGAAAAATATCGATCCTTTTTGGTTTGTTAATATTATAAAATATTCATAGATGTCGTTGTGAGAAAATCGGAATTAATTTTGAAGTACATCTTTCGAATATTGCGAAGCGCGCACAGCTGCGCTTATGGCGATCGTCTGCGTAGAGCGCACATGTGTGCTCACGGCGATCGTCGGGTTAAGACAGGAGAATTTAATATAAAAAGACATTAATTTTATTATTTAACGTAAAAATAAAGCAAATGGGTGAAAAGATAAGAGGTTTTTAAAAAATTGAAGAAAATATATAAGACTATACTATATTATTAAAGCATTTCAGTTCATTCAATATTTTGTCAGCATATCATGTACATAATTTCAAATAAATAAATTAGAAAAACCAATAAAACGTATTAGAGCATTTTCAAAACTAAATGCAAGATTCCAGTCAGATTTTTAATCAGTAAAATAACGAACTTACGTGACACGATCAATGGATTTAGCTTCCAAATACATTAAAACATATAGAAATTCCAAGAACCAATGCAGCACGGAGTTGTTGACATATGCAGACAGATTCCAAAAATATTTGGATCACAATTTGCGTGGAAACAGATCCTCCAACTTATTATTAGACGTGAGATTGAAGGACGGAGTGGACCTGGAAGAAGGCAAACGACAAGACTGTGAGACAATTGAATGGAATTAGGAGCATAGTGGAGGTATTCCGGGGGGCACTAGATCGAGAGGTATCTGTGGAAGTGATAGGCAACATCGGAGGAACCTGATATGGCACAGGAAGAAGATATGGATATCATAATATGTTATATTTGCGTTATTTTTAGAGTTCCTTGTTTTAGGATATTGTTTTACACATTCAATATGCATATATTTATATAACTTTTAAATGTATAAAAAATGTAAACGGTTATGAACAAAATATTGAAAGCATCATTAAAATAGCTCGGATACATGGAAATTATTAATGAAAAAATAATGCTAAATGAAGTACATTTTAACGGTATATACTGAACAAGATATAAAGGAAGACATAAGAAAACGTAGCACGATCAAATCAATCAAATATTAAATATGGTGTCGGAGAAACGTGCGTGCATGACACAATGTATGAATGAAGAGAAAGCGATACGTCAGGATAAAACAACGTGGCAGTCCATTATTCTAATAACCCCTTTGGAAAGACGGCGTGATGGTTAGGTGAGGTTAGGTTTATAAATTTAAATAGTTATTTAATTAATAATAATTGTAGATAAACTTAAGGCGTTAACACTATGGAATTCCATTTTATCTATTGAGATGGAATCTTTTATTGGCAATGGAATCTTTTATTACAATCGATATCAACATTTTATTGGAATTTCACAATTTTCATAAATATAAGAAACGTGAAACAAACATAAAACTTCAGAACTTGCTAGGGCATGATATTCAATATATGTAAATTTCTATACTAATAAAACTTAAAGGATGTTCACTTCCAGAAAACGTTACTAATTTATCTCTTTATCCCATATCGAAGACAAACTTTCCTTACTTCCGATTCATCGATAACGAATTTTCAATCGCTTTAGGCATTTTAAGTTTAATCTACCCCGTTGAAACTGGGAGCTTCGCTGGAGCATAACGATCTTAATGTACGCTTATTTTTCAGTCATTACAAGTACTCATTTTCAGACTTTACATAAGTCCACGTATCTTGTATCTTTATACTACACACTTACTTAACATTTAACTGAACCTTATATAAAAAGAAATAAGTTGAATTTTTTTTCCAAACTTATTTTGATGAAACCTGAATGTAAATATACTTCAGTAGAAAAATACAGGCGATAATGTACATGATCGGAAATAAGTTCCGAACATTTCAAGTCTATTAAAATATTTTGTTGAGTAAATATTTTCGTGCTAAAGAAACAGAACACACATAAATTATACTTATTAATTGGTACAAATAACTCAATGGAAAATTTATAAATAATTTAATCGTACGATATATTTTCATAATCATGAATATTTACATTTTATGATAAATTAATTAATATGATTGATTGAATAACCATCTCCGCGTCTCTATGAAGGGGTGGTCAGAAATAATGGACTACATACATCTCTCGCTTCTTCAATATTCATACATTGTGTCATATACGCACGTCGTCTTCTCCGATTGGTGACACAGTGGCATTTCATATTTGATGGATTTGATCATGTTGTTGTCTTCAGTTTTCCTTAATTATTCATTCATTTTTTATTAATTTGGTCTTCATTCGTGTTTTCAAGTATCCGAACCTTCTTAACCACCTTCGGCCACCAGAACCAATTTGCCCCTGGTGACACCGGTTGGAAGAGAAATTAGACTGCTGAACGCAGTCTCCTCGGAGATCGACGTTTTTCATATTAGTGAAGGTACGTTCAGAAGACAAATACTCTTGACTTTAGAAAGTATCTTGTCTTCCTAATGTCGAACCATCTCTAATGCGTTCCTGGTATTATGTTGTATTTTTATAATATTTTACCTGTGCTAAATAGATGCCTTAAACATTTTGCTGTTTGTAAAGTCTTTTGAGTTAATAAACTGATTTGATTTCATTTCAATATCATTTCATTATTTTGTTCATAACCATTTGATTCGCTCTGCATTCACTCATTATACTTGCATTTGACACTCTATCATACACAGACTATTCACACATTTCCCTCGAACTTCCTCTTTTTTTTTTATCCGTTCATATCGTTCACATATGCTTTCTTCATTCAATGTTTCCATGTGTCTGAAACATCTTAATGACCTTTTCTTATTTTTCATTCGCACTGAATTTACTTCTTATATTTGCATTTGACACTATCATACATCATTTGACACTATCATATTTACGAAACTTTCGTCTAATATATCTCATTTCTACTGCATTTATTCTTCTTTCATCCTTCTTCTGCTAGTGCCATGTTTCAATTCCATACTGAAGGGTCGTTACAAAAAATATTTTATATGTATTAACTTAAATTTAACGTTATGATAATAATTTTCTGGTTGAGTTCAATTTTTAGTATATACTTTAGGTTTAAGATGTACTCTACTTTTAAGTGATAAATAGTTTATATTTAAAAAAAAACTGAGATTTGTATGCATCATTCAAAAGTTGTAGTTTTAATTTCATGGTCTTTTGCGAGGTTTCGTTATAAATTGAAAAATAATTGCTTTTACGTTCTCGATAATTTTGCTCGGTACGTCAGCTCACAGTTAATTTGCTCTCGCGGGGAGAACACTCCCTGCCGGCTGTAATACCGCGGGGAAGAATAACCAAGACATCGGCCGCGGTACATTACTTGATGTGATATAGTGTAACACTTCCACAATTTAAAACATTTGACAGATCATAAAGGTGCGATATTATCAGAGGTTGAGAAGTTTCCCCGAATATGACATACTTAACTAACTTACTAACCATCACACCTTCTCCCCGAAGGAGAAGGCAAAATATGAACCGCCACACTGTTATTTCTTGACATACTTCTCTCGTTTCGTCACCATTCATACGTCGTGTCATGAACGCAGTTCGATTTCTCCGACACCTTATGTGTCTCAATATTTTTTACGTGTCACGTTTTCCTTGGCCTTCCTCTATTTCTAGTTACATTTACATCGTTAACATATACTTTTTTACCATTCTTTATTTATTTATTATTTCCATGTATTCAAACAATCTTAACGGTCCCTTCATTATTTGTTTATAGCACTATTTCTTTCGCACTGTATTTATTTCTAATGTTTGTATTCGACACTTCGTTTTTCCGATCTCATTTCTACTGCATTTATTCTAGTTTTATACTTTTTGCCAGTTCATACATCAGGGTCGGAACAACAACACAATTGTTTAAAATACTCGAAAGAGAAAATAACTTAACAAGGAAGCGGGGAAAGTGGGTCTCAAAATAAACACGGTCAAGAGAAAGCTAAAACATAAAATATTTTAGAGTAGCGTTAAAAGTATACTGTTGTATGGATTGCGAGAATTGGAAATTTACCACAGAAGACATTGGGAAACTCCAGGTGTTTATAAATAGGTGTCTCCGCTCAATATTTAAGATCTTTTGGTCCCAAAAAATGTCAAATAGCGTTCTCTGGGTCATTCAGAGAACAAGTCGCTAGTCCCAAATAGCTATGGATCGGTCACGTCCTGAGACTGAATTCAGGCTGTATCGCTCGGGGCGCACTAGACAGACCTGGAGACACCTGGAGAAAAACTCTGCAGGACGAGCTTAAAGCGACAGGCTTCATATGGGATGATTTTAGGCAGTGGACGTGCGATAGAGTCGGTTGTAGGAAAATCCTGGAGGCCCAATGCACCACAGAGGTGTGACAGGACAAGAAGAATAAGAATATTGAAAATTCGTATATTTCATTCAATTCAAATCTATGGAAGGACATAAGTAGATGCTTTTCTTATAAATTTTGTTTGTAACAGTTATTACTTAATATACCCCTTGCCTCCTCGTATTTAGAAATTTTGGTAATAAGGTTTGCCTTTTTGTTTTAATTCGTCTAATTTCTTAAACACATTTTGAAGTGCGCATTAACAAATCAGATTTTTTTTAATGTGCTTATATGAAGCATATAATTTGTGTTAAAACATTTTTAAATAAATAAATTACATTATTAATACAAACGAGGAAGAACTGCAGCGATTGAAGAAAGAAAAATAACTTTCGGATGAAGCACTTAATATGTGGTGACAATATTAAATAAATAGTTCATTGTTTTGGCCGAAACACAAAAATACTTCAACATTATTACTGTTAAAATTTAAAACACTGTAATATTATCACAATTTCTTTTTATTCACTAAGAGTGTCGAGACAGCTGTTTCGCCAACCAATGTTGGCATCATCAGGTGTTACAATAAACTGGTTTATGATGATGTCAACATCGGTTGGCGAACCAGCTGTCGCGACACTCTCAACGGTGTTTTAAATTTTAACAGAAATAAAATAATAATACAGTTTTAGTATTTGTATCTAAACCACTTTATTTGATTACACCAACCACCACACCCGTCGGAGATTCGTCAGTTTACTCTCTCACCCTGACGAAGCTCCGGCGGGAGCGAAACCGGTTGGTGTTACCAAATAAAGTGGTTTAGATACAAATACTTAAAGTGAATTTTTATTTTATTAAATAATTTCACACCACAAATTAAGTGCTTTAAACGAAAATTTAAATAATTTAAAGTCAAAACGCTTTCAACATTGTGCATTTGACATTTAAAGTTGACATAAGATGAATAATTTAGAAGCAAAGAAATTTTTAAACTCTGCGATCTTATGAATATGATATTCGTGAATGTGGAAAGAATATGTGACGGGGAAAACAAAGGGAACCGGATGTTGAAATGATCGCGTGTCATAGCAATGAAAGTACTGGATGTGACCTATTTTACCTCAAACAATTCTATTTCCTTAAAATAATGAAAAATGGAGGGCGTCTTGTAATTTTTCTTAATTACTTTGTCGTTATACGCCAACCATTCGAATAAATGATTAATTTTTGTACAAAATTTCAGAGGAAATATCGTTTTTAAAGGGGTGTCTTGAAGTGACATCGAACAATCTTCCGTATCGTTTTAATTAAAATCTCGTTGAAGTAGACGTTTTAAAATCTACGGAGGTACATAAGTAGGTGCTTATATTACAACTTTTGCTGCTGATACGTATTACTTAGTATAAATATACCCTTGACCCCTATAAATATAGGAACTAAGCTAGCATTTTTTTTACTTTATACTTATACCTTTTTAGGTACACATAAATAAAATAGGCGATTTTTTTTAATTCACTGCATTTCAAGTTTAATTCTGTGTCGGATATATTGTAAATTATTCTTCTTTAAGTGCCCCGTCGGGTCCCCCAACTTTGGCGATCACCTCGGCAAACCTCTCCCTGTCCTGCGCCGCTCGGAATAGCTCCTCCACATTTCGGATGCCGGTTTACTCCCTCACGTTTCACAGCCAGGACATTTGTCTCCTACCGGGCCCTCGGCATCCCTCAATTTCCCCCTCCAATATCAGTTAGAGAAGGTAGTACTTTTCCCCACGCAGTATATGACCCAGATGTGAAATATTTGGAACCTTGATGGTTGATAACAGTTCCCTGTAAACTCTAGCTCGCCTCAGGACTTCGGTATTGGTAACCATGTTGGTCCAGGGAACTCTGAGCATTCGGCGATGAAGCCTCATTTCAAATGCTTCCAGTCTGTTCATTGAGTTAACTTTCAAAGTTTCCACTTTCACATCCGTACAATAAAACATATCAGACATAGCATTAGATCATTCTCTGGCGGAGTTTCAAGTTTACGTTATCATTGCAGAATAGTGATTTAATTTAATTAAACGTAGCTCTTGCTGCCTCAATTCTGCATTTTATCTCCACATCTGGGTAACAAATAAGTTCAATTATGTACATACGTATGCACATATGTATTGTTCACAGTCCCTATACACACGTCTTACTATCTAATGATTATACCTGTTATAAAAATCAACTATGTACATTGAATAGAATATCGTTCTGTTCAACAAGTCAACATAACTTATAAAGTAGGTACTGTTTAATAATAATTCAGATACACCAAGCATTTTCTACAAAAAAGTTTATACAAACGAAAAAAAATTATATATACAGCGAAATTAAATAGTCAATCCAATTGATCATATGTTTAGAATATTTCTTGATAAGGAATGATTTCGACCACTCAGGTACCCGAAAATTAATTAGCTTTGCGTCTTTGTGGTTGTAGGTTCGAGTGGTTTAATCAAGAAATTGGTGGCTTTGGTAAATCTCCCCCTTCCTTGGGTGCCGGCGACCCTCACAGTAGAATTAATTTAGTACCTACATAAATACATCTGTCTTATTTCTTCTAAGATGTAATACCCTTATCGAAAAATAATAATCTCAATGTAATTAAAATTAATGCCGATTATTTATGAAATCGTTTAGTACACGAATAGCACATATATATATTATGATACTGCGACAAAATGATAGCAAAAAGAAATTGAATAATTTATTTAATATAAGCGAGGTCTTATAAAAATCCAAAATAACGATTATTTTGGTATATAAATAAGCATGAACGTATCTTAAATTTCGTTTCGAAGGTTTTATACCATCATAATTGGGAGAATGGAGAATATACTCATAGACTATACATAAGATAACGATACAGAATTTGATAAGGAAGGAATGAAGCCTTCGAAACGTGTAGAGAAAAAAAAATAACGTTTTCACTTATGAGAACATTTGTTGTTTTATCCACAATTATATTATAAATTGTACATCAAATGGTTTATATATAATGTCTATACAATTTCAGCAGGTCATTTCGCTTAATAGAATAATTCATTGGATTTTTGTGATGTATCTTTATGAAGACATGAAGACGGATACTATTATACATAAATTTTTTAAACGTTGGTCGCCGTACGAACCAAAAGACACAAACGAATCAAAGATCCAATAAATTATTTGTTTATTATTTCATATGAAGCACATAATTTGTCGTGTGACATTATTAAAAATAATATTAACACAACCGTTTATGTTCTAATCCTGACGAAGCTATACCGGTTAGTTTAAACAAAACAAAAAATACATAGGTGGAAAAACTAGTAAAAGTGATTTATTTAAATTATGTGTTTGCTTAAATACGAAACACTATTTGGTATACGTAAAGATAATCTAATTCAAACATTTAAAATTAGTTCAAAACAGTGTGAAAAAAATATATTTACGACGAGCATACGAGTATGTGATACCAGGTTCTATAAAAGTAGAACAAAGATCGTAAATCTAATAATCCACGCTTTCCCGTGACCCCTGAGTAAAGGGACAGGGGTCGTATTGCAGGAAGATGCTTCTAAAATGGAAATATTTATGAGAAGATACTCGAGGGGATAACCGGGAAAGCTACGCTTTAAAGATTCAACTGGTGTTCCCCTTGATAGAGTTTTCCGGGCCCGTTACAAGTGGTCATTAGCGTTGATGGATGTCGGATTATTTCGATTGTGATTGTTGCGAAAACGCATTCATTACAATGCCGATGTATTCACACAAACAACTGTATGTAGATTTATCGCGCATTGCTATCTGTTTTGACGTTATCTGTCGATTGCATACATATTTTTTTATGAGACG
Organism: Lepidostoma basale; assembly: GCA_022606425.2. NCBI lineage: Eukaryota > Metazoa > Arthropoda > Insecta > Trichoptera > Lepidostomatidae > Lepidostoma > Lepidostoma basale. Next base: position 327,566 of record JAHDVF020001064.1, read on the forward strand.
AGCGAACGAAATGCTCAACTAAATATATGAGTACTCTACTCAATGACATTAGTGATATTATAAACATATTTTTTCTAGCTGATTCGGGGCTTTATTGAGAACTCCTATGTTCTGGAACATATAGATTTATTTGTTCATGATAAACTATTGATGTGGTTATGCCGACATCAATTGTTTTTCAGTCGTAGCCTAAAAACAATGTATAAATGCTCAAATTAAAATACTTCCTGTGCTATAAATATTGCACCTCGATCGCACACTCATACATACAAGCAAGATAGTAAGAGATAGCGAAAATTCGGGAGACTGTCCGCGCGAACTTTTTGACATTCGGACAATGTAGATTTTTTTATTCAAAATTAATTAAAATTGGCAGCTTTCTCACAAGTGTTTCGAAAAACGTCGTTAGTTGTAAATGAAGTGATGTCTTATATAGAAGAAATATAGTTAAGATGGCTTTAATTAACTTTAAAGCCAGAAACCCAATGATTAATAAATAGCACAATACACGTTACCAAGTTTTGTTATGAAAACTTTGACGATATTTAGTGGCTCGAGAGCGATGATGTTTTGATAATCATCATTAGTTATCTCAGAGTTAAGTGGCGACCTAGAGCTATTTAAGCCGTCTCTTTCGGAGCCATTAAGCTCCAGAATTCGTCAAGCGAATTTTCCTCGCCGGCATCTAAATTTCGCATGTGCGTCAAACTGTCGGTTCATTAGTTTACCTTTCGCATTAAACCCCGCGAAATGAAACTGTATTTCTACAGAGTACCGCGTGACTGGCACGATCCTTGATGACATCCGAAGAGAAAAGCTGGCGTCAGTGATAGCGGCAAGTTATTATAAAATGTGACAAAAATACGGAAATAGCGCTCGGTGCAGAAGCCACAACGCCGCGCCGGCACTGAATAGATCGGAATAACAGGTACTCACCTACCTTATATTATATCATATATTTTTATTATTACAATCTATTGTCGCTGCAATTTCAGGCCAAAGTAACATCAACTAACTTTCTATAAGGCTTTATCCCTCAAAGAAACTCAGCAAATGTATTGATTGTTCCTTTTTCAAATATTCGCGTTCTTGTATACTATACTTTTTGTATAAAAAAAAAACATAAAATAATAAGAGAAGTAAAAAAAACGGATCTTATGCAAAGCGCAGTGGATAATAGTAAATGAACTTTGAAAAAAATGTACTTTCATATTTTTTAAAAACAAACATAACTATGACATTTGATTACAATTAAATTGACACTTGTTACTATGGCAAAAATTTTAAAAATATTATACTTTATTAATCAACGAGGAGCTGGACTAGACCTAGCACAGAAAAAAAACATCAGATATTAATATTATCTATAAATTTAAAAAAACTAAACATATTCATATATTCGCATATATTCTACATGTCCTGTGTCTGTGCTTTTACAGAAAAGAAATATATTTAAAAAAAAAGGATATCAAGCAATGAACTTGGGTGACAGAAATATATGTTTTAAATTAATTTCTTACCTTTTTGACTGTACTGAAAACGTACATAAATTAAAATGAAATATATTCGAATATCTCAAAATCCTTGTAGATCAAGATTTTATAGTTTTCTCTCCGAAACGTCGCGTCGGTCGAGTAGAAAAACAAGGTACACGGAAATACCGGAAATCCCAAGAAACATGTTGCTGCTAACAGTGAAAATCTGCGCACAAAACGAAATTCTTTGAACAAGCTAATATCATAAAATCTTGTATTATGTAGAGTTATATTTAATTTCTCAGGCAACAGAAAATCTTAACATTAACATGTGTTACGAATATCAGAGTATTTAATTATTTAACTCCTATAAAGACATTTTTATTAGACTTTATGCTGAAATGTATCATTACAGAAATTACATTTTATTTGTAACACAGCAAACTATATAATAAGAGTTTAATAACATGCTCTTAAAAAGCATGTTTTAAAATTAACCTTTAAAAGGTTAAAGTTAATAAAAAGAATACACTATTAATTAATTTACGGTGACATATTGAAAGTGGAAACGCCCGCAAATATTTTTTATACGGTTGATTAGATAATGCGAGGTGTCACGCTTACATCATTTGCCTTGGGAACAAATTAAAAATATTCACGCAGGCACGTTGAAAGGAAAACGAAAATACATACCTACGTAACTGGGTGTGCAATATTCCCGTGCACACTATTAGAATTCTCCCGCCATTTTGATGACGCATAGAGTGCCACCGACGCGGTCGCCATCTGTCCTCAGCCGAGTGGGCAGACAAGTCCCGTCATACGGCACAACTTTAGGAGTAAAACTCTCCTGACGGCCGCGGTATGCACGCCGCAACTATACATGTTAATTACAACACTCCATATAGACTGAACGTAGGACGATCTGATAATATTCAAGTAGGAACATCGAAATATCCATCTATCTACATTCGCTGCAAATGAATTTTTCTTCTCACGTGGGATCGTAAAAAATACGAATATTTTCAAATAAAAAAGTATACAGATATTAACATAATGTTTATTAAGAAATTATTCATATATTGCAATAACCAAAATCGTATAAAACTAAAATCATTTAACACATAAGGGATCAAATTTTAAATGATAACCTCACTATCGTGTAAAATGTCCACGTCTGAAGCGATATGGTTGAGAAAAGCTTTTACTTTGAACCAGCATTAGGTAGATTGGTTTTATATAATGGCAGGCCAAATAATCTATATTGCCGACAACATAGATTATTTTATTACATTAAACAACGGTGTCTAAGATAATTTTCGGAGACAGACAAACCCAAATCATAGAAAATGTCAGAATTATATTATATATTCGATCACTAGAAGTTGAAAAGAAGAACACCTCAAATGTTAATTAAGATTTCGATCGGTAGCATACTTAGTAAAAAAAAGTAAGGTAATATACATACATTAAACTGAATATTTTCTTTGGGGTGTAGTTGTTCGATTGTGTAATTACTCAAACAATTCAATCATGATGGGATTTTTTTAAACATTTACGAACAGCTTTTTTACATGAATAATGTTGATGTTCGATTACAGAAGGAGTATGTCAATATTTTCTCATAAAAATTTAATTGGTTTAAATATTCATTAATTGTTGTAACATAGTAAATTGCAGATACAACAGCGTTCAATATCAGATTTCCAGTATAAAATCCTCCCAATTTCACTTTAAACAGTACAGATTTTAATTAAATTTATTGCATTTAATTTATAAAATCGTAATTTATAAAAAAGAGTAAGATGAGAATCTATAAAGCATGCGTAAGACCAATAATAACATATGGCGTCGAAGCAAGGGCAGACACAGTAAGGACCAAACAAGTTTTGAGGACTTCCGAGATGAAAACACTGAGGACGATTGCAGGCAAGACACTGAAAGATTGCGTGAGGAACACCAGGATATGGGAGATATGTGAGGTTGAGGATATTATAAGATGGAGTAAGAGAGAAGGGACTGTAAGGACATGTTCAAAGAATGGACACCACCAGACTCCCGTATATTGGATGGCATAATCAGCCTCATGGGACTCGTCCTCGTGGAAGACCTCCTAAAAAATGGAAGGACAGCGGGGAGTCTACCTCACAGGAGGAGCAACTCTCTGGAGAACAGACCTCACAGGTCTACAACAAGGAAGAAGAAGAAGAAAAAATAATTTATAAAATCGCCCCAATTTCACTTTTAACACACCGTACAGGTTTTAATAAAAATAATTGCCTTAACTTTATGAAAAGTTTCATGCTGGGCAAAGGTATTTAGCATAAATATTTTACGAATAATATTAAGCTAAAATATTTATGAGCTTTCAAAAAATATCGATTGTTTTATATACTCAATGAGATATAGGCAAAAAGGTTAAAAGATCTACGTTTTCATTTTGATGAATCATGTGGTTTACAAATTTAAAATCTTCATAAAACAACCCTTATTTCGAGTAAACTTAAAATTTTTAATAATTGTTATATTTTGAAAATCTTACTTTCTTAAATTTGTTTTACATAATCAAACTTCAAAATGTAATATTATTATCTAAAATAGAATGATGTTTTATTACGAAAATCTGATTTAAATTAATTATTTTCACCATTGTCCAGATAATTACGATTAAAATTACTTTGTGGGTAAAATTAAGCCGAAATCTCTAAGGTAAAAGGGGACTTACACCAACTCACCTCACGTAATTAAATATTTGTTAATACTCTCTTGACTTTATTAGTCAGTGTAAAATTAAAATGTATTTAAATTAAGAATAAATTGTTCCTCCCGCAGTCTTGGGTATTTATTTATTTTTGAAATATTCTACGTGATTTTGTTGATCTAATTGAGAAATCGTGTGAATTCAAACTCACTGATTTATCATGCCAAGGAGTTACATACCCATACTATAAAATATTTAAAGTCACGAGTATGTTATGATTAATGTAATTGTAAATGGAAACATGTGAACGGTGATTATAAATAGGTGCCTTCGCTCAATATTCAAGATCTATTGGCCCCAAACAGTGTCAAATGCCTTTCTCTGGACCATGGCAGGTGAAAAGCCAATCAGAGAACAAGTTGCCAGAAGCAAATATCTGTGAATCGGTCACACGCTGAGACGAAACCCAACCTGCATTGCCCAGGGTGCACTAGACTGGTCCCCTATGGGGGAAAATCAAGCGAGGCATACCTAGAGCCACCCGGAGAAGAGCCCTACAGGATGAAGTTAAAGCAGCAGGCCTCACTTGGGATGATTTTAGAAGGTTCCTTGTAGCCCTGTGCACCACGGAGGTGTGACATGACAAGAGAAGAAGAAACGGAAACTTACACACTATTATTTCAGACTACGCCTGAGACACATTATAATATATCATATTAATTGCGAAATTATAAGGAAAAAAAATTATGTAATAAAAAGCATTAGTGTGAAATTTACAAATGTTCATTCAAAACTACTGTTTTGTATACCACAGAATATAACCAAATCGGTGATATAATAGAAATGCATTTTTTTTGTCTTTTAAATAATATTTTAAGTAATATCTATTGTTATTTTTAAGCTTCAATTAAAAAACTCGTCACGTTTTTCCTCGCATTTAAGAGTTATTCATTGCTTAATTTTTCTACATAAGTCAATCATATATGAAATGTCGGCGACGTGAGGAGTCGGAGAAATCGACGGGCGTGCATGACACGATGTATGAATGTTGAGGAAACGAGAGAAGTATGTCAGGAAAGAAAAGTGTAGCAGTTCTTTATTTTTGTCTAACCCTTCGGAGAGACGGCGTGATGGTAAGTTAGTTAGTTAGTTACAATCTTGAATATGATTTGAAAAGTTAGTTGGTTATAATAATAGTGATTTAAAGTGTATTTTTTTCATAAACGCACATTGTGATAGTATTATTATGACGTTATTCTCGTTTTTATTTTATTTATCATAACATCACAAATATTACACGTGTGAGCGATAAATATAATTTTGCATATTGTGTCGTGGTTACATATTCATATGAACCTGAAGGAAATATTTTTGACAAAATGAATATTGAATTATTCCGCCGCTTCGCTCCTCCCACCATATCTTCCTACGAAGCGATTTGACCCAAACTCCCTTAATAATGCAAGGCACTCCCCAAAAATGCTTTCCGATGGAATTCTCTGGAAAAGTCAACTTCACGGGGACTTATTAAAAATGTAACCATCCCTTCGATTTTAAGCCCAATGAAGATTTCGCTCAGCTTCGGGTTTCGCAATTAATAAATTGATACTTCACGCAAGTAGGCAGGCAAAGGGTTCCACTCAAATATTAAATAACGATATCTCCTTAGTTTTAAACGTGCTTCATCGTCAATTTTAAACCAAAATCTTCATCCGATCTCTAGGTGATGACTAATTAACGTTATCTTCTTTTTCATTCTTCACTTCCTCATTACTGAGGTACGTGATCTATGGAACTGCCCGTGGCTAAAACTTCTTCCTCTTTGCTAGCCTTCTTCCCTCCACTGCTGGATATAGGCCTCTTCTAATTTCTTCCACTCGTCTCTATCCTGCCCCCTTTGTATCCAAGACTTTCCAACCCTCTTGATAATATCATCGGTCCACTCTATTTTCTATTATCTTCGCCTATTTTCCCATGGTCTCCAACTGAGTATCCTGGGTGCCCATCTGTTGCCACCCTGTCTAGCCAAGTGTCCAGCCCATTGCCATTTCAATTTTGCCACTCGGTCCATGACGTCAGCAACCCTGGTGCGGCGTCTGATTTCTTCATTTCTTATGCGGTCACACAAGTTCACACCAAGTATCTGTCTTTCAATGGACCCATGTGTACACTTGAGTGTGGCTAAAACTAAACGCCTTCAATCCTCTTTTTTCCGCAGCCCGCACCGCCAAGTAGAGGTTTCCCCCTGCCATCTTCTTAATCTGGTAACACCACCGCGCAGGTGATCTGCCTCTACTTCTTTTGCCTAAAACACTTCTTGTGACATTATTTTTTTCCAGGTCACCAAGCTCTTTTCTGGCAATGTGACCAAAGAAACTCAACACTCGCCGACTGCGTATTACAGATAGTTTTCCTGAATTTTAAGTTCATTAAGGACTGAGCCGTTCGTTCTTTTTTCAGTCCACGGTATCCTCAACATGCGACGCTAATGTTAATATGTTAATGCATATTATTATTTTAGTTTTCATCCTATTTTGCGACTTGTTTAGACTACATCGCCAACACAGTGGATATGCTGTTTCCAGAAAACTATAATACAAACTTTACAATGATTAAATATAGTATGTTGTAAATTATTTATCGTGCGTTTTACGGGTAATAAGTATTTTTCTTTTGGATTAAATTTAACCAAAGTTACTTGTTACATTAAACGAGAAAAGTATGTCAGGAAAGTACAGTGTGGCGGTCCATTCTTTTGCCTACCCCTTCTGTTAGACGGTATTATAGATAGTCAGTTATTTAGTTTTACTTGTTACATTTGAACTTATACTTGACTCATAAAATACTTATAAAATGACAGGGTTTTAATTAAAAATTTCACCAAATTTTATATTAACATACTAATAGGGTTAAGTTAAATTCTAAGACGCTTTGATTTTAAATATTTATTTAATTTATTTATTGTAGCAATCAGAAAAAAATTGCTACCTTTCAATAAAAAAACAATGTACAAAGTACGAATAAAGTTATATATTTATAAAAGTTTTTATACGTTATTTTTAAACTCAAACGTTACAACATCGATAAATTCATGTTAATATATTTTTTAACCACTAATTGCCCGAAAGAAAAAACGGACAGTATCAAAACAATTTAGCGATTTGTTAAAGTAATCTGTGTGGTTGAAACAACTACAACTGTAAACTATAATCGGTTTATGTATTGTGTTTTTATAAACAAATTAGTTTTGTTTGTTTAAACAGTATTTATAATGAATGCCACGTCATTCGCTAGTAGTTTTATGAATGTCTTTAAAATATACGTGCTTTTTTATATTCAAAATAATTACCTAGAAGATATTTGTCTATTTACGTGAGGCAGTCCGCGATAACAATATAATATTTGTGCCACAATAAAGCTGATTTCTTTGCAGTTAAATGTTTATTATAACTATAAATCTCATTTGTAGCCGACTTTATAGCATCGTTACTTACATTAGGACCTATATTTATACGTATATATATATTTTTTTATACCTTTCGTATAAAAAAAACGCCCTTAGTGTTAGTTGACTTCTAAATATTAATATTAACGAGGAATCGAGGAACGTGCTTGGTTTTCCTTTTGAAATAATAAACCATTGAAACCGCTTGAAAGAGAAACATTTTCCTTATTTACGAGTTTATATTAACGTGTCGTAAACATTTTTATTTACAATATTTTATTTTCATTTCATCAATCGTTCCAGATCATCAAATAATGATAATTTGAAATTCTTTTATACCTCGTTTTACCACACACACACATCTAAATTATCTCTCACCTATCGCATTTATTCTTCTCTCATCCATATTCTACCAGTTCTTTGCTTCGATCCACAGTTTGGAATCAAAACGCTATTGTGAACAAACATTTTCGCTTTCTTGCGTAAATTTTCGCGCATGGGGCATTTCGGCATTTCGCAATATATTTTTTGGAATCTTGGGAAAATCCGTGTAATTCGTCTTTCTGGTCCAACATTTCGAATATCGTTGCACCACCCTAAAGACAAAGACTGCAACGATATCTAAAACGTCGGTTCAGAAAAACGATTTACACGAATTTTTCGAAGATAGCAAAATTTAAAAATTCTTGATTCTAATAATCGGTAATCCTGTAGATTTATAATCTGTTACGTCTTTGCGAATTGTCTTTAAATATTTTTTTCAAAGAAATAACAATAGATACATATTTTATTTACAAAATTTTGAGTATTACTCATAACTTCTTTATATAGTTCAGAAAATAAAGCATGTTTTTTTATAAATAATTGTTTTTATAATTGTTTTTCAAACGGACTACTTTTTATAATTATTTTGCGGTTGCGGTGAACATCCAATATTTATCCTATATGACAAAGAGATTGTATACTAATATCAAAATTGGCACACCAAAATGCGGTGTTGAAAATAGTCACACAATCAGTATCAAAACATATGGTATAAATTTGCCTTTAATTTTCGATGGAAATTCAGAAATAAATAATTTAAAAAGCGCTTTAATGGCAGTCTTGTTTCAGATGAAAAAATTATTTTTTATTAATTAAACATTATCAAATGTTTTAACAAGGCGATTTGACAAAGCAGCATGGCGAAATATGTCATTCCTATAAAATATAATAAAACCTTTAGAAAAAGAAAGCTTTCATTCGTGCTTAATTATTAAGTATGGAGTTTTAAATCACGGGTCAAGGAACAATAAACCATAATTTAAGTATTTTTAAGTATAAGTATTTTTGTAAATTGCGCGAGAAAGACACAAATCTCAAATTATAACATATAACGTTTTCATTTGTAATCATTACCATATTATTTAAGTAATTTAAAAACACTTTGTTTTTACACAACTTAATATGTTTAAACAAACCAACCGGTATCGCTCCTGCCGGAGCTTCGTCAATGTTAGCGAAACAAACAAAATAATATATTAATAAACTTTATAATTGATAGTCAAAAAATAAACTCAAGTGGAGATTTTGGCAATGACAACTTGAGCTTATTTTTTTACTATCAACTAGAAAGTTTACTAATACACTCAGTAAAAACCCAAGTTTAATTTAATAATCGCGATAGAATATTGGATTTTGATATTGATCACATGCGACCCTTACATTTTTCATCTAGCATCATCGTATTATTGGACATTTATCTTTTTAAATTAGATTTGCTACGATAACTTTGTAAACATAAGCTCTTTTATTGCGTAAAGTTAGCTGAAAATCGTAAATTGATTTGACAATTTTCGGAATACCTAAAATAATTCGGCGTGGAGAGTGGGCCTGAGTTCAAACACACTGATAATTTATATTATCAAGACAGAGTGTGGGAGTTGATAATAAGACGGCTCTAAACAAGTTTCATCTCTAGAAAATACTTATTGCGAGTAAAATAATGATGCATTTTATGAAAATTCGATCGGGCAATGATTGGACGATGTTTATAATAAATAATTAACAAAGAGCTAAAATATTTGGTAAGCTCCAGATGAAGCAAAACCGGGTAGTACGTAAAAAAAATGTTGAAAAACAAATTAAATGTTTTTTTTTAAATGTCAAATTCCAAATGAAATGGTAATTCATTTTTATTAAACATTTTTTTTATCGAATAGTCCATTGTTTTGGCCGAAACACTATGATAACTTAACATTTTAAAACTGTTAATGAATAAACTTTGTTTTTTGTATCACAATTGTATTTTATTTTACGCGACAGCTGTTTTATCAACAAATGTTGACATCATCAGGTATCAAATGTCAAATTTTCGTGATTTTTCGAATCTTTATGTGATCGAATCTTTAGATTCGAATAATCACGAACATTTGACATTTGACAAATTATTGTAACACCTGATGATGTTAACATTGGTTGATGAAACAGCTGTCGCATAAAATCAAATACAATTGTGTGTGACAAAGTTTATTCATAAACATTTTTTTATCGCTTTTAAATGCATGTATGGAATTATATTTGGTGGTGGATGTGTGCTACTGACAAAACAACGCTTAAATACAAGACATTAAGTAGAAATGACGATAGGCCTACATAAAAAAATTACGAATGTTGAATGGACTAGAGAAAAATGACAGCATGGAAGAGTGTGGTTGTCTATCCTACTCTCTATAAAACGGCTCAATTGTTGGTTAATTAGTTGTAGGATACGTTATTTTAGCACATTGAAACAACACATTATTACTACGCTACGTTCAATAAAATGAAATCACTCTTTTGCAATGATAACATAAACTTGAAACTCCGCTAGAGAATGATCAAATGCTATGTGTAGTCTGTTTTATTGTATGGATGTGAAACGTGGACCTTGAAAGTCAACTCAATGAACAGACTGGAAGCATTTGAAATGTGGCTCCATCGCCAAATGCTCAGAATTCCCTGGACAGACATGATTACTAATACCAAAGTCCCGAGGCGAGCTAGAGTTGACAGGGAACTGTTATCAACTATCAAGGTTCGGAAAATTTCACATCTGGATCATATACTACGTGGGGAAAAGTACCACCTTCTCCAACTGATATTGGAGAGGAAAATTGAGGGACGCCGAGGGCCCGGTAGGAGATATATGTCCTGGCTGTGAAACGTGAGGGAGTGGACCGGCATCCGAAGGGTGGAGTAGCTGTTCCGAGCGGCGCAAGACAGGAACAGGTTCGCCGAGGTGATCGCCAACGTTGGGGGGACCCGACAGGGTACTTGAAGAACAAGAACAAGCTTATAATGTAAATTTATAATTTACAAATAACAAATGGATGCACAAATATTTTATGTATATTATTTATTATGAATGTTTAGCAAAGACTAAGTTTAAATATTTATTTATTTTAACATAAATCAACTAATTTTCCAAACTATTTTATCCACGCTCTAACTCGAAGTCCTAAACCACAGACATCAGTTGAAGGACTTGTCATTTGGAATTGACATTTCAACATGTCTATCGTAAAATCGTAAAGGGACCGATTAGTTACGCATTCGACCTAATATATTCGGGGTGAAAGGACACAAGATTAATATGCGATTGGGTTGTCTATTTTCATATTAACTGATCAAAGTACAAACATTATTTGAAGTTAATACACTCGTACAAATAAATTAGATAAAAATAATTTAAACATTTTTTTTGCAGTTTTACTAAAATAGAGTTTTACTTTGGGAATTAAAAAAACATTGTTTTAACCACTTTTTAATAAAAAATATAATAATATATTTAATAAATTATATTATCATCATGTATTATTATTATCTAATATTATTAATTATTTCTTAATGTTAAAAAATAATTCTTAGTACCTACTTATAACAAATATCCCGGTTTAATTTTGAAATTTGAATTAAAGTATCGAATTTTAATTGGGTTTTTTATTAGTCTTTCTTTGTTTAGTTTTTGTTATATTTTTACACCCGAAGATGGAGATATCCTTCGAAACATGTGTGTATTTTAATATTTTTTATTCAAAAGTGGTTAAAACAATGTTGTTTTTATTCCCAAAGTATATTACTATGGAATTCCACAGTGTTAATGCCTTAACTTTCAATAAGTTAAATATATTTTTTTAATCGTGAAAATATTTTTAAAAAAATATTTGGAAAAATCTGGGTTAGACAATTTTCAGTTTTATATTACTGTGTGACACCTTTCGCCTAATTATAACTATCAAAATATGATAATTGCTTTGCTTAGTTTCAAAAAACTGAAAGAAAATATATGTATTGAAAAAAAATTAACGTTTATTTACATCAACAGAACTCAAAACACTCCCCACATTTTGATAATGCCTGATAAAGTGAAACATAATTTTTTTATAAAAAAAATATTTGTCCATAGATTTCTGTTATCATTGATATTTACACTAATATATTAAAATGAAAACTTTTTCTAATAAGTGAATCTCACAAATGTAAAAAAAAGTAGTACAATTAGACCTTTTTTTGTAGATTTATTAGGCTTACTTTAAATAAATACTTTTTATTTTAATATATTTGTGTAAAAATCAATGGTGACAGATATTTCCGTACCATCCACATCATTTCTTATTAACGAAAAATGATGAGAATTTTGATTTAAGTTTAACATTGCTTATTGACGAAAAATGATGAGAATATTGATTTAAGCGCATTGACGCTAACGATGTTTCAGTTCACTCTGACAGAGTTTTACAATCATTTGATAGAGATACAGAAGAAAAAAATATTCAAAATGAAAAATAGCAGTCCACAGACTAAATAATTTTTTTCTGCATATGTTCAAAAAGCATCTAAGGTGAAATCATTGACGCCTCGAAATAAAATTCACCACATACATACACATCAATTGAAATCGACGTCATTCATATTAGTGAAAGTACGTTCAGAGGACAAATACTCTTGACATTAGAGTGTCTTGTCTTTCTAATGTCGAACCATCTCTCAAGCGTTCTTTGTTTTATATTTATTGTTTTACTTGTTTTTAATAGATGCTTTAAACATTAATTTCGTTTGTAACGTCTATTGAGAAAATAAACTGATTTGATTTAATTTGAATTGGAATCATTCACGTCAACAGTTTCACAAATTGATTGTCATTTTTAATGAGCTTTAGGTCATAATAATGTTATCACAACATGGATCCGTGAATTAATTAGTGAATAACTTAAAATACTTTACTAACCTCAAACCTAATCCTTAGAAAAAAACATCTAAAAAATCTTAGCTTATTTAGTTATAAAGTTAAATTTAAAAATAATAATTTAATTGATACACCCCCGACTTAAAAGCAACATTCAAACATGCCCTAAGATTTATTTGTTGAATCATTATTAATGGAATTACATTTTATAACAGAATTAAAAACACGATAAAATTTTAAATATGAGACTGTCAAAATAGATTTGAAATATTTGTCTACGCCCATTTATTTATGAAATAAGAGAGAAAAATATGAAGGAATAATTTGCGTACCATTAAGCAAACTGGGATGTTTCAATGAAGTTATATTTATTTTACGACGGAATTGTCACCAATACTTACAGTATTAATATGTTACTTAGAGATTTCCAAGATGATAATATATGATATCAGCTGTTTGTAGTTTACTACACGTGGTTTAAAAATAAATAAAATTATTCTTAGTCACAGTCGAAATTGGAATGTGGTACGCCTACGCTTGCGATTAGATTTTTTGGCTTTATTCAAACTTAAGTCGTTACACTATGGAGTTGCATTATTTATTAGAAAGCGAAAACTAATCTACATTAGATCGTGTTTGGGTCTAGAATAAAAACTATTTTTTTACATTTTGTTGTCATAAAAAATAAATACTACATGTTTCGGAGATATAACATCTGAAGATGCAGTTTATTAAGGATTTTATTGGAGTTTATAGAATAAAATACTGATGTTATTATTACACCTGAAAATTCAGGTTATCTCCAAAACATGAAGTATACGTAAAAAGTTATTTTACGCAAACTGAAATGTTCCTTCCATTTTTTCCGAATGTTTTAAAATTATTATTTACTCACAAAAGTCATATTACAAAAAAAGATATATCAAAATGTTTGATTCACATATACTATTTTGTTAAGTGTTTTATAGAGTTACGGTTCGTAATATCTGCTACGCGGAGCACACTTAATAATAAGAGTATAAAGAGAAAATGAGCTTAATTTAAAATCTACCTTTTTTAATGTGATTTTCATTAAATGATAATAATTAATGAATATTGATAACAATTAAAGAATAAAAATCAAGGTTTGGCTTATTGTAGGACTTCCACAAAGTAAAATAATTTGTGTTTCAAAAGGGTTCCGTTGCCAAAAAAAGTTCGAGAACCGCTGTTTTAGAGCATAATAATACATAATAAATTATGAAAGTTACTGTCTGATTTCTTCAAAATGGCCGTAAATACAAAATTTCCCATCTAATAAAAAAAGTATTAATATATAACTCACACACCCGGGTTATTTCAATTGTGTTTTTTTTTTGTTGAAAAAAATATATTTAAATTAAATCATTATAATTAATTTTCTTCCCTTTGGCGGTTAATTAATACCTCTCAAACATGTCACATACTGATTAAATTTTGCGCTTGAATCTATTTATAGTCACATATGCATTCAGCCAACTTAATTCCATCGTGTATGTGTTTCACAGGTGGCTTTAGATCTGCCCCGTTTTCTTTTTTTATCTATAAATGACTAGTTCAGTGCGTCATGATCAGTCTAATCCGTATTTCGCCTTAGATATCACATCCAAAGCCATTTGCGTCGGATAATGTGTTTTTCAATCCATAACAACCAACGATCCACATTCGATAGTATTTGGGTCTAGATGTTTTGAGGATAGCTGTAATAATAGTGATGAAATCTTGGTGGAAAACGATACATTCGGGTTCATTGTTTTTTACAAAAAAAAAAAAACGCTTTCCATGTTGATGCTATAAAACGATTTATTTTCAATATTCTTTGAAGGCGAATAGTAAGTGTATACAGTGGCGGTACTTCCATAGAAGCCCAGAAGCCCAGTTTGCGTAAGAAATGTTGAATCTAAACCCCAAAATCTAAGTCATCATGACCCCCCATAAACTCACCAAATCACTTTTCAACAATGTTCCGATCAGAAGTAAGAGGAATGGCCACAAGAGCTGAACCTCTGTAAACCAGAAGAGATTTTGATTAAAAATTTCTTACGCAAACCGGGCTTCTGGGCTTCTATGGAAGTACCGCCACTGAGTGTACTCGTATACTATATATAAATAAAGATTAGGTAACTGTAAGATAATTTAGGCTTATTTATTGTTTTATGAACAACAATGCTAAACTCTATATTAAATAATTAATACGAATGAAAACATCTGTTTTCTAGAAGTTTTATTATGTTTTGTGTGAATGACATCTTTCGCCTGTCTAGGGCATTATCAACATTTGATAATGCCTTAGACAGGCGAAATGTGCCATTCAGTTAAAATATTATAAAACTTCTAGAAAACTGACGTTTTCTAGACTTATAGCTATATTTTGTTTATGTATCTACAGTTGTTATCCAGTTAGTGGTCGCCTTGCAGATAAAATACGAGTGTATGGAATATGTTTACACCACAATAACCGATACTGATAAATACCACTGTTTTATTTTTATTTTATTTGGAGACAAGCAATTTGAAACAAGCCAAAACAATTCTTAAAAATACAGATTTTGCCATTTCGTCTAGACAGTGTTACGTTCCGTTGTCAAGCACCTACGATACAATGGTTTCAAAGTCAATATTTGACCACGAAAGTTCACGGATCGGCATCTTCGAATAAACATTCCGTTAGTCATATTGATGTCATGCCAATACACAAGGCTGACCTTTCGCGACGAAACCTTGTTAATAACTGTACACATGCTTAGTGTCATACACATATATTTTTATTATTCATATGTGTACACATACAATGTAATAAACTCGTACTATACAATATGAAATAAACATCTTATTTCATTAATAAGATTTTTATTATTTTTTTACAGCCTTGTTTTTAGTGAGTGATTCCTTCACTTATAAAAATTCATTTTTTTAAAGTTGCACTAAACTCCAATTGTTTAATAAACTAATAAAAACTTAAGTTATGAATTGTTAAGATATTTGTTGTTTCTTGAACAATGATGTACAATAAAACTCCTAAGTAAATAATGAAGCTGAATTAAAACGTTTATTTTCTAGAAGTTACATTATATTTGATGTGAATGATATGTTTCCCATGTCTAAAGCATTATCAAATGTCTTGGACAGGCGAAAATTGCCATTCACATAAAATAAAATAAAACTTCTAAAAAACAGACGTTTTCATTCGTATTCATTATAAATGGTATGATATTGAATTCTTGGTCTCTATCGATGTACAAATCGAGGCTTTAGTAAGGATATTTTAAATGGTTTCATTTGAAAAAATAATAAAATCTCTGGTATGCTTCTGACTAATTCAATATGCCAAACGTAAAAGTGGAAATATTAATTGGTAAATTTTTTTTTTTAATATTTTAAATCTTTGATTTAAAATTATGTAATTTGATTACTAAAAAAAATAATATTATAATGCTTTTAATGACTTACTCACAAACGGCTGTCCAATTCTTAAAGAGTGTTGTCTCCTTGATCTTTTTATTCCAAGCTTTTCGATCCTGGGCCTTTTGCTCCCAATGATCCATTTTCCGATCATTCAGACGGAACATTATATTTTCTAACCCTTTTTAGAGGTCTTTCTACGGTTGGTCATGGTGATTACAGAATCTTGATAGCTCTGGTCTCTTCTGCTCGGCATTCCTGGGCAATCCGCGCTAGACAACTGGCTCTCGTGGTTTTCGTGACAAGGGACTGTTTGGTCAATACCTAAAATATATATTTCAAAACTAAAAATAATTATCGTATAAACCCATCATTAAAAATATTTTAAAATTGTTGCCCATTATACTATTAAAACATGTATTGCTTCTTCCAAATGTGATATTAAGTAAAATTTTCACTAAAAATTCTTACTTACTAACAGGACAATCAAGGATAATGTACAACGGACTGAAACTCTACAACGACTTACTATTGGAACTAAAAGGCTTCCCTAAAAATATTTTTTAAATAAACCTGAAAAATCATATTTATGTTTGTAAGTTGTAAATATCATTGTATTCCTTAAAACACAATTGGGATTTTTTTTTTAAATAAAAAACTTTCCGAGAGTACTAACTAACTAACCATCACGCCGTCTCCCCGAAGGGGTAGGCAGAAAGAATGGACTGCCACACTTTTCTTTCCTGACATATTTCTCTCGCTTCCTTAACATTCATACATCGTGTCATGCACACGCGTCGATTTCTCTGACTCCTCACATGGCCGACATTCAATATTTGATTTATTTGATCGTGCCACGTTTTCCTCGGTCTTCCTCTATTTCTGGTTCCATTTACATCATTAACATATAATTTTTTTACCATTCTTCCTTCATTTATTCTTTCCATATGTCCAAACCATCTTAATGATGCTTTGTCATTCATAAAGGCACCTTGCACATCCCAAACTTTGTCACTCGTCAATTTTCTTACTCTTTCTATTAAAATTCCGAGAGTATCAGAAAAAAATGGCTAGCAGACACTGATTTCCCGAGACACTAATCGAGTATCTAAAACGTGTATGTAAAGTTCTGTCGCATACATTAAAGAATTATAATAAAAGTTGACTTTATTTGAAATCAAGTAGACGTGCCGTTAGTGAACGTTAATTTTATGAAAACTGTGGTAGGAAGCAGCTTAAGACACCATTAATCAATTTGACTTTCTAAGGGATAATGCTCATATGCGAACGTTGCATTACACGCTCGTCGATTGTTTTGAATCCAAAAATAGCGGCCTATAACCATATGATTTTTATTTTTATGTAATTCGCTTTTATACGCTTACAACTATTTTGCCTTATACCTTCTTTACATATGCTCAAAACACCATAACACCCCACATATACATACCATTCTGTTACAATGATTGGGGTAGATATTAACAATAAAAAATAGTTTATATTGAACATAAAAGATCATTTTAACGTTATGATAATCATTTTCGCTCCTGACATTATTGGATAAATGTATTAATATATTTCAACAGAATTACAAACTAATCATTTTGATTGGTTAGGTATTTATCAACTCTCGATTTATTTACTATTATTTAATATTAACAAACTGACTGACCGTCGAGCAGTTTCTACAAAGGAGACAGAAAGGATCCATTGCATTGACTCATATTTGTATTTGGAACTCTATTGTGTTAAGATTTGTCACATATTCATCCAAGGAATCTTATTACCACCGCATTTATGCTACATTCATTGTTTTATAGATAGTTTCATACACATGGTGCCGACGCATAGATTTTTGCAATGGGAATTAGCTTTCATGAATAGGCTTTTGTTTGCAATGATAACTCTATGCGCACCATATTTTTTTTTGCCAACATCAACCCTTCCGTCATTGTTACTCTTTACTCGCTCATCATTTTTCACTTATTATAGACGTTAGTTTTATTCACATAAACGTGAACTTTGCACCGACCTTCGTGGCCGAGTGGTTAGTACATTGATTGCCACCCCGAAGGTTCCGGGTTCGATTCCCGGCGAGGGCAGTGTGATTGTCACACTGTCTTTGGTCTGGTGTAGAATTCACGTGACAATTAAATGGCGATAGATTATCTACCTATCACATGTCACGAGAACTACTATGATAGCTATAATACCCTTAACATCGATTTGGCTCATGCTGTAATGATGTAAAGAGCGATTCAACATAATAATAATAATAATAATAATAATTAAAATAATAATAATAATTTGAATAATAATTATAATTACAATAATAATAATTATATCATGATCTTATCAAAATAGGTTTTTTGTATTGAATTTAAAAAAAATTCACGTTGTCTTTGGTCTGGTAGAATTCATAAAACAATAAAATGGATATAGACTAGCTCCCTATCCCATGTCATAGCTAAAATAATAGCTATAAAGCTGTATACAATAATTAGGTTGAAATATCCTGTTTACAAAATTGTGAAATGCTACGAGAAGCTACCACATTAAAGGCCCAAGTTGCATCCGAAGATGTTAAACTTGCAGAAAACCAATCCTTTCTGCAAATAAAATCAAATATAATCGATCGAAAAAGCGCTCGTTGCCGAGCTTACGCCGAATGGCCAGCGATGCGGCCCATCGCATCGCGGGCGAGCTAGCACAGGGCGAGCGTCGCGGCGCGGCTGAGCTGGCGCAAGGCGGGCGGCGCGGCGCGGCGGGTGCGTTCACCTGAAAATAGACGGGAAACGTCCCGTGCTCACCGCGACCGCGACAGCAGACCTTGACTAGCGACCTTCGGAATCTGACGCTCGTCCGTCTCCCTGTCCAGAGTGGACGGTAAATCTATCAATTTGTAGACTTTTTTTAATCGAGCCAGAATATTTATCAAATTATTTTATGACGGCCTAACAAAAAATGCAATGTTCTCACGATGAAGCTGAGAAAAATAGGTTGTGATTAGACATACTCGTATAGCGTATACACATGAAAAGTTTCGTAAAGACATTTTATTCTTAATTACATAATCATTTAAATGAAGGAAATAAAATTACACTTAAATAATTAATACAAATGAAAACGTCTGTTTTCTAGAAGTTTTATAATATTTTATTGGAATGGCGTTGTTTTGCCTTGTTAAGGCATTTTAAAATGTTTGATTTTTTATTGACATTTGAAAATGCCTTAACAAAGCGAAACACGCCATTACCATAAAATAAAATAAAACTTAGAGAAAACTGTCGTTTTCATTGCATGATTCTAATGAGTGGCGTGTTTTGCATAGTAAGGTATTGTCATATGATTAAAAATCATTTGAGTATGCCCAACTAATGGGAAATATACCACTTACATAAAATATTGTAAAAAATATCTTAAAAAATGATGTAACCACTAATATTAATTATATTGGTAGAGTTTCACATAATTATTCAAGAAACAATAAGTGTAATATAATATTTTAATAAAATTCATAAAAGTGCATTTATTTAAAAAAATATATATCTCGTAAAAAATATATATCTCGTATATCTATATGATAAATGTACCAGTTGTTTAAAAGATGGACCCAAATTTGTTCCCACGAATTCGACGATAGAAATTCCAACCATTTTTCTCATGCGAAAAAATTTAATTGCATTTGGTCTGGGTGTTTTGATTGTGCGCTTTAAACCTTCCCTTACCTCGTTTTAATCCTTTCTAAACATCCCTTGATGACAATGAGGTCTCATAACTCATCACGTCCAATTGTACGAATGAGGGTGAATATTTTCACACGCTAACGCACTTTTACTGAGGTGGAAATAACAATTTGTTTCAAAGTTGAGTTTGAAACAAATATGTTTATATGGTATTATAATTGCGTTAACCTGTGTTATACGATACTCTCAAAAAAGTTAAATAAACACAACTCAAACGTTTTATTAAGCTAGTATTTTTAATAACTCATTATTTATTTATGTACAAACCGCTTTGTCAATTGGAAAAAAAATTATAAATTTTATATTTGATCAAAAAGATTATTAATTTCACATCTTAGGAAATATAAATTTAACAAAACAACATCAATAACAGTTGTTAAAAACAAAAGCAGTACAAATAATAATAAAAAACTTGTGTAAGTTAAATAAAACACTCAAAAACTTGGCCGAACATTGGTTACTGAATTTGTTAACACTCTTTGGACTCTCATTGGAGCTTTTATGTCCAATGAGAATTAATTATATGTTTATAAACTCCATTATAAATGCAAATTCATTCGATTCAGCACAGAAATTCCGGATTCAATTACGGGAGAGATAGAATGGAAAAAATCGTGCTGTAGAATTCACACATTAAAAAATTTATACATGTCATGACAATCAATAGTTAAATAAATTGTAAACAATATTTGGATTCAAATAACCTGTTGTGTACAAAAATATAAACAGCAACGGGAAACTACCGCATTTAACCCCCAAGCAGCATCACAAGAATCACCAATGAAATGATAAACTTTGCTGCAAATCAATTCTTAGGATTGAAATTACAAAAAACTTGACTTGAAAATAAGTCGACCATAAAATTGTTAATGGATCGGTCTTATGCGGAGGATCATCATTCTCCCTTGAAATTTTAAGTGCATACTCTTGACTTACCCGCGCTCTAAACGAAGTCACTCTCCTCGCCACTCTGCAATAATTATCTCCATACTCCGTCTGGCTAGGGTAGCAATGTATATTCTTAACCCTTTTAGTGGTCCTGGTTATATTTGCAGTCTATAAAAATGGTTTCGAACTGCGAGAGACTACATTTGCAGCTCGTATTTGAATATTTTATAAAATTCATTGGATTGCTGTCTACTATTTTGTATGTAATATTATTATTTATTTTTATTTTATTAAACACAAATGAGACAACAAACGAACAACATTTAGGTGATTCATTTAGATATAAAACAGTTTAACAAAAATAAGAAAAATAATATGCTATTTTACAGAGCACTTAAACATAATTACATGATATGGAACAAAATATCTCAAATGTATCGACCTCAGTGAGGCAGTACTCCTATCGGAATTGATACTATATTGTTTATGAACACTGCCTCGCTAACACTAGAAATATCCAAATCCGAGATAATTAAATTCAAATGAACTGAGACTCTCTATCTGTGCTATAAATGTAGCCAAACGCAGTTCGAGTTAAACGTTTTTTTTTACTAGAAATGAAGCTAGCCGCACAAAGAGGGTTAATGAGAGACCGCTTACAGCTGAAATACATTGTCTGTTTACGTTTTAAGTAGGCTATAGCTAAATACGTTATTCAGCTAGACACATTAGGTTTCTTTGAGTCATTTATTACAAAGAGCAAGTAAAATAACACCAGTTCATGCATATTAATGTCTCGCGTACGCAAATAGAAGCATTCATCACATTATTTTCGTAATTGTTTACAAAATGTAAAGAGGATTGAATTAAATTAATATGTTATCTGTACTTGATTATATTATACTCGTATTAAGCATTGGGTTTCTTTGGACAGTTGAAACATTGAATGTTTTAATAGACTCTATAACATTTAAATTGAAATATTGAATAAACTTAAGTCGTTTATACTATAGAATTACTAAAGATGATTTTTTAAATGAATTTAAACAGCTTTTTACTCTAACGAATGGAATTAATTATCATTAATTGATTCTATACTAATAAAAACATTTAAAATTATGATCATCAAAAGCCAAAATAAAGCGTATAGCATAGATACTTTATTAAGACATAACTTAGTAATTTAGTTGTTTTCAAATGCAATTATTTTGTTTTAATCATAAAAAAATAATAACTCGTAAAAAAAAACAATTCGTGTATTTTACTTGTAGTAAAATTAAGAAAAGCAATCCAGCTTTGGAAAAAAATATTTCAATAATGATCTAGTATGTTACTTACTATCCATAAAATAAAATCATTATTAATATTTAAATGTTCTAAGTGTTACTTAATCATAAATAGTATTGCACTTTAATAACAAAAAAAAATGAAGTATTTTTTTGTTTAGACAGAACCCTTTGTAAGATTTTAATTCGTTTTTAAATTTTTGTAAGTTTAAAATTCGTTGTCGTTTTGTTAATTATGATAATTTTTAAACATATAAAAAGATTTTTCTAAATGTTGCCTTTTTGTTTTACTATTATTATTTTCTTCGTCATATATTTATTGCTTTATCTTGTGACTCCATTTTCTACATGTAAGGGAACGTGAATTAAACTTTGCACTTTTACATACGAAGTAAAAGTATGTTTTACAAAGTATGGATACGTGACACAAGGTATAATTTAACAATAACGTTAAATTCAGCTGCTTACGCTTCCAACGTGTAATAATAGACGTTTAGAGGATGTTGGTTTTTATGTAATGCTGTAAGGAGTAAAGGTATATAGGTGGTCGCCTACTTTCCTTCTCGCAGCGTAATGCTACTGGGAGTATTTTGGCGCCTCTTACCGATAATTATCATTCCTCGTAACCCCAGTAACCGCACACACGCTGATTAAAAATAAACCAGCACATGTTAATGACACATTTTTTCAAAACAAGGTCACTGGCTTAATCCCAACTGATTGGGAGAAGCTTGATGCCAGCTCACAACGTCCCCGGTGACGCGGATATTATCTTATTAAATAAAAATAGATCTGCCGCCGCATAACGCCATGTTTACGTTGGAAAATATTTAGAAAACGTTTTGCAAACACCCTGTCGCTTAGTTTCGGAGTCTGGGAAAATGGTCCAGGAAATGTGTGTTAATTGTACCGAAGATGTTTTTTTCGTCGAAGTTTTGGATGCCAAACTTGAAATATAAAATTATGTAACGCCATTTACTAAAGAATAATACGAATCATTTAACAATCACGACTGTTAAGACATTGAGAATGTTTTTTTTTTGGCTCTAGCGCATCTTGTTATTGAATACTTAAACTTTGGAGGCTGACGAGGGTTTGTCAATTTTTTAATTCATTGATGGTTACACTGTATGTGAAGATCAAATATTTCAGATGATATTAAAAAGTACAATCTACTCAATAAATAATGAAACAAAATCAGTATTTTCGTATTAAATGAAAGAAGTGAAGATAAGTCTGAAGGTAGGGTTAATTAATATTATTTGTGAAGATAAGTCAGAAGGTAGGGTTAATTAACATTATTTGTGAAGATAAGTCAGAAGGTAGGGTGTTTCTCATTATCGTGAGAAACATGTCGAGAGCATGTCTTGAACATGTCGTCATGTCGCGAAAAAACGCATTTGAACACTAAAACTTTGATTATTTATGGTTAATTAACTGATAACTTTAGATTGTTTAAGGTTAGTCACAGTTGTCGCGAAAAATAAAATTATGATACGTATAAGCAGAGTTTTATAATTTAACAGATCACATAATATTAAAATTGTGAACAATTACTTAAATATATAAAATATACATTGTTTACAGTGTTGCATTTTTAAAATTCACCGAACAAACAATTAAAAAAGGAGCAGTGAATTTTTTTCTTTTTTTATAAATACTCGTATGTAAGTGTTTTTATTTATTTTGTACCTTTGAAATTTTAATAGATCTTACTTACATAATAAAAAAATTCTACAGATTACGCTTTCAGCTAAGTGAAATTACAAGGTTAAAAATTAAATGCTTTGTATATTTGAAGATGAGATATAAAGATCTATTTCGTTTTAAAATGCAATGTCAAGTATTATTTTGACATCAGTCGTTAGTTTGTTGCTGTGACAGTTCTGGACAGTTATACATTTTTCAATTTGATAGCCACCTTGCGCATAACAAAGAATCTTCTATTCGCACAGGAGAAATTCCAACATACTCGTAATATTATAAGCCCATTTTTATATTTTTGAAATATGAAATAGAACAGTAACGACGTAATCAGTATATTTTTTTAAGTAAACAAAGATGGATATATTTTTTTTTTGTTAAAAACTTTCACGAATTAATAATAAATTGCATGTTCAAAATATAATTGTTAAACTTGTTCGCATGACCAGTCTATTTCTTGAAATTACAATAAAAGTACGAGTACATAGTTTGCTTTATGGTACAAACCAATAAAGAAAAAATTAAATATTTTTAATGCTCAAAAAGGCGAAACTAGTTGTTGAAATAATTATAATAAATAATTTCGAACAATGGTGTACTCGTATAACGCCATATTGTGAAAAGGAATGTCTGTTTTCTGTAAATTATTGTTTATTTTATTTAACGGTATTATCAAACATGATTTATTATCATAACAAAGCAAGACAAAGTAAAATAATGCATCATTAAAATTTACATATAATTCATATTAAATAAATATATTTGAATATTTTATGTGATATTTGACAATAATTCTGATTTTTTTAGTGTTGCGACCCTTAAAAAAACAGGACCTCTTCAAGCCTCTCATGAAAATAATTTAACGTTAATAAAGTTTTACATTACAAAAGTGAATTACAATATGTTTACACTTACAGTAAATACAAATAAGCTAGTCGAAACCTCAAGGCATGTGTAGGAAAACTTTTGATTGTAAATGAAAAAAAAAGCCAAAGTTGCATTAATAATTATGGATTAGTTATTTCACACAATTTTAGCAAATATTTTTCCGGTTAATATTACTTGTTCATATATGTATCATTTTACCATATTAATAAAATGATCTCTTGTATATGAATCAATTTTTTGGACAGATTGCGACCCTCCTTATCCCTGAGGGTACATAGGGTCTCATCATAGCACCCTAAGGGGTCGCGATTTCAAGAGTGAGAAAAGACAATTTTTTGTATAATATTCGCCTTTTAACTGCAGTTTCAAATACACTTTCACATATGATTTAATAAGATTATAATAAACTATACTCACAAGGAGAGGGCACGACATAGGAAATTTACTTCGTGATAGGATTTTGCGGGATCGTAGTACCCCTTCAAAGTCATCCATAGTCAAAGTTAGAAAGCGCAATATGTAGCCAATTTCTTGAACAAGCCAATTCATTTTTTAACGATGCTTATAAATTTGAAATTTTGCCACTAGTTTCAATAGATAGGTAGTTGAGCCGGCCGGTGTCCGGTTAAAAATCCGTATTTTTTTTTTCTAATATATAAACAGCGAATTTTTTTTCTTCTAGAAATTGGTTGTCTATTGCGATATCTTACATTATCTATGGATGACTTTTAGAGGGTAATACAATCCTGCAGAATCCCACCCGAAGTCAATTTCCCATGTCGTGCCTTCCCCTTTCTATATTGTTTTTTTTTAACATGTCTGGCATATATTCATCTTCCGCTAACGTCACATGTATGGGATCTGAAATACTTCATACCGTTTGATGAATTTTATGTAAAGAATACAGAAACTTGTTATTTTTATCTTAAAAATAATATTACCTGACATTCATTGTTTCTGAATTCGATTTTTATAAGTATTATATGATGGAGTTCTGCCAAGATGCCTATAAATGTATGTCTGCATATTCGGAATAAGTACCTAACCCAAGTGTGGGCATACATCCATTATGAAATTGCTTCAGGCAACCCTGTAGGGAATTTTTAGCTGCCTATATCCTGTACAAGTACCCGATGTTTGCCAGTGAAATACTTCACTAAACTCCGAAGGCACTCAATACTTCTACTGTTCGTTGCCACACTTTAAAGTTTAAGCTCAATCACAAAACAAGTGTACGTAGTTTCTAAACGGCTCCATTGTTTCATAAAATGGTTCCCATACTAATTAAATAAATAGATAAAACTTCAAAAAATAAACTATTACATGTACAGCTTTTTGTTGTTTTATTATTTTTTTAAATGTCATATAATATGCTTTAAACGAAGTTATTACATCAAATATTACATCTATTTTGAAGTTACGGTATAGAAGAATCTGAACTAATTATCAGATAATTCATTGATTTGGCTTAATACAGTTATAAAAAGGTGTATCAAGATTAAGACAAATTTAAGACACAGAATCGACTTTATTTCGCTTTTACATTCTATTCGAATAACCTTGTTTTGTGATTATATTATTGAGTAATTTTTAATCATATAATTCAATTGAAAAAAACATAATTCATGGTTTTAACTGTTTCATTTGAAACACAGTTATAGTAAAACAAACCATCACGCCGTTTCCCCGCAGGGATAGGCAGAGAGAATGGACCGCCACACTACTCTATCCTAAAATCATCAGGTGTCGCAAACATCTGCCGAACTCTTTATGTTTGATTTGATCTTTTTCTATCGTCTGAACTTTTTATCTTTAACTTTGACAGGAAAAAAATTTTAAATACTAAAATTACGTCTTTTTTACTTAATCTTATAATTTTTTGGCATCAAAAACTTATATTATTAATACCTGAATGATATCAGAAAGTTTCAGGACAACGTGATACACAAATTTAAACTTTTCTATTATGAATTTGACCCAGGAAAATTTTAGACAGCATTTTTTTTATAAAGTGATCCAATTACATAATTGAATAATTGTTTTAAGGAAAAAAAACTTATATTATTAATTCCTGAATGTTTTTAAAAAGCTTTCAGGATAACAAGATTCACAAATTTAAATTTTTCTATTACACAGAAAAAAATAAAACACCCACATTATTTATAAAACGATCCGATTACACAATTTTATCTCGAAATAAAATCGCCGGTAACAATTAATACGTGATATTGCATAAAAGTATTAAATTTTACAATTAATATAAACGAAAACGTCTGTCTTCTAAGAGTTTTATTAATTTTTATCTTGAATGACATGTTTCGCCGCAAAACATGTCATTCCATACATAATTTAATAAAACTCCTAGAAGACAGACGTTTTCATTTATATTATTTTTTTTATATTGAGTATATCATCATTGTCCAAGAAACAATAAAAATTTAATTTTATCATACTTTAATTCTTGACTATTTTTTTAATATTATAAATAGCAATAAATTGTATGTAAAGTATCTTTTTTTCAATTTTCCATTTTACCGGGGAAATAAAAATTTGTTATAAATATATTATAATTGCAGATTTTTATAACACTACAATCAGAGTCTTGTTAAAGATAATTTTTATCCGTCATATCACACGTATAAATTCAATCATAATTCAATTATATTCAAGTTCATCATTCAGGATATTGCGGGATTCACTTAACCATAGCTATCGTCTGTCATCAGTAACATTCTCAAGTTATCTTTTATGAGGAATGGGTACCAAACATGCCTTGCGGCTAACTTATATGGCCATACGTGACATAGTAAATTATACAATATATTTACAAAGTTTTAGAAACTATTCAAGTTTAATTTATTGTTTATATACTTAATACGTTAAACCATTTGTATAAATAAATATTATTTTCTCTTATACAAACGTTATTACATAAAGAAAGATTATTATTATTAATAATTCTACAGTGGTGGGATTTGACACGTATATTTATTATAAAAAAAATAACTGTTCATTCAAATTTTTAATAATAAAAATTAAAAAAAATCTGATAAACATTAAACTTATATCATTGAAAAGGAAATAAAAATCAAAATATTAATGTAATATTTACGTTTCATTCGATAGATGGCGCTTCAAACACATAAAAAGTTCATTATTTTCTATAAAATGTTGTTTCGCCACACGATGTTGGCATCATCACTACGGACCATTGGATTTAATACATAAATTTAATTTCAATACCATAAATGAATGTTTCATTAACAAAAAATATATAATAGTCCATTGTTTTGGCCAAAACACTATGATACCTTAACATTTTAAACTGTTATATTAAATAACTTTGTTTTTTTTTATCACAATTGTATTTTATTTTACGTGACAGCGGTTTTGCCAACCTATGCTGACATCATCAGGTGATACAATAATATATCAAATGTCAAATTTTCCTATTATGTAAAAAATTCAGTCACATTGACCCGTTCATGGAAT
This sequence comes from Lepidostoma basale, assembly GCA_022606425.2. NCBI lineage: Eukaryota > Metazoa > Arthropoda > Insecta > Trichoptera > Lepidostomatidae > Lepidostoma > Lepidostoma basale. The sequence goes on from JAHDVF020001064.1 coordinate 355,817, forward strand.
AAAGAGTTTTAATTCAAAATAATTTGATTGTTAAATGATTTTCATCAGCATTTTATTATGACTTACCACTTATTTATTCAGTTTTGTTTTTTATTATTTACTACTATATTTTATTCAGAATTGTGTTTGTGAGATATCGGACTACAGAAATTAGTGACGTTATTTGCTGTGTGTTCCCCAGAACCACAAGCTGAGAAGCTTCTTATGACGCTAAGTAATTAAACCTTTGTCACGTGTTTCATGTTTATCTTTTGCCATCTCCGCTCTTCGCAGTGGGTGTTTGACCTTAGTACGAACATGAAATATTAAATTATGAATTATTCATTAGATGTTTACTTCACTCAGTTAATTGTATATTTTAAATCATCGATCAATGATTAATATTAGGTCCTTACATATAAAATTGGCGTTTTGTATGGGAGGAACATAAAGTTGATTTTTTTTAAATATAATATATTTATTTAATCAAAGTATGTACCATTGCTATCTATGCACTTTTGCCATCTCATAGGTAGTTCATCGATCCCTTTACTAAAAAAAACATTCGGACGGGAATCAATAAAATCTTTGAAGTCGGTTTGGACTGCCCCATCGGAGTTGAATTTTTTCCCTTGCAAGAAGTTATCCAAATTTCGAAAAAAATAGTAATCTGTTGGGACAAGGTCCGGAGAGTACAGTGGATGTCTTAGACATTCCAATTGAAGCTCTCCTAATTTGGTAGCCGTCTGTTGTGCAGTGTGTGGTCTAGCGTTATCATGAAGCAGCAGTGGCCTAGAGCGATTAACCAGCCTCGGTTGTTTAGCAGCTAGCTTTTCCATCATGATTTGCAGTTGCCGACAATAGACATCTGCCGTAATCGTCTGGCCAGATTTAAGAAAGCTGTAGTGAACGACACCAGCACTAGTCCACCAAACGCTCACAAGTAACTTTTTTGGAGTCAATTTTTGCTTGTAGCATGGTTTGGCTGGTTCGGCAGGGTTCAGCCATTGCGACGAGCGCTTCCGATTATCATACAGGATCCACTTTTCATCACAGGTAATGATTCGATTCAAAATCCCTTCATTATTGTGCCGGTTGAGTAATGCAACGCAGCAGTCAACGCGCGTTTGTTGATTTGCTTCACTCAATTCGTGAGGTACCCACCTTTCAAGCTTTTTCACCTTCCCAATTTGCTTCAAGTGGATTAAAACAGTTTTATCACTAACACCGCAGCCTGCAGCTAACTCGGACGTGGTTTGCGATGGATCCGCTTCCACAATAGCCTTCAATTCTTCATTATCAACTTTGGTCTCCGGCCGTCCACGGGGCTTGTTCTGCAGGTCGAAATTTCCAGAACGAAAACGTTGGAACCAAAAACGCACTGTGTTTTCTTTTGCGGCACCGTCGCCATACATATCATTAATCCTTCGAGCCGTTTCTGCAGCACTGGTGCCACGGTGGAACTCGTACTCGTAAATAACGCGATATTTCAAGTTTTCCATTTTGTAAACTGAGTGACGCAAAGAAAAAAAACAATTGAGGAAAAAACAAATGAATTATAATTTTCGAAACACAAACACTTGAGTAAATAGCTGTATAAATTTGAATTTGGAATTCCTAACCAATGAGAAGATATTTGAGATCAAAGTTGCCAGTACGCCAAAACGCCAATTTCATATGTAAGGACCTAATATTAAAATCACTTTCATAAAATATGTTCATAATCTTACTTGTAAGATGGCAATTACGAACAAATACGTCTGTTTTCTAGAAGTTTTATTATATTTTATGGGAATGACATATTTCGCCGTTCTCAGACGTTATCAAATGATACTCCTTAGAAATTTATAAAACAATATCTAAGAAAGGCGAAACATGTCATTTCTATAAAATATAATAAAACTTCTAGAAAAAATACGTTTTCATTTGTATTAATTATTACAGGTCGTTTCAACAAAATAACTGTATACAATTTATTTTTTAGCTATTATATTGATTCTCGTGACATATGTTAGGTAGCCAATCTATCGCCATTTTATTGTCACGTGAATTCTACACCAGACCAAAGACAGTGTGACAATCACACTGCCATCGCCGGGAATCGAACCCGGGACCTTCGGATGGAAGTCAGAGCTCTTACCACTCTGCCACGAAGGTCGTACGTGCCACGTCGCCATAATAACTTATTAATTGATTTTTTAGTTTTATAGAAAACATATTCGATTAAAAAAATCAATAACTAACAGTTATAAGTATAATACTAACATTCATTACCATGATTAATAAAAACTCAAAACCCTTTTACAAATATAACAATACTTTTTTTAGAGGGTTTTATAAAACAAGTTTCAGGCTAAAATAGGTAAGTAATTAACATAAATTGAAATAAAATACATTTCAAATACAAATTTAAAAACATCCTAAATATCGTTTTGTAAGTTTGAAATATACTTTATTTTCGCAGAGAAATCAATGATGCGGATTTTCGAAATATTGTTACATGTAGATAGACATCTTCCGAGACTGAATATTTTATAAGAGGAAAAATCACAAAGAAGAAAGTGGGAGAAACTGAATTCATATCGCGGATACACGTCTTCTTCACTTGCAAGCGCCCTCGTCCAGGGGGATTCGGGGAAAACTTTCCTTTCGCATAATATTTCATTGCTTCGAAATTCTTACACGGGGATACAAATATTTTAAGTACGTGCACACCTAGCACACGCCGCACAAACGAGAATGTACCCCGTGGGCTCTTACTAACAAGACTCCAATTTACAGATAACATGACGTTATAGGTATTTTTTATATATAATAGTGAACACGATTGTTTAGTGGTTGTACTTGGATTTAATTTATATAAATTATACAAATAGTGACAAATTTGTGTCGCCTTGCGAGGGCATTCTCAAATAAAATACTTCGATATTTGATTTATTTGATCGTGCCACGTTTTCCTCGGTCTTCCTCTATTTCTGGTTCCATTTACATTGTTAACATATAATTTTTTGACCATTCTTTCTTCATTCATTCTTTCCATATGTCTTCCATCCATCTTAATGATCATTTCATTATTTTATTTATAAATAGCACCATCATTCGCACCACATTCATTTCTTATATTTTCATTCTGTACTATCTTAATACAATTTTTTTTATTTGTACTTATTATACAAAATTTCTTTGTATCACATTTTTGCACTATTTGAAAATGTAAAAAATCTTTAATTTTTTTTTTCACTTTAATATATGAAATACTTTAGATTGTACAAATATAATAAATAAATATTAATTTTTATTATTTTAGTTCAAGCCGAAATGTTGTGAGGATTAAAAATAAATCTACATATACACATCGCCTTACCCAACGCGCGACGCCTAGATCTAGGGACCAGCTTGGATATAAAATAAGAAAAAAAGTTTACATAAAAACCTTTAAACTTCGTGGGTACTATGAAATCATGAAAAAAAAATTAACCCAAAAGTTAAAAAGGAATATTATATAAGTGTTATATATGCGTCGTTCCCGTGAAGCAGTTCGCCTTAATAGGTCAGAAGAATTCTTGGAATTTGCACCACAATAATTAGCCTTCCCAGACTGCATTGGTTCTTGGAGAACATTTTGCCAAAAATTCGGCCTAATTTTTTTTTTGAATCGCTCATTACATCATTACAGCGTGAGCCAAATCGATGAAAATGGTAAAGCTATTATATTGATTCTCATTACATGTGATAGTTAGCTAATCTATATTCATTTTTATTGTCACGTAAAGGCAGTGTGACAATCACACTATCATTGCCAGAAATCGATCCCGGAACCTTTGGTATGGCAGTAATATAATAGCACTTGCCTCTTGGCTAAGAAGGTTGTCAAAATTTTCCACAACCGCCATATTTGCCTGATTTAGCACCGTTCGACTTCTGGCTGTTCGACAAACTCAAAAGACCACCCCAGGGACAGCGTTTCCACTCAATTGAGATCGTTTCTGATAATTTATGTGACTGTTTCATGGATTGAAAAAAACGTTGACATAAGGGCATTATGTCGGACGGAGAGAACTTTGAAGGTGATGAAACTGATTTAATAAATAAAGATTTTTAATATTATAAACGTATTCACTTTATTTTATGCTCACAGTATATATACTGATGTGAATGGAAATATGATATTTACCTACATATTCCTTTTTTACGGGATTCACAAATTTGCTCAAGTCAAGTCTAAAAGAGCATGTAAAAGCAATATCACCTACTTTAAAATGGAAAAGGAAAAGGATACAAAGGAAAAGGATCGCGTATGGAATGTGGAAACCACAGAGCTATTAGTCTTTTGAGTGTCGTTGGTAAAGTCTATGGCAGAATTTTAATAGAAAGAGTAAGAAAATTGACGAGTGACAAAGTTTGGGGTGTGCAAGGTGCCTTTATGAATGGCAGAGGATGTATGGATCAAATTTTTGGACTTCGTACATTGACAGAGAAGTTTCTGGCCAAAAATCGCAAACTTTTCTGTGCGTGCGATTTTACGTTGTGGAAAATATTGTCTGAATATGCAAAACTATCACGGCATTAAGTCGCTATACACGGAAAGTAGTGTCAAGTGGAGATCTTATAGCCTGGTTTGATATCAATAAAGGTGTCAAACAAGGTTGCGTAATGTCCCCGTGGTTATTTAATCTGTATATGGACAATTGTATGAAAGAGCTGAAAGGGTTGGATGTAGGTGCCAAAATGAGCGGAGTGTCAGTAAGCTGTCTCATGTATGCGGATGACGCTGTCCTACTTGCTGACAACGAGCATGAACTACAAGTCCTGGTGAATTGTATGTCTGAGGTATGCATGCGAAATGATCTGATGATGAATGTTAATAAGTCCAAGATAATGATTTTTGAAAAGGAAGAAACCATGACAGTCTGCAACATTAGCGTGAATGGTGAAAACTTGGAGCAAGTAGTTGAGTTTGTGTATTGAGGTAGTATGTTTACAAGAGATGGGAGAGTGGAGAGGGATATTGAAAGAAGGGTTGGGCAGGCAACAAAGTGAATGGTGCACTTAAAGTTGTCATCGCAAACAAAAACCTATCCAAAAAAGCTAGAATGGCAGTGCACAATGGTGTTCTTCTACCGACCCTTATGTATGGAAGGGAAGCATGGAACTGGCAAAAGAAGGATGAAAGTAGAATAAATGCAGTAGAAATGAGATCTCTTAGACGAATGTGTGGATATTCTGTGTATGACAGAGTGTCGAATGAAAATATAAGAAGTGAATGCGGTGCGAATGATGGTGTCATGAACAAAATAATGAAAGGATCATTAAGATGGTTTGGACATATGGAAAGAATGAATGAAGAAAGAATGGTAAAAAAATTATATGTTAATGATATAAATGGTACCAGAAATAGAGGAAGACCGAGGAAAACGTGGCACGATCAAATAAATCAAATATTGAATGTCGGCCATGTGAGGAGTCAGAGAAATCGACGCGCGTGCATGACACGATGTATGAATGTTGAGGAAGCGAGAAAAATATGTCAGGAAAGAAAGGTGTGGCAGTCCATTCTTTCTGCTTACCCCTTCGGGGAGACGGCGTGATGGTTAGTTAGTTAGTTTTAAAATTGACATAAATGTACTTTTATTAGCCCTTATTCTAAATAAGTTATAAGCTAATTCAAAGCCAATGATCAGCGCCAAAGAAAACTTGTTAAATCTTTCGTAAATGTAATGATTGTTGATAAAGTGCCAACATTGAAGAGGGATTTTTTTTTTCTGTGAAATATGCGCCCTTGAAGATACACGCCACTGCTCGTTAGCCACCGTTATCAATATAATACATAAAATTTTACGTTATTGAATATACGTCAATATACTCGTATATACGAGAATGCAAGTCAAGTGGTAATTCACGATGTTGGACAGCCCGGTAAATAAAAGTTAAAAATAAACTGGATAAATAAATGAAATCTCATACGCTTAGAATTTTAACAAATTTATAATAAAATAATTTTCACCTAACATATTATATGGACTTCTTTGACTACTAATGAATTTTGATATTTTTGCATTTATCTAATTTTTGAATGACAGAAGCATGAGCTAATGTACTGAAAGAGAATAAAAAATGTTTGTTATCAATTTCGTTTTTAAATCGACAGAAAAATTACTTAATTTCCGAAGTTATTATTTCGCATTAAGAATATTTGACAAGCTGGTGTAAAAAAAATACAAATCTTTATTTATGCGAACATATTTTAACTTTCATTTAATTACAGAAAAAATCGAAAACAACACATTCCTTTGCGTTTACACGTGATGGTTTTAATTAAATTAAAATACCTGTATATATATAGATTTGGAAAAGACTACCTCGACCAACATTTTACCCAAGCATATTTCGTACTTTTCCAGTAATCAATTGCATATTTCTATAAAAAAGTGTGTATTGAAAATTGAACGAGATTTACCAGTTGTCACTAACTGATCTGTATACAAATAGTGAACACAATAAATTAAACTCAAACTTAAATCATACAGATTGTTATACAAAGCAAATAAAATGATTTTTTGGCAAAGCAGTAAATCTTAAGTTTTTTGCCATGGCATAGCCCGAAGCTAAACAGAGACAGTCGGTGCACATAAAGTAATCGTTAGTAGTTTTTCACGGCACAAGTTCACCGAACGACACGACATCGCGAGTGAAGGAGGGGAGACGAGGCTGCCCCGGGCGCCATGCCGGCTAGCCAGGGATGTACGTGATATTTCCCGCAGAGGAAGTAGTGTACTTCACGTACGGAACCCACGCCCCGCTCAAGGTCCACCCCCGCCCCACTCTGGATCACCTGCCGCCCGCCAGCCTGCCGCGCGCCAACACGGAGCGCCGCAGGACGCCGGACATCTTCGACTACCGCCCCGGGCCCGGGCCCGAGCCCGACCATGGGGCCCGGCCGGCGGCCAAGCCCGAGGACCGGCTGCGGGATCGGGCCAAGCGCCGCTTCCTGCGCCTCGGCCGCTCGCAGGACCCGGAGTTCGGCCGCACGCTGCGCAGCCCGCTCGTGTTCAACTACGAGCAACCAGCGCCGCTGCCCACGCCCGCCTTCTCCAAAAAGAACATCTTCGACCGCGACTTCGACGCGCTGTTCGAGGTGGCGCACGTCCCCGAGTTTACGGAAACCGTGCGGGTCGTGACTCCGGAGCCGGTGAGGGCGAGCAGAGAGCACGAGGAGGCGGCCGCGGACTTGCGCTGGGAGCTGGAGGAGAACGAGGCAGAGGCCGCGGACGCGGAGCCCGAGCAGCTGCGCGTCCCGCCCCTGCCCGACCCCGCCCGCCTTCCGCCGTCCCCCCCGCCCATAGGCAAATCCTCCTCGTTAGAAGGTTTACTTTTATCATTTCTTTTGAGTTTTCTGTTTGTTTTCTTTTCGAGTGCGTTTGTCTCACAGCGCGAGATACAAAGCTACAGAGTGAGTGTTCCGCTGCGCCAGATCACCGTCTAGGGGTGGTCGTAGTCTCGCTCCAGTCTTGTAGTACCTGACTAATACTATATATCGCTACGAACTGTCTCACTAATAAACATCAGATCATCGTAGGATAAAATAAATCACCGAAAAAATGTCGTGAAGTACAAAATATGTTTGCTGTAAAATTCATCCCTTCATGAGTCTTTTCCTTTACCGTAATCAAGTGTGTGCTCCGGAATCCTTTGGTCGTTAAAATTCATATATAGCAGTAAGATGATTTTTCAACAAAATCTAAGACAACGCTGTTTTAAAATTTGTTGGTCTACATAATACGCATAATTATGAATGGAAATGCTAAACATAAACATTTACCTCATTAATTAATAATTCATATAACTTTTGGTTTTCCAGCGTGACAAAGGGAGTTTACCTGAAACTGTTTTCTTTTTAAATACTAGAAGGTTTGTATGCTTTTATTAATAATGGTGTCGTTCCGAGATTCAAAAATGCATGTCTTTTTTTTACATAAATTGCTCTGCATGTGCACGCTTTCCATGAGCTATAATATAATGTGAGTATATGTATTATATAATAAGTGTTAGTTATGATTTGTTTGTTTTTTTTTTGTAATACATATTTCTTGGAGCGTTAATTTTATATTTAAATAATAAATGTGTTATGTGATACACATTAAAAGTGATTTTTTTAGAATAATCGCTATCAGATTTTTCAACATAAATTAAGCTAGTTTATGATAAAAATACTTTTCATTTCCACGCTGTGGAACCCTAAAGGAAATTTGCTTTTTGTTTGTTACAACAATCAAACGAAGAAATTTAAATACGGTAAATGAATAAATGTTTTCCGGAGTTTAATATATTTTTTCGCTGTAGAACCATCAAGATCGAGAAAAGGAGGCTTCTTCTCTCGCATCCGACATCGTTCAGCGGAGCCCTCGGGTAGCAGGGGACTGAGGGGAAGCAGTAAGATGGCGCAGGCCGAGTCAGTTCTCAGGGACCTCACTCATCCGAGCCTCAATGAACCCCTCAAGAACCACAATGCTGTCAGCTTCAAGCTCGTCAAGACAGGTCAGTAGATTTTAAAAATACATTGATAAGTGTAAAACAAGATTTGGAAATACTTTGTAACAAGATTTAAAAGATGATAGAAATTGAGATGTTTCCATTTTTGTTAATACAAAAGCAAATAGTGTCACCATACATAAGAGGCCCACCACACTCTTAAACTGAAGGACGCAGCAGCGCCCATTCGCCAGATTAGCTCTTGCACTTCCTGGGCGCGTCCCCCGTCCATGCGAGACTGACGGTAACTTATACCATATATGAAAGAACCAAAGCAGAACTTTTAATAGAAAACATATAAACATGTCACCAATTCATTATTGTTAGCTGGAAAATTATAACAATTTATTGCAGGATACCCACTTCTTTGAGGATTTTAAATAATTATTTAGCCAAATGCATAAGTTTTCAATTTTATTTTATAACGATTTTTTGTGATATTTTATTAATTTATACCATAGATCACTTTCACAGTTGACTAGCTCGTATAGTATGCTCAAATGATTATTTAATAAAGATAGAAATTACATAAGATAAATGCTGACAAAACATAGTGTGTCGAATGAAAATTTAAAGTGAGGTGCGAATGATGGTGTTATGAAGAAAATTATGAAATGATCATTAAGATGGTTTGGACGAACGGAAAGAATGAATGATGAAAGAATGGTTAAAAAGTATATGTTACCGATGTAAATAACAACAACAACAACAACAAACCATCACGCCGTTTCCCCGCAGGGGTAGGCAGAGAGACTTGACCGCCACAATACTCTATCATGACATACCTCTCTAGCTTTCTCCACATTCATACAGCGAGTCATACACGCACGTCGTATTTTCCGGCATCTAACATGACCAACCCTTAAAATTTGATTAATTTGGTCATGCCATGTTTTCCTCGGTCTATCTCGACTATGTACTCCATTTACATCGTTAACGCATACTTTTTTAACCATTCTTTCATCACCCATGCGCTCCATATGTCCGAACCAACGCAGCGATCCTTTTATAATTTTGTTCATAATAGCTTCTTTCGCTCTACATTCCTTCCTATTTTCAAAATTTGAGATTCTGTCGTACATCGTTCTACCACACATACGTCTTAGGGACCTCATCTCTACCGCATTTATTCTGCTCTCAGCCTTCTTCTGCTAGTTACATGTTTCGCTTTCAAACATAAGTGTTGGGACCAGAACTCCATTGTGAACGCCATTTTCGTTCCAACGTCGTTCCATAAATTCTTGTTTCCAAAAACTATTTTTAAAGCTCCATTTACTTTGTTACCCGCTTAACGATGTAAATGGATCTAAAAATAGAGGAGGACCGAGGAAAACATGGCACCACCAAATAAATCAAATATTGAATGTCGGGCACGTGAGGAATCAGAGAAATCGACGCGAGTGCATGACACGGTGTATGAATGTGGAGGAAGCTAGAGAGGTATGTCAGGAAAGAAAAGTGTGGCAGTCCATTATTTCTATCTACACCTTCGGTGAGACCGTGTGATGGTTGGTTTATTAGTTTTTATAAATACATAATACGAAATACAGTATAGGGGAGAGGGTGGAGGGTTTGAACACGAGGAGCCTTTGAATAGGCAAAATATTTTGGCGAAATATATATTTTTCATACATTTGATAATTTTTTCTAATGGCAACATTATTGTCTATGGCTGTCACTGACAGAGGAACCCCATTTTGAAATCAGTTGACTTGTAGGTGTGATCATTGACAGTTGTGAAATTTGTTAGAATAAAACCAAGTTGTTTAAAGTTATTTTCTAAAATAGTCTTTAGTCAATCTGTTTTAGCTGTGAAGAAGTTTTATTACAACATATTTTACACGCATATAAACATAAGTAATTTTATTGGAAACTCACTTTTTAATACTTAATCTGAAATGTTTTTGAAAAATGACACCCTGAGGAGGTTTTGAACAATGTCTTTTAGGAGCCTTTGAAAGCTGTTCAAAACCTCCTCAGAATGTTCATAACCTCCATATATTATTTTAAACTACCTCAACCTGGTGTCAGCGGGGGTACAGCCCGTGCAAAAAAAATTATCAAATTTCCTTATTCAATTTTTTCATTATTTAATATGCGTTAAATTGAGTATTTTTGGGTGTTTTTTTATTTTAATATTGATATTAAAAAGATTATGAAGACATTGATGATTTTTTCTTATATTTTATATTTTTGTACTTGTTTTATATATAAAAAAACATGCTATTTATGCGTCGTTCAAAGCTACCCCAGGTTGGGGAAGGTTTGAACAAAATTTGACCTCGTTTGACACTAACCTCATAGAAAGCCGTAAACGTTAAACATATATTTTTTTAATATCATTAATTTATAATATTTAAAAACTGTTGACCACGTCCGTGGCTAGTATTTGTAATAAAAATAATATTTTAAATTTCTTGTTTTATCTGCAATATTTCAGAAGATATTAATATTGTTCAAACCCTCCACCCTCTCCCCTACATATAAAGTTATTTAATAAACTTTTGATTTTACTGTACGTGTTACATTAGACAATGTATTAATAATTCGGAAACATTAATATGAATAATTACACCAAATAAACATTAGTGTTCATTACGATGTCCGTAAAACAAGTTAGTAATATTTTACCTGAACACCGCTTCAAGGAGTTGCCGCACAATGCCCGGAATAATTTTGGTACTGAAAGCTTAATGGTGTCATTTATTTGACTTATCCGGTAAGCGAAACATTGTTGAAAAAATAATACAATTCGCGGCGAATAATCCATGTGACATTAAAGAATTTGAGAGTAAAACGAATCATCTGGTTTGTGTTTGTCGTCTTGTGTATAATTTATTTGTCGACAGGCTAATTTATTGCATAGTTATTATTAGTAGGCCATGAAGGCTGAATTAGAAAATCATATTTCGTAAAAAGCACAACATAACTTCAGATTATATATTCATCATGTCTTAAGAAATTCTGATCATATATTGTCTATTTTTTATCCTAAACAAATAACATAATTTGTCCAAAATTAAACTAACTATATATATCCATCACGCTGTCCCGAAAGGGTAGACAGAAAGAAAATACTGTCACACTTTTCTTTCCTGACATATTTCTCTGGTTTCTTTAACATTCATACATTGTGTCATGCACACACGTTGATTTCTAAAAATAAATATAATATTTTTGTTTTGAATGTATACAAATACTTGTAGACAAATACTGGAGTTTACACATTACGGATTAATCATTAAAGATTAATTGTATCTCAATAGAGACGAATATGCAAATTATTTGGAAACAGAATATGGTGGTCGAGGCGTTTACAGGACTTATGACCTGTCATTGGTTGGGTTAAGCGATCGCTTTATGTAATACAACATTCCCCATTCATAAATATAATACGTATAAAACTTTTGAATGTTTTTTTTTTAAATTACTCGTATTTTTACTAGATTTAATTTAAGTTACATCAATGATGTAGAATACCAAAATCTGTTGCTTAAAATAAATTGTAAACACGTGTAGAATATTTTAAGATATTTACGTATCAAAACACTATTGATGGTTGACGTATAAGTTTTGTAAAACTCCATTATTAATTTATAATAGTGTAAACACGTTTGTTTGGTAGCTTTACTTGGATTTAATTTATATAAATTATATGAATACTGACAAATTTGTTTCGCCTTACGAGGGCATCCTCAAACATTTTTTTAAATGCATTGCGAGTTTGAGAATGCCCTCACAAGGCGAAACAAATTTGCAAAAGCAAAAGCATTCAACAATCGTGTTTACTACTATAAATTTATCAAAACACTGTCGATTTTTTTTTTTTTCACTTTTGAGTAAATTTAGCCAGATAAGATTCAAACCTTATTCAAAATCTTCTTATAAGAAACAGGTCGAAACATAATAAATAGAGACTCATTTTTTTTCAATTTAAAAACACTTTGCATTTACACTGTAAAATTTAAGAAACGTTTGTGAAATAATATTTCCATTTTTAAAGATAGATAGACACAGATAAAATATGTTGAAACAAGTTAAAAGCTATTGAAATTTTTCATAATTAGGTTTATTTACATTAAAATAAGAGAAATATGGTTAGTAGGAAAATATTTTGAAATACAGCCCTTTCAATAGCTGCTAACAAAGCGATAAAGAAATCCCGGTAAGATATCAAAATGCCCAAGGTCTTTACTTTTAATATGAAATTGAATAGATAATAAACCCTCCAACATTAAATTCTTTTTATTCTCAGAATTTTAAAATGTGGCGGGGTAATATGGCTTTTCAACTAAATATAACTTGTAATAATAGCAGTGTTAAATAACAAAGCATTTTGATAATAAATTACGTTTGTAATTTCTTGTACATTCTGGTTTACTCGTTCATACTAAGCAGAATATATGTAACGAATAATATTATTTCAATTCATTAATTATAGAAAATCTTAAGAAGGTTTTACACTTTCATCATCAGAAGTTTATATCGTTCTCCATATCGAGAAAAATAAATTGAAACGTGAATTTAACACCGTTTTAATTTATATAAAAAAACATTAATTGTTGAAAATTTTGGTCCTGTTGCAACTAATAAAATTCTTTTCTATTACGCCTTATGAACCCGCAAATAACTTTTAAAAAAAGTTAAAAGGCTTTAACATATGTTAGACTGATAGCAAATTTAACTTATAGGAAGGATTTAAGTAAACGTTTTTTTAAACAATCTCAAATATAAGCTGAAAATAGCCTGTATGTTGACTAACTAACTAACCATCACGCCATTTCCCCGGAGGGGTAGGCAGAGAGGATAGATTGCCACAATGCTTTGTACTGGCATACCTCTCGGGCTTCCTCTACATTCATACATTGTACCATGCAGGCACGTCGATTATTCCGACTTTGAATGTGGCCGCCTTTTAGTAATTGATTAATTTGGTCATGCCATGTTTTCCTCGGTCGTCCTTGACTTATTTTTCCACTCACGCTGTGTACAACTTTTTAATCTGTATGTATGTTTATGAAGGATTATGTAAAGGATTTAACTCAGGTCTCCTGAATCAGAAGCTAAGCGTTCTGTTCCCTAGACCACCTCGTGGTTAATACTCGTATCATACGCAAACGCAAACGGTGTGCCGCGGCACACTGGTGTGCCGTGAGCCGGGCGTAAGTGTGCCGCGGCAAAATACATAAAGAAAAAAATAATTAGTTAAAGTATTTTTCGTGAAAGAGGTCGCTGCCGATTTCTACTGACTGGAAGTTGCTGGCGACCTCCATTTTGTTTTTAACTCATCAGTGATTTTTGGCCAGTAGAATTCGTGAAAATTGGATGTTCGATCTTTCGGAAGGAGCAAAAAAAAGCCGCCGAATCGATTTCTACTAGCCGGAAGTCTCCCGAGCTGATCGACGCCTACGTCCAGACCGAATTTTAGCTTTTGGTGTGCCGCAGAATTCTACGAAGAACTTATGTGTGCCGTAGGTGAGAAAACTTTGCGGAACACTGATATAGGGTATTTGGAACGCGCACAATAAAATACTCGTATATCAATATTTGATATTGTTATGTGACAAACGATATCCAACAAAAGTCAGATTTTTTTTGATAAATATAATGTTTATAATGGGTCATTGAGGTGAAACAAACCAAACCACAATTACATGTATTAATATTTTAATACACGAATTCGAAATAAGTTTCAGATGTCAAAGTACCTATTAAAATGATTGAAGATACAAAAGTCAGATTTTTTTTGATAAATATAATGTTTATAATGGGTCATTGAGGTGAAACAAACCAAACCACAATTACATGTATTAATATTTTAATACACGAATTCGAAATAAGTTTCAGATGTCAAAGTACCTATTAAAATGATTGAAGATGGATGCTTTATAAAAAATAACCTGCACTAAGGATAAAAGTTTTAAATAAATTTTAAGAATGTATGTTGATTATACGAAAATATCAGCTTTATCGAAACTTAGTTATATATTATGGTAGTGAGATGTGTCGCCTTGCTGAAGCACTATCAAATATTATTTGATAATTCTCTAACAAGGCGAAACGTCTCACTATCATAAAATACAAAGAAACATCTAAAAAAAACGGCCGTTTTCATATGTATTTAATATTTAATCTGGAGTCTTACATCATGGCCCAAGAAACAATGAATATCAAATCTCAAGTTAATTATCTCAAGACTGATAATATTAACATAAGTTCAGTATAATATTAAATTGAACATGCTTTCTATCAAATGTACAGCATGTATTGTTTGTATATTGATGGGAAAAGTTTTGTATGCTTTGAGTCGAGTTTAGCTAGGAAAATTCATTCTCCTATACCTGAACAACCTAACGTCCTTCAGGGATTTGCTTTGCAAATAAGGCTCTGATAAGGCACGTCTGCCAACCCTTGAAACATACTGTGGAAATCCCTCATCCTTCCGCATATAGAGCTTTAGTTCGGCTAATTTTATTCTGTATTATATGTTTTCGTTCTGACAAGGTTTCGCATGACATCACTATTAAATATTAGGTTTTAATTCATATTCAATAGATACTATTAAAACCTGGACAACATCTTAAAAGCTAATAATATCCATATTGAGCTATTTTCAGAGAATAATAAAGATCCAAACGTCATATTTTATTGTAGTACGCTTTATAATGAATCAGAATCAGCAATTTTTTTTATGTTTTAAAGCAAAATAAATACAAAGTTGTTAACTAACTAACAATCACGCCGACTCCCCGAAAGGATAGGCAGAAATAATGGACTGTCACACTTTAACCGATGCGGCACTCTCTTTTCGCCCCGCGGGAGACGCGGTGTGATGAGTTGCGAACCTCATCGCAACCAATTGACATCTCCCGCGAACACTTCGATCGTCCAACATCCACAAAATAAATATAAAACAAATTATATAAAATACAACGATACAAAAAAAATACCAAAATAATAATAATTTAACACAAAATGTTCTTTTTGGATGGTCCACATATTGTCTAATTAATTTATGTTCCACGTATCCAGCGTTTTTTTTTAAATAAGCAGTAATTAGGCACTTAAAATAAACCAATACCAGCAAGAACTTATTCAAATTGTCATTGGAACAAATGAAAAATTTATAATATAGTTACTTATAGGATGTATTCAGTACAATTCACATGGTTCGATCACAATAGACAAATAATGAAAATTATCAACAAAAAAGTTCAATTGATTTTATATAAAATGTATACACAGCGCAATTTTTTTTATCACTTCTGGTAGGTTTTGTAAGTCCATTAGATTTAGATGACCAGTTTTAATCAAAAACTTAGCTGATTAGCCCGATTAAGAGATCTAAAGAAACAATTAAATTATTAATATTACACTTATTATATGTTACAATGTAAATATAATTTTCACCCACACATATGACTATTTTTTAATAAAAATAATCAAATATATTTTTAGAGCATGCACTTTGTCTCTTAAGAGAAGATTTAATTTCATTTAAGATGGTAGTGTCATACTATTATATATAAACGAAAATTTGTATAACAAATATTTACTTACTATAAAATGTATTTCAAACAAAGCATCCTTAAAACGAACAATCTTAATATAATATAAATAACATCAAAGTGTGAATTTGAAAACATTCCAGTAGAAAATTCACGTCGAATTAAAAATAAATTGTCTTTGAAAACAGAAAATGAAAATTCTTGTTTTTTTATAGATGATGCTTATTAAAAAGGTTCTCCGAATTTGAACTTTCGAGTCAATCACCTTTAACGACTTAAGATTAAATTCCTTATGCGAATACATTTAAAACAAAATGCTTAGCTTTGCCGTTCTGTAGCATTTTTAGATATAGTTATTTAAATAATTATTTCTTAAATTTGATAGGAGATATTCATCAGTTAATAATAGCTTAGTCTTATTTTGAACTGACACAAAGATTAGACATCTCATTCACAAGGGTACACCACTATTGAATTAACCTGTAAATCACTATTAATCACTCTTGATTTTCAATATTCAAATTTATATAAATGTTCAAAGAATGGACACCACCAGACTCCCCTATATTGCATTGCATAATCAGCCTCATGGAACTCGTCCTCGTGGAAGACCTCCTAAAATATGGAAGGACAGCTGGGAATCTACCTCACAGGAGGAGCATCACTCTGGAGAACAGACCACATAGGTCTAAAATAAGGAAGAAGAAGAAGAAATTTATACCCCCTGTATGACCCAATAAATTAACCACTAGTATCAAACTGACAAGGAAATATAAAAAAAATGCATATTTTATTGCACTCGATAAATTGTTAATAAGTTATAATTATTTTAAAAAAATACGAAATAAGGAGGAGGAGAGAGTACGGATCATTATTTTAATCGTGATTATCTACACACATGTATAATATTATTTATTTTTCTTGAACAATTATGTACAACTCCATATTTAACAATTAATATTGATGAAAACGTCAATTTTCTTGAAGTTTTATTATATTTAATTAAAGTGCCTTGCTTGTGAAATATCTAATGTCATATTTTTACGTCCTAGCAAGGCAAAATATGTCACAATCATAGAATATACTTTAATTTCCAAATAACGAACGCTTTTATCGTTACTGAATTTACGCAATAGAGTAAATTGTCTGATATTTGGCAACTTTAATATTTGCTTAGTATATAGATACATACCATATGGAAATTACGCTCAGTTCTCTGATATAAAAGAAGCTAATATCTTGTTTCAGTTTAACCTAATATTATATTATATGTGATGGTCTTTTAGCAACATTTTATTATATTTTCGCCTACACGTAGCGTATAATAACCATTGAAGGTAGGTTCTCGCTGTTCACAGCCTGAATAGAAAGTCAGGAATGCTGTTGCAATATTCACTGTAAAGTGAAAGGATCTAAATTGAGAGAACCGGTGCAACTGAATACGTTGCCATCAAGTTTGTTTATAAATAGAGACGTAGACATTCTCGTACGTGGATCTAGGATTCTATTCTACTAACGAACCCTAGTGAGTTTATATAAATAATAATTATAAGTGGATACATAATTTAGTAAGAAAAATATAGTTACAATTAAAGGCCTTTACACTAAAGTCACTGTTACATATAAAATATGTATTTTAACTAAAGAATAAAACTAACCAACAATCTATATATATAAAACAAAGTCAAAAATCGTGTTAGTTACACCATTTATAACTCGAGAACGGCTGGACCAATTTTGAAGATCTTATATTTGCTGGATTTGTCTCCGTTCCGGATAACAGAATAATTATTAAAACATTTGAAAAAATCACTTAAATGATTTAAAATTAATTATATTTGTCGTACGTTTGACTAAATTTGACTTAATAAACGACGTATAAAATCAAAATGGCGTTTTTTTTAGTTTCGGTATCGCCCGTAGGTGGTGTATTGTTGATGCCAGATGTCAATACTCAATGTGAAAGATTTGAGTTGAGGTTATTTTTTAATCGTCGCCGGGATTTTTGGTTTTCTTTATTAATTTTAGATTAACAATGCCCAAAGTTATAAAAATCAGTATAAGAGAGACTATTCTAAAAGTTAAACCCCTTTTGTGAAGGAGAGCAGAGAATATTTGCGCCATTAATACCATTCGAAAAAGATGACAGATGAGTGTTCCGTGGAGATTAAATAACCGATTTATGATTAGTGAATAATAATAAAAATACGTATTGTATATTTTGTATTGATTTTATAGGTGTATCTGTGTACATTCGGTCCAGAGAATTGTTACCATAGGAAATTCAGCCGCGAGTACTTAATAAACGAAATATTTGGCTAGATGAAGACGAGGAATTTCTTTTTTCAATTGATAGGGACACTGAATCATCAAACTCTTCAGATGATGAATATGATGATGCTAATGATGAAAACGGAGTTCATTGATGGATCACACTTATTCAAAAGTATGTTGTCTGCTATTTAATTGTTTTAACGTGTTTTGATGAATGTCGGAAAGTCAAAGGTGTAAATGAAGAGAACTTGGAACAGGTGAGGGAATTTGTGTATTTAGGTAGCATGTTCACAGCGGATGGCCGAACGGACAGTGATGTTGAAAAAAGGGTTGGTGCGGGTAACAAAGTGAATGGAGCTTTAAAAGTAGTTATTGGAAACAAGAATTTATCAATGAAAGCGAAAATGGCCGTTTACAATGGAGATCTGGTCCCAACTCCTATGTATGGAAGCGAAGCATGGAACTGACAGAACAAAGATGAGAGCAGAATAAATGCGGTAGAGATGAGGTCCCTAAGACGTATGTGTGGTAGAATCGACGTGCGTGTATGACTCGATGTATGAATGTGGAGGAAGCTAGAGAGTAATAATTCAAACAGTAATAAGAAGGAACAATCATACATAATATAGAGTCAAAAACGATGAATCCTAATATATTAAAGACGATAAACATTATAAGGAAGCAGATTACATTAGTAAGAAAGGGACAAAAATGGAAGGTAGTATTAATATTTTTTTGGTAGATTGTATAAAGGAAAAGTTTTTAATGTACTACATATATACTAAGGGGGAATAAGCTGGAATTTGGTTATTTATAACATTCAATTCACGTGCCTTTGCTTTAAAAATTTCAAAATTTTCTAATTTATCAAATTTTTTTTTAATTGTTTGCTATATGCAAAAAAAATGTGTTTTTGGAATTGACATGATGGTCAAAATTCACACAATGATTCTGTTTTTGTATTAAATGTTGTGTTCATATAACCTCTTCAAAATGATCGACCCGTCTTTCCAATATACACGGCATCACAATCCTCACAATTAATCTGGTAGATTCCACTTTGGTTGAATATATTGTCGCGAAAAAATAAAAAACACAATTGTGATACATAAAACAAAGTTTTTAATTAACAATTTATAATTCATTTTAAGTATTAATGCAGGCTTCCACGTGAATTATATTCCATTGTAATTAATATTTTTAATTTTGACATTTGCACATTTCATAAACTTCATTCATTTTTAGTATTAATTGTAATTCAATAAAAAGGTGAATTAAATTTAGCTAATAAGTTAACACAACATTTATTGATTCTGAGGCGGTACGAAGTTCGTCGGGTCAGCTAGTTTTATATAAAAGAAGGTTGGATTTAATATTCATTCATTTGTAATATTGGATTCGCAATTATGACTTATAAAATTCAGAGTACAAGATTTGTTTATACATTATAATTGAAAAAATGTACATTCTATTGAATTTTATATAAAGTAGGCATCTTATGCTTATGACAAAATTCATGCAATTTTCTCTATACACTATAATTTATGTTAGCAAAACACACATTTAGAGACTTGTTTAAATTGAACTAAACTAACTATCTTACCATCACACCGTCTCTTCGAAGGGATTGGCAGAAAGAATGGACTGCCACACTTTTCTTTCCTGATATATCTTAATGTTCCTCTCGTTATTTTGTTCATTACACTTTCATTTCCTTAAATTGGGCTATTAATATCAAATATTGATTATGAATGTACTATAAACGTATTTAAATTTTAGAAAATCTATCAATAAACAAAGAAACAATAATTATCATATATGCAGATTTACGAGTAACGTATTATTTTCTTAAAAATACGTTAATTCCATATATCTGTATAAGTTACATTGATGAACTTCTGTTTTGAAAAAGTCATAATTTATAACATCGCGTAAAAGAAAAACACATTAAACTTTGTTAATTTTCCATGTATCAAAATAAGTATCACGAGTAAAAGTTTCCAGTACTTCTCGTTGACAAGGGTAGAGACCCTTATTAGGTTTTGTAACTCATTATGACCCGCCTATTAATCTTACGTCTTAGGGGTTTTAAGATAAACAGTAAATTAACAGTCAGAAATCAGAAGCACTGAGAGTTAAATATATTATCAGTTACACTGTGTGACCACAATCACTAACATTTTTATACGCATAAGGTATATTTGTTAACTCAATGGATATTTCTTTTTTAAATTATAATATGTGTACCCTAGAATCGCGTTCAATAAAATCGCACTTTTTTCTTTGCCAAAATTCTATCTTTAAAAAATAAAACATATTTCTCCACATAAATTATAAGCACTATGTATATTATTACAAAAAAAGAAAAACAGTTTTTTTTTTCAAATAATTTTCTGTAAAATAAAACGTACTTTTTAACAAATTTTTCTAATTCGATATATTTTATTTGAAAGTTTAAATTGTTTCAACAATTAAGAAGTATTAAATATTATATTTTTAGTGCAAAGAAAGTAGGTATATATGACATCTTTTCGAATCTAAATTCCTGACTGAAATACATAGACCCATTTCAGTCGTAACCACTTTCCATGTACTCGTATTTGTGGTGGGGTTTGTTAATATGACCTTGCCTAGGCAGCTTTGCGCTGTCCTTAAGAGTTTCCAGTTGTAGAACATTGTTTACAATATGGTCTTTGTCCCTTCTCCATCTAACTACATACATATATTATGTAAATATGATGGATTATAAACCTCACCGGCATCTCATCTTCGTGTTTAAAATGGATCGTATGAAACAATAGACAAAATTCTTGACAAGAGAAGAAAATACGATTTTATTTATGACACCAAAATTATTATTATTATTATATTTATTTAGTAGACAAAAGAGCGATTACAGCGCGAACCAAATCGATGTAAAAGGTAAAGCCATCATATTGGTTCTCGTGACGTGTGATAAGTAGCTAATTTATCGCCATTTTATTGTATTGTGAATTCTGTTCCAGACCAAAGACAGTGTTATAATTACACTACCTTCGCCGGGAATCGAACCCGGGACTTTCGAGGTGGCATTCAAAGCACTTACCACTTGGCCAAAAAATTGGTCCTTATCATTTTATAAATAGTCTTTTTGATTTATATTTATTTACGATTGATGCCTAATTATTATAGGTAATAAATCGAATTGCGTGAAAATACTAGCCACCATGAAGTTTTCGTTGTTTCGTTTCGAGCAATCACAACACATTGGGGTTTATCATTTTTATACAGTCTGATTGATTCATATACTAGATTATGTACGATTGTTGCATACAATTATAGGTCATAAATTTAATTTGCGTAAAAATAATAGCCATAAAGCAGTTTCCCTTAAAATGTTGGCAGTGAGGATGAACCCGAACATTGAACAATCCTGACAAAATATTTAATACTTGGGTTTATTCTCAGCCTTTACATGTACGAACTTCGGTAAATATTAATTAAATAGTGTCTCTGCATTTAAATTAAAATATATCTCAATCAAACTAAGTGTATAGTCGCAATGCTATTATTTAAATTTGACGAATACTGCGTAATCATCAGTATTTTAAAATGTAACTTAGTAACTTACTAACCTTTTTATATACTTCTCTAAATTCCATTATAATTATTTCAGTGCAAGTGACATTCGTCAAAATTTCCGACTTTGAACTGTTGAACTTCAACCACAATGACAAGAGAACAGGAGAGATGTGGTTAAATTTGCGATGCCAACATGACGTAAAAGAAGGAGAATTCGCTTCATACTCGTATATACTATGATAGTATGTTATAACATCATTCTCGTTCAAAACGTAATTTGAAATCGATACGAAAAGTCAAAATTGAGTTACATGTAAAAAGGAAATCTCCCCCACGGCGCCCTGGCCCGAGTTCAGGAAACAATCACCAAATCCATTTTGAATTCACCGAAATCGATATTCTTATCATCAAAAAAATTCTTTCATTCTTCAAAATATGAATATTCAACTTTTATGAAAAATAATATTGACAAAATACTATTTTCCCGTTTTTGTTAAAGAAGCGACGCGAGAGTTATTTCAGGATAGATGGTGTAGCGGTCCATCATCACTGCCTATGTAATTCTCAGGGAACGTCGTGAAAGTTTGTTAGTTGGTTATGAACATTAATTCCGCTTAATTTTGATTGCAATTTATTTTAAAAAAAAACGTATAACAAAAAAATCGGCCACGTGGGGAATCAGAGAAACCGACGCGTGTGCATGACACTATGTGTGAATGTTGAGGAAGCGAGAGAAATGTATCAGGAAAGACAAGTGTGGCAGTCCATTATTCTGCCTACCCCTTCGGCGAGACGGCGTGATGGTTGGTTAGTTAGTTAGATATATTTTATTTTAATATTATTTGTTTTACTATATTTAATATGAATAACATGTTTCACCTTTCTAAAGCATTTGATACATGTGATTATGCCTTAAGCAGGCGAAACATGTCATTTACAAAAAAAATATTACTTCTAAAAAACAGACGTTTTGATAATTGCAGATTCCATCTACCAGTAGTAGTACCATCGAATGGGTGTGTTTTATGGATAATGAGGGCTTACATCCAGCAAAGATCGTTCAAAGTAAAAATGTCAGTTGCGGAATATACCACAAACAGTTGCGGAATATATTTAGTAACAAATGACACTATCGCGCTGTTTCCCCGGAAGGGTAGGCAAAGATAATGGACCGCCAAACTACTATATCTTGTCACATCTCTCTATTCCATCACATTCATAAAATGAGTCATGCGGGCACGTGGATTGCTACGACTACTAACATGGTCAACCTATAAAATTTAATTAATTTGTTCATAGAATGCCTTCCTCGATCTTCATCCAATCCGTTCTCTGTTAACATGGTTAATGTACACTTACTTAACAATTTTTTCTTCATCCATGCGTTCTAAATATCCAAACCAATGATGTGATCCTTTATTAATTTTGATCTTAATAATTTCTTCTATTCTACACTCCTTCTTTATATCAGCATTTGAAATTATGTCGTATAACGTTTTATCATACATGCTAGGGAGAATAGATGAATAACCTGGATGGAGTCTTGTGCAGACTGCATCCAGGTTATTCCGACGTGTCTGCTCAGATCATCCTTCCACCGTAGTTGCGGTCGTCCTGCACTTTTCTTTGCCGTCCACGGTCTCCAAGTCATTCTGGCTACGTGACCTGCCCATTGTCATTTCAGAGTCGCCACCCGGTGGATGATGTCAGTGACCTTTGTTTTTTCTCTCACCGTATCGTTTCTGACTCTGTCCCTTAGGCTTATTCCTAACATGGCTCTTTTCATGGCTCTTTGGGTCACTCGTAGTTTCTCGACATTTTGTTCGGACAATGCAACAGTTTCAAGACCTTAAGTACCAACTGGCAGAACGCAGACTTCATAGACTTTATGTTTCAGGTTGATCGGTATTTTCCGGTTTTTAAGGATGTAACTCATGTTTCCGAAGCTGAAACTGCCCAACTTAGTCCAATTATTATTTTAAGCCATGCGGTCATCACCATCATCAGCCTATATTTGTCCACTCGTGGACGTAGGCCTCCTCCATCTTCTTCCATGACTATCGATTCTTGGCAACACGCGTCCATGTCGTACCAGCGGTCCCTTTAATGTCTTCCTTCAATCGAAATTTGGACCGTCCTGGGTCGCAGTTCTTTCGTATATACTATTATACCAATATATACGCGAATTTACAAGTATGTATTGTGATATATGCATTTTCTTAATATAATTTTAGTCCAGTATTTATGTTGACTCATACATCGAAGCTTGATCAATTAGGAATATAACCAGATGCGAAACGATATCACAAATAGACGGGAGCACTTTGCTTACACGAATGCGCGTTTACCCCAATTCGAGTGATGTTTTGAACTGTAATAAATGACCCAGATACACGGCGAGGGTCTGCCTCACCAAACGAGCAACGCAGGGCCATCAAAATATTTACCCTTAACTTGAGAAAAAAAAACTATAACTATTTAATTCAAAATTATCAAGTCCGCGTATTGCACGAATGAGAATATCTGATTTAATAACTTTATTGTATTATGACTTCTATAATCACATTCACTTAGTACTATATATTCCAATCAAAATATAATTACGCTTTGCATAAATAAAAATAAATAAAACATTAATTCATTTTTTACAAACACTCACATATTTTGGATGAACAACATCCTTCTTCGGTATATTTATTATTTCTAGAACCATTACGAAAACCTTATTATACCCGTAAAGTACCAAGTATTCTAACATTAAAGAATATCGCCGCTTTCTAGAAGTCTTATTATAACATACAATATATAAGTCACAAGTAATATTTGTTAATATTCTAAAAAAACAACTACTCGTATGTCACAATCATAAAATAAGTCAATTTTAATCTATATTGTGTATAAAATAATAATTAATTTCAACCACTTCTACATTTTTTGTCTTTATTTCGACAGCGATCGGTTTCGCCAGGGTTGCTGGCATCGACAGTCTGGCGACACTTTTGCAAACTTATTATATAGTTTTTGGTTTTACCAGGCACGCTGACATCGACAGACCGGTTTAGCATATTGTTGTATAAATGCAAAAAAAAAAAACAATTTTATTTTCTTCGATTTTCGCATTCACATTGTATTGTGGATTCACATTTCAATAGCTTTTTGAAAACATTATATTTTCGGTACACTTTTTTGCACTTTTCACAAATTTTGTTATTTTATTTGTGTTTTGAGGCAAAATATATTAATACAATAGAATGTTTTTAACTTTGTAAAATATTATAATATTATTACTAACTAACTTACCATCACGCCGTCTCTCCGAAAGAATGGACTACCACACTTTAACCGATGCGGCATTCCATCCTTCTGTTTTTGCCCCTGCGGGAGACGCGGTGTGATGGGTTGCGAATCTCATCGCCACCAATAGGCATCTCCCGCGCACATCATGATCGTCCAGCGTCCACAAAATAAATCTTAAACAAATAATATAAAATACAATGATATAAAATTAAAATAAATACATTTGAATAAATAAAAACCCAATTTGTATTATAAGACTTCATTATTTTTTAATTATTATTACTTCATTATTATTACTATTATGTTAAATCGCTCTTTACATCATTACAGCGCAAGTCACGAATAGGGTAAAGCTATCATATTGATTCTCGTGACAAGTGTTTGACGACCTTCGTGGCCAAGTGGTAAGTGCTTTGACTGCCACCCCGAAGGTCTCGAGTTCGACTCCCGGCGATGGCAGTTTGATTGTCACACTGCATTTGGTCTGGTGCAGAATTCACGTGACAATAAAATGGCGATAGATTAGCTACTGATCACATGACACAAAAATCAAAATAGCTATACCCTTTACGCTGTAATGATTTAAAGAGCAATTCAACACAATAATAATAATAATGTGATAGGTAGCTTTCGCCATTTTTTTCTCGTGTGAATTTTGCACCAGACCAAAGACAGTATGACAATTACACTGCCATCGCCAGGAAATTGAACTCAGGATTTTCGGGGTGGCAGCCAGAGCACTTACCAATCGGCCACTAAGGTTTTAAATATTTTCATAGCTTCAAAATATTTTAAAAGCTTTTATGTCAAGTTCAAAATAAATTGTGCCTCTGCCTACTTTAGAAACGATTATTCCACAATCAAAGAATTTCACTTACTTAGCCCATTTTCGTTTACATAAGTATCTCAATAAAATCCAAACATCTGTATAGGTTAGACCTCGTGGCCATTAGCGATATTTAGATTTCTTTGATTACACTGAAACTGTATCATTCCTTTTGAAGTATTTCATGAATTCGTTTACATTCACGTGTTCCATAAAAAGACCATCAATCATTTTTTTTAAAGAAATACATTCAATACATTTGTGAGTCGGTAAATAAAAGGAAATTTTCCAACAAAATCATGTGTAAAGTAAAATACTCGAATACATTACTTCACATTACAAATAATATTGATATTATTTCCAATAACTTAAATAATATTTTTCTTTTACATACAATCAAGTAAATTTTGTGCACATTTTTTTGAATATCAAAGGTGAAAAGGTTATTGTTCCGAAAAATGTTGAAATAAAGTATTTTAAAAATTACGATTAACTAAGTATGGAAGCGAAGCATGGAACTGGCAAAAGAAGGATGAAAGTAGAATAAATGCAGTAGAAATTAGATCTCTTAGACGAATGTGTGGATACTCTGTGTATGATAGTGTCGAATGAAAATATAAGAAGTGAACGCGGTGCGAATGGTGGTGTTATGAACAAAATAATGAAAGGATCATTTCGATAGTTTGGACCAATGGAAATAACTCATGAAGAAAAAATTGTCAAAAGGTTAACTATGTTAATAGAACTAGAAATAGATGAAGACCGAGGAAAACGTGGCACGAACAAATAAATCAAATATTGAATAATTTGATCGTGCGTGCATGACACGATGTATGAATGTTGAGGAATCAAGAGAAATATGTCAGGAGAGAAAAGTGTATCAGCCCTTTCTTTCTGTCTACCCCTTCGGGGAGACGGCGTGATAGTTAGTTAGTTAGGTAGGCTTACTATTGTTTCTTCTCTAATGCGAAACATTTAATTCTTATAAAATACAAAAAAAAAATAGGAATCGTAAGTTTTCATTAGTATTAATTAATATATGTGAAACCGTGTGTGTATATGTGAAACCACAAGCTTATTTGGAGAGCTCTTTTAAACTTTCCCATTTGCTTTTAAAACTTCTTTTCTCTTAACAAGACATTAAGAATATCCTTATGAGCTATAATACGAGTAGTAAGCTATTAAGATGAAATTTAATGTCGTATTTTTACTAGGAAACTTATTTTATAACTTGGCGCGAACTTATTACCTGCTGACGACAAATTGGATTACTTTCACGTTAATTATTGTCGCTCCTTTCAAACTCTGTACTAACTTGGGTCAATTTCATGACATCTACATTAGCTCGATTGCTTATTGCCCCTTGTATCAATGTGGCTTTCCATGTATAAATTTATTATAATATAGACGTTATTAATGTTATTTTCTGTTACTCCAAAATATATAAAACTCTGCATCAAATGAGCGCCGTATTTTAAAAAAGAAGGATGTGACGTTTTAATAAATAAATTAAACACATATATAGCTTGATTTATTGCCACTTTCACACCAATGCTTTAACTTCCTTTGTGTAGTGAATGGCAATTCATTACAAAATGAAGCATTGTTTGCATAAAAAAAAAACTAACAAAACTGGTTTACAACAATAATTAGAATTTTTACACAATTTCCAATGTAATAAGAAATATTTTTAAGAATTAATTGTATCTCAATAGAGACGAAGATGTCAATTGTTTTTTTTTTTGGAAACATAATATGGTATCCGAGGCGTTAACAGGACTTATGACCTGTCATTGGTTGGGTTAAGCGATCGCTTTATGTTAACGCTCAACACGAAGAAGACTCACTATCTCCTCTTTGGAAACAAAACATGTAGTGATCTTACCATATCTATAGGCAATGATCAAATTGAACGGAAAAACGTAACAAAGTACTTGGGGCTGTTTATAGATTCTCAGCTTAAATGGAATAAACATATAGAACATGTTAAAGAAAAGATTACTCCAATAACTGGAGTATTATTTAGATTACAGGGCATGTTATCCACTCCGTTGCTTCGCGCTGTTTACTACTCCATGATACATTCTCATCTGTCTTATCTTTCCTGTATTTGGGGCTTTAGTACAAAGAAGAAAGCTTCTGAGATTCAGGTGATCCAAAATCGGGCTGTTAGAAATATTTTCCGTCTACCGTGGTACACTCATGTAAGGGACCTATATTCTCAGACGAAAATAATTCCATTTCAAATCCTTCCAAAATTAGAGATCACTAAAACTATACTACAAATAGTAAAGTCATCAACGCACTCTAATACTCGACCAATATTCAATACGGACGTACACCAACATGATACGCGCTCACAGAATAAGATACATATATCAGCGGTGCATTCAACTAGATTCGGTGTAAAATCCTTACAATTTATAGCCTTTACAGAATTTAATAAACTCCCTAATGATTTAATAATGATGTCGAACCAAAAACTTCAATCTGATAAACTTAAAAGTAATTTTCTCAAGCTTTATCTAGAATGATTTCTGAATATAGCAGTGATCTACTTCTCTTTCGTGACTTTGCTCCCTCGCACGACTTATCTGTGAATGTGTGCATAAGATTATGAATGAAACGGACCGGTAAGGAGTTATTTTCCTTTTTTACTTTCAGGTATCTCTCTGTAATATACTTCTCTGTGTTGTACTTATTTGTAATGTACTTCACTGTAATGTATTTCTCTGTAGTGTAATGCTCTTAGGTATCTCTCTGTAATGTAATTTTGGTGTGATTTGACGAAATTTCGTGATATGTACTTGTGTGTAAGTGCACTATCATGCACTTAAATGTAAGTGTATGTACGTGTCTGTGTTTTATTATGAATGTGTATGTGAGAATAAGTGTAGGTATATTTTGGATAGATATTGAATATGAATGCTACTAGAAAAACAGTGATATTATTTGGATTTTCTTTTTAACATGTATTCGAACTGTGTTCATATTTCATACCATCCGCAATTGTGTAAAATTAAAAACTGTATGATATGATGATTTAGTTAATTTAATAGAAGTTGAGAAGAAATTTCATATACCTAAATGATATTAGAAATATAATTGCACTTTTAACATCAATTTCATTAACGTGCAATTGCATAAAATTATTATTTTTATATGGTTTTTGTTTTTTTTATTTTCATATGGTGAATACTCATAAGTTAATGGAATTCACTATTTAAATGTGTTCTTATATTTCCTTTAAATAGTGCAATTTATGATGTATCAAAATGATCAAATATTATGTAAAATAATTGTATAAAGCAACAAAATGTTCATAGTGTAAAATGTTTTAGTTTTAAGTCAATTTCTTTTTCTGTTTTCTAAAGGTCCATAATTATTTTATATGTAACTTATCCCTTCTGTCCCATAATGAGTTTTCTACTCATGGGAATACAATGTATCTATTGTATGTTTATAAATAAATAAATAAAAAAAAAAAAAAAAAAAAAAACAACATTCCCCATTCCGCTCTTCTTACTACCACCAACTGTAAACGCCTCGGCCACCATATTGTGATGCCAAAAAAAAACTATTTACATCTTCGTCTCTATTAAGATACAATTAATCAATAAAAATTATTAACCCGCAATGGTTAAAATCCAGTATTTGTCTACAAGTATTTGTATACATTCAAAAACAAATAATCAGAAATAGTTTATATTTATAAAGATTAAATTGGGTCATATCCAGGTCAAGACTCATGTATTAGGAGTCAAAAAAATCTAATCCCTAGACTACTACCGCAATATTTAATTTCGAAAAGTTATATTTATCATATACATAGTGTTCATTTTAAATTGAATTGTTTAATTTTGGCCTTAAATATCTACGTTTTATATAGAAATATGTTAACTCAATACTTATTTACCAAAAAAACGAATCATCTGATGGTTTATTCCCGTTGAAAATTTATATCCATCTCTGGATATTGAAAGATGGAACATTCGTTATATTTCGCAAAATATATAGACATTGTATAACATGTAATAAATTTTATATTACACTTGTATTGTACAGTCCTTTTCATGTTTTGCTTCTTCAGACACATTTTCCATGTAACACTTGTATTCGTATCAAAGAAATATCACGCAAATATGATAACGAGTATTATATTATATTTTTGAACTGAAATATTATTATATATCTACATTAACTTATAAAATGCTTTAAAAAATATATATCATATATGTAAAAACTCAATTAGGTTTTCTCTTGTTTTATTTCAATTTGTGTGCGTTTCCTAAAAATTTACGGCTTTCATAAGATATAAAAAAATACTCCAACCACCTCATAAACAGCCGTGTTTGCGAATTCACTTCCACAGTTCCGAATAGAATTTTTAAGCGTGCTTTACTCTGCCGGGATTTCATTAAATGAAAATTCGTATGTATTCCTTTAATATTCAAATTCACCGTCTATAACATTCGGAAAATAAATTAAAATTAATCCTTAAGCCGAGTGTTGCGTGCTAAAATGCGTGAAATGATGATATCAGAAAATATTATGTTAATCTTTGTATCGATCGTAGTCAGCAACAAGTATATGCTACGCCGGCTCCGGCATTGCTACGCCTCTACGCCTTTACGCAAACTAAGTTTCCTCGTAGTTAAGCGAATGATCCTGGGGCGTTTAATATCGCTGCCGTTAATGAATCCATTTGCCTTGGGTCACTGGGAAGTAGAACGCTTCATTCAGGTTCATGTGTCTTGATAGGAGCATTTACTACATCGTGAGTCAGTCTACGTTAGAGATATTCTCTAAATAACAAGTCTTGCCTACATATAATAGTCTATTTTGTTAAAGCATTTCCACACTTTTTTCTTTATCTCATCAACCGCTAGTCGTAATTGAAAACATTTCGGCATTTTCCACAAATATTTTTTCTTCATTCACCTATCGTTTATTTAATAATCATGGATTCAAGATTAAGAACTATTTAAAATTTATGGTACCTTTACGAAAGAAAGGTTTAACCTTTAACTTGGAAGAAAATCAAAACTGTACACTAATGATATGTCATAACTTATTAATTATTTTATTAACGAAGATGTAAAACTTTACATTAAAACACATTTTTTTTAAAGTTGTATTACATTTTATGGGAGAGACATGTTCTCTTTGCTATGGCATTATTAGATATAAACAAATGTAAACAAAACTTGTCAATCTATAACATATAATAAAACTTCTTGAAAGCAGGCGTTTTTATTCGTATTTATTTAAACTATAAACTTAAACATTAATGGCATATATAATATTTGCAAAGTACATAAAAAATAAAAATAAAAACTCTTGTATAATAATTCTATTATTTTTAAAACATTTAGAATAATAGAAACAATCCAATGAATTTAAAAAGTTTTTATCATAAGATTGGTTTGCACCAAGGTCTATTAACATCTTAGCTGGTTCTTGGGATGCGACTTGGGCCTTTCTAATGCGGGAGTTTCCCATTGTTTTCAAATTTTTGAACGCAATAACTATTTATATTTTATGAGCTATTGATTATCATGGCATCGGATAGATAGCTAGTCTATCGCCATTTTTCTATTGTTAGGTAAATTCTACCAGACCAAAGATCGCGTGGGCTTTTTTTCAGATTGTTATCACTGGGAATCAAATCCGATTAAGTGTTATAAACAGGAAAAACTAACTAACTAACCATCACGCCATCTTCCCGAAGGGGTAGGCAAAAAAAACTGTCACAATTTTCTTTCCTGACATGATTCTCTCGCTTCCTCAACATTCATACATGTTGTCATGCACGCACGTCGATTTCTCCGACTCCTCACGTGGCCGATATTAACTATTTGATTTATTTGATCGTGACACGTTTTTTTCCTCTATTTCTTGTTCCATTTACATCGTTAACATATGTTTTTTTAGCATTCTTTCTTTCCGTGTGTTTAAACCATTTTAATGGTTTGGATACATGGAAATAAATTACTATATCCTTTCATCATTTTGTTCATAACAATTTCATTCGCACCGCATTCACTTCCTATATTTTCATTCGACACTCTATAATACACAGATTTAACACACATTCGTCTAAGAAATCTCATTTCTACTGCGTTTATTCTACCTTAATCATTATTTTGCCAGTTCCATGCTTCGCTTCCATACATAAGGATCGGTACATGACCACCACTGTGCACTGCCGTTTAAGTTTCTTTGGGTAGGCTTATTATAAAAGACTTTTAAAACAAAATTGGAGCTAACTCTTTCCAAATAGACCAATAGCATCGGGCATCGGCTTCCTATAAATTTGAACGAGCCTGAAAATTTAATCTAGTTCCATTTTGAGATTGACATCCTATTCTATTTTGGAGCTCCTTTGTACTGAGCTTGCCTAAAATACGTTAGGACGGGGAATACTGGATGTGACGGGCCCGCTATTCTCCGGCCACACGGGCCAACATGCTTAATGGAGAAATACGGTCACCTGCCTGGCTTAATCAAGGACGTCGAGAATTTTTGACGTAACTTTTCCACCCGGCCCTATTTTTGTTTAGCGTCGTCTGAAAAACATGCAAATAAACCTATCTACCTCCCTCCTGTATATCCAAGTTTAACCAGAAAAAATGTTCAGGCTTATTTGTTTCGGGAAATATTGGTTCCCTATAGTACATTATTTGATGTGTAAAATCGGAAATACGTTTAAAAAAACTTTGATACGTAGACATATATGTAGGTATAACATAGATAAAAATAAAATTAAACAAATTCATTTAGTAAAAATCACATTATTTGAGTTAGTAGTGCCAACCGGTTTCACTCTGTAGCAAGCTTCCTCAGGGCTCTACACAAACTAAACTGTTTTATTTGTGTAAATCCCTGAGAAACCTCGCTGCAGAGTGAAACCGGTTGGCGCTACTAACTCAAATAAAGTGGTTTATGCTAGGTGAAAAAAATAATAATAGAGTTTTCTCTGCGATATAGTTTGTAAACCTTAATTAACCAAAAATGTTCAGGAGAGGGTGATTTGATTCTAAATAACGTTCTGAAACGTTTTAAAAACTTATAGATTCATTAGAAAACATTTTAAAATATATAAAACATTTTGTAGTAAACATAAAGTCATTTTGAGTTGAAATCGACGCGCGTGTATGACACGATGTACGAATGTTGAGGAAGCGAGAGAAATATGTCAGGAAAGAAAAGTGTGTTCGGGGAGACGGCGTGATGGTTAGTTAGTTAGTCAACATAACATAAAAACTTACGTTTTCAGATTTCAAGTCAGTAAAATAACATTATGTTAGCCTCTTTTTGGATAATTATGCCTTATTTTAAAAATAACTTTTTTAACCTCTGTTCCGAATGAAGGCGCCACATTTAAAAAAAAATTAATCACGCGTTTCGTAATTAATAATCATTTCCCACTAATTGTAATCGTTAATCAAAAAATATTTTCAAAAATTATGAAACTTCATCTACCATTCTGTATAGTGTATTGTATTAGTATTTGTAATTTGTACCTATCCGTATTAGTATTTGCTACACCAAAAGCATTATTGTATTCATCGTATAATTTTTTTTCAAACTAATAAATTATTCAATGAAAGAAGGCAGATACATTTCTTCAATATTCATGCACTTCCTGAAGTTCTCTCATTCATTATTTAGGATCCGAACATTTCGGGTGCCTGCGTGATAAAATGAAATACCTTAATAAATTTACCCCAAAAAAGTAATACTATATAACTCATCTCTACACTGGCTTGCACGTTTATGCAAATTTTGTACATGCGTGCTTGTAAGAAATGACATAGGAAACTAACTATCTTACCATGATATTTTTTTCCGGAGGGATAAGTAGACTATGAACAGCCACGACGTTTTTGTTTTCCATACCCCTTGAATTTCCTGTATATATTTATGCAACGGTACACACAAACTCGCCGAATTTGCCGACTGTAAACGTAATCACCTTTAAGCAGTTAATTAATTTAGTCATGACATATTTTCGTCGGCTCTCCTCGATTCCCCATTCCATTCGCACAACTGTTAATTGTGCACAAATTTTAAACAATTCTACTTTCATCTATTTCTTCTTCCTCTACTTCTTGGGATGATGACGTCCAGCCATCCCTCCATTTCATCCATTCGTCCAGCCATCCCTCCATTCATCCATTCGTCCAGCCCTTCTTCATCAATTCTTTCAATATGTCCAAACGATCTGAGTGAATCTTTCTTAATTTCAACAATCATTTTTTTCAAATTATATCTCGCATTATATTGTCTTTCCGCAAATTATGTCTAGTGTACTATTTCCAATTGTATTTCGTTCGTTGTTCTTATGCCATTTACCTTGTGTTTAATGCATAAAGATTCAAACTACTCGTATAACACCACTCGCCTACAACACTCTTTGCTTTTTTCTATTGGCAGTGATGGTAAAAGTTAATCTCATATGATTTTTCATAAATCGGTTTATTCAACACAATCGAAGTAATCTACATAGATAATTTTCAAATTGCTAAATATGATCCCATATGTTTCATATATAGCTTGTTGTTTATGTAAAAAGTGTTTACATCGACTAATCTCCCATTCAGAAACACCGTAGTTCGAGCTTTCAAACATACTCTGCAAGCTTATCGTGTAAGCATTCCTCTCTGGCGCATTGAAACCATAGCACTCCAAGGGGTATGAGCTAATGTAAAGGGTTAAAAAATTTAAATCCTTATATAATAAATGTACCATTTATATAGCTCGGTTAGTCTGCATTCGGAAAGCTGGGCTACATCATCAAGTCGGACATCCCACAAAATTGCTGGAGCGTGCGTATTACCTATGATGACCTGTGATGCGAGATATGGACGATAAAGAAGCAATGTATACAATTAAAGTTGCACAAAGGGCCACGCCGTCACCGATATAGAGACACGCATTGCAAGGATGAAATGGCAATGACAGGATAATGAAAGATGGAGCCAGAGTGGTCGAAGAAGTGTCGGGAGACAGCCTAAGAGGTGGAGAGATGATATTGTGCGGATGACGAGGGATGACGTGGGAGTGGAGAGGCTAACGTTCAGCAGTGGATGGAGATAAGCTGACAAAGCAGTATTTATTTTCCTTTTTGACTACGTTAACTACCATATCTGATTAAATAAGTATTTTATTATTCTAGGGTTCTTTTTTTTCTATGGTAACATATACGGCAATAGCGTTGTAATTTGCTAGTTGTAGTAACATGGAAGAATAATATATTCCGTAAAGTATTTCCCGATCGATACCCCCGCCCCGCAACAGGTGCCCCTACCCTCAACTCCCCCCCTCCCCCTTTTACCCCACTCCCGACTCTCCCCAGCAACTATCCCGGAAGGTTTAAATGTCAGCAGAGTGCAATGGCTTTGCGTTCTGCATGCCAAATGCGGTATGCAATATTATGCAATCGTACGCCATACTAAAAGGGAATATCGATAAGCCCATGGTATTGGCTTATCGATATCCGATTTTAATATGGCGTACAATTTTTATGGAAATAATTTTAATACTGATTATACAAAAAAAATATACAAGTATATTTATACTGTGAGTATGCATCATACAACAAACAATCTACATTTTTTTAAATATTGAAGAAAACGAAACTTTTTTCAAAGTTTAATTTTATTAATTATCAATTGTGTCAATGTTTAAGCAAAGCGAAACAGTTAACTCCTAGAAAATATTATAAAAAATAGACGAATTCGTAAATTATTATTAATTAGATTTGATTGAATTTAATCTGGAGTTAAGTAATTGTATTTGTTCAAGAAACAAAGAATAAATATCAGATATTATCTACATCTTTAAGTTTCACTCCAAGCTACTCTCATATGCAACATATAGAAAACAAGACTTCTCTAGTTATAGAACTCATGCTTATGGTTTAACTTCGAAACTAAAAATGCCGCTTTCTCAGACAAGAGAATTTTGAGTTATTCAGTATAGAACCTAAGATTTGGAGTTTTCCACCATGGTTCAAGAAACAATAAATGCATTAAAATTTTACCCCGTTGTGTTTTGTGGTTCTTTTTAAAATTTATGTATGAACTACTATACAGTATTTTTGTTATTATTGTGTTGTTGAAAAGCTATTTTCATCTTAACAGCGCGAGCCAAATCTCTGTAAGGGGCGGGAAAAAGAAACTAACTAACCATCTCGCCGTCTCCCCGGAGAAGAAGACAGAAAGAATGCACTACAACACAGTTCTCTCCTGAAATACTTTTTTTCGATTCTTCTATATTCATATTCATTTGATTGTGCCACGTTTTCCTCGGCCTTCGTCTCTTTCTAGCTTCGTTCACGTTATTTTATATCACGGAAAAAAGTACATCAAATGAAATATGCATAGAAGCATGTGGATAGAAATAAGACCGTTTTTTTGCTTTTGTCGTTAGATTATTCACGAATTTGCTTAACTGTCACTAAAGAGGTCTTTCTCAGTTACTAGCTAGTTTAGAAGACGATTCACTTACAGTTTGGGAGATCTTTGAAAGGTCTCTGTGGGACAACTTGGGGCATAAATTTTGTTGCGCCCTCTTGGTCAGGTATAGCAGTGGGGAAATTTAAGATTTAATTCCCTCAGTATTCCTCAACAGTATCACAAAGGCTAAATATGGCTATATCAGTCAACAAAACAAAAAGTCTCACTATATCTAGGAAACCTATAAGATGTAAGCTGACAGTTGAAGATATATCTGTGGAGCAAGTAATGAGTTTCAAATATTTGGGAGTAGAGATATGCAGCCAAAATGACCTTAATACCGAAGTTCGAAAACAAGTCATTAAAGCCTCTGCCGTGTCAGGATGTCTGAAGAATCTGGTCTGGAAGAACGAGCACATGCGTATCGACAGCAAGATCAGAATTTATAAAACATGCGTGCGACCTATTATGACGTACGTTGTAGACGAGGGCCGACACTGCGAACCAAGGGACTACTAAGAACATCGGAGATGAAGGTCCTAAAATCAATTGCTGGAAAAACTCTCCGATATCGTGTCCGCAACGTAGACATAAGAAAAACTTGCGAAATAGAGGATATTGTTCAGTGGAGTAGATCCAGAAAAAGATACTGGAGGGACCATGTAGCCCAGATGGATGGTGACAGACTTGCATATACAGCCGCTTATGAAATCCTCTTCGCACACCGCCCACCTGGAAGACCGCCTAAGAGATGGAAGGACAGCTCGACCTCATCATCCGACGAGACATGATTTCTGTGTCATAGATCGTCAGATTTATTAAAAGAAGAAGAATTATTTCTGGACTTAAAATACCCCTTATATATTACCAAAACCCAACTCCGATGCCAACAGTATATTATATTATACAGAGAGTATTAAAAGAGTTCACAACGAGAATTTAGCGCCGCGGGGTAAGACATACTTTCTGTTTATAATCAAATTTCAAACACGGTGTAATAAAATGCAGGCCTCACGTGTTACCCCAGTCAGCAATATGCGCAACAGTTAACCCTGGGGGTACATTTTCCCTGATCCCCGTTCGGGGTAGCTGCCCACCCCAGGCTTATCTTACATAAAAATAAATATTTAATTTCGAGAAAATGTAGGAGGGACGACCGACTCGGTCCTTGTAGAAAATTTACTCAATTTTAGTGGGTAAACATTTATTTTCCTCAACATTCTGCAAAATGCTCAAGTAACATATTGTTTGTTATTTCGACCTGAATATGTTTTAATATTTGATTAAATATATAAATAAAATAAAAATACAAGTTTAGTTATTTGCATATACACCACTTAATTTGATAACACCAACCGGTTTCACTCTCGCCGGGGCTTCGTCAGGGTGAGAGATAAAGTTTCAGTTTACTCTCTCACCCTGACGAAGCTCCGGCGGGAGCGAAACCGGTTGGTGTTACCAAATAAAGTGGTGTATATACAAATTAGTAAAACTGTATTATTATTTGATTTAATAATGTCACACCACAAACTAAGTGCTTCATACGAAAGTTTAAATGTATAAATAGTTGTTGGAAACAAGAATTTATTAATGAAAATATCCGTTCAGAATGTAGTTCTGGTTCTAACCTTTATTTATAGAAGCAAAGCGTATAACTTGTATATAAAATACGAGAGAAGATTAGAAATTGGAAGAATCAACGTGCGTAGAAGTAATTAATCTGCATATGGACAATTGTATGAAAGAGCTGAAAGGGTTGGATGTAGGTGCCAAAATGAGCGGAGTGTCAGTAAGCTGTCTCTTGTATGCAGATGACGCTGTCCTACTTGCAGACCACGAACATGAACTACAAGTCCTGGTAAATTGTATGTATGAGGTATGCATGCGAAATGATCTGATGATGAATGTTAATAAGTCCAAGGTAATGATTTTTTAAAAAAAGGAAGAAACCATGACAGTCTGCAACATTAGCGTGAATGGTGAAAATTTGGAGCAAGTAGTTGAGTTCGTGTATTTAGGTAGTATGTTTACAAGAGATGGGCGAGTGGAGAGGGATATTGAAAGAAGGGTTGGGGCAGGCAACAAAGTGAATGGTGAACTTAAAGTTGTCATCGCAAACAAAAACCTACCCAAAAAAGTTAGAATGGCAGTGCACAATGGTGTTCTTCTACCGACCCTTATATATGGAAGCGAAGCATGGAACTGGGAAAAGAAGGATGAAAGTAGAATAAATGCAGTAGAAATTAGATCTCTTAGAAGAATGTGTGAATACTCTGTGTATGATAGAGTGTCGAATGAAAATATAAGAAGTGAATGCGGTGCGAATGATGGTGTCATGAACAAAATAATGAAAGGATCATTAAGATGGTTTGGACATATGGAAAGAATGAATGAAGAAAGAATGGTAAAAAAATTAGATGTTAATGATGTTAATGGAACCAGAAATAGAGGAACACCGAGGAAAACTAAATCAAATATTAAATGTCGGCCATGTGAGGAGTCAGAGAAATCGACGCGCGTGCATGACACGATGTATGAATGTTGAGGAAGCGAGAGAAATATGTCAGGAAAGAAAGGTGTGGCAGTCCATTCTTTCTGCCTACCCCTTCGAGGAGACGGCGTGATGGTTAGTTAGTTAGTTGAATATGAAGTATGCTAGAGAGGTGTGTCAGGTATAGTAGTGTGGCACCTACCCTTGGCATGAAAGTTTGTTATTGTTGATGTTTTAGTTATTAAAAAAAATGTTTCTTAGATATGTTTGAAAAACATATTATATTGAGTATAGATGAATGAATCAGAATTTACAGTTTAACGGTAATATTAATGGCTCTTTCTTATTTAAAAAAAACTCATGTGGTTAAGCCATAAAACATTTTATATTTCTCCAGATTGCATTATACGCTACCGGAAATCAATCTAAAATCAACACTCAACATACGAGAGATGTTTTATTTTGTTATTGTATTAATTAATTTTAGATATTTATGATGGCAAGAAATCTTCCGAATCCATACCAGTACATTTATATTATATGTGTGTTATTATATTGTATATATCAAGTAAACTCAAAAAGGTTTATATGTGTAGCTTGTATGGGCTGCCGCGTGAGGTGATAATCTGGTGAAATAACATGAATTATGCATCTGCATGGCATGCATAGTGAATGCGGCTCTCTGTAAAGTCTTGCAAACTACGCAATACTGTGTTTACATACTATGCCGCTCTAACATTGCGGCATATTGCTGCCCATGTTTATTAAAAATAGTTCATTTGTATTATACAGCTAATGCGGATGCAGCATTTTGTTTTCATAATAATGTTATTGCTACGTATGTTATTCTGAAAAATATTTTTTCAGAACAAATGTGAGGTTCTTATTTTGAAAATCTACTCAAATCATCACGTTATATAGAAATATATCGATTGATGTTGTTGATTGAAATTTCTTGGTAGAAGTTCATTGTAAATAATGAAAATAAAAATATAATTTAAGAATTTTTCTGTTTATTTTTAGTGTATTTTTACACTAAAAATAAACATAGAAAAATTCTAAATTTTTATTATTTTATATTCATTATTTAGAAATATATCGAGTTAAACAATGATAGCAGTGTACAATGGGGTTTTAGTGCCGACCCTTACGTATGTAAGTGAAACTTGGAGTTAGCGGAAGAAGATTGAAAGTAGAATAAATGCCTAGAAATAATGATAATATGCCAACTTTTAAAACGCCGTTTTTGTGATGTAATCACCTCAAGGGCGCATTAAGACGTGTTTTAAATCTAAATGTGAACGCTGCATCTGATTGATATTTTCGATCGGTTAGAAGGTTTAATAGAACAAAATATACAAGTTTTTAATTGGGTATGAAATATGAAAAAGATGGGTTTTCAGCTTAGATCTGAAATCTGTCGGATCATTTATGCATCTAAGGTGTGAAGGGAGATTGTTCCAAGCTGATGGACCGGCTACCGCAAAGGCTTAATCCTTGAAAATTATACTAGGGCAACGCTTCGGCTCAACTAATCTTCCTATTGCCGAGGAGTTCGCCGAGTGAAGTGTGGATT
This sequence comes from Lepidostoma basale, assembly GCA_022606425.2. Taxonomy (NCBI): domain Eukaryota; kingdom Metazoa; phylum Arthropoda; class Insecta; order Trichoptera; family Lepidostomatidae; genus Lepidostoma; species Lepidostoma basale. The sequence continues at coordinate 396,321 of JAHDVF020001064.1, forward strand.
TCCTTGTATTTAGGCTGTCCGTTATACAGATTTCGTATACATAACTTGGTGCCACTATAATGTTAAAAAAAGGGGGGGGAAAGTGTGAAAAATACGTCTTATAACATGCAATTCTATAAAATGTGCTATAAGCACACAATTACATACGTAACTATTTGTAGAAAAACGTAATTATTTTATCAGCATTAAGAGTATGAAATCGCAATGGCGGTGGGGACAGCAATTTTAAATAAGATAGATCTATTCGGATCACCTTAAGCAAACTAATGACGTCATATTCTTGATCGAATATTATAAGCGTTACTAATTTCACGTTTTGTTCTCTATCCACGTATTTGACAGTTTGACTTTGATTGATATGCAATTAAGCCAAATTTTATCGTTAATATCATACCGTAGAGACAAGTTTAAATGAAGAATATTTTTATACATAATCTATACTTATCTAAATATTTATTTTATTAACTGAATCTGTGAAATAATCATTGATTGTAAAAAATGAATAATATTTTGATTCCATCAAAGTTTTTCAGATAAAGTACCGAAGTTCCGTTTTTTGATACTTAAAATTTGCTTGAAATCTATTCTAGTAACTCGTTAAATCCTCTTTGTGAATGAACCTTACAGGATTCAAATTTGAATTAACAAAATAGGTCAGCGCATTTCACGTGAGTGGCTTTCTCTTTAACCAATTTTCTGTCACAAATATCGGAAGTTATAATGTATTCATGTTTCCTAAATAAAATTTCAAAACAGACATGACAAAATGTGAACAATATGCACAAAAGCATTGTGTTATTTGGTGAACTTAATTTAAAAAAAATCATATATACTTTAATAACAAACTAACCAGCATGCCGTTTTCCTGGAGGAATAGACAGGGAGAATAGACCGATACAACTCTGGCGACTATTTTATAATACATACAAACTTTGTGACACGCACGCTCATCGATAGTTTTGACTTCGAATATAGCCGCCTTTCAGTAATTGATTAATTTGGTCATGCTATGCCTTTCTTGTCCTTCCTTGACTTCTTTTTCTATTCATACTACTTGTACATTTATTTTTATGACCATTCTTCCCTCATCTATTCGTTCCAAATGTCCAAAGCATCTTAGTTACCTTACTTATTTTAAATTTTATTTAAAGCACATTCATCTAACTCACACTCCACTTTCACTTCTTCATTAGGTGTTCTATCATACATTCTTATTCCGCATATTCTTCTCATTGTTTTATTTCTATGGCGTTTAATATTATAGAAAACATATGTTTCCTGACACTTTGATTATTTTACAAGTACAATAGTTGAAAGTGGAATGTTTCGCCTTCGAAAGAAGGAGGAACATTCACTTGGGAGTTCACTTCACAGAAAGGAATCTCACGATTACCACCTTGAGGATAAAAACCATGCTCTCTGTGTTAACCGAGGGAGAAACATTTCATGTACGAGATACTTCTATTCTGTATTTGATTCGGTCCGGGTCTAAGTTTTCCGCTTGGACACTTCCAATCAAAGATTAATAATACATTGTATACAATTTGAATTCATTAATTCAATCTGTATTGTATTAAAGCAGAGGCTTTGATTTCTTTAAACTACATGTTACGGACAGTTTTGTTAATCTAATTATTTTCTTTCGAAGGCGAAACATTCCACTTTCAACTATTGTACTTGTAAAATAATCAAAGTGTCAGGAAACATATGTTTTCTATAATATTAAATACCATAGAAATAAAACAATGAGAAGAATATGCGGAATAAGAATGTATGATAGAACACCTAATGAAGAAGTGAAAGTGGAGTGTGAGTTAGATGAATGTGCTTAAAATAAAATTTAAAATAAGTAAGGTAACTAAGATGCTTTGGACAGTTCCGCATGGTGGTGAGGTCCTTGACAATCGGGTGGCAGCAAGATACGGAGCCTCGAACGCGGTCACGTCGATGTCCGACAGAACCTTCGGAACTAACCGCAGACACGCGGACATATGATGCACATGTGTGACCGATGCGCGATCCTTGATGTATAAATATATTGTCAATATTGTATCTGACGAGTACCTTTATATCATACTACTGCACGAAGGCTGAACCATTTCTGGTCCAGCCGGATGCAGACGGATTTACGTGACTTCTATATTTTGGCGGGATCGAGGCACTGGCGACGCGAAGTAAGATGGCGGCCTACTCGCAAGGCGGACTGGAGAGAATAAGGGCGGCTTCCAGCCTCGGAGCATAGAGTACAAAAAAACAGTGTTACCAACCGGAAATGCGGCGGGTTGCTCACACGGCGGAAACAGAAGAAGTTGGAAATAAATTTCGAAGAGGTACTTAACTGGGGAGCTACAGAGTTAGGCGCGAATACATTGGCCGAAGAAATCGTAATGGTATGTAACATTACATACAGCATTTAATAAGATGAGAAACGTTTTCTGTGAAGACAACATAAATGGTTAAATGCTACGTCTGGCCTATACTTTGATATGGCGTCTGAACTGTGGCTGCATGCAAAATGTTGCGTTTTTCTTGGAACAAATTAAATGTTCTGGTAAAGATTTGGTGACTGACATCAAAGCCCACAAAGAGATGTCGTATTTGGGTCATGTGCTTAGGGGAGAAAAAAAATATTGTTGCACCTGATCATTGAGAGTAAAACCTCTGTTTTACTCGAGGTCGACGAGATATTGACTGACTAAAAAGCTTTAAAGAGAGATGGACACGTCTCCTCTTAAGTGATAGTCAATTTCGTGGGGACCGACATGACACAGAAGAAAGATTAAGATATTCTGATTGCGGGAAAAATATCGTTTACAATTTTTATTATCTATTTATTAGAAATAGCAAAATTAACTTTTAGTTTGCAAGAAATTCTTGAGGGAAATCAACTAATCTCACAATTTCAGGGCAATTTTCAAAGTCTTAGTTGTAATACAATTTCATATCTCTTAGGATCATACGATGCTTGGATTAAAATTAAATTCAGAAAGTTTTAATACAAAATTAAAGATATGATAGAAGCAACGCGCAAGTTTCTAAGTCTATTATTTGCGATAACAAGAGTTATTTCTATAGAAATATCAGTTTTATAAAATTATGAAGAAGAAAGAAATATTCTCTTTTTGCTTTTAATTTCGTTACACTTATTTACATTGTAATTTTAACACACGTAACTTAATTATAAAATGAATGAAAATGTCTGATTTCTAGAAGTTTATTTTATATTTTATGGGAATAACATGTTTCGCCTTTCTAAGGCATTAAAGCGAAACTCGTTATTCCCATAAAATATAAGATCATTTCTATAAAACAGATGTTGTCATTCGTATTAAGCCTTGAATATGAAGTTTTACAGCATTGCTCAAGAAACAATTCAATTAAAACGAGCTCCCAAACCTTTCAGAACTACCAGAAGAAGAAAAAACTATAATAAATATGCCCATTTTATTAACTTTTAAACCAACTTATTTTAGTTTACTATTCATATCTGCAATATTCATTTTTGTTTTATGGGATTTTTCTATAACAATAATAGAAGTCGAGAACTTTGTAGAGAAATTAAGAATATCAAAAAATACCTGTTATGGAAAAAGAAACACCTTTTTATTCAACTGCAATGAAAAATAATAAATCTCATCTTTCTTAGAAACGTTAATTTATTATATCTTATGTAAGAAGAAAATTTGATTAATATGGGCGGTTTTCAATTAATTCTCCCCATTTCTAGCCTATCCAAAATCCTATTCATCCCTTAAAGAAATTACTCAGGGGACCTTCAGAAATAATTGCGTAAGTCGTTAAATATTATTGAATGTACGCCTGTAATATTTTCAGAATCAACATACATAAGAGGGTCTAAGAACTTCATATTAAACTATTAAATTACTGCTAAAAAGCTTTTGGTCATTGGTCTATTATAACAATACTTAAAATACTACTTCTACTTAATTTCTATACAAACTGTTTTTTTTTATATATTCATGCCGTGTTTTCCTGAGCATCCTGTCACTATCGAAAGATCTAATACATCTAGATAGCAGTCATATCTCACTATTTATGTCTAACATCATCGCATTTTAATCACCTTAAATACTTATTTGAATTCACTAGCATAGAAATTTGTTTATCTTCGTCAAATAAACATTTGGACCCGCCGTTTGGAGGGATATTCAATATATAAATCCAAACACGTAACATCAAACGGCGTATCTGAGTTTATATTGGCATTCAATAATATTTAGATGCGCGAGATTAATAAATAATTTTGCCATCATAAAATCATAAAGAGTGGTAAACAAAAATTATTTCTACAATCTCTTTATGAAATCGTATGTGCTGCTACTGATATGAAAGTCATATGACGATTCATTATTATTGACTCCTTTGGAGCTTTTGAATATGAATGTTTAATAATACGAAAAAGTACTTCAATACATATCACAAAATTTGGATAATTTATTTTAATAAAAACTTCTCATTTCTAGAGTATTAATTATATTTATTAGGAATTACATGTTTGCCTTGTTCAGTCAATATCATTTGATAAATCCTTAGCATGGTGGAACATGCCATTCACCAAAAAAATATAATACAATTTCTAGAAAACAAAGATATTCAAAAATGTTAATTACGAGTATTTAATATCGAGTTGTAAATCATCGTTCAAGAAACAATAGATTAATATTCAGACTTGATAAGTTCTTAGTCAAATACGGCGTATTCATAACCTTATACATCAAAGTCAAATACTAAACTAACTAACTAACTAGCCATCACGCCGTCTCCCCAAAGAGGTAGGCAGAAATAATGGACTGCCACACTTTTCTTTCCTGACATATTTCTCTCGCTTCCTCAACATTCATACATCGTGTCATGCACGCGCGTCGATTTCTCTGACTCCTCACATGGCCGACATTCAATATTTGATTTATTTGATCGTGCCACGTTTTTCTCGGTCTACCTCTATTTCTGGTTCCATTTTCATCGTTAACATAATTTTTTCCCAGTCTTTCTTCATTCATTCATTCCATATGTCCAAACCATCCTCACGATCCTTTCATTATTTTGTTCATAACACCATCATTCGCACCGCATTCACTTATATTTTCATTCAACACTCTATCATACACAGAGTATCCGCACATTCGTCTAAGAGATCTCATTTCTACTGCATTTATTCTACTTTCATCCTTCTTTTGCCAGTTCCATGCTTCACTTCCATACATAAGGGTCGGTAGAAAAACACCATTGTGCACTGTTATTCTAGCTTTTTGGAAAGGTTTTTGTTTGCGATGACAACTTTAAGTACACCATTTACTTTGTAGCCTGCCCCAACCCTTCTTTCAATATCCCTCTCCACTCGCATATCTCTTGTTAACATACTATAATACCTTAATATACGAACTCCTCTACTTGCTCCAAATTTTCACCATTCATGATCGTGTACTACATTTTAAAAAAAAGTTTTATACAATCATATTCGTTAATTGTTGCTTTTTCTATAGTACTGAACTGATTATTATTATAATTATTATTATAATAATAGTCTACGTTGTATCAGAGATATGGGTTTAGTGACAGTTAAGTTACCCACCTCAAAGGCGCTTTGACAATTTAATGTAGCCATGGGAACTGCATCTGACATTAGCGCTCAGATATTGATTATTTGTTATGGGATATTTTGAAAGGGTACGTTTTTAAATTAGATATATATACAGTCGGATTTTCAATGCATTTAATGCGTTCAGAGAGCAAATTCCAGACAGTCGGACAGTCGGACCTGGTTCCTGAATTTTTTTGCAGATGCTGTTTATTGACTCAACTAATCTGCCTTTTGTCGAGGAGTTTGCTGATCGAAGCGTAGATTACGGCTATCAACAATACAAAGATCAGAGATATGGCTGGTGTCATTCCGTGAAGTGCTTTGATTGTATCCAAGTAAGCTTATGAAAGCTCATTATAATAAATAATGAATATGCTCGTATCAAAGTTTGAACCCATATCCTCTGGATCAGAAGCCAAGCGATGTGTTACTTAGACCACCACCCGTTAAACACCGGTTGCTACCACGGTTGTTAACAATATCTTAGTTCTTTGTTGTCGTTCTTCTTTACTACCGGATACACGGCACAAGGCAACAATCTCCGAAACATCGGTCGAAAAGTATACCAATATATGTCCAAGACGTCAAAAAACATAAAACGTGTGTATAAGACAATCGAATAATTTAAACAAAATCTCTTGATGGAAGTTCATTTTAAATAATAATTAAATAAAACGATGATTACTACCATTTTTATCCTTATTTTGACAGCGACCGGTTTCGCCAAGCTCGCTGGCATCGACAGACTGGTGATGTAAGCGAGCCTGGCGAAACCGGTCTCTGTCGAAATAAAGACAAAAGTGGAAGTCCATTGTATTGAATATGAACCTTCTTGAATACCTGTAATACCAATGTTTAAATTCAGTAAATTTTACATAAATATTTGAAAATTATTTTTGGATAGATTTATATTTACCACCCCTGATCTGTATGTATATAAAGGACTAAGTTTACAATAGTGTCACAAGTCTGTCGATGCCAGCGAGCCTGGCGAAACCGGTTGCTGTCGAAATATAGACAAAAGTAGAAGTAGTTAAATAACATCGTTTTATTTAATTATTATTTAAAATGAACGTCTATGAGGAGATTTCATTAAAATCATTTGATTTAAAAGTGGAAGGAGTTAAAAAGCATCGTTTCATTTAATTATTATACAAAACACGATTTAAAACATTAAAAGAAAATCTTCCAGTAAAAATGCTTTTCACAATACAATTTCCTTTTTAAAGCCAATAATATAAAAAGCAAAATCAGTAAACTTTGAAAGCTCAGTTTTAAACCTCAAGTAACTAAATGAAGTGTTTGCTTTATAACCAAGTTTTCGCGATAAACTAATTGTTAAATTCGCTGCAATATTGTATTCGATGCGCATCATGGCCGTGTTCAGTCATGCGGTCTACAATTCTCCCAATTAGTTGAGTATTTCCACGGAGGGAAACTAGAGAAATTATCTTCATATTTCAAAAGGACTTTAGTTAGGTTCTATTCATTTCAAGTAGGAACACGTAAGCCAAACAAACAAGAAGTTTTGTATTTATTTGTTCGTGGTACATGGTTTTTGGTACACGGACTAGATATTATATTTGTTATATGAATTATTATACTGCATTCACAATGTAATTAAATATTTTTTTTCCAGAATAAATAAATTATATGCTCACTTTAATTAAATTCTGTACCATGATACTATTGTACAATATTCTCAACTTAATGCTATGAAATAATAAAATATTAACATTTATGAAAACATATGTTTAACATCAAAATATGAAAAATAGACAAACTAGGTGGATATCTTGCTCTGATAGCAGATTAAATAAGCGACTAAATTTTTGCACATTTGTCATCGGCCCTCGGCATTTGGCCCCCACCTCCAAACTTTGACACTTGACCTCCTCTTTGAGTCAAAGGCCAAGGACAAAGGTCAAGAGTCAAAGTTCAAAGGTCAAGGGTCAAAGGTCAACAACAAACATCAAATGTCAATTTTCAAAATTCATAAAAAAGAATTTTGAAAATGGCATTTGATGTAAGTTAAGGACCTTCGACCCTTGACCTTTGACCCCTGACATTTGACCCTTGACCTTTGACCCTTGACCTTTGACCCTTAGCCTTTGACTCTAAATTTTTACACATTCGTCGTCGCCCCTCGGCATTTGGCCCTCGAAGCTCAAAACTCAAAGGTCAAAGGCCAAGGGTAAAAGGCCAAGGGTCAAAGGCCAAGGGTCAAAGGTCAAGGGTCATAGGTCGAGTGTCAAAGTACGAAGGTCCAGGGCCAAAAGCCGAGGGCCGACACAAATGTGCAAAAAAAATAAGTCAAAGGCCAAGGATCAAAGGTCAAAGGTCAAGGGTCAATAACAAACATAAAATGTCAATTTTCAAAATTCATAGGAAAGAATTTTCAAAATGACTATTGATGTTTGATATTGACCTTTGACCTTTGGCCTTTGACCTTTGACCCTTGGCCTATGACCCTTTTACTCTAAATTTTTGCACATATTTCGTCGGCCCTCGGCATTTAGCCCTCCCCCCTGACATTTAACTCTTTAATTTTGTTCTTTGGTCATTGACCTCTGACCCCTGTCTTTTAGACGTTAGGCCTTTTCCATTCTTAATTTTACCTTTTACATTCGACATTTGACATTTGACAATTGTATTTTGACATTCGACAATTAATATTTTTATCAAATAAACTTTCAAATTTGTTCAAATTTTATAATGGTTATTCAATTTTATAAGCATTGAGCGATATGGAAAATGGCTCCGATAGTATGTACGACTTGCAATAGGTGTTGCTTTGCTCTTCAACTTGCGTTATAATATTGGTGTATTTGTATATTAGCTTCACATCTCTTTCTCCGATGTCATATGTAGATAACTGTAAGATTTCTAACTTTTGTAAGGCTATGTTGATAATCATGAAGATAATTACAGTTCACAGGATCGCGATCAATAAAATCGGACGATATTTTAAGGAGCTCCAAAAATTCAATGTGCTTTTTGACACAAAGTTATATATTTATGTGTTGACTTGGTTATTTTCTCAACATTTAAACGGGGACGCTTGGAGCCACAATAAATGTTTCTTTACTTTAAATGTTCTGGTCATCTTTACTTTTTGTTCAGTAGGAATTGTATCATCAAAAAAATGTTTAAGCCACGATTTTTACAGTAGATACCGCAAATGTCCACTATATGTCCTTACCGATACTGTTTACAACAAATTGACCATTAAGAACTCCATTTATGGATGTAGGCCTCTTCGAACATTCTCCATATTCCTCTTTCATGTGCGACTCTTATTCATCTTCAATCCCCGAGTGGAATTAGGTCGTCAGTCCATCTATTGTGGGGTCGACTGACGCTCTTTTTCTCTCTCATGATTTGTTCCCTGTCTAGTGATATGTTTTACCCGTTTCCACTTGGTAACACGGTCCATCACATCGATAAGCTTTGTCCGGCGTCTGATTTCGGTATTGGATATTTTGTCCCTCAGACTTATGTTTTATTTGTTTTTGACTGAATATTTTATTTGTTTTTCATTTAATAACCTTTTTGCACCATTTAAAAAAACTCTGTGTTACCGTTTCATTTGGAAGACATTGCAGTATTGGCTATGTTTAAGCGCCGTGGTCCGTTTTCCCGACGACCAGAGCTGCGACGCCGAGTGGAAAAAGTTTCCTTTCGTGAATCCTATGTGCTGTTGGGTTATTTACCAGTGTGTGTTAGTGTTTATTTGATATTATTCAGTTTATTAACGTGCATATAAAAAATAAAAAAAACTCTGGTAAATTTCTGAAAAAATTGTGTTTTTTGTAAAAACGAAGAACTTCGAAGCCTCTGGGGCACCATATATATTGGAATGACAATTTTTTTCTAGTATACGTTTTATACCAAACATTTTTATCTAAAACAAAAACAAAGTTGAAAAATAAGGGCGAACCTAATGAACATGTATGCCATATTTGTAATTTTGTTTCCAAATATTGTTAAATAAAACTAAAATTGAAAATATTTTTAAAACTTTGTATCACAACACTTTATTATAATTTAAACATAAACATGTTTCGAGACACAGAAGCCCTGTTAAAAATTAATAAAAACCTTTTTTTATAATAATTAATCTTAAATAACATTTTAGTGATCTTGTTGGGGTTCAGGCATTATTTAGTTAATCAGATGAAAGGGGACCGCGGATAGATTGATTTTTATTTGATTTTGTGACAAAGGAAACAAATCAATTATTGGACTTGAAGTTAAATTTATTTGATTGATAATGATAGTTTCTTTATTTTTAATGGCTTTTTTAATTTCTTTAATTTAAAGTTTATTGAATATTTTATTTATATTATTAACAAGTAAAATTGCAACTCAATTATCTTTATTAAACGAATGATCTTATCCACAAAAGTTTTTATTAGAGAAATATTTATTGAAGCTTAAAGCGTTACAATTATGGAATTCCATTGTTGGTTTAGAAAGAGAATTTGAATAATTATTTTATTCCCTTTATTTATTAAATATTTTTACAAAGGAAACAGGAGGTCACCTCCGAATCATGTAATGTGAAATATTTTTGTTCGTAAAATTATTAATGAATAATGTGGATAAAACAGTGCTACAAATTCAAAGTTCAAAACATTAATTGGATAGGCTCAAAAATAAATCTTTTATTGTGATACAAAGTTGTTAAATTGTGTAATTGTGACAGTTTGCTTGAAATCTAATCTGAAGGAAACTTGGAAACTCGTTAGTCAAGAAAATACGCCCTCAACCTTCCTATAGGTAAGATTTCTTGGAACGTTATACTTATTTTTAGATCTAGCGAGTTTATTGAGTGTCTTTTCACGAAGCAGTCCAGTCTGAGGAAGTTAATAATAAACGACTGTTTAAAAATGTAGACTCGGGTAATTTATTGCTTGTAACTTCAGAAATTCTTCAATTGTAATCTCGCCGTTTTACGAGCGACGAATGGCGAACGGTTAGCCGCGCGGCTGCCGCATTTTAACTTTTTAAGCAAACAGAAAAGTAATTCTTCAATTCTCTGTAAACCTCTGATGGTAAATAACTTCCCCAGAGTTTGAATCACATTAACGCGTTCATTAAAACTTATCCGTCATTCGACAAGGCGGTATTCGATCGCTGTAGTACGAATATTCTTTCATCCAGTGTTTTGGAGCAAATACTCGCCGAACGATTTTCTTTAACTTCAAAACATTATCTGAAATCCACAACAATCTAGTAGTTTAATAGAGTTTATTAGCAATATTACTGTGATCGCATATTTTCATTGTGATCACATATTATCATCGTGATCGCATATTATTATTGTTATCACATATTATTTTTGTGTTCGCATATTATTATTGTGATCACATATTATCATTGTAATCGCACATATCATTGTGATCGCATTTTATTATTGTGATCACATATTATTATTGGGATCGCATATCATCATTGTGATCACATAATATTATTGTTATCATATATTTTTATTGCGATTGCTTAATAATAATAATAATAATATGCTAAATTTTAAAGCGCCGTTTTTGTGATGTAATCACCTCAAGGGCGCATTAAGCGTGTTTTAAATCGAAAAATCTAAATGTGAAACGCTTAAAAAGCGATCGGTTAAAAAGTATTCTAAGTAAAGTGCTTATTATCATTGTGATCGCATATTATTATTGCGATCACATATAATCATGGTGATCGCATATTATTATCGTGATCATTTATTATTATTGGGATCGCATATCATCATTGTGATCGCATTATATCATTGTGATCGCATATATAATAGTTATCACATATTATTTTTGTGATCGCATATTATTATTGTGATCACATATTATCATTCTAATCGTATATATTATCTTTTTTTATATGTTTTATTTTTTAACTTTGTACCTACACAATACCAAATTTAAAAAAAATAAAATTAAAAAAATAACATGTTTCGGACACAGAAGCCCTCCATCAGTGATATAAATATTTATAAAATAACAATAACAATATTTAATTCACTGATGAAAGGCTTCTGTCTCCGAAAAAAATAGTTTTTTTTAAATAAAGTTGGCGTTGTGAACAAAGTTTAAAAAGATACATCGTTCAAGTTTTTTTTGTTGAAAATACGATTATTTAAGTGATCACAATGAGGATGGTACACAAAATATTCAATCTGGTCCTCAGTAGAAAATTTACAATTTTTCTAACAAAATACGTACTTTTGCGATTGGTTTTCCGTTGCCTTCTCCAGGTATTTTCTGTGGGGATTATCTTCCTTTAGCTGGTGGGTTTCGTTTTTTGTGGGGTGGAAGATAAGCCATACGCCCTCACCGTGTCTGCTATAATTCTGTTGGTAAGGTCAGTGATCACGTTGCCCGGGACTCACGGGATCACGAGGACCACTATAGGATGACAGGGGACTTACTGGAAGTCTTGATATTGTCATGCAAGATGGCGATTCAAGGTATTTTATTAGTACATACATTCTAGCAGCGTATGTTCTCACGTGACATTTATAGTCATTTGAGTCCCTAAATCTCTATATAAAATACTCATTATAAATTAAAACGTATTTTTTTAATTAATTATATAAATGAAACAAATTTGTATTTAACCACGATATGGTTATTATATTGATGCAAACTAGTTTCGCTTGGACCCAAGCTTCATCAGGGCAGTATAATAACTAAACAAACATATATAATAACAAACAAAGAAATCAGAGTAGGGGGTGCGAGAAGGAAAGGGATAATTGGAACAAATGTTTACCTTTGAAATAGCAAAATTGTAAGAAATACAAATTAGGAGAACAATAGATAAATGGATAAGTAAATAAAAATGATCGAAAATAGCAAATTAGTCGGAAATATACATTAACGTTATAAGGTCTATGATGACATGACAATTATCCCTTTCCTTCTCGCACCCCCTACTCTGATTTCACTGTTTGTTATTATAATATATTATATACACCTAAGAATTTTATGTTTGTTTAGTTATTATACTGCCTTGATGAAGCTTGGGTCCAAGCGAAACTAGTTGGCATCAATATAATAACCCTACCGTGGTTAAATACAAAGTTGTTTTATTTATACAATTATTTAAAATGTCTAACCACAAAGTGAGTGCTTTATATGAAGAATATTTTTTGAAAGATTCATTAATATATATATTATGTAAATTACGTGTTTTATCTTGTCATCCCATTACTAAAAATAGAACACTTTGTATTTAACCACGGTATGGTTATTATAATTGATGCCAACTAATAATAACAATATAATATTGCCCTCATGAAGCTTAGGTCCGAGTTAAACTAGTTATAACAATCCGCGATTGAATACAAAGTGTTTTATTATTTTACATCGATAAGCTTAAAATGTCTAACCACAAAGAGAATGAAAAATAAGTAAATTAACTTTTAATTGTCAAATCAAATTCTGATTTTTTAATACCTTAGCAAGGCGAAATATGTCATACCCATAGAACATAATAAGCTTTCAGAAAACAGACGTTTTCATTCATTTTAAATATGAATTACATAACATGATGTAACCCTTATTTAATTTGTTTTCTTTAAACGTTTTTTTCTTTGTCTGCGTATGAAAACAGTCACAACACACGACATTATAAATCATTGGTCATCATCTCATGCCGCAGTGAGTAACGATGCTTCACATAATTTTATTTTTGGTCTAAAGCCACGTGGCCTTGCTACTGGTGACACAGTAAAAGTTTTTAAAAACTCGTTTCCGTTTATATTTCTGGCTTTTCTTCAAAGCGAAAAACACAATTTAATTCAAAGTACGTTTGGTACAAGTATTTAACGGATATACGTTTTCAAGTGTTTTTAATTGCTTGTTCATTTGTTAGTGACAGATTTGAGTGTGGGATGGAGTATATTTTGAATATGTACGATGAAAATGAATCGTCTAAAAAGTTTTTTTTTTAACTCTATTCAACTTTGCGAAACAGAGTTATACGAAAGTGATACATACGTAAAGTCGTACTTATTTTGTAAAATTAATTGAAGTTTTGACAAACATATGAAAACGGTTATTAAAAATAAAAATTTAAATACGAGTATATATTATTATTATAATTCTTTTCGTCCGACTTTTTACTTTCGACAGACTAATATGCCCCTAACGGGGGTGCCGAAACCGGTTATAATTACAAACAAGCGTGTGTACTTAAGTATATGACAACCACAAGATATTTCAGTAAACAATAATGACTTGATTCTATTGAAAAATAAATAAACGAATTACTAAAAGGCGGCCACATTCGAAGTCGGAACAATCGACTAGCGTTCATGTTACGATGCATGAATACAGAATAATCTCGGGAGGTATGTCAGGGTAGATGACGGTCCATTTTCTCTGCCTACTCCTTCATGGAAACGGTGTGATGGTTAGTTAGTTATTTAGGTATATAAATATTTTCTACAAAATAAACAAGTTGTTGATGATGCTCATGTGTTTGAAATGCATTATACGTAATGAGTATTTTTTCTTGAACATTATTTACCCTGTATAGTCAAAGGAATTACGATATTCATCAAAAATTTATATATTAAAAAAATAAATTCTTAGATTTGTCTGGAAATATTTTTGTTTATTTTTAACCCAAAATGTACCTTCTTCTGGAGACATTTACATGTTAACGAAGTAAATAAATTCCAACGCGTTTTTCGAAACATGTCTGATATTTAATTTAAATTATTTTTTTAAGTTTGAGTTGTATATACAAAGTCACACTAACTTTTAAAAAGACAAATAAAACATCTACGACACAAAGTATGGCGAACATAGAAGAAAAAGAAATAAATAACCTTTGTTTTAATTCAATTTAACGTTATTTATTACATCCTTATAAGAGTGTATACACACTTTCAACAAAGGCAGTATTGTTATTGGCGTCGGTCACAGGTGAAAAGAACTGTCTACGTTAAGCAACGCGACAAAGATTCCCAACTCTCTGTCCAGTCTCTCGGAAGCAAATATACGAGTATATGTATTCGACTATGTTCAAAATGCTTTTCAGTTCATTCTAAGATTCAGATACTCAAAGAGATATTTTTCAACCTTTAGCATTAGTTTTAACCTCGAAACCTTTTGGGTATAATAATTTTACATATTGTTATCTTTTAGCACTCAATCTTTTACGAAATTCTGCTTTTTTGTGAGGAAATTTGTTAGCAATTGTTATTTATTGACATTAGCATTAATACAATTAGACAACAATAAACATATTTTTATGAAACAAAACGATAACAGTGTGATTTTTGATCCACTTTTTCTTCAGACCACCGCAGTGAGCTACCGAAATCGATCAAAACTAAAGAACAAGTAAAATAAAACTTTATGTAATATAACAGTAATTTTTTTTTTAAACTCATTATTAATCATGTTGGGAATGTTGATCACAGAATAGGTGTGGGTTGGCTGAAATTTAGATCTATGACAAATAGTAAAACTTAAAGGAAAAGTATACCAGACTATTGTCAAACCTGCAATTATGTAGGTTCCGAGTGTTGGACAATGTACAGCTGCTTCACTAGGCAACTGGAAACGGCAGAAATGCGAATGCTTAGGTGGTCCGCTGGGATATCGCTGAGAGACAAAATAAAAAGTTCACGAATTCAGGGTAGTCTGGGAGTTACCGATATAAATAGTTAGATTGAAGAAAGGCAGATGAGATGGTACGGGCATATAAAACGAAGACCATCATACCACACAGTAAATAGAGTCTGTAAATCTTTTTCGTCAATCATCCAGAGGAACACATGGATGATTCAATGCAATTGCGTCTTGCAGAGAAATGGCTTGAGTGAAGGTGATACTCAGAACCGTAAGAATTACAGCCTGAGATCGAGAAGAGCCGACCCCAACAGTCAATATATATAATGAGTTAGAATAGTGCCAAGAAGAAGAATAGTGAGTTTTGAAAATGTTTTCATTCTTGAAATGTTTATAATTTTCTTTGAATATAATTGTAATAAAATAAACTCATCATATTTAATCATAGGACTACAAAAATATAAAACTATAAAAAAATCACTGTTAATGACTTATGTTAATACAAACTATTATTTTTATTACAGAACATAATGTTTCTTTTTCTTCTATTTTCAAAGAATGAGAGCTACATGAGCATGAAAAACAATAGTGTTATATAATCGTCGTAACAAATGACTGTTTATGTTAATAATACAAATAGTTTACCCGACAACCGTAATTATTTACACCATTTTGATGTATATTTATCTACTTGGAAAGAATCTAACAAACTCTCATTTTTCTTATGTTCGCAATGGACAAGATTATTTACCGAGTAGATATAAGAGAATATGTTCCTTCCAGAAGGTATTTCGGGCGTTCGTTTGGAAAACTAAGAGAGCGATCAATTGAATACAATTTTTCACACTCGATTGATTCTTAAGAGAATGTATATAGAAATCGAAGCAGGCAAATTCAGAGGCTCGAACTGAAAGATAGATATTTTATGCTGGAAACGAGAATACAGGGAACATGGAATATTTTAAGGAACGTTGGAAAAATTTCAAGATAAACCTCGAGTTTTCATTCAGGTCGAGATAAGTTTTGAAATACAATAATAATACGAATAATTCTATATTATTATTAATAGGGCTAGGAATTGACATAAAAAGCATATTTTTTCCTGGGCTTAGCTTTCAAAAATACGCCGTTTTTGGGTGTTTTGATACCCGCTTTAGCCCAAGTTATTAGGGAATATAAAAGCATATATCAGGGTTTAACGAATATTTAAGAATATTTCAGTGTTCTTAGGGTGGAAGCAATTAAATGGAATATTTTTTTTCCATATTGTATGTAGTTTCCAATGCAAAGTTGCTACTATTGTGGCAAGGAAAACCGAACATAACGGAGAAGATACGCACCCTGGTATGAGCCAGTGCAGCCTATATCTTGAAAGCCGGAGACTGTTTGAAGGTGTTTTACACTAAAATGATTTACATCACTTGTTTAGCCCATGGGGTACATAGGGTTGCTGAAAAAGTACGAAAAATTTTGTCTGAGGTGAACGTTCTAATTTCAACGACAAAAAAAAATATCCGTGAAATTTCCTGTCTCGTGACGGCTTACAAGGAGATGATGCCCCAAACGCCGCGTTCACCGGAGCCTATTGTCTCGCGGTGTGGTACGTGGATCCAAGCAGGGCTCTTCTACGTTAAACATGGAGAAAAGGTAAAGGAGGTGATTTTTACTTTTGACGACTGAGACAATCATGCCATCGACAAAGCTATGGCAGCGCTTAACAATCCTAAAAAATATTCACTGAGTTAAATTTCATAATGGCTCATTTTCACAATTGTCCAACGATGTTTGAAAAGCTGTTGTTGCGTGGCGCCGTTTTGACTTCGGTTATGGAAATGGTTCTGCAACTGAATAACCAATCATTGACGTGACCAAGAAAAAGAGGTAACTTGCCAGGAAAAGCTGTACGTTATGATGGGCCTACATCCCGCCTGGGAAGTAATTTAACAAAAATAATCCATCCTGCTGAAGGAACGTGTGGATGGCGCCATCAATATTTGCATAATCTACAAATTCGAGAGTTGGTTCTCCCTTCTAAACAAAACTTCTGCGAAAAATCGACTGTCATATCCCCGAAAATATATAAAAATATGTACGTAATTGTACGATACAATAAATAGTTTGTCACAAATAAGATCGTTTTTTTTCTAGTTAACAGTAAATATAAGGTTAGAGAATATAAAGGCATATTTTGGCACATATACAAAAATTAGCGAATATAAATCCGAGCCCTAATTATTACAGTAAAAATTACCTCAGTAAGAACTAGTAAGAATTCGATAAAAACTTTGTTTATTTTCCCCAAAATTTTAAAACACGACATTTTCATCATCGGAGGATACCTCCATCTCCAGGTGTAAATATATATTTACACCTGAAGATGGAGGCATTCTCCAGAACATATCGTGTTATTTAATATTTTGTGGAAATAAACAAAGTTTTTTTAAATTTCCTAAGTATATTACTATGAAATTCCACAGTATTAATGCCTTAGCTTTAAATAAGTATATATAATTCGATTGAATTTTTGTTAGTATAATTTTGATAAATATATTATTTTCCCAAGTAGGTGCTCGTAGATGATGATGCACAAAAATCCGATGTTACACAATGTCGACCAACTGACAATCCACATTTAATTGAAATCTTATTTTTGGCCTTCCATTGAAACAAAATGTCAAAAAATACTGTAAACATATTGTGACTTATTTTTTCTTTGTTCCAGGTAAGAAAATGAATTAACCGAAAGCACTTGTCGAATATATGACGAAAACTAATTGCTGTACATTCGGTAAGATTTTTTAAATACATGAAGTGTACTGATTTCAATTGTTATTTTTATTCGGCATGTTGGGTCAGCATTATTTCTGCTAATACTGCACAAAGAGTCTTCATACACAAATTTTCTAAACATCTAACGCAATAATCAAGTACCTACCCTCTAAGCTGTAAAATTTTCCGAGCTGTTGAGCAAAAATTTAAAGGATGACGAGTTGAATTTTTGAAAAGAAAACCTTGGATGTAATTTGATAAATTGTATCTCCACGCGGCCAGCACACACCAAACTCATCCATCATTTCTTTTGCTGAACCCTTCAACCATTACAGAAACACGTGACGCTTTAAGTGCGAATATCAAATGACAAGGTGATATATCTTGGATATTGATTGGAGGAACAGTTTCGAGAGGTAGAGTAAACTTACTTGACTTTGAGATATCAGGTTTGCTTTTATTTTTCTTGTTTAAAGAGGATTGTTATGATTGAGCTTTAGTTCTACTATAAACACATTATTATGTAATGTTTATTTTTTTTCTCGTGTCTTCATCCGTCTTTTAAGTAACATTATGCAAAATCTAAAATGTTTAAATGTTTTAATTTTTTTTTGACCAGCTTTGTTTTTATTAAAAACGAAATAATAAGCTTTTGATATAACAAGTTGACTTGTGATGGGATTTTAGAAATGGCTTCTCGTAACAAAGAATTTAAATTTCTTACTGTCACACTTACTAATTCTTGTAAATACCCTCGTAAGATAAAGAAAGACATTTTATAGTTACATTAATTATTCATTAATAAAAATGTTCTTTCAAATCAAATCAGTTTCAAATCAGGTTATTAATTTAAAAGACATTACAAACAGGAAAATGTTTAAGGCATCTATTAAGTACAGGTAAAATATTATAAAAATACAACAAAGTACCAGGAACGTATTAGAGATGGTTCGACATTAGGAAGACAAGATACTTTTTAAAGTCAAGAGTATTTGTCCCCTGAACGTACCTTCACTAATATAAAAGACGTCGATCTCCGAGGAGATCGCGTTCAGCAAACTCTTGCTTGCTCAATTGCTCTTCCCACCGGTGTCACCAGAGGCAGATTGGTTCTGGTGGCCGGTTGGTAAAACAATCTGTGCTGTCGCTGTCGGAGAAATCTATCAGGGACAAAAAGACCAACACCCTCTAGCACGGCCGAGTTCTCGAAATATCCCCTGATTAATTTAAAGAAATGGGTTATGAGATGCCCATCAGTTCGAAGCTGTAAAGAATTGGTTCCAGCATTCCTCAAAGAAATGCTGTGGGATAGAGCCACGGATAACTACCATACTCCCTCATGTATAACTTTTCATTGATCTACAATATATTTCACATCTCCACTATTAATTCCAAATAAATACTGAAACTTTCAATACACTGGCCACTCAAAAATATCAATTTTACAAAAATACACAAAATTATTAATATGCCGGTGACATATGGTTACGGTTAAATTTTACTTCGTTTAAAATTACATACCAACCTTATTTTTTCTTTTATTAATCCAAACACTGTTTTTTTTTTTTTCTCTCAATATATTTGAAACATACAAACATAGAACCGGCACAATAATGAAGGGATTTTGAATCGAATCATTACCTGTGATGAAAAGTGGATCCTGTATGATAACCGGAAGCGCTCATCGCAATGGCTGAACCCTGCCGAACCAGCCAAACCATGCCCCAAGCGAAAATTGACTCCAAAAAAGTTACTTGTGAGCGTTTGGTGGACTAGTGCTGGTGTCGTTCACTACAGCTTTCTTAAATCTGGCCAGACGATTACGGCAGATGTCTATTGTCAGCACCTGCAAACCATGATGGAAAAGCTAGCTGCTAAACAACCGAGGCTGGTTAATCGCTCTAGGCCACTGCTGCTTCATGATAAGGCTAGACCACATACTGCACAACAGACGGCTACCAAATTAGAAGAGCTTTCATTGGAATGTCTAAGACATCCACCGTACTCTCCGGACCTTGCCCCAACAGATTACTATTTTTTTCAATATTTGGATAACTTCTTGCAAGGGAAAAAATTCAACTCCGATGGGGCAGTCCAAACCGACTTCAAAGATTTTATTGATTCCCGTCCGAATGGTTTTTTAGTAAAGGGATCGATGAACTACCTATGAGATGGCAAAAGTGCATAGATAGCAATGGTACATACTTTGATTAAATAAATATATTATATTTAAAAAAAATCAACTTTATGTTCCTCCCATACAAAACGCCAAATTCATATGTAAGGACCTAATATTTATCGAATCCCGCAGCGTAAACACCTATTTTTTCAAGTAAATAATTTTAAATTGAATAAATTGAATTAAAAATCCGTTTTCTATGGATTTTATTACTTAATATGATATGCAATCGTTTTTCAATAGAACCTGATTTTATTTTAAGTGATTCTTAAACATATTTTTATAAATAATACGATTGAAAACGTATTTTTTCTAGAAGTTTTATTTTATTTTAACATTATTTTTTCACGACAACTCATTACACTTTTTGTAAACACGTTTCAGTCCACAAAAATTATGCTTAAACAAGATATCATTTCTATAAAATAAAATAAAATATTAAAAAAATAGACGCCGTAATGATTATTTAATATGGAGTTTTAGAAAAACAATAGATACATTTTTGTAAGAAAGACAGGGAATTTCAAAACATCATTAATATTTTATAAACAATTTAATATAAATGTTAAATAAAGTGAAATTATATGATATTCCTTAAAGCGTATGTTCTTTTATAAAGGAAACAAAATCGCACAGAAATTCCCACAGGTTTGTCGGTTAGATTTATTTTGTTTTGTTTTTTTTCCTAGTCATCAAACAATCTCTTATAGCAGAGTGTGTCCGCAAATCCCTAGCGTATTAACCATTGTTAGGACTGTCGTTATGTTATCTAGAGAAATAGATGGGAGAATGAGCCCCAAAGTTTACAAGGGATTATTTTTATTTAGAAGCGTTAATTGAACATTATGCGTTTGGGTTCCAAATATATTTATTTTGATTACGGTGCGCATGAGAATAAAAAGTTTTTAAGCTCGGAAATAGGAATCTCGCATTTTTTTTTAAACTTTTTTCAATTTTATATATTCCTTATAAACTATAGAATAATACAATAAAATAAATTTGTTGTATTCTTTTTATTAATGTTGAAATAATATTTTTTACTCTACTTAACGTAATATTCTTGAATCTTTTGATAAAAAAAAAGGAGGAGCAAAGCGGTGAAAATCGGAATGGAAAAACCCCCGCATAGCTTAAACGCTTATAGGCAACTATTTAATTTTCAAATTGTTAGTAACAATTTTCCGTTTTACAAAATTCTAACCAACTAACCATCACGTTGTCTCTCCGAAAGGTTACGCAAAAATAATGAACCGCCACACTGTTCTTTCCTGACATACTTCTTTCGATTCCTCAACATTTATTGTGTCATGCACGCAAGTCGATTTCTGCGACTCCTTACTTGACCGACATTCAATATTTGACATATTTTATCGTGCCACGTATTCCTCGGTCTTCTTCTATTTCTAGTTCCGTTTACATCGTTAAAGTATACCAAATTAAACATTCATTATTGTTTATGTATCTAAACCAATCAAATGATCCTTTCATTATTTTGTTTATACCACTTTCATTCGCACTGCATTCACTTCTTATATTTTCATTCGACACTCTATCATCAAATCAGTTTATTTTCCCAAAAGATATTACAAACAACAGTAACAGTTTAAGGCATATTTATCGAAAACAGGTAAAATATTATACACAGATTCTCCTTACAAGATACCTCATTATTCTACTGCAATTATTATATTTCATCCTTCGTTTGAAGTTACAAGATTCTATATTTCACATTATCGACAATGAAATGAATTCCAAATATATTAACGTATCATATATTTTTCAGTGAAAAAAATCTCCTGAATACTTTCCATTAACTATGTTCCTTTCAGATCAAGTCAGTGTAAGATATGTTAACGGGTATTAACACATTGCTTTTTTTTATTAACATTATTTTCACTTTTAATGGGTTTTCACATTCCCTTAACGGGTTACTAAAAATCACGATTTACGGTATTGTGTAATCACTACACACTTTAACATAAGTGTTCGATACATCGAAAGTTCGTTAGAGTTTGGTTCAATTTACTACAATTGAACTCAAAACGAAGACCTCCTAAAATATGAAGAGACAGCTGGGATTCCACCTCACAGGATGAGCAACCCTTTAAAGGATAGACCATATAGGTCCATAGCAAAGTAGAATAAGTCAAAACGGATAATATTTTTATTCTACAATAATTGCTTCAACACTCGAAAAACTATCTAATGATAATACTATTTACGGAGAATACCAGGTAACGACTAAAGCTTTATTTGATAAATTCTTTTAGGTAGAAAGAATAAACACACGTTGGGTATTTCTGTATTTCTCGCGCTTACGAATGCTATAGATACGAGAATGCGACATTTTTTTTACTCGCTCTCACGAATACATATTAAATGTTGAAGAAAAAATGAGACATAAAGAGTAAGCGGGAAAATCGCGTACAACTAGTTTGATAGTATGGGTGATATATCTCCGATTTTCAATTAAATACTTATGCTGAGCGACATTTATATTTCTTATGTTATATTATAATTTTTCAATCGATATCTAAATGAACAACGAAATTATCAAACCGAATCTTTAAATAAAGTAATTATTAAATTAAAAGAGATTATGAACTTTTAAGAAACATTCGTAATACTTAATTGCTAGATATGTATATACAGAATACTATTTCAAATAAGCACAATAAAGATTAGACAATCAAAAGTTATCCAATTGAAGTATTAGTAATAGAATTTCATTAAAACGTAAATGTTATCCAACAAAGTTAAATGGGGTACTTAAGACTACAATAAAATCAAAGTATTTTGAATTTATTTTTACACGTTACGAATTCAATTTAAGTTTACGATTTTAACTGATTTTTATTGTTTTCTCATATTTCTTAGCAAAAAGTTTTTAACTCTTAAAGCAATTGATTTTAAATTACAAGTCTCCAGGCAAATTTGTTTTAATCCAAAATATGGGGAAAATCCTTTTATTTTGAATTTTTTTTTATTACAAGTACCCAAATATTTTATAGTTCTTAAATTTGACTAAATAATAATGTTTGATTATTTAGCATGCTAAAATGTAACTAGCAAACAAACTAACAAACCATCACGCTGTCTCACTGAAGGTGTAGGCAGAAAGAGTAGACCACCCCACTTTTCTTTCCTTCCATACTTCATTCACTTCCTCAACATCGATACATCGTGTCATGCACGTACGTTCATTTCTTCTACTCCTCGCGTGGCCGATATTCAATATTTTATTTATTTGATCGTGCCACGTTTTCCTCGGTCTTCATATATTTCTTATTTCATTTACATCGTGTACATAGAGTTTTTTTTAAATATTATTACTTCATTAATTCTTTCCATTTATCCAAACCATCTTAATGATCTCCCCATTATTTTGTTCACAACACTTTCATTCGCAACGCATTCATTTCTTATATTTTCATTCGACACTCTATCATACCCATATTTTTTACCCATTTGTCTCATTTCTACTGCATTTATTCTATTTTCATCCTTCTTTTACCAGTTCCATGCTTTTCTTGGAAACAATATATTAAAGAGAAATTAAATCGTACTCACTTTAATTGCTTTCTTAATAACAAAAGCCATTATTTAATAGGCATTGGTTCCGTAATAATAGTCAATTGACAATAAAACGAAATTGAAATTATTCGGTTACGATAAAATGATATAAAATTTAATGGCACACAATAAAAATAATACTTTCCAAAATTACGAGAGCGTTTTCCGAATTACTCCTCTAAAGGTGACTTGCCGTGATATTCAAAGTTTATTTAAATTTAGCCTAAAGGCTTAATTTTATTACTTCTGTACCTGCTATGTAATAATATCCTTACATAGCATATATGCCGTTCACAACGGAGTTCTAGTTCCCCTTATGTAATAAATAAAACAATGGAATAGCAAAAGAAAGATGCGAGCAGAATAAATGCAGTAGAGATGAAATCTCTAAGATCGTTGTGTGGTAAAACGATGTAACTACGACAGAATTTCAAATGCCGAATTTAGGAATGA
Source organism: Lepidostoma basale (assembly GCA_022606425.2). Lineage (NCBI taxonomy): Eukaryota > Metazoa > Arthropoda > Insecta > Trichoptera > Lepidostomatidae > Lepidostoma > Lepidostoma basale. The sequence continues at coordinate 420,484 of JAHDVF020001064.1, forward strand.
ATGTAGAACGGAAGAAAGTATTATGATCAAAATTATAAAAAAGATCATTGTATTGGTTTGGTCACATGGAACGCATGAAAAAAAATGGTTAAGAAAGTATACGTTAACAATGTAAATGGAGTACGGAGTTGAAGAAGGAGGTCGACCATGCTAAAAGTAGTAAAATAATCAACGTGCGTGTATGACTCGCTGTATGAATGTGGAGGAAGCTTGAGATGTATGTCAGGATAGAGAAGTGTGGCAGTCCAATCTCTCTACCTACCCTTTCGGGAAAACGGCGTGATGGTTTGTTATTGTTGTTGTAGCATTCATAAAATTACTTTTTATTTTTACTATGAAAGGAACAAATATCATTTTAATTTTCGTGTTTCTATTCTATTACTTTCTTTCATATCAACCTCTTTTTATGTTTTATAAATTTATATTTTTAATTATACTTCAGATGGGAAATACGTAAAAATCATTTCTTGTGTGACGATTGTCGTTTGAACCCAATTACTTGTAAACAATTTTTTTTTACCTATTATATTGATTCTCGTGACATGTGATAGGTAGATAATCTATTGTCATTATATTGTCACGTGAATTCTACACCAGACCAAAGGCAGTGTCACAATTACACTGTTATCTCCGAGAATTGAACCCAGAACCCTCGGTGTGGTAGTCAGAGCTCTTGCCACTATGACACGAAGGTCGTTAATTACGTCTTGCTGGGGCATTATGGAATGTGTTGTTGTTACCAAAGTATCTCGTTTAGATTTTTTTAAATATTTTTTGTGGGTGTGACACTTATTGCATTGTTAGTGAATTATCATTTGTAATGTAGTTATCAAATTTAAAACATCTATACATAACAAGATTATGCCATTGCAAAGGGAAACAACTTATTTTCATAAAATAACATGAAACTTCTAGAAAACAGACGTTTACATCAATATTCAATATGGAGATTTTACATAATTGTTTTAGAAACAATAAATTTCGACGTATATAGACGTGAAAATATTGACGTTGTGGGTAAATTACTAATACGGCTGATTGGGTTTCTAATTTTAAACCTTTACTTAACTTATATTTGGAAATAATAATGAAATAAAACGATGGTTTTTTATTACCTACTTCCACTTATTGTCTTTATTTAGACAGCGACCGGTTTGATAATTTTATTCTCAAAATTTGTAGATATTTTTACATAGCTTTAAGTTTGAAAGTTTTTAAAAATCGTAAGTGACTGAGACAGGTAAATATATAACAAGCTCTCTTATTAGACAAATAAGACATGAATTATATGATTGGGTTAAAGATATACTGAGAATAGTGAACGAAAACTATAAATGTATGAATAATAACGTGTAAACCTAAAAAAGTCATTATTATATTATATAATAAATATTTTCAAATGAACTCACATCTTAGTATGCAGGTTGATTGCTTTTTTGAGTATTTCCAATCTTGTTCTGCTCGTTGCTGTTCGTTACTCGCTGCAGTGTTACCACTGAAATGTGATAGGTGAACAATGATTAAATAATTTTATATTTTTGTTGCGTTGTTTATAAAATAATAATATTTTTGTAATGTCATGAAATGTAAAATTTCAGAATACTTATTATATTTTACGGTAGAGATATGGTTCGCCATCTTAGCTAGGGTTTACAAACAGACGCGCGTCAAATTTATTGCACATTTTATAATGCTGTCCATAAAATATAATAACACTTCTAGAAAACAGACGTGTTTATCGATATTGAATAGTTAATATGGAGTTTTACACCAGGATCCAAGAAACAATAAATGAATAAATACGTTATAATTTAAAATAAATCCTGCATAATATTTTGTAATAAAATGTATTTGTGGTGTAAGTTTCTTAGGATCAATATATGGTTGTGGTTTTGCATGGGTTGAAAAGGGGCAATCTTATAGTATAATAGTTTTAAGCGGTAGCGGCGGAGTGCCAATCAGCGAGCGTGATGACCCCATAGGATGCTACCAACATTAGCTTCACTTCCTCGAATGGGGCTTTTACGTTAATGGTACTTGATGACAGTAATTTTCTACACTATTCCGACGTGAAAGTCAGAAAGAACTCGATTAGAACCAAATGATTACACTTATCTATTATTACTTCGAAATTGACTCTAGAAGGTCATTAAATAATAATTAAGTGTATTTTCATATAAATATACATTACATATAAAAACTTTAATACGAAGTCATTACTTGGTGGATTGACATATAAAAAAAAATCAATCAAACACTTTTTCACTTAGTATAAATCACTTTATTTGAATTAGTAGCGCCAACCGGTTTCACTCTGAGCTTCCTGAGGGCTATTATTATATACACAAACTGAAACTGCTTGTGTATAGCCCTGAGGGGCTATTCACAAACAGTTACAAGAATAATTGTAAATGTAAAAGTGTTTAATTCTATAATCATGTATATTTTTTTATACGCTTAAGGGGGAGAGCCGCTGTGACGGTGGAAATAATAAGTGATTTTCCGGGAAAAAAATTACTGGGATAATTAAGGAATATGCGGATCGCGGTTTTTGAATTTTTTGTTAAGTGTACATTCAATATTTTTTTTATCATTTATTTACTAAAAAATATGTAATAGTAACAAAGTTATCAGCGTTGTTGTAGAGTCTTAAAAATTCACGGTCGCATCGATTTCGCGAAAAGGGGTTTTCTGAAAGAAAAAAAACATTGTAATATGTATGAATGTAGTAATGTAGTATTCATAATGTAGTTGGTCTACCATTTCTCACTAAAATGGTCGTCTTCCTCTATTTCTAGGTCCATTTTTATCGTTAACATACACTTTTTTACCATTCATTCTTCATTCATTCTTTCCATATGTCCAAACCATAGAAATGTTCTTAACATAATTTTGTTCATAACACTTTCATTCGCACCGCGTACACTTCTTGTATTTTGAAAAAGTGAAAAACATTTAAAATCATATTTTTCTTAAACTTTTCATTTGAAAGGGTAGATTTTTTAAAAATAAATATAAATATATATTTTTTTCATTTTTTACCGAATAAAACATCTTTTTTAAGACACTTTGGGCGTTCTACATTAATTTTGACGAGAGCAAGATTCCTCATGATTTGGGTACTATGGTAACTTTTTCTTATCTGAATCACGTGATTATATCAAACACATTATTACAAAGTAGATATACATGCGCGTGTAGTTTTGCAAAGATAATATCACGTGAGTGGGATAATTGCATTATGAAGTAAAGCATCCAGGCATTAGAATTTTAATTTATTTTTAAGTACTCACATGGGGCCACACTCGTTTTTGAAGGGAATGAGAGATTTTCTGTTAAATGGTTGAGCAATATAGAACCATTTTTTAGCTCAATATTTTTATAACAAATTTTGTGTGTTGCGAGTGTTATTTCACCGAGAATGAAATGATAAACTTATTTATTTATATACTGAAAATGGATGAAAATATCCTGACGATTTATTCTTTTGGATAGAAATGACCTTTTTAACTTGTTGGGAATTATGATATGTCTTTTTTTCAACTGCCATTCAATAATGATCAAAATGAGCAAAATCTATATCATTTCCATACAATTTTATAAATTATCTTGTCAACAAACATTTTCATCAATGATTACTATTTAATATACAATATAAAGCAATAACTATTACGTTAATACTGTTATATGTATAATATATAAATTAAATCACTGTATCTTTTTATTTTAGTTTTTACTCAATATCAAAAAACATGAAATATACCTTTACAAATATCTAAGGCATTTCTATTGTTCTGAAACAGTATTTATGTTATAAATGATCTTAAAGTGGCTCCACCAAGAGTAAAAGTCAGCCTTTACTCCATCTAACCAATGCACCTTAAATCTAAGAGTACATTATGATATTTCTGTTACTTCTGGGCGCTATTTTCATGCCTTTCGTCAAACATAACCCAAACAACGTAATCTTCCTGTTTTCTTATGAACTAAACTGGTATACTTATACGCTTTATAGAGCTGAAATATGTTACGCTTTTACTATGTACCTCAATTTTCCCCTGGCTCATATACTCGTATACATATGCGATTTTTTCTCTCAAATGAATATAGATTTCTAGAATATTTGTTTGTTAATCTATTCCATAATCTATGCCATATACGAAAACTTAGTCGGGTTGAACTCAGACTTAAAATTTCTGTAGCTAATTAATCATTAGTTGCGTGGTAAAGTAAATTTGCTTCAAACCCAAAAATCTCCTAATATTTGTATAAAATATTTGAATTCCATATACATTATTATCGCATGGAAGCGAAGCATGTTACTGGCAAAAGAAGGATGAAAGTAGAATAAATGCAGTAGAAATGAGATCTCTTAGACGAATGTGTAGAAACTCTGTGTAAGATAGAGAGTCGAATGAAAATATAAAAAGTGAATGCGGTGCGAATAATGATGGTGCTATTAACAAAATAATACAAGAATCAAGGCGGTTCAGACATGGAAAGAATGAATGAAGAAAGAATGGTACAAAAGTACCTATATGTTAACGATGTAAATGGAACTAGAAATAGAGGAAGACCGGAAAAAAACGTGGCACGATCAAATAAATCAAATATTGAATGCCGGCCACGTGAGGATTCAGAGAAATAAATATAACAAATATTTGAAATGAAATGTTAATGAGGTAATATTCTCATTCCATGATACTTTTTGTTTTTATTAATGAATGCACTGAAGAATTTTTAAAAATAATGATAAATACCATTAGAAATATTCTCCGAAGGCACATATTTGCGATCGAAAACACATTAAAAAGATTTGAAACCAATCAACCAATGAAATGAAAGCACTGAATTTCATTATTAATTAACGACTGTATAAATATTAATAAATAAATAAAATGAAAATGTTTTTGGTAAATAATATAAATCTCATCCTCCCGCCATGAAATAAAGTGTTCAACGTTGCGAGAAAAATAACCCTAAGATGTAATTTGAGAATAGCAAGCTCTTACAACGAGTTCATTTCCTGGTATACGCCATACCGCAGGATTCTCTATTAAATATTATACAAGAGTTCGTCGCCACGGCGGCGGTGAGTCCGTTTTATAATACTTTTACATATGCATAGTCGCCAGTTACTGCACAAAGGCCGTTGTGGAGTAAGCCCTCAAGACCACAAAAGCTCTTATTCCCGCCGGGGCGGGCGCGGCGCGAACCAGGGCCGGCGCGGGGCGGACGGTCGGGAGCTGCACTATCCCAAGTGCGACCCTGTCGTCATTTGTTTAGAGGACTAATTGAGTAGTTTTATTTGGTATATCTATATTTTTTTAGTAAATAATTAGAAAGTATAAGGGAAATTATGCGAGGTCGAAGATGTCGTTAGTTGGGGGCGGTGAAGGCGTGCCTGGCTGCTCGAAATATAATAGATCAACGCTTTTTAAACTAGCCCAGTCCCCAAGGCATTGGGAATTTACTCTGGATAGAATTCCCAGGTTATTAATAAAATACAATAAAGATAGCAGTACACAATGGAGTACTAGTGCCAACCCTCATGTACGGAAGTGAAGCTTGGAGCTGGCAAAAGAAGGATGAAAGCAGGTTAAACGCCGTAGAAATGAGATCACTAAGAAGAATGTGCGGGAAAACGTGGTATGATAGAATACCGTACGATGAAAGAAATGTAAGGCTGCATCATGGATAAAATAAAAAAGGATCCCTGAGATGGTTTGGACATATGGAACGAATGGATGAGAGTGGAATGGTTAAAAAATGTACACAAGCAGCGTGAGTGGAAAAAGAAGCCGAGGACGACCGAGGAAAACATGGCATGACCAAATTAATCAATAAAAGGCGGTCACTTTCGATGTATGAATGTAGAGGAAGCCCGAAAGGTATGCCAGGACAGAACATTATGGCGATCCATCCTCTCTGCCTACCCCTCCGGGGAAATGGCGTGATGGTTAGTTAGTTTTTTTAGTTACAATAAATAAATCATATTTTACATAATTCGTATTTTTTTCACGTTTTTTTAATTATTCTTTTGTCTATTTATGAATTTACAGTTTTGTTCACAGGATCATATTTAAAAAAATCCAACTATTAATTAAAGGAGTTCTAAAAAATTAGGTTATGTATTATAAAATCTATTTGACATTTTAGATTTATAAATAAAAAATGCAACTTTACTTTACTTATAAGCAAAGTTTAATTCATGTTTTCGTGTGTTATTTCTCGTTTTTAGTGAATTTAAGATCTTGCCTGAAATCCTTTAAATACCACATATGGTAACCAGATAAGAGTTTAAAATGTTGATTGTCGTCATTATATGCATTTACAAAGAAGTTTTATTATTTAAGCATTTTATTCTTACAATGAAATGATTTTTTATAAAAATTAAGACACCAAAATTACGTAGTTAATTTTAAATATACGCTTTTTAGCATTAAGTTTTATGAAAATTGTAAAATATTCGTACAATTTGAATTTGAAACAATTCTGATAAACAGTTACCAATACAAAGCATAAGCATTTATATTTTAACTCGTTTTCTCGTGTAACATCTGTTGGAAAAACTCCCACGTGCAAAAATACACCACTTTTTCAGCAATCCCGTTGTTCCTGAAAAACATTTTTATTATAAATATGGGACGCATTTTATAACACTGCGAAAATTTCACATTTTAAAGTACGTAAGTCTAAAAATGTCCCAACAGAGTATATTAAAAGAATATTAGAGGCATCTTCTTATATTTGCGGAGGAAATATTCTCATTACAATTGAACGTGATGTTGGACGTTTTCGGGGGTGAAATTGAATTGTGGAACCACCATTTTGTTTGCCCTCGGGCGCCGCTAACTCCAGGCCAAATAATACCTCTAATTAAGATATATTTCAATGTTCAATGCGAAAATTACAATTTAATGAAGCCTTATAAAATTACACTTTAAATGATATACGGGCAAAGCAATACTGCTTGTAACAAAAGCGTTTCTAAGAATTTATCACATTCGGTAATTAAGCATCCAGACCTATCATTAGTCTGACTTAAAAATTTAATAATTGGGTACAAATTCTTTTAATTATAAGAAACCGTTATGTGCTTTAAAAAACATAAAAATTAAGCTTAATTCGTATCGATCGAATACTTACCGGAAAAAAATCTCTTACCGGAAAAAAAACAAATAAAATTAATTGTTTTCATGAAGACGCTTTGATACTTATGATATAAATTGTGATATTATAAAATTATATCACAATTTCGTATAACTTAAATCAATAGATTACGATATTACAACACTTGACGACCTTCGTGGCTGAGTGGTAAGAGCTTTGACTGCCTAACATAATGAAATAAATATTTTTTGTGGAATTTTCGAAACTATTGAACAAAATTAAACATTTTGCTAATAAAATTAAATTTGTATTAAATGAACAAAAACAAACCATCAGACTACTCGATCCTGATACACCTCTCTGGCTTCCTCCACATTCATACAGTGGGTCGTACACGCACGTCGATTATTCCGACTTCTATTATAATATGACCGACCTTTTCTCTCTGGATCCACATCCTTTAACCATACATTTGGACATAAAATATTTCAATATTTATTCTTAAATTCATCGCACATTTCATTCAACTTTCCTTCCTCACCTCCTCGAATGTTCCAAGTACCAATGCGGCGTTCAAAACTAAATGCACAAATTTGTCAATAGTAAATACGAGTATGTATTAAAAATGCGATTGTTTTTTTTTGTTTTACACTGATTTTTTAAAATCAATTATAAAAATATATACAAATAATAGCGAACAATTTGTTTCACCTTGCGAGAGCATTCTCAAACTGTACCTTATCGTCAGGTTTAGTTTTGAGAATGCCTTCGCTAGGCGAAACAAATGTGTCACTATTATTAGTAATAAAAATATGTATAAAAAATCTTTATAATAATTCTATATAAAACAATCGCATTTTTAATACATACTCGTAATATAATATATTGGAATTTTACCGAATTAAAATGAAAACCATCAATAATATTAAATACTAAAGATTTTTGTTCCTAAAGATTGTATTTTCAGTAAGTGGTTTAACCTTGTTTTGTTTTTGGTATAACATCTTAGCTAGCCTCTTTGACATCTTATCTAGCTACACAGACTTCGGCTGAAACGTGGCTTTTCCCGCATTATTTTTTGTGGATTTCTAAAGCTTCCAAGATGAAAATAAATGGCGTATCGGACCTTTTTTCTCATTAGAGGTAGATCATTTCTAATTTATCACCTACTATCTTCTCCGAAAATTTAGTTTTTTATCCTCGTATAATGTTCTCAAGAGACATTAACTCGTGCGTATAATTATAATAAGAAGCAAAGTGCTCTTGTACAATGTTTCAACCCGAAATAATCACAATGCGTGTTAATTGTATGAAACGATTCAAGTATTTTCAGTTAACTAAAACGCTCCGAATTTCTATTATTTCAACAATGAAAACTTTATAACTCATTCTATGCGCTCTGGTGCTGTCATATACAATTTCATTACTTCAAAGTTTATGAGGCATAGAATCGGCGAAAGGTCGAAATGTGGAGCCGTATTTGTAGTAGCATTTAACGAGCATTATGTAAATATCGTAACCCTTTTCACAAAGTCGCGTATGCTCGGTTTTCTGTTTAACCGAGTCGTGACGGAAAGGAAAACGCAGTTTTTGTATGGAGTATAAAGCGTTAAATTTAAATGTTAAACATTCGAGCTCCTACGGAAGGTAATGAGATATTCCTATTCATGGTTGATACATGCAAATGACAGAAGAAACTGCCCTGCCGACATTCTATCTCTATTTTAATACGAGGCGTTAATATTCCGCTTCAAAAAATGTCCGCTCTCGAGAGATGTCGCGAATCTGATGATCGTTCATTTGTTTCTGTTATGTATCTCGGAGTCACATCAAAATACATTAAAACACGGAACAGGGGAAATGTCGCGCAATAAATAACAATAAAGCGTTGCTCTCAGTCTCACGCTTATCTAACAAACAAACGCAAAAAAATTGAAATTAATTTATATACCAATGTAGAAATGTAATTTATTTTATATTTGCCTTCTTCATTTTATCACAATATTTTTATTCACTTTTTAGAACGGATATTTTTCGGATGGCAAACATACTTCTTCTACGTTAAAATCTTGACTATACAATAAGACGAAATAATTTCTTATATTCCTATTTAATGGGGCTGGAGTTTAGTTCGGATATACGGGTTATACGAGTATACGGGTTATACGAGTATACGAGTATAAGTTGATTAAGAAGATGCAGATAATTGAAACATTTCAAAAATATTGTCTTAAATATGGTAAGGTAAGGTAATTTGGCAGTATATGGTTTAGGATGACTCGCATATCAATGTTTTGTACCAGCGGAGACGCATGTGATAACTGTGTTTTGAAGTTTATTCGTCTAATTCTAGATATTTTGTCATCTATTGGTGAGTTTCCGAAGCTTACATAGGGATAGGTAATTCAGTACGATTGTGATTCAGAAAGTACTGCCAAATTACCTTTACTGCCAAAATACCTTACTTTACCCTATACACGTATTTTAAGTATTTATAATGCAGCTTACTTTATTTGTAATAGCTTTTTTAATCTCTTAAAATTATTGTGATGTTGTCCATGGTAGAAACAAATTATTTTGTATATATAATAATTATACACAGTATATACTTATTGTATATACTATATACTACATTTTCATATATTGTATATATCTACGGGGAAACACAAAAGAGCTTAATGAAACAAAGAACTATGATAGCGTGTAGCTCAATGGCTAAACTTACGCAATAAAATTCCTTGCTATGTAAAATTAACAAAACGCCCCTTAGTCTCTTAGTGCAAACTTGAATACTCATTTTAAAGTAAGTTAATATATCTGTTCAAATCATAATAAAATATTAGTAGCCCTATTCGGTACAGCATTTTTTTATTACGTATATTATATGAGTTTCAAAATCTTTCGCCTTCGCTTTCTGCGGTAAATTTTAAAATAGTAAATATTGTAATTTTTCAATAGTAAATACAGATTTTTTGATGTTTAAATATTTTTTTCTATATTCGCCACAACTTATTGTTGCGGATTCATTGAACAATGTTTATAATTTTGTAATTAAATTTAATTGTAATTAAATTTAATTTTTGCAATGTTAAAATTAAAATACAAATATGTTTTGGACACAGAATCCCTACATCGGTGTTTTTTTAGCTTTGTATACTGATGAAGGGCTTCTGTGTCCGAAACTTGTTTGTTATTGAATTGTTTTTTTTTTTAATAAAGTATGTTTTTTTTGCAAAGTTATACACATTTTTCTACGTAAACATACATTATATTTAAATTCCCCGTTTTGAAATAATATTACTTATACATTCATTCATATCTGCCACTGCCGCAGAGTCTTAAGTCTACAACAAGTTAAAGCAGAACAAAAATAAGAAAATAATTAGAAGACAAAGAAGAAAACAAGTATTACAATACATTAAGAGTTTTCTGTGAGTAGCATCACCATCATGAAAAATGTGCGCATACAAAGCGATGCGGTTTAGAAATACTTGTATTTTTGCCCAACCAAGTGAATTAGTTCTACACGGTGGCAGGTGAAAAAATGAATGTTGCCATTGCCATAGATAATTGGGATTATTTTTTAAAGTTATTTAAAATATCGTATGTTTATCGACCACGAATCAGTTGAAAAGAAAATGAAAATCCAAATGAATGGTTCGTCTATATAATTTTCAATAATCGGTAGGTGATTGGGTATAGCTAAGGGTAATAACCGTTTTATTTGTGGTACAAAAAACGTTAGAAATTTTTCAGTACATTCTAAACCAACAGACAATATTTTGTTTCATGATCAAATATCACATAATTAAAAAAAAAACTACCAAGGCAATCCATGTCGTTACCGTTAAATATTAAAAAGCTTTCAAACTTTTTATTAATTACATGGTGGAGTTTTACATCATTATTTAAGCTTCAAAAGTTTTTTGTAATAGGAGTAAAGCTGTGTCAAGTTTATAATTGTTAATCTTGGATATTTTAAATAAAGGGTTGAGTTGTGTAATCAATGCTCGACTTCATTTATTATGCATGTTGAAATCTCGATCATGCAGCTGCAAAATATTTCTATTATTAACCGGTTGAACTTCTAGTATGGAACTCTGGTAACGTTGGTTTAGTATTATACTATTAATGAACTCTATAAAAGTTTAACGAGGTTTATTGCGTCAATGATTTCCATGCTTACATTTAAAAAATGTTCTCTCAACTCTTCTCTTTAGTTTTGTAACTTTATGTGTAGTTCAACTCAAATATACGAGTATAAGGATGCCAATGATGAAAATGTCAATTTCTGAAAATATTGTTATATTTTAATTAACAAACAAACACAAGAAGATCTATGATTGTATATTTGAGTAATTTCAAAAACCGATCATGATTTGTTTATTATTTTCGTTGGCCTAAAATGTTGTAATTTCGAAACATAACAGTAAAATAATAGTAATAACTAAAAATTGCAAGATTTTTAATTCAACAAGACTTCAATTAATGCTTTATTTTTTAATATCCGTACAGTAAATTATAAAATAACTTACATATCAGCCGTCTGTCGTCCACTGCAAGAAGTAAGCGTCTCCCAAACACGTCACTGCCCCATATCCTTTGCCAGTCTCATCCATCCAACTAGTTAAATGAAATAAACTTTATAAATTTATAATATTCATTTTTTTTTCCTTATAAATAATGAAAATAAAAATATTTAAAAAAATAATGTATGTAATAGTACAGACTTAATTAAAATCCGCTTATGTTTACTGCCTTAACCAATTTAAGTAGCTCCGTACCATCTTCTGGACCGAGGGAAGTTCTTCGGAATTGAAATAAAAAAGTATATACCATTAAGATTTTTTTAATAAAAATATTCAAAATTATTAATATTTTCCATTCTCCTCTTATTTTTATAACTATTTTGGAACACTATAACTAAACAATATTTTTATTGAAAGCTAAGGCATTAATTAACACTGTGGAATTCCATAGTAATGCGCTTTGGAAAATGAAAATAACTATTTTTATGATCCACAAAATATTAAAAAACACGATATGTTTCGGAGGATACTTCCATCTTCAGGTGTAAATATATAAAAAAAAAACTAAACAAAGGAAGACTTATATAAAAAAATGCATTTAATATTCGATACAATAAATTAAAAAAATTAAAAAATAACCTGGGCTATAAGTAGTAGTAATATTATATTATCAGTAAAAAGTTATAAATAAGATAAAACAATAATAATACATTATAATAAAATAAAATTGTAATTTGGAATAAACAAACTTTTGAAAAGACATATTTTATATAGAAATTCATAAATGAATAATTTGCATATGATTATGGATGGGAGCTTGGGAGAGTAAAAGTAGACAAAGTATTTAAGGTGAAAGGAGTAAAAGGAGGGATCTGACTTTTAATTATGTTTTTACCCAATTTCACTGACTTGTCTACTTTTAGTTTCCAAAGCTCCCATTCCCAATCATATGCAAATTGATCATTTATTAATTTTTATATAAAATATGTCTGAACAAATTCCTTTTTTTTTCCAAATTACAATTATTTTATCATTTTATTATTATGTATTATTGTTTAATATTACTAAATAGTTTTTACAGATAAAAAAATATTAATACTTACAGCAATTAGCAGAGGTTATTATTTTAAATTTAAATGTATTGTTTTTTGTATTGTATCGAATTTGAAATGCGTTTTTTATATTAGTCTTTCTTTGTTTAGTTTTAATTATATATTTACACCTGAATATATGGGGTTATCCTCCGAAACATGTCGTGTTTTTTTTTTATATTTTGTGGATTATAAACAAAGTTATTTTCAATTTCCAAAGTGTAAACAATGTTTTATTCAGACACCGCTTGACTTATGATAGATCCAAAAAATGTATATCTTTAACTTGAAGACTAAATTTGTTGTGTTCAATTAAAGTCGAGAGTGACATTTAGATGTCATTTTGGTCTGTATAATCAAAAACACATCTAAAATAATAACGGTATTTTCAAATTGAAAATATAAATTAAAACAAAGTAACGATCACTGTACAACAAAAATAAAATGGGGTACACATATAATATGTACACGGTTATATATTTCCTCCTGAGTATAACATCTCAATCATGCCATCGGTAACATTATTATAAAATTCTGGAATTTATATTTCGTATTTTTGCCGTGGTGCTGGAAAACAAATTGTCGTTTGTAGTTACATGTCGTGTAAACTTACTTTACGACAAGGCATGCGAGCAGCTTCGGCATAGACATGATACAGAGAAAAACAAGAGAAATGGAACATTTATTGCCACATTAGCTCGCGTCAGACAAATTGTTCCAACCCAGGCTGTATACCAAGTACTTTGAAGACCATTCTCAGTTTAAAGCTATTCTCCAAAGCGAATTCTTTAAGCTCAATCGCCTAGATAATATATGAACATCGCGGGTTCTTTTTTGAGTAACGTGTTTCTTTACGACTCTAAAACGAATACTTTAGAAACACACCTAATAAAATAAACTTCACTAGGGACTTGTGATTGATATAAAAAACCTTATAAACATATTGAAGTAATTTGATTTAAAATGTAAAAAAAAGTAAAATATTGTATTTTAAAATAAACAGATTATTTCATTCAGAAATACATATTAAAACTACCACATTAAAAGCCAGTGGCATCTAAAGAACCACCAAAAACACACTTGGTGTCCATCCAAGGGATTGGTGGCAAACTTTGCTCCAAACTAATCCCTTGGATTGAAATTAACAATAATGACTAAGATTTATATAAAAACGTAACTGGATTAATATTGTTTTAATGTTTTTTTTTTAATTCGATAATTCTCTAACGCTCATTATACAAATTAGGAATTCTACAGGTTAAATAACAAAAGGCTCATTACGATGGTCTAAGAGGCATTGAATGAATGAATGAAGAAATAATGATAAAAAAAGAATATGTTAGCAATGTAAATGAAACAAGTAATTGAGGTCAATAACTAGAAAAAGAGGTCTCCGAGAAAAACGTGGCACGATCCAATCAATCAAATATTAAATGTCGGCCACGTGAGATGTCGGAGAATTCGACGCGTGTACATGACACGATTTGCGAATGTTGAGAAAGTAAGAGAAAAAATGTGTCTGGAAATAACAGTGGTAGGCAGAAATAATGGACCCTCAATTATTTCTGCCTGCCTGTTCGGCGAAATGGCGTGATGGCCAGTTAGTTATTTTAAAAATCTGCAGGGTTCAAAGCCTTAACTTTCTAAACAAAAAACTCTTTGAAAAACATTTAATTAATTACTATTTATTATATTTTTGTGGGTGTAGATTTCTAGTCAAGAATCAGCTAATTTCAGAATCAAAGATGTCTTAGACTTACTAACTAACTAACTAACTAACTAACCATCACGGCGTCTCCCCGAAGGGGTAGGCAAAAATAATGGACTACCACATTTTTCTTTCCTGACATATTTCTCTCGCTTCCTCAACATTCATACATCGTGTCATGCACGCGCGTCTATTTCTCTGACTCCTCACATGGCCGACATTCAATATTTGATTTATTTGATCGTGACACGTTTTCCTTGGTCTTCCTCTATTTCTGGTTCTATTTACATCGTTAACGTATAAATTTTTTACCATTATTTCTTAATTCTTTTTTTCCATGTATCCAAACCATCTTAATGATCCTTTCATTATTTTGTTCATAACACCATCATTCGCACCGCATTCACTTCTTATATTTTCATTCGACACTCTACCATACACAGAGCATCCACACATTCGTCTAAGAGATCTCATTTCATATGCATTTATACTACTTTCATCCTTTTTGCCATTTCCATGCTTCGATCCTTATACTTATACATACATAATTATTTTACTATACTTATACTTACACATACATATTTACTTTCACACCCGTGCGAATAAGAAAAAAACAAACTAATTATTAAATTCACATATACACACGTGTATCCAATTTCTGTAACCGTAATTAAAGCTTGAATGACAGATAAGTGTGTTATAATAATAGTAAAACGTTGTGTTAGAAAAATAAGCTTTTTGTTCGGTATTGGGTTTCACATCTGACAACAATGAAAATAATTTGATCTGACGTGAAGTAAACAAAGTTATAACCGTAAACATCGCAATAATGATAATCTGATTTTCTTTACTAATATTTTTGTTTTTCTAAAATAATATCATATATAAGAAAAACATGTATTTTCTTACTTGGATACTTGTACATTAAATTTCATTTATTTTATTTTTTATTTATTTATTTCTATTAAACACAAATAAGACATAACAAACTAAAAACATTTAGGCGATTCATTTGGACACAAAACGGTGTAATAAAAATAAAATAACGATTCTTAAAGATAATATATATCAGAAGGATCCAGAATACTCGTATAGGGAAGCAGTACTCTTTCCAGAATTTGTAATGTATTTTATATGAATACGGCCTCACTGACACTAAAAATGTCTAAATCCGAGACGATTAGATTCAACGTTTGAATTGTTATTCCTACTGGCATCTCCAAAGGCAACTTGGTTCTACGTGACGGAGTAAATAACAATTGATGTTGGCGCTGTCGCAGGTAGCTATCAGGAACAAAAATACGCATTTGCTCCAGAACCTAGGGGTTCTCAATAGAGCCCCGAATCAGCTTGAAAAAATGCGTTGACATAAATCTTTCCCTCCTCAGTTGAAAGAAATTATACCCTAGCATACCCAAGAGAAATGCCGTTGGATAGAGCCAAGGATATACCTCGTACCCTCTCATGTAGAGAGTTCTCAAGAATTTCTTTTGAACCCTCTCCAACATGAGAGAATACTGAGCCTACCATCTCTCTCGAGCCTGCTTCTGACTAAGGAGTGATATAGAGTTCTAAGGACCCGGGTGTTTCTGAAAAATAGTTTGAAGAACAAAACCCAGCATCTTCAACGAAACGTCACACACCTTCTCGATCTGCGCACGAAATGTCAATCTACTTTCGTAAATAATCCCAAGATCTCTGACAGTAGATACACGTTTGAGACTTTCATTACTCATGGAATATCGATGATATGTAATGTGGTGCACCCTAGAGAATGACATTATAACAAATTTGGATATGTTAAAGTAAATCTGGTTGCGTTTGCTCCATTCAACAATCCTGTCTATATCGGATTGCAAACGCAAACAGTTTCTTAAAAATCCACATGTTGTGGATTTTTAAGAAAAGTTTTAGGTCATCTGCAAATAAAATAAATCGCGAGAAGTGTATTACCTTCGCAATATTGTTTATGAACATTGAGAAAAGAAGTGGACCTAGGTTTGAGCCTTGGGATACACCTGAATACACATAAAATGGTTGGGAATGAAATTTGCCGTAAGATACCAATTGTGTCCTCTCTTTAAGGTAACTTATAAAGAAATATACAATGCGAAAAGAAATACCTATTTCTTCTAATTTACCGAGAAGAATATTATGATTTGCGGATTTGATAGTTTTTCCCTGAACCCATATTGTTCCCTTATAATAAACGGTTCAACACCGGGTAGTATAAATTTGTGAATCATAGATTCAAATAGTTTACCCGGTGCTGGTAGAAGAGCAATCGGCCTATAATTTTCAACCAAGCCTCTAGAAGCACTCTTAAAAATGGGACATATTATAGGGATTTTCCAAGAGTGGGGAAATATACCAGAGCTTAGGGCCAAGTTAAAGATAATACTTAACGGTTCTTTTAGGAATTCTGCACAACCTCTTATGAAAACTATTGGCAGGAAATCGGAGCCTACAGAGTATGAGTTCTTCAAATTACGAATTTTTTTTTTCAACATCTGTAGAAATTACGGAATATACGAGTATGTACATTGATATTCTGCGCTTCACTGTCAGTGAGACCGGTCGCCACAACAAAATTCAGCCATGGGGGAGTTTTATTGTAAACAGATTTGAAGTGTTCAGCAAATGCACTGGTATATCAGCTCCTCAAATATGCTTATCCCCATGCACCATATTCACAGCAAAGCCATCGTCTTTGCGCAGTGTATTAATATAATTTCAAAACATCTCGGGACCACCCACGATATTACCTCCAATTTAGTATATGTTCGAAAGGCCACACGATCACTACACCTGACCAGAGTGTTTGTGAATTAGTGCTACAAGGGTATTTTTATAATTAGCATAAGTGATAATGAATACAAACGTCTGCTTTCTAGATATTTTATAATATTTCATGTATATAACATGTTTCGCTTGTCTAAAGCCTTATCAAATGCCTTGCAAAAACATTTGATAATGCCTTAGACAGGCGAATCACGTCATTCACCTAAAATATGATGAAACTTCTAGAAAACAAACGTTTTTATTCGTATTAATTATTTAATATGAAGTTTCACATCGTTGTTCAAGCATTAATAAATAAGCATAAGTGATGTTTGTTTGTTTATTTTGTAAACATTTTTGTATGTACGTTACATATGTTTTATGGTCAAATATCTGTTGTCATAGCGAGGCGAAACATATCACTCCCATAAAACATAGTATATGGTAAATAATATAAATTTGCATTATCGTATCATTGTTCAAGAATATTGGAGTTATCAAATTTTAATAACTAAATATTGAAACAATATTTATTATTTCTTAAATTGTAAAGAAATGAACTATTCATTTTAAAAGTTTTCATTGACTACCACAAGTGTTTTTTTATTATAAGTATGTTTTATACATACCAAATTTATTTAATGCAATCCGTGTATTGGTGTGATCATATATTTGATTAAAAAAATATTTGAAACAAAATAAAAACGTATATTTATTTATACTCATTATATAGATAGATTTAAAAAATAATAAAGAAATTATACAATCTGTCTGATTGGATCTGAAAATTTCATTAAAGCTTCTATATGTCTTAGAAAAATCGTGTGTTTTAAATCATTTGGACTTTTCAATGGGATTGCACTATTGCCAGAAACGACTCTTTGGCATCTTACGATTCCATTGTATCCGGAAATCCGCTCCTTCGAGCAGATCTACTAAAGGATTTTAGAAAGGAAAAGAGTATTTTCAAATAAAATCTCACTTTAAGAATCTGCTATATTGTCTTCTTAGAATAGTCATAAATCCGTAACATCAAGATCTAACATATCTTGGCATATATCACACGTATAATGTTTATATGTTTATTATATTAAATTGTAAAATTTTCATGAATTTTAAAAATATGCTCTATAGATTTAAAAATCTTAAAAACAAATCTTAGAGTAACATTTAAATGATCAAATGAAAAGATTTTTTAACTACTTCCTCTTTTGTTTTTATTTCAACAGCGACCAGTTTCGCCAGGCTCGCAGGCATCGACAGACTGGATAGACAGGACAAAAATTCTGTCGAAGGGAGCCTGGCGAAACCAGTCGCTGTCGAAATAAAGACAAAAGTACAAGTTGTTAAAAATCATTGTTTTATTTAATTACGATTTAAAATAAACTCCCGTCTAGATGTTTCAGTAAAATCATTCGAATTATTTAAATAATCCATTAGTTAAGTAACTTTCTAACCTTCTCCAACTGATATTGGAAGAAAAAAAGGAAAATTGAGGGACACCGAGGGCCCGGTAGGAGACAAATATCCTGGCTGCGAAACGTGAGGGAGTGGACCAGCATCCGAAGTGTGAAGGAGCTGTTCCGAGCGGCGCAGGACAGGGACAGGTTCGCCGAGGTGATCGCCAACGTTGGGGAGACCCGACAGGGCACTTGAAGAAGAAGAAGTTATAATATGATATTATGTTTCTGAGCATAATTGTAACATCAATATTATATCTTTTTGGTATTTGCTTTTCTTAACTATATAATCTTAACTATTAATATAACGATAACCCTAAAATTATCTTAACCGGATGAGAAAACACAAACAACAACAAAAAATGAAATGATAAAACAATTTAATACAAAATTAACAATTGAATTGCTTTATTTAAATATTTTATTAATTGAACAAATATTTTTGTTTATGAAAAGTTTATTGCGCAAAATATTTATAATAATCATAATTTACTTTGTAATTAATGAATTGCCGGTGTTTTTTTATTGTTACAATCTGATTAAAAACATCGCATATAAAGTTGGTTTATTAACATTCGATGAACTGTACTTAAACCATCCTTTACCCAAGGTACTGGAGTAACCAATAAAAAATGTGTATTTAATTTATAAAAGCAAAATTTACAAGAATGTTGATGAATGAAATTGTGAAATAATGAAACAAAGTGTCGTCTCCCCGAAGGGAAAGGCAAAAAAAAATAAACCGCCACACTGTTCCTGATATGCATCTCTCGATTCCTCAACATTTATAACTCGTGACATGCACTCACGTCCATTTCCCTGATTTCACATGTGACCGATTTTTTAAATTTGATTGATCACTTAATTAAACGTCGAATTAATTGTAATAATAGATCTATAAAATAAATACATGAACTCGCGCGTCACTACTCACTCGGTATCCATCATTCTCGCGTGTAAATGCAGGAACCAGATGTATGTAGGTATAAGGTATATGTGCGTATGGCATGTACCTAAATAACATGAATAAAAGAGTTATAAATTCGTTTTTAATCTTCTGAATGTCGGGGTTACGATTATGATAACGGAATTCGAGTCGGTACAGTTTCACTTGCGTAACAATGTTTAAAACATCTCTCAAAATTGATACAGCACACTTTTACGACTGCGTCCCGGCAAATTGTAATATTACGCCAAACGAAAGAATATTAAAGTGGTACATTTTATTTTATGGGATCAAACGATCCAACCGGATGAGAGAAGCTGTTGTATTAACAATATTCTGGAAGTTATTGCATCCAAGTTACACGAGTTGTTCAGTGAATTAAAAACTTTGTTAATATTTGTCTCTTTCATTTAATCGTGTTTGTAAAGGAAATTATCAGTTTGTCGTAATTACATTAAATAATACAAGCTTTGAAATTTATTTCCTTGTTGTTATTTGCCTCCCTGTTACGAGTTCATTGCCTGAGGAACATCAATAAATTGGAGTTTAACTGTCATATACATATCGACATCTCTTACTCGGTTACTTAAAAGTGAAACAGGGAAGCTATATAATATTATATTATTTTTTCAAAAAGTTGTGAAATAGCAAAATAAGGTAAAACAATGTTTGAAGATTTTTTAAATTAATTTTTACGCTTTCAAGTTAATTTTCTCAAAATATTTTTAAGATGTTACCTACCTTAAAAAAAATAACCAAAATAATTTAAACACTTTACTATAAATTGATTATTTATAAAACAATGATGAATAACTCCATACTAAATACTTAGTTAAACGTCTGTTATCTAGAGTTTTATGGTATGTAAAAATTTAATCAAAATTATTTTTAGTTTACTCTATTGAAAAATTCTTTTTAGCAACCTTTGTAAAAATAACTTTTATAATTTAATATTTGTTGTAAATGTATACTTACACTTGTATACGAATACTGGATTTCACCCACCGTGGGTTATCAATTCATGATTAAATTGTATCTCAATAGAGACGAAGATGCAAATTGGAAACTGAATATGGTTGATCAAGGTGTTTACTTGACTTATGACCTATCATAAAGAAAGGTGGAATGGGGAATGTTGTAATTACATAAAGCGTGCGCTTAACCCAACCAATGACAGGTCATAAGTCCTGTAAACACCTTGATCAACCATATTCAGTTTCCAATTTGCATCTTCGTCTCTATTGAGATACAATTAAATCATGAATTTATAATTTAATGTCAGTTAAAACAGTCTGAAAATAAAGCTTCATTTGGAAAAAATATATTAAAAAATTTAAGCAATTTAAAATGAACTTGATCTATGAAACTGCAAACATGCAAATTTAAAGCATTTTGGAAGCCAAAAATTTTATCTGCAGACCAATAAAACGGCTCCACACTAACCGATTTACATGTTCCTGGAGTCATATTTTGGGGGCGTTTTCATCTGCAGTACCGACCAAAACACTGACTTGGAACCAAACCAGAGGCATTTCCCAAGTTTCCCGCTATGAGCGTAATTCTATTAGTGTATGAGCGTATTCTTGAAATCGATTTCAAATGATGAATACCCATGTTTTTTTAATTACTTGCACAATTATGTTGATGATTTTTAAAAAAATCACACCACAGAGTACAAATGAGATAAAAAAAATCCACTTTTCACGGGCTTGATTCTAACTATATACGTTATTATTTTTTGGTTTTGAATATCGAAAAAATATTTAAAAAACACGACATGTTTCAGAGGATACGAAATTGAAAATAACATTGTTTAATCCAATTCAGTTTGGATTAAACAAAGTTATTTTCAAATTCCTAAGTAAATTAATAAATGATTAATTTGCAAATGATTGGGAATGGGAGCTTGGGAGACTAAAAGTAGACAAAGTATTTAAGGAGAAACGAGTAAAAGGAGGAATCTGATTATTAATTATGTATCTAATTTTAAATGTGTTTTTTTTATATTAGTTTTTCTTTGTTTAGTTTTTATTATATATTTACACCTGAAGAGTGAGGTATCCTCCGAAACATGTCGTGTTTTTAATATTTTGTGGATTAAACAAAGTTATTTTCAATTTAAGTATATTACTATGGAATTCCACAGTGTTAATGCCTTATCTTACAATAAGTTACTAAATTTATACGAATGGAAGACGTCTGTTTTCTAGTTTCATTTTATTTAATGGGAATGACAGGTTTTGTCTTGTAAAAGCATTATTACATGACATTTGTGAATAAAAAAGTGGTACTCAAATTTTAATCCACAATACAAGGTAAGGTTTTTTTTTTCAAATTTTGATTTTTTGGAAATACGTATTTTTAATTACTTAATTAATAGTAGTATAGATTTAATCCCTCGTTTTTTGTTAATCGTAGATTATTATTTAAGAACATATTTGTATATAATAATGCTAATTTGGCCAACGGGAAATTCATTATCTATAAAACGGATCAAGAGAAAACCGGAATCGTTTGTTCTTCATAAATAAAATACGCGGGATATGGGGTTCATTTAGGGGTAAAATGTCTCAATTACGACCTGAAAAGCCATAATAATTGCTCTACCACATTTCTGATAATGTACGATGGATGTCGCCAAGCAAAATGCGACCTAATGGCACCTGTAATTTGGGGTTGAAATGTTATCAGACTGGTAATAGCCTTAAGCGCCATACTCGTTTGTACTCAGATACGGCGAAAAACGTGTTTCGGGGGGAAATTTGCAATTTCGTTGAGCCACGGAAGGTACCAACGTAAAAAATTAAAAGAGCATCCAAAGTAAACATTAACCCAAATAAATTGTGTTTACTTCAAAAATTCACAAGAAAATTAATATACTCGTACAGTAATATTTCAGTTTTAAACTGTTTAGTGCTTTATTAAAATGTAACGCAAATAAATGAAAAATATGAATTATAATATAATAAAATCTATTTTTTTATACAGTATTTAAAAAAAACATTTTATTACTTTATTCGCTTTACGGGAAATAAGTATGGTTGCCAAATTAAGAGATTAGTACCTACTTTGGCCTATGTAGGATCTAAAAAATATTTTCATGTTAAGATTGGAGGTAGAAGAAGAAAGTACAATAAGTGGAGTAGAAATGGATAACTAAGACCTGGATGGTGGTCCATGTGACAGAATGCTTAACTCTTGACCCAGAGGACTTGAATTCAAGCCTGAACACGAACTGTTCTCTTCTTCAAATAAATTAGCTGTTTTTGCTCACATTACAACTATAATATAATAAATTATAATATGTTTGATCATCAGTGCCAAAAACTAATACTAGCAATCCTTAAGTTCTTGATATTTTTTATAGAAAAAATAAATTTAAGAAATTACTAACTTAACTAACTTACGCCGTCTCCCAAAGGGGTAGGCAGAAATAATGGAATTCTACATTTTAACCGATGCGGTACTCCATCCTTCTCTTTTTGCCCCCGCAGGAGAGGCGGTGTGATGGATTGCGAACCTCATCGCCAATATGTAATATTCCAATAAAAGAAATAAAAATATATAAAATTCGAAAAACAAATCTATGATTATAGAAGAAATGTAATGGTAATTTCGTTCTCATCAACTTAAAGGACAGGTAATAAGATGGTTTGAACATATGAGATGAACGAGTGAGAAAAAAAAGTTGTATCAGGGCAGGTTGAATGGAAAAAACCGTCGAAACTCGAAGAAAACATGGCACGACTAAATCAATCAATTTTTAAAAGACCGCCTATGGGCCGAATATGTAAGTCAAAAAATAAAAAATATAAATCAACTAGTGTGTGTCACGATGCATAAATACATAAAAAAAACTCAAATGCAGCTGGCGAGGGTTGAGCTTTATCTTCTGAGAAAACGCCGAAATGTCATACTGCAGAGTAACTACGAATTTCACTGTTGAAAGATGGAGTACCGTATCGGTTAAAATGTGGCAGTCCATTCTTTCTGCCTACTCTTTCGGTGAGACGACGTGATGGTTAGTTAGTTAGTTTTATATCTTTATAGGTTTATTACTGAAAAGTTTTAATTTTCTAAGTAAAAAAAACATATCGTATGTGCCTATTTTGAACATGAATTAAAACTAAATATTAACCGTAGAGTAAAGCATCTCGTATCGTAGAACTTTCAGAATTTATTTACAACTCCATCTTTATGACATTAAACGTTATTTTGTGCAATGTAGCAAATGGCTAGATTTTTTAGAAACATATTTATAAATCAAATTTATACTATACCGAAAGTCAGCTTCCATAGCTGTGTCTTCAATAATAATGAATTTATTCGTATTTGGGAAGAATCGTTTTTATATAATAAGGCTTAATTAATTGTTTTAGCCACTTTTCAAGGTTTTAGAAGTAATGAAGACAAAATTCTGAAACCAATCTTATTCTGAAACCGTTTTTGATGCTACGCTATTGAGCAGGTTGAATTTTTTAAATTTAAATATTATTGTTAGAGAGACATTAATACCTGATGCACTATTTTGTTTCTCTTCTCTTCTCTTATAAGCCGTTTGTCGTCCACTGCTGGACGTAGGGCTCTTCCAAAGCAGGTCAGTGGCCCCTTTCATTGCCACTCTCATCCGTCCATTTTTACAGCAAATAAATGTACTGATGACATTTTCCTTTCCTCGTAGGACTTAAATATTTCGTCATGTATATTCAAATTCTGAAAACCAGACAAACTGCTTTATTTGTAATACTTATTTAAGTATAACTCAGAAATCATAGATCCTAAAACCGTAAAAATACAATATTAGCAACCACCGAATGGTGCAATCTAAACAAGCCGACCATTTTGCATTAAATTAAATTAGAATAACACTTTTAACACACAGATAAAAAAATACTAATAAATATACTAAATATAAGGTGCTACTTAAATTATTATACAATATTTAACAAGTAAAACTCACCATAACACGGGATCTTTATGAAAAATCGTTAAAAATCAGACAAAAAAACTGTCACTTTCTCTCGTTTCATGTTTCAACGCGTTCTTTTACGGATGTGCGCCCTGAAGTTAGTAGCGTGTTTGGTAATTTATTGAATAGTTACATATTTTATTAATAGATGGTAGTATTGGTTGCAAAATAATCGAGGGGTGTTGTTTACTTTATTCCTCGTGTAAACTTGAATGTCTTTCTTTTATAATATCTTGGTTTTAATTATTCAAGGTGGTGTGAACTACAAGTTTTGTGAAAGTAATTATGTGTACGATTTAATCTTAGTGTATCAAATGATAAAACTTGAGCTAGACGAATCATGTTATTCCCATAAAATACAATCAATCTACTTGAAAACAGTTTTACACCGCTGTTCAAAATCAATTAACGAATAAAAATATTTCATTATCTATTATAACATCACTTATGTCATTATTTTATAATGAACAATTTCATAACTTGGGTTGAGGTTTATCCACTGCTTTGTTTATTTGTAATGAGCAGGAAAAATCTTTTCTATATTCACTATCACTTTGTGTTGTGAATTCAAAATTGAATAATCTTTTAAAATTTGTGACACAAAACTTTATTAAAATTTAAAACGAAAACAAACATGTTTCAGGACATAGAAACCCTTATTAGTGTAGATATTATTAGTTACATCTATATATTTTTTTTAATTCATGAATGTGGTCAGTTTTGACAGATGTTAAAATGAATTTTTCGAACGTTTAATGCATTTGTTGTAACAATTTTTTTGAGTAAATCTAAAGTAATATTTAAAAGTTCTTATTGGGGTCCAGGGATTAATCTTGCGACAAAAAAAATCAATGAATTATTGGACTTGAAGTTAAACTTATTCGATTATTTAGGATATTTTCGTTATTTTTAATTGTTTTTTATGGTAATTATCAAGGTCAATTTACGTTATACGAGTATTTCTCTGATATTATTAACGTGTAATATTTCTACTTCTTTATCTTTATTAAACGAATGATCTTATTCAATAAAATGGTTGGTAATTCAGAAAAGAAATCAAATGATTTTACTGAAATCTCTTGATGGAAGTTCATTTTAAATAATAATTAAATAAAACGATGTTTTTTAACTACTTCCACTTTTGTCTTTATTTAGTCGCTGTCTAAATAAAGACAAAAGTGGAAGTAGTTAAAAAAACATCGTTTTATTTAATTATTATAGAAAAGAAATCGTTAAAAGTTATCATTAATAGTAATGATAACTTTTAACGATTTCTTTTCTATAATAATTAAATAAAACGATGTTTTTTTAACTACTTCCACTTTTGTCTTTATTTAGACAGCGACTAAATAAAGACAAAAGTGGAAGTAGTTAAAAAACATCGTTTTATTTAATTATTATTTAGTACATTTCTTTTTTTGATTTTAATTTTAATATAGTGTTACGTTACTACATTTTAAAGATTATTAAATAATAAAAAATGTATCTACTTTCGGAAACAAAAAACCAAGAGTAATTAAAAAATATATTGTAATACTTAGGTATACGAGTACATAATGAACACATAACTTTTTGATATTCTTTCCGTATCCTTAGGTATTTATCTTCATTAGATAATCAAGCTTTAACTCAACTAATTAAATCATCCAACTTCATTCATTTCAGTGTTAATTTTAAAAACAACTTTTTTTTTAATCAGCAGTGGACAAAAAAAGGACTCTAAATCTACATTCGTATTCAAATCAACAAAACAATTTAATTTACTAATTGCAAAATTATTACGGAAGTGTGTGACTTAGTGTATAAATATAAACAGAATGATAGTGAATAGCTTTAAACAGCATCGGAAAAAATAATGGAGGTTCGTTTTATACGTTATAATATCGATAGTGGCAAAATAATAATAAAAAACTATATTGCAATACTACTATAAAAGTATTATAAATGTAAGTAATACGCAATTTCCTCTACTGGTTCTATTTTTTAATTTTATGTTTATTTCATTTATTAAACAATTTGTGTTCAATTTGTTTTTCGTATTCAAATACCTGCCGTTGGCAATTTCTAATCAAAATATTGGTCTCTGGTAAAGGGCCGAATCGTTTATGACATGATGTTGTACCCGCGTTTGAAAAATATTGATCAAAGGTTATAAATATGAAAAAAATATTCTGAGAGAATTCTTTGAAACCATTGGAATATTTTATTTCATACCATCACAATAGAAACGGGTAAAAAAATAAACGAAAGCAATAATAGAGGGATGAATTAAAATAAACAGCAAATATTATATTATATATTGTTTTTGTTCATTTAGGCATTTACACGTACATCGTTTTAAAATGTTTTTTCATTTCTTTTTAGGAATAACAATGTATTATAATTTTCACAACACATTTTTTTTAATCATTTACTCTTAAGCTTTACATCAATAAATGAAATTGGCGGGAAAGATTTTGATCGTAATATTTGACAACATCAGTTGTAAAGAATACTTGTATCGGACGTACGGGGGCGATTAAAACTTCCTGATATTATCACTTAATTTCATCTATCTATTTGTGTTTGTGCGGCGTTGGAATCGTGGGCTGAATTAGGTAACGGGCGGAGAGAGGGGACTGCGCTGAAAGTCTGCTACCTAGGACGCCGAGGCCAGCAAGCTGTGTGCGAGCGAGAGAGGGCACACAGGGGTCCGCGGCGTCCATTTTGGCCAGTCCCACAATTCTCCCCGTACATTTTTTGCTCCCGGTTTTAACGTCGCAACTTTGTGTATTTAGAGTATAAGTCCTCTTTTTTGTATTTTTCTTGTATAATTGATCATAAGGAATAAACGAGGCGGTCGGGACGGAGTGAAGTGTGAACGGTCGAAGCGTGGGGTGGCGAAAACAGTGGGAGGCCTCGCGGCCGGCAGGTAGCTTTGAGAAAGTGCCGCCAGGTGGCACTGCTACCGGGACCGCCGCCGGCAAATCGTATAAATAGGTGGGCCCTGGGCAGAGCAAATCAGTGCATGCCTAGAGCCTGCCAAGAGCATCAGTTGAAAATAGCCTTTATAAAGGCTGAGCCCTCGCACACCCCACTTCGCATCACGCTTCACTCTCTACCGATCGCCGACTAAATATAACTTGCTTATTATTTTTTCGCCCGCTTTCGGTACGAGAGTTAAGTAGCATCACGCCCCTTTCCCCGTGGACTACATCGGAGACGAGCAGCAGTCGGCGCCACAAATAAAAAATTACAGGGACGTCCAGTGCGTCCCGTACATGGTCCTTCGAGCCGGATCAGTCTCATCTCCGATGTCGCCTTCACTCCGCTCCGGGAAGGAAGCCTCCAGTGGGCCCGCTGGACCTTCCACCACCACAGCCGGAGGGAATGCACCGCCTTCCACCCACTTCGCTGCCGCCCCGGGCCTAGCGCCCCCGGCAGCCCCTCTCACCGCAGCCGAGCAGCCTGCGCCCGCCGTTCGTGTGCCTTCCGGGGACCAGACGACCGCCGAGTGGCTGCAGACATGTTCATCTGCGCCCGCCGACAGCGGGGCTTCCGCAACAGCCGACCTCACCACGCCGTGTCCGAGCAGGAGCACGGACACCGAGGATGAGGACCAGCCGTCTTCGATCTCTACCCAGGACACCGTCCGCCTGCTCCGCAAGGAGCTGCGGAGGCGCGAGCGGGAGGTCGAGAGATACGCTGCACAGATGGAAGATCTTCAGGCTTCACTGCGTGCACTCACAGGACGAGCGCCGCCAGCAGGAATGACCGCTCCCGGCCCAGGCGGGCCGGCACAAGCAGGTCAACCGCGGCAGGATCCAACGCCGTTCATGCCCGGACAGCAGACCCGGGCCAGCGCGCCGGCGCCCGGCCGAGACGGCCCGGCCCACACCGGCGCGCAGTGGAGGCATGGCGACCCCACATCACAGGAGGACAGGGCGCAGTACCACGATGACGCACCCGTGCCCGGCGCACCAAGCCTGGCGCCAGGTGCGCAGTGGGAACAAGCAGATCCTACTCCGAGCGGCTGGGCGCGGCCTTACGACCCGCGTTCAGCCCCCGAACGAGCGCTGCCACTGGGGATGACACCATCCGGTTACAACGGACCGGCACAGGCGTGTCAACCGCGGCAGGTGCCGCCAGCACTCACCCACCAGGAGCCCGGACATCAGCACCATGCAGACGCGTCAGGCGCGCATTGGAGCAGAACGGATCCGACTCCGAGCAGCAGGGTCCCATCATACGACCCCTATGCTGCTGAGCGCAGGATGCAGGACCACAGCAGCGCGCCCGCGCCCGGCCCGAGGGCCCCGGCGCCGGCCGACACGCGGTGGGGACCCACGCAGCCTGTGCAGAGCGGCGAGGAGCGGAGCAGCCACGGGCGCTCCGCCAATCGAGAGGAGCCGCACTACAACGCCGCGCCCGGCCTACAAGGCCCGGCGCCGGACAACACACGCGGGTACGCGGCCGGCACACACGCCCCGCCACCCCGCATGGACGGAGCGCCGATGCAGGCGCTTTGGCCCCCAGTGAGCGGTGGAACGGACGAGTCACTCGCCCGCCTGACCGCCTTGATGGAGAGGGCTGAAGCCAGGAGCCTCAACGATGGCCCCTCCCACTCAACTGAACAGGGGAACCAAATGACGGCCTTCCTCGCCAGACAGTCCATGGCAAAGGACCTTCCCAACTTCGCCGGCGACCCCCTGGACTGGCCGGGCTGGCAGGCCCAATTCTGGTCGTCTACCACCACCTGCAAGATGACCAAGGCGGAGAACCTGATGCGACTTCAGCGCGTACTCGTCGGGAAGGCGCGGGGAGCAGTAGCAAGCCTTCTTTTGGACCCGGAGCACGTCCCGGAAATCCTCGAGGTCCTGGAACGTCGCTTCGGTGACGTCCACTCGATTGCGACACTGACCCTAGAGAGGGTTAGGAAACTCCCCGACCTCCCGGACAACGCAACGAACGAACAGTTCTTCGATTTTAGTGCGGCGATCCAAAATCTAGTGGCCCAACTAAATCTCATGCCCTCGGATTACTTGGCGAACCCGGCGCTGTTGTGTGACGTAACTGCAAAGTTACCTTTCTTTCTGCGGGTGAATTGGGCGCAGACTGCAACCGAGTCAACCATCACCGAGTTCTCGAAGTTCCTCCGGAACATCATGGACCGGATGCCTCGTTTCGGTTGCTCGCTGAGATCAGGAAGGGCCGCGACGGGACGCGAGAGGCGCGACTTCAAGGCCACAGTGCACGCGACAGCGTACGAAGCAAAAGAATGCGCCGCGCCCGCGCGCGACACCGTGAGTGCCCCGCCGCGTAAACGCCCCAGTGAATTAAGTGACAATAAAAGTGTAAGAAACGCTTGTGCGATCTGCCAATCACATAAACATAAGTTGAAAAAGTGCCCCGAGTTTACGAAAAGTGATCCGAAACGGCGCTGGGTGCTCGTTCGAGCGGCCGGCGCCTGTGTTGTTTGTTTGGCCTTACACAAAGGTCAGTGTGTGCAAGGACCGTGCAACATCGAGGGATGCGGCGGAGATCACCACGAACTCCTACATAGGACGCAAGCGGTGACGTGCATGCACGTCTCGCGGCCCGACCCAGATGTCTACCTCAAAGTTGCGGAGGTAACGGTGACCGGACCTAGAGGTGCAGCCCCAGTGCACGCTCTCCTCGATGAGGGGTCGACGGTCACCTTAATCGACGCCAGAACGGCAAGAGACGTCGGCGCCACGGGACCGAAGTACGAACTCCGCCTACACGGAGCACTCGGAGCGTGCGCAAAGGACTCTCACTCCCGGCGAGTATCGATATCCCTCCTTAACTCGGAGGGACAAAAGTACACCGTGGAGGCATACACGGTGGAGGGTCTAGACCTCCCACTACAGCCGCTACCCGACGGGCGACGCGTACGACCGGTCATACTGATCGGGAATGATAACGCGCACCTAATAGTGTCACGGGAGGTCTCTGAGAAAGCGGACCTCCCCCTCATGTCCCGAACGGCCCTCGGCTGGTTAGCCAGCGGGAAGATACTTCACGCAACAACCTTGGCGCTACGATCCGAGGACCGGCAGGACACCCGACTAGACGAGCTGCTCCGCTACAATTTCGCGGTCGATTCCCTCGGAGTAACGGCCGCGGAACGCATCAACGCAGACGATCAGAGAGCGGAGCAGCTGATGGAGCAGACCACTCGGAGACTGGCGGACGGCAGCTGGGAGACGGGCCTATTATGGAAGGAAGACTCCTCCCTGCTCCCGGACAATCGTGCGTGTGCGAGGAGGAGGCTACTCACGCTTGAGAAGAAACTGCAGAGGGACCCGCCACTAGCTGCCCAATACACAGAGAAAATGGAGCTCCTGCTTAGCAAGGGTTACGCTAGGCAGTTGAGCGAAGCGGAGGCCGCTGCACCAGCACCACGAAGATGGTACCTGCCCCACTTCTCCATATCAAACCCGAATAAGCCAGGGAAGTTCCGAGTGGTCTTCGACGCCGCCAGCCGCTGCCGAGGGACCTCGCTGAACGACCGTCTGCTGACCGGCCCCGACTTGCTGACATCTCTGCTCGGGAACCTCATCCGCTTCCGCGAGGGCAAGGTGGCTCTCGCGGCTGACATTAAGGAGATGTTCCTGCGCATCAAGATTCGCCCGGCCGACTGGCCCTCGCAGACGTACCTATGGCGCCCGAATGCGCAGTCGGAGCCCGCCGCCTACGTCCTCACGTCCGTGATGTTTGGAGCGACTTGCTCCCCGAGCAGCGCGCACTTTGTGCGCAACAAGGCGGCGGAGGCTTGTGCGCTGAAGTTCCCCGAGGCAGCCATCGCGATCAGAACCAAGTTCTACATGGACGACTATCTGGACGCGGTGGACACCCCGGAGGAGGCCGCCACGCTCGTCCGAGACATCCGAGACGCCTTGGCAGCCAGCGGTTTCGAACTGACAAACTGGGCGACCAACGAACCCGCGTCCATCCAGAGTGTGCCCATCGACGCCAGAGCCAAGACGGCTGTAACCATCGACGGAGGCGAGGAGACAGAGAAGATCCTGGGACTGGAGTGGAGTCCGGCCGCCGACCAGTTCCGGTTCAACTTTAGGAGGACCGAGGACGTGGCGGCCCGACCCACCAAGCGACAGCTGCTGAGCGCCGTCATGAGAATTTTCGATCCGGTGGGCTTCATCACCTGCCTGACGATCCGATCGAAGATCCTCCTACAGGCCGTCTGGCGGTCGGGCATCGAGTGGGACGAGGTCATCCAACCGGCGCAGGCCAAGAAGTGGCAGGAATGGTTGGAGCTCGCGAGCCACATCGATGTTAAGATCCCGCGTTGCACGGCCGGGAGAAGCGGCGGCGACGTCACACTGCACGTCTTCTGCGACGCGTCCGAGCTGGCGTGTTGCACCGTGGCTTACATAGTCGGGGGAAAGGACGTCTACTTCATTGCCGCGAAAACAAAGGTGGCACCCCTCAAGCCTCTGTCCGTCCCCCGAATGGAGCTGCAAGCCGCCCTGATGGCAGCCCGCCTGGCCGCCACCATACGAAAAGAGACGCAACTACACATAATCAAGACGACTTACTGGACGGACTCCTCCACGGTCCTATGCTGGATCCGGACGGACCCGCGCAGTTACTCCGCCTTCGTCGCCAACCGCCTTGGCGAAATCGACGAGTTGTCATCTGCCTCGGACTGGAAGTGGGTGCCCACCAAACTCAACCCCGCTGACGCCGGGACCAGGGACGGCGAGGCGCCGGATCTCACACCCGCTGGGAAATGGTTCGGCGGCCCCGCATTTCTGAGGGCACCGGAGACCGAATGGCCACGTGAGAGGGCGCTCCAGCCCCAGCCCGATGACCTAGAGTTGCGACCGCAATTCGTCGGGACACTTACACAACTCGACGAAGGAGGATTACCTGACGTCACACGGTTCTCATCCTGGAGCCGTCTGACCCGCGCCACGGCGTGGGTCCTGCGATTCATCCGCCGATGCCGCGAGGGAGCAGCAAGACGGGAACCAGAGGGGACGCTCCGCGCCGAGGAGGTCCGCGAGGCCGAGAAGAGGCTGACACAGGCCTCGCAATCCCGATCCTTCCGCAGCATGCGCTCGAGCCGACTAGCCCCTCTCGCGCCGTTTCAGGACCGAGAGGGCCTATGGCGCGCTGACAGCCGCCTGAGGAAACTCCGCGGAGTGTCGGGCGACACGCGCTCGCCGATAATCCTCGACGGGGACGACCCATACACCCGTCTCCTGCTCAACCACATCCACCACAAAGGACTTCACCCGGCAATAGAGACGACTGTGGCAGAGGTGCGCAGCAGCTTCCACGTGCTGAGATTGCGCACTAACTTGCGCGCCCTGCGCTTCCGCTGCCCGACGTGCCGCTTCAGACGCTGCCAGCCACTACCACCTAGAATGGCCCCCCTGCCATCGATCCGGTTGGCCGGACGCGTCCGGCCCTTCACACACTGCGGATTGGACTACTTCGGGCCGATGGAGGTTACCATCGGCCGACGGCGGGAGAAGAGGTACGGAGCGCTCTTCACGTGCCTGACGACGCGCGCCGTGCACCTTGAACTCGCCGCCTCACTGAGCGCGGACTCCGCCATCATGGCGCTCCGCCGGATGTCCGCCCGCAGGGGCCAACCCGCAACCATACTCACGGACAACGGAACCAATTTCCACGGCGCTGACAGAGAGATGAGAGAGGCCGCCACGGAGCTGTCTGCGAATGAGAAGATCGCAGAGTACCTGGCGGGGAACGAGACAGAGTGGAGATTCATCCCCCCCGGAGCCCCGCACATGGGGGGAGCATGGGAAAGGCTAGTGCGGTCGGTGAAACAAGCCCTAAAGGCGATCCTAAGGGAGCAAGCCCCTCGGGAGGAGACCTTGCTGACCGCACTTGCCGAGGTGGAACACACCATCAACAACCGCCCGCTGACCCACGTCGCCGTGGACCCGACAGAGGAGGAACCCCTGACTCCCAACCACTTCCTGATGGGGGGAGCCTCGCGACGACCGCATCTCACCATCCTCGCAAGAGGAAAGCCGGACGCCTGCCTGCGAAAGCAATGGCGCATCAGCCAACAACTCGCGGATGGATTTTGGAGACGCTGGCTAAGGGATTACGTCCCCACCATCAGTCACCGGCAGAAATGGCACCAGCAGCGACCGCCCATCAAGGGGGGACTTGGTGCTACTCGCCGACCCGTCGCTGCCAAGGAACACATGGCCCCGCGGACGCGTCGTCGAGGCCACCCCGGCAGCTGACGGCCAGACCAGAACCGTGACAATACAGACGAGCAAGGGAACATATACGCGGCCTGCAGTCCGCGTCGCTGTATTTCAGCCGGAACCAGACACGCCACTCCCGAAGGATGCTCTTCCGCCGCCGAAGACCCGTCGACGACCGACCCCCCGCCTAGGATACGCCCGAAAGTGTTAGTACGGCGCAGCCGCACGGGGGGAGTGTATCGGACGTACGGGGGCGATTAAAACTTCCTGATATTATCACTTAATTTCATCTATCTATTTGTGTTTGTGCGGCGTTGGAATCGTGGGCTGAATTAGGTAACGGGCGGAGAGAGGGGACTGCGCTGAAAGTCTGCTACCTAGGACGCCGAGGCCAGCAAGCTGTGTGCGAGCGAGAGAGGGCACACAGGGGTCCGCGGCGTCCATTTTGGCCAGTCCCACAATTCTCCCCGTACATTTTTTGCTCCCGGTTTTAACGTCGCAACTTTGTGTATTTAGAGTATAAGTCCTCTTTTTTGTATTTTTCTTGTATAATTGATCATAAGGAATAAACGAGGCGGTCGGGACGGAGTGAAGTGTGAACGGTCGAAGCGTGGGGTGGCGAAAACAGTGGGAGGCCTCGCGGCCGGCAGGTAGCTTTGAGAAAGTGCCGCCAGGTGGCACTGCTACCGGGACCGCCGCCGGCAAATCGTATAAATAGGTGGGCCCTGGGCAGAGCAAATCAGTGCATGCCTAGAGCCTGCCAAGAGCATCAGTTGAAAATAGCCTTTATAAAGGCTGAGCCCTCGCACACCCCACTTCGCATCACGCTTCACTCACTACCGATCGCCGACTAAATATAACTTGCTTATTATTTTTTCGCCCGCTTTCGGTACGAGAGTTAAGTAGCATCACGCCCCTTTCCCCGTGGACTACATCGGAGACGAGCAGCAGTCGGCGCCACAAATAAAAAATTACAGGGACGTCCAGTGCGTCCCGTACAATACTAAATTACTTGGTTTTGTGTACTCATCTTCCACACAAGATTCAAGAGTAATTTAAAGTTTTTCCATCAAACTTGAAACCCTTTCGAAACCAATTTGTAAACGGATCGTAATCTTTCCTTCGGCGGTGACAAGCTTTTATTCGTTTGACAATCAATTTTTAAAGATTTCCCAAGAAATTTAACCGTAAACTTTCTCGTTTTATCTCTCTGTTAGCTATTAAACATTTGTTACAAGATCAAATACCCAAGATCTCTTGTCTATTAGGAACATCTTATTTTAACAGTAGAATATACACGGCACACAAAATATAAATTGAACTCATTATACGTATAAGTATACTTAGATTTTTTTATTCTTTCGTATGAAGCACTTACTTTGTGTTAGAAGGGAGTTCCCACCACATACCCGAGGCTATTATAGGGCGCAGCGTCGCCCTTTCGTCAGCCTCTCATGCACTTCCTAGGCCTGTTCCCCGTCAATCCGGGATTTACATTTAATATATACTAATTGCAAGGGGATGCCAGACCGCATTTAATCTAATATTTTTTCCCCCTTCTATGTCATCATGTAAACTTACACTATGTTTCTCATAGCTAACATTTAGTGAACTTAACCTAGGTATCACAGTGAAGACTGTGTTGTGGCATTATTGAATATTATATGAAAAAACTTTTAATTTGTTTTTAAAACACTTTATTTTGATACAACCAACCGGTTTCGCTCCCACCGGAACTTCGTCTGGGTTATAAATAACATTTTCTTGCGAAAAGTGTATTTTGTAATGTCTTATTCAACCCTGACGAAGCTCCGGCAGGAGCTAAACCGGTTGGTTGTACCAAAATAAAGTGGTATAAAAACAAATTAAAAGTGTATAAATATTGTATTAAGATTTATTTATATCTGTAACACTCCATTTTAATATTAATCAGACTACCTGGGTAATAATTAAAAATTAATTTTTTGTTGATTTGAGATTTTTCGTTTTTCATTTCGGAGTTATTAATAGACCAGCTACAAGGCGACAGTCAATATCTCAATTCAAAAATAAATTCCTTTTCAGAATACAGATTGAACCAAATACAATTTTGACATAACGTTACCGAGTTTGACAGACCAATGACAAGCGGGAACAGATAAATGCTCCAACTTACAGTTTTATTTACTTCAAACTGTTGTGGTAGTTCATATTCCAATTTTAAACCACGAGCAAATTTCAGCACCCCATTATTTCATTGATAAAGCACTCTAAAATGTTTTAAATTTTAGATGTGTTATTGATAAAATCAAATTGATCACAAATTGTGAATTGAACTTTTTTACGAAAATTTCTTTAAAAATTGTTTAAAATACTAGAGAATGTTTTTATAGTTCTTTCATATATAAAAAATAAGTTATGTATTAATTGTATACATTTTTTTACGTAAAATACAAATATTTTCTTTATTAGATTTTTAAATAAAATGTGATTTTCTTTGATCTTGATTGATTGAATAAAACTAAAGATAATGACATGTTTCGCCCTTCTAAGGCATTATCAAATGTGTCATTTCCATAAAATATAATAAAACTTCTAGAAAACTGACGATTTCATTCGTATTAATTATTTAATATGGAGTTTAACATCATAGTTCAAGAAACAATAAATAGAACTAAAGATGCTTATTTTTTATTTTCATCATACTCCCTTTCACATTTTCAAAGTCAAAAACTAGTTGATTCAATAAATGTTCAATAACATTAATATATATTTAATTGTGCCAACAAATATCGAAGATATCCCACCATTAATGAAACCTTTAGCAATTCATTAAACATAGTTAACTTTTATGTTATTGGCTAACGTTCAACTTGAAACATGTTATTGTAGTCCACACAAATTAGTAAAGTTTGCTTAACATTGAACGTAAGCACAAAAGCTGTATAATTGCAAAGCTCTTCGATGAGTAAATTGTTTACCTAGTTGGTCTATTAGTCTGAATAGCAAATGCCAGCAATACACGAGCTGAGTGATTAGGGTGAACATCGATCACATAAATACATGAATATTTACATAGAGAATACACTGAACACATACATCGAGTAATAGATACGTCCATCCTTGTTATAACTGTAAGTTCACTCTAAGATGGATCATGAACGTGTAGAAGTGTGCATACGAACAGTATATTAAATCATATTTATCATTTTCAATAAATATTATACGTATGATAAACATCATTAGGATGGAAGAAAATTGAAATGTGAATAACAGTTTTCAAACACCTTCTTAGTTTAAATATATGGTCATTATTAATGTTATCTTCTTTTTGTATAAGCACTTGTGTTTAAATAACAACAACAAACCATCATGCCGTTTCCCCGTAGGGGTAGGCAGAGATAATGGACCTCAGAGACACTACTCTATCCTGGCACACCTCTCTAGCTTCCTCCACATTCATACAGCGAGTCATACACGCACGTCGATTCTTTTGACTTCTAACACGACCAACCTTTAAAATTGATTAATTTGGCCATGCCATGTTTTCCTCTGTCTGCCTCGACTCCGTACTCCATTTACATCATTAGCGTATACTTTCTTAACCATTGTTTCTCCATCCATGCGCTCCATATGTCCGAACCAACGCAGCGATCCTTTCATTATTTTGTTCATAATACCTTCTTCCGCTCTACATTCCTTTCTAATATCAGCATTTGAGATTCTACCATACGTCTTAAGGACCCCGTCTCTACCGCATTTATTCTGTCCTCATCCTTCTTCTGCTAGTTCCTTGCTTTGCTTCCATACATTAGGGTTGAGATCAGAACTCCATTGTAAACGGCCGTTTTCGCTTTCATTGATAAATTCTTGTTAAACCTTAATTCAATTAAAATGTTTTTAAAAATAAAATAAAACATATTTTCACTTAGTATAAACCACTTTATTTGAATAAGTAGCGCCAATCTGTTTCACTCTGTACCAAGCTTCCTCAGGGCTATACACAAACTGAAGTACAAAGTAGAATACAGTTTGTATATAGTCCTGAGGAAGCTCGCTACAGAGTGAACCCGATTGGCGCTACTTACTCAATTAAAATGGTTTATTCCAAGTGAAGAAGTGTTTAATTTTATTTTTAAATATGTCAAACCCCCAAGTTATGGCTATGTATCAAAGTTTAAAATGTATTTATTGATATTTTCGAAGATTTTCTGTTACATCTTTATATTAAGTATGTCCGAGATCCAGTTTCATTCGAGACTTGCCTAAGGTGACATTACCGTCAGAACACGAGTTACCGTGGCGAACCTAAAGGAGCCTGAAACAAATGCAAACACGTATTGGTAGATCCAGGAATTACTTGACAAAATCGAGTGTAATCGTAAAAAAATTGCGGGGTATCTATCAAGGCAGTACGACGCTCTGCATTTGTGGCATGGAGCAATCCATGCTGCACACAACGTGCTCTTAATGCCCTGTGACATGCACGAATGAAGTTCTGGTTCAGGCATCTGGGTGTGTGGTTCAGCTGACGGACTTCTCGGTCATCGATATATTACAGAGTTGCCATTGACACGAAGAAGAAGATTAGAGTTTAAATAATTATATAACATTAGATCAATCTGAGAAAAAATATATTAATTTAATCAAAAGATAACTTATATCTCTAATAGTAGTTCTCTCTACTCAATAACTAACTAACCATCACGTCGTTTCCCCGGAGGGGTAGGTAGAGAGGACGGACCGCCACACTATTCTATCCTGACACTCTCGCGTCTTTTCAACATTCACACATCGTGACATGCACACTCGTCGATTGTTCCTTCTTCGAACATGGCCGCCTTTTATTAATAGATTAATTTGGTCATGCAATGTCTTCCTTGGCCTTCCTCGACTTCTTTTTCCATTCATACTTCTTGTATATATCTTTTTAACTATTCTTCTTTCATCCATTCGTTACACATGTCCAAACCATCTTAGTGACCCTTTATTAATTTTATTTAGGACACATTTATCCGCCTTTCATTCCTTTCTTACTTCGTAATTCTTCTCAGGGATCTCATTTTTAATCAATAGTTCTACCAATAATGTGAAATTCAACGTGCCATGTAATCCGGGTTCTTCTGTTATTTATAAAAATTAAGTAGGTACTTAGCATGAATCATGTTGCATTTTTCGTACATGATGAAGGATATGTTTTAAACATTTATTCAAATCATAGTGTTTTTAGTCATAGAAACTGAAAAATGGTTTAACTACATTTTGATACATCCACAAAGGATTTAACGATGCCATTATTTTTATATGTTAGCCCAGTTTAACGCTAATGTTACTATTCCGTTGATTAATGTAGAGATACGTAAATCATTTTCGGTAATGTGTTCGTTTCTTTACAATTAGGAATTATGATAATTATTTTCACCGTTATTTGGAAAAAGCTTATATTTTTGGTGAAATTTTAATAATAAAACACAAAGGTTTTTTTTATGTGTGTGTAAAGTATTCGTTAATAACGCACTACGATCATGTCTATTGTAATTCAAATATTATTGTATGTTCACTAATACAATCAGATTAGATAATAGAAATCTTGATCCATTATGTCATTATATTATAGATTTAGAGATAGTTCACTGATATAAGGTCGAGCAGGTAAATTTTATTTTCATTAATAATTCATACAGCATTAGAGAAACGCGTTGTTGCCTTCTAGGTTTGATATCTTTATAATGTTGGAATCTGCCACTAAGTCGTTTCTAAAAATAAGACCATCTAAAATTATTGAAAGGATTTCATTTATTTGCGAAAACACTACCTTTCATGGCATGAAATATATAGTACAAAAGAAACAAAAGTGGTATATTCGAATGTTCTGGTGTTCGGTGATTGTCGTGTTTATTTTTGGAATGTACCGAATTCTGACGGCCTCCATCATGGCTTTGAGAGAACAGTCGATCAGCTTCACCCTGGAAACGACGTATTTGGGTTGGAACACCACGTTTCCAGCTATCACTATTTGCGAGCTACACAACAGCGAAAAAATTTGGGATATTGGAAGCACGGTTTATGGAGAGAATCGGAGTAACGAGTTTTTAGAAGAAATTGCATTTTTTGACGGCACCTGTTTTAGTTGCGCGTCCTCAACGCTAAACAGAGACATCATAAACCATAACAATCTTACCGCGATTGCTCAAGAATTCAGAGCGCCTTGCGAAGATATATTCTTGCAGTGTTCGTGGAACGGAGTGGTTTTCGACTGCTGTTCAAATTTTTTACCACTTGAAACTGAATTCGGGTTGTGCTACTCTATCAATTCGAAACACACAAGCACGCTTAAGGTGTTTGATTCCAAAAAAGCGAACCAAAAGGAAGGAACCGGAATCATACAAATCGTGGCCAAAGAAGACTACGAAGCGTACATTCATCCTCCGGAAGATGTTCCATTTATAAACGGGGATTCGGATATGAAAGCGTCCATCCTACTAGGAACACTAGCTTCGATGACTTTTTCAATAGTAGAAGTAACAAATGACCCGGATGTGGAGAAAACATTACCAGAAATAAGAATGTGCCGTTTCCCATCAGAGAAATATGAGAAA
Organism: Lepidostoma basale; assembly: GCA_022606425.2. Classification (NCBI taxonomy): domain Eukaryota; kingdom Metazoa; phylum Arthropoda; class Insecta; order Trichoptera; family Lepidostomatidae; genus Lepidostoma; species Lepidostoma basale. The sequence goes on from JAHDVF020001064.1 coordinate 460,871, forward strand.
TTAAAAGCTTACTCTATCTACAGCTATCCTAGTTGTGTCGTTCAGTGCCGTATTGACGCTCACTTAGATAAATGCAACTGCACCCACCATTTGATGCCTCGAGCTTATCAGGATAGATTCTGCGATATAACTGGACTGAAATGTCTCACGGATAATTACGGTACATTTTCCTTGTTACGCCCAGAAGGAAGTAAAACACCGGGTATCAGTTGCGACTGTCAGCCGGCTTGCAACGAGCCCGAGTACTCCCTCGTGGACTTCTACTCTCACGACTGGGAGAATATACACAACATAAGCAAGGCTGGCTTCCTCCTACGCAGTCTACCGACCCTCCGATACAACAGGAAGGTGATGAGGTCCGGGCTCGACCTGCTTGTTGCGATAGGAAATGCTTTTGGCCTTTTTTTTGGCGCATCGATCCTCAGTATCGGTGAAATATTCTATTTTTTGTTTTTTCGCAAATGGGATAGATGAATTTATTGTTTCTGGAACAATTATGTAAAACTCAATAGTATATCATTTATACGAATGTAAACGTCTGTTTTCTAGAAGTTTTATTAAATTTTATGGGAATGACATGTTTCGCCTTGCTTTGGCATTATCGAATGTCGTAGCAAGGCGAAACATGTCATTCCTATTAAATTTAACACAACTTCTAGAATACAGACCCTTTCATTCGTAGTAGGAAGAATTTAAACCTTGGCATTAACAAAATTGTATAATCTTAAACAATCCTGCTTCTTCTGCTTTATTTAGGACTGTGTCCTGTTTTTTTGGAGCCTGTTCCTGGGATGTGGATGTCCAACTGTCTCGCCATCACTTTTAACCTGTCCGGTGGTATGAGTATACTGGTATGGCTGCGTCTACAAATAATTTGTTACCTAACTTTTTTCTCGAATACCTAACGATACTTGCATCTATGAACCATATGTCACAAATGTTTTAATTTTTTAGCAATGTAACTATAATACCGACGGTTTAAGTCATTTTTTAAGCATTTCGTGACGTCATCACTTTCATTTATATTGCCAACCTTTTAATGTCAGTTTGCGATTTTTGTGTATCGAATTTGTATTCACATAATCCCGATTGTGTTAAATAAATTGATGATCTGTTCTGACAGACCGATGGTTGACTATTTATGAAAAAGCATTTACTTTTTTCTACTAAATCGCTTAATATGTTTTTTTATGGTAGTTTCTTATTAAAAATGTATTTTAAGGTTTAATTGTATCTCAATAGAGACGAAGATGTAATTTTTTTTGGAAACAGAATATGGTAGGCGAGGCGTTTACATGACTTATGACCGGTAAACGCCTCGACTACCATATTGACCTCGAATGTTTCCAAAAAAAATTACATCTTCGTCTCTATTGAGATACAATTAATCCTTAAAAAATGATTTACCCGCAATGGGTAAAAATCCAGTATTTGTCTACAAGTATTTGTACACATTAAAAAAAAAAGAATTGTTTAAAAATATTTCATTTTATATTCTATGATTTGATATTTGATATTTTATAAAAACGTATAAAAATACTCTTCAAACATGAATCTAAGCTATTGTTGAAGTATATTATTTTATTAGTAAGGTTACGTGAAGCAATAAAAAGATGCGTGTTTATTCCAATGTGTCCATTAATCAAGCTCTTTTCAACAATTTAGGGAATTCGTGTTTAAATTAGTAGTATTTGATGTTGTTAATTACTTACCTATGAACCTACATTTAAATTAAATTCTTACGTCAGTAAGAGAGAGGTCATTATAATTATGTAAACCACAAAGATAAATATGTATACAATTTAGGCTCAAACCGTGAATTGAATAAATTAAGCAGGAAGTTTTGACTGCTTTGTTAACTTTTAGTCCCTTATTTCAACGAATTGGTGTTTCCGCAGGTATGAAAATTCTCGGTGACATTTTGAATTGAAACTTTACAGTTTTACAAACACCACGAAATCTCCGGATCCCAGAGCATGTATACGTATATACTCGTATTTCAAGATTCATTATACGTATAAACTCGTATTTCAACGTTCATATTGCATGATGTTTAACGGAATAATAAGTATAATTTGGAACAAAGAGCAATTTCGGCATTAAATGTATACAACAAAATATTATTGTATTTTTTGATGTCGGAAGAATCGACGTGCGAATATGCATAGCTGTTTGAATGTGAAGGAATTCTAGAGAGGTTTGTTAGGATAGAGTATTATTATTATTATTATTTTGTTGAATCGCTCTTTACATCATGACAGCATGAGCCAAATCGATGTAAAGGATAGCTATCATAGTGATTCTCGTGACATGTGATAGGTATCTAATCTATTGCCATTTTATTGTCACGTGAATTCTACACCAGGCCAAAGACAGTATGACAATCACACTGCCCTCGCCGGGAATCGTACCCGGAACCTTCGGGGTGGCAGTCAATGCACTTACCACTCGGCCACGAAGGTCGTGGGGTGTAGTGTGGTGGTCCATTCATTCCGCCTTATTTTCCAGGGAAGTGGGGTGATGTTTTTTTTGTAAGAAATATTAATGTATGTGACTTATTTTTACAATTAATAAATAGTGTTATTTTTATGCTTGTTTTTTTTTCGCACATTCAATATAAGTCAATATGTGTTTGCCTTGACTATTATACCTTAGACATACTGTTATTTAAACTCGATCCTTCGAAGTCTATCGATTTCACAATGTGTCTCCAGGCATCTTGAGCCAGAGAACTAAGATAATCTAGTCACGTAGGAATCTAACAAACCGATACTACTCTAAGGCTGTTTTCTGTGTCCTAGAATTAGCCAAGTTATCTCAATGGGATCAACTTATCTGTGTTATCTTTATTTCACTACAGTTCTTTTGCTCAGCGTTGATTTCAGGAAAATCACATCATTTTATTGCCAATCGTATAACTAGAAATTTCATTTGATTTTAGTATTTAACATTTATTATCATATAAAGTGAGAGTAAAAATGATATGACCGTATATTTTTCATGCCCTGTATACATACATATATAATCTATCCAAAGTGTTTTTTTTTCTCTCTCTATTATGTGGATAAAAAGATACTCAAATAATGAAATGCTTTTACTACTCTCTGAATGTTGTATAATTATTGTATATCATTACTTTGACCAATTTTGAGTAATCTAGTCATGGAAATACAATAAAATATTGTATGTTAAAATAAATAAATAAAAATAAACGTTTATGAGATATAAACGGCAGATTTAAAACAAATCTAAAAAGAAAATTAACACAATTTTACTCGTTCTTATACCACTTTATTTTTTTGTTAAAATCAGGCTCATGCTTCCGTCGGAGCTTAGTCGGGGTTACAATATAAACTTAATTTTGGTAAATTTTGTAACTCTGAGGAAGTGAAGACGAATATAACCGATTTGTTTCAACAACAAAAAAGTGTAAAAATTAGTAAAAGCGTGTTAATATTTTTTTTTAATAAAACCGCACCACAAATTAAGTGCTTTATACTTGAGTATAAAAGAAATCTATTTTCGTTATCGAATCAAAATATATTTATTTTTATTAAAATCTTCTCACAACCTCCAGCACCCTAATGTTTTATGATAATTCCTCTGTTCCCTGTTTGACGACACATGGCTAGGGAAGTCTGTTCAACGGAATGTATGTTAATGTATACAGAGTTATGGGATTATAATAGAAAAGCCAGGTATGCCTTAAGATTAAAATGAATTCCGCGGAAACTCCTCGTGAAATCGCTGAACGAGTGTCTTGAATGACGCAGATTTTTCGATGTTATGATAAAATTGTTTTGAGATTGTGAATTCTTACAACAGAATTCACAAAATATTAAGGCGCGTTCACGTTATTCTACTCTTGCGTATGCGTAACATATGTAATATATTAATATTCAGACTTATCTACCTGGATAAACTTAATGTACCAAATATAACCTTCCCGACCGTAAACCTTAACATAAAATTCAATTTGTGTATACGAAATGCGTTCGTGTTAGTGTAAAAAATGTATTTTATTTTGACTTTGTGGTATTAGTAAAGTCTGAGCTTGCTCTCTTTCATGAATTATTAACATTGAATAGGACTGGCATGAGGGTGTTATATCTCTGTTGAGCCGCACACAAGCTCTTCATTTCGATTTACTATGCACGTATATATATAAAACCTATACATATCACATCACTTTATGTGCGAAATAAACCTTTGACGGTGTTAAATACCTCGTTTCTTACTTTGGAAGATTCTGAGCTCCTTAATTAGTAAGGATGCCTTGCCTTGACAGTTTAAAGAATGACGCACTTTATATCAGACTCAGAAGCCTCACACACCTCGTGTTACGCTATTTATTGTGGGAAATATGATACATATAGCATGTATTTTGTACCCGGGTAACAAGGTTACATTATATATATGAAACATACTCGTAAATGGAAAGATGCTATATGTACCTAAAACTGTTACTTTATATCTATCGTTCCCAAAAACTCCACAAAGCTTCTTGGTGTTTATCTTGACGCAAATCTGTCTCTAAAATCCCAAATTAATAACACGGTCAGCGCTAGTTTCTTCCACCTAAGACGATTAAAATCCTTCAAAAGGAGTATTCCCCATGACACTTTCAAAACTCTTGTAAATTCCTTCGTTGTGTCACGACTTGATTATTGTAATGGAATTTATGCAAACATTCCAAAACAACAAATAAACAAACTTCAATCTGCGTTCAATGCAGCAGCAAGGCTCATTAAAGGCATTCCAAAAAAGTCTCATATAACACAACATCTCAAAGAACTTCACTGGCTTAAAAGTCCAGAAAGAATCCAGTATAAACTCTGCTGGACAGTCTTCAAAGCGCTACATGGAATGGCACCAAGTTATATATATCTGAATTCTGTATAACGGACAGCCTAAATTCACGGAAATCCACACTTCGCTCGGCAAACTCCTCAGCAATAGGAAGATTAGTTGAGCCGAAGCGTTGCCCCAGTACAAATTTCGGGGATCGAGCGTTCGCGGTAGCCGGTCCATCAGCTTGGAACAATCTCCCTTCACACCTTAGATGCATAAATGATCCGACAGATTTCAGATCTAAATTGAAAACCCATCTTTTTCATATTTCATACCCAAGTTAAACATTTATACTTTGTTCTACTATACTTTTAAACCGATCGCTTTTTAAGCGGTCACATTTAGATTTTTAGATTTAAAACACGTCTTAATGCGCCCTTGAGGTGATTACATCACAAAAACGGCGCTTTAAAAGTTAGCATATTATTATTATTATTATCTGCGTTAAAGATTTAAAACCTACTCACAATATATTAAATTAAGAGAATAGTGTTTTAAAAAAATGTCAACTTTTCCGTCGGATCCATTAATACTACATTCTTCTTCTTCGATGGCCCTACAGCCCATATCGAGCCTTAGCCTCCAGTATTCTTCGTCTCCAACTCCTCCAGTCCTCCGCTTCGACCCGCCAATCTGACACTCGTAACAATTTCGCCCCATCTCTCTCAACTTTATCCTCTCATTGCAGCCTAGGTCGTCCAATTGGTCTTCTACCACCTGGGTGCCACTCCAGAAATCTTTTTGGGGTTCACGATAACGGCATCCTCTGCACGTGACCGGCCCATCTCAGTCTATTCAGTCTGACCTGGGTGGAGAGACTACTACAAATAAATACAATTGATTTAATTTTATTTCACTTTTAAAAGCGCTTTTAAAAGCACTTTTAAAATATTATTTAATTAACAAAACATCACACCGTCCCTACAAAGGGGTAGGCAAGAATAGTTCTTTCCTGACTTACTTCTTTCGTTTCCTCATACGCTTCCGCATTCGTGTATCGTATCATGCACGCACATTTACTATTTATTGATTCGATCGTGCCGCGTTTTTCTCACGTTGTCACGTAGAATCCAAATATAAGTTCAAATTAATGACAAAGTCTTTTGTTCTACGATTCTCATTACATCCCATTATCAGAAGTAAAATACCCAAGGGGATGATTTTCCTTTAAGAAAATTAAAACTCTAGATTTTAAAACTCCAATTGCCTTTAATTTTTAAGTAAAACGCCTCTTTAATATTCTTGGAAGGTTTTATAATTTGGTTTTAGAAAAATGCTGCTATATTTCCCCAATTAAAGTGGCTTCTATTTCGAGGAACAAAGAATCGGTTAATTATTAAAGGTGGAATATGGGTACAGCACGTACTCAGCTCCCCGCCTAGAGCCCTTCTCACGAACGACTAATTTCACGCATTACCAAACAATTTGTATTATGAAACATTATTTATACCTACGATCGAAAACTTTTGTTTTATTTCCACATTTTCTATATCACTGGATCCATTTAATATTCACCTCATCTCGGGAATGGCTGTGTGGAATTTCGTGATATTTATACAAATTAAAAGTTTAACAATGTACTTACCTAGAGGTTTAACAAATTTTGCCAGTAAGAATCACACCCAGTACCTATGAATTTCAAAATGTATAATCTACGCGCTATATTTTATATCTTCTTCTTCTTCTTCTCCTTATAGACCTTTGGTCTGTTCCTGAAATCAGGCCTCTCTTGGGAGGTTGACTCCCAACTATTTCTCCATCTCTTCGGCGGTCTTCCGGGGCCTTCTTCTTATATATTATATACATATGCTATTTCCTGATTAACTTCTCTAGCTTTCACATACGTTCAGACATCGTGTCATGCACGCTCGTCGATTTCTACGACCCCCTGCGTGGCCGACATTTTTACATGCTTTATTAGATCGTGCCACGTTTTCCTAGGATTTCTTCTGTTTCTTACTTCTTTCATAAAGTAAAAAATTAATTTTCCTTATTATTATTTTTCATAGTATTTTTTTTTGTATACAACATGTCGTTTGAACCCAATTACTTTATATAATTTGTTTTATTAGCTATTACACCGATTCTTATGCCATATGGTAGCTAATCTATCGCTATTTTACTGTCACGTGAATTCTACACCAGACCAAATGTAGTGTGACAATCATCATCGTGAAATAGCATCTTAACTTTTTGTAATGGTTTTTGTTTGTGATGACAATATTAAGTATACCATTCACTTTCTTGCCTGACCAAACACTTCTTTCAATAGTGCCCTCTCTAATCACCAATCCTTTATAAACGTCTTCTAATAATGGTTGAAAGCCGCTAGGGCCTATTTGTAAACAGTTTTATGCCTCTTGCGTTGTGGATTCTCAGCTGTTTATTCATCTTTTGGGGGGTCTTCCAGGTATCATTTTTTCTTTTGGTTATCCATAAGGGGAAAGTGTGGTAATTGTAAACATACTTTTTAAATTTACAAATTCATCCACTTGTTCTAGATTTTCTCTATGCCTCCGCTAATGCAACATTAACCTACAAAATGTATTAAATTGGTATGCTCAGTACATCAAAAAATACAGGATGACCCGATATAACTTATACGTTGTCATGTAACAGAAACAGAATATCCCTAGCAGAATGCAATTTGGCTCAATTCTGTGGGTAGTTTCACACAGCTAGCCCAATGCAGTCTTGAAAGTATTTACCAAGCCCATAAGTACCATAAACAATTTTTCAATATGGAAATTTATGGGGCCGTATGTATCGCCATACCAGTATTGGAATCCGTGAAGTTACTATGTGTCTCATGCCGTGATCTCATTTTATTTCGATTATAAATGTAAAATTACTCCTTAAATGGTATACTTGTTACAAATATTTTATTATAATACATTTGTATTTCCGCAGTGCTGGTGTATCAATTTGGCTGACTTACCTCTCTACACTGAAGATTGTACATAACATTGTCAAAGAATGTGATGTAGAATCTTCCTTATGAGTAAAGAACTAACAATATTAATCAAATAACATTGTTAAAAATGGTAACATTTATTAATTGGTTCGAAAAAGACGCGTTATATAAAAATATAATTACATTTGACAGCTGTCAGATGAGATCGGCCCCACATTTAATGCAACATTACGGCCTGGTAAACACTGACCTGGCTAGCCTCAAACAGTTTTCCTTTATTAAGCAACATTGGTAGTAACTGAGGCACTGGCTTCACTTATAAGGGAATCATTGATCCTTTCGGACGATACACGAACGATGTATTTTAAGAACTTATTCCACTTGTGCCTTTATTTTGACTACGACCGGTTTTGTCAGGTTCGCTGGCATCAACAGTCTGGGTCTATGGGTCTGGGACACAGTCTGTTGATGCCTAAGAGCCTGGCGAAACCGGTCGCTGTCGAAATAAAAACAGAATTGTAAGGTGTTCTTAAAAACATAGTTTTTTAAATAATTATTTCATTTAAATTCTTTGTCTTCGAAAAAACGATACATTTTTCCAAATTCTTTTTTCAAACGTCTAATTTTGAAAAAACATTGAAATAAAATGGTAATCATCTTCTTTTAGTGCCCTGTCAGATCCCCCAACATTGGATATCACTGTGGTTTATGCTTTCTCGACATAGTGATTTTCTGGGAAGTGTTACTGAAATGTTTTCCCGTTGCCTTCTCCAGAGTATGTGATAATGAATAAAACCATTAAGGTTATTTCACCCCACCCTATGTAAATTTACGTGTACATTTACCCTTTGCCTCAGCAGGTGAAAGGGTTTTGTCTTAAGAATTTAAAAATAATTCTAGGGTAACCATAAATCCTCCCTTTAAGTCTAAAATCTGACAAAAGTGTCTTATCTTTTATGCACGAGGAGAAATCTACATATTTCAATTTTAAGCTTAACAGGGAAGAGTCAAACCCTAGTCTAGATAATTCTGTTCTTTTTTAAATCATAAGGAAACCTTTTTTGTAGATTTCTTTTAATAACAGTCAGATATTTTCTATAACATCGAGCACTTTTTCAATTACTTAATAATACTATTAAACCCATCTTCGTGATATATATCGTATATTATTTTTATGTAGACCTTTGTGGCAGAGTGGCAATATCTATGACTGCCACGCCGACGGTTCCGAGTTCAGTTTCCGGCGACAGTGTGAAAAAAAAATCATGTTGTCTTTGGTCTGATAGAATTTACGTTACAATAAAAACAGCGATATACTAGCTACCTATCACATATCATGATCAATCTAAAAAGTATCCAATAATTGGGTTCAAATAACCTTTTGTATACCAAAATGTGGAAAGCAATCGGAAACTACCATATTAAACAAACAAGTGGCATCCCAAGAACCAGCAAAGATTTTTTATTTAAAGCGGACTTTTTTATTCTCCAGGTTTTCAGGCAGGATTCTTTCTGGCTGGGTCATTCGATTAATTTCTATGCCTATAAATTCACTACCACGAGGCAGGATTACCACTAGGTCCATCTCGAGGGTTAGGGGGGCACAAATAAATATCAGCGGAAACACCTGACTTATAAGCAAGGGTGGTATCCGGCATGAAGCGGCGAGGTTTTCCACGTTATCTGGACATGGTGTGCGACAACACGTGAGCATCCATTCACGGCAGCAGAGAAGGATGACTCGGACCGTGGCGGATAGGATCAGCCGAAGCAAGATCGAGCGTGATAAACGGCCTCACTTTGGGCATCGCCATTGTGCAGTGCAAGGTAACAGAAAATCTGAAATAATGAACAGATTTTATGGGCACGATGGCAAGTACCAGAAATACTTTGTTCGAGGTTATTCCATGGCGGATGTTCCTGGATGAAGCCGGATTATTACATCATGGAAAATCGCAAGTCGTCGATCCTCCAATCGATGTTGTGAAATTGACAGATGAAACAGAAATGAAGTGGGCCCGAACGGGCTGCGCAAAAGGGGCTAAGAAGAATTTGCGGCATAGGGCGCACATAGGGATGAATCTAGCGCCAAATCCGCGATGCGGGCGGGAACAGGACAGTCTAGGGTAGCACTCTGGCGGTAAAAACGGCGAACTAAGGATTTAAATTGAGTCGAGCTGAGCGGGAAATATTTATTATAGATAACCGTCGAAGAAATCGTAATAGTAACATTCCAACTAACTTCTGAGATTAAAACTAAAAAAATAACTTTTATGGCTAAATCTGGAAAAAAGTATAGATTATTTTATGAATAAATTATTATTTTTATTATATTTGTTTGAGTCACAAGTAACTTCCGAATTTTTATCACACTTATTTTTGAAAATTATATTAATCTTTTTATTAAAGGATTTATTGTATCTCAATAGAGATGAAGATAAAAATTGTTTTCTGGGAAATGGTGGCCGAGGCGGTAACAGGACTTATGACCTGTCATTGGTTGGGTTGAGCGATCGCTTTATGTTTAACAACATGCTGCGCCTATCTTCACATGTTTTAGTTCACTCTACACTAGCGCCATCTATTAAGATTGGGAAGCATTGAGCAATTATGAATTCACTATTATTAAATATAACCTTCTCCCATCTTATTGACAACTTATTTCAAATAGTTGTTAAATGTGTGACAGGCCACTAATCTATCAAATGGAAAAAACCTTGTCGGGTGACTCACTGCGAGTAAATCCAAAAAATAGATACTGTCTCCTTGAATCGGAAGTTAGTTATTACTCATCCTAATCATGTGTTACGTAAAAAAATTAATATAAAAATATATAATACTCGTATATGTATATATGTTCAAAAACCTTGATGAGTGACTCCGGCTTAAATTAATGTAAATGATAACAAGGTGATTATACGAGTACCATTTATGCAGACATACATTATGAAGGCTTTGACATTTTTATTTATTCCTGTAATATTTAGAAGCTTTATACCGATTGCTTTATAGTTTCATCTATAAATAGTGACTTTTCTATATGTCTCTGGTATCCCACTACATTGCTGCCTTTATTACATTAAACCTTTATCCTCTGAAACGATCCTGAAAATAGTTCATCTCTCGCAAAAGCTTAGGGATTTCTATGACCACATTTACCTGGAAAAGGGCCGGTGGCCTTGTCAGTCAAGAGCCAAATTAAAGCCGGATAAAGCTTGCGTTTACAGAACCGCACAATTTTGTTTTCTGACACGGCAACATTATTTTATGGCGTCATCCAACAAGATGACATTCAAACTATTATTATGAGCATATCACTTAAGTTTTATTTCATCTCATATTTGTGGTAAAAATAGCGATTTTTATGTTCATAGCAAGATTTAAACATATTTCTTCTATTACAGAAAAAATGGTCGTTCACGATGAATTTCTAGTTCCATTCAAAATACAGTGTTTCTCAAAAGTGAATCCACAATACAAAATTACGTAAAATATAGAAGAAACAACAACAAAAACATGTGTTTTCTTTCAAATTTAATACTAAAATAATAAACTAAGCGACCCTTAGTAAGATGATTACATTTTATTTCTAAATATAGAGAATATTTCAGGTTACTCAGCTTATAGCAAAAACGCTATCAATGTTACTTATTCAAGGCTCATAATACATTAAGCGATCAGGTTAAGGGGTAAATGTCACGTAATCGATCTTAATTATTGCCTTAAGTACTCGTATTTCTATAAAATTATACATTGTTTTTATCGTCATTGTTCAGATCCAATGTTGTACTTACTCAGTAAGTACATAATGCCTTAAAAATAGTATATAATGCCTTAAAACAATAGATCCGTGGGCCAACAGGATAATTGATATATGCATAGGATGTCCCAAAATTAACGCAACATTTGAATTTGCCACCTTTTGTGCAGTAAATTGTTGGCAACACTGAAAAAAAATAATTTGGTAGCTGACAGTTTAACTTTTTAGTAGTCTAACTTTTTAGTAAAAATAGAGCGTTATACGATACGTGTTCTCATTATTGAACAATATCTCAAAAATAATGAAAGTTTGGCGGCCGCAGTACGAAAATTTCATACAAAATATGGTCTGAATAATGTTCATATAATAACTTCGCCAAATGTGAATAGATTAATTTAAAAAATCAGGAAGACTGGATCAGTCGGAGACGCTAAACGCACTGGTCGTCCAAAAACAAGCCGTTCAAATGTCAATATTGAAGAAGTGTGTGAGAATGTTGGTGAAAATCCGTTTGTCTGTACTCTCTCGTTTCGGTGATCAGAATTGGCCCCCTTGATCGTGTGATTTAACACCATTAGATTTATTTTTATAGGGTAATTTGAAATCAAGGGTCAATCAACAAGCCCTCAACCATCCGTGCATCACAGGAGGAAATTAATCGTTACATCAATGAAATTCAGACACATTTATGCAAAATGGTCATGAAAATTATCTACAAAAGAGTGCGCCAACTAGCAGAGCCGTGGAGGCCATTTGCCTAATGTGTTATTTCATAAATAACCCTATACTATGTACCTTACTAACTAACTAACTAACCATCACGCCATTTCTCCGGAGGCGAAGGCAGGGAGGATGGATCGCCACAATGCTCTGTCCTGGCATACCTCTCGGGCTTCCTCTACATTCATACATCGCCATCGTACCATGCACGCACGTCGATTATTCAGACTTCGAATGTGACCGCCTTTTAGTAATTGATTAATTTGGTCATGCTATGTTTTCCTCGGTCGTCCTCGGCTTCTTTTTCCACTCACGCTGCTTGTGTACAACTTTTTTACCATTCTACTCTCATCCATTCGTTCCATATGTCCAAACCATCTCAATATGTACTTTATGATTCAATATAAAAAAAACAATCTTATGGCTAAAAACTGAGTTTTCTATTTAATTCAAATCTTGCGTAAATTCTGGGACACACTATATACTAGGAGAATATATAAATTTAAGATATATTACAAAATATCATCATGAAATCAATTCAGAAGAATAGTCTATGAGAAGTACAAAGGAAAGGAGATTATATGCGTAATCCTAAAATACGTCTTTATTACGATGCTAGCCCTCATATGTAGTCCGTATTGCGGGTTAGATATTTAAGAATAATGACCAAAATTCCGCAAATCCTACACCCTTTGGCGGGTAACTTTCTCTCTCTATGTAGGTTAGGCTATGAATAGTACAAATATCTATTGAAGAGGGCGTTTTGTGCACTTCACAATCCAATCCCTGATATAAAATACCGTGAACGAGTTTAACGGAGTTCGTTCTTTGAATCATTTGTATTGGGGGTTCGGCCGATAAAATAAGAGTTCTATGGGGAAACCTTTTTAGAGAGAATACACAAAGATAGTTCATCCACTCTAACGCCATTTTCGCGTGTGAGAGATATACGAGAAGCTAATAAAAGCCCCTTTTCCACAATAGTTTACACGCTTCGGCTAAGAATGAAAGCCACAAGTTAAATAAACCGTTTTTCTCAATATTTCAATATTGATTTAGTTACCATTACATCCATCTACTTGTTTTGTTCTGCGACTCTTAATATAGTGAAATAAAAGGACGATCGTATTTTACAACAGCATAACATAAAGGGTTTAACTATTATATTGTACTTTGTATTTAAATATGTACAAAAAGCACCACCAGAAAAACACATAAATAAAAAATGCGTAGTTAAAAAACTAACTATTATAACTAATTAACACGCCGTCTTATCGACGACGTTGCTAGAAAGAATGGACCACCACACAGTTTTTTCCTATGTTTTTTTCCTGGCATACTTCTCTCGGTTCCTTCAAGCTGACTCGGGGCTCCACTGAGAACCCCTTTGTTATAGAAAAAATAAGTTTTTTGTTCCTGATGACATCAATTGTTCTTTGCTCCGTCACGCAGTACCAACGTACCAGCCTGCCTTTGGTGATGCCAGTAAGAAAAACAATTCGGAGATTAAATTTAATCGTCTTTTATTTGGAAATTTTTAGTGTCAGCAACGCAGTGTCCATAAAAAAAATATTACAAATTCTGGAATGAGTACTGCGTCACTGACGTCAACATATTTGGGATCCTTCTGAAATCATCATCATCATCAGTCTATATCCGTTCACTCCTGGACGTAGTTCTCCTCCAGCGGACTCTTGAATGTCGTCCCTCCGCTGAAGTTGAGGACGTTCTGGGTTTCGGGTCGCAGTTCTTAGATACCAGCAAAGGAGGCGTTTTGTCTATCTATCATCAGAGCTGCGAGCGACATGGCCTGCCTAGGGCCATTTTAGCGCTGCTAATCTTCCAATGATGTCCGACACTCCTGTTCTGCCTCTAATAGTGGTGTTTCTCATCCTGTCCGCTATACTGATTCCCAACATTGCTCTTTCCACAGCTCTTTGGACAATTCTAAATTTATTTGCGCTTTTCTGAGACAATGTTATGGTTTCAAACCCATAAGATAACACCGGTAGGACGCAGCAGTCAAGCACCTTCCATTTAAGGTTGATGAGGGTTAGTGGATTTTTAAAAACATGAGGTAATTTACGGGAGGCAGCCCAACCCAAATCAATTCTTAGGTCGATTTCCGCGGTTTCATTTTCTCTTCTCAGTACTATTTTTGAGATACTCGTGTATCATCTCTTAGTTTCATATCGATATTCTTTAATTGTTTACCGTTTTGTGTCCAAATGAGTCGCGTATAAATGTTTTTTGTTTGCAATGTCTTATTTTTATACAAGAAAAATAAATAAACATTCATACATCGTGTCATGCACGCAAGTAAATTTTAAACTTTCGTATGAAGCACTTAATTTGTGTTGGGATAATACACTTTTAATAATTTGTATTAACACTTTATTTGGTAACACCAATCGGTTTCGCTCCCGCCGGAGCTTCGTCGGGGTGAGACAGTAAACTAAATATAAAATCAGAGAACAACCTATGAAAAAATAAACATAATGTGGAGTGGAGAAAGAGTGGGGGTAGGAGAAAGTGGGCGCGGGGACGAATAGACTGTTAAGACGGTGAGTCATGCTCCTTAGGGAAAAATTATGGTGAATTTCTAATTCCGATTTTAGTGGCGGGCAGGGGAGTGCAATTTTTTATTTTTATGGGTATATTTAACATTATTTTCAATGGGGAACATTGCTAGAATGGGACTATGGGAAAGATTAGTTTGATAATTAATTAAGGGAAGATTATTGTTAAGGGCTTTCTTAATTTCTAATGCTTCCAAATTATCTAATTTTAGACCCGGGGAATTCTCGTGAAGCATTTTCAGGCCAGAATCTTTAAGATATGTGTGGTTTGTCTCTAACAAATGATTGGCGAGCTCAGAGAAATCGTTACTATTTAGGCATCTGAGATGTCCCTGTACCTTTGCGCTTACATTTCTAGTGGTTTTACCTACATAAAATGCATCACAATCATTGTGACGAATCTCCGGCGGGAGCGAAACCGGTTGGTATTACCAAATATAGTGGTGTTAATACAAATTACTAAAAGTGTATTACTATTTTATTCAAGTAAATTTTTCCGACTCCTTACGTAGCCGACATTTAATATTTAATTAAATTGATCGTCCCACGTTTTCCTCATTCTTCCTCTATTTCTAGTTATGTTTGCGTCGTTTAGAAATACGTTGACATATTCATTCTTTCCATGTGTCCAAACCGTCTTAATTTTTTTTAATCTATAAATACGACAACGCTATAAAACGCACTTGTATATCAATTTCTGAACTCATATCTATATTTCCGCGTAATAAATCAATAGAAATAAATTAATAATCGACGTACTCAGTCAAGCTTGTCTACCGCCGGAACTCTCGAACTTCCGCCCCAGAGGATAGTGAAATTATAATAGGTACGTGTCCTATTTCGACGTTGTGATGGGGTCAGCCGAGATATCAATCCACTCTTGTAAACATTCAAGTTGGCCAGAAACTCCTCGAGACTCGGGGCCCTTTGGAATGTTCGCAAATTGACATCACATTGACAAGTTAGTTGGGGCATAATACAGAATACCTAACTGCCTATCTAGCGAGCCTAGAGATTTTTCAAAATACCATTACTCGTACATTATAAAACCAGCTTATTTATTTAGAACGAGAATATTAAACACGGTATAATCTACTTAATTAAGTGACCTATACAGTGTTTAATATTCTCCTAACAAATTAAGAATGCAATTCTATGATGTAAATGGTTACCCTTCAATAAAGTTATCATATCTGTAATTTACTTAGGAAATTGAAAATAACTTGGTTTAATCCACAAAATATTTAAAAAAAAAAACACGACATGTTTCGGAGGATATCTCCATCTTCAGGTGTAAAAATATAATAAAAACTTTGTGTCAATAATATTTTGTATCAATATGAAGATAAATTCGTTTCATTTTAAAAATAAATTCTTTAATTGTAAAATGTAAATATATGTCAACTAACTATCATGATGTTTCTTGATGACATATCGAGATGGAGTAGACAAAGAAGACGATTCTGGAGGGACCACATCGAGAGGATGGACCCAGCGAAAATTCCCAAGACCATGATACACGAGACACAAGAGTCACGTTGACCACATATACGAGACCGAACGGACCAAAGAGGTGGAGAGAAAACTGAACGTCTTCATCACAGGACCAATTTGATAACCTTTCTAAACAGATTGAAAGATCTACATAAAGGATAAGAAAACAACAAACGACCTGTTGTATAAAACTGCTGAATAAAGCTTTTTTGTAACCCTGATGAAGCCCCGGCAGAAACGAAACCGGTCGGCTCAATATAACAAAATAAAATGGTGTTATTAAAAGTAAGGGCTTGAAATTATATTAAATGCCACACCGCAAATTCAGTGCTTTATAAGAAAGAAGTATTTAATTTCTTCTATGTTTTATTTCTCTCTTTTTTTATATACCTTGTATATACTCGTACGAGTACAACACTATTAAAATTACATATCAGACATGTTTCGCACAACTAGTCCTTCTTCGGTGATACATATTATAAACATACGTATTTAAAATTTTATACGAGTATATATATTTTTTTTGCATGCAAATACTTGTATACAAATACTGACAAATACGCCTCGACTACCATATTCTGTATCCAAATAATTTACATCTTCGTCTCTATTGAGATACAATTAATCCTTATTATAAAATTGTTTACAAATGTGATCAATTTTGACAGATCTGTCAAAATTTATCATATAATATTTTAAATGTTTATCTTTATAATATGTATCACTGAAGAAGGACCGGTTGCCCGAAACATGTCTGATGTGTAATTTTAATAGTCTTATACATACAAAGTATATAAAAAAGAAAAAGACAAATGAAGTATTTAATCTTTGACACAAAATTATTGAACTTTTTTCTTGGGCGTCGATAAATTAAGACATAAATACATGGGCGTATTAAACATAAGCAAACAAATAATAATTATAAAGACATTGTATAAACAAATTAGGCCATAATTACATAGTTGATGTGATACATAACCGCCAAGAGATGAAGATTACAAGGAAACGGATACACGTCATGCTATATCAACACACAATATTATCATGGGAATGATTATAGGGCGACATCAAAGTAAATTTATTATATCTGTGACATCAATATTTACTCGGAATTTACCCGAGTAATACGCGAATAATGAGAACTCGTGGCATTCACACAATATGTTGATTGCACGACCCACTTATGTACACAGTTATGCCAACATGCTTGGCGTTTGACAAATCCTCGGAAACCAATTAGTTTCATTGTATCCACGTGCCAAAGTAATTAACCAATCATGATGGCTTTGTCTCCAGGCTATGAACAAGTGTAGTCAACAGGAGATATGATGATCCTGATGGCATTGCGTATCTAGTTCTAGTATACATCTATTAAATACAAGTGCTTTGCAATTGACATTTTGAAATATTTTGCTTTTCATCTAGCTTTAGAAATAGGGGTTAGTTAGGGATTCAATAGTAATAACCGAATATTTTAAATGAGAATATGTTTGACTTGGCGTTGGTAAGCAATCTAATTTTATGATAAAATTAATTAATTAATTCACATATGATGAAGGAACATAAAATCATAAAAAGAGTCATTTATATGTGAATGAAAAGTCTGCTTTCTGAAACTTTAAAAAAAAAATATTTTATTGGAATGATATGTTTCGTCTTGCTAAACATGTCATTTTAAATTATCAAATATAGATTTAATTATTATACAATGTTTTATGGATTTTAAATATTTTGCTTATTAGTGGCGATGAGGTTCGCAACCCATCATACCGCGTCTCCCGCGGAAGCGAAAAGAGAAGGTGAAGTGCCGTATCGGTTTAAGTGTGGCAGTCCATTATTTTTGCCTACCCCTTCCGAGAGGCAGATGCCCTCGCAAGGCCAAACAAATTTGTCACAATTTATATAATTTATATAAATTAAATCCAAGTAAAACCACTTAACAATCGTATTATAAATTAATAATGGGGTTTTGCAAAACTAATACCTCAACCATCAATATCATCAATACGTTTAATGGACATTTGATAATGCCTTATCAAAGCGAAACATGTCAATCCAATAAAACATCTAGGAACGGACGTTTTCATTCATATTTAATATTTTACGTACAATTTTATATCATCTTTCAAACAACAATAAATAATTCATTTTATTATTTAACCAATACAGAAGTGATTTTTAGAACTCAAACTGAGACACCGCGTTTTAGGAAGCGTGAAGAATACAGAAAATATTATGGTATTTTTAGTTCAGTGCTCAAAAAATATTATACATACTCGTATAATGACACTTGTATGATTTTTTTGCTGAAAAAATACGCGATGAGGACAAGCAATGGTTCGTTTCAGGTATGCACCTGAAGAAAAATCTCACGTGATCACACAAAAATCGCATTTATCAAAGAAATCAAATAAAAAAATTACTTTTTACAATTGATTTTTACATCAGCTGATGTACGAGTATATTTCCTGATTTTGCTGAAAAAATCTCGCTTCCTTTCTAAAATAAACAAACAAACAAACCATCACGCCGTTCCCCCATAGGGGTAAGCAGAGAGAATGGACCGCCACACTATTCTATCCTGACAAACCTCTCTAGTTTCTCCACATTCATACAACGAGTCAACATACAATACACGCACGTCGATTCCTCCGACTTCTAACATGACCAATATTTAAAATTTGATTAATTTGGTTATGCCGTGTTTTCCTCGGTCTGCCTCGAAATTCTACTAATTAATACTCCATTTACATAATAAACGTTTACTTTCTTAACCATTCTTTCTCTAATTAAATTAAATTCTAAAATAAATATGTTTGTATATCTATTAGTAAATTCAGTATGACGTATTATACAAAACATTTTATACTTTCAGTATGTAATGGTTTCTAAATATAAATCATCGTATTTATAGAGAGAAATCGAAACCTGGTAAATTATTTCCTCAACGTGTTAGTCTCAAGGGCCTCTGAAGAAAATCGGGAAAGAAAGATAAATTATTTCATGCTTCAAAAGCTTCTCTCTCGATATGCTAATAGCTTGGCTGTTCGTTCTTGATAGGATTATTTCATGCTCGAGTTGTGTAATTCGGATATTAATGGATACTATCTTACAACATTTATGTGGACACGTTTCTAAATAGTTTAACATTGCGAATTTTGAAAGCTAAAATAAATTTAAGATTTATATGCGATGTGTTGGTACTGCAATTGCAGTAACTTCATGTTTTATTTTTAATTTTATATTTTGTGTCGAATGCCTAATTACATATTTTTAATAATTATCTAATTTAAGTCGATAGCTCCAGCAGACTAGCAGACATTTTTTCCAATTGGCTCATTTACTTTGCATTTTAATTAAAGATAGACTATTTAATTAACTCGCTGCATTTCGTCCGCCGTGACAAAGGCGTCTGGCATTCTAATCGCGGACAGTCCAATTACCCAATGACGTAAATCAAATAATTAACTATCACATCGATCTTTTGTCTCCAATTAAAAAAAGGTAAAAAAACGTTGACTTTTTGTGAAGTTGGTACTTTAGCAATTTGTTTCAGAGCTTCATTAATGAAAGTGTTTGTTCCTTTTTTAAAACTATTCTGATCTAATTACTTACGTATCAAAAACGAATACAATAACGATTTTCTAAAACTTTATCAGGCGAAATAATTCTATACTCTAGTACTCGTATATAATAAAGTCGTGTTAGTTACACCATTTATAACTCATAAACAACTGGACAGATTTTTATGATCTTTAATTTGTTGGATTTGTTTCCGTTACGAATAGCAGAATAACTATTAAAGCATGGGAAAAAAACACAAAAAAAAATTTACGAAGAAAATTCATTTTCTCATACATTTTCTCTTTTCTGCCTCAAATGATCGTCTCTGTGGCGCTATGTGTTAATCGCCATGACGATCAACAAATCACAAGGCCAATCTTTTGGTGATTGTGGCCTAAATCTAGAAAATTAATGTTTCTCTCACGGTCCATTGTACGTAGTATCACGTGATCGCAAACCATCCGATGTGTTCGTTCTCGTACATGACAATGAAACGAAAAATGTCGTACATCACAAGGTGCTTCAATGAAGGTAATCGACCCGAGTGCAACCCATCCAGCAAATATAATAGTTAAACAAAAAGTAGTGCAACAATACTACGCGAATCGTTTCAATTCGCTTCAATAAAAAAATCCCTTGCTGCCGCCACGTGAATTACATTCATTTCAATGTAATTTTCATTATGATGTTTGCACATTTATTGAACTTAATTTTGATTATTAATTTTTACTTAATAAATAACTGAATTTTATTCAGCTAATAAATTAACACAACATTTATTAATTCTGAGGCGGTACGAAGTTCGCCGGGTCAGCTAGTTAAATATATGTTAATTAGACAAGCGAGGTTCTAAAACATTTGGTATACAAAACGTTATCCCTACTTCTTCTTCTTATCAACAGCAAGCTAGAAATAACCCTGGGATTGTCCTAAATAGGACCTCGTCTTTTGTCTATCTCTTTTCAGTGTGGTGAAAGGTTTGGTCGACTTTGTGTCGTTTCGAGGGGCGCCGGGAGTTATAATTTCAATAACACCACACATGGAGGTACCTACCTACCCTCCTGTTCCTACTATCGTTTTACATATTATAAATGTTTTAAGTGGTTTGGTTACACGGAAAGTAATGGTAAAGACAATATATTTTAATGGTGTAAATAGAATAAAAAATAGAAAAAGGCCGAGGAAAACGTGGCATGATCAATCAATCAAAGATAAAATTAACGCTACGTGAGAATGTGATGTATAAATGATGGAAAAGCAAGTGAAAGAATTCGGGAAAGAACAGCGTTCTTTGTAAAAAATGAAAATTGAAATGTCTTCCTTATATATTTAAAAGCATTTTTTAAATAATTATACAATTTATTTTTATGTTTTCAGTACTAGTTTCGTCTAATAAGGTCCTCAAAGATTTTTATCGTTTAATTATTTACATCTTTTTTTTTCTTAGTTTAAATACATCCACATAGTAATAAACAACTAAGCATTATAGTAACAGTTACTTAGAAATAGGTCTGTAACTTAGTAACACCTGTGCTATATTAATTTTCGATAATTTGAAATTTGTTATAAATTATGCCACATAGATAAATTCTTGATTCAAATTTTTAATAAGTGGTAATGAGATCATGATGGTTTGTTGATTGATGAGTGTTATGTTAGAAATCTATTCATAACCAATGATTGACAGATGTTCCGGGATGTTTGGCTTATGCCTTTTAAGTTCGAGTTGTAGTGAAATCGGTGAATTTTCAGGATTCAGAGGATGGTTAAGTGTAATGTCATGTTTGCAAATTTCGAATATGTTTCAAATAACTGGTATTAAACGTACTCCTTGGTTGTCCGATATATATCGGCCTTTAGTCATCTCACTTAAGTTTGAATAAGCCACATTCTATTTGGATACTTGTATTTATTTATATACATTTTTAATGACTACTATGTTGATGTTGCTAATCTCTGTAAATTACATACCAAAATAAAAACAATAGTGTTTTTTGTTTGACTTTTTTGTCTAAAAAATTGTTCGTTAGTTTTCATGGAATTCTATAATACATAAAGTTGATACAACTCAAAACATGTGTGCTCTGGTTAAATAAATAAGAAGGTGTGTTGTTAAATAACAAAAGGGTCATTCAAATGTGAATAAACAACATAAAGTTAACATGAATAGAGTAAATATTTATGAAATTCCATATTAATTATTAATTAATGAAAAAAACGTCAAAATTACAGAAGTTTTATTATATTTTATGGGTGGGACAATGATTGTTAGCTTTGCAGGGTGATATGATGAGACATATCTTACTGGAAGGTAAATTTCCATAAATAAGTGACCCTCTCAGAAAAACCCACTAGAGAAGATATGGGAAAACCACTCTGATTATATTTTTTTAATATGAAACCACTATGGATAGAAACTAATATAAATACATGGAACTAACTGGAATACCATGGCTCATGGTCCCGGGATTAGGCAGAGGGTACGAATAGTCATCCGGCTTAACATAGTTTAGTCAACATGAGAAATACCTGATATAACACAACTTCTTATTCTTATAACAAATAACATAACATCTTGTTCTTCTTTTTGATTATGCCCTTACATTGCAAATTATTATATTCTCATAAAACGTAATAAAACTTCTTTTTAACTGACATTTTCTTCAAAATAAATTAAAAATAAATTTAATAAGGACATGGGCAACTATTTTATAACATAATATGAACAAACCTAGACACTTTAGTATTCTATACATTAAACTATTGCACTTTCATAAAGCAAATACAAATTTCACAAGCACCAATTTTGATTTTCAAACTCCAATATTTTGGCCGAAACTTTATGATACTTCAAGATTATAAAAAAGTTTATATTTAGAGCACTGTCATTACGCATCACGATATATTAAAATGAGTTTGTCGTGACAGCTATTTCGCCAACCAATGTTGGTATCGTCAGCTATAACGAACAACTGGGTTGAGTATTGAGTTGTTTGTCACGTGATACGTTATAATATTGTTCTAAATTTAAACATTTTATTATATTGATTTTCTAAATGAAACTCATATTTAATGTGATATACAAACAAATATGCATGTATCTTAAATGTGATTGAATTTTCATAATTATGTAGCCACATACTTTAGTTCGAGATTCAGCTAACCCTCGTCTCCTATTGACAATCTTGATATCCTCAGGTTCCAGGTTAATTAGCCCCTTTTCACTGACAACCATCCGCCCCTCCTTTGCATGACCCGCGCTGGGCGGTGCAACCCCAGTTTGCCTTAGATTAATTATTGTGATTTACTTCTCCAGTGTCGGACTTCACCTCCCAGCTGTCGCAGATGTACGAGCAGCAAGCCGGGGAGCTGCAGATGCTAGTGGCCACTTACAGGAAGAAGAATGGGGAACTTAGGAAAGAACGGTATGAAAACTAATTACACAATAATATCGTCATTATTTTAACCCCCATCTGTCCTCTGTCCGCTGCAGGAACTCTATTATGATGTAAGATAAACCTTATCCACCCATCTCAACAGTTTGAAGACTACACATTGTGGTTATAATCTTGTAATATTAGACATATTTTATATTATACAAAAATTACTTATGTAATATTTGTAATTCAATGATTTTGTACTATTTCATACATAACATATAGTTTTTTTTATGTGTATAGCTTTAACTTATTGAACGCTAAGGCATTAGCACTATGGAATTCCATAGTAATATATTTAGGAAATTAAAAGTAACTTTGTTTAATCCACTAATTATTTAAAAAATATATACATTAAAAAACACGACATGTTTTGGAGGATACCTCTATCTTTAGGAAACCAGTGAAAACATGAAATTAAATAATAATAACACATGATGATAATACAAAAGAATGTAAATTAAGAAAAAACATACGTTTGAAAAGACATAATCTATATAGATTATTTCATTAATAGATTATTAATTTGCATTTGATTGGGAATGGGAGCTTGGGAGATTAAATTACTTTGTCTACATTTAATCTTCTAATAATTTATTACATTTTTATACTTGAAGATGGAGGTATCCTCTGAAACATGTCGTGTTTTTTAATTTTAATATTAATATATATTTTTTTAAATAATTGGTTGATTAAACAAACTATTTTTAATTTCCTAGGTATGTAATGCTTTATTCTATGATATATTTTTCTTTCCTCGATGAAGAAGATATCGGCTGGTCTGCCACACTTGTCCACACTGACATTTTATTCCGCAACTGTATATTTGAAATTTTTTTCAATTTCTCACATGGACAATATTTATTTGATTTGACCGTGCCACGTTTTCTTCAGTTTGTCAATCAAAAATCTGTAAATATATATTTTTTAAATATTATTTTTTATTTAATATATATTCAGTTTTATATCCCAGGTTCTTTTGGTCCAAATAGGAGATTTTAATAAACAGTTTGCGAAACGGCTATCAAGAAAAATAAAAAAGTAATAAAAATTGTGATTGGTCTTATTCATAATACATTTGCACACAATTTATTGATTTTTTATTGATTTTCAGTTTCAAATTCGGCTTCATTCTGAAGAATTTTGCTATAAAAATATAGGGTTTGTTGCAAACATGGCAACCTCCACTTGAGTGTTGCAAAGCTGGTAAACTCCAAAATGAAAATCATTATTTTAGTTTAATTATCAACATAATGATTACTTTAAAAATACTAACTGGTTGAGATGAAAAAAATAAATATCGTAAAAAAGCGCATTTTATTAGCGTATCAGTTTTTTGCGATTTACTCAAAACATCTAATGATGGAGTTTGCCAGGTTTGCAAATAATACCCTCATATATAATATAATTTTTTTTTTAGTCAATTTATTAAAGTATTTCATTTTATCACGCTGGCATCCGAAAAGTTCGGATCCCAAATAATAAATGAGGGAACTTCAGGAAGTACATGAATATTAAAGAATTATATCTGCCTTCCTTCATAGAATTATTTATAAGTTAACAAAAAATTCATACGATGGATACAATAATGCTTTTGGTGTAGCAAAAATTAAAAAAATATTTTGTTTTTGCTAATTCACTATACGGAAACAAATTTGAGATGTGAATTTATTTATCATCCTATTCGAAAAAAATTCACGTGAAATAATGGTTTGAAAGTAGTTACCCGTTAATACTATATTTTTGGAATATGAAATGTATCTTCATCTTCTTTCGCCTAGCCATTTCCCGTTATTTAAGGTCTCTCTTAATACTGCTTCGCCAAGTCTCGCGATCCAGGGTCATCTGGCTGTCCAGTCCAAGTGGGTTCAGGTCGTTCATAACTGTGGACATCCACGTTGCAGGGGCTGACCCTGTCCCCTCCTTCCATCTTCCAGTTGCAGGGCCTTGTGAACGATGTATTCATTGTCCCTTCTGCTCACATGGCCACCACCTCAGACGACGTTCCCAAGCCTTTTCCGCTACTACTGATGATGAGACTACCTCTAATGTGATTTGATATTACAATACTAGAAATATAACTAACTAACTAATCATCACGCCATTTCCCCGGAGGCGAAGGCAGAGAGGATGGATCGCCACAATGCTGTCCTGGCATACCTCTCTGGATTCCTTTACATTAATACGTCGTACCATGCACGCACGTCGATTATTCCGACTTCGAATGTGACCGCCTTTTAGTAATTGATTAATTTGGTCATGCCATGTTTTCCTCGGTCGTCCTCGGCATCTTTTTCCACTCACGCTACTTGTATACAACTTTTTAACCATTCTACTCTCATCCATTCGTTCCATATGTCCAAACCATCTCAGGGATCATTTTTTTAAATTTTATCCATGATGCAGTCATATTCCTTACATCGTTTTCTTGTTTCATAATTCGGTATTCTATCATTCAACGTTTTCCCGCACATTCATCTTAGTGATCTCATTTCTACGGCGTTTATCCTGCTTTCATCCTAATTTTGCCAGCTCCAAGCTTCACTTAGCTCCAAGCTTCACTTCCATACATGAGGGTTGGCACTAGAACTCCATTGTGTACTGCCATCTTTGCTTCTGTGGATATATTTCTATTTGCAGAAATGACTTTCTGTGCGCCATTTATTTTATTCCCAGCACCAACCCTTCTTTCGATGTATTTCTCCATTTTTCCGTCTCTTGTAAACATGCTTCCCTGATACGTAAATTCAAAAAGAAATATAAATATATGTGTATATTTAGAATAATTTGTTTTGACGGGAACAATGAAATATTTATGTGTTGATCCATAGCTGCTGTCACTGCTGTAAATTGATGACTATTCAGCGGGTATTTTTAATTTCACTTCATTATATCAATGCTGAATATTTAAAATTTCTCTCAAGTTTCCACCGTGAAATGTCCAACAGTACAAGTACTATTTGTGTTTTAGTACACGTAAAACCTAAACTGGGCCACATACAGAGTGATTAAGCTGTTAGCTTATCAATAATTCATGTAGCAGTAACCAACAAAATTTATGGATCGACGTTAATACATTAATGTAGTAAGTACTTGGTTTCTGGGAGTTTCTACACACGTGCAGAGGTAGGTTGGATAAGCACATAGAACATGTGTACCCCCGTGTGGAAACCCCTAACTACCGATTATTCAAATAGTGTGCCATTAAATTGTCAGATTTTTTATACTCGTGTAACGTTGTGACGGGAAGCTCAAAACGATATATAAGCTATGTTCAAGCAGTAACTACATACAAGTCATTTTGATTTCATTACAGTAATGCATTAATTGTTTTAAAATGATGGCGTGTTTATTTAAGAGCTTGAAATATTCGCTTTACTATTCGTTTATGTAAAAACGTAAAATATGTTTTTTAAACTGATATAAATCAAAAAGCACTGGGTTAATTCTTGTAATTAGCTATAAAAAAACATAGTTTTATTGCAAAGTAAATACCCAATTAGATAAATTCTATTATATAACAGAAAAATTCAATAAATGTACACACGTCTTGCCCGCGCGACAGTCCAGAAAGAAAATTGCTTGCGCGTCACTCGTCACTCAATTTCTACCGCGCGGCGTCTACAAATTTCATTTAAGTAATTCGGCCTTCGTTAATTATGGATATTACTCTCTTAAGACCGTTGGCACAAAATATTTTTCAATTATTTTTAAGGCGCAATCAACAACAAAACCTTCAAACCTCTTAAAATTGTCTAACGTTGATGTTCTTTTGAAAAGATTTCAAAACCTTTTTCATGACAAAGCGATCCGAAAAATCCTGAATAAATGACCTTTTATTTTCCCTCTTTTCTCGATAAATCTTTTTTCCAACTGTGAGATACTTCCCACGTCAAATCTGTGACGTTGTTTTATAGTTATTTTTAAAAGAAACTGGGGCAGGTCAATCAAAGTAAACAGCGCACCTACTCTGAACAAAGCCTCAACATAAAACTCTTTAATCCTCCTCCTTCAGCTTCACTCAACAGCCGTATCTACTCTCTCTGCCACACCTTTTCAGATATATAAACAGGAAGTGATCTAGATCTCTTTATAGGATACTTTTAAATTGCGATCCTTTTTCTTCCGTGTAACTGTTTGAGTGTGGAACAAGTATATAATGCATTTGACGTGTTCTCTCCCTTCTTGCCCCGGGGGAACTATTGGATTCACGGCACGTCTTGAAGATTAACTACATAACTATCAATACCCACTACTCGTTTCAGCCTCTTAAATGGTCCACGTTCTCCTATCAAGATCAAAAATGAGTCTGTCTTATACCATAATAGATACGTTACTCACAGCAATCTCAATCACGTGTCTTCATTTAAATAAATATGATACTATCAAATAAGTTCAATGAATTCACTTATGTAAATAGGTATCCGTTTTTTTTGTGTAGTGAAAACAACCCAGAATAATGATTTCAAAATTTATTGAACCGTAAAAATATTTTATCAATATAAGATTTTTTTAATGTATTTTATTATTTTTAAATTAACAAAGTATAGGTAAACGGTGTAAATATAACAAGGAAAAGAGGAAGACCGAGGAAAGCGTGGCACGATCAAATCAATTAAATGTTAAATTTCGACCACGTGAGGAGTCATAGAAATCGAGATGCGTGCATGGTATACTAATGTTTACAAACAAGAAATGTATGTCTGGAAAGAACAGTCAGGCGGTTTAAAATTTCTGCCTATCTCTTCGGGGAGATGACGTGAGGGTAAGTTAGTTAGTTATATTAGATTAAATAATTTCTATGGTTAATAAAACGCCGTTTTTATAAATTAATCGTCTTTAGGATGTATCAGAAAAAGATTTAATAAAAACTTAACATTGAAATTATTCTTAATAAATATTATGAACTAAAAATAATATTACATTAAAAAATATTTCAATAAAGTCGTTTCATATTAAACAACATATTTTTATATTTGACGTGAAAATATTATATATAGATCTTACGAGAAAAAAATCAATTTCTTTTGTTCGTTTATAATAAATATGAATAAAATACATTTAAAGTTTTGTTTGCTCTTGTATAATTATAATGAAATCACACCCATTATTTACTACTAGCAACATTGCATTAGTCCTCTTCGCTTTGCATGCAATAAATTGAATATTCATAACCTCAATTTTTGTTGTCAACTGTATCATCTCCTTTGTTTTATATTACAATTAGACTAATTAATTGATTCAGATGCAGCGAGCGTAGAATTGCATGCAAAACAAAACAAAAGCCCCAATTGAAACGCCTAAGAGTTAAAACCAGGAAATTTTACTCGATGAAAATATCACAATCGTGTGTCAACTCTTTTAATCAAATATATTGAAAAGAATCACAACATATAATACAATACGTGAACGTAAAATACAAATCGTTGTACGGTAACCAAATAAATAAACATTAAAGGAGTATTTTTTTATTTTATCATACAGAATGTTCCGACGTTTTTTTTTATATATGAAGCGAATAATGAGAGAGGCGAGAATAATTGTATGTCAACTATTTTCTTCTTCTTAGGATTCTAGTTGTTTGTTAGAATAATTATTCGAACAAGTTTCAACAAGTGCAAACCATTCAAATGAATGTTTGAATGTATCAATTGAATACTTTTAAATCCAAAATGTTAACTTTTAAAAAAACTATGCTTTTATGTAACAAATCAATACTTTCTTCATCTTATGTAAATTAATTTATATGTTTTATATGAGGTGTTTCGGAAACTTTGGTCGTTTTTTTTGTATAAAAATCGCATTTCTTTAAAAAATAAATACATCAATAAAAATATTGTCCGTTAGATGAATCCCGCGTCGAAAGAATGCCTCGTCTTTTGAGGCCTTTTGAGGTATTATAATTCAGGCATCGACCCAATTCTTGACATCTGAATATGAATGCAAGTGCTGATCTTCTAAGGCATGTGTCATGGATCTGAACAAGCGGTAGCCCGATGGTGACACGTCTTGTGAATAAGGCGGGTGCGGCAGAATCTCCCAACCCACATTCTGTATGTTTTTGACCTCGATTACGATGTAAGGTCGAGGGTTTTCATAATGAAGAATCAGCTTGCTGTGCCGTTGTACCATTCCGGTCGTTTTTCAGCCAGTGCCTGCTTTAATCGCATTAATTGTCGTCACTAGACTTCCCCCGAGACTGCTTCACCTTTGATAAAGTTACAAATGGTGCTGCAATCTGTCAGCTATTATTTAAATTTTTCTTCGATTTCTTCTTCTTCTTTAAGTGCCCTGTCGGGTCCCCCCAACGTTGGCGATCACCTTGGCGAACCTGTCCCAGTCCTGCGCCGCTCGGAACAGTTCCTCCAAACTTCGGATGCCGGTCCAATCCCTCACGTTTCGCAGCCAGGACATTTGTCTTCTTCCGGGCCCTTGGCGTCCTTCAATTTTTCCCTCCAATATCAGTTGGACCAGTATAACATGTTATAATCCAAAGAAATTGTATTTTTATGTTGAACTTTAAAATTAATGCTAATAATAATGAAAAAGTGTATTATTCTTCATTCAGTAATCAAACACAAACATATTCTAGATAACAATAATGAGAAAATATACATGTTTTAATATGTGATGCTTATCGAAATATTAAGCTACATTTTTTTGTGATACGAGTAATTAATTGAACTAATGTCTTCCCGCTGTGGTTTCTAATACTTCCTGAAAGAAAAGGCTAACTTTAGTTTTTATCGGGAATTCATTAGTGTAATCACTTTTTGTGATTTGTGGTAATCCATCATGAAAGTGAGGAAGTGATTGTCACGTTATATCGGAGGGAAAGCCACTTGAAAACCGTTTTCGATAATAAAAAAGCAGCGCTAAATTTGTGAAAATGTGAGAACCATGAATAATGCAGGACTACGGAGATTACGAATATCCTTTCACAAAAATGATACCTATAGATATTTATTGTTTCTTGAACAATGAACGAAAACGTTTTTTTCTTTCTAGTAGTTATATTATAATTTATGGGAACGACCAGTTTTCCTTTTTTAAGGCATTTTCAAATGTCATTTTTATTTTATTTTACGAAGAGCATAGATGTTTTTGTACAGTCGCTCTTAAATTATTAGTTATTACGTGTTGTTAAAATTGTTTAAAATTTTTCATGAATTCTAGGTATTGTAAGTATTTATTTTACTATTTGAGAGTATTGTCAAGATTTTTTTTATTGTTTTGGAGTTTTGTCACTTTTTTTTAATAAATAATTACATACCAAAACACAAATATCCTGATAACACAAGCATAAGTGTTTGAAATCTTGCAAATTCAATGTGTTATAATATTAAAACTCATCCGTTTTCGTTTATTTCGTAGGAATCAATAAATTAACGAAATTAAATTCAGTTGCATTGAAATATAATAACAATTTGTCACAATTTAAATTATAGTTTATTATGTGATATCATTATTTGTCAAAAATTAGAACTTTTTTAGAATCCAATATTATCCAATAAACCCAATATTATCAATTCATAAACTGGCTTGAGTAAAATAATTGCGTAGATTTACACGGTTGGTAGCAATATATAAGATGTACATTAATAATATTAAAAGTAAAAGAACCAAGAATCAAAGTGGTATGGAGAACGGATCCTTCTTGTATTAGAGTAAATAGTACTTTTTATATAAGAAACGTAATTCATGTATGTCTATTTATAGTTCCTTGAACATTGATGTTATAACCCATGTTAAATAATTAATATGAACGAAAGCGTCTGTTTTCTAGAAGTTTTATAAAAATTGATAGGAATATCAAATTCATGGCATTTGATAATGCCTTAGACCGGCGATACATGCCATTTCCATCAATTTTGCTAAAACTTTTAGAAAACAGACGTTTTCATTCGTATTAATGTATATTTGTTTATTTTAAAAAGTCTTCATTACGTATTCAATGTATATGAAAATTATATTCTTTTATTTACTGCTGGTTAACCGACAATCGTGTTTGTACATATCGCACATTGAAAACAAAAGTGACACTATTCAAAAATCTCAATTTTTCAGTACGGTCATTTAAAGTTTTTGTGAGGTCAATAACTTGACTGTGAGTAGAAATATATCTAATGTTGTTGTTATATATATTACTTTAGATATTATTCTATCAGAATCTAGTTGATTTTAATTAGGTTAATAAGCAGGCAAAACTTTAAATGACCGTACTGAAAAATTGGGATTTTTGTAAAGTGTCACTTTTGTTTTCAACGTGCGATATGATTAGATATTCGATTATGCTGAATCACGTTTATAAGTTATTTAAGGTATTCTCATATAACAACACGTTCACATATCAGTTTGGTTGATTAGAGTAACATTATTCGTAAACCCATCATCATAATCAAATTATTCATCGTTAACGTAATTTATTATCCATCATAAGCTTACTTACGTGTAGTCCGTACGTGCAAATAATATAATACCCCCCCGTACATAAAAGTTAAATATTACGTGTTTAGTCAGGGTATTTGCTCCCCTATAAATGTGTACACGTCATTAGACCTGTAGAATAACTCTGACTTCTGCCTACAAAGCATTTAATTAATAGTGGCGGAACGTAGTTTGTACTGTTTTCTATCGCGAAGGTTAGATCCGTCTCACTTAATGGAATTTCGATGTATCTTTTAAAGGGCAACATTTTCGGTTACTTATTAAAGAAAATAAAGTTTGGCCGGTACATTAACGAGTTAATGGTCCTAAACTTTTGGCATTAATAATTTGATAGCCTAAATCGGTATGTTCTTTCATTCCTTTCAGATTAACAGCTTTATTATTCATGTAATTACCAAAATATTTTACTTTAAGGCTAGGAATAAAAGTACTTATAATGTTTTATTAATCATAAATATAACTGTACAACTACTCATCTACGTTATTTATAGTTCAACGAACTCACTATAGGTGTAGAGGCTTACCTCCAGCAGTGGATGGAGACAAGCTGATGAGGAACTCATAATTATTTGATACTCTCACATTGCCATTCGTTATATATTACTTTTACTTTAATATCTAGTAGACATTAAATATAATATGAACTTATTGTGAACGATTGTGAATAAGACTTTTTCTTCTTTCTTATCTTTCTGTAGATCTTGTGATCTGTTTAGACCGCATATTAATTTTGGCCCTGTGATGAAAACGTCCAATATTCTCTCCATCTCTTTGGTGGTTGTCCTGGTGATCGACGGCTCTTTGGACTCTCGTGCATCACGATCTTAGAAATCCTCGCTGGATGTGGTTCTCAGCCTACTCCATCTCAAAATGTTATCAATATTGCAGATTCTGCGAATTTTTCCTTATGGTATCCTTTATCTATTGATTTTATCTACGATTAATTGCAATGTTTTCATTTCTACTGTTATAATGAGATATTTCATTCTGACTGTGTCTGCTTTGATTCAGTAAATCACTATAGATCTGATGCATATTTTGCAGATACTGACTTCCACAAGTATTACTTATTGTCCCAAACAGTGACTCGCAGCCATCTGGATATAACTGCTTCTTTATTAGTCTATCCTTTAACTTCATAATGTATAGATTGCAGCAACGGATCACGAGGTTCAAGTGTCCCGCTTATAAGATTCTTTGAATAAGCCGTAAATAAATGTAAAAAGGATTCTAAATCAGAATATAAATAAAATAGAAAACTTTTGTTTTCCAGAAGATTAATGGGATTTTGTGTGAATGTCGTGTTTCGCATTGCTAAGGAATTATAGAAAAAAGAATTTGTCAAAATTATTCAATAAACATAAAACTGAATCAAATAGTTCAAAAAACATCCATAAAATTTATTTTCGTGCATTTAATCTCACATGATTTAAGTTTCATGATCGAATCCTATTAAAAAATCAAGTACAAAAAGCTGAAATTTCATAAAACTTTATTACATAATTTAAAAAATACTTTGTATTAAGTGCGTTATACTTGTATATTTGAGGTGTTATTATAAGTTTTAGCCCATTAAAATATTATAAAAAGATATCCAATAACTTTTTTTATATATTTTTAATACGCTATATCTTTCTTAATACACTTTTTTATCTACATTATTTATAAATTCTGTGATGATTTAAACTCGTGAAATTTATATTGATAAATTAACGATGAGAAGTTTTTATGAATATCTAATACTCAATATGGATTTTAACAACATTTTACCGGAAATAAAAATATTTGGCAATAATTTCAAAATTATTAAGGCGCGTTTATAAAAAAATTCGTATTTTGAAAATGAAATAATTTATACGTTTGTTTTTTTTTTCTTTTGTCAAAAATAATAAAACACAACTCTAGATAAAATGAAACATTCATTTTTTCACTTTGCCAAATGGAGTCCGTAAGCTCTTTACCATTGTAAGCCGATCATAAGCGATTTTCATCATAACACTCTGCTTAATTGGATAACGTAATATTATGAAATGCTTTTTAAAAATATTAATTTCATTTAGCAGAACGTAAAAAGAAAAGCTGGTTTAATTGAATCAATATTTTTTATTATTTATTCTGTCGTTTTGCCTACATTTTTATATTACTAATGAAAATGTTGGTTTTTTAGACGCTTTATATTATTTAATGGGAACGACATATTATGACTTGCAAGAGGTGACACATGTCATTCCCGTAATAATTAATAAATATATTATTAATGAAAGAAAATGACAACATATTATCATTTTTTACGATAGTTTGAACAATGTTTTATTATTTTCTACCACACGTTATGTACACGTTTCTACATTATTTTTTTTTTTAGGGTAACAAACAGCAATTACAGTATATGAATATAAACACACAGAGACAACAAAACAAGGCCAATTACATGCTACCACAAATATTATGTAACAACTGACATAAGGTTAAATATATAAGAAGAATAAAGGAACACTTTGATAAGTTCAAGAGAAAACTAGTAGTATTAGTAGTAATGAATAATTAAAGATGAAATATAATTTTAAAATGTAAAAAAAAGAAAAAGGCAAGAAAAGAAAAAGTAGAGTAACTAGTTTCATTCGTCCCGAAGGGTTGCTCCAACCATTTTTTTTAAATCACTTTCATTATGATGGAACACATATATGTATAGTTTATAGTATTTTGGCATGAACTGCGTATCATATTGAGTTGAAGAGGGCTGCAGAAGACCAAACGCAGAGGAAGAAGAGACTTAAGACTTTGCTGCAAACTAATTCGTCATACTTATAATATATGTAATAATATGCTAACTTTTAAAGCGCCGTTTTTTTGTGGTGTAATCACCTCAATGGCGTATTAAGACGTGTTTCAAATGTAAAAATCTAAATACAAACGCTGCATCTGATATTCGGGATCGGTTAGATATTGTAATAGAACAAAACTGAACCCGCAATTGAAACTGCGAAGAAGTGTTTTGACTTAACTCAATCAGTTTTTTTAAAAATTGCAGAGGAAAGGATGCACACTAGTTTTACAAAAAGTTAAATAGTGATTACCAGTTTGATAATAAACACCTTTTTAAACATTTGTAACACATGATTAAAATTCTTTTAATAATATATTCTGCTTTTTCACGTCAATTATATCGATGGTTTATAGCGGTGTAAGGTTTGGCCAACTTCATAACGTTGCCAGAAACGCGGAGTGTTTTATATACTCGTATACGAGTAGAAATGACCTACGCAGAAGCCCCGTTCTTGCCATTTCTTAAATTAAATAATATTACGGAAATTTAAAATAAAATATTTAATTATCCAAAGAGAAGATTATACTACGATTCTAAAGCATTGCTTCGGAGAAAATTTTCCTAAGCTCTGGATTCGCATTTAGCCGCACGATTCGCTCGAGATTTTAATTGTGAATTTTCCAGTTTCTCGCATTATCTAAGTTTACGGTTTCAGAAACAGCTAAATACGTGACATAATGCAGTATGCGCTACCGAGGAAAATCTAAAGTTTATGCGTCACGAATGAAATATAAATGGTTTTTCCGGATGGTGTCTTCAAATTACCACTATTGCGTGCAGTCGTTTAATGTGTCAAGAGTGTAAAAGACAGAAAATTAGTCTAACTTTGAGTTTCACCGTAATAGAAGACTAAATGTTCGGAATCCTTGCCTAATATACTCGTATAATCTAAAGCAAAAATAAATGTTAGTGCAAGTTTTTTCATTTCTCAATAATTTCACTATTTAAATATATTTTCAAAATTTGTCTATGCTTGTATTCTTTTATCTATGCTTTAATTGTGTTTATGTTTTTAAATTATTTGTTGGGTGCAATACGCGGTTTGTTAAGTGTGAGCAAAACGTGTTAGATAGGCACTACTAAACAACTTATTAATTGCACTAATTAGACAGTATAGTGATGAACATCATTATTGTGTGCATCATAAAGATAAAAAAATATAAATTTCTTCAAAAAAACATACAAATGAAAGTAACAAAAAAAAATTACACGTTATTGCGCAATGTACCAGGCCAAACTGATCTATTAAATGATTGTCACAAATCTGTTTTAAACGCGTCCGTAAAAATAAAGTAAAGTGTTGCATTATATTTATGCAAGCATTTCGACAGTATGTATCTAAGTATGATAAGTTTGGACGTAATGATTGTGAACAAATCCTGAACAACATTATTTAGTGAATCTGAGGTTACAAATTAACATGCGAAGTAAATAGAGTAAGTCAATGGAGGTTGCCACGAGTCGCACCATATGCCAAATTGTCACACTGTACCTGTAAATTCTGATTAGCCTGATAAAAGATAATGTCTCTTAATCGCTATAGTGGGGCTGGCTATATTCACACTCCAAAAAATTGGTTTCGAACTGCGGCAGACTATATTTTCTGCTTATATTGGAATTCTTATTCTTCTTCTTCTTCTTCCTCTTAGTTTAGGTCGTCGTTTGTGACAGTGGGCTGTCTTGGGATGATGATGTCCAGCCATCTCTCCATCTCTTCGTTGGCCTTTCTGGTAATCTCTTGCTGCTTGGGTTTTCATCTTTAACAAGTTTTGCAATTATTGTATTCTCCATGCGGTCCACATGGTCTGTACTGGAATGTACCTTATAAACCATTGTTCTTTAGTATTTTACTACCAAATTGTATGAAATATTTTGATGAACTGGAAATGCAGTTCATTACCAATTTTTGAAGTCATCCGCACCGTTGGGGTTAAAGAGTGAAAATATGAAGAAAAAAATTTGGCAAATTTATCATCTTCATTACTGGCACTTTCATGTTGATTACAGCGAAGAAACTGTCAAAAATTTTGTTGAATTAATTATATATTTTTATGTTCCCAGACCGTCATGCCCAAGCTCGCTATTCCACACGTGGGAGACGTTGCTGCAGGAGGTGGAAGCTGACTCGCAGGCCCACAGCGATGTGGCGGGAGCGCTTTCTCGCCACGTGTCCCGACCACTCGTCGAGAGGACCTTCCACCGCAAGCTGCAGTCGCGCAAACTCTTCGCGCACAGAGACGGCTGTGACACCATCATCGCTAAAACAGAGGAGAAACTTTCTAAGGTAACACATTATTTAAGAGAATACCATAAACGTTCAAAACGAAATAAAACTTTCCAGATCTAGGGTAACCTTTGAATAAAGAAAATAATATTTGGCGCTGTAATAAGAATGGCCAATAATACTTATCCATTGTTTAGGCCAAAACACTATGATACTTCAACATTATTAAATGTTTAAATTTGAAACACTGTTATTACGTCTCACAATTTATCTATGTTGGCATCATCAAGTGTTACAAACAACTGTTGTTTGTAACACCTGGTGATGCCAACATAGGTTGACGAAATAGCTGTCGAAATAGCGAAACTCATATAAATTAATTGTGATATGTAATAACTGTGTTTCAAATTTAAACGTTTAATATATGATAATAATAATAGATATTGTAACACCTAATGACTGATGATGTCAACATCGGTTGATGAAACAGCTGTCGCGTAAAAAAAATACAAATAACAAAGTTTATTCATTAACAGTTTAAAATGTTAAGGTATCGTAGTGTTTCGTCCAAAACAATGGATTATTTAATAATATAATAGAATTCAGGGATCCCAAAGATGATTTTGACATATGGAACGAATGCATGAGAGAAGAATGGTTATAAAGTTGTATATAACCTGTGTGACTGTAAAAAGAAACCAATCGAGATCATTGTGGTATGACCAAATTAATAAATTATTAAAAGATGGCCACATTTGATGACGAAAAAACCGACGAGCGTGCATGTTACGATGTATGAATGCAGATAAAATCGAGAGGTATGTCAGGACAGAGCATTATGGCGGTCTATCTTCTCTACACAGCTTCGGGTATGTGGTGGGAACCCCCTTCTCTCTCTCTCTTATCCTTCCGAGAAACAACGTAATTGTTAGTTAGTCAGTTGATTCAGAGAGTACGACTATTATCCTCGATAGCTCCTTTCGATAGATAGACTTTTTGAATAGGCACTAATACTTATACAACAGGTTTTTGGAACCCAATTAATTACTGTATACATTTTTTTTAAACTATTGATTCTCATGACATGTGATAGATAGCTAATCTATCGTCATTTAATGGTAATTTTAGACCAAACATAGTGTGAGATTTTTTTCACACTGTCATTGACGCTCATCAAAGCCGGGAATTCGATGTTGCAAACATTGAAAATCTTTTAGGAAAAAACTACGAAAATATTATCTTCTTCTTGTTGTTCCTCTCCTATCGGAGATTAGACAATATAGTGGTTATTTCTACCCTTGATAGAGCAGCTCTAAACAAGGATGTTGTGTTGCATCTGAACTATTATAGAAGGTTTTCTAACTATGGATTTTCTTCTTCCCACTACACATTGTTTTCCGTTAATTTAACTTTAGATAATCAGTTGCAGCACTTTGTATTTATCGTTTCTTTTAATATGCCTGAAGTATTCCAGTTATATATATTATTTAAATAAAAATTGTTTGATGTAACTTAACATCACGCTGATTAATATTCTAACTAACTTACAATCACGTCTTTTCTCTAGTGTCATTGATGGTGTAAAGGATTCTTCCATTTTTTTCTAATAGTAACAAGCATTTTTCTCGTTTATTCCGACATCGAAAGTGGCTACCTTTTAGTAATTGACTAAATATATTATATATTAATTAAATAGTCCATTGTTCTGGCCGAAACACTATGATAACTCAACATTATTAACTTTTGTATTTACAACACTGTTATAATATCACTTTTTTATTATTATTCACTTTTTGAGAATGTCTATTTTGCTATTTTGCTAACCGATGTTGGCATTATCAAGTGTTATTTGTAACATCTGATGATGCCAACATCGGTTTTCGATACAGCTGTCGCCACATTTTCAAAAAGTTTATTTAAAAAAAAAGGTATTACAACAGTGTTGTAACTATAACATTTAATAATATGTATTTATTATCTGTTAAAATTTAAAACCCTGTTAATGATTTCACAATTTTTTGTTTTTTTTTATTTCGCGACAGCTGTTTCGCCAACCAATGTTGGCATCATCAGGTGTTACAATGATGCCAACATCGGTTGGCGAAGCAGCTGTCGCGAAAAATAATAAAATAATACAATTGGGATACCATTAACACCGTTTTTAATTTTAACATTTAATAATGTTGAAGTATCATAGTGTCTCGACCAAAACAATGGACCATTACATATGTATTTACTAAATCAAACCAAAATTACTTGCCATATTTTTTTAAAAAGCCATAACATTTTTTAAATTAAGCTCCCTGAATATATTTCACAAAGGAGAGTAGAACAAGGCAATTTCAGGAAAATATTGACTGTACGGAAATAGTCGATACGGACGGTTGGCGCTAGTAAACATTGAATTATGCCGCTGTAAAATTGAACCGGGAAGTGTCAAATACAAAAGGAATTCATCAAACTCGGTTCAAAAACATTTTTTTAAATCTGACCTACATAGCAGAAAATGAATATTTCACCCGCAATTAATACATTTTTGCAAATGTATAAAGTTTATGAAAAAAACTGTTAAAAATACAAATAAAGCGAGTATTGTTTTACCTATATTCAATTTATATAAAAAGGTTGAACCACGTTGTTATGAAAAACATAATTAATAGTAGATAACCAATTATTGTTTCTTGAACAATGATGTTAAACTCCATATCAAATATGTTTATTAATGCGAGCATCTGTTTTTAAGAAATTTTATTTTATTTTACGGAAATAACGTGTTTCACCTTGCTAAAGCATTATTAAATGTAGTGAAAATCAGACGCGTTACTTTTTATTAATCAAAGATATTTAGAACTGACATATGGAGCAGAAACGCTAACACCAAGTCGACCATAAGGAGACTCCGTGTAGCACAGTAGAAGCAAGAGCCATGCTACATGTAAAACTCTCAGATCGGATAAGAAATACTGAAATACGTAGAAGGTCGGGAGTAACAGATGTCGTCAAAAGTGTAGCTATGCTAAAATGGTAATTTGCGGGAAATGTTGCCAGTAGACGATTGATGGACTAGAAGGGTGGCATAGTAGAGACCTCGAGGAGATAAAAGAAACGGAGGTAGACCACCCATTTGATGATCCAATGACATCCGAAGAATTTCTGGTGATTGGATGCGAAAGGCGCAAGACAGGAATACGTGGAGAAGTATGGGGGAGGCCTTTGTCCAAGAGTGGACGACAACGGCTGTTTAAGTAAGTAAGTAATTACAGATACTCATGATAATTGATGTGACTTGATACATTATTACTTACCTCTTCCTAAAAGTTTCAAAATATCTTGCTTTGAAACATAGTGCAAATACTAAATGTATAAACTAACTATCCAACAGCCGTTTCCTCGGAGGGAATTGTAGAGAAAATGCACTAGTGCTACGCTGTTCAGTCGTATAATGAATGTTGATTATTATTATTTCGTGACACACACGCATGTGGATTTAGGACTTCAAATATTATTTAACTAACTAACTAACTATCACGCCATTTCCCCGAAGGGGTAGGCAGAGAGGATGGATCGCCACAATGCTCTGTCCTGGCATACCTCTCCGGTTTCCTCTACATTCATACATCGTACCATGCACGCACGTCGTATATTCCGACATCGAATGTGGCCGCCTTTTAGTAATTGATTAATTTGGTCATGCCATGTTTTCCTCGGTCGTCCTCGGCTTCTTTTTCCACTCACGCTGCTTGTGTACAACTTTTTAACCATTCTTCTCTCATCCATTCGTTCCATTTGTCCAAACCATCTCAAGGATCCTTTTTTAATTTTATCCATGATGCAGTCATCTGCCTTACATTTCTCTCTTATTTCATCGTTCGGTATTCTATCATACAACGTTTTCCCGCGCATTCTTCTTAGTGATCTCATTTCTACAGCGTTTATCCTGCTTTCATCCTTCTTTATTATTTAACCGCCTTTTAAAAAAATATGATTTTGTCCATACTAGATATTCCTCAGCTTTTCTCCACAAATTTTGTTCTTTCACACTTCTCGTATACAACGTCTCAACCGTGTTTCCTTCATATATTTTTTT
Source organism: Lepidostoma basale (assembly GCA_022606425.2). Classification (NCBI taxonomy): domain Eukaryota; kingdom Metazoa; phylum Arthropoda; class Insecta; order Trichoptera; family Lepidostomatidae; genus Lepidostoma; species Lepidostoma basale. The sequence continues at coordinate 501,776 of JAHDVF020001064.1, forward strand.
CGTATGTCAAAACCAGTAAGTGACACTTTCTTTATTTCCCTATGTTTTTTTTTAATTTGGCTTGCATTCCTTACGTTATTCATTAATTTGGTATTTTTTAATAGGTCGTTTTTTATAAATTATTAACCATAATCTCATTTTAATTATAAAAGTAATATTGTTAATAATTTATTAAGCCACATCTATTACCTAATTAACTAATTAACCATCATGCCGTGTCAATGAAGGGGTAGGCTGAAAAAATAGACCAGCACACTATTTATATCAATTACCTTAATTTTCGTATTCTGCGCTATTAACTTGGGTATAATATAATACATAAACAAAAAAGCGTTTGATTCTCACTATGTAGCGATGAGAAATGATATTTTCATAAATTACAATAAAACTTCAATAAAAAACATGTGTTTTTATTAGTATTAATTCAAATCAAATCAAATAACTTTATTTCATCAACAGATATTACAAAATTAATTTTTAAGGCATCTATTGAGAACAGGTAAAATAATAAATTGTGTATAGTAAACTACCAGAAATGCATGAGAGATAGTTCAACATTAGGAAGACAGGATACTCTCCAGAATTAAGAGTATTTGCTTTCTGAACGTACTTTAACTAATATGATGACGTCGATCTCCGAGGAGACCGCGTTCAGCAGACTAATTGCTCTTCCCACCGGTGTCACCAGAGGCAGATTGGTTCTGGCAGCCGGTAGGTAAAACAATCTGTACTGTCGCTGTCGGAGATATCTATCGGGGACAAAAAGACCAACATCCTTTAGCACGGCCGAGTTCTCGAAATATTCCCTGAGTAATCTAAAGAAATGGGTTATGAGATGCCCATCTCTTCGAAGCTTCAGAGAGTTGGCCCCAAGCATTCCCAAAAGAAATGCCGTGGGATAGAGCCACGGATAGCCACCATACTCCCTCATGTAGAGATACCTCAGAATTTTTTTCTGAACCCTCTCCAGCATAACGGAATATCTCATATCACAGAACCACTTTCGAGTCTGCTCTGAACCTGAATAATTAATAAATACGGAGTTTTAAATCATTATTCAAGAAACAGTTAAAATCTCATTTTTATTACTTTTGGCAGCATGAAGCGTCACTTCCTTTGTTGACTCTTAATTACTAGCCTCGCTATTTCTAAATACAACATTATCCAGTTTATCGCCCACCTTGCACCTAACGCTTGTTTACATAAAACAAAAATGTTGCTTTAATGTTTTTCATTATCATCAAAAAAATCTTTTAACGAGATACAACTTCTATTTTCCTTTGACTGTCATCTCATAAAACGTGAATTTCAATTTACATTTTTAATGGTACAAGTTAATTTTTCTTAACCTCATTTAAAAAAAAGTTTTAAATCCTTTATGTTCCCACAACGAAGCTCTCTTGTAAATTTGAATACCAGATTTGTGGTAAAATTAAACGCCAATTCCACTAATTAAATCAAAAGAATTTTGCCGCAACTCGGTAAGAGCTACCTACTGCCAAATTTTTCAATTCAATAATCAAATTTTCTCAGTTATTTTCAATAAATTCTAGCACACATCAATTTAAGTTCAATTTAAAAACGTTGTTAACACTCTTCACAAACACGTTTCGTTGTGGTTTTTCATTTTTCTTCAGTGTACAAATGCGAATCAATAACACAAAATTAAAATGCAACGATTGTCACAGTTGGCTCAAATATTATTTCCAGGATCTTGGACATATTCGTGTCTCCTAGTCTTTTCTGACGTTGTAGATCCAAAAGATTCGCCTCCTGCTAACATCTCGTCGACCCTCTATTAAAAAAAACGTTGTAAATTATAACACTTTATTGTATAAAATAACATTGTTTACTAAGAGTTGTAAAAAAATTATAAATGAAAAGTATTTTACTTTTCTCACAGAAGTAAAAATATGTGATATTTTACAATTGTTGATTCTTCAAGTACATAAATGTCTGTAATTTAATATGCTCCTTTTGGGTTTCATGAAAAATATCATAGTTTTTCGCTTTTAAATTTGCATTTTCTCATTCGTATCTCTGCGTAATAAAGTGAGGGTATTTTTCCGCCTGGAACTAAAGCATCCCATTCGTATCACGTTTCTGTCGGCTCTTCGTTCCTTATAACGTCTTCGCTTTCCAGATACTTTGATAGTCGTAAGTACTTTGGGAAGCCAACTACTCATTGGAGGGAAACGGGAGTAAAACGAAATCTTCCTCCATCCTACGCCCTTTGAGCGTTATATTTATGCGATGTTCTTTAAACAAATGTTTACTTATAAATCAAATTCACTTAAAGCTTTTTCCTCGCTTCTTTTTTGCATATGAAGATCAACAAACATTTAAAGTTATTTTTAGAATACACATAATGTGCAAACGACCTTAAAATAACGTTCAGTAGAGAAATATTATTATTTATTAGATTATTTTAGCGAAAGTTTGGACACACGAAATCAGTATTATATATAATTTATTTTCTTGTGTATGTGTTTTTCTTGGGTACGGTATCCTCCTTGTCCGACATTACGTATCATTGCATACTTCAACTTCAAAAAACTACAACATTTGTGAATTTCATCTGTATACAATTGTATTAATATAAACCAATTTATGATTCCTGTAATAATGATAAATGTTATTTATTGTGTATTTTATAGTGAATACAATTCATAAACATTATTCAAAGATCATGAATATGTATTTTTGGGATGTATTTCCTTTTTTTTTCAAATCAAATCATCAGATTGGTTTACAAATATTTTATTCATGTCTAAACTACGCTTTAACATATTTCGCTGTTGTATTATATTCTTCTTCTTCTTCTTCTTCGATGGCCCTACAGCCCATATCGGACCTTAGCCTCCAGTATTCTTCGCCTCCAACTCCTCCTGTCCTCCGCTTCGACCCTTCAATCTGACACTCCTAACAATCTTGCTCCATCTCTCCCAACTTCATCCTCCCATCGCAGCCTTGGTCGTCCAATTGGTCTTCTACCACCTGGGTGCCACTCCAGCAATCTTTTTGGGGTTCGCGATGAAGGCATCCTCTGCACGTGACCGGCCCATCTCAGTCTATTCAGTCTGACCTGTGTAGAGAGACTGGGAGCTTTGTAAATATTGTATAGCTCGTCATTATGCCGCACTCTCCAGCCTTCACCGTCATTCACGGGCCCCAGAATTCTGCGCAGCACCCTTCTCTCAAAAGTATCCAGTCGCTCTGCAGATTTCGCTGTCATTATCCACGCCTCACACTCATAGGTCACTACTGTTTGGATGATTGTTTTATACAGGGTGATTTTGGTTTTCCAGTGTACGTTTCTTGATTTGAGCGCTGGTAGTAGAGAGAAGAATGTTTTGTTACCAATTGTGATTCTTCTTTCGATTTCCTTGTGATCTTCGTTTTCTTTTGTTATAGACGAACCCAGGTAAGTGAAGTCCTCCATCATCTTAAAGTTGTATCTGTCCTTGAATCTGATGGTTCGCCTTGAGTTATGGGTTGCATTCCTGGTTTGTTTCATTATTTGTGTCTTTTCTTCGTTTATCTCTAAACCCACCTCCTTGGCTGCTGTCTCTAAAGGCTCAAATACTTCGTGTATGGCTGCTAGGGATCTTCCTACAATGTTAAGGTCGTCTGCATATCCTATGATCTGGCTGCTATGAAAGTATGTGTTGGGATTCGTGTTAAGGTGGTAAGTTTTCCTTATGGCATATTCCAAACTCAGGTTAAAAAGTGTTGGGGCTAAACCATCACCTTGTTTGAGGCCCTGTGATACCATGAATTCATCTGTGAGCTCTCCTCCTATCTTGACTCTACATTTTGTATTATCCATGTTGTATTATATTATGTTATTATTTTAACATTATGGAATTCCATTATAATAACCTCGGAATTAAAATAACAACTCTGTTGATTATTCACTTTTTTTTATAAAATAAAAATATCAATCACGATGTTTCGGAAGCGAACTTCATCCTCAGGTGTGAATATAATATAACTGATGAGTTATATATTTATATCTGAGGATGGATGTCGCCTCCGAAACGTGTCATGGTTAATATTATTATTTAATCAAAATATTTTTTAAATTAAAAGTAATAAGTAATAATTAATAAAAGTAATAATTAAGAGGAAAACATGACATGACCAAATTAATCAATTAATAAAAGCCGGTCACATTCGAAGTCGGAATAATCGACGTGCGTGCATGGTACGATGTATGAATGTAGAGGAAGCCCGAGAGGTATTCCAGGACAGAGTATTGTGGCGATCCATCCTTTCTGCCTTCTCCTCCGGGGAAATGGCGTGATGGTTAGTTAGTTAGTTTTTAAAAGTAATATGAACAACATTGCTATTTAAATTCCGTGGTTATTACAAAATATTTCGTTTATTTTAAGTTCATATGAATAAATACACATTTTTGTGGTTTATGGAAGAAAGATTTTTGAAATAGATAGAAATTGTATTCCTCTAGATAATTAATCATAACTAAAGCTATTAATTAGAAATCAAGTAGAAGTCAAGTAGAAATCGTTGTGTATGATGTGATACATGTGAGATAGAATTTGACTAAGAACTTTATTTGCTGACGATTTTGAGCGTCAGAAACTGTCTTAGAAATCATCCTCTTCGTCCAATCTACTAAAGTACATTAGTAATGGTGCGAATCGATTACTTACGGTTAGGGTTCCTATATTCATTAACAATTTGTCTTTATTATGAAACTTATTATTAAAACTACATCTATGTAAAAATGAGATTTTGCGGAGAATGCTCACAATTGTTATATAAAAATAAGCATGTGTTATCAAAAACGTAAATATTTGAAATAGATTAATACGTCAAACGAACATTCCGTTTTAAAAACAATTTCAAGTGATGGTAAAGATGGCAAAGACAGATTCGTGGGATGTAATTTAACTTCTGTAAAAGATCCAGCTTTTTTCATACTAAATTTACATAAGATAAGTTAGAATTCGACTCAAAACAGGAATGGATAAAGGTTTAATTCAAAACAATTTAAAAAAAAACGTTAAAAAAAAGTTTGTTTATACCTAACTTTAAAAAATTTAATTAAAATAATTCAGATATGAAAACTGAAGTTTTTAAACGAAAATAATTTAAAAGTTGTTGGTAATTCATTGTATGGTGTCGGTAATTAGTGGTCGTTGTTTCAGTGTCGCATGGAGTACAAGGCCCTGCATCAGGCGTACTGCCAGAGCCCGTCTCAGGCGGCTCTCGCTGCTTATATGGACGGACACAACGCCTACGTTCAGCAGCTGCACGCCACCAACGGCATGCTGGAAGAGTACAACCAGGAGACGCTTCCCCTCTTGTTACAGGTAAACACATTATATAATACATATGCATAGAATTAACAAAAAATCTTTATTATTATCGACTCATTATACCGTTAAAGCTGTCCTCTAAAAGAAATATTGGTAAATTTAACGTATGACACATAACGAGAAGGTCTAACTAACTAACCATCACGCCGTCTCCCCGAAGGGGTAGGCAGAAAGAATGGACTGCCACACTTTTCTTTCCTGACATATTTCTCTCGTTTCCTCAACATTCATACATCGTGTCATGCACGCGCGTCGATTTCTCTGACTCCTCACATGGCCGATATTCAATATTTGATTTTTTTGATCGTGCCACGTTTTCCTCAGTCTTCCTCTATTTATGGTTCCATTTACATCATTGACATATAGTTTTTTACCATTCTTTCTTCATTCATTCTTTCCATATGTCCAAACCATCTTAATGATCCTTTCATTATTTTGTTCATGACACCATCATTCGCACCGCATTCATTTTAAAAATTAATAAACATCTCTAACTAACTAATGAAAAGACATAATTTTATGAACTAAGCCTCTCTTTAATTTTGATTGATTTATACAATTTTGCCTTATAAGCCGTACTGGCATTATTCATGTTATATAAACTTTAAGTGTTAACACTGTGGAATTCCGTAATGAAGATTTTTTATGAATTAAAACACTTTTTTTCCACTAATCATTTTTTATAAATTAAAACACTGTTTTTGCACAAATGTGAAAAAAACAGTGTTTAAATTAATCAAAAATTCGTCATTATGGAATTCCACGGTGTTAATGCCTTAAGTTTATCTAAAATGAAAAATTTATTACATTATATTAGGGATGACTGCGCCTTTCCTTATAATTCTAAAGAAGTTTCCATAAAAGTCATTATGCGCCAACCTTTATACATAATTCGGAAGTTTTGCGTAAATTTTGATTTGAATATTATATCGATGGGTTTTTTGAATTGTGGAATATTAATTTTCATTATTTGGAACTATTGCTTAAATCACTAACAACGATTCTTGGTACAAATGAATATCAACATATTCACAATTGATATTTTCTCGTAGTGATAGTCAAATCCCAATTATTGGCCCAAGTGGCTTTCTGACGAATATATTAAATATTTGACAGTGACAAAAACTACGTTGTCTTCTACTATGATTAATATTAGGTCCTTACATATGAAATTGGCGTTTTGTATGGGAGGAACATAAAGTTGAAAAACTAACTAACTAACCATCACGCCGTCTCCCCGGAAGGGTAGGCAGAAAGAATGGACTGTCACATTTGATTTTTTTTAAATATGATATACTCGTATTTATTTAATCAAAGTATGTACCATTGCTATCTATGCACTTTTGCCATCTCATAGGTAGTTCATTGATTCCTTTACTAAAAAAAACATTCGGACGGGAATCAATAAAATCTTTGAAGTCAGTTTGGACTGCCCCATCGGAGTTGATTTTTTCCCTTGCAAGAAGTTATCCAAATTTCGAAAAAAATTGTAATCTCTTGGGGCAAGGTCCGGAGAGTACGGTGGATGTCTTAGACATTCCAATTGAAGCTCTTCTAATTTGGTAGCCGTCTGTTGTGCAGTGTGTGGTCTAGCGTTATCATGAAGCAGCAGTGGCCTAGAGCGATTAACCAGCCTCGGTTGTTTAGCAGCTAGCTTTTCCATCATGGTTTGCAGTTGCTGACAATAGACATCTGCCGTAATCGTCTGGCCAGATTTAAGAAAGCTGTAGTGAACGACACCAGCACTAGTCCACCAAACGCTCACAAGTAACTTTTTTGGAGTCAATTTTCGCTTGGGGCATGGTTTGGCTGGTTCGGCAGGGTTCAGCCATTGCGATGAGCGCTTCCGAATATCATACAGGATCCACTTTTCATCACAGGTAATGATTCGATTCAAAATCCCTTCATTATTGTGCCGGTTGAGTAATGCAACGCAGCAGTCAACGCGCGTTTGTTGATTTGCTTCACTCAATTCGTGAGGTACCCACCTTTCAAGCTTTTTCACCTTCCCAATTTGCTTCAAGTGGATTAAAACAGTTTTATCACTAACACCGCAGCCTGCAGCTAACTCGGACGTGGTTTGCGATGGATCCGCTTCCACAATAGCCTTCAATTCTTCATTATCAACTTTGGTCTCCGGCCGTCCACGGGGCTTGTTCTGCAGGTCGAAATTTCCAGAACGAAAACGTTGGAACCAAAAACGCACTGTGTTTTCTTTTGCGGCACCGTCGCCATACACATCATTAATCCTTCGAGCCGTTTCTGCAGCACTGGTGCCACGGTGGAACTCGTACTCGTAAATAACGCGATATTTCAAGTTTTCCATTTTGTAAACTGAGTGACGCAAAGAAAAAAAACAATTGAGGAAATAACAAATGAATTATAATTTTCGAAACACAAATACTTGAGTAAATAGCTGTATAAATTTGAATTTGGAATTCCTAACCAAAGAGAAGATATTTGAGATCAAAATTGCCAGTACGGCAAAACGCCAATTTCATATGTAAGGACCTAATATATAACTAATTTATTGGGTGTTTCGGGATTTTCGTTCCGTTTTACAACAAAGAGCTCTGGCTACTTAAAGCCTTTAAATCTGGCGGTCATTTTTAAGTAAGCCTGAGCATCTGTCAATTAAGTTCAGTTCGCACATGTTTAACACTCTCACAACAACATTTGTTTTATCGCTCCTTTACGTTGACTTTCGTGGTAAATAAGAAGCATTTGCGGGATGTTCCGCTGGGTTGTTTTAATAAGAATAAGAGTGCACCTGAGGCGCATAAAATGCTTGTGGAAGTTTATGGCCATTACGTCCCATCGGCTAAATCGTGCAGAGAATGTATGACAATTAGATATAATTAAACATAAAAAATAAATATATATTACATTTAAACCTTCACAGCAGCAATGTGATTACAACCGTCCAGTTCAGAATATGACGAAAAAGTGACAGTGGTGTAGATTGTGTGTTATATAAGGCGGACCGTAATAAAACACAATTCATATCTCAAGAGTCAACCTTGTAACGCAGGTATAAACACTTATATGGCATCATGGCAAAAATATTTATCGGAACCGAAATTAAAATTATGTATCGGTATCTCAAAGACATTATTTACATAAGCTAATATTCATATTTTGAATACTATTATCATAAATCGGTGTAATCCGATAGCGAAATCACCGGTCCCTTACGGGACCGCTGGGCACTAAACAACGTGAATCCGTAAGTTATAACACATTTATTGTCCGTTTGATCAACATTCATTAAAATAAGTAAATATTTTAATATACAAATATTTTATCAGGTGTTTTCTAGCAATGTATGTCAATGGCGGTAGCCTTTCACATTGCGTTAATAAAGTACTTCTGCTTAATGCTTACATCCAAACTTAATAGATGGCGCTAGTGTAGATTGAACTGAAAAATGTGAAGTGTTTCCCAACATTGTAGCATATATACATCTTCCAAAAATTTGGCAGACGTGGTGGTCGTAAGAAGGGGGAATGGGGAATTTTGTATTACATAAAGCGTGCGCTTAACCCAACCAATGACAGGTCATAAGTCCTGTAAACGCCTCGACCACCATTTTCTGTTTCCAATTTGCATATTCATCTCTATTGAGATACAAGTAATCCTTAAAGATAAATATTTGTTTCATAATTTTATTTATTAATGAACTACGAGTAGATACTGAATATATTCATATACTAATCTAGAAAACTTTCATAACATCCCGGTAGGGCCGAGAACAAATCAAACTTTCTTAATGTTACTTGTCTTAGAATTACGTAATATTATTTTACTTGTCGCTAGTATATTTATAATACGTATCATTTAAAGCCAACACATAATCTTAAATCACATCAAGAAGTTGAGCGAATCGATTTCAATTACACTTTTCCCTAAAGTTTTAGGTAGCGGCTCATAATGATCTAGGAAATATGTGTTTGACAAACAGAATGTCCCTTTGGCAGTCAAATCGGCAGGAAATGAGGGTCGGTTATTTGGCAGCATAGAATTGCTGGAATCTCACGCCTTGGCCGGCGAGGAATGCCGAATGGGGGCGATAATCGAGAATACATACAACTTATTTAAGTAAATAAGCATAGAATACGGAAGCGAAATATTCCCTCAGCCCTCTGCCAAAAATCTATATTTCGGTCATACCATTTATCGCAAAACGGCATTTTGGAAAAATTTAGAATGGGTCATTCATACGACTTAAGTGATCTCAGTATCGTTAGCTCTACGTGTAAATTAGTTTAAAATTTTATTTGTTAAAGATTTATAACTATTTAATGAACATTAATTCATTAACATTTAATTAAAATAACGAACAACATAGTTCGGACACAGAAGCCCTTCATTAGTGTAATTAATCAAATGTAGTGAATAAAATTATAAATGCCTAATTACATATATTTAAAAGAACGGTGGATAAGTGGAATATAATTTAAAAAAACAAAAAAAGTCCGGATCGTCCTGCTGACAACATGTAGGTACACAATCTCAAAGAACATTGTTATATTATTTTTATTTAGTTATTTTATTTTATATCATTGCATTTTATATTATTTGTTTTAGATTTATTTTGTGGACGTTGGACGATGGAAGTGTGCGCGGGAGATGCATATTGATGGCGATAAGGTTCGCAACCCATCACACCATGACTCCCGCGGGGGCGAAAAAATAATAATGGAATGCCGCATCGGTTAAAGTGTGGCAGTCCATTCTTTCTGCCTACCCCTTCGGGGAGACTGCGGGATGGTTAGTTAGTTTAGTAAATAAATGTTCGGAAAAAAATGGTTTAATATTTATTTTGTATATACAATAATTATCTTCACTGATGAAGGACTTCTGTGCCCGAAATATGTTTGTGTTAGTTTAATTTTTAATAAATTGTTGTTTACAAAGAAATAAATATCATTCAATGAATCTGCATCACAAAGAAAACATATATTATATAATAGAAACAAATAATTCAACTTTTCATTTACCAACATTTAGCTTATTAATTAAATAATTATTTTTCCATTCAATAGTTTACACGAACTCTAAAATTAAAATGCGCACGCAATTGATTCGTAACCGTTTATTACAGAGAAACCAGACCATTGTTATTAAAATCTTATATAATATATAATACGTTGACGCTTTGCTTCGCGTAATTAATTATGGACTCCACATGAACCCGATTCGCTGTTTCCAATGAATAATTATATGGTCAAGGCTAGACACATTTTTTTAAGGAATCACCCCTACAAACGCCCTCCAAAGTTTTATAACTCTTCCGAAACTCGCCAACTGGGTCGGATTCTGTTCGCCACAAGTTGAGAAAGATTCAAATTATTCAGTTCATTGTTACACCTGACTTAAACTTTTGTCACGTTCTCATTAAAAGTTTAACAAACTTCGATTGTAAATTGTGATTTTCGTGTTTTTAAATCTTTATTATCGCTTAACGGGTGAAGTTCGGTTATATGAGTTTATCTTAAACAAGACGGGAAATTTCGTTTCGTGAATAGATTTGATTTGAATTATTTCAAACAGTAAAATAAATCTTTAATTATTAATTAATTAATATAAATCTTTTCAAAAATCTTCATTATTTCACTGCAATTTGCCATTTACTGCTTAAGATATTTAAATGACTATCAAAAATTATTAATGAACATCCTGCTTTCAATTCCATGTACTTGTCTTACATCAAGTCGGAATATAACCCAATTAAAGTTAGTTATTGTTTCTGGAACAATGATATAAATCTTCATTTAAAAAAATGAATATAATAGAAGTTTTGTTATATTTTATACAAATGATATGTTTCGCCTTACTAAGTTTTTTTTTTAATTATTTAACCTGACTAAGGCGAAACATAAAAATATTAAAAATTCTAGAAAACAAGTTTTTATTTACATTAGTTAATTTGATTCATTTATACTTAGTATATTTCATTAGTTAATTTGATTCATTTATACTTAGTTTTTCTTATGACTCGCCAATTGACATTTATATGACGAAAACGGTAATTGGATTTTATTAAGAGTATTTGAATAAGATGTAGAAAAATAAATTGGCATCGATTCTCATTGTATTCTGAACCTATTTTTGTAACAAAATAATAATATCTCATCCAAGTTTCTTTAAAAAATCCCCGCAACCCTTGACCCTATTGAAGACCTCTCCAGACCTCCCTTTCAGGGGAGTAAATGAGACCTGAACCCATTTCAGACCGAGTTTCCTTTCGCCCGTGAAGCTCCCTCTAAAGCTCGGAGTACCTTGTAAAAATAAGGTTCCGGTTTACACGAGCTGTCTGAACATTGGTTACCTCTGTTTATTTTTCGTTTTTTACGTTCATTCACACCAACACGTTCACAATGACTTAACTAACCATCAAACCGTTACCACGAGGGGTAGGCAGAGAGGATGAGTGGCCACACTGCACTATCATGTCATGTCACTCGAGGTTCCTCTACATTTATACATTGTTAGACGCATGATAGTCGATTTTTCGGATAGTATTAAATTCTACATTCAATATTTAATATTAATAAAAAAACAATAGTTTTCTAGAGGTTTTAAAGTGAGAATTTCATATCTAGCATAATTTGTATATTTACGAAATGATTTTTTCGCTTTATTTTTATTTTAATGAAGTTTTTTTTTACTACATACTGTCATAAAATTCATACAAAAAAAATTATTCCATTTTTGTGTCATATATTATTTGAATTCAACATTTTTGATTATTGACCTTATTCAAACGTTCCTTTTTTCATAAAGTATTTAAAACTTATCATGATTTGGTCCTGTGATATTAATTTTTTTATTTTCGTTTTTCATTATAGGTGTATGAAATGTCAAATATGACTACTACTTAATGAAGGTTGGTTATTACAGAGGTGCTTATTACAATACCTAGTGATTTTAATTATTGAAAAAATATACATCATAAACATTATTTGTTTATTATTTGTGTATATGAAACTATGCTTTGATTTTTAGTGTACATAAATAAACTTTCATAAAACATTGAAAAGTATTTAAATAAACTTTCATAAAACATTGAAAAGATTTAAAAAAAAATGTTATAAATAGAATCGAGTTAAGTAGCACAGTCGTTTTCATTACAATTGTGCTAAGTGTCCAGTATTGATCTATTTCTCACAACATTTAACACAACAATTATATTTTCTCATCAGCCGTCTGTCATCCGCTGCTGAACGTAGGCTTCTGCCAAAGCACGCCACTACCCCCTATCCATCGCCATTCTAATCTATTTCGGTCCAGCAATCATCATATCATCGTCGGTCCAGCGGGAAGGAAGACGTCCATTTCAACGGAATCCACCTCAAAACCCGTCTCCCCCATCAGCCGTCGGTCCTTCCACCACTTCATCCCGCCTATCTTCAAAACCATCTCGGTCACCTTGGCTTGTTGTCGAATAAATTCTGTCCCTCAAGGTTAATCCAAGCATGGCCCTTTCCATGGCACGCTGGTTGGCCTGAAACTTGTACATCAGACCCCTTGTTTGCATCCACGTCTCGGTTCTGAGAGTCATGGTTGGCAAGATGCAATAGCTGACTTCGGTCTTTGGGCATTGGGGTATTTGAGAGGTAAAGATATTCCCAAAGGTCGCCCAACCTAACTGAATTCTTCGGATGGCCTCTCTCTCGATTATATTTAGCAATACACAAATTATATATAGCCATACATAAATATATTCTTACTTTATCACTATCTATATCATGATTTGAAATATAGGATTGGGAAATTGCAAAAGTTTTACTAATAAATAGGCTTGCAATAACGAGAAAGTATCGAGAAAATCAAACGTATTTGTACACGCGTTTCGGGAAATACGAAACGACGTATTTCGTATCTTCGATTTGCTTGGCAACATTTTATAATGATCCCATACAGTTAATTAAATACCACCTACGCTTTAATGGACAAACTTGAGAGAAGAATCTAAATGCGCGGCTCTTTTCAAAACAAATTGTTTTAATTAATCTTCATTGCCGACTTATAAACAAAGTTTTACAGATCAGGAATTCGATTCTAATTGCGAAACGTGTCGTTTCTCACATTACAAGTGGAATTTCTCAAAAGTTTTCTGTGTACACGTTTAATCTGCAATTTTACCGAATAAAAGTATTCAGCGATAAAGAAAACAAATACTTTTATTTTTGTTACAGGGTTAGGTAACACTCATTTAATATGGAAAAAGTAGAGATTAGTTTACGTAGTTTATAGTGTTAGGTTTGTATATTTTTTTAACAACTAAGTAGCACTCTGGTTTCTGTGTGAATTAATGGATTATATTATAAGATATTCATAGCCCTTTCTCAAGTTTTTTTTTCATTAAATTAAAGCACTTTAAAATTTTGAATGAATATAAATTTTTTTAAATTTGAATTAAAAAAAGATAAATTCTTATTGCTTTTCAATCTTCGATAACCATTTTTGCATATGCCCTTGACTCATTTATTGTTTTGTAAAGAATATGTAAAACTACGTATTAAATATTTGATACAAATGGAAAGGTCGGAAAACTTTTAATATATTTTATGGAAAAGACAAGTTTTGCTTCCCAATAATAATTCCGATGTAGAAAAATGCGTTTTCTTTTGTATACATTATTTTCCCCGACCTGGAACTTGAATATAATAAATGTCGAAATAATATTTACTTTGAGAATTCAATATAATTAGATTTTCACAACTTGTTTTCCCTTTGAATTATGTTACACTCAAGTAAAATCTGTACTACCGAGTGCATTTTAGAAACCGAGCAAGAAAAGGTAAAAATATCGTAATGTTCGTCCTTTGTGAAGTCCCAACACAAGCCGCACACCTGCTGCAGACGACGTGAATAATGCATCAAGCTCTTTCGCACGCTTGTTAACAGCGAAATATTTCTTATAAAATACTTTTTATAAAATATGTTCACCGAGAATATCTTTTCTTTGTAAGAAAATGTCAGTTTTTGTATGAAATGCAGGTTTCTTACTGCAATTTTGTTGTTGTTTGTTGTCACAGTTTTTTTTTATATAGAATAGAGTTTCGCAATATTTTATTTATAACTGAGAGGGTAATTTTATCAAGAACACAAAACATTTCTGTAATAAATAATATATAATTACATACATATGTGGACTTTTACTTGAGCAAATCCGGAAATCCACGATAAAATAATTTTCTGAAAATATGTTTTCTTGAAAGTTGTATCCGTAGTTACGTACGTAGAAGTATAAAATATAAGTTATAAAAAAACATATTTTCATCAATAATACTTTCATCACAAACAGTATGGTTATGGAAATCGTTATTTTTAACACCCTCTCTCAAATTAAAAAAAAAAAGTTTTTTAACAGACAAAATATAATCATAACCGAAAACTATACTTAATAGTGAAATCAAGTATTGCAGATGCATCTCTGAAGCAACACCCACTATTACAAAATGTGTTGACCTCCAAGGCGGTCCGATTAAGCAAAGAGATTGCTCTACCCACAGGACTAACCATTAGCACGTTGCTTCTGCAGCGTACCATATAAAACAAAATGTGTTGTCTTTGACATTGATAATTATCAGGGAATTTAAAACAGTATGTGTTCATGGGACTTTAACTTGGAATTAACTTCTTCTTTTTCTGATTCTTCAGCCGGTTGTGGCCGTCCTATCCTGGATGAAGGCCTCCTTTCGTATTTTCCACTCCCTTCTATCCTGAGCGATCCGCATCCAGGCACTTCACGCACTGTTCCGGATATCGTCGCGCCAAACTTATTGACTTACATGTAATAAACTGTTAGATTAAAATAACTTTGTTTTATGTATCACAATTGTATTTTATTTTCCAGGGCAGCTGTTTCGTCAACCTATGTTGACATCATCAGGTGTTACAATCAAATGTCAATTTTTTGTGATGTTTCGAACCTTTATGTGTATTTGTTCCTATGTCAATTTGAATATTTTTATTTATTTTTCTAATCGACATAGGAACAAATATACATAAAAGTTCGAAAAATCACGATAATTTGACATTTGATATATTATTGTAACTTATTTATTGTTTCTTGAACAATGATGTAAAACTCTCATTTGCAGATAATGCCTTAGAAGGGCGAAACATGTCATTCCCATAAAATATAATATATGAAAACTTCTAGAAACTGATGATGTCAACATAGGTTGACGAAACAGCTGTCGCGTAAAACAAAATACAATTGTAAACCTTAAACCAAGTTATTTTTAATTCAAAAGTTTATAATGTTAAGGTATCATAGTGTTTCGGCCAAAACAATGGACTATTTAAATGATAATAGTTTATTTGTCTTTATGAGTATTTATATCGTTTATACATAATCGAACCCACGGCATTTTGAATGCGAATCTTTTAGTGAATTTTTCGAATTGAATATGGTTCGTGAAGCAGATAACAATAATATATCCATTTGGTAGCGATATTTCTGAATTATTGAATCCGAATAGAATAAACACATTATTATTCTTTGCGTGGAAGATCATTAAACGCACAGTACCTAAAGCTTAGAATAACTTGGGTAACGTACGAATAATATTGGGAAAGCTTTAAGGACCATTAGCGCTATTCTAGTGCAAAACATGTGAGTACTATCAATTACCAGCTCTGCTCGCGTAACGTTAAAATTTAATTTAATATCAAAATTCGTGGTTATGTTAATTTGAGTTTAATATAATATTCAGATGAAACCTGCTTTTCTTATACGAGGCTTTACGTAACATACGTACTGCTGATTTAATTATTAAATGAAAATACGTTTAGATTTAAGGTTACTCTTGATTATAATATGGTTTATCTTATTTGTTATTTTTCTCAATTAAAAAAACTAACTAACCATCACGCCATTTCCCCGAAGAGGATGGAAGTATTATATTATTGTATTTTTTTCTTCAAAAAACCACACTGTAAACTGTTCGATAACGATATTGTTAATTCTATGTTTGTATAAAATTAATTTGTAACTCTTAATTTGAAAAGCATTTTTCAACACAAAAAATAACACAATTTAATCCGCATGATTAAAATTCTGTTAATTATTAATTCCGGAACAAAGATGTAACTTCATATTAAATATTTTTGAAGGTATTTTTAAGCTGAATTTCCTGTGTTTAAAGCTGGTGAAATCATTTTCAAATAATATTACCAGTAATGACTCTTGAACAGTTGGATTATTCCATCAGTCTATTCCTATAATATTGTATTTTTAAGCATCATCCAAATCCATAAAGCGTTTTTTTTCTCATGAATAATTTTTTGCAGGAACTAGAAGAAATTTATACGGATCTCTGCAACACGTTATCGGAAGCTGTGCTCCAGGGTGCGGAAGTCGTCTCATCAAGAGTAAGTTTTCTGAAATAATTATTGGGGTTGATCTTTTTCAAATTAAAAATTCTGAATTAATAGATTTTTTGCATTTGTATATAACTTTAAAGTTTTCAATTTGAAGTCCGCCAGAAACAAAGCATTGATTAATGAAAAAAAAAAATTGATACAAAATTTATTTATTATTATATACGAGTATTTAGTGTGCTTCCACTGGTTCTGGTCTAGACCAGAAGATGGCAGCAAGCTGCCGAAACCGATCGATGATACACACAAGTGGAAGCACAATAAATATATAATAATAAAGAAATTTTGTATAATTTTTTTTTTCATTATTTAAATTGAACTTCTACCAAGAAATTTCAATTTAAAATATTAATTATTTAAAACATTGATTGCTCGAATCTTGTTACTTATACACATTTCACTCTTTATGTGTATTTAATATATTACTGTTTGATCAACAAAAACAAATTATTAACTATTCTTAAGTTATTAAATGACACAAAATTAAATGTTTGACTACAAAATTTTTGTCTTGTCTTAAAAGTTATTATTATGTGTAAAACATTTCTAAGAAGAAGCTTCATGAGAATTTAGAACGAAAACATAAAAAATGAACAAAGAATTTCTTACACCATTTTACGAGTACGCAACTCGCTGCTATAATCACAATGTCTTCTTCCATTCCGTTTCCACACAAAAACAAAAACATTTACCAGATCCCTAAAAAGCCTTGGCGTCAAAAACTAAAGTGTCTTGTTTATCGAATTAGGATAATTTTTAAGGGAATTTAACGAGCGGTGTTTTCTAAAATGTAAATTTTGCTTTGGAAATATTTTGCTTCGTTACACGAATTATTTATTCCTTTTATCCTTAATACATCAGAATTTATATTTTTGTGGTAGAAGAGAGGCTAATCACTCTTTGTTTCTCGAAAATATTTCACTTTTATAAGAAAAATCGCAACACAATGAATTTGATACTCGTACCTGTATCCACCTCTAAAACAGGTAGGAATTATTTCAGGTGTCAATATTTTTTTACCTTTCAAAATATTAGTGGAACAACTTTTTGATTCCAAATATTTCATTAACATTCCAATCTACAACATGTTTCTTCGTTAGCTTTTTAAATTTTGAATTAAGATATATATCCAAATGAAATTTAAATAACCCCTCCAAGAAAATTTCAATAAACTTTATGATGCATTAGACCATTCTAGAAAACAGTAATATATAAAACTTACTAACCGTCCCGCCGTTTTCCGTAGAGGTAGGCAGAGAGGATAAAGGCAGAAACATACTATTAACACGCGACGTGGCGTGTTTACTCCCACCACCGGCAACACGTCGATCTAGCTCGTCTGGATCGGGTGGCGTGTGCGCGCATGGCGTCGCGTCGGGTATTCGTAGTGTGATTCTGTTCATAGAAAACAATACAATTTAATTCGACTCAACACGCATCACGTGGCATCGGGTGGCGTGGCGTGTTAAAAGTATGTTTCTGCCTTAAACCGCCATGCTGCTCTGTCTTGATATACCTCTCGTGATTCCTCTAGAGTCGTAACATGCACCCTCGTCGATTTTTTCGATTTCGAATGTAGCCAATTTTACTGATATGGTCATGCCACGCTTTCCTTGTTTGTCCACGCCTTGTTTTTCCACTCACACTGCTCGTATACAACTTTTTTACCATTTTCTCTCGTCCATTCGTTCTATATGTCGAAACTATTTCAGGGAATTTTTATTTATTATACTTATGATGCTACCATCTTCCTTACATTTCTTCGTTAGTTCGTCGTTTGGTATGCATCATACATCGTCTTCCCGCACATTCTTCTCAGTGTTCTCATTTCTACGTCATTTATCCTTCTTTCATCCTTCCTTTGCCAGCTCGAAGCTTAACTTTATTACACAAGGGTTGGCACTGGAACTTTATTATATATTATATTTATCAATGAAAGCGAAAATGGTCGTTCATAATGAAGTTCTGGTCCCAACCCCTGTGTATAGAAGCGAATCATGGAACTGGCAGAAGAAGAATGAGAGCAGAATAAATGCGATAGAGATGAGGTCCTAAGACGTATGTGTGGTAGAACGATATACGACAAAATCTCAAATGCTGATATTAGGAAGGAATGTAGAGCGAAAGAATGTATTATGAACAAAATTATGAAAGGTTCGCTGCGTTGGTTCGGACATATGGAGCTCATGGATGGAGAAAGAATGCTTAAGAAAGTAAACGTTAACAATGTAAATGGAGTACGGAGTCGAGGTAGACCGAGGAAAACATGGCATGACCAAATTAATCAAATTTTAAAGGTTGTCATTTTAGAAATCGGAAGAATAGACGTGCGTGTATGACTTGTTATATGAACGTGAAGTGAATGTCAGAATAGACTTGTATTGCGGTCCATTCTCTCTGCCTACCCCTGCGGAGAAACGGCGTGATGGTTTGTAGTTTTTATTGTTGATATAAGGGGATATATTTCTATTTGTAGTGATGACTGTGAGTGCGCCATTTATGTTATCCCAGCACCATCCCCTCTTGTAAACATAAACATATTTGCGTATCAAAGTATATACATACTTCTGCTTCTTCTTTCTGGCTCAATAGTCCTGGGTGACCTCAGCCGCCTCCAAAGAGTTTCTCCAGCCGACTTTATCCTGGGCCCTGGACTTCCACTCCTTTGGTCTGACTCTCAACAATTGTAGGTCCTTCAGAACATCGTCCAGCCAACGAAGTTTCCTTCCCTCCGGTTTTGTAAATGTCAACTTTGCGGGTATTGACAGCTCCTCCATTCGCCCCAGATATCAAGTCGTTGGAGTTTTTAAATATGACGACGTTCTGTTGGTTGTATAGTTCGTAAAACTCAGAGTTATATACATACTTGCTAATATAAAAGCACAATCCCTACGACGGTAGTTAGCAGTTAATGAGTGTATAACCCCAACGATATTAGTAATAAAGGAGCTATTATCGTTATTACAACGTGTAATGATTCTTGTTCAACTACATAAGATCTGCCCATATTATCCGAAAAGGATTCAAACCACTAATTGCTTTAACATTTACCGCTCTCCGCCAGCAAAGTTCGCTACATAGAATAATGAGATGATTTTATTTGTACATAGTACCTACCCTCTGTGCGATCTTTCAAGTCCGCTTTGTTCAGAATATCCTTCGCCCTTCTCGACTAGAAAAGTTTGCTTTCAATTAAGTTTAGTACAATTTTGTCGGGTCCTACAAATATTTTTTCAGTTGGTACCCGCTCTATTTTTTTAATTAAGCAAGTATTACAGACGTTATTTATTTTCTTGTATTCATTTATTCATTTTACGAAATAAATATAAATAAAGCTTATCCTACTTTATCATCTCTTTTTCAAATATTCATAATTAATTTATGATAAAATTAAGGCCTTAACACTGTGGAATTCTTAACTTATATATTGGAAAGAAGCAGATTGCATTAATAAGAAATTAGAAAAACTTTACCCTTAATTTAAATGTTGACGAGTTATAAATAATTTCTTAAGATAACCAAATTTAGTATGAATGAATAATTGAGATATTTGTGAATAAAGTATTGTAATATTCTTATTGCAAAGAGTCGTAAACCTCACAGTTGTGTTCCTGAACAAACCAGAAACTAGTTCATGTAGGTCATCAACTTCTTCACTTTTCATTCTATTGTTAAACGAACATTCAGACAAATATAAACTTTTTCAATTGCGGAAAGTTTATTAGGTCTGGCTGTCAGTTACAATATCCTGTGCTGTCACACAAATTTCAGGATATTTTTCTTAAAAAAAAATTAGAAACACATCGTTTTGGATTGTGGATTCATATTTTTAAAAAATGTTTCTTTAAATGGTTGGTCTCCTTCTTGCGTGTTAAAATTTTTACGTTAAAATTTAATTTGAAATTACAATTTGTAAACAGAAGGATGATTTAAACCATTCTTAACATATTACAAATTTGTTCTAAATTTATACGTTACATTCTAAAAGGAAATTGAATCATACGCGTTGAATCGGAATTAAGTATAATTATCGTTCAAAATGGATTTATACTAATCATCTTCTTCTTCGTGTCCATGCCAGGCTAGTCTCGTAAGTAATAAAAATGATAAAAAAAAAGCTTAAAAAAACTATTTCGCTTGATTTTATGGCTTCGACCAGTTGATGATCGGACCAGAAGATGGCAGCGAGCTGTTGAAACTGATGAAAGTTGAATAAAGCTAAAATTACCAAAATAATATATTTACAACATTAATATTTTTAGTCTCGTAAGGATGGTCTTAATAGAGTCTCATCTCTTGCCGTTGTGTGGAAGGTTAGGCCGACTTTACGTCGTTTTCAGGGACGCCGGGTGTTATATTAACACCACACGTGGGGGATCCTTTCTTGTCTCTATTTATATGAATGAATTGTGATTTATTAGGCTTCCGAGCAGTCCCGCCGCTACGAGAGCCTAGGCGCGCAGTGTCGCGCTCTGAGCGGCACCACAGACCTGGCGCACCTTGCGCGCGCGCTTCCCGCACCGCCGCACAACGCGCGCCACGTCACTCGCCGTCCCTTCGCACCGCCACACGCGCACGCCGGGCACGACGACGATGGAGGAGATGCATCCATGCAGGTTAGTATTAATATATATAAGTAAATCTTCATTATTTTCTGTACGGTCCGCATGTATTATATAATCCTAACTAATTAACAATCACGCATTCTCCCCTAGAGGGGTAGCCAGAGTGGATGGATAGCCAAACCGCTCTGTCCTGATATACCTCTCGAACTTCCTTTATTTTCATACATCGTAACATGCATGCATGCCGATTTATTTATTTCGAATATATGTATAATATTTCCGTATATTATTTAAAATTTTATTTATTTAACTTTACGTTCACTTTGCACAAGGTTTGATATACTATATTTAATAACCACACAATGTCTGTGCTGTGAGAATTATTCACATCTTCTTCTTCTTCTTCTTCTTCCTCAGCCATTTCTCTACTGCTGGATATAGGCCTCCTCTATTTTCTTCTACTCCACTCTTTCTTGGGCTTTTCTTTACCACTTTCTACCCGCGACAGGGATAATGTCGTCGGCCCATCTTTTTGGGGCCAGCCCACTCTTCTTCTTCTATCCCATGGTCTCCATTTGAAGACTATGGGTCCCCATCGCTCTGTTCCCCTCTGGTGACATAACCTGCCCACTGCCATTTCTGCTTAGCGACAAGGTCCATTATGTCTATGACTTTTGTTCGGCGTCCTATTTCTTCATTTCTTATTTTGTCTTTTAAACATACGCCTAACATTTGTCTTTCCATTGACCTTTGCGCACATTTTAGTTTATGTACCGTATTGGCAGTTAGCGTAATGGTTTTCAGGCCATAGGTGATCACGGGGAGAATACATGTTTCGTATACTTTTCTTTTCAGATTTATGGGTATGTCATTATTCTTTAGTATGTGTGTAGTTTTATTATCACATAGTAATAATAAAACACAAAACTTTATGCAAAAAATAACAATAGATTATACAATAATTATAATAAAATAATATAACTGAATAGAGCACAACACATATTAATTTTATTATTGTATGGCAGAGATAAAATTAAGATGTCAAAGTGTTCAGTACTAAAAAATATTATTAATCAATAAATTCACCATTTTACTTTAAACCACAATTTCAATTTTGCAATTCATACTAGAACATCTCGCTGCCTCAATCTTGTGTATTCTCTATTTACCAAACAAATCTAAAGGATAGAACACTTGTCTCGTAATCCGAGGGGCTTGGATTAATTCCTGGTTCCTTCTTTATTCTTCGTCAACTTATCCCCATCCACTACTGGACGTAAGCCTCTCCACTTCCACGCCACCCCTCTCAGTCTCTCGCCAGTGTTCTCTAGGCCCTTCCCGCCGTCCGCACAATATCATCGCTCCACCTGGCTGACTGTCTTCCGACACTTCTTCGACCCAACCTTGCCCTCCATTCAGTAACCCTCTGGCTCCATCTTATACATAATAATACTATATCATTTCAGCTCATGTCAGTATACGTAAGAAAATTGCATTTATATTAAATCCGTAGTGTAATATTAAATTGCATAGATATTAAATTTGAATTCCCATTTGCTCACGATAAGGGAACGAACCACAAAAAATGGATGAGGGTGATGTTTTTTACCCTTTCATTTATTGCTACCCGAAAGATGGAAAAGCAGAATGAAGAATAATTGAAGATTTTACGTTTCAACGGTCTTGTATTGAGAACCCATGTCAAGCAAATTGTGGGCCATTAAAACACAACGTACAAACTCCAAATATTTTTGCTTTTTCGCATTGAAGAATTTCGAATTGACTATACTTTTTTTTAAAATCGACCCTCTAATATTCCAAATTTAAATATTTTCAATAATTTTTTAATGTTTTCATACTGCGAATATATTTGCCTAATTAACGCATTTTAATTTAAGTAAAAATAAATATTCAATATTAATCCATTTTCCACAAATAGTATATTCTTTGTAAAGTGAGCATGTAAGTAAATCCGTACTTCTTTTAACCATGGTTCACTTTCTTCCTCAAATTCAATCTTATACAATATCATTTCTTAAACTTATATAAGATGAAATTATTTTTTAATTAAAATATTCCAAATAAATTATTTGTGCGTGTTCTGGAAGTAACGTTGTTTTCATGTTGAACGCCTTTAAGTTAAATAAGGTAGCACATATAAAGCAATGAAACTAATTAACGTAAATATAAAAAAAGTGTTTCAAATCATAAAAAGCGTTCATTACTATCCAAAATTCCTTTATTTATTGTTTCTATAACAAAGATGTAAAACTTCGTTTGAAATTAATTAATGAAAACATTTGTTTTCTAGAAGGGTTAGGGCAGACAACAAAGTGAATGGTGCGCTTAAAGTTCTCGTCGCAAACAAAAACCTATCCCAAAAACCTAGAATGGCAGTGCACAATGGTGTTCTTCTACCGACCCTTATGTATGGAAGCGAAGCATGGAACTGGGAAAAGAAGGATGGAAGTAGAATAAATGCAGTAAAAATTAGATCTCTTAGACGATTTCTGTACCTTAAAGAAAAGGGTTACTACCCCTGTCTGTACCCAACTGATTTCTTGCTGGGTATGCTGGACTACCAATCATTAGAAATTAGATGAACTATCCACCTGGGTGCTCACTTTTTTCACAAAGGCAACATGGATTATTTTCTGTCACTGTGTAGAACCAATCTACCTTAGGTAATGCCCGTGGGCAGGTCAATAATCCCATTAAACCGCATCTGTTCGGATGTGGACATTATTCACGGTAGTGAGGCTACCCTCAGAAAGCATCTATCTCTTATGTATTAAATTGCTATTCTCTTCTCTTCTTATTTTACAAATATGTTTATCTTTACCAAACTATTCTCGAATATATTTTTTAAATTGTCTTCTCTTTTTATTTTTTTCTTACTTGCTCTCATTTGTTTTCTTATTATATTATTTATAATTATTTATTTTTTTATTTGTTAATTTTATTTGTGTCTATTGTGATTATACACGATTTGGATTTGTTATTATGTAATGTTTATAATTTTTTTAATAAATTGAAATTGAAATTGAATGTGTGGATACTCTGTGTATGATAGACTTTCGAATGAAAATATAAGAAGTGAATGCGCTGCGAATGATGGTGTTATGAACAAAATAATGAAAGGATTATTAAGATGGTTTGGACATATGGAAAGAATGAATGAAGAAAGAATGGTAAAAATGTATATTTTAACAATGTAAATGGAACCAGAAATAGAGGAAGACCTAGGAAAACTTGGCACGATCAAATAAATCAAATATTGAATGTCGGCCATGTGAGGAGTCAGAGAAGTCGACGCGCGTGCATGACACGATGTATGAATGTTGAGGAAGCGAGAGAAATATGTCAGGAAAGAAAAGTGTGGCGGTCTATTCTTTCTGCCTACCCCTTCGGCGAGACGGCGTGATGGTTAGTTAGTTAGTTAAACATTTTCTACAATATTATGTTAACATAATCTCATAAACGTCGAATAATGGAGTATACAAATTCTGGGTTATTTTACCAACAATATTATTTAGATACTCAAGCATTAAAACACATTTAATCCCCGAAATCTCCTTCTTTCATTATCTGAAATTTATGTAAATAGATACAGCGTAATTAGGCTGCATATAATCCCTTTTTCATTATTGAGCTAATGGAAAGTTATGCTATGTTCAGGGGAATAAGTACCCCCTTCCGCCCGCGACACCATACATAATATGATGACCTAAATAATTATTGTATTGTACTTCAGAAAGTACTACTACGATACGACGTGTATTCAATTAGTAAGTTTCAACACGATAGCGCCAGTATAATTAAGCCGGGCAAGTACTTGAACATAAAATATTCATTTAGAATATTCCGTATCTCACTGTATTCGAATTTTGATTTCTCTGTGAATTAATTATCTATGGTGTCTAAAATACTGAAAATGAAAGTGTCAGATTTATTTCATGTGTGGTAAACATGTAATCTTCATTTTCATTAACATTTATTAGGTATCATATTATTTATATAATAGTAATGTAAGAATTAATATTTAATTTAAATAGTTCATTGTTTTGGCCGAAACAGTATGATACTTCAACATTATTAACTGTTTAAATTTTAAACACCGTTTTTATATCAAAATTTATTATTGTTTGTCGCGACAGCTGTTTCGCCAACCGATGTTAGCTTCATCAGGTGTTACAAACTACAGATAAACAAAAAACTCTCCACATAACCGAAAAACTTATGTAATTTCAACACCAAACAGCACAAACGTACTTTGTTATAAATAGTAACTCTTTTAATTTGTATATTTAGTTATTTGTAACACCTGATGATGCCAACATCGGTTGGCGAAAGAGCTGTCGCGACATATAACAAAGATTGTTATATCATATTCTGCTTCTTCTTCCTCAGCCTATTCCCTTCCACTCCTGGAAAAAGGCCTACTCCATTCGCTTCCATGTCACTCTGTCTTGTGCAGACTGCATCCAGGTTATTCCGACGTGTCTGTTTAGATCATCCTTCCACCGTAGTTGCGGTCGCCCTGCACTTTTCTTTGCTGTCCACGGTCCCCCAAGTCAGCAGTCTTCTTGTCCACTTTTCATCCACTTTTCATGCCCATTGCCATTTTAGAGTCGCCACCCGGTGAATGATGTCAGTGACTATTGTTTTTTTTCTCACCGTATCGTTTCTGACTCTGTCTCTTAGGCTCTATCTCCTAACATGGCTCGTTCCATGGCTCTTTGGGTCACTCGTAGTTTCTCGGCACTTTCAAGACCATAAGTACCAACTGACAGAACGCAGGCTTCATAGACTTTTCGTTTCAGGTCGATCGGTATTTTCCGGTTTTTAAGGATGTAACTCATGTTTCCAAAAGCTGTCCAGCTTATTCCAATTCTTCTTTTTAGCTCTGTGGTTTGGTTGTCTCGGCCCAATCGAATATTGTGTCCCAGGAATGTGTATTCTTGGACATTCTCACTTCTGTTGCCGTCCACGTTGATTTCAAGCTTTTCCGTGCTCATCACCTTGGTCTTTGCCAGGTTCATATTCAAACCTACTTGTTATATCATCAAGTGTTTCAAATTTTAACAGTTAATATTTTATTTGTTAAAATAACACTATTAGAACGACCATAAAGTTCGAAATCCAACGTATTATTAATGGGAAAATTGAAGGAGGATATGGTCCTAGCCAAAGACAAGCGTTTTGGATGCGCAATATTAAATACTGGATTGGAATAAGAAGCGTAGAGGAGTTATTCCGGGCGGTGGACTACAAATAAGCCTCTACATAAGTGATTGCCAGCGTCGGAAAAACCTAATATGACACGATTCAAAGAAGAAAGACAATGTTTAATATTCATTATCTATTAAATAAAATATATTACGTGTATTTTCTATATTCTCAACCACTTTAGTATTGTAGATTCAAATTTGAATATTTTTTTTGTGTGAAGCAAAGGGAACAGATTATATAAAAATATATACACAACCATGAGTATTTTAGTGGAGGGGTGGAAGGAGATGCCTGTTGCGGGTCCATCATTCTCTTCCCCTAGCAAGGAGATACAACATCCCTCAGTCCTTATAAAAATAGTCGTTTCTACATTCATATTTCAAATAATGTTATGATGATATTGAAATGTAAAATTCAAAGAAAAGATAGGATTACATCACAGAGAGCCATTTGAAAACGTGATTTATTTTCGTTTGGTAATGATAGCGAATGTTAAGAAAATATAACATGTTTAAATAAATCAGTTTGTTTTTGCTTAATATGTTAAAATTGTGGAATTGCACTGTTATTAGGTGTAAAATTTTTACATTGAATAAAATCACTTTTCGAATATTTTTATAACTAACTAACTAACCATCACGCCATCTTCCCGAGAGGGGTAGGCAGAGAGATTGGACTGCCATACTTTTCTTTCCTGACATATTTCTCTCGCTTCCTCAACATTCATACATCGTGTTATGCACGCGCGTCGATTTTTCTGACTCCTCACATAGCCGACATTCAATATTTGATTTATTTGATCATGCCACGTTTTCCTCGGTCTTCCTCTTTTTCTGATTCCATTAACATCGTTAACATATATTTTTTTCCATTCTTGCTTCATTCATTCTTTCCATATGTCCAAACCATCTTAATAATCCTTTCATTATTTTGTTCATAACACCATTTTTAAAGTCAATAAAATAAATATAAATATACACTATATCTTTTGGATAAACACTATTCTGTAAGTGGAATTGTAACTGCCAGTTTACTTTTGTTTTCTATTCGTGAGTGAGCGATAAAAAGTAGTTAAATATACAAGTATTTAAAAAAAATAACATTGTGGAACAATGGTCAATATTTTTTCGAAAATAAAACAAATGCTGTATTGTATTTTTATGAAATGTTTCAGGATAATATTCCACCAGCTTTAAAAGACGAGCTAGTACTGGAAAGACTGGGTCCAATGATGCTTAGATCCAATTACGATTCATTGAAGAAGGAAGCCCTTGACCTTGAACTTCAAATAAAACAACTGCAGGTATGTCGTAAAGTTTGATTTACAATCTCTTACTTTTCTTTTTGTCCTGTCACCTCCGTGGTGCAAAGGGCCTCAAGGAATCTTCTCCACCTGACTCTATCGCATGCCTGATGCCTAGCATCATCCCAAGTGAAGCCTGCTGCTTAACCTCGTCCTGCAGGGCTCTTCTCCAGGTGGCTCTAGGTCTGCCTCGCTTCCTCTTTCCCCCCATAGGGGACCAGTCTAGTGCGCTCTGAGCAATGCAGGCTGGGTTCCGTCTCAGAGTGTGACTGATCCACTGCCATTTGCTTCTAGCGACTTGTTCTCTAATTGGCTTTTCGCCTGCCGTGGTCCAGAGAACGGCATTGGACACTATTTGGGACCAATAGATCTTGAATATTGAGCGAAGGCACTTATTTATTTGATACTATAATGATAATAATCATTTGCTCAGAGCTATTTTCATAAGTGATTCACTTCATGAGTACTCGAAAACTTAAACTAATAATCACATGTGCTTACATTATATATTCCATGTGATCTTATCTCGTTTGCACGTGTTGACCGATGTTTCAGAATTAGTTTATATCTCGCGAAAGTTCCATACTCTTAACCAATTACAAATACAACTACAACAGATACTCTGAAGATGAAGTATATAGTGATCTCCAAAATGTCTCAAATAAAAGACACAGACATCCTAAAAATGTTAAGAAACAAACTAAAACCCATTTTTGTTTCAAGAGTTTATTTATTAAATGTCAATTTATTTGTTTTTATTACTTTCATAGTCTAAGTTTACTGTATTATGGAATTTGTAATACATATTAAATTACTATATGTAATACATATAAAATTGTTTGTACAAACAGATTGTATAATTTTTAACTTGTGTCAATTGATATTATTTTATTACAGGATTCACTGGATACAATGACTCGAATGCAGCAACGATCTTTGGAAAGTCATCTTTATAACAAAGTAAATGAGCTACAGGTAAATAATTATATTTCCAATAAACGGTATATAATATATATGTATAAATCGTGGTTTATTTGAATTTCTTCATCAAATAAAATCGCGTGAAGCATTTTTGATTAAGGTCTAAAACTTTCTTGACTACAAATCCCCTTTGTTCACTCCAAACTGTTTGGGTCAGAATTTCAGGAAAAGGTCAAAGGCTAAATTTTTTGATCACCTTTGACCCAATTACTGCAATTTTCTTTTCTTTTGAAAACTTTTCACCCACCGGAAAACTTTTTATTTCACGTTAACGCCTATTTTCTAAACTTACCTTATTATTATTTTTCTTAATAAAGTAAATAGTATTTTTCTTACTTATCAAGTTTTCTTACTTATCAAGTAAAAATATGTCTTTAATGTATTCATTAAATAGGGAACAATACTCGTATAAGGTGGTCTCCATTTACAAAATAATTCAGAATTAGATATTTTTGAATTTGTTAAACAATAATTTATTATATTTATATATTAGACCTTTTCTAACATTATCATTTAAATAAACTTTATTTCATGTTCTGAAGAAGGTATTGAAATCTTTTTAGGTATATTTTAAATATACATTTTTTTATTCACCTGCTGGGTTTCTGTTTTTGAGGCCCTTTGTATCAAATAAAAAAATGGAATCCTTATATCTTGTACAATACTATGGAAAAAATAACAAATGTATAAAAATCTTTACCAGCACGTGTAACTGTAATATTGAAGTTTACATCCAAAGATTTCGTAAATATTCTAACAATGTTTTTTTTTTCATAACGAGATATCGAATTTTATTCACAATTTCGCGAAAATACAAGGGTGCCATATCACGAACATTTTCTTTACGCGGTATTTTAAAGGCAATTTTATATAAAATTACATTACGGTAAATTTGTACAGGTGCGAAAAACTCGTTTCCGGTTTATTACGTTTTGGGATTTTTCTTAATTGTGATGTTGTTTTATTCATAGTTAAATAAAGCAAACGCTTAATTTTATTTGAGTGTTAATGGAAAATATTATAGGAAAGAAAAATAAAGTGTTGTCAACTGTTAAATATATTCTTGAAACAGATTACTTAGTTATGTATTTTCATATTTCAGGAAGACATTTCATTGAAGAAGTTCGATCTTCGGGTTGCACTGATACATCTTTCAGCGGTTAAAGCGCAGGTTTGTTAATTTTTATTTAATCGTTATTAGTAATATTTTGAGTCAAGCAACATCTACAACGCTTCAAATAATATGATATTGTTATTGATAAGGTAATAGAAGTATATATAATATAATGAACAAATTTTGGAAGAATTCACGTTTACGTTTATTTACTCTAAAATAATAAAAATTTATAAATCTTTAATCTCGATAATAATTTTTAAAAAAACTATTTTTATATACTTAATATATACAACACTTACTAGTAAGTGTTCTATGTACAAAGTATATAAAAAAGAAAGAGAGAAATAAAGCATCTACAACACAAAGTATGGCGAATATAGAAGAAATAATAAAATTATATTTAAAAAAAATACATAATCTCTATTTAGTTTCATTCCACTTAGTTTTATGGTTTTGACCGGTTTGGACAGCTAACTGCCACCTTTTGGTCCAGAAAATGGCAACGAATCGCCAAAACTGGTCGATGCCATAAAACCAAATGGAATTGTATCGAATATTGGGTGTTTCGGAAAGTTCGGTCCGTTTTACAACAGAGGGCTCTGGCTTCAAACCAATCAGGCCGCCCTTTTTTTAGTAAGCCTATTACCAAATACATATTAGCAATATTAAATAAATATAACTTTTTTCATTATATACAATGAAGATTCTACCAAGAAATTTCTATTAACTACATTAAGAATACATTTCTTTTTTTTAATTTACATTTTTAGTTTAAAAACTATATTAATCATTTTCTAAATTAAACCCATGAAATATGATTTTTATTATTATAATTCAAAACATGTCGTTGGAAGAAAAGTACAATAACATGTTTTTAGAAAAGTCAACGAATAATATAATGCATTGAAGTATTGTTCGCCTCCACATACAATAGATAGTCAATAATATATTTTTTTCATTTTCATTTTGGTTTCATCAGGAAACAAGAAAGTATTGGTTTGTTATCGACTTACATTCATCTTGAATCATTTCGTCAGTTATATTCACGATGCTAATAAAAAAAGTTTCGCTGATTAGAAAAAAATGTAGCTTAACATATAATATAAAATTTTCAACGAAATTTTGGTCTTTAAATTTTATGAAATTTTTGAATTTCAATAAAACTTGTAGATCCTTATTTCAATTTCAATTTTCAAGTGACGAATTTACGTTATTTTTCTTGTTATTAATAAAGCTATTTCTTTGTCTCGTACACGCATTGGTGGATAACCTAATTGCTGTTACTTAATAAAATATAAAATATTATATTCTCTGACGAGAGCTTTCCGCGAAATGAAATTATTTTATGAAACAGCTTTCATTAAAAAGCAATCAACGTCGTGAGAGATGATAACTACTGAAAAAGGCGCAATTTTACTACTTCCTTTATTTTAATTATCTCAAGCTTTGATTACAAAATCTAACACTGTTTTATTCATATTAACATTTTATTTTCGTATCGTATATTTTCATATTAATTACGAACCTCGTTAGAAACTATGGTAAACAATTATATTTTCACTTAAATCTATTTACAATGTTGTCATCAAAAACATGTGATAACTAACTAACCGTAACGCCGTCTCCCGGAGGGGTAGGTTGAAAGAATGGACTGCCACACTTTAACCAATGCGGCACTCCATTATTTTCTTTTTTCCCTCGCGGAAGACGCGGTGTGATGGGTTGCGAACCTCATCGCCACCAATAGGCATCTCCCGCGCACTCTTCGATCGTCCAACCTTCACAAAATAAATCTAAAACAAATAATACAACAATATAAAAAAATAACAAAAATTTAAATAATGTAGCATGTAATGTTCCTTTAGATGGCGTACATGTTGTCAACTGGACGATCCGGACTGTGTTTATTTAATTTTCATTCCACGAATCCATCGTTCTTGATTGAAATAATCCAACTCTAGCAAGAACTTCAAAATATTATCTAATTTTGAATTTTGAATTTAATTTATTGACTAGCTAGAATGGCAGTGCACAATGGTGTTCTTCTACCGACCCTTATGTATGCAAGCGAAGCATGGAACTGGCAAAAGAAGGATGAAAGTAGAATAAATGCAGTAGAAATGAGATCTCTTAGACGAATGTGTGCATACTCTGTGTATGATAGAGTGTCGAATGAAAATATAAGAAGTGAATGCGGTGCGAATAATGGTGTCGTGAACAAAATAATGAAAGGATCATCAAGATGGTTTGGACATATAGAAAGAATGAATGAAGAAAGAATGGTAAAAAAAAAAAAAATTAATGATGTGAATGGAACCAGAAATAGAGGAAGACCGAGGAAAACGTGGCACGATCAAATAAATTAAATATTGAATGTCGGCCATGTGAGTTGCGTGCATGACACGATATATGAATGTTGAGGAATCGAGAGAAATATGTCGGGAAAAAAGTGTGGCAGTCCATTCTTTCTGCCTACCCCTCCGGGGAGACGGCGTGATGGTTAGTTACTTAGTTAGTTTAATTTATAACTCCACATATCCACCGTTTTATTATGTGATTGTTTCTATAAACATGTTATCTTTCTTCGTATAGTTGATTTTTAAATATATGTGTTCATAAACTTAAAAAAATTGTTTGGAATTTTATTCAATTATTAATTTGCCGTCTACTCTGGTAAATTTATTCTGTCAGTAACTTTCGGGATTTTCCCTGATAGTATCATTTTTTTGAATATTTTATCTATTTGTTGATACATTTTTTATCTCACCGAACTCTCCTAGAAAGTTTCTTTATTTGGAAAAGTTTTAGCGAGAGTCCGATACGGAAGGAGATATAAAAATACATGAGATGGGCAATAAAGATGATGATGATAAATTATTTTAGTTACATTGAGAAGTACGGCCACATAATAGAAAAAAATATTGTCCGCTGACAAAGAAATTCTTCGCGAACTTTTTTCAGGATGGCTACCGTAAATATTTCAGAAAATTTATATTTCTTCTTGTATAAAATCTACAAATTACGTATGTAGATATTGTTTCCGTGTCTCTTTTTTCCTCTCATTTCCAATTAAAGATTTTTTTTTTTCGAAAACAAATATACTTTTAGAAACTGCTTTGGTACCTTTTTTAAATGCTTATTAATTATTGAAATATATACATTCTTATACGTACTTACTTTGCGTATAACGGACTAATTGGAGAAGGGGGTATCCGTTATAGCCGAAAATCGTTATATAAAAATTGATTTAAAATAAGTCCAAAAACTTCATTTTGAAAATATGTAAACAATACAAACACAAACAAAATTCTATTTATTGTCTTCGGACACTCATCCTGAAGTGACGTTGTTGTTTAATATCGACGCGCTTGCTTTCGGTAATGCTGCTTTGAAAAAGAAATCATGTTTTGTTTGCACTTTTAAAGTTTGCTGTTTTTTTTTATATTCAACTCTCTAAAATATTAGGTCCTTACATATGAAATTGGCGTTTTGCCGTACTGGCAACTTTAATCTCAAATATCTTCTCTTTGGTTAAGAATTCCAAATTCAAATTTATACAGCTATTTACTCAAGCATTTGTGTTTTGAAAATTATAATTCATTTGTAATTTCCTCAATTGTTTTTTTTTAAAGGGATCGATGAACTACCTATGAGATGGCAAAAGTGCATAGATAGCAATGGTACATACTTTGATTAAATAAATATATTATATTTAAAAAAAATCAACTTTTTGTTCCTCCCATACAAAACGTCAATTTCATATGTAAGGACCTAATACTATCGCTCCGGCTAGTTGCAGTCTACGAGCAGAACGACATTTTGTCTCAAATTCTAGTGCTAGACGTACGACGTAATTATCATGGCCACTGACGATTGTTAACATTACGCGATACTTGAATTTAAACATGTATAATATAAACAGGACTTTTTTTATATTTTTACACTTGACCGGATTTTTCGTCCGTTATATTCGATGTCAGTTAAATAGAGTTCTGTTATATCGAGGTTTTACTGTACATACATAATTTGTACTCATTTTAATATGTCTTTCTAATTAATATAAATCAATACGTCAGTTTTCTAGAATTTTCAATGTATTCTATTTTATGGGAATGACATATTACGCCTTGCCTAAGCAGGCATTATCACATATGTTTATACATTATCACATATGTATATCATTGCCCAAGAAACAATTAATATTTATCTTCACGTTAATGTAAATGTTTAACTAAAAAACGTGTTAAATGATTAACGTATTTTTTTTTAATTATTCGACAATTTCTAACTATCTGTTTGTATTTTTTTTTATTATGATTTTTATGTTTGTAACTAAAGACACGGTTATATTAAATCCTCTTGTTTTTAGAAAATAATTTAATTATATCACCTCTAAAAGAATATCCAGTGTGTATGGGTCATTTTAGCGTGTGAAACCTAACAAGGCGCACGAGCATCTTGAGGGTCCACTACAGTCCAGCCCCCAGGGGTGACACAAACAATAATAGCCCTTACAGTTGGGAAGGTCGAGGGTGTGCGGCCTCCGAGAATAAGTCATTGTAACGTCACGTTTGTCATATTCTCAATACCGAGAAGCAGAGATATTTCTTTAACTAGAATAGGGACACTTTACCAATTTTAAAATTGAATGCAGTTGTAATATTTTACTTATTTATTTATTTATTAAGGGTAACATACAGCGATATCAATAACATTACTATAATAAAACATTTAGAATAATTAAAATAAGGCCAATTACATGCTACCACAAATATAAAATAATAGTCAACAATTAACAAATATAAAATAATAGTTAACAATTATAAGTTTCAATCATAGGAATTGCAGCAAGTATAACATTTTTCTGGTTCTTGGAATGTCTTTGGGCCTTAAATGTAATAGTTTCCCGTTGCTTTCAATAGTTCCAGTTCAAACATTTTGAAAATATATATTGTCTTATTTGTCTTTATAATGCAGTCTGTGTCGAAAAAACAGTATGTAAAATAAATCATTGTAGTTCTTTTTAACCATCACGTGTTGATAATAACTAACTCACTAACTAGCCACCACGTTGTCTCTCCGAAGGGGTAGGCAGAAAGAATGGACTCCCACACTTTAACCGATGCGGAACTGCATCCTTCTCTTTACGCCCCCGCGGGAGACGCGGTTCGATGGGTTGCGAACCTCATCGCCACCAATAGGCATCTCCTGCGCATACTTCGATCGTCCAACGTCCACAAAATTAATCTAAAACAAATGTTATGAAATACAAAATTAAAATAACATAACACATCATGTTCTTTTAAATGGTGTACATGTTGTCAGCTGGACGTTTCGGACTTTTGTGTTTATTTAATTTATATTGCACATATCCACCGTTATTTTTATTAACTGTAATGAGGTACTTAAAACAATCCAACTGCAAGAACTTCGAAATATTATCAAAGAAAGTATTTAAATTGATATTGGAACAAATGCACATAAAGGTTCGAAAAATCACGATAAATAATTTTAAAAACTTTTAAAACTCTCCAAATAAATGAAAAACTTATATAATTTCATCACCAAAACACCACAAACGTTTTAAGTTACATAACTAAAAATTTATAAAAGTTCGCCAACAAAGAAATTGGCCAGGAGAATTTGCACACTCATAGGCCTTTATATTAAATTTTTTCTACTTGTGAACGATGTTTTGAAAATGTCATTTTCACATTTCTAACAGGACATACCCAACACGTTTAAGAGTATATAAATAGCACTAATTATTGTTACAATCATATACACACCAAAATAATTTTCTGATGCACCAAACATCTCGAGTTTTATGGGAGAACCTCGCGAACCAAACCGCACTTTTCGAGTTATTCTAAATTATCACTCATTATATTATTTAAACGAGTTTCTTTCTTGAAATGTATACTAAAATAGAATTTTGTGGATGATTTTTATAGATATAAAAATTTAATAAAAGATTTTTTTTTTTTTTTTTTATTTTTTTTTTTTAGAAAAAAATAAAAGAAATATGTCAAATTTAACCAATGAATGGTAATTAAATGAAGTCAACTAGTATCGCTTATACCTACGCTTAAGCTACATAAG
The DNA here is from genome assembly GCA_022606425.2 of Lepidostoma basale. Taxonomy (NCBI): domain Eukaryota; kingdom Metazoa; phylum Arthropoda; class Insecta; order Trichoptera; family Lepidostomatidae; genus Lepidostoma; species Lepidostoma basale. The sequence continues at coordinate 537,818 of JAHDVF020001064.1, forward strand.
AATTTATAAAAATTTGTTTAAAATATTGAACGCTAGTTACATATTCAAAACAAATGTTTAAATATCGTGGATATATTAATAAAGAAAGAATGGTTAATAAAGTAAACGTTTGAAATTTGAACGGGATATGGAGTCAAATTAGACAGAAACAGCGCGATATGTATGAATGAAAGTAGAATAATCTAAAGAGGTATATCAAAATAAGGAAGCGTAGCAATCCATTATCTACAGGGTCTTCCAATAGGCACTTCCGAACTTTGACAGTTGATAGCGGCCATATTGTTGAAGCGACATCTGTCAAATTGTTTTTTATTTATTGAGTCTGTTTTGCCAAATAACCATGGACGGATATAGCATTCAACAACACGTGCAAATTATACAATTGTTTTTATCAAAATCGGTATTTTGTTCGGACAACGTTCCGCGCGCTTCGCCCATTTTACGGTCGCCATAAGCGTCCTACTGAGAGGACTATTCGCAGTGTGGTGGATAAATTTGAGTCCACTGGTTCAGTAATCAATCAACCAACACCCGTACGTCGACGAAACGCAAGATCTGTCGAAAACATCGCCGCTGTCCGTGAGAGTTTGCAGGATAATCCGAAGCAGTCGATTTCGCGTCGCTCACAAGAACTCGGCCTTTCGCAGACTACAACTTGGCGAATTTTGCGTCGTGACTTGGGCCTGCACCCGTACAAAATTCAACTGACCCAGGAGCTCAAGCTAAACGACCATAGACAACGACGTGTGTTCGCTAAATGGGCTCTGGAGCAGTTGGAAACTGACCCTAATTTTCATCGAAAAATCATCTTCAGCGATGAGGCACATTTCTGGATGAATGGGTACGTCAACAAACAAAATTATCGAATTTGGGACAATACTAATCCACATGAGATCCACGAGCGTCCAATGCATCCCGAAAAAGTCACTGTTCGGTGTGGATTTTGGGCTGGCGGCGTCATCGGTCCATATTTCTTTGAGAAAGACGTTGGCCAGGCCATCACCATCAACGGCGAGCGCTATAGGTTGATGATCACTGACTTCTTTTGGCCTGAATTGGATGATATGGACACCAACGACATGTGGTTTCAACAGGACGGCGCTACGTGCCACACAGCTCATGCCACATTGGACATTCTGCACCAGCGATTTGAGAGCATGGTCATCTCACGTGGAGTTGATGTGAACTGGCCACTGAGATCGTGCGATTTGACCCCGTTAGACTTTTTCTTGTGGGGTTTTCTTAAGTCGAAGGTCTATGCGAATAAGCCACAAACCACAGCAGCCCTCAAAGCTAACATAACTCATGCCATCGGTCAAATTCGGCCTGATTTATGCGCCAGAGTCATGGAAAATTGGACATTTCGGATGCGCGCCACCCAGAGAAGCCGCGTCAGACATTTGAATAATGTTATATTCTATACATAATGGCATTAATAGGCCTTTTAAACGAACAACAAATTTTGATGATATCTTGCACACACTTTGTTTTATTTAAATTTAAAGATAAGAAGCGCTTAATGAAAGGCCCTATATGTCTGCCCTGCAAAGAAACGGCGTGATGATTTGTTGGTATGTATTGAATTAATTTCAGTTCTCAATTATAAATGAAATACTCGTTCAAAGTAACAAGAAAGCCTGTTAAGAAATCTTAATCTATTTTCTTCCTGATTTTATCCCCACTCTAACTGTTATCGTTTAATCTACCCGAAAGTTTGCGCACCCCATTAGGTGTACTGGTTTGAGCTATTAAATTTTAATACCATTTTTAGAACATATTTATTCCTGATGACTTTGAAGATAACCTTTTAAAATATTTTTACTACATTTAGCTAAAACGTAAAAAGCTCATTGAGCCGTAATCTTTTGATGTAATGATAACCAATCATAGAATTTTTTTAGTCAAAATTTTATTAGTTTACTTTATTTTTACTTACAACAATATTTAGGTTACCAACTTGGGTATTTTTAATGTGGAAGTTTTGCGTTCGTTTCCTTATGTTTGTATACAACAAGTCATTTGAACACAAGTGCTGTAATTTTTTTGTAGCTGATCTTACCATTTTTATTGTCATGTGAATTCTACCAGACAAAAGTCAGAGTGAGATTTTTTTTCACACTATCATCACCGGGAATCGTACCCGAGACCTTTGATGTGACAGTCAAACCTGTTGCCACTCTGCCACGAATGCCAGCAGAGTTCTTATTCAAACTAAAGTGGTTATTTAAGTTGATGATTTTCCTGTTTAGGTAACAATTTGAGAAGAGAGTCCGGACTAAATAATAATTATATGAGGGAGTAGCACTGAACTTTGAAGTCAAACAACTGTCACAAGAGCGTTGTATTCCCGCGGAATCCGTGAAAGTTTTCGGTTTCTATAAAATGCCTGAAGGTGAATGAGGTATCAAAAGATTTACTTTCAAGATGGCAAATTAAATTTTCTCTACGGTTTAATCCTGACATGTATCCCACGACAAAAATCACTTTATGGGGAATTTGAGAGTTAATTTAATTTTATCCCCGATTTCGCACACTTCGGATTGTCTGCCGCATATTGGGGCCACGTCCAAACCAATAAACCCGTGATACGGCTACGGATGATCCTCCTGGGCATCGGTGTGTGGCGAACAGGAGAGACGAAAGTAAATCAAACGATACACACACCAGCCTTATTTACGTGTGTACCCTCAAGACATTTTCTTTGTGTTAAAAGAAACTATAAATTGATTTCATTTGTAAAAGCAAAAATGATTGCTTATTTTGTGATTGAGACCAAAAAATGTACGAATCAGATTTTACGAAATCGTTTTTCTTTTTGACTTTATATTTGTAAAGGTTATTTTATCGAAAATTTCTATTGTTAGGTATATAAAAGCGCTTGAAAAACTATTTTTTAATAATTTTTTTTTTAATAAAAATCTGCTTGAAGGCGTATTTTATTTTATCTTAAAGAACAAATGACGATCTTCGTTGGCGTGTGGTAAGTGCATTGACTGCCACCCCCAAGGTTCCGGGTTTGATTCCCAGTGAGGGCTGTGTGATTCTCACACTGTCTTTGATCTGGTGAATTCTCGTAGAATTCACGTGACAATAAAATGGCGACAGATTAGCTACCTATCACATGTCACGAGAATCACTATGATAGCTTTAATATCCTTGATTGTAAAATATATGTTTATATAAAATATGTATTCGTAAAAGTTTTCCTATAATTGCATACTTAGGTAGTTACTGAATTATGGGCATGAAAAACGTAAATCTGGATCTAATTTATTCAAGTGCGCAATTCTAGAATTTTTAATCTACCGAAAAAGCTTTAATGGAGATACGGAGCAGAAAATTCAGCTATCATCTCTAGATTTACAGCGCAGGCAATACTTGGGAACGTCCATACACATGATGTATGGGCGCTGCTAAATAACACGTCTTCCGAGACATTTATGTCGGAAGCCGGCGAACATTTACTTGACGTATGTTTGCAATCATTTTTTTCTTATATGACATTAAGGTTTTCATATCCCTAGGAATATCGGTAAATTTTATTTTCAAATATCATTTGTATATTAATATTTATATTGAAATACAATAATCCTGAATTTCTATGATTTATAACACTTTTCAATATTAAAGAAAAACGTCTATTTTCTAGTAATTTCATAACATAATTATGGGATTGACATGTTTACCCTTGTCAGCATTAACATTATCAAAATTCCTAGCAAAGCAAACTATATAACTTCCGTAATAAAACTTCTAAAAAACATAGTTTTTATTTTTTTTTATATAAAATGAAGAGTTTTTCATCATTATTCCAACAAAAAAAAACACGTTTTTTTTCCGTTTTACCTACAATTTTTTTTAAATAATGTAGTTAGGTTAAAAGTTATTAAGTTTAAAAATACATAAAACCATAACGCCCTCATATTTCATATTACGAAAACTTCCGTTTTCTAGATTTTTTTAATGTGCCGTGTTTCATTATATTGATAATATCCCGATATCGAAGCGAAACAAGTCGCTCCCATAAAATATTATAAAACTTAACTAGAAAGATGTTCAATATTAATATAGTGTCTTACATCAGGGTTCAAAAAACAATCTATATATAATACAAATGAAGCAAGTAACTGATGAATAAAGGATAAATACAGATTAAATGATGGGTTATATGATTCAGAAAATGAATGCGCCCTAAGTATTTGTATTATAGATTGTTGAATCTCGACATAAGAAGAGAGTGTAGATTTGAGGAAAGGTTTATAAAGAAAAGAATGAAAGATCACTAAGATGATGTCAATACATGGGATGAAATAACGGTAAAGAAAGTATACGTTTAACATGAATAGAACATTAGAAAAATTTGTCTCGATCGAAACTGTAAATGTAAATAATTTTAATAGAATTTCATTTCATTTCATTTATTTATTTAAACATATCAAAAGCATTAAAGAACTACATTCCAAACCTACAATTAAAGAGTGTGGCAGTACAAATTACTATCTTACCGGTTTGTCGGTTAGTATGTTTTCACATGTAATGTAATATCGTAAACCACTATTATTTCGTGAAGTTATTGAATTAATATAATACAAGAAAATGCACATAATTGAATTCCCTGAATCCTCTCTTTCAAGCACTTGTGATAAAGGAGTGCATTCTAAAGAGATCTTATTCTCGGCATCTTATAACGAAGCCGGGGGAATTGAATAGAAATTTAAAACCGCTTCTGTGAAATAAAATTTGAGTACCTATCTTCCGTCCTCGCTAATGATTTGGAGAACCTCTTTATAATAAAATTCTTATTTTAAATTACAACAAACCTATCATTGCTACTTCTCCTTAATTTTATCAATGGCATTTCACTAAGTACAAAATTTATCTCTTTTTAAAGAAAATTTGTTTTAAAAACTTTGATACGAAGCCATTACTTAGTTGTTTGGCATATTTAAAAATAAAATTTAAAAGGCTTTCACTTAGTTTAAACCACTTTATTTTAGTAACTATCGCCAACCGGTTTCACTCTGTAGCGAACTTCCTATACACAATCTGTTAAGTTCAGTTTTTTATAGCCCTGGCGAAGCTCGATACAGAGTGAAACCGGTTGGCGCCACTAACTCAAATAAAGTGGTTTGTACTAAGTGAAAGAGTATTTAGTTTATTTTTAAAAGTTACTTTAGACATTTTTCGTACTTGAACTTTATTTACCAAAGTATTTACAAAAAAATTGTTAAAGCATATAAGATAAAAATTCATTGCCATTGTTTTTAATAGAATAATTATTTTGAATAACGGCGTTGTATTGTAGTATTTAATGCATAATAATATGACTTGAATAATATGAAATCCATATTTAACGCATTTTAAAATAAATTTTAAATATGGTAGGCCCCGCCCGCCTACCCCAGTAGCCCACAACTCTCGGTGACCTGAGCTTCACAAATCAAATAATATTCCGCGACTACATATAACTTATTTTAATTGTGTTATTTTATTTTATATCATTGTATTTTAAATTATTTGTTTTAGATTTATTTTGTGGATGTTTTACGATCAAAGTGTGCGCGGAAGATGCCTATTGGTGGCGATGAGGTTCGCAACCCATCACACCGCGTCTCCCGCGGGGCGAAAAGAGAAGTGCCGTATCGGTTAAAGAGTGACAGTCCTTTTTTTCTGAGACGGCGTGATGGTTAGTTAGTTAGTTAGTAGGAGTAATGAGGTTGAATTTCTTTATAGGGTTTATTAAGGAATGAATTTAAAATTAATTTGGTTTAAGAAGCTTAGAACGTAAATATTTTATAAAGTAACGTGAAACGCCTAGCTTATTCATTATTTCGTTAAAGTTTACCATAAATCGATATTAAAGTAATTATCTTCAACTAAATGACTTACCATCACGATATTATTTTTCACTCCTGCGTAACTTTGTTTGAACTGAAATTGAATATTGTTCGATCGATTCGTATTGAAATAATAATGTCCTAATTAGTTTATTCTTTAATCTTGGTAACTTAATTTGTACTCGTGTTACCCCTTCGAATAAGATTCCCGTCGCTCATCAACATCTCCGCGACCCCTGGCATCAGATCGTGTTTCCAGCGAAGTGTTTCAGTCACGTACAATAATTTAATTACTTACTTTTTCTGTTTGACATTGTAAAACTACACTTTTCACGGCTTCTCAACTTCGTTCTCATGCTTGGAATACAAAACTCTAGAAAGTTAAACCTTTGCAGAATATAATACAAATGTTTTGTTCATCATGAAAAAAAAACATTCTATGTTTTCAACCGTAAACGTCTTCCATATCTAGAATCCAACGAACAATAAAATATGTAAATTGGGTTGATGTTAACATTTGTAAAATGGTGGCATTTTGCTTTGTTTAAAATAGTGATTTATACTATGTACGTAAGTATTATGCTCGTATATGCCAGTTGCTTTTTTGGTTATATACTGCACTCCTCGACTGGACTGCTCGTATTTCACTACCCAAGAGACTACCTAAGCTAAAATGGCAGTGCATAATGGTGTTCTTGTATCGACCCTTATGAATAGAAGCGAAGCACGGAACTGGCAAAATAAGGATTAAAGTAGAATAAATGCCGAAGAAATGATATATTTTAGACGAATGTGTGGAAAAACTGTGTATAATAGTGTCAAATGAAAATATAAACAGCAGATGCGGTGCGAATAAAAGTATAATGGACAAAATAATAAAAGGATATTGAAGATGGTTTGTATACATGGAAAGAATTTATGAAAAAAGAATGGTTAAAAATATATAGATTAATTATGTAAATGGAACTATAAATAGAGGAAGATCGAGAAATACGTGGCACAATCAATTAATTCAAATATTGAATTTCGACCACGTGAGGAGTCGGAGAAATCGACGTGCGAGTATGACACAATGTATACATGTTGAGGAAGCGATAAAAATGTGGCAGTCCATTTGGCATCTTTGAGGAGACAGTGTGATCGTAAGTTAGTTTTTAAAGAGAGGTATCAGCTGATTTGCATTCCTCGCTTCGCCCCAACCCTCTTTATTAAGATAAAATGGGTTATAACATCATGCATTCAAAATGTATTCTGTGATTTATCGATACTTGAATGTTATTTAATTTCAAGCGGCCGCTGCATTTAATTAAGTATACCTTTAATCGTTTATATCCAATATATGCCTTAAAAATAAACCTTTTTCTAACCTGTAATTCACAATCTCTAGGTCTGCAGTATTTTTATCTTATAACTTTCTTCTTCTTAAGTCGCACTCCTAGTGAATGGGGGTCGTGCCTTATAACATCCGTTTTCATTACTGGTTGAATTGAAACTTATTCTCATGAATTTATTTTGAACCCTCTCCAGCATTAGCAAATATAGAGCCTTGCGGATTCCATATCACGGTGTACCCCTGAAACCTGCCACTGACTGAGAAATTATATGTTATTCTTAGAACTCGGGTCCCACTGACTTCAGAAGTTAAAAACTAACATCTTCAATGAAAAATCACACACCCTCTCAATCTGAGCGTGAAATGTTAGCGAAAACTCAAAGATTGTTCCAAGGTTTTTCTCAGTGGTTTAACACTTATTCATAGAATATCAATGATATGTATTGTGTCGTATGTCACTGCACATTTGGATTTCATTTGGAGAAAAATATTCTTAAACAAAAAACTTTTATTATGTATTATATATTAAGAACTAGTTTCGTCTTCTTAAGATCTTCGTCAGCTTGTCTCCGTCCACTGATGGACGTAAGCCTCTCCACCCCCATGCCATCTCTCTCGGTCTCTCACTAGTGTTCTCCAGGCCCTTTCCGCCATCCGCACAATATTATCGCTTCACCTGGTTAGCTGTCTCCCGACACTTTTCCGGCCCAACCTCGGCATCCATTCAGTAATCCTCTGGCTCATCATCCCGTTGACACACATGACCAGCCCACTGCTACTTCATCCTTGCAATGCAGGTATACCTACTTAGGTGACCCTGGTGCGTCTTCTAATCTCCACGTTGGGTATATAGTCTCTAAGCAAAATACCCAACATGGATCTTTCCATGGCCCGTTGTGCAACTTTGATTTTGTGCATTGCTTCTTTAGTTAACGTCCATGTCTCGCATCCATAGGTCATTACAGGTAACACACACTGGTCCAGCACTTTTGTTTTTAAATTTTGTGGCATGTCCGACTTGAAGATGTTGTCCAACCTTCCGAATAATACCATCAATCAAATTATAAGATATCATCAAATCAAATCAAATCACCAAATCATCCAATCAGTTTATTTTCTCAAAAGATATAACAAACAAAAATATGGTTTAAGGCATATATTGAGAACAGGTAAAATATAATATATTGTATAATACCAGGAACGCGTGAGAAATGGTTCGACTAAGTAGCTATCAATTTAGTATCTATCGCATGTTTTCAGGATTTAAAAGCGTTTTGGTTTAAAATTATATTTCACCGGAAATTATTTACAAGAACATTAGAATTTCTCAAAAAAATCAAGTTAGATTAGGCAACACATTGCTTAGTATGCAAATTATTTATCCTAAGCTGTTACACTGTTGCAATCCATAAATTATGTAGGCCTAACATCCGTGCAGGCATTATGAGGGCAATTGTTGGTTAGCCGGCCATACAAAGCAGGCCCTATTCATCTATCACTGTAATGAGTTTCCGTCTATTCAGCGCAGTATTGTTATTCGATTATATTATATTTCCTTATTGTGATTCAGCTTTGTAATGTGTTTTAGTATCCAAGCGATAACATACCACTAAATATTGATTTTTGACCCATTTTTTTAACGGAGGGGAACATTTCTCTTTGTGTCCAATGATGATAAGCAATAATCGCTATAGAAGAGAAAACTCTTATTATTAATGAAAATTTAAGTACACAAATTTTATCAACTTATTGAGCGCCAAGGCTAACACTGTGGAATCCCATAGTATTATACTTAGGAAATTGAAAAACTTTTTTTAATCCATTGTTTAATAAAAAATATTTAAAAAAACACGACATGTTTCGGAGGATACCTCCATGTTCAGGTGTAAAAATATAACATAATTTTTTACATTAATGAAATTAAATAAATTTTTACACCTAAAGATGGAGGTATCCTCCGAAACATGTCGTGTTTTAAATTATTTTTTCATTAAACAGTGGATTAAACAAAGTTTTTCAATTTCCTAAGTACACATATTTTATTTTTAATTACGAGTCTTAATACTTTTTATCGGGCATTGAGTTTCAAATGTAAATATTTTAATTTCTATATCGTTATGTCAACAATACACAATGGAAAAATTACGTTATCTTAAAACAATAAAAAATAAAAAATGTGTACAACAAATAAATTTTCTTTCGCTGCATTGTCACAAGCTGTTAACATTTTAGTTTTTTTAACCACCACTTGCATTTGATCGAACAATAACTAGTGTACTGTTGTGTATTTCAATATGATAAATGAGAGCTTAAAGTAAAAGAAAGAGATATGAAATAGTATTGAAGCTGGTTGAGAGTTAATAGTTAAAATAGTTTAAAATAATGATAAATATTCTTAATCTTCTTCTTCTTCTTCTGCTTTATTTAGGACTTTGTCCTGTTATTTTTCGAAGCCTGTTCATGGGAGACAGATTTCCAACTATCTCGCCATCTTTTATGTGGTCTTCCTGCCGGTCGATTTCCTTTTGGTACTTTATTTGCGACTATATTTTGCGACTATAGTTATATTTGTGATAAATATTCTTAATATTATTTTTTCAAAACAGCACTTTTACTAGTTTTCACACCACTTTTTATAAAAGTGATGTAAAACTGGTAAAAGTGTTTTATTAGTACGTTTAATATTGATAAATATTCTTAATAAAAAATAAATAAAAAATGCTTTTACTAGTTTTTACACAATTTTCTTATAAAGTGATGTAAAAACTAGTAAAAGTGTTTTATTTATATGTTTAATAAAGCCACACCATATATAAACTGCCCCATGCGAACGTTAAAATATTATTATTGAAAACTTTGTCTAATGCCAAATAATTTCCCTTTAAACTTATTTTAAAAGTTTATTTATTTATTTGTATGTTGACAAATTTTTATAATAAATGAGCTCTGCTTTTTTTTAAATAAATCCGTATTTTAAATATCATTGTAACAATTTGTAATTTTTACCAAAAAACTATTTGATTTCTGAAATTCGATTTATTTATCTGTTTGTGTTAAAATAATTATTGCTTATTTTTCAATTCATTTGTTCTAATGAAGTCACTAATAAAATGATAAGTTTCACCTAATAAAAAAAAAACTGTTTTCTCTATATCTACGATTTAAATTGTTTAATAATTTGTTTGTCAATTTGTCGTATTATATATTAGAAAAATAATCCGACCAGGTTCGTTCGATATTTAAGATGTTTTTTTATTGTTTAAATTAGTAATTTAAAAAACATTTGATATACGTAATTTATTTTTAGAAAAATTCAATATCATTCGCATACGGAGTCTTCTTTTGAGGTTTTATGGTTTGCGTCTCGACTACCAAAATTATACATATTTACACTGGGAGATTTCTACAAAGTCTTCTGGAAAGAACCCCCATTAAATGTAGTTTTCATCAAAAGATGTCGTTTTACGAAAAAGCACAAATTGTGTATATGTACAATTTCTGATGAAAAAATAATTCACAATAATTATTCAGTTACTTGTTATATTTTTATGACTTGGGGCATTTTTCGCCAGTAAAATGTTTAATTAAAAATACTTATTTCATAATTTTATACTTTTGCGAATCCACGCCTGTCTACTTGAAAGATAAATATTAAACGTTTTTTTACATAGATGTCGCTATACTATGAAAAAAGCAAAATGGTATTTTTATTGCTTTACAACCCTACCAGCAAATTTAAAAGTTTTTAATTCAATAATTGTCATTTTAAATAATATGAATTTACTTTATACAGTAAACGAATACAATTTAACGAAAATAAAAAAGTTTCGTCATTTATTGTGGTATTTAAATAAAAATATTCAAAAGCTTTTTGTACTTTTAGATCAATAGAAATAACTTGAAATAGTTTTCAAATTTATACAAATGTTTAATATCTTGTGGGTTAAAATCAAACTGCAATATTTTTCTAAAAAAGCATTCATAGATGATTTATGTATTGAAAATGAAACGACGACATATCTGAGGGTCGTACCAGAATATTCTATTCAAGGAAACATATACAGTGTACAATGAAATGTGCCCAGAAATGTACGCCCTCTTCCAGAGAGCGGGAAAACGTTGAAACTAAGGAATATGGCACCGCGCACGCGCCCTAAACGGGAACGTATCGATATGACGGGAGCGGCGCGTGACAAGTCTTCCCGAGGGAACTCTCTTCATTGTTAAATATGACAAAAAAATAATTCAAAGAATATATTAGTATATCTTAAATACTATCGGTAATTATGTCCACGTATAATTTCATTATTTTTGTGTGCTGTTTTAGTATTGTATAATATATTCATCTTAACAACTATTTATATAGTTGTGCTTTGGTTTCTTACCGATACCCATTCCTGGTACAAAAAATCTTTATTTTATAGTTTTAGAATTTTAGAATAATTTAAGGCATTAACACTGTGTAATTCCATAAGGACGATTGCTAATGAATTAAAACACCGATTTTCCATATTTGAAAGCAAAAAACGGAGTTAAATATTTGATTTACATTAAAATATTTAATTTTAAATCAAATAGTTAATGTCGGTCACATGAAGAATCGGATAAATCTGCGTGCATGCCTGACACGATGTATTAATTTTGAGAAAACTTTGTGCCTACCCCATCGGCGAGACGCCGTGATGGTTAGTTAAAATTAAATATGTTTGTATCACACCTGTCGTTTTATTGTGGTCTATGTGTGGTTAATAAATAAGTCTTCGTCATAAATTAATTCAATATACGGATACAAACCTAGTTATAGAACAATGCCAAAGAAGGATACTTCGACAGCCTATGCAAAGAAATAATCATTATTTTGATTAATACTCGTATGTATGAAAATCTACTTAGTTCAATCTCATTTTATGGAAATTGTGTTTATCACCTTGCTAAGACATTGTCAAATATAATTCATTCATTCGTATTAATTATTCATTTTGGAATTTAACATTATTGTTAAAAAAAACATACAGAACAATTGTCTTCCTTTCTTATTTTATTCCATAATTACTTCAACGTAAAGACCCACCCGACGTGACCAGGAAATGAACTGTCTTAAACCAGTTCAGACAGTTTGCTTAAATATGTTTTTATTTAATTTAAATAGTGATACCTCATTTTTTTCTACAAAATTGTTACACCGAAAACATCTTAAAAGAATAAAGTTCCCGAATTATTCATATTTATTTATTTATAAACATACAATAGTTACATTGTATTCCCATGAGTAGAAAACTCATTATGTATATAATGTTGTATTATTTTCAACAAGAAAGTATAACTGCATTCACTTTCTACCGAATTTCAATTCAATTGCAATTACAGTATGTAATTAGATAATCTATTGATTTAGCCGAAACACGATAACACTTCAATATTATTTACTGTTTTAATAATTGTGTTTTGTTAATGTTGGCATTTTCTGGTGTTACAGCGTAGGTCGACGAAAAAGCAATCGCGACAATAAAAAAGAGCATTAATTAATAAAGAGCAGTGTTTTAAAATAAAAACGGTTCAGTTGAATACCTTCATTAGTTTAAAAAACTTGTGTTCTATGTTTGCCATCACTTTGTGTTGTGGTTTCAAATTTAAATATTTTTTTCAAAACATATTATTACAACACTTTTTTTGCAGTTTTCATAAACAGGTTTCGGGACACAGAAGCCCTTCCACATTCTAAACATTTCAATGCCGAGGAAGGGCTTACATGTCCCGAAACACGTTTATGGAAAGTGGAAAAAAGTGTTGCAAGTTTAAAAAACGATTTTATCCGCTCATTTCGAATAATTTATCACTTCTGCGTTTTTTGTATATACGAAATCTGTTAATTTATTCGAATATTTGAACTGGGTTTTTTTTCGGTGGAATTCCTGGAACACGTCGGGAATTGTTCCTCTATTCCCACGCACCGCCATGTTTTATCTGCAAAGGCTTTCAGGTTATCTGTCGAGTGACGCAGCCACCGTCGTAACGTCAGACACGAGTCGCTCCGAGCGATCATATGTCAAGAGAATATTGTTTACACCGCCGGTGACAATTTAAATTTTTAAATTCGGTTTCAAATGCGTTCGAATAATTCATTTGTCTGATGAGACATACCGTAGAAAGGGGCTTTTAAAAAAAGATCCCCTCGTGTACGCGGTCGCTTATCATTAAGTTATTTGTATTGTGAAACGCATGACTGTGATAACGTAAGGTAGAATCATATCGGTGCTTGTAGTGTTTTCTTCTTTGAGAGACGGTTGATTGAACTAAATAAATATTGGGGTCATTATGGGCTGGGTTTCCCTTCGGACGCATTTGGTGAGTTCATTTTGAATGTTTACAATATACACTTTTTGTGTAAAGTTATTTAAACCATTTAATTTTATTGATACAGACAAATATGTTTATAACAAAAACTTTATTTAAATCATTAATCGGACGGATTGAAAATATTTCTATCTTTAATTTATCCTTTTTCTTATAGACAGAGTTTATTGTTACTTACAAAACGTTATATAAATTAAATTAACGTGTTTTTAGATGGAATAAAGATAATTCTGGAGAAGTACACTTGCTGATTATTAAAAAAATATTCTTTACCCCTTCATTGAAACTAATTTTATTTAAAAAATTACAGTTTTAGTTTCCTAATGCCCAATTAAGGGTTAATATCAGTCAATATTTTAAAATAATGGCTTTGATGTGCTTATGTATAGGACAATGAAAATTAACTTTTTTTATATTTAAAAGAAAACGTTTTAAAATATCAATGTTGTAAACACTGATGTAAAATTCCTTGTGAAATGTTTGATATTTTTTAAAACTTTCGTTTTTCGGAAGTTTTAAAGTACCACATACTGAAACGTATTTCACGCCATATTAAGGTATTACAAATATACGAGTACTTGGTAAATATATCACCCCAAAAATAAACTACAATTCAAATATTAATTTAAAATATCGAGCACAAAGTATTCATCTTGCTACATTATTTCTATGGTATGTATAATTATGAATTATTATTCTTAATGGCTCTATATCTCATTTCAAGACCTAGTCTTTAACAGTTCTCGCCTCCAACCACTAATGTCACCTGCTGCGGCTTTTCAGTATCTCATTTTCAATAGTTGTGCAGAGTTTTTCCTCACCTCATCCTCCCCATCGGAGTCTAGACCTAACCGACCCTTCTCCTTCCACCGGAATGTCCCTCAAGGATTCCCTTTGGTACCCGAGATGACGGCATTCCCTTTTCATAGCCCATCTCAGCCTATATAGTCCAGTGTACGGAAATAACTATAGAAATAAAATAAGAAACTGACATTTGTATATTTTTCTCTTCCGTTTTAAGCTTTAAAATACTGGAAAATGGGCAAAAATAATTTCAAATTAACGCGTGTTACGAAATTATCATTACTTATATTTAATTAACAGCACGTTCCAACTAAGACATTTTCAATTGTATCGAGAATCAAACGGGTCTCCGGTAAAACTGCCATTCCCGTAAAATAAAATAAAATTCTAGACATTTTCAATCTTATTTATTCATTAATATGGAGTTTCACATCGTTTTACAAGAAACAATTAATATCTATATTCATTCAAATATCTAAACGTTTGTAGATTTGTAAATACATAAATGTTTTTAATTATTTATTAGTTGACTCGTAAATAAACTAGAAGTATAAATTCGGATTGCCTACTTGACGCCTTATTACCTGCAATCTACGTTACACCTATTCTTTCAAACAGAAATTAGCCTTTGTATGATTTTATTTATAAAGATTTTACACTTTTTTAAATTGAAAAGTGTTAATAAACATATTTTACTTTATATCATAATGTAACTTATGTTAGTATTCAATATCAATAACATACACTTATCGTTATATGATGTCAGATTTAAAATGTAGTATGGAATAGCACTAGCTTAAAATCTGCACAGTCAAAAATCAAAATATAAGGTTGCATTTTAGAACTCGGTAATGCCTTGTCAATCAATCAATCAATCAAATCAGTTTATTTACTCAAAAGACATTACAAACAGCATAAATGTTTAAGGCATCTATTGAGTACAGGTAAGATATAATACACATACAACATAATACCAGGAACGCATTAGTGTTATTTAGACATTAAGAAGACAAGATACTTTCCAAAGTCAAGAGAATTTGTCCCCTGAACGTACTTTCACTAACATGAAAGACGTCGATCTCCGAGGAGACCGCGTTCAGCAGACTAATTGCTCTTCCCACCGGTGTCACCAGAAGCAGATTAGTTCTGGCGGCCGGTAGGTAAAACAATCTGTGCTGTCGCTGTCGAAGATATCTATCGGGGACAAAAAGACCAACATCCTCCAGTACGGCCGAGTTCTCGAAGCATCCCCTAATAAATCTGAAGAAATGGGTTATTAGATGTCCATCTCTTCGAAGCTGCAAAGAATTGGTTCCGAGCATTCTCAAAAGAAATGCCGTGGGATAGAGCCATGGATAACTACCATACTTCCTCATGTAGAGATACCTCAGAATTTTTTTCTGAACCCTCTCCAGCATAACGGAATATCTCGCTTCGTGAGGACTCCATATCACAGAACCACTTTCAAGTCTGCTCCGAACCAATGCGTTGTATAAAACTCTGAGCACATTGGGATCCCTGAAAAATCTTCCGGCTCGGACGATGAACCCCAACATCCTCAGAGCAATGCCACAAATCCTCTTGATATGTGCACGAAAAGTCAGCCTACTCTCATAGATGATTCCGAGATCTCTCATCGTAGATACATGTGCCAGTTGCTGGTTGTTCATTGTGTATATATGATATACAGTTCTCAATGCTCTAGTAAAAGATAGCATAACGCATTCAGAGACATTGAATTGTATTTGATTACTGTGACTCCAGTTAACAATATTATTGATGTCCGGCTGGAGGCGAAGACAGTCTTCAGGATTTTTAATTTCCAGGAATAATTTCATATCATCGGCAAATAAAAGGAATCGTGAGAAGTTTATCACCTTCGCAATATCATTTATGAAGATGATGAGGAGGAGTGGCCCTAAGTTTGAACCTTGTGGCACCCCTTAATTTACTAGAAAAGGTTCCGATTGAAAAATTCCATATGAAAAACATCATTAACTGAGAAAAAAATCCAATTTGAGATAGCTTTTCTATCAGAATGTCATTAAATATAATATGTCTTCTAGAAAACCGACGTTTGCCTTCGTTTCAAGAAACATTAAATAAGTCGCATAAGCATATTATCTCTCCCAAAACACTCTCTTTGAAAAGTTACAACTGCATATGCTGCAAAATCAAACCACGGAAATCGACGGAAGAATTGGTTTGAGTTGGGCTGCCTTCCGTAAATAAGACTATATTTTGAAAATTCCGCGAACCCCTGTCAAACTTAAACGGTGTTATTTTATGGGTTTGAAACCATAACATTGTCTCAGAAATGTCCAAAAATCTATGGAAAGAGCAATGTTGGGAATCAATAAAGCGGGCAGGGTGAGAAACACGACTATTTGAGCCAAAACAGGAGTCTCGGACATCATTGGAAGAGTGGCATTGCTAAAATGGCGCTGGGCAGGCCATATCGCTCGCAGCTTTGACGATAGATGGACAAAACGCCTTCTTTCCTGGTGTCTTAGAACTGCGACTCGAATCTAAAAACGTCCTCAACATCGATATAGGAACATCAATAAAGAGACCGCCGATACGACGTGGCTGCATGTTACCTAGTAAGGACAAACATGGAAGCAGATGGAGGAGGCCTACGTCCAGGAGTGGACGGATATAGACTGATATGATGATGATATGCTGCAAAAAATATTGTTAACTCTTTAGCTTGAAACAAACTTCTTATATATCTTTGGTACAATAAAACACTTCAGGTTTCAAACAGAGATAAAGCACTTTTTTTTAATTACGAGTATCATACTTGATATAAATAATTATTGAATACACCAAATACAGCCTTTATAAAATACTTAGTAATTTTAAATCATTATTGGGTATAGTTATTTATTTGTTACGTGATATTCTTTAACACAGCGCCTTGATGTGATTTATTCGTAAAAACAGGAATTTACAAATACAAAAAATACTTATATTCTATTTGTATTTCTTATTTCTGCTAAAAATATTTTAACGAAAGTACGAAATTAACCCTTAAATCAATCTCAAATTCCAATGTCAATAGCTAATCGATGACTACATATTAACAAAATGTCACCCGAAGGCTGTATTTCCTTAGAAAAACGTAAATCAATATTTTTATACTTTAATGGCTTCGCAGGTCGTGTAGCTACCCAAGCGTAATGGGTGAACTTTTACATTAGTAATGAAGGTTCACGAAAAACGATAAATGAAATACTAAATTCCGATGTCTAACGTTATATGAGAGTGGCATCGGGTCGCATGTCAGGGGTTAATGCTTGCCTTTTGTAAAACACGGCATGTTTATGAAAAAGATATAATACTATTGTATTACACGTGTACTAAAGTAACAATACGAAACTTTTTATAATGCCACAAGAAAAAGGTTCAAACACCAACCTTTGACCTCGTTGATGTTCACAATTAGCAAAATATTTTTTTGCGTTATCATTATAAATTAGTTCTTCATATTGTTTTGCCATGTCAGGTCCCCCAACGTTGGCGATCGCTTTGGCGAATGCTTTTTCGGCACAGTGATTTCCTGAGAAGCTTTATTGGAGTAATTTCTTTCCTAAGCTGGTGGGTATCGGTAAATTTCTGTAATTTCTTCCCTAAGCTGGTTGGTATCGGTAATATACCATACGCCCTCTCCCTTTCTGCTATTCTTCTTCTTCAAGTGCCCTGTCGGGTCCCCCCAACGTTGGCAATCACCTCGGCGAACCTGTCCCTGTCCTGCGCTGCTCGGAACAGCTCCTCCACACTTCGGATGCCGGTCCACTCCCTCACGTTTCGCAGCAAGGACATTTGTCTCCTTCCAGGCCCTCGGCGTCCCTCAATTTTCCCCTCCAATATCAGTTGGAGTAGATGGTACTTTTTCCCACGCAGTATATGACCCAGATGTGAAATCTTACGAACCTTGATAGTTGATAACAGTTCCCTGTCAACTCTAGCTTGCCTCAGGACTTCGGTATTGGTAACCATGTCTGTCCAGGAGCATTCGGCGATGGAGCCACATTTCAAATGCTTCCAGTCTGTTCATTGAATTGACTTTCAAGGTCCACGTTTTAACACACTTTCTGCTATGACGCTGATAGTAAGGTCAGCGATCACATTGCCCGAGACTCACGGGATCACTAGGACCACTCTAGGATTACAGGGAATCTGACTTACTGGAAGTCTTGCTGTTGTCATGCAAGATCGGGTTTCACGGCAATATATAGCTACATACTTTCCAGCATGGTATGTCCCAGCCTGGCACTTCCAGTCCTTCGAGTCCTAAAATTAGTTATTTTTAATTATTTCTGTAAACATCAACAATTAAATATCGTCATTGCAATTATTGGTACTAAGCCTAATTTATTTACGTTAGATATCAAAGAATGGACCACAACCTCATTCACAAAATAATTGAGTGTTCTATTTTTTTTAAATATGTTTATCTCAATAATTTCAATATTTCCGTACATAGTATATACCTCAAGAATACAATCCGATCTTCAGTCGGTCCAACTAATGACTTCGACAGTTTGCTGGTAAATATTTAGGCAATAAACCAGCCTCTAATATTTTTTAAATCATATTTTAAGTTTCTTCTATGTTCGCCATACTTTGTGTTGTAGATGTTTTATATTTTTGTATTTTTAATTTTATTTATATTTTATATTATTATATAAATGTTAAATTAATTAATTCTGTGTCTATCTAAATTAGCTACCAGGAAAACTATTCATAGGCCTTATGTATTTGTGATTTTTTTACGATCTCAATTTTTAGAGACAATACTTTTTAATTGTTATTTTTCATTACTAGGATAAAAAAAATATCGTTTCTAAGCTATAAATTTGTCTTTCAATAATATGTTGCCGGTCATCACGGACCAGAATATGAATATAATACAAAATTCATTCATTAGTGAAAGCCAAACATGATCAATTTACTGTAGATAATTCCTTTCAACTAAGTAGGCTTATAAACCAATTTACTTCCATCGGTATTTCTAATGTAATCCGGAAAGTTTTAAAGGCAATGCTTTAATTAGATCTCAGTTTATATTTAAAGCGTTAGAAAAAAAAGATTAAATAATAATTAAATAAAACGATGTTTTTTAACTACTTCCACTTTTGTCTTTATTTAGACAGCGACCGGTTTCGCCAGGCTCGCTGGCATCGACAGACTGGTCTGTCGATGCCAGCGAGCCTGGCGAAACCGGTCGCTGTCTAAATAAAGACAAAAGTGGAAGTAGTTAAAAAACATCGTTTTATTTAATTATTATTTAAAATGAACTTCCATCAAGAGATTTCAGTAAAATCATTTGATTATCTTAAAAAAGATTAACTTTGTTCAAAATTATATAACTAATCATATTAAGAATTTTTTTAACGAATCGATTTTAATCACCAAATAGCAACTACTATATTTTCACGACTCTACTCAATAGACCTAAAGTCAAACTTAACATTTTGTCTTGTAATTACTATGAATTAAAACGTCTGTTTTTATCAAGTCAATTGTTCTGTGTTAAAAACGAATGTATATAAATAAAAGGAAAATAGAAAAAATCAAGGTTTGTGTTTTCTTTTACATAAAATATGTTACCATCCAAAAAACATGTTGAGAAAATACTTTTTTAATTCATCAAGTCATTCGTTTTGTATACTAATAACATACCCTAATCTAATATCGATTCTACCTTACCCGCCCTCAATTCACTCAAATCTTATAAAGCTTAATTTTATCTAACCTAGTGGTGGTAGAATGTATAATTAAAACAAATTACGTACATATATAAAATCGTGCACATTAAAACACACCTTCTATGGCGTAATATACAAATATTTTCAGAAAGTATAACAACAGTGGTCGTTAATAACACGTGACAGAAAAAACGGTCCGATGCTTATGAAAAGATTGCATCCTTTCCAAAGCTCACGTGGACTCTGCCTCAAGCTTTATACATCTAACAAAGCTTTATATTAAATGAAAAATTTACACGTTTCTTAAAAAACTAACATTTATAAATATTTAGTTTTAATTTCAATTTAACTGGAATGTGAGTAATATCTGTTGTCATTGTTCAGTAGATATATATTCAAAAATAATCTTTAAACTTTAGATAGATAAGATCATCGCATATTTATGTAATGAATGTTAATATAAACTTTATTCACGTGTTCGTAATAATATTATAAAAAGTCTTGGTATCTAAAAATCTATGGTCGAAATCTGAATCTAGTTGTCTTAGCACCAGACTTACGTAAGGTGCACGAGTTTACCCAAGCATTGTTTGGGCTGGTCACCATGACAACAGGCCCAACCATCCACCGGGTCACGTGGCGAGTCCAACCCTCCAACACGTGACCTGGATCTCATCGGCTATAATCAAATAACGGACAAATTACATATAAAACGCGAGAAAATCCAAAGAAGCTCAGTAAACAAATTACCAATTTCGTATTTGCGCCGACTGGACAAACATTTTTTACAAAGTTCCATTTAAAGTAGACCAGTTATTGCCCGCGGTTTGCTCGTGACGAGGAACATTTAGCATATATTATTCGTTCTTCGCACAATCCAGTCAGTCACAGCTGAGACTCGGGTCAGCTGGCTTTCCTCCGAATAATGTGCCCGCCAGGTGGACTTAAATCAAATGATTGTGTTTCTTTGCGTTCTCTAATATTTCGATGTTTATCGTTAATTAACCAGTATTTAAAATTAAACGTATGATAAAATAAGTCAACGATTAATTAAAATTTTAATTGATTTTGATATCATATTTTTATACTGTATTTATAATATGCTAAACCTTTTTGTAATTTTATATTTCTCTAACTTTTTGTAAACAATAGTATAGTGAACTGTTAAATTTTATATGTTTTATTTTTGATATTGATCAAACGTTTGGACACTAAGACAGTTGTTATACAACGTGCGTAGAGATGGATATAGTATACAAGTTACATTATTTGATGCTATCACAAAAGGGTGATCTCTTGAGCCAAGGGAGGGACAGATCGCGAAGGCTCAGTCGTCACAGCAGCCTTCCCGAGAGACGAGACTCTAGGGCGGGCGCTCACCAGCGTTCTTCCGACCCCAACCCTTATAGAACCTACACGCAGCATGTGAGTTGGAATAGTCCCAATGAAATTATACCGGCTTAGCCTCTTTTAAGCTCCGAGCAAAGAGGTTAAGTCGATTTTAGTTATTCCACGAGTCTTTTAGACTGCTCCATCGCGTTTTATATGTATTTCGCTTAATTTAATTAATAGTAATTTGATTTACTCCAGTATTGTTAAATAAAAAATTTAATAGATTTTGATATGAATTAATTAAACATCAAATAAACTCCTTCCATAAATACATTTATTTCACTTTATTTAAAATACTTTTAAAAATTATTAATTAAAATCGTTGTATTTTATTAATGATTAATATACATATTATATCAAACGAAAAATTACATTCGAATTCATCCAATGACACCGTAAAATTATAAGTTGGTGGCTATAATGTATAATGAATTCACCGTGATAAATATTTTGTTTGTTCAATAATAACAACAAACCATCACGCCGTTTCTCCGCAGGGGTAGGCAGAGAGAATGGACCGCCACAATACTCTATCCTTATATACCTCTCTAGATTCCTCCACATTCATACAGCGAGTCATACACGCACGTCGATTCTTCCGGCTTCTGACATGACCAACCTTTAAAATTTGATTAATTTGGTCATGCCATGTTTTCCTCGGTCTACCTCAACTCCGTACTCCATTTACATATTAAACGCATACTTTTTTAACCATTATTTCTTTACACATGCGCTCCATATGTCCGAACTAACGCGGCGATTTAAATAATAAATGTTAAAAAAACTAAAAGATTCCCAATTATTTCACCTACAGGATAACTTTTAATTTTTTTTAAATATAAATTAATATTATAAGTGAATATTATATTAAACCTTAAGAAATATAAAGTTATTTTATATTCATATATCTTCTTCTTCTCCTTTTTGTCCTGTCACACCTCCGTGGTGCATAGGGCCTCAAGGAACCTTCTCCACCCGACTCTATCGCATGCCTGATGCCGCAACATCATCCCAAGTGAGGCCTGCCGCCTTAACCTCGTCCTGCAGGGTTCTTCTCTATGTGGCTCTAGGTCTGCCTCGCTTTCTCCTTCCCACCATAGGGGACCAGTCTTGAGCACCCTGAGCGATGCAGGCTGGGTTCCGTCTCAGAGTGTGACCGATCCACTGGCATTAGCGTCTAGCGACCTGTTCTCTAATTCGTATATAACAGAAAAATATAATATGTAATTTTATTTTTCCACTATTATGCGAATATATTTATTTTAAAAACTTCCACGTGCGTAAGTAGGTTAAGATAAATTAATAAACATATGAAAGACAATAATTTGTAAGGAGTAGAAATTCATAATTTGTAAGAAGTGTAAAATTCTGTATTATGAATGCCTTAAAATAATATTAACTGTATGAAAGATTTGACAAACATACAATGTTTGATTTGATCAAACATTGTATTCGGGAGAGGCTTAATTAAAAATCGCATTCCTATATTGCATATCGAATAAAACAGGCATATCGCAAATAAAACAATAATTTTGCAAAACAAACAATAATTTAGAATAGATCTTATTGGTAATTGGTTTATTTTCCAAATATAACATTTTTCGTTAATTTTATCTTTAGATTTTTTTTAATGTAATTCTTACTACAAATGTTTAATTTTTCTCTGTATTGTTTCTTGTGTATTTAGGTAGTATGTTAACAAGAGATGGGCGAGTGGAGAGGGATATTGAAAGAAGGGTTGGGGCAGGCAACAAAGTGAATGGTGTACTTAAAGTTGTCATCGCAAACAAAAACCTATCCAAAAAAGCTAGAATGGCAGTACACAATGGTGTTCTTCTACCGACCCTTATGTATGGAAGCGAAGCATGGAACTGGCAAAAGAAGGATGCAAGTAGAATAAATGCAGTAGAAATGAGATCTCTTAGACGAATGTGGGGATACTCTGTGTATGATAGAGTGTCGAATGAAAATATAATAAGTGAATGCGGTGCGAATGATGGTGTCATGAACAAAATAATGAAAGAATCATTAAGATGGTTTTGACATATGGAAAGAATGAATGAAGAAAGAATGGTAAAAAAATTATATGTTGATGATGTAAATGGTACCAGAAATAGAGGAAGACCGAGGAAAACGTGGCACGATCAAATAAATCAACTCTGTGGTTTCCACATTCCATACGCGATCCTTTTTCTTTGTACAGGGGCATAATTACTGCTCTCCTCCAGTCTAGCGGCGTATATCCCTCCTCCAAGCACTGGTTAAATAACAAATATTTATTAACATAGTTTATTAATATGTTCTAAAGTAACATAATATATTTTCTTCAGCTTTACCCGTCTGTAAATCCACCAACTCCATTACAAATTCTATAGGTTGAATATAAGCTTGCCACATGATTTGTCAACTGTTTTATTACCGAAAATTTTTCAAGAGCTTATTCAGAGCACGTTTGAAATGACGTCATACATAATATTGAGGATCGGGTGGAAGCAAGTAATGAAAGAATACGTTATTTAAGGTAGGAAAATTCAATTCCAATTCTGAAATTCTGAAAACAGAAGTCAATACTGTAATTCTCATATAAAAAGAAAACAAAAATGTCTGCGTGATTAAACATACTAAACGTAAATTAGTTGTCATTTTATTACAAATTGTAGAAAGAAAGATAAATTTCATGTATTTATATACGAGTATTTTAATACTTGATTCCAAGAATCTAAAAAAATACTCTACATAAATGTATCTCTAGAAATATCACTAAATTTGACTAGCAATTTTAAATCAGGAATTCTGGATACTATTGTAAAAATAAGTTTATGTCCATTTATAAGCTTAACAAGTCAATAATTCATTATTCTCCATTTATATTTTAGATAACAAAGAAATTTGTTCAATTTAGAAACGTTTTTATTAAATTTACAATTTTTTGTGAAAAATATTTTTTGTTGTCGATTTAACATACTATTTTGAAACTCTCATTATTTATTCAATAACATGATTTAAGATATCATTCAGAAAACAAGCGTATATGAGGGATCTTATTTCAAAGAAAACTATAAAATTATCATAATTTTCTTCGTCAGCTGAACGTATTCGTAGCTAAAATCATATATTTCTCTTTCCATGTTTCGATACCAAAATAGGTCAATGTTATTTGCCATGCAAATATTTCAAACATGTCAGTAAATAGAGAAAAAATATGAAATGTAAATACTCAAGGACGAAAACTTTCATTTTTACCCTTTCAAAAAGAAAAGCTGTTTACATACGTTTTCAATTATAAATAATATTTGTGTATTTATTTTCCCTCAAACCAATCTGATAGATTTGTTTACGAGTAAGGATTTTTTGTTATTATTATATTGTTTACTCATTAAAGTAATAATTGTACAAGGTAAAAATTATCTAAATCATACCACTTTTAATGAATTAATAAAAATTTATTAAAATCAATTTATTAAAAAAAAAATTACTTAAACAAAAGATTGTCATAATCGTTTTTTATATCTATCAAATACTAACGATTTTTTGTATTTTAAAAATATTAACTTTTAAATATGTTTTTCATTACATCGTAAAGATTTTATATGATTCACTGGACAAAAATATTACTATAACTGTTTACGAACTTGACATAAAAAAGTCATTTTACACCATCCATCTTTTTTTTCTTAAAACATGAACAGTTATTATACTAAATCAAATAGCTTTAGTGTAATATAATATATCACCCTCAACCCATTCTGTCATTCAAAAAAATATTTTCAAAACATAAAATATTGACCCATTTGGTTCTTCTTTAAGCTGTGTCCCCGGTAGGTACTCTGTCTAATTTAAGGTTCTTGTATTTTGTTTAAAACAATGTTGGATAGTTTATATCGTTCTTTCGATGATGAAAGTGTAAAACATGTTGAGAAAAATAAATTAGAAAGTGGAAAAAACAATGTTTTGATTCTGGAAAAAAATCCGTCACAATCTGTTTTAATCATCGGAAACCAATAATTTTGCCTATAAAATTTTATGAAACTAATATATTACCCTGTTAACAAATACCAGACACTTAAGTAAAAAAAGAACCCCCTCGTTTATCAAACGTTTTGACGAAAACCATTCTGAAAGGGTTTCTCAATGAATAATGGGAGTTCTCAAGGTCCGGCTTTAAATTTGGAATTCAAGATACGAAGACCTATTTTTCCAAAGTTTCAAAAATATTACTATCATTTTTTTTTGTCTAACACTGCTGATACTTACGTCATAAAAATCTTATTGTATATCCCTGTCAGAATCAGTGATAGCTACCGTGTATTTGAAGGAACACAATAACTGTTACATATATCTTAATGCCCTAAATACCAGTTAGAATTATTGCGCAATTACTAATTTGCTCGAATGTCAGGGTGGGTTTTCCAACCAGACATTGTCTTGTTTATCGCGGGTTTGCGTCCATACGAACAATAATTCATAACATAATTACCGAGAAACCTTCCCCGCTGTGTAGATTTTCCGTGAATCCAATAACTTCGAGCCTTCAGAACTATGATGTCACATTCTGATTTACTTCAGTCTTCAGTTCGGCATAGCAGATCGATATACCTGTCTATATACGAGTATCTTGCTTGGTAGTCAAATATTATATACAGCCAAGTTATCGATCAGTCATTATTTCGTAAATGTTTGTTCTGATGGAAAACTCGTTTTGGAATCGAATCACGACATGTCATCATAAAGTTATTCTAACTATATAGATACAAATGTACAAGACGAAGTAGTCTCATTTTTTAAACAAAATTTCCTTTATTTTTACAATATCATTTCATAAAACAGTGACGTGGTATGGCTTAACTGTTTAAACGGTTAAGTTGTCATGTCTATGGAGGCTTGTCATACTCAATTAGCGGCTAAACTCGCTTATATGTTGCTTTTAGCTAGCATATGGTACGCAATTGAATAATTTAAAAGAAACAAATAAAGACTGCTATTAGGAAGGTGAATATTTATTTAGTTAATAACAATAGTATTCTGATATTATCGTATTTACAGAGATTTACTTAAATACCTTCTTCTGACAGTCGACATGTGTCTTTAATAAAGGGTTGTCAGTTTTCTTGGCAGCAACGCTTTGACTTTTACTAGTATCTCTGTTTCACTTTGAAATTATTTCACAGTTAAAGTTTCTTTTAACCATACTTTTACCACTCGTAACTCTTATGGTAAATAATACCTAGCACGAGCATTCCTAAAAACTGGATATAAATATAAATACTTTGACTGTTTAGTGTTATTATAAAATGCAGAATTAATGTTACACCTGCTGCATATATTATAATAAAATAAGAACCTCATTTTGCAACGATATTTTTTTTGGTAACGATAAATAATATGGCTGTGAAACTTGGACTCTGAAAGTGAATATAATATTATTAATCAGTTGGAGGCCTTTGAGTTGTTGATATAACGCAGAATTCTCCTTATAAAGATATAAACCGATATCGTTATACGAGAACCGTAGCCAATGGATAGCTCTTGTTGAGTGTGAAGCTTAGAAAGGTCTCATATATGTATCATGTGCTGTGGGGAGAAAAACACCACTTTCTTCGGTTGATAATCATGGGCAAGATAGAGAGACAGCTGAGAGTTGGTAAAACCAGCAGTTATCCTGGTTGCAAATATAAGGGATTAAATAGGAATGAGGAGAGTTGAAAATCGGTTTCAAGTAGCACAGGACAGAAATGCTTTCGTTGGGGGGACCTGACACGGTATTTGAAAAAGATTAGAAGATTGTTGCCATTAATTCATGACATTATAATAGCTATTAAACATAATTCTACGTATATTGAATATGGTTATATGTATACATCTATATAAATATACATCTAAAGTGATATGTTGTTAGAATGACTTGTTCCGCTTTTTTAGGGAATTATGGAATGTCCCTAAAATTGTCACTCCCATTTATATAATGAAACTACTAGAAGGCTGCTAGTTTTTATTTAATATAGAGCTTAAAGACCTTTTTTGAAGGAACAAAAAAAGCATTTTCTGCTTTATTGGGAGTTATTAAATCAAACAAATTGACAAAAAACATTAATCGCTGTATTGACAATTGTCGTTTTAAGAAAAATTTAATATTTGTAGAAGATGCGTCTATTTTCTTTGAAAACAGTATACGTTGGGCCATCACATCCGGTGGTAGGTCGGGTGCCAGGGACGGCCGACGCGACCGGGCCATTGGCAGGGGTAGGGTTAGGGGTTGCTCAGGAGTAAGCGGGGAGGCGGCGTCCGTCCGGTGGGGTGTGTTGCCAGTTACCACTGAACCGTAAATCAATCGTCGCCTGTGGGAGATAATGCGTGCTGATAGCACCAAGGATGGCAGAGGTCGGACAAACGGCTTCGTGGTCAAAAGAATTAATTGAATTCTTAAAGATAATGGAACAAATGAGTTTACTTGTTTCTGTTTATCCGAGTGCCTCGTTAATTGATTTTTCTTTGTGCTTTTCCAGAATAAATCGGCACGAAAATCGAAATAGCCTATTGACATAAGAAAAATCTTTTTGCAAAGATTTCTCTAGATTTTTGTTGATGTTTTTCAGATGAATTGTTTTCTCAAGTAGCATATTTTTCTTTAAGAACAATTTCAGAATGGCTTTTAATCAATTATCTTTTATGCCACACAATATATCTGATTAATTATAATTTGAATAATTTCTTTGATAACATTTTGATGTTCTTGCTGGAGTTGGATTGTTTTAAGTGCCTAATTATAGTTAATGAAAAGAATGGTGGATACGTGGAATATAAATTAAGAAAACACAAAAGTCCGGATCGTCCAGCTGACAACATGTACACCATCAAAAATAACATTATGTGTTATGTTATTTTTATTTTATTATTTGATTTTATATCATTGTATTTTATATTATTTGTTTTCGATTTTTTTGTGGACGTTAAACGATCGTGGTGTGCGCGGGAGATGCCTATTGGTGACGATGACCCATCACACCGCTTCTCCCGCGGGGGAAAAGAGAAGGATGGAGTGTCGCATCGGTTCAAGTGTGGAAGTCCATTCTTTCTGCCTACCCCTTCGGGGAGACGGCGAGATGGTTAGCTAGTTATTTAGTTTTATATCTGAATTTTAAGGCAAATTTCTAGGTCCCACGTTAACAAACAATGCAATTGTAGATCAAATCCTATCCGATGAAGTCGGAAAAACTAACGAGCGTTTATATTACGATGTATATATAGAGGAAGCTAGAGAAGTACGTCAGGATAGAGCAGTGTGGCGGTCCATCATCTCTGCCTAACTTTCCCGGGGAACGGCGTGATGGTTAATTAGTTAAGTTTGCTTGTAAAATCCTTCGAACACAGGAATTAATATTTAAATAGTTATTATTTACTTAAAACTGAAATTATAACACACAACCATTATTCTTGCAAACATAGATGAAAATAAAAATAATAATTTCAGGAGTAAATTTCTAAATCATATTGATTTTGACAAACATTCCCTTAAAAGATCTCATTTTCACACTTATGTATTATAAATTATCAAACGTTTGATGATGTCTTAGCAATGCGAAACATGTCATCCTTGTAAAACATAATTAAACTTCCATAAGAAAACAAACGTTCTCAGCAATATTATCATAAATTTTTAATATGGGTATCATTATATTCATTACATCATTATATAATTTAATAATACGCTGTTGATTTTCCGCTTAAATATTAAATAACAATAAACAGCGTTATTTTTCAATTCCAAATTGTATTACAATGGAATTCCACAGTGTTAATGCCTGGACTTTAAATAAAATAAATTAGCTTTTTAAGTGTTTAATTCGTTATTTTTAATAGTCACCTTACTTTTAAAATAACAAGAATTATATTATGCGAATAAGAAAACGTAAAAATGTGGCAAGGATGAGAATTCAAATTTTTTTTATCCACATTCAACCACAGAATTACCCATTCGTGGATTTAAATCTTTAAAACGAGCCCCTTTTTGGTCTTGCTAGTTGGAACAAATTCCTTTGTCTTTGTTGAAAATTCGGAGAAAGATTATGGTTTTATTGCAAATTATTACTTGGAATGTGCTTTCTTCTTGGAACAAGTCCCTAATGTAGCGGAAAACAGCAGTTGTATGACCTCATTGATTCCATTAAATGGTCATTGTGGCTCGTAATCGGAATCCAGAAATAAAAGTAAAAGAAAAGTTTTTGAGCTTAGATATACTAGTCTATTTTTTCTCGTGCTTTACAGAATTGAACAATGTAAATATCAATGCCATAATGTACGTTAGAATTTTTATTTATTTTTTAATTCTTGAATATTGATTTAATGATGTGATATTTATCTCGCGGTGTGTAAATATTAATTTGAAACCTTGAGTACCCAACTATTCTCCTAAGTTATAAATACCTTTCCCGTTATCATGTTTTATACATCGTGAATGTTTAAAGAAATTAAGGTCCTAAGATCAATTACTGGAAAAACTCTCCGAGATCGTGTCCGCAACGTAGACATAAGAAAAACTTGCGAATATCGTTCAGTGGAGTAGATCCAGAAGAAGAAACTGGAGGGACCATGTAATGGATGGTTACAGACTTGCGCATATACAGCCGCTTATGAAATCCCTTCCGGACACTGCCCACCTGGAAGACCGCCTAAGAGATGGAAGGACAGCTAGATCTTATCATCCGACGAGACATGATTTCTGTGTCATAGATCGTCAGATCTATTAAAAGAAGAAGAAGATGATGAACAATTCGTGTGAACATATATGTCAAAATAAATCATATTTTAATCATATGAATTGAAGAAAAATTTGTGAATAAAGTTAAATTAATTTTATTTTAATGTCGAAATATAAATTTCCGGGTCACGTATCAATGTTTTTTAATAACCAAAAGCCTTATTTTAAACAAAAGATCAATTTTACCTCAAAAAAATTCACTACATATGTCTATGGAAGCCATAGAAAACGTACTACCGTTGATTTAAGCTTTCACCGCCAAACTATGTAATTCATTTTATATTTTTTCTGTTCATCTTATTGTATAGAACCTGACAAAAAAATGTAATAAACTTGTTTTATCTTTTAATTCATTTTAAAAAATCATGATTTTTGTCCTTTCAGATATATATTATTTTTTTGTCTGAAAATTTCTGTTTAATATTTCATTTGTTTGTTACATATCACTAATTTATTGCTTTAAATATAATGAGGTGCTCTAATTTGTAGAATATTCACATCACCGGGCTACGTAAGAGATTGTCGGTTTCCGTAAGATAAAGCCCTCGAGTGTTTGTATCCGTCCCCCGACACCTGCCGGGGAGATATAATCGGGAAACTGGCCATTTCGCTTGAACAAGATTGATGGTTCAGATCTCATCCCCACAAATTTATAGATGATATAAATGTGGGAAGGTTTTTAACCAACTGTTTGAAGGATGGATAGTTTATTTTCGTATTTGCGATACTTTATCACTAACTTCCAGTAATACAAAAAAACGTTAAACCTTTTCAAGGGTATTTTTTGGTTTTTTGAGATCAATCAAATAAGAAAGGTCAGTCACGTAAGGAGTATGAGAAATCGACGTGCGTGCATGACACGATGTATGAAGAAAGAGGAAGCGAGATAACAAAGTAGCGGCTTATTATTTCTACTTACCCCTCCGGGAAGATGGTTAATTACATTTTTTTAAAGACTAACTCCATGGATTTGAAACATTGGCATTATAATGTATTTTGCAATCTTCATAATGAACAGAAAATAGTTCATTATTATGACGAAGGAATCTGATCATATCCAGTCTTTATCCCAAGTCCCCTAGACTCGATTTGTTAGTAATTTATTTCGAGAATAAAACATTACTTCGTAAGTTTTGCTTATAACCTGTATGACATTGAATTATCAAGAAATACTTGTTTTTGTAAACCTTATGCGTATTTTTCAGATTATTGGATATATGAATTTTGTTAGTAAATATTGAATTCGTTTCCCATGCGTATTATTTCCTGGCAGGTAACAATTTGAAAAACATGTTTGTACAAAATTGTACACGTTCTGCCAGCTTATCTCCCTGTAGAAAAGTTTATTTACGAATTTGTAAGGCCGATATTTTTCGATGAGAATTAATTTAAACAAGAAAAAAACATTGAAAATGTTATGTCTGTATTTGTCTACTTGAATATAAGAGGTTTGTTGTACATATAAGGAAAGAATATGGTGCGTTTGTCGAGATAACATGTATTAATTATGTATTGAAGAACTTTTTATGAATAAAAACACTGTTTTTTCCACTTTTCAGTTTATTTTTCTTTCATCTTCATCATCGGGAGAACGACATGCTGAGTTTTTATCGTTCTTCCAATGATGTAGGTGTAAGCCTTCGAAACATCCAGAAAAATAAACTTAAAAGTGGAAAAACAGTTTTTTAATTAATAAAAAAAATCGTCATTATGAAATTCTTTACTTCTTAAATTTAATTAAAAGTGATTATGAATTGTTTCTTGAACAATAATATAAAACTCATTATTAAATAATTACGAGTATTAATACGAATAAAAATATCAATATTAGATGCCTTAGACAGGCGAAACATGTCATTCGCATAAAATATAATAAAACTTCTAGAAAACAGACGTTTCCATTCGTCTTTATCAGTTATTAATTGTTCTTAATAAAATATTGTGAATGTAAGCGTATTTTTTGTGATGGATACATAAATAATTTTCACTTCACTTCTAAAATAAGAATAAAAGTAACGTTTTTCTATATTTAGTTTTATTCGCCATATTATTTATATAGTTCCGACCGGTTCCATGAATTCGCTACCATCCCCTGGTCCCATTTCATTTTGTTTGTATTATAACGAGCAGTAAATTTGGTATCCTAACGCTACCAAAAAAAGTCTATTGTCTACTTCAACAGCGAAAGCTTGTACATAATTTCAGTTATTTAATTCATTGGCATAAAAAACTTGTGTTTTTTAGTACTTGTGTACATAAAAAAGTTAATGTTACAGCACTAAGTGTATAATTTAATATGTAAATTGGAAGCGTTAGAAAACGTTTTCAAGAATTTTCTTGGATTTTTTAACGCTAAAGCGTGAGATCATCTTCAGCCTACTCCCACTTCTACAGCCGAGTACGTAAAAATCGATTTCATTATGCGATGACGTAAGTACGAATTCTCTTACAGTTACATTTTTTTTATTTAATATTCATACCAACGAAATTCTAGATTGAAAAAAATAGTATTTAAACAACAACCAACACGCCGTTTCCCTTAAGGAGTAGGCAGAGATAATGGACCACCTCTCTACTCAATTCTGACATACGTATCTTGCTTCCTCCACATTCATACAGCGATTCATACACGCATGTCGATTCTTCCGACTTTTAACATTACCGAACTTTAAAATTTGATTAATCTGGTCATGCTAAGTTTTCTTCGGTCTCCCATAACTCCGAACTTCATTCACACCGTTGACGTATAGTTTCTTAACCATTCTTACTTCATACATTCCATGTATCCAAACCAACGCAGTGATACTTTCATAATTTTATTCATAACACTTTCTTCCGCTCTACGTTTCATTTTTATATTAGCATTTGAAATTCTGTCGTACATCGTTTTAGTATTAATTCTGTTCTCATTGTTCTTCTGCCAATTCAATACAATTAATTACAAGTATGATGTATTCTATTCAAATATATAATAGATTAAGTTAAATTAAATATATTTTTTTTAATTAAATTTTTACACATAAAATTAAACCTTTTTTTTCCTTTGTAATAACCACTTTATTTTGAGTATGTTGGACCAACCGGTATCACTCTGTAGCGAACTTCTTAAGTGCTATACAAAAACTACATAGATTGTGTATAGCCCTGAAGAAGCTCGCTACAGAGTGAAACCGGTTGACCCAACTTACTCAAAATATAGTGGTTAATACAAAGGAAAAAAGTGTTTAATTTTATTTTTAAATATGTCAAACCACCAAGAAGGCTTCGTATCAAAGTTTAAAATTATTACATTTATTTGAGAGTGTTTTTTCTTTAGATGTTTTTTTAAATCATTAATGTATTATAATACGATATTTAAATCAATTAAGAATTTTGAAAATGGATTTATTTCTTCAAACTTCGTTTATAGCATTAATACTACTACCGATGAAAACTTGATAATGGAAGACTAATTTTGTATTCACCCTAAAATAGTTAAAGTTTTGTTTCAATATCATTTGAATTTGGTTCGAATATTCAAGTTATATCTAGGCGAATCTATTTTAACCACTCGCAGTAATTCAATCATCAAATTCTATCTTGAGTCGTTTTCGATGTACCTAAACTATATTCCTTAAGATAGCCTCTGTACTGGCCAAGCTTGGAACTAACTTATGGTCATGACGTCACATTCCGAATTCAAAAGCGAGTCCGTTAACGTAGAACTAGCGGATCGTGCTCATAATAAATTGCCCGAAACGGCTATTTACCTGAAATAAATTTCCTTAACTTTGCGATGTATCTGAGAACGAAAAGATGTAGTTACTACACGAAATTTGTTTATTTCTACATTATTTTTATCGCCTTCTTAATCACGGAAAACCAATTAAATCGTAACGCTTTTCGTATTACCAAGTGGTTTATAAAATTTAAAAGGTCAATGGTGTTCCTTTTTTTAGGTTACTTAAATATTGAAAATTATTTTATTATAAAAAATGAAGGACTGTTAATTCAAATTTTAAACCATTGTTTTTGTATACCATTTTCAATGTTAGAAGAAATAGTTGCTTATTATTATTAAGAAGGAAATTACTATCTCCTAGGTCAGTGATTTGCAAACCCATTTGTTTAATTAGACAAATATCAACAGAACTACGACTAACAATATTTAACAATTTTTTTGGTCAGCTCTAAAGTCGGTTATTACTTCCGTCACTGAATAAAACTAGGTTATATTCATTGCTATAATCTTATGTATTAATTAATATTACCGTTTAAAAAAACATTTGTATCTTTAAAGTGATCAACGGCTCTCAGTTTGAAAAAATCAAAAAAAAATTGGGAAAGTCTAGTATTTTGTTTTTGATTTTTTTTAACTAGAATTCCTTGTTCTTTTTAATAGGAAATTACTTTATTTTAATTTACATTTAATTTATTTATATACTAATAAATGAAAATAAATGCACTTTTAACATCTTGGAAGAGATTCACTCAAGTAGCCAAAGAGACACGTTTCGCTCGTGAGCCACAGTTTGCCGACCTCTTATCTAGACCAGTATTCCTCAACCTTTTTATCGCCGCGGACCGGTCAACATTTGAGAATTTTACCGCGACCCGCTGATAGAGGGGAGGGGGAGAAAAGTTAATTGTGTATATTTTAGATTGTTTAGGTTTAATAACGTTCATTTTATTGTATTTAAACAGTCCTTGAAAATAAAATACAGCTACACCAAAAAATATATATAAAGTGATTTAATATTTTAACTCCCTAGGACGCTAAATAAATGAGAACCCTTGTTTGAACCCTTGAGAAGCTTGTTTCTTTACAATGAGACGGTTCCATCTGGGGGTCTTTCAGCTCCCGGTTAACCTCTCGTCCATGAAAAGTCGCACAAACCCGAGAGAAATACACCACAGTAAATTGAATAGAAATAATGTAATGTTCCTTGGACGGCCCGGTACTATTTGATCCAAGGACCGGTACAGGTCCGCGGACCGGGGGTTGGGGATCACTGACCTAGACCACCACCCATTTAGTGTATAGCAATGGTAAAAGTAAAACAGTATAACAAGTTGTTGGTTTGTTGTCTTTTCTAACTACAAAACATCATTAAAAACATATGTTACTCGTATTTGAATGTTACACCTTTTTTACCCAATGAATGGGATTCTACTGGAAAACTGTTTTTTTTTAACAATTTTAAGGACAACATTTTATTCATAATATTTTTTTGAGGAAGGTGTTCTCCTTGTTTTCGTCACACAGAAAATCCATTGTGATTCTTTTATCTCTGACAATAATTAATTGATTTTACATAACGTAGTTACGTTATCGTAAGCGTATAATTAACAACACACGTATCGCTTACACATAAAATTGCTGACTTGTTTACAAATCCTAGAAAAACAGTTTAATCATTCTATGTAACTCAGGATAACAGAAAAATATACTTTTTATTTTATAGCATTTTCCATTTTAATTATTATATGATTTGCAAAAATTTAATATTTTTAACTAACATATTTTAGAACATTTTGAATGTATACGAATACTTGTAGACGAATACTGGATTTTACTAATTGCGGGTTATCATTTTAAGGATTAATTGATTAATTAAAATTATAATTAATTAAAGATTAATTAAAAATACCATAAAAATTGGAGAGACATCTCCAGGCGTTATCTAGCAATACGTTAATGGCGGTAACCGTTCACATTGCGTTAATAAAAAAGATCTTCTGCTTAATGCTTAATCCAATCTTAATAGATGGCGCTAGTGTAGATTAAACTAAAAATGTGAAGTGTGATGTTACATTGCAGCATATATACAACTTCCAAAATTTGACAGACATGGCAGTTGTAAGAAGGGCGGAATGGGGAATGTTGTATTACATAAAGCGTGCGCTTAACTCAACCAATGACAGGTCATAAGTCCTGTAAATGTCTCGATCACCATATTCTGTTTCCAATTTGCATCTTCGTCTTTATTGAGATACAATTAATCCTTAACATATTTTTTTTAAACGCTTTTTTATATTTATATCAATATTTCTTTATTATCGGCTGCTATATATAAGACCAAAATTGAATTTCTAATAAATTATTTGTTTCTTCCAGAAAGAATTATTCGCCGCTAAAGCCGACGCCGGAAACGTAGATCGGAAACTGTCGTCTTCTTCCGCCGGTAGCATGAAGAGCAAATGGCTTAAGGCCTTCAAGAGCCTCAAACCCGCGCCACAGCCTCAACCTCCACCGCCCGTTGACAAGTTAGTATTACCTTATAATATTTTCATTCTTAATCACGACTTAATTATAAGATTATCCATCATCGAAAAACACACACATATAAAGTAACTTGAAATACAATAACAAATAATAAATTATAGGAAAAAAATGTTTTCAGTAGATTTATCTGTCAAAATGATTTGTTTTATTGAAACATATTTTTTTCCCTAACAAGAAATAAAAACGAGCAAGTTGATTCACAGACCATTTTTCTTTATTTCTTTAACCTTGAGGTAGTAACAAGCATCGGCATAACAGTACAAAATAATAAATGCCAGATGTTTTTGATGAAATACAATACATAATTCAAAACGAATATAATACCCTTGTATTGTGATCTGCCGTTTGTCAGAAGAATTCACATGAAAAACCCCAATAATTCGTTTTCGATGAAACAATAAAAATAAATTATCCAAATATTTTTCTTTGATGTTTTCGGTCGACCTTCACTCTCCAAATGAGAATCACAATGATGTATCATTATAAAATTTAATTGCAAAACGGTAGCAAAATTTATGTCACTGGTTGATAGATTGTTCCCCATTCGTCGCAGTATATGAAAGTAACGTAAGTTCGATAACACATTGCACATACTCGTAAATGATAAAGCTGGCTAATTTTAAATATCGACAAATATATTATGTTTCTATTACGAGTATTTTTAAAGCGCCACAAATAATATAATATATATATTTTTTTAAACATAAAACACTAACGACCTTCTTGGTAGAGTAGCAACAGCTACCGCTGTCACACCGAAGGTCACGGGTTCGATTCCCGGCGATGACTAAAAAAAAACAAATTCTCACACTGTATTTGGTCTGTAATAGAACTCACGTGACAATGAAATGAAGATAGATTAGCTACCTATCACATGTTAAGAGAATCAAGAGCTCTAACAAATTATATGCTATAAAACTATATCATTCGCATAAAAAAAATAATAACTTCTACAAAACTGACGTTTTCTTTCGAATTTATAGATTCATTGACAAATTACTCCTCACGTTATGCAGTTTTAAATCTGGCTTGATTCTTTAGATTGATAAAAACTCATAGTTATTTAAATTTGTGCATTTTCATTGTTGGCGCACTGCTAAACTCACGATCGAAACTGAAACGTTGATTTATGGTTTCTTGAACAATGATGTTCAACTCCATATTAAATAATTAATACTAATGAAATCGTCTGTTTTCTAGAAGTTTTATTATATTTTATGTGAATGACATGTTTCGCCTGTATATGTCATTCACATAAAATATTTAAAAAAACTTCTAGAAAACAGACGTTTTCATTCGTATTCATTATTTTCTTTCGTATTATTTATTTAGTGTGGAGTTTTACACCATTGTTCTAGAAATAATAACCATACATTAATATTTCATGTGTGACACCGTGCAATTTTTACGTACGAGTATACCAATATTATGTTTGTTAGCGTATTGTCTACGTCTTTAATGGAACGATTTACGATCATGCAATAGCGTATTCCGATGAAAAACCGTCCATCGCCTTTAGAAGGTCGCGCTCTCATTTATTGCTTTTAAAGAGTCATACTCGGAGTGAAGGTCCCCTCGCAGAAAAGATCTAAGCTCGGCGCGAAAACAATCCAAACAAAGGCAACGTACGTCACTGCGCTTCGCCGTGCAAAAGCTCATACACACGAACATTCTTCCTTTTCAGTCACTGCAAAGCTTTTCACAATTTAATGCTGATTTCAAAAGCGGGCGGAGTCATGTTCAAGGTCAATGAAGTTCACCCGCCCAAGCCTTTTGTTAATTTAGAAATCACCAAATTATAACACTTTATGTACCTATCTTAAAAGTGATATTTTGTTTATTCAGAAATAATACATGTTTTGTGATTTATAATCCTTTGTGTAGTAAAAATACTAATATGAATACATTTTGTTTTATGTAAGTATGTTTTTATTTTTGTGTTTCGTAGTAATTTTTAAGCAAATCTGAATGCCATTACCGTTTTCTTTCAGATATTTAACATTTGTCATAATCGCTCGCATAATTTTAGCATCTCAATAAAGTATTGTTAATATAAAAATAGCATCATTTACATTTATGAAAAAATATGATGTAAATGTTATTTTTTTTTTAATAATAATGCTTTATCGATTTTCGTCATGTATTTTTGAAAAACATAAAATAAGTATTTTGTGATTTTTAATTTTTGATATTCGCTACATTGTGTTTTCATTAATTGTTTAAAATCAATTGACTTGTTCCTCTATGAGTTTCTTGAACACGAGGTTCACATATTTCATTTCATTTTTTTTTCTGTTTCAAACTTTACCATTCGTAGAAAAAATCAAATGTACCACGCTGTGTCGACGATCATTGCAATGAGGTAATATTCCTGTGAACATTGAAATACGCACCCTTAGCCATGTTTCAAGATTTTAAGTTGCAAATCCCAGAGACCCTAGCCTCAGCCTCGGGAGGTCGGGGTGCCTGCTGAACTGCCCCCACCAATGTTTAGTCAACCCAAATCACGATGCTTTAGAAGGCTAGAAGAGTGCTTGGCTGTACGATTTCACCGCTTTTATATTATGTTGCCATACAATAGACGCTTTTTGCACAATTTTACGGAAACGTTTGATTTATTCATTGGTAAATTACACCCCATAGGACCAATTACACCCGAAAAGGTAAAGTATTATTTGAGTGTTGCTTACTTACGAATCCCCGGGATTGTGAATATGATTTTGTAGCTCCCTATACCTACTATCTAGGATTACCCTTTTGTGATAGATTGTGAACATTTAAAATTATACTCGTATACATTTTTTAATCAAAAGTTTAAAATATTACTATAAAACCTTTATCCTCAAAGTTTCTTATTATAGCACAAACCATTCGAATGCCGTTACCTTTTCTCGAAATATGAAACAATGAACTTGAAAATAACATCTCTAAACTATATCTATATATACTGTTATTTTTTATATTTCACGACAGCTGTTTCGTTTAAATCATCAGGTGTTATAATGATGATGACAACATAGGTTGACGAAACGGCTTTTGCGAAAAATAAAAAATTGTGATACCATAAACAGCGTTTTATATTTTAACTAACTAACTAACTAACCATCACGCCGTTTTTCCGAAAGGGTAGGCCGAAAAAATGGACTGTCACACTTTAACCGATGCGGCACTCCATCCTTCTCTTTTCGCTCCGCGGGAGACGCGGTGTGATGGGTTGCGAACCTCATCGCCACCAATAGGCATCTTCCACGCACACTTTGACCGTCCAACATACACAAAATAAATCTAAAACAAATAATATAAAATACAATGATATAAAATAAAACTATATAAAAATAATTTTACACAAAATGTTCTTTTTAGATGGTGCACATATTGTCTATTTAATTTACGTTCCGCGTATCCACCGTTTCTTTTGAATTAGCAGTAATTAGGCACTTGATAAACCAACACCAGCAAGAACTTAAAAATAATATTGAAGAAATTATTCAAATTGTCATTGGAACAAATGAAAAAAATATTTTTACACCTGTCAAAATTCTTAAAAAACGAAAAACTTGTATAATTTTAACATCAAAACAGTACAAACGTATTACGTGTCACAATTATCTATTGTAAAGTGCGGCAACAATCAAATTTACCAAAACAATTCACTTATAAACGAAATATTTCCAAATTTACCGGAGCACCGCATGAACCAAACCAAATTTTCAAAATTTATTTTGAAAGACACATTTTTTATATTTTATTATAAAACAGTACAAACGTATTACGTGTCACAATTATCTATTGTAAAGTGCGGCAACAATCAAATTGACCAAAACAATTCACTTATAAACGAAATATTTCCAAATTTACCGGAGCACCGCATGAACCAAACCAAATTTTCAAAATTTATTTTGAAACACACATTTTTTATATTTTACCAGTTACTAATATTGAAGTATCATTGTTTTTCGGCCAAAACAATGGACTTTATCAATATTCACATATTATTTTTAATTTATAGATACTCGTATAAAATAATAAAACACTTTTTATTAAACTACGGTATGATAATTATAATTGATGCTAACTATTATAGTTTCGCTTGCACCCAAGCTTGATCAGGGCGATATAAGTACTGAGTTCTCTATTGATGTAAAATAATGAACAATTCTTTGAATTTAACCAAGTTACGGTTATTATAATTGAACCTTACTAGTTTCGCTTGTATATCAGGGCGATATAAAAGCTCAGTTCTTATATCATCCCGATGAAGCTTGGGTTCAAGCGATACTAGTTGGCATCAATTATAATAATTATACCGTGGTTAAAAACAAAGTGTTTTCTTATTTTATATCTTTAAATTAAAAATTTCTAACCACATGGTGGATGCTTCATACAATTTTATTTTCTTTACAAATTCAGAAACTACATATGATAATATAATATTTGCTGCGTCATGATTTGTACGACGTTTTTATGGATAAAGAATCCTTATGTGTAAAACATATTCCAAGGATATGATAGATACATTTTTCAGGTTCTTTGTTACAATTTCGTATAAAGGTGAATGCAAATCATCGTCATAATCATAATGAAGTATCGATCGTTTAACTCTATCTTCTTCTTCTAGAATATTTTATTTAGAAATAAAAATATTATACACATATAAAAATTCTCACTCGGGATTTACTTTTTGCAAATTTATATATTTCTTATACTTGTAAATACACCTACACTTTATAACTTTTGCAATATCAGTGATTTTTTTTTTGTTTTTTATTATTATATGGAATATAATAAATTATGATAATAAAATATTTATTTATCAAAAAATAATATAATATAGTATATTTTTAAAACGCATTTATAAATACGTTAACAGTGTACGTGACAAGATTGTATCATATTTTTTGCATTCGTTCAAAAATAGAATTGAATGAAATAAATGTGATTATGATTCACGAAATCTTTAATGACAGGTGTCTAATACAATCTGTTTTATTTAGGAAAAATGGCAACGCGAGAGAAATGTCACGATCTGCGGGAGACACGGAGTCACATAACTTCCTAGAATACACCTACAAAAAGATCACCCCCTGTGATGTGTGTTCACAAGTACTCAGAGGTAACTTTAATCTTATCAATTCTTTGGATCTTTGGTAAATCTGTTTTCAGTGGTTCCTTCTTCGACAGACGTTTTGGAGATTT
Organism: Lepidostoma basale; assembly: GCA_022606425.2. Taxonomy (NCBI): domain Eukaryota; kingdom Metazoa; phylum Arthropoda; class Insecta; order Trichoptera; family Lepidostomatidae; genus Lepidostoma; species Lepidostoma basale. The sequence goes on from JAHDVF020001064.1 coordinate 579,468, forward strand.
CACTCATTAATCACCTTGAATAACGCACACAAAAGTATATCCAAAAAAGCTCGTGTTTAAATGACGTAAAGAGCGATTCAACAAAATTATATAGTAATAAAGTGAAGCATGGAACTACCAAAAAGTTGAATAAATAAGATATCTCATACTAATGTGTGGTAAATCTGTATATGATAGTCTTAACATAGTGACCTCCTCGAGATCCTGAATATAAGACAGTCAGCATCGCATTATAGACTGCCTAATATTCGAATTCTTGGTGATGCAGTTCTAATGTGTAAGCTGGTTCCGTTCCACGCAAAAAATGCCTTTAAAATCAACATTCTGAGACAATTATGACAATTATAATAAAATGTTAATTTCTTCATCTTCATATTAGTGTGCTATTTCTTCATTTGAGATTGTCTTATCTGTGCCGTTCTCTGGACCATGGCAGGCGAAAAGCCAATTCGAGAACAAGTCGCTAAACACAAATGGCATTGGATCGGTCACACTCTGAGACGGAACCCAGCCTACATCGCTCAGGTCTCACTAGACTAGTCCCCTATGGGGGGAAAGAGAAAGCGAGGCAAACCTAGAGCCACCTGGAGAAGAGCCCTGCAGGACAAGGACTGCAGGTTAATGCAGCAGGTCTCACTTGGGATGATGTTAGGCATCAGGCATGCGATAGAGTCGGGTGGAGAAGGTTCCTTGAGGCCCTATGCACCACGGAGGTGTGACAGGACTAAAAGAAGAAGAAGAAGGAGAATAGATTAAAATAATTTATTATAATGTGGAACATGCAAATTGTTGAATACGTTGAGTTGTATGCTGGTTATTAAAAAGCTGATGTTTTGAACATAGAACAAAGAAAAAGATAAAAAGCTGTTTATTATTACATATGTTATGTACCACTAGTAGCATGTTTTGAGTGACGTTTAAACTACACTACATTATTCAATCATTCTGCACCTTTGAACAGTTATTATTGGCCTTCACGTTTAAAACCAATTGGAACCAAAAACTCTTTTTGCCTTTTTTGATACTTGGCACCTTTATAATGTCCAGACCTCAATTGTTGAACAAGTTTAATTGTGGAATATGATTGAATATTAATTGAGAATATTCGTTTAGGTCACACCCGCCAGGGTCTGCGCTGCCGACTGTGCAAGATGAACGTCCACGCTGACTGCATGGGTGGAACCGGGCGCTGCCAGACCAAGGCGCGCATGCTAAGGCGGCAGAAGAGCACCTCGGAGATCGAGGCGAGAGGCCTAGAACAGACTGGAGAAGAAGAGAGTAAGTCGACCCATTTATTTGCACGGTAGAAAAGCACCCAGAACCTAGGATATTAATCATTTTCAGAAATAGCGCTAAAACAAAAACAAATCGAATTCGAGCAAATCGTTCATTAATTTTCAATAAGAACATGACTCGTTATAAATACAGTAATAGAAATTAAATACTTTAAAAGATTAACATATTTTATTTGCTACCAAGTGTGAAGTTTAAGTAAAAATTTGTATTGTATCGAGTTTTACAAATTACAACGATATGCTACGTACGCAAAACATTTTTTATTACGTACTTACAATTCAAAGTGTAAATTTGCAGCAAAGTATTCATACTATATTATTAGCATTTTTAATGTTATAGTTTACAGACATTTTCAATTAAGAAATATCTACGTTATAAAAAAAATAATCATTTTACCGATAAAATTAAAAGGTTCAAATAGCATTCTTGATATTCAATATAGTTTTTTTAGAAAAAATGTTCACTCTATTATATATAAATATACATATTTTGACTTTTATAGAATGATTGTGACCTCGGTTATGACTGAGAGATATTATCAAAACATCAAAGAATTTTAAAATAAATTTTTCGCGTCCTAAATAAATAAAAATGTTCGTAAAAATACTTCAGAGTTATGGTAAAAGATTGCCAAGTTTCTCCCTTGAAATGCTTTATAAATGATAATATTTCTACATAAACTTTTATATAATTGACGCCTAACTATAAAAGAATAAGCTCTTTTTTCACACTTTAGTATTGCGAAGAAATATTCCATTTAGAGCAAAATTTATTAACATCTTTATACTTTTCCACCACTGGGGGGTTGGCTTTTCTTTATTTAACGGAAAACCTTTTTTAAAAGAGTAACTTATGGTGTTATGAAACTTGAAATACGTGTTAGCTTATTCGAAGTTTTCATTTTGACAAAAACATTCTCATCATATTTTTTTTTATTTCTTTCCCTTTTCAGTTATTATATCATTCATACCTAATTAAAATTAAAAAAAGTTTAATAGTACTTTTTTTGTTTTAAGCTTATCCAACTAATGCTAAGCTTTCTAATTATAAAAATTGATTTTTTGTTATTAAATGTGTATACATTCTAAACGTTACATGTACAATAATGTTTTTTATTTCTACAACGGTATGATTACAAAAAAACTAAGTTAATTTCTTTTCAAAGACAAAGCTAACTTTTTAATGTAATCGAAATTGTAATAATTTTTTGTTTAAAAATGTGTGGTTTTTTTTACAATTTCGTAAATAACAACTATGCGTACAATATTTCGTAGCAAAGATATGAATTTAAAACTTCGTGTTATTCTGCAAAGGATTATTAACACCGTTGCACCTTTTGCCAGTTGATGCAGATGGCTGGCTCCCCGGCCAGAGGCTTGTCAGGGAACTGTCTTTCAAGGAACCTGACGATATAATGGACGGTATTGGAGAAATCTTTTCAGTGTGATTTTTAGTGTCCCTCATTTATTATTCGATTACTTCCCGAATATCGTCTCCACCCTACGACGTCATCCCGTGTAGTTGTTGATTCAGTGATCCAATGTACCCAAATGTCGTGTCGTGTCCCGAAGTTTTCAATAACCGATTGTGTTCCATAAATAAAAGTATTCGTTTAAGCATGCGGCACCCCATATTGACATGCCGTAAATTGTAATTTTAAATGTTCGAAATTCAAATTGAAACGAATCGTCAGCAGAGTTCTGTTGTTTATGCCACCAAAATTCCCTTTTGTCGCTTGGTTAACCCAAAACAACTCCATTATACCCAGTCCCTTTGTTTTAACTCTCCTCACCGTCTACTCGAATTAATTAACCACTTTAGTGTTATTTTTTCCTTGTTAACATTAGCATGGTATGTTATATGTAAATTATATCTTACCCGATTAACATTGACTCTTTGCATACCAATGAAATTATCTCCTATAAGTTATCATAACAGTAAAAACTTTGATATAAATAAACCAACCATTATGAAACAACGTTTTTTTCTTCCTTCTTTTTGTTAAATGATTCTAATAGTTAATTAAAATAACGTCAAAAAAGGAAAGAAACTTTTTGATCGATAAAATTACAATATTTTTCTAATAATACCGTGAGACCTTAAGACTCTCTAGACAAGCGTCGCCGTCGGCTGTCTGATTTCTAAAAATACATTTTATTTTGCTTTTATACATTTTCTAAAAATAATAATTATGATGCAAAATTGTAAACTGCGATTCAAGATAATTTTTTTTTTTCAATTTTATAAACGAACATAAGGTTCATTCAAACATTCAAATAAAAACGTCTGTTATCTAGATTTTTTTGACATGGAAAGTTTTGGAAATAATATATATGTAAACTATTTGAAATGTTATTGTTAATAAGTAAAAATGGTATAAGTTCATTTTATATAAAGAAAAAGAAATACCGAAATAATAAAAAAATTATTTTATAAAAAATATTTAGTGTAGTTCCACTTATTCTTTAGTTTCTATGGGTTTCAGCAGTTCGCTACCATCTACTGGTGGACCAGTTTGCTTCCATATGTTATTTTTCTTCTTCTAGCCTATTCCCGTATACTCCTGGATAAAGGCCTCCTCCATTCGCTTCCATGTCACTCTGTCATGTGCAGACTGCATCCAGGTTATTCCGACGTGTCTGTTCAGGTCATCCTTCTAACGTAGTTGCGGTCGCCCTGCACTTCTTTTTGCCATCCACGGTCTCCAAGTCAGCAGTCTTCTTGTGAGCTTCCGGCTACGTGACCCGCCCATTGCCATTTTAGAATCGCCACCCGGTGGATGATGTCATTGACCCATGTTCTTTCTCTCGCCGTTTCGTTTCTAACTCTTAGGCTTATTCCTAACATGGTTCTTTCCATGGCTCTTTGGGTCACTCGCAGTTTCTTGGCTTGGACAATGTAACAGTTTTAAGACCATAAGTACTTATTTTAGTTCATATTTTAGTAAACCAGAATATTCTAGTAAACGACCTGCCGAAACCGGTCGAAACTAAATTAGTAATGAAAAAATATATACATGTATATATTTTAAAAAAAAAACGTTATTTTGACATGTTTCGCCTTGCTAAGAAATTACCAAATATCATGTCATGTGTGACTAGAAAACAAATGTTTTTATTCTTTTTTGGTTATTTAAAAATGAGTTTCACATATTTTTTTAAGAAACAATAAATGTGAAAAAGTTTCATGTGAAAGAAAAAGTATTCCTCAACAATTATTTCATTAGTTTCCCCTCATAAACAATTGTTTCCACTCATAACTTCTAAACCTAAAATTGTATTATAATCGTTTAACTTTAGCGCTGTTATGTAGGTAAGGCAGCTTACTAAATCGATACATTCTATAGGTAATTACTCAACAGTTTAAAAGTATTAAAGTGTTCACTCCAAAGTAAACCCCAACCCACACTCGCGTTACTAGTTATTTTCACTATTGTTGTTTTATCCATAAGCGATTTATCATTAATAATCCTTACACACGCACCCGTTACACAAAACAAACTTTATGTATATATTTATGTATAAGAAATTATTGATAGTATACCGTTTATTCTAAAATTAAATGTCATATTCGCCATTATCTCATTTAAAATTGATAAAAATGACAAATTTTCTACAAATTTTGTTATATTTCAAGGGAGTAACATAGATCGCCCATATCATAATCATATATGGCGAGAAACAAACGCGTAGCCGTTCATATACCCGAGCCCATGGAGCAGAATTAGAGAATTATGATTTGAACTACAAATTCGTATACATTCAAAATGTTGTGTAAAATAACTGGTCCAAGTTAAAGGCATAAAAATTGGAGAGACATCTCCAGGCGTAATCTAGTACTGTATGATTTGCAGAGCCTTTCACAGTGCATTAATAAAGATTTTCTGCTTAATGCTTCCCAATCTTAATAGATGACGCTAGTGTAGAGTGAACTAAAAAAATGTGAAGATAGGTGCAGAATTCTAGCATATATACATCTTCCAAAAATTTGTCAGACGTGGTGGTCATAAGAAGGGCGCAATGGGGGATGTTGTTAAGCATAAAGCGATCGCTCAACCCAACTAATGACAGGTTTTAAATCCTGTAAGCGCCTCAGCCACCATATTCTGTTCCCAGAAAACAATTTATATCTTCGTCTCTATTGAGATACAATTAATCCTTATACAGACATAATGTTTACAACAAAGTCCAAAGAATACTATTATTAATAACTTTTCAATTTTAGATAGATAACTAAACAAATTATATATTATAGTTATATATCAAAGCAACTCTCTGCAGCTTCTATTTAGAATATTCTATTTAGAAATAAAAATATTATACACATAAAAATTCTCACTCGGGATTAACTTTTTGCAAATTTATATATTTCTTATACTTGTAAATACACCTACACTTTATACTCATGACAGGTTATAAGTTCAACTAATGACAGGTTATAAATCCTGTAAGCGCCTCAGCCACCATATTCTGTTCCCAGAAAACAATTTATGTCTTCGTCTCTATTGAGATACAATTAATCCTTATACAGACATTGTTTACAACAAAGTCCAAAGAATACTATTCTTAATAACTTTTCAATTTTAGATAGATAACTAAACAAATTATATATTATAGTTATATATCAAAGCAACTCTCTGCAGCTTCGAAGAGATGGGTTTCTTATAACCCGTTTCTTTAGATTCATCAGAGGATATTTCGAGAACTCGGCCGTGCTGGAGGGTGTTTGTCTTTTTGTTCGTGATAGATATCTCTGACAGCGCCAGCATAGATTGTTTCACTTACCGCCCGCCAGAACCAACCTGCCTCTGGTGGCATCGGCGGGAAGAGTAATCAGTCTGCTGAACACGATATCCTTGGAGGTCAACGTCTTTCGTATTAGTGAAAGTATAATACGTTCAAAAGAAAAATAGGTATATTGTCATCCTAAAGTCGAACCATCTCCATGGGTTCCTGGTATATTAAATATGTTTCTAATGTCTTTTGAGAAAAATAAACTGATTTGATTTGATTATTTTGGTTATTGTCATATTTGATAATGTCTTAGCAAGAAAAATATTTTACTCCCATAAAATATAATAAAACTTATAGAAAATGAATGTTTTATGCACATCTTAATTGAATATTTAAAATATATATTACATTTTGTAAAAAAAAAAAAAATCTTATTTTACATGTCGATTTTTATATTTTCTGGGCAAGTTTCGAACTATCTACATTTTTACTGAATTTCTATTGTGATTTTATTTATATGCAGTTGTTTATGTCCTAACAAGGCAAAACTAATCCTGAAAAATATGAAATATTATTTTGGTACATTTATCAATAAAAGTTATTTTGTTTAAATGTACGCTTCCTTCTTAAAAACATTTTAATGATTATACATTATTTTAACGAAACAATAATTACGTCATATTCTTATTTAATTCCAAATATATACCAAACTTCCACGTTTTTATTTTAAAAAATAATTATAATCGGTCAGTTCATTACTTTTAATGGTGTACTTTTCAGTTTTTATAGTTTTTTTTATAATTATTTATCAAGTTTTAAAATCAATTGAAATTTCATGTCATCAAATTTCAAAAAATACAAAAATGTCTATAAGTCTGCAAATAAGCATAAGTATGAAGGAAAATGTTGATATCACGAAGAAAGGAAATGTTGATATCACGAAGGAAATGTTGATATCACTTGGTTTGATATCACGAAGGGTGTTAAGCAGGGCTGCGTGATGTCTCCATGGTTGTTCAATCTGTATATGGACAAGTGTATGAAAGAACTTAAAGGTATAAATGCTGGTGCTAAGATGAGTGATCTGTCTGTAAACTGTCTGCTTTAAGGGGACGATGCCGTTCTCGTTGCGGATAGTGCGGACGAATTACAAGTCTTGGTGTCGAGAATGTATGAGGTATGCAAGTCAAATGATTTAATGATGAATGTCTAAAGTCAAAGGTGACGGTTTTCGAAAGGGAAGAGCAAATGACAGTTTGTAATATAAGTGTGAACGAAGAGAACTTGGAACAGGTGAGGGAATTTGTGTATTTAGGTAGCATGTTCACAGCAGATGCCCGAACGGATAGTGACGTCGAAAGAAGGGTTGGTGCGGGTAACAAAGTGAATGGAGCTTTAAAAATAGTTATTGGAAACAAGAATTTATCAATGAAAGCGAAAACGGCCGTTCACAATGGAGTTCTGGTCCCAACCCTAATGTATGGAAGCGAAGCATGGAACTGGCAGAAGAAGGATGAGAGTAGAATAAATGCGGTAGATATGAGGTCCCTAAGACGTATGTGTGGTAGAACGATATACTCGTACGACAGAATCTCAAATGCTGATATAAGAAAGGAATGTAGAGCGGAAGAAGGTATTATGAACAAAATTATGAAAGGATCGCTGCGTTGGTTCGGACATATGGAACGCATGGATGGAGAAAGAATGGTTAAGAAAGTATACGTTAATGATGTAAATGGGGTACGAAGTCGAGGCAGACCGAGGAAAACATGGCATGACCAAATTATTCAAATTTTAAAGGTTGGTCATGTTAGAAGTCGGAGGAATCGACGTGCGTGTATGACTCGTTGTATGAATGTGGTGGAAGCTAGAGAGGTTTGCCAGGATAGAGTAGTGTGGCGGTCCATTCTCTCTGCCTACCCCTGCGGGGAAACGGCGTGATGGTTTGTTGTTGTTATGAAGGGAAAATTAGAATTTTATTTATTTATTTGGAAAGTACTTGTATTTTTAACTAGCCATCACCGAGTAGAAAGAGGTACTATTATAGAAATCGCCAACAAATACATTTTCAGAAAAGCTTTGATGATAAAACATGTGTGTTTTTTCTACAGATATTTTGATATGGAAGTTTGAAAACTGTATTAAAGTATAATAAAAACCATAAATATTAAATGTCTCTAACGAATGTGTGTTACGATCCTTTGTATGATAAAATGTCAAACGATGATATAATTGGCAAATGTAGGGCAGACTTGCGGAAATGTATGAAAAATGAATGGTCAATCTGACTTGAAAGCAGCGTGTTCTTTTTTTAAATCAAAATACAAGGATTTAAATCGATGGTATTAGAATTCAGTAAACAATCTTCAATGTGAGTAGAAAATAGCTACAATATATGTAGAAGGAATCCGGTCGTGTCTAGGTTTAAACCCAAGTCACTTTAATTAGGAGCCAAGCATTCTATTTCCTAGACCACCGCCTAAGATACTCGTTGATCGAACAAAACGTAGAAGGCCAAATCAAACATATTTTAAATGTCGATCACTTTAGGTAACTGAAAACTTAATGTGTGTGCGTGACACTCTTCATAGATAAGTGAGGCCGTCCGTCCTCTCTGCCAAACCCTACGGGAGAACGGTGTCGTGGTTTTACATTAATTAATCTCGTGATTATTCGTCTCTATTTACCAAAATTCATCTAGGCAAACACTCTAGTCTGGATAGTAATTAAATTACCATACTAATTACCAGATCTGACGTGGGCGATGTATTATTAGAAACAGATACACTTTCAATATCTATAAATACCTCTTAACCCTTAAGATGCTAAACGATAATACAGCGCTATTTACAAAACCACCAAGAAATACCAACAACAATCGTTTGTCTAATAGATGACTCGTAATTTGTTGAGTTGAAATACTTCTGAGTAGGAGGGAAAGACATATTTTATAAATCGATGTACAGAATAATTATTTAAAAAATATACGAATTCATAAATGAGGTTTTAAAATATATATAAGAGAGTATGAAGAAATTTGAGAATAATTATAAAAATAAATCGTTGATAAAAATGGTATATATATTTTTTTAATTTATAATTAATTCAAATAGTATCATTTCTAGGTTGAGTTTTAAAAACATCATAGCAGTAAAAGGGTTAACGTAAATAATTTGTTGGATCAATTTCCTTAAATAATTAATTCCTTATAATTAGATTATCTGGCATTATCAACAAATCAGTATTGTAGAGTGTCATATTAAAAATACCTTACATCAACAATCACCTCACCTAACCTAACCCGTCTGCATACTAACCCCTACCTGAACGGTGGCCAGGTCGGGCGGAGGTGGACGCCACGTATCAGGTCCTGAAGCACGCTAACGAAATGTCCCGCCCCGGAGGGGAGCCCCGCGCGCTCCGCTCGCCCGCCCCCGCCTCGCTCGCGGTGCAAGCCACCCAGCTGGCTTCCAGCTCAGGTCGGTCATGATCTCTCCCAGTACTCATCCCATCAGTAGCGCAGATCACTCTAGAACAACCTTTGTAATCATATATTTTCTTTGACACTTCACTGACAAAAATAATCAATGTTTCAATACGTGTATTTTGCCAATAAGCACAAAAATACTTCATTCAATAGCAAAATGGTAAATCGATTTAATCTGTTTATATAAAGCTTCAATTCAAAAATATATTTCTCATACATTTTACAAACACATCGACCTATGATTTATATGTAGGTAATACGGCATTTTTACAATCAAATCAGGGCTGGGCATTACAAAAGTGTCAAATATCAAAAAAGTCAAATGTTTTTTTGATCCCAATTGGTGTTAAGCATAAAGGCCAAAAATGATTCAAAGTGACTGAAAAATATAGTGTAGTTCAAACGTCGACCCAAAGATGCCACCCGTGGTACATGAAATGTGTAACAATAAACAATTTTTCGATTAAATAATTGTAACTATTGAATATTTTATTTGGGGTTCGCTACAATGTAATACATAATTTTTCTGTAAATCGTACAAAAAATGTTCTTTTAAAATGACAATTATTACATTATTTATGTATAACATAAATTAACGCATTTTTTTAATTAAATTTAATGAGCTTGTTAAAACAATTTTATTATAATTTTTAATATGAGGTGCTTTTCATAACATAATTCATAGCACATTGATTAGCCACGTTTCCTATATAGGAACAATTATGAAAATAACATTTAATTTTCACGAATCTGAACTATTGGCTGAATCAGTACAGGGAAAAATAATTTAAAAGTCGAGAAAATATCTGGTTATTAAGTGGTTGTGTATAAACCAATAGGTTAATTGTATTTGTTTTATCTATACATCGAGTAGATATACCCACAATCACAATATTTTGTTCATATTGTACTTCTCTTGTTATAAATATTTACTGCTTTTGTTTTGTATACATGTGTACCCATTGTGGCGTTGAATTTCAAGTTTACTTTTTAAAATGTATTCGTTCGGTTCTTAATAGATTCTATTACTTCATTTGTAGAAGTAATTTAGTTATATTTTAGTTACTTGAGACTACGATAAAAATATTTGAAGATATAAACGCAAAATTATGCACAGTAGTTTATTTCATACATATTTTTTGTAACAAATTGATAGCACAGCTAAGGAGTGAGTGGATATATGATTACTTTATTTACATAAGGTTTCGTGTGTTCTCCACATTAAAGCATTTCTTTTTGTCTATGCCATATTCCATTATCTATTCATTGGCGTAGTTATGAACAGTCGCAATTTTACTGCTAGTTTTATGTTGTAGTTAACTGCTCAGAAAACTCACGAATGGCTTACAAATTGTAGAACTAGCACATTGAAATATTTCTTGGTTATATATAAAAACAAACCTGTTATGTTAAACAATATGTCAATATGAAAACCCCGTATGATTTGGCTGAAAAAATCACATAGACTTCTACACGCCACAATCAGAACTAAAACATTATGAATAATAATCTTATAATTAAATAAACAATCCATTTTTACGACAGCGTTAATTAATCATATTTATTTACCTCGTCAAAACCAATAATTATTGTATTTGGGAGGTGTGAAAAACGTATACCTACTTGCTAAATGATCAATAAATAAATAAATGATTTATAATTCAAACACTTAAAAAGAATATTTTGTAGATAAAATGCGTAATAATTATATACATAATATTAAATGAAATAAATAATACAATACATTTAAAAAAACATGTTTAAAACCATAACATTTATTAAATTACGTGTCAACTTAATTTATTTTATTAAAAAATAATAATAATAAAATAGAATAACTAAATTTAAATTATCAAATTAATTTCCCGTAAACTGTTTATTAAGATCACGAGTTCTTCGAATAATACAGATTTATTACTTATTTATTATTATTATTTTAAATGTACTATATTATAATAGTAAATACATATACCTCAACTTTTCCAGTATAAGGATAACGTCCAATCACACAGTAGATGCAGTTAATAATAACTTTATATGATTTTTTTTAAATATTATTTCATATATTGTTTAATCATCTTCATCATCTGTATCATTTTCTTAACCTGTTATTATTTTATGATTTTTTACAAAATCCTTTTTTCCTACCATTACCGATTATGTATAAGATATTCAGGTTAAAAAAATAATATTGTTATTTGAAATTTCATGGTAAAAGTTCGTTGTAAATAATGAAAATAAAATTATAATATTTAAATTTTTTAAATGTATATTTAGTTAAAATCCACTAACCGGTTTCGGCAGGAGTCGATCGAAGACACAAACATTAGTGAATTTTAACTTAATATACATTCAAAATACATTTTTTATTTATTTTCATTATATATAGGTTATTCATATAAAATGGTTGGTACCTACATGGCAATTTGCTACTTTGCAAAAGATTTTTTTATTTATTATAACATTGTATATTAAATGTATGATGTCACCCACTTAACAAAATCTATTGAATCTTACTAATTTATACATTTTGTGTTGATTTCAAATGTAATTTATACCATGTATTATAGTAATAAATATGAAAATAATGTCTCTGAAAAATGAGGCAAATTATCTATTCAAATAAACATACCTTGTTTTGTAAGCTGCGATGATTCAATTCATCGAAGTACATTTGAAAGCAATAAAATGTAAATTGAAGAGTCCACGAGTTTGCAGCATTCTCGAGAGCAGCTATTGGCCTGCTTCAAACTTATATCATTCCTAGCTCCATTCACAATGCTAATTGCTTCCTTTATTAAATGCTCTTCACTTATTGACCGACGCTTTGTGAGACGAGGCACACAATGACGAAAGGAAACCGGGGAGACTCCCTCTTTCTAGGCTGAGGGATTATTCAGCGGTGCTCGGCGGAAAATTAATAACTCGGCGTGCGGTCGGGTCCATCGTAAAAGGCGACATTCACATCTCGGGTGAACACTTAGACAAATGTTTTCTCTGCCTTTTGTGTAGGACATAAAAGGAAAATAAATCCTGCTACCTTCATTCTCACTATTTATTAATGTGACCTAGATTGAACAAAGCCATCGCATCTCTACACATATTTAGATGAAAGAACCATTTAGAAATGCATAAGCAATAAAAGTCACTAAATCGTAAAAAAAAAAATAGATTAAGTGGATAAAGGGATATTTTTATTTTACTTTTAATTACAGTATTGTCTTAAAACCAGTGTGAGTATCGTCTTTGGATGACCTTTTATCGTTTTACCTAACTTTGCGATTGGCGAAGTGTGTGTGAACTAACGAGCTTTAACACAATGCACACGGAAACAGGCGCAAGGTTAGGTGAAGCCCGTGTAACTTATGGTTTGCGGCCAGATGGCGCACGGAGCTCCCACGACTCGGGCGTGCGGCGGCGCCTGTTCGCGGGCATGAAGAGCCTGTCCGTGTTCGGGTCCCGCTCCAGGAACTGCTCGCCCCAACACCGGTCCATCTCCCTCCCGGAAAGTACGGAACCCACATCACACAGTCTCACCTCTCTAAATGTCTGTCCGTACGAAGGGGCGCCCCCAGCCAGAGGTGACGGTCTACCAGTTGCGTGTCCGCCGTTAGACGGGAGACTAGAACAGCCTCTAGAACATTTTTCAGAGCATTCGAGAATGAATTTCCCGTGCACTCATTCCGAACAATTGCTTGGGTACGCTTGCCATCTTAATACCCGCGGCACCGGCGGCATGGAAACTAAAATAGCCTTTTCTGCTTTCGTTCAGTGCCTTTCACTTACAGCTTGGGTCGTTTTTCGTGGCCATAAATGAGATAGTACAAAATATGTTCCTTTCATCCCAGAAAATGAATACCTTAAGCTTGAGTACTTTTCATTGCAATATATATCAACGAAAAATTCGTTATCCTTTATTTTTATTCGCGATGATATACCCAAAGCAATGGTAAGATTAGATCTGCTAAGAGTGCCGAGAGATAATCGTTTTTTTAGAGCGATCCTATTCAAGAGGTAATCCGTGTGGAAAATTGTTTATTGAATACCTTAGAGATAAACAAACGGTGTTTGTATAGTACATATATTATGTTCTTACACGATCATGAGAAATAATAACAACTTTCTTGCCCACTTAATACTTACATATATTTCCATCATACATCCAGCGACTTCTTGTAAAACAATATTTTTATTATCAAGACAGTTATGTTTTTCTGTTAAGCCCTTGTTAACCTTATTTATTGCTGAGATTTTATTAAGAAATTATAAACTAGAAGCAGTATAAATTACAGGATTAATCTATTATAGGAAGAAAAAAAAACTTTTTTTTTTTATATAATTATTCCCAATTCTAAAGATCGTTAAAATAAATTTGTCCATTTAAGATTAGATACTCAAGGACCACTCTTGTCCGAGAAAAGTCCGAGAAGTAGGACTCCAATTTATTCTCCAGGGTCAAAAGTATTTATGAGGGTTCCGTCTTATCGTCTCTGGAATCGTAACGCTCGACCATCAAGCGCGTAAAACCCTTGACGCGGAAATTTAAGATTTTTTTTCTGTTCAATCTGCGAATGTCTAAATTGAAAGTTCCAATTACCAATCACGGCCGCCTCTTGTATAGGGTAACGCTGGCATAGCTTTAGCTTTCGGTATAGAACTAGCTACGTAGTAGGCAATAGCAGGGGACATGTACGGGAAACCATTTTGTGCACACCTAAACATGCAGCTGTGTAATCTTCACACAGCGTTAAGCTCGAATCAGTTTACGTACATTATCGGAAACGTTATAAGGTTGCCATATTACGAGAAAATTTAATAATCACAATCTTATTTGCAAGCATTGAAACTTATTTAAATATGCATTACTCAACTTTAGATAATCCATTATTTAGGCCGAAACACTATGATACATTATTAAATATTGTAATTTTGTATCACTGCTATCATATGTATCACAATTTATTTTCATGAGATTGTCGCGAGAGCTGTTTTGCTAACTTATATTGGCATAATCGGGTTTTATAAACAACTGTTGTTTGCAACACCTAATGATGCCAACATAGGTTGGCAAAACAGCTGTCGCGTCAATATTATAAAAATAAATTGTGATACGTATTTTAACAATGTTTCAAAATTATAAACATTTAAAATTGTTTTAATTAAATATCAATTATATTGTATTTGGGTATTTTTTTATTCAATATATTTAACGTTTGAGAACCTTTCTATAAAATAATTCGTTCAGTACTTATAGTTATCAATATAATTACGTACTAATTATGTATATACTCGTACGTACATTTTAAGTAAGGAATCTCTGAAACGGTATAGTTAATAAGTTTCCTCCCACCCGACAGCTAATGGCGCAAGTTTAATATGGCAACCTTACGTAACGCTAGACTAGGGCATAGTTTCTAGATAATCGGTGTTTGGTGTCATTCATTGTTGTGTGCTTCTGTGCTACCCCCACTCCCCTTCCCACTGCAGATGTTCACGGAATATTCCAGAACAATGCTTGAATAATAAACTCCTAGATATAGCTCTTGCAGTTTATGTGTTGCTTAGCTGCATCGTGTCGGATCAATACTGCATCAATTCACGGTTTGGACTCTCACTGTTTCTTGTTCGTGCTCTTCTTTACCCCTACCCCCTGCTTGTTCCTTTTCCTTTTCGTATTCATTTTTCGAACTCATCGTTACAACATTTATTATTTTATTTTTATTTGTTTTGTTTATTATTTTTGTTTTTGGGATAAATCTTTCAGAAATGGGCGTAACTGGAACCAGGCCATTTGGTCAGCCTCTTTGCTTCGTTCAGGACAGCGAAGAGCCCGCTCCACCTCCAAAGTCTAATAGAAGTGCAAGAAGAAAAGTAAAATAAAACACTCCTCGACCGCTAGATGTTCCCCGATCCTTCACCGGAATTAGTAATCAAATATTTAAAAATACGTTAATAGGAAATGTGCTCAATTATTTATTCTTATTTATATTATTCGAATAGTTGTTCCCACACGGAGCAGTGTATTGAGTTAATGTGTCATGTCCTGTCATCTGTGATAATTGTAAACTGACTTAAATTAATAAATTCTATTTTAAATTAAAGCAGCCTCTAATTCCAGCAGAAATATATATACATATTTTTTTTATTTCTGTATCAACAATGCATTTTTCTAAATATTAGTAAGTACTCGCATGTAAAATAACATTGAGAATTTTTTTTTAAATAAGCATGGTCTCTTCTTTTCTTGTTTGAATTATTAAAAAAATATTTTATGTAGTTCGAGTAATTAACCAACTAATTATATTTTCTTTTGTTTTACTTTTTATATTTAATAATTTCGTTATTCTTCAAAAACACTAATAATACTAATATGTTATTTAAAAATAATTCACCTAACAATATATTTTAACTATCTGCTATCACAATTACCCAATAACAAATACTTTATATTATTACATTCAGTTCCTTCTATAATTTAATATCAATTTTATAAAAATTTAATAAAAGTTTATACTTTTAAATATTACGGAAAGCGTGACGAAATATATTTAAATAAATGAATGCCTTGGGCTTCACAAAGAAATAAATGTTTGAGTGCGGATGTGGCGTTAACCGCACAGTGGTAGGGTCAGATCGCTCGAGCCGAGGGAGAGTATCGGCAGGACGAGGAGATCACCGCCCGCTCGAGCAAGTGTACTAACCTCTGGGTGTTCCTTTGTTCTGGCTCCAGGATGCTCGATGAAGAGTTCCGCCAGCGCCCTAATGTTGCGCCAGTCTGAGAGCGCCAGCCCCATCGCCGGTACCTTACTTTCATCTCCATCACCTCTAGCATTATTTCCATCCTATGTTTTAATTTGGACCGCGAGGCTCTGCGCCTGCAGTGATCCCGCTGTGAATGGTTGCAATAGACTGGTAGCGCCTTGTTACATACGTCCGAGCGATCCCATCCCTTTACATTTTAATATCGCTCTTCACCCCATACTCTGCCTGCTACACGTTTTCAACATCTATTATGTTTCACATGTTTTATTTTCTCGTTTTTCAATGTTCTTTACTGGATAAATATACAAGTTTCATTATATGTTTTCCCATTTTCAGACCAGCACTAAATACCCCACAGAGAAATGCATGCAGCTGATTGTGTTTCTTTTCCAAATTGTGTTTGACTTTTTGTATTACATTTGGAAGTTCTCACAACCACACGATTTATTTTCAAATAGCACTTCACTCGAGTACCGTTTTTTTATTTTTATTTTTGATTTTGTGTGTTGTGGATTTCTTTTTAAACATTTGTATTTGACCTTGTACATATACCGACAATATTTCGATTTATTTCTCTGTAGCTCCTCAGCTTTCGACGTGAAGAGATTGCATTTTAAAACATCTATTATAAACAAAAATGTGGAAAAGCAATGGGAAACTCTCGATTTGAAAAGGCTCTAGTGGCATCCCAAGAACCAGCAAAAATTTTACGATTTGCTGCAACCCATACCCTGGGGTTGAAACTAAATTTAAAAACTTTTAGAAAATGTATCGAAAACTGTTATAATAATTCATTCTAGTTTTAATAATTCTTGCCTGTCTGGGGTTTCTTTGAAAATATTCTGTGGCAGTTATAAGATTTTTTTTTAATTAATCACCGATTTGCTGAGGAGCTCGGGGCGATAATGCAGATGGCAGAAGGACGGAGATGAACTAACTGCTTCCATTGTAGCTCCTCACTCCCCCCGGAGGCAGAAGCTGAACCTGCGCATGAAGAGCCTGTCGCTGGACTCGCCCGAGAGCTCGGAGCAGCGGCGCCGGCCGCCCGCCCGCCTGGACCAGACCCACGTCCTGCCCAAAATGCACTGTACGGGAGGTGGACTGTCATATCGATATCGGTGTCAGAAGCGCTTGCTGTGTCCCCACTCTGTGTTACTCTCGGCTCTTTACTGACCCTCAAACACGCACACACACACACACACACACACACACACACACACACACACACACACACACAAACACACACACATATATATTATTTTCGGAGGAGTTCGCATATATTATTCATTACACCTAATATAAAAGCGTGTATAAAAATATTAGAAAGCCTTAAGAAACAAAATAAATAAATAATTTTTGATAAACGTAAGGCGTTAACACTGTGGAATTCCATAATAAGATTTTCTCTGACTGGCATACCGAAGGTTCCGGGTTCGATTCCCGGCGATGGCAGTGTGATTGTCACACTTTCTGGTGTAGAATTCTCGTGACAATAAAATGGCGATAGTTTAGCTACCTATCGCATGTCACGAGAATCAATATATCAGCTTAAAAATAAGTTGTATACAGTAATTGGATTCAAGCGACCTGTTGTATACGTAAAAAAAAGTTCAAATTGTATAAAACAGTTTTGATTCATAACGAAAATAAGTATTAGTATAATTTTATGTTTCTTTAGAACTTTTAAAAAAAATTATATATTTAAAATAAGGTATCTTCAAATTAAGCATTATAAATATAATTTTTTTTCTTCAAATTGATTTTCCAGTATTAATATTTTACTCTGTATAAAAAAGCGATTAAAATTATCGTTTTTGTTCTTTTTTTGTTGACACAACATGAAATTATTAATTAATATTATCATGAAAAAGTAACTTATTTTAAATATTAGAATAATTTTGCGATCTCCTTTTACAAACACTTTCCACAAAACGTCACATCATATAAACAAATTATCTACAAACCACACTTATAATCAATATATTTCATAATAACCAATATAACTACAACATGTCAATGAGTAACACTGCTTTTTTTTATATTAAATACTCGTATATATTTTTAAATTTCATTCGCTTTTTTGCATTTTTTAATATTCAGTAACACAAAATTTAAACACTGAAAACAAAGGAATATGTATGCAATGATAGTAAGTAGCACTCCTTGAAAAAATATTTTCTACGTATTTGCATATTCACACACGCAATGTGTGTTTGTGCAGATTAATGCGGTGGTAGATTACTTAATTCGTTTTATTCGTCATTAAATTTATAAGGCAAATAAATCATTTTCAGAATTCCGTACAAAAGCGCTCTCTTGTAATTATTTTAGTCACGATTATCTCGGTTTCTCAGTAAGAAAATACAGAAAGTAATTAGATGAAAGCTTTTTAAATTAAAATCATTTTTATGCGTGTATTGTTGGTCTTTAACCCTTCGTTGCATGATTTTTTTTATTTCAACAAAAACTATAACATATTTTTAGTTATCTATTACAAGTTAGAATATGGGATTTTTTTAAAAAGATTTTATTTATTTATATATAATACTTATATCGATAAAAATGTGTTTTTGATGAGTTAACTAAAATCCTTTATATGATAATATTTCATATGTTTTATTATTGCACACAATAATGTATGGTACACGATATAAATACTCACCTG
This sequence comes from Lepidostoma basale, assembly GCA_022606425.2. Lineage (NCBI taxonomy): Eukaryota > Metazoa > Arthropoda > Insecta > Trichoptera > Lepidostomatidae > Lepidostoma > Lepidostoma basale. Next base: position 598,411 of record JAHDVF020001064.1, read on the forward strand.
GCAATGTTGTTTTTATTCATTTACTTTTAAAAAAAAACAATAATTGACTATTATAAGATTTTACTTACGCGTGTGTGGTAGGACGATGTACGACAGAATCTCAAATGCTGATATTAGAAAGAAATGTAGAGCTAAATAAGGTATTATGAACAAAATTATGAAAGGATCGCTGCGTTAGTTCGGACATATGGAGCGCATGGGTGAAGAAAGAATGGTTAAAAAAAAAGTATACGTTGACGATGTCAATGGAGTACGGAGTCGAGGTAGACCGAGGAAAACATGGCATGACCAAATTAATCAAATTTTAAAGGTTGGTCATGTCAGAAGCCGGAAGAATCGACGTACGTGTATGACTCGATGTATGAATGTGGTGGAAGCTAGAGAGGTATGTCAGGATAGAGTTGTGTGGCGGTCCATTCTCTCTGCCTACCCCTGCGGTTTGTTGTTTATAATAATTTTACTTATCTAATAAACTGACAGTAATCGAAACAGATCAACCAACAACTAAATATCAAAGTAAATTAGTTTTTTTTTGTAAACTAGCGCCACTACCGATGGCTTGTGTAAATGACTATAAGGGAATGTAGAGTGCATAATAAAATATTATATACAAATATTAATAGATTTTTCTGTTTGTAGCAAATTTGCTACACCATGCAACGAAGGGTTAACAAAATTGCATATATATAATAGCTATTAAACAAACTATTTGTTTTCATTTGTTATTTTGTATTCAAAATAATAATGTATATATGTAATAAGTATAACTACATTTTCAATGATTAATTGCTATCTAGTACAAATAGGAACACGATAGAACTAACTGCTATTATTTCATTACGCCTTATACTAAAAATGATCAAACGGTCAACCACGCTTTGATATAGTATTTACACCAATAAAACATTAATTCTCACACTCAAATTTATTTTACACTTACATCTCATAGAGCCTGCTGCATTTTGCAATCAAATTACCAACAATATTTGAAAGCTAAAGCTAGTTGGTTTGCAGTTGCTACAACTGTTCGCCAACTGCTCGAAACCTACCTTAAACTATGAATGAGCAATTGTATTGTTAACGGTTGTATCAAAAGCTGGAATATATGAAAAACTAACTAATTAAACAATCCGAATAATCCAAATGAAAATACCAAAAAATGTTAACATTTAATACTTCATTATTTTTAACGACTTTTCATATTAATCAATAGAGTAAATTTAAACATATATAAGTGCTTTGATAGTATAAAGTAAATTCTCTTGAAGACTCAAACCCGCAAACCTCGCAATCTAAGCTCGTTAGTTTTGAGCAAATTAATATCCATATATGCATCTATAGAGAATATTCGTACATTGACAGAGAAGTTTCTGGCCAAAAATCGCAAACTTTTCTATGCATTTGTCGACTTACAAAAAGCATATGATTACGTTAATAGAGAAAAGTTGTGGAAAATTTTGTCTGAATATGGAATAAGTACAAAACTGATCACGGCCATTAAGTCACTATACACGGAAAGCACTGCTAGTGTCAGAGTAAATGGAGATCTTACAGCCTGGTTTGATATCAATAAAGGTGTCAAACAGGGTTGCGTAATGTCCCCGTGGTTATTTAATTTGTATATGGACAATTGTATGAGAGAGCTGAAAGGGTTGGATGTAGGTGCCAAAATGAGCGGAGTGTCAGTAAGCTGTCTCTTGTATGCGGATGACGCTGTCCTACTTGCAGACAACGAGCATGAACTTCAAGTCCTGGTGAATTGTATGTATGAGGTATGCATGCGAAATGATCTGATGATGAATGTTAATAAGTCAAAGGTAATGATTTTTGAAAAGGAAGAAACCATGACAGTCTGCAACATTAGCGTGAATGGTGAAAATTTGGAGCAAGTAGTTGAGTTTGTGTATTTAGGTAGTATGTTTACAAGAGATGGGAGAGTGGAGAGGGATATTGAAAGAAGGGTTGGGGCAGGCAACAAAGTGAATGGTGCACTTAAAGTTGTCATCGCAAACAAAAACCTATCCAAAAAAGCTAGAATGGCAGTGCACAATGGTGTTCTTCTACCGACCCTTATGTATGGAAGCGAAGCATGGAACTGGCAAAAGAAGGATGAAAGTAGAATAAATGCAGTAGAAATGAGATCTCTTAGACGAATGTGTGGATATTCTGTGTATGATAGAGTGTCGAATGAAAATATAAGAAGTGAATGCGGTGCGAATGATGGTGTCATGAACAAAATAATGAAAGGATCATTAAGATGGTTTGGACATATGGAAAGAATGAATGAAGAAAGAATGGTAAAAAAATTATATGTTAATGATGTAAATGGTACCAGAAATAGAGGAAGACCGAGGAAAACGTGGCACGATCAAATAAATCAAATATTGAATGTCGGCCATGTGAGGAGTCAGAGAAATCGACGCGCGTGCATGACACGATGTATGAATGTTGAGGAAGCGAGAGAAATATGTCAGGAAAGAAAGGTGTGGCAGTCCATTCTTTCTGCCTACCCCTTCGGGGAGACGGCGTGATGGTTAGTTAGTTAGTTAGTTAGAGAATATGTGATGCACACGTATGTGTATAAACGAGTTATTTCTATCTAAAACACCTGTTGAAGGAATCGAAAGATTCTGAGATGAATAAATGTTTTATCATAAAAGGCTAAGCTGTGCTAGAAGAGATATCTAATAATTTCTTCTATACTCGCCATCACTTTTTGCTGTGGATTCATATTGAAATAATTTTTTTAAACATCGTATTTTTACAACACTCTATTGCACTTTTCGTAAGCACACTTTGGACCACGGACGCCCTCTTCAGTAAATAAATTTTAAGATAATCAAATGATTTTACTGAAATCTCTTTTTCATCGTTTTATTTAAAAGTTCATTTTAAGTAATAATTAAATAAAACGATGTTTTTTAACTACTTCCACTTTTGTCTTTATTTCGACATCGACCGGATTCGCCTGGCGAAACCAAAGTGGAAGTAGTTAAAAAATAAAATCAAAAGTCAAAATTGAAATAATAGATTTTGATATTAAATTTTCTACACTGAGGAAAGACATCTGTGACTCGAAACATATTCTTGAGAAGTGTAATAAAGTGTTGTTATTAATAATAAAAAATTCAAATATTTATTAATTGGTATGCATTGCGCCTGGACGGTATGGTTTGCGGGGTTTTATCCCGTTATGGTTGCTATGAGGCTATTTTTTTTTTGTCAAACTGCTCACAAACTTTAAGTGCAGATTTGTAGCTGCAAAATGTAGCTCGTCCTTATGGGTACTTACTCGTAACAGTACAGCACACACTGATAGCCATGGTGGTGTACTCCCTAACTACCAGCACCGTCACAGCATGCTTCCGACTCTAGGACTATGCACAAGTGTTAAGTGTTCTCCTCTCTCCAGCTTCCTTACTTCTGCTCTGGATGTCTGGTCTTTCTCCTTTCAGGGTTTCGGTGTTCCGGGTTCCTGTTTTGTAATTTTATGTGTGAACAGCAATAAACAGTTTTCACTTTCACTCTTACCAAATTCTTACAAACACCATTATTTTCCTACCTCTCTCTCTCTTCTATCTTTCTATCTTTCTATTTTTGTGACGTAAATTATTTTCAGTTTTTACGAATCTATTGCATATTTAAATTATTTATTGTTTCATATTTTTTTATATTAAAAATACTTGTTATTTGTGCATTAGATTGTTATTAACTTCTTGAAAATTAAAATATATAATATATTGTGTGAATATAATGACCAGTTTTGCTCATGGCCGATTTTCGTCAAAACAATTTTCTAAAAGTCTTCTACCTTCACAATTTGTTCCCTTATCCAAATGTCATTTGCTTTGACGATACTTGGTTGCAAGCAAACGTGATTTGGCATATTAAAACATGTAAGTTGATTTATAATGTGTATATCAATTAGAATCACAAAATGGTTTCTTCATATAAAATAATATGGTAAATTAATTACAATTATGATAAAATAAAATTTACTATTGAGTTACACTGAAAACTGTTCAGCTTTTAGAAATATTTTGTTGCGTAAAATGGAATGATTTAACCATAAAAGTCCAATCAAAATACGATAACTAACTTTGGTAGCATCAATAAACTCTTCCAAAACATTTCAAACTCTTGATTATAAGAGTCGTGTAAGTACAAGAAACAAAAGAGTGGCGTAATTTAAACTCAAACATCGAATAGAATAATTCCTTTACACTATTACTCATTTGATTGGTACGAAATGGATAAACCATTTATTGGAAACTAAAAAATAATCCGAAATAAAGTGAATACTATAACAAAAGATTACAACTTCTGTGGATTAACTTGGTTTCTGCTATTTATAAAATTATTTGTGATTCTTTATGTCTCTAACCTATATTTCTTTATTGTGTGTGTTTTCTTAAAAAATAATTAAAGTTTTAATTTTTTGCTCTTATTATTGGCACTTAACATATTATTTACATATTTATTTTAATGTTCCTTTTTTCTCTAGGTACTAATAACGATTTGGTCTTGCATGGTAGAGCTAATTATGCACTTCGCAACAGAATTCACAATTCAAAATCGAAGTCAAGTATGCTTATTTATTTAACACAAATTTCAGTTTATAGTAATAATTTTGCTTTTTTATTTTTAAGTGTAAAATATTGCTGTGTTTGTGTTTCAAATATTACTTTTACTTCATAATGAAATCAGCAAAGTATTTTACGTAGCTAAAAGAAATTAATTATATGCTTAAATTTATTGTGCATTTTATTTTTCAAAAATTTATGTGATTGTCGAAAAATAATTTGATATATGTCATTTTTATTTACTTTTACGACTTTTAATGACATCTTCTACATCAACTACTATACACTTTCACATAAATATTGTGTTATTTCATTGCTACATATATTTTGATTTTTAGTCTAATACTTAATAATGAAAATGGTTTGAGTCTCAGATAAATAATCATGATGTTACAGCGCCATCTAGCCCCGTGCACAACAGGCGACTTCTGAGCGCCCGCAACATGCGTATGAGTAGCGTCGAGCTACCCGATGACCATGATAAGAGTCTGTCATCAGCCAGTACTAGTCCGTGTCCCTCGCCGGTAAAACAGGTTTCTAGTTTTTATTACACATTTGGTTGCGAGCTTGAATAATATATTTTGCAGGAAAATATGAAAATTTTAATATGTTCAAAATTTGCATCATCACGCTTTGCAAGCTTTTTAACTATTTTGGAGTTACACAAATGAATTCACGAGTTAACACTTAACCTCTCTTCAATTTGATATACATCGTTAAGTTAGGATCGATAATTTTGTGAAGATATATTGTTATTACAATCGGAATTCTAATCAATTGGGTAGTTAATAATATATATTGTTTTTAACTTTAAGCAGAATATTCTACAAAAAAATAATGAAAAGAGAGTCAAATATTCACCGTAGTGAATGTATAATTTATTATAAACCAGATGCATCCGAAAAATACTTTCGACCAATTAGATTTCTTTCAAACCATCTTTCTATACGTATAAATCCTAGCACTGGTAAGAATAAACAATGCAATTTGCAGCAAAATCGGTCTAATAGTTTTAAGTAAAACAACAAATTCTATAAGTAAAATAACGAAACAAAAAATAGTTATTTAGATTTTATTTCTCTTTTTTATATACTTTGTACATACAACACTTATTAAAATTATATAGACATGTTTCGGACAACCAGTCCTTCTTCAGTGATACTTAAATATTATAAAGATACATATTTAAAATATTTTTACATACATATTATAAAGATACATATTTAAAATATGAATTGCCTAACCACCTCAGTGAAAAAGATCATTAATTTAATAAAGATATTGGCGTTGAAATTTTGCATGTTAATAATAGAAATATAACTAAGAGCAATCTCGAAATTTTAGAAATTAAAAAAGCATTTAAAAATACAGAAAATATTATAAATAATCAAAAAAAAATTTACGTCAAGTCCAAACTTTGATTTATTTCCTTTGTTGTAAGTAATTACCTGAACCCCAATAAGAACTTTAAATTATTTTTTTAAATTTTTAATTGAATCATAATATTTGTTATAACAAAAGCATAAACGTTCCAAAATAAATCTTTTTAAAATCTGTCAGATCATGTAAACAATTTTAAATATGTATCTTTATAATAATATATGTATCACTGAAGAAGGACTGGTTGTCCGAAACATGTCTATGTAATTTTATTTTTTAATGTAAGTATTGTATATACAAAGTATATAAAAAAGAAAAAATATAAATGAAGCATCATAACACAAAGTATCGCAAATATAGAAGAAAATATAGATTTTACGTTAAAATTACAGATTTAGTCAATTTTAAAGACATTTTTTAAATGGTGCAGATTTTTAGACGGTTTTGAAAAGGAAAAACCAAACCTGGTGCCTGTATTTTTCCAGCAAAAGCCCCACAGACTACTTCCGACCAACCTGTACGTGATCCTATTTAACTTCACCTCGCGGCACCAAGACGAGCTGGACCTGAAGGCCGGCTACAAGGTGACGGTCATCGACACCTCCGACCCGGACTGGTGGAAGGGCAAGTGCTTGGGCCGCGTGGGCTACTTCCCCTCCAACTACTGCACCCGCCTTCAGGCCGGGGAGAAGCCGCTGCAGGTCACGCACAACCTGCAGGTAATATACAACCGTGAACAAGTGTTTTGGCTAATGATTCTATGAAATATCTTTAGAAAGCAGATGGTATAATTCATGCCACAGTTAAGAGGACTAACATTTGAAATATATTCTCTCAGTGATTGAAAAGCAATTGTAGCAGCAACAAGCGTGTTAAATAAGATTTCTCTCTTTATCATTTTGTGTAATAAAAATAACGTTATATATATGATTAAAATATCATTACATACAATATAACAAAATTTTGTTGAAATTTAAAGTTGTTTTTTTAAACTTCTACCGAGTAATTTCGGTAACCAACATTATTACGAGGGCAGTTTGATATGTCAGTGACTTTTTGAAAATGCGTGAGATGGCTGAGGCTGTAGGCATCTCAACTGAGCGGGTACATCACATTTTACATGAATATTTGGACATGAAAAAGCTATCTGCGCGATGGCTGCCGCAATTGCTCACACTCGACTATATGCGCAACCGTGTGACCACTTCAAAGGAGTGTTTGGCGATGTTCACACGCAATCGGAACGAGTTTTTGCGCCGATTCATTATTGTAGACGAAACATGGATCCATTATACTACACCATGGACTAAGGAAAATTCAAGACTGTGGGTTTCTCCGGGTGAACGTGCACCAAAGAAGGCCAAGGTGGGTCTGTCGGCCAACATGGTCATAGTCACCGTTTTTTGGAATGCACGCGGTGTATTCCCATCGATTTCCCTGAAAAGGGTAAAACGATTACCGGCGAATATTATTCAGAGCTTTTGGACATATTCGATATTGATTTGAAGCAGAAACGACCGCATTTGAAGAAGAAAAAATGCTGTTCCATCAAGACAATGCACGGGTACACACGTGTGTAGTCGTCATGGCAAAAATCCATAAATTGGGCTACGCACTGCTACCCCGTCTGGCATATTCTCTAGATTTACCCCTTTGCGACTATTTTCTGTTTCCGAACCTGAAGAAATGGCTGGGCGGTAAGAGATTTGGGCCGAATGAAGAGTTCATCACTGAAAAAATGCCAATTTTGAGGGCCTTGAGAAAATATTTTTTTTTGGAAGGAAAAAAATATTGGAAAAACGCTGGACAAAACGTATCGAGCTAAAAGAAGACTATGTTGAGAAATAAAACGCTTAGTTGCCGAAAAATACATCCTATATACAAAAAGTCACTGACTTATCAAACCGCCCTCGTATTATGGATGAGAAAAATTAAATGAAGTTTAAGAAAATTTGTTTTGAATTTCATTGAAAAAAACGACATTACTTATTACTTAAAATTTCATTACATACAATATAAGACAAAAAAAAATTGAAAAATAAAGATTTTTTTTTTGTTAACAATAAACTTCTACCGAGTAATTTCGATAACCAACATTATTATTATGTGTCCATTTTTTTTTTCATTAATTGTGTAAATCTTCAAAATTAGAAAGAAATATTTTACGTTTTCAGGTGTCCGACGGAGATAACGGATTAATGTTACTACGCGACCAGATCGTGATCCAAGTGGGAGAAGAAGTGGACGGAATGGTGATGATTAGATCTGGCGACAACCGCCAGGGCGTGTGTCCGCTGAAGTTCTTGCAGGAGGTGTGACAGGCAGGCGCGCAGGACGCGGGCCCCTCTCCCTCCTCCTCCCATCCCCTGGTGGTGTCGGCAACCATCGAAACCAACGACTACTACGAAGACAAACACAAGTTCTCCTGCCAATCTACAGCGGCCAACACTCCCAGTTCGGAAACTAATTCTACATTCCCCTACAAAATGTCCGAAAACTTGATCGGTAATCTAAAGCGGTCCGTACCTATAGCGACACAGAAAGCTACTCAGTCTTATCAGTACCAACAATCGAGTAATCTTGACAGCATCGATATACATAAAAGTGTGTTAAATAGTTATAGAACTAAGAATCTTTCCCATACTCAGAACGGCTACGTGCCGGCCAGACCTTACGGCTTCAACTCGGGAAACTTGAACTCTTTCTGCGGAAACAGCGGTTTCCTCAATTACTTCAAGCCCCAGACTCCCACGCGCAATGGCGTGATCCCCAGTCGGAACCCTTTCAGCTCGAGCGTGTCCGTCAGCAGGAACAGCTCTTTTCAGTACTCGGAGCGCCATTCTCCCATCGTCCAGGACGTGCTGGACCGAGCCGCTTACAAGTGCGATAGGCGAAATATCAAAAAGTTACCTATCTTATCGTCGGCTCGTCCATTGGGGTTGAATTTCCCGACTCCGAAAAGAATGGCGAGCTTTATCGGTAATAGAAAAATATGCAATTCCCAAGAGAGGCCCCTCCTCATGGGTTACCAGACTGACTACGATGATTTCGAGCAAGGAGCCGCCTTTGAAATCATCCCCAATAAAAATGGACTTAAAATTTCTCCAGTATTGACTCCGACCTCCTATAGTTCTGCCACTGACAAGTATAACGCTCGTTCCAAACTCAGTTCGCACAGTAGACCTTTATTATTTCTTCGGAATTAATCATCTACACACTCACCTAACATTATATAATGCTACTTGTGCTTACTCACCTGTATTATTCTGTGTTTATATCACATATTAGTTTGCCGCTTAACATTCCAAAGTTTATTTGATTCACCACCGCATTTTATAATATTTATCATCATAGTTCAAGTGACATACGAAAAATAGGAGATTTAGAGACCTAAGTAATTTGTACTACTATGTGTAGTTAGGTGAATTTATTTTTTTCTACATGAATACCTTTTCTAAGCATGCAAATAATTCAATCAATCTTCTTCGACGATGTACGAACGTATAATATGATTTTTTTTCTTAGATGCGTAAATTTACCGTATATTACGTACATTACTAAAAATATTAGAAATAGATAGAAAGGCCTCACCAATACTCCCCTACTCCAAAACCCAAGTTTAGTCCCAAGAAGTATACTATGATTGGTATCTAATGATGTCTTAAAAGAGTTTAATAAAGTGTGTGAATGTCAAAACTCTTCAAAATATGTTTATTTTCAGCGATAGTAGAAAACATACCGTGACGTGCCACTCTAGCACGAAATCTAACCCAGTGTCTTTAGCGTAATAAGATTTATTTATATCAAATGATCATCAGAGTCTTTTGAGTGGTTATTGAAAGTTTCTTAAAGTGATTTAATATTATTATTATTATTTAAACATGTGTCCTATGAAAATAAAACAGGCTGAATATTTCTAACTTATTTCGAAAAAGGGTAAAAAAATTATCAAATGGCAGATAACTATTAAAATTACTAAGCGAGGTTCTACAATCATTTGTGCTTGAATATAAAGTAATACCTTTTTTGCTAATTAAAACACTATTTTTCCACTTTTGAGTTTATTTTTTTAATGTATTTGTTATAGTTTCATCTTCAGCAAAACGCTGTAAACGTTCAACAAAGTTTAAATTCGTTAAAAATAGTAATTTTTAAATTCTAAAGTGTTAATGCCTTATGTTCCGAATATTCAAACCAATCCATATATCAAAATACATTATTTTGGTTTTTTAACTTGTCATAAATATTTATAGTTAAATTTCTTACATTAATATTTTATTTTCGCATATATATTTTCACTGCAATTCTGAAAGTTTTCGCTGAAATTCGTGCTAAAAATTATATAAAGACTTTTGAAAACCCTTTAAAAATGTATTTGTATTTCGTTTTTTGTACTTTTGAATATTTACAAACTATATCTTCGTAATTGAATATGATTAAAATTTTAATAAAATCTATGAAATTAAATCCTATATTTTGAGTGAATACCTGGTTCATTAATTTATATTGGTGATTAATTGTTACAAATGTTGGGACCTATCGTAAACTTGTGAAAAAATCTTTTTAATTTTTCTACTCATTTGTATTCGTTCAGCATATCAGTTGATAATGTTGAAAAAATCATGTATAGCTCTGAGCTTCTCGTGCGAGTGTTTCCCAAATGTGTTAGAATCGATGTATATCTACTTATAAAAATATTTATATCAATAAAAACTTACTCTCCTTGGCAACCAATAATCAAGATAGTATCATTTGCATCCTTCAGAAATATTCTACTGAGTAGGTACCAATAAGACGTAAACATTTGTTAGTGGACATATGCATAATATGTACAAGTATACACATATAAAATGTATCTACACATAAATATATACGTATTATCCCATCGTTAAGTTTACATAATTCTAATAATTATATTATTATATATGCATGCAGATTTCCAATAAAAGCAAAAATGATTTTCTAATTCTTGAAATATTTTATATACGGATTATGGATTGAGATAGTCATTCCAAAAAAATTGCATATCCCGAATATGTCAAAATAAGAATGAAGAGGTCAAATCCCTAGTGTCTTTTCATTTAATATTAACTATTTCAACGTATTTTACAACTTATTTATTTTCTCATGTGTATCTTGTGTTTATTGACCATATACATTAAAACATTTCCCATATATTCAAATCGAAAACAAATATAAAAATAATGTACAACAATTGTACATACTCGTGAAAACTTTTCAAATACGTAATACAACAAATATAAAAATTGTAAAATCACATCTATCTTTCTAAAATAAATATTTATTATCCGTCCTGTATCCTTGTAAGATATTTATTTAATTATTTACATATTAAGTCCATGTGAAAATCAGGCTGATTGCATATTTCGTAAACTTTTCGAAAATATTAAGAAAGTGAAATCGTTCGAATCAAACATTTGATTTAAATTTTTAAAAAAGATCAATAATATATTGTTACAAAAGATGATTGAGAATATCTTATAAAAAATGCCTAATTTACAGCGGAATATACATATTTAATATCACACCATTGAGTAAATACTTAAAGTCAATACATTTTTTTTGTGCGAGAATATTTTGTCAATAATCATAGAATATACACATGTGCATATTGTAAAATTTGGATATCACCTTTAGACATATTACTGCCATTTTAATTATCTCGTTTATTTAAATGATTTCTACCGGCAGCACATTCTTAAAACTATTATCGTTTTATTTAATTTTTCCCCATCTAGTCGATCTTGCAATTTCTTACAAAAATATCTTATGATTAAAAATACCAAAGATAAGTGATAACAAATTTGTATTGCATAATATTAAACAAACCATTTTCAATGCGAAAGTATTTTTGCGATCTTGAAGAGATTCTTGATCTAATTAAATAAATGACAAAATGGATGTTGTTATATTTAAAGGCGAATATAAAAAGAAATCATGTTCTTAAAAGGTTATTAATTTTTAATTATTGTTTCTTGAACCATGATGTCAAACTCCATATTTAATAATTAATACGAATGAAAACGTCTGTTTTCTAGATATTTTATTGTGATTTGTGACATATTTCTCTTGTCTATGGCATTACCAAGACATTTGATAATGCCTTAAACAGGTGATACATGTCATAAATTACAATAAAACGTCGCAAAACGTACGTTTTTATTCGTATTAATTATTAATTTTAATCGAATTCCATTATAAATTCTGATTTAATATTCACAACAGTCTTATGCATTTTGTAAATATTATAAATTTGGATCGATGATTCTGTTGGTGCTTGCACAGTGTGTTGTGCTTTTAGTGCATATTAAAAGGGTATTATTCTCCAATTAAAAATTGATAGGATAAAAACTGAGCACAAACCTATGAAAAATAAACAAATTTATTTTTTACCTGTAATATTTATTGTATCTACAAATATGATATTTTGTAATGTAAATCCTATCACTGGTCAGCAAAATTAATTTAAAATGTGTACCCTACAACATGAAAGTATAAATATTATAAACAACATAGGTATATCCAAACCTATTCACGATAATAGCAAATAGTTCAACATATATATGTTAATAAATATTTATATATGTACATGTTCCCTTCAAAATGTTTTTTCATGTGTGTATCTTGTCTCGATGTGATACAATTCTTGTGCTTTTGATTCAGATTGCGGAAAAAACTTTACCAGAGTTCTTATTTATCGATTTTACTTTCCCGAATGCACTTGATGTAATAATGTCTCTACTGAAGCTGAAGGTATACTATAACATCACCCTGCACGTCAGTTGTCAGTGTAACAATTTATGTATTATTTAATTACGTGTTAACATATACCTAATATTATATGTACCTGTATAATATATTTATACACACACACGCATATGTAAAGGAAGATATTTATTTATGTGTGTTTATTGTTAACTGCACCAAATAAAATAAATATTTTAAAAATTGTTTTCTTACTTAGAAACATCCCACGTCCCTCCATTAAATTTTCAAAAATGCATATAATATATTTTAAAATAATTTCCTTATATGCTCACAATCAAAATTATTCATATAAAAAGAAAATTCAAGATAAAACATCGGTGTTGATGAAATAATTATTCCTCAAAACGTTTTCAATGTTGATGAAAACGTTAGGTTTCTACGAATTTTATTACGTTGTATTGAAGTGACATATTTCGCCTCGGTGTTATTAAACTTGATCATTAGCCCTATTATTACGTGAATTACTCGTATTGCAAACGCTTAAAAATTCCAAGTTAGGAATATCTAAAAGCTAATTGAACTAAATATATTTTAAACATTTACAAAGTCTTGAAAATCGTTTTTAGATTGTAAGATGATAAGTAAATTTTGCAAAATATATTTTTATTTTTTACTTATACTTTTCAAACAAAAAAATCTTAATATGGTAAAATTAAAAAAAATATTGATGTTTACTAAAAAGTATCGACTACTAAACGACTAATAAATTCAGAGATTTTCAATAAAATCCTTCAATTTTAATTATTCAAGCAAGCATGAAAAAAAGTGCTTATATGAAGTAATACTTATAAATGTTTACAATGGCACGCATTAGAACTTAAACGAGTATAGCGTGTTAATTCAAAATAATGATTTTGCTTTGATCGCACAACACGCAGAAACTCTCGATTCGTCGATACAAATGAAAACATGAATTCAAAATTTGCGCTGTAAACTACGCGCCAATCGGGTGCAGCGGCCGGGCCGTTAGTTGGCGCGTTTGCCCGCAGATGGCAGCACTAGAATATTTGACATTCCGTACATTCCTATGGCGGCAGGCTGGGCACAAATGTCAAATATTATTAATTCATCAACAATATCGCTAGAGAGCGGTCGTTTTTCTCTCGTTGCCGGTATTTCAAATTACCATTAAATACACGAAACAATGTGCTGCGGTTTGTTACTGTGATCTGTGATAATCTTATGTCTGGCATTTAATTTTTAAAGTAAACTTCGTCGGAATGCGGTTGAGCCCGCATAGCCGAACGTAGTATTGATTTTTTCAGAACGTACTATAATAATTCTCCGTTATTATTTCGTGAATTTTTGTGCATTGTGTATTAACTGGGATACGTAACTGGTGCTACATTCCATCCTGGGGTTATTATTTCTCAGGAGCATTGTTTTAACGAAGTGTCAGTCGATTTTGTAGATATTATCACTTTATTTTGGTGTCGATTGATTCCTGTGATGGTCCACCTTTGACTTTGGATTCCAGTCGAGAATTGTAACACGGTAATTAAATAATCATTTCATATTATTTTCATTTTAATATTCCTTTATGAATAAAGATCTATTCCCATATTGTTCGTTTTCTAGTCATGACAAATAAGGTCATGCAGTGTACTTGTTTGAAATTTTAAAAATGTGATCGATTTATAAACGATGAATCCCGACATACAAACAATTTATTGTTTAAAGCACCAATAATGAAATAGGTACTGCATAATATCTTAGAGCGTATAAATATATATATTTTTAATTGTTAGAATGTGTATGTGTAGCAGATCAAAAAAAAATATTTTTTAATACATTATTTATCTGGCAATCCAAACCATTCAATGATTGCAGTAATCTACACTGTCCTTTACTACACGATGCTATTTTCCTTCGTGTTGCATTATTGTTTTATCGCGCCGCGCCGCTGGTTCGAATTTTGAATCGGCGAATGTTGCCAGTTGCGAGCTCTCTGGATAAAAGATGGGCATTGGGTTTGGGTAGTTATCGGGTAGGTACCTACCTAACCTAGAAGCGGTGCTGGGAGGGGGGCGCGCGGCGCAGCTGTCGGTCACATTCCACCGCCCGGCGCCCGCTCTCACAAAGGTTACCGGACTACCCACAACAGTACAATGACAAAAATAAATAAAAACTTGCAGTAAGGATCGAATGCTAATTCTGATCAAAATTTTGCAAGATTTTTTTTGTGCGCAACTACCACATACAAGGCTTTTAAAAAGGTCGTGTTCGTAGCGATTTATTGGATACGAAAAGACGGACGAAAGTAGAACAATTTTAGAATTGATTGATAACACGTTCAGTGTGGATTTCTTTTATGATAACGGCACTCTTCCACGAGTGTTATGTATTTCCCGAAAAGGATCCTATTTTCTATCTCAGGAATTGTTTCAATATTAAACATGAAACAATTTTTTTTTGTTTAAATTAACATTTTACATATCGGTTGTTATAAATTTTAATAACGATAGAGTCATCTCAATTTCCATGATATATATGGTATATAAAAGCAGGAAAAGCCCTGTAGACTGGCTAAATTCATATCTGTCGGATCGTTCACAAGCTGTGCAGCTAGCAGGTAAAAAATCCTCATTTACTTATATCCAATCTGGTGTGCCACAAGGCTCTGTTTTAGGACCCCTTTTATTTATCATGTTTACGAATGACGTTGCCAAAATAATCGAATCCTTTGGCCTCCTCTCACATTGCTTTGCTGATGATCAGCAACTTTATTTTTTCTGCAACCCTGATGACACCAAACATCTTACGTCAATAACTATCAACTGCATTGATGCCATATCCAGATGGATGGCATCAAACAAATTTAAACTAAATCCATCCAAAACGGAATTTCTCTGGACTTCTTCCGCAAAGCGTCAACATCTTATCGATCATTCCTCAATTTCAACAGCTGACAATGATATCGTTCCCAAGAACTCAACAAAGCTTCTTGGTGTTTATCTTGACGCAAATCTGTCTCTAAAATCCCAAATTAATAACACGGTCAGCGCTAGTTTCTTCCACCTAAGACGTTTAAAAACGGTCAAAAGGAGTATTCCCCATGACACTTTCAAAACTCTTGTAAATTCCTTCGTTGTGTCACGACTTGATTATTGTAATGGAATTTATGCAAACATTCCAAAACAACAAATAAACAAACATCAATCTGCGTTCAATGCAGCAGCAAGGCTCATTAAAGGCATTCCAAAAAAGTCACATAAAACACAACATCTCAAAGAACTTCATTGGCTTAAAAGTCCAGAAAGAATCCAGTATAAACTCTGCTGGACAGTCTTCAAAGCGCTACATGGAATGGCGCCAAGTTATGTATCTGAACTCTGTATAACGGACAGCCTAAATTCACGGAAATCCACACTTCGCTCGGCAAACTCCTCAGCAATAGGAAGATTAGTTGAGCCGAAGCGTTGCCCCAGTACAAATTTCGGGGATCGAGCGTTCGCGGTAGCCGGTCCATCAGCTTGGAACAATCTCCCTTCACACCTTCGATGCATAAATGATCCGACAGATTTCAGATCTAAATTGAAAACCCATCTTTTTCATATTTCATATCCAATTTAAACATTTATACTTTGTTCTACTATACTTTTAAACCGATCGTTTTTTAAGCGGTCACATTTAGATTTTTAGATTTATAACACGTCTTAATGCGCCCTTGAGGTGATTACATCACAAAAACGGCGCTTTAAAAGTTAGCATATTATTATTATTATTATTATTATACGTATAACAACGTAAAAGAAAGAGCCATTAAGGCTGAATTCTTGTATGCCAAATGATACAAGTTAAAGTCCACCAAAATTCACTTGTTAGGATGATTTGATGACCTTCGTGACCGAGTGCCAAGTGTTGTGGCTACCACACCGAAGGTCCCGGGTTCGATTCCCGGCGATGGCAGTGTGATTGTCACACTGTCTTTGGTCTGGTGTCGAATTCACGCGACAGTAAACTGGCGATAAATGAGATACTTATCACATGTCATGAGAATGAAAATGAAAACTATTTGTACCCTTTACATCGATTTGACTCGTGCTGTAATTAATCTAATGAGCAATTCAACAAAATAATAATAATAATATCTAAAACAAAGCGTTCACTAGCAAGACAACTTTCACAAGTCCTTTTCACTTTGAACACCCCTTGCAACTCAACATTCTACAGTTTTGTAGCTTACACAACTTGGCGCAACCTGCACATGTCGACTTGCAGGGAGTGTGAGAAAGGCTCTTGCAGAAGTTTCATTTCTAGCGGACACTCCGCTTAAAATGTGTTTGTTTCTTCATTTAATTAACATCAAGCTTCAAATCACCATGAACAAGACTATGTTTTATTCAATACGAACAAAAACGTCTGTTTTCTAGAAGTTTTATTATATTTACGTGAATGACACTGTTCACTATGCTAAGATACCATCAGCAGAGAGCCCCAGGGTATATATCAGACCTCCGCGTGACACCCATGCCAACGGAAAGGCAACGTTCACTCCGATCAGTAGAAACAAGTGCAAACAACATAATAATTCCAGTCAGAACCAATAAAGCAAGTTTCTATGATCGTGCTTTCAGCGTTGCGGGTCCGTTGGCGTGGAATAGCCTCCATGTTAGTATTAAGTATGAGGATAGTGACGTTAAATTTAAGAAATTTCTAAAGACTGCACTATTCGGTGCGCCCTTCGAGTAATTGATTTTACAAAACGGCGCACTTAAAATACAAGTCATCAGAATAGTAAATAATAATAATTATAAATGTCGTCAAATAATCCAATATTAAACTCATAAACATAATAAAAATATGAAATAAGCATTTTTTATTCGTATTAATTATTTAATAAAAAGAGTTTTATACCATTATTCAAGAAACCTACATATATTATATTATCATCTTATTGAATTTCGTATCTGCCCATCATAAATGACTTCAACTTATTGATTTTTTTTATATTTCCACCCTAAATTTCACCATATACACACCCTTTTCCTTTCAAAACATATTAACCCTCACCCCTGGTCTTAAGCATAATCATTATAAATATATTCTATAGAATTCGTATAGAACCATTTAAATTGTACATGTAGGTAGGTACTATTACTCGAGATAATCGTTTAAAACGTGGCTGACAACGTATAAATAAATATTTGAGTATATGCCAACCATTCCTCGGAGATGTGTGCAACTTTTGTGTATTTCGGTTTCACCCCTTGGGAACCGTGTGTAGCGGAAGGAACCCTCATCCGGGAGCTCTCTAGGTAGAGGAACACGTGTGGCCGAGCCCTTCAGCTGTCCCGCCGCGGCCGTCTCGTTGGGGGAATGAGAACTGCACAGTGCACAGATGCAAGCACTAAAGCTTCTATTTTTGTAGCCCCTATTGGTTTAACATTAAATTCAATACTTTAACATTCTTTCGCATCCGCCAGAAGATTACGTCGATAAATAATTTTGAATTAATAATACTGCTCTATATTCGCATAAATATTTATTTAATTTAAATAACTCTTTCTCTGACATTATTTATTTTTAAAAATAACTATTGTCGATGGACTTTTGTAAAGAACTAACTAACTAACCATCACGCCATTTCCCCGGAGGGGTAGGCAGGGAGGATGGATCGCCACAATGCTCTGTCCTGGCATACCTCTCGGGCTTCCTCTACATTCATACATCGTACCATCCACGGACGTCGATTATTCCGACTTCGAATGTGGTCGCCTTTTAGTAATTGAATAATTTGGTCATGCCATGTTTTCCTCGGTCGTCCTCGGCTTCTTTTTCCACTCACGCTGCTTGTGTACAACTTTTTGACCATTCTACTCTCATCCATTCGTTCCGTATGTCCAAACCAACTCAGGGATCCTTTTTTTAATTTTATCCATGATGCAGTCATCTGCCTTACATTTCTTTCTTATTTCTTCATTCGGTATTCTATCATACAACGTTTTCCCGCACATTCTTCTTAGTGATCTCATTTCTACGGCGTTTATCCTGCTTTCATCCTTCTTTTGCCAGCTTTAAGCTTCACTTCCATACATGAGGGTTGGCACTAGAACTCCACTGTGTACTGCCATCTTTGCTTCTGTAAAGAAATGTATACATATAAAATTCATCGAATTCTACAAACATCTCTAGCTATTTGTCTTGTCCTTGTCAATCAATATTCCTAAAAATTACGCTTTGTAAATCACCTAATCTTATCTTAATTCATTTATATCGAACCTTCATATGGAAGTGCACTAAGTACATATAAAATATTTCTAGTTTATTATTTTTATGCATATTAATTATACAAAAAATAGGTCGTCCTTTGCTTTAATTTAAAAAAATGTTTTTGTTTAATGCAAACATTGAAACCATTTGATAAAACAAAAATGAATAACTAGTTGCACCCCGTGAACTATTCACGTAAGTAAAGATTTTCTACCCTTTAAAAACTTGAATCACTGTCTAATTGTGTAATCAGTAATAAGTTTTAATTTTTAATGAAAATCTTTTTTTATTTACACACGTTAAAATTTTTTACTGTTAACAATACCAAATTATTCTCCTTTTGTTTTCTGCACTACTTCCATCCAATAATTATAAGCACAAATTTCAAAATCGTGTGCATTTCGAATTACTTTCGAAGAGAATCCAAGTATTCCTCTCTCGAATAGAAAATATTCTCGTACTGTTTCTTTACGACAATCGGGTATTTGCCTATTTATGTTATGAAAAAGGATGCACTTTTTTAAAAATATGAATGAAAATGTTTACACCTATTGTTTTTGCTATTCATGAAACAGACTATTAACCAAATTTTTCACTACCTATTTAACGAACACTCCATTAGAAAAATTCGTAATTAATTATAATGAAAGAAAAAAATATGAAGAACAAAAGTAATATTCAATTAATTTAATGAGACTCTCAGAATTGAGAGCTGGATATCGAAAATTCTTGAAATAAATAATATTTATATTTTAACGTTTTTCTGTATCCGTAAAAAACTGTGTAGGTACCTACTGTTCCGAATTCCACGTTTAACGACCATATTACCAATCGTGGTATCTTGAATATCAGCTCAGAAATGTTCACATATACATAAATAATGTATGTACAATATTATTCATCTCTGCTTATCCTCTTCTTAGAATAATACAAGATTATTAACACGAGTGATATACATTATTACGTATACACTCAAAAATGTTGGAAATAATAATTAATTAAAACTTTGTTTTATTTTATTTTTGTTTAAAGTGAACCTCCATCAAGTTCAGTAAAATCATTTAATTGTCACATAAATGTTATTTTGATTATTCACTACATTTTTCGAAAATTGTATCTAATTATATTATAATTAGTATTTATCCCTTCTATATTCATACACCGTGACACTCACGTTCGCCGATTAGTACGACTTCGAACCTGGCAACCTTTTAGTAATTGATTTATTTGACCATGCAATGTCTTTCTTTCCCTTCCTCGACTTATTTTTCCATTCACACATTTTATTTTTCCATTTTCTCTTTAACCATATTTCCCTTTTAACAATACTTCTCTCATCCATTCGTTCGTTATGTTCAAACCCTTTTAGTGACCCTTTCTTAATTTTATTTAGGACGCCTTACATTCCTTTCTTACTGCTTCATTTGGTATTATAGTGTACATTTTTTATCCGCACATTCTTCCTAGTGATCGCATGGCTCATTTATTGTTATGTTTCTACCAAAAGTTTCAACAACAAATAGAGAACCCTTTCATTTTTTTTATGATTTTATTTTATTATGTTGCATCTGGGAATGTAACAAATAAGTGACGTTAGCGTATCGTATAATGTTTCAAAATTCTTGGATAAAGGATTGTTGGCTCTTAAAGGTGTTATAGAACATAATTTACCTTTGTCGCCAGAGTGTCTAGCCGTGAAATATCCGGGCTAGCCCATTGTTTGCCGCAAATATTGTGTTCGAGTAGGGATCATAAATTCCTCAAGTGACCGTCACACTTTACCAGATCTTATTTAAAAAAAAACACCAGGTATACCTTCACCCACACTTGACACTCTCGACGAACAACTTGGACCATTAAATAGGTCAGTTTTTATAACAATTATTGCATCAAATATTGGTCTTCTTCTTCGTGTAAATGGCAAGATATTCTTGTACATGTATCGTAGGGATAGTTCTCAAGAGAACCTTATGTCTCCTCTTTCTCTTGCCATTGTGGTGGAAGGTTTGGCCGTCTTTATGGTTATGCCAAGTTAGACAAAGAGTAAATTAATCATTACTGTTAAAATTTAAAACACTGTTATAATATCACATTTTCTTTTTATTTACTGAGTGTCGCGACAGCTGTTTCGCCAACCGATGTTGGCATCATCAGGTGTTACAATAAACTAAATGTTACAATAAACAGTTTATTGTAACACCTGATGATGCCGACATCGGTTGGCGAACAGCTGTCGCGACACTCAGTAAATAAAAAGAAATTGTGATATTATAACAGTGTTTTAAATGTTAACAGTAATAATGTTGAAGTATCATAGTGTTTCAGCCAAAACAATGGACTAGTAAATTAATCATTTTATATAATAATTAAATAAAACGATGTTTTTTAACTACTTCCACTTTTGTCTTTATTTAGACAGCGACCGGTTTCGCCAGGCTCGCTGGCATCGACAGACTGGTAACACTATTGTAAACTTAATCCTTTATATACATACAGATCAGGGGTGGTGAACATGATTCTATACAAAATTAATTTTCAAATATTTATGTAAAATTTTTCTGAATTTAACTATTGGTATTACAGGTATTCTTGGAGGTTCGTGTTTAATACAATGGGTTTTAATTTTTATTATCTCTTACATATTCATATATAATTTTTGAAAAAATGGTAATTTTGTTTAAGTTTTTACTGAATTTAAATATTATATGTTATAGTTCTTGGTCCGTAAGGTTGGCCGCGCCTTATTCGGTTTTCCCAATCCATATAGCTGCTATACTACGGCCGTTTAGAACGGAGTCGTAGGGCCATAAATGTCAATAGAAATAGGGATGGGAGGCCCCAGGACCGTTATCGGTATACGGCTACCTGCTCTTGTGGTGTCGATGGGTCACTATAATGATTTTATAATGATATGTACGATGAGTCACTAATGATTGGTTTTTACCGAATGCAGTGCTTTTTTGTTATAAATGTGTTTACTGCAATTAAATGAATTCATTCGTGTGTAACCACTCGTTACGCACTATGGATACTTTATTTTCCAACATTGATTTGAAGAAATTACATGGCGATATTAGCCCTCAAACTCGAACAGTGATTCACAACGTATTCTTGTTTGTCAATGAATTGAAAAGTGATCCGAATAAAATAGCTTCTCTTAATTTCAACAAACCACGTGAAATGGCCGCGTTTATTTGTGGTGTGAGTAGAGTGACAGTGGACCGAATAAAGACTGAATTATTGCAATCAAGCAGCCCCTGTACACCAAGAGCAAATTTTAAGAAACAAGAAACTGTCACCAATATTGACGATTTTGATAAAAGTGTATTGAAGCGGACTGTAGGTTCATTTTATGATAGTGGAGAGTATCCGTCCGTGGCGAAAATATTAGAAAAATACCGAGAGCAATTACCTGATTTTAAATGCGGAAAAACTTCGATGAGAACACTCATGAAGGAGATTGGGTTCAAGTATAAGAAAAATGCCGAAGGACGTAAATATTTAATGGAAAGAACAGATATTGTTTGTGCCAGAATGGACTTTTTAAGGAAATTGGATTTACTTAGAAGAACTAACGATCAGCGGCCGCGTTTCTATCTGGATGACACATGGATTAATCAAAACCATTCAAGAAAGCGTATGTGGCTTGGAAGCAACGATGAAGGAGGTTTCAAGAATCAGCCTGTAGGAAAAGGTCAAAGATTGATAGTTTGCCATGCTGGTTCCGCAAGGACTGGCTTTGTTCCAGAAGCGAAGCTAATATTTAAAGCGGTAAAATCGAAGGATGCTGATTATCACACAGAAATGGATGGCGATACATATATGGCATGGTTTTCCGCATTCCTAAATATACTTGAAGAGCCCTCAGTTATAATCGTCGATCACTGATGAAGAAGACTCCGATGAGGATTGATACATTTTTTTGTAATATAAACGGCTCTTTTAAGGGCCACAATATGATCTACTTTGTTTTTTATACTTAACTTTCTTTCTGGGTTTATAGACATACGGTATACAAATTTTAAAATTAAACAATTTTTCTGTTTTTACTGGTATTTAATTTAGTATCTGGTAGTCACTAATTTCATACTAATTTAAACGCACGTAAAACCCATAAATAAAGTTTAATATCAAAACTTTGTTAACTCGTTAAAGTTTATGAACAAGATACGATAATAAACGTTACTTATCGATATATTTATTTTATTGTTACGCCCATCCCTAAACCGCTCCATAAGGCCCGTAAGTGCAAGCGAGATAGACATAGGGAAATGATTTATGGCCCCAAGACTCACTTCTGAGCGGCTCTAGTATAGGGTCTAGAATCAATCAAAAACACATTTTGGGCAGTAATCGATTCCAGGAATATTTTTTATTTCTTTATATGGGGTATAGCAACGGGGAGTGCACAAACAGTATTTGGTCATTAAGAACTACTTGGTCAGGGGTATTGTGTTTTAGCCTATTTATTTCTAGAATTTCTAATTTGTTTAGTTTTTGACTTTTTGGGCATTTATGCAAGATTTTAGCGTTTTCGGTTGGGTTAAATGTATGATTATTTTCAATAAGGTGGTTAGCAAAATTGTTGAGCCTGGCGAAACCGGTCGCTGTCTAAATAAAGACAAAAGTGGAAGTAGTTAAAAAACATCGTTGTTGAGCCTGGCGAAACCGGTCGCTGTCTAAATAAAGACAAAAGTGGAAGTAGTTAAAAAACATCGTTTTATTTAATTATTATTTAAAATGAACTTCCATCAAGAGATTTCAGTAAAATCATTTGATTATCTTAATCATTTTATTATAGAATATTATATGGTGCTTTAAAACTTTAACTTTTATTATGAAACTTGTGAATTTTAATTATGATGATCAAATCAAATCAGTTTATTTCATCAACAGACATTACAAATTTTATTTTTAAGGCATCTATTGAGAACAGGTAAAATAACATATTGTGTATTACTACCAGAAACACATGAAAAAGGTTCAACATTAGGAAGACAGGATACTCTCCAGAATTAAGAGTATTTGCCTTCTGAACGTACTTTCACTAACATGAAAGACGTCGATCTCCGAGGAGACCGCGTTCAGCAGACTAATTGAATCGTGTTTTTCAGAAGTAGCACACATCCAGTAACCCCAACTTTACAGGACGGACAAAAAACTGTCTGGTACAAAATTTTTCCTACAATATATATATTTTTTTCAATTCACATTTGTCATAGGGAGTAAAATAGACAAATGTGTATTGAAAAAAATATATATATTGTAGGAAAATTTTGTACCAGACAGTTTTTTGTCCGTCCTGTAAAGTTAAGGTTACTGAATGTGTGCTACTTCTGAAAAACACGATTCAATTGCTCTTCCCACCGGTGTCACCAGAGGCAGATTGGTTCTGGCGGCCGGTAGGTAAAACAATCTGTGCTGTCGCTGTCGATAATGGTGATAATGATGTTTTTAGCGCCATTTTCGTGAGGGATTCACTGTCACAAGTTATCTGTTATATTTACGAGTATTAAGACTTTGTTTTATATTATTTTGTGGCCTGGCACACTTTTTGTACGTAGGTAAATAATGTACTGTTTAATTAATTGTTTATAAATCGTATGCATTTAGTGCGAGGATAAAATGCTGACTTAATCCTTATTCGAGAATGCCTCTTGTTTCTGTGCGAGACAATCTTATCCTAATAATAAATTTCATTCACTCCCACAAAAACTCTCGCGTAGAAATTTCAAGAAACTTTATCACGGGCGTTTCGAATAAGTTAGTTGCTCTCGCTTTCCGCGTTTACGTGTGTATTGTGAATTATTATTATAGTGGAGAGCACTGCAGTCGATAGCGAGCTGCCTCGGTCAGTTCGAGTATCATTTTATTTTTTCAGTACGAGCGATGATCGGTCGTGGAATGCGAAGGCTAAACAGATAACTATGCCGTATCAACACGCTACTACTTGTAATGTTCTAGCAAGTACAGCGAATTGATCGCAATGCTGTTCCTTCGCACGTCAATGTCAGGCTGCCTCTCGGCGGCTCGGCCCCCAGCGCTGCGGTCCGGGCCTAGCCAGCCGCGGTATATCCCATGCGGAGTCGTGTCTGTGGCGCATAACGGCTCGATATGTACGCTCTGTGTTTGCTGTAGTAAACGTTATTCGCTGATTAGGTACCCGAGACTTGTGATTAACATCCATCCATACTCGCGAGTCAGGTGAACATCGCGGAACATAATTTGGATGTTCGTAGCCAGGGATGTACTTCAGAAATCACGCATGAAATCATCATGTGTAACATAGAATAGATAAATTATATGAAATATCACACAAATTTCAAGATTTACCAGTTCCTGTTCACTATACATTCTTTATATGTTTGATTAATATAGGTTTTTAGGTGTTTTACTTGAGTGTGTCACATTCCTACGCCGAAAATTCTTACTTAACCGCCCTACCTTCAGGTAATTTTCCGAGAAACGGCCTTCGCCTGCCCCTTGTAAAACTATTATATTTATGAAGACTTGTACTCAAGTGTTGTTGGCATACGCGCGTATGCCTAATAGTTTGTACATTTTAGGTACATTACTTTTTCTCAAGCGCGTACATGATACGGGATAGCGCAGAATGGTACAGTCAAAGTGAACGTATCACGTACGTTCAAATACGTCGGGTGGATAAGCTTTCAAATCGAATGCAGTATGTTGTTATTTATATATATCACATTTCTTATTTTATTATTTAAAAAGTATTCGATAGCTTACATACAATTACTCAACGTCTTAAAAAAATAAACCTATTGCAACATTATGCAATGTTTTATCAGACGAAAGTGGCAGCCCTGATTTATGAAGATAGCGATTTGTAAATATTTTCACTTGGTATATTTTCACGCATATAATCATTGTTATCCGAGTCAATTGGACTTCATAATAGTAGGTATTTATTGATTTCTCCGAATTTGAATGATTATCCCGAGAAGTGAGCAGAGCGAGGAGTGAGGGCCCGGCGGGCGGAGAGGCGGGGGAAGGGAATTCCGAGGCGTATTATAATATCAATGGTCTACTGCCAAAATATTTTTCAAATTGCCGCGGTGGGGAAATAACTGAGACGCTCGAGAATTCCTAAATTCAGTCCCAACAGAGAACAGGCTAGAATAAATAAGACGTTATTTGTTACCACCTTGTTTAAAAGACATCTCTTTTCCCGCTAACCAACTTGGCACGATTGTTAACAAAGCGATCTTTTTTACAAATGAACCTTACTTCTACGAGATTCAAAATTTTCTTTGAAACGTTACAATCGCCTGGGAATATTTCCTCAAGTTCACAAAACATAATTATTGTATCTACGTACATATATACATATACATTGTGCCTAAAATTTGCCTGTAAAAATAAGCTTTTCGCCTATATCGCAGAGGTTTAGTAACTACTTCGTTTATCCGTATAATATATTGTTCATAACTAACCATGATTGCCGTTAACAGCAGGATTTCATTTTCCTTCTTTTTTTTTATTATAGCCTTCAAAGATGAATAAACATTTTTTACGTGTTAGTTCGTGCTTTTAATTTTTTTTACATAAATACTTTTTCTATAGTTCTCATACGAACAGTTTTACAAACGGTCACACATCTAATGTTTTTATAGTGTTGTTAAATTAGTAAAATGATAATTTTAGGCCAATTTATAGTGTTACGTACGTCTTAAAATAGTCTTCTAGCCACCTGAGCGTTATTTTATTTACATATCAATGTTTAGGCCGTGGTACAAATTGCCTATTAAAATGTTGACATAATCTATTATTAAAATATTTAATGAAATAATATAGTAATTTTGAAGACGTCTACGGTCATTCGCGATATAAACTGAACTACGCATTACACTAATGCGTTTTATCTTTTTTTTTAAATAAACATGATTTGTTTTCTTATTTTATTAATTCAACATTTGAACAGCACATTTATGTAATATTTAATTACTAACTAACTAACTAACTAACCATCACGCCGTCTCCCCGAAAGGGTAGGCAGAAAGAATGGACTGTCACACTTTTACTGATGCGGCACTCCATCCTTCTCTTTTCGCTCCGCGGGAGACGCGGTGTGATGGGTTGCAAACCTCATCGCCACCAATAGGCATCTCCCGCGCACACTTCGATCTTCCAACATCCACAAAATAAATCTAAAACAAATAATATACAATGCAATGATATAAAATAAAATAACAAAATAAAAATTATTTAAAACAAAATGTTATTTTTAGATGGTGCACATTTGTCTATTTAATTTATGTTCCACGAATCCACCGTTTTTTAAATTTAGCACATAATGTAATAACACATAATGTTTTTCCGATGTTGCACATGTTGACATGGACGATCCGGACTTTTGTGTTTATTTAATTACTGTTTAAAGAAAACTAATAACATCAAAGAAAACATGTAAAAATAAATATTGGGAGTATGCATTAATTCGTGCGTTTTTTTTTTCGAAAATTAAGGCTTTATTGTGAAAAAATGGTTATACATTCAATGTTCAAAGTATTGTCCATGGGAAGCTACGACATTTGCCCATCTTTCTGTCAGTTTGTGGATTCCATCCCAAATGAACTTCTCTGGCTTGGCGGCCCGATTTTTGATACCCTGTTCTGAAGTGAAGCCTATTCCGGTGAAGACACTTCTGGCACGTTTGATCAGCTAGAGCATGGTCACCATAAACCTCCACTAAAATACGATACTCTTTTCTTCATGTTAAAGTAATGAAGAAGAACTCCCCGCAAAAACACTATCTGGCACAAAGTTCGACATTTTCTAATGAATAGAAAAAAAAATTGTTTACGCTTCAACCAAATGACATATACTGAAAAAGACGCGCAATTACAGTAGCTTTCAAATGAATATAGTCACTGATGAACACGACGCGAAATAATACTAGTAACGCCCTCTCTTAGAAAACCGCACGAATTAATGCATACACCCAATAGTTTAAAAAAAATATTTTGACATCTACAACTACTGCTTCTTCTACTATTAGATTAGATCTTGCGATCTGTTTAGATAAGATATCAAGTTTCGTCCAGTGATGAAGACCTGTAGCTTTCTCTCCATCTCTTTGATGGTCTTCCTGGTGGTCGGCGGCCCTCTGTAGTCTCGCGCATCACGATCTTGGTCCATCCTCTCGATGTGGTCCCTCCAGAATTGGCTTCTCTACAAACGCCATCTCACTATCTCATCAACTTTGCAGGAACTGCGAATCTCTTCGTTGAGTATTCTATCTCTAAGAACTGCAACATAAACATATTTTATGGCTAGTCACAAAGACAGACAACATGTATAATATATATTAATAAAATACAATATATAATAACTTAACAAGAAAAAAATATTAAAATAAATTTTCAACTGTAAAAAAATGTTTACGTTGTTATTTTTTTCTTCTTTTAATAAACACATTATTTTTTCCATTTTATCGCGCCTTTATACACATTGCGCGCCTTTATATACATTTAAATACACATTGGTTTAATTAACTATTATAATAGATAAGCTGTCAAATAAATTAATTTTCTAAAAATCTTAAACTTTTTAATTAAATCACTGTAAGTACTCACATTGTACTCCTAGAAACTCTTCACTTTTTATGTTTTCTCTTGCGCCTTTATTATTGTTATAAATATGTATAATAAAGACATTTCAATTTCTCTAATTACCTTATTCTCTTCCATTTTCTTCATTCTACAAACAGATAGAAGTATCATTCTCACCATATTTGATAATTCCTTAGATGTCACTCTCATCAAATACAATATTTTTTTATAAAACTGACGTTATCATCAATATTATATCACATGTACACTTTGTTATAACACACCGCTTTAAAATGATGTTTTTATACTGATGAAGGGTGATTGCGTTCCGAAACATTTTTAATTTAACACACTGATTGGACTTGAGTTCAAGCTCGGACCCGACCTGATTCCTTCTTCAAAATATTGAGCTTTTTTCTGTTCATATTGGAGATTATATAATAAATTCTAATATTATAATATTGATTTAAATTCGTGCTTTATTATTATTTATTAAAACATTCTTATTTCAACAAATGTTTAAGAAATATTAAACCCAATATAATAAAAATCTCTATCTGTGTCTAAGCTGTATATAAAAAAACTATGAAGTAATACAGGTCATTTTGCAGCATCCTGTAAAAAAGTTCCAACGCATTTTATAATAGCACCTTTATTAAAACATGAAATTAGTTATTTTCCTCATTTCCGTCGATGATCAAAACAATAATATGCATATTGTTATGTCTCCCTAAATGTTATTTTTCTGGTGCAGGAGAGACATGGAGACCGTGGAGACCCCCCTGGAAGTACTCTCCCGAGCAGCTACGATGGTCCAGCACTCCAGAGAGTACTCTAGCAGCGATGACGCAGATACCACGGGTAAGCTCTCGAATAAACGTGCATTTTCCTTCAATTACTTTTAGGTAAGAAATTGGAAAGATCGATAAATTGATTATTTTATGTCACTACAAAGCACGTCATATAGGTATATCAAATGTTATATATTACTACCAGATATGCGCACTGAATATGTTATTGATTATAAATATATATAACATATACATAAATATTTTTTAATTTGAACCGAACACCAAAATAAAATAATTATCATAATTGGACACTAGCTCAACCTTGACAAAATACAATATCATAAAACGAGTATTTTTTAATATAATTTTTTTGGTAAAAACATGCATATGTTTATATTTATTTGTTTCATTGACGCATCCATATTTTAAAAAAATGCAACTCTTACTCGTAAATAGGTACAAGTACTTACTTACATAAGTTTGTTTATGATCGTTCTAAATTAAGTATTCGTCCTAATTACATAATCGGACCTTTTCTATTGTTGCTGAAAAAGTCGTACATTTTGTAGCTACGAAATCAGTTTTATTATTTATTTTATATTACTCGATTACAGCGGCCATATTTGTTATATTCTCATGGTCAATAACATTTTTTCGTTTTCGTTAATAAAGTGTTTTAGACCCGACAAAAAAACATTATCATTTATATTTTTATTCTCATATTGATCCCTATGACAGAGAATGACATAACACTGCTAGGAATTCATTACGTACAATGGGTGTAATATGAAATAATCTTCACATACATATTATATTGTATACATCCGGCTAGATCATAGGTTCCCAAAATGGGCGCTGAAGCTTCATAGGGAGGGGAGGCGATAGTGGGTTACGAATCATTTTAGGGACATAATGACGAACTAGGGGTTGATGGCTCTTTATAAAAAAATATGTGCATGTCATCAGTAGTCTACATTTCATCAAAATCAAAAGAGTTATAATTGTGATAAAGATGAAACACATGTACTGTCATATCACGCCGCTCCTGAAGGACCTTCACTGGCTTAAAATCCGAGAGCGAGTAAAATATAAATTGTGTTTGACAGTGTTTAAGGCTCGACACCAGATAGCGCCAGCGTATATATCGGACCTCTGCGTGACACCCATGCCAACGGAAAGGCAACGTTCACTCCGATCGGTAGAAACAAGTGCAAACAATATAGCAATTCCAGTCAGAGCCAATAAAGCATGTTTCTATGATCGTGCTTTCAGCGTTGCGGGTCCGTTGGCGTGGAATAGCCTCCATGTTAGTATTAAGTATGAGGATAGTGACGTTAAATTTAAGAAACTTCTGAAGACTGCACTGTGCGATCAGTCATTTCCTAGTGCGCCCTTGGAGTAATTGATTTTACTAAACGGCACACTTAAAATACAAATCATCATAATAATAATAATAATATGCAGTATCATTAGTTACTTTTTATGTCGAAAATATCAAACAGCCTGAACCCTCAAAACCGTTATAATGCGGGGGCGTTACGAGATTCATGTCTTGCAAAGTGGGCGATGACCCGAAAAAGTTTGGAAACCTTTGAGTTTGATAATGTACGGAGCAGAGAGCTGTATATTATTGGGAATGAATGCGCCTGTGAAACTCTTATGGGAAACTTCTGTAAACTTGTTCTTACACCTCCTCAGCTTCTCGCATTCCCGTAACATTCCTCATCCCACGTTTTGACAGTACTCGGTTCTGAAGTAATCTCCTCCGGGCTGGTGTCCGCTCTGCTATGCACGAGCACCGACATAGCTTGCCCATGTCATTAGAGACACGGTGGCTAGGGACTAGGTATCGCACTTCTATTCATTCATCCTGCTCCCCTGTCATATTATAAGGAGATTACACGCATTCTTCTGTTAGAATATTTATAACGCAATACATAATACAAATTTATAAATTTTATTTACGAAAGAACCTTTTTTATCCGTTTTAGCTTCATCCTTTTAAAGATAATTTAATAATTATGTTCATCACAAGTACATCACATTTTCTGCAATAATTTAAATAATGAAATAAATAAAAAATTACAATTTTTTTATTATTATGTATTTAGTGTGCTTTCACTTGTGTTTGTGTTCGACCGATTTCAGGTTCACCAGAAGATGGCAGCAAGCTGTCGAAACCGGTCTAACATAAACACAAGTGGAAACACACTCAATACATAATAATAAAGAAATTTTGCATTAATTTTTTTGTTTTCATTATTTAAAATGAACTTCTACCAAGAAATTTAAATTAAAAACATTAATTACGTTGATTTAATTATGTTTTATATAATATATAGACAATGTTCATCTTAATTTCACTGCATTTATACATATTATAAATTAAGCAATGGTTTTAATTTTTCACAACTACATTATAACTGAAAAAATCTATTTTAATTAATATAAATCTTATTTTTCATTAACTATCTTCGTCCGTACTGCACTAAAACATCTTTCGGTTTGATGTACTACTAACCTTTACAACATTTTAAATATATGGACAATATGATACATACATTATTATTTCGATATAAGAAACTGTACAAACGATATTAGAGATAAAGTTTTTTCGTGTTTACTTTTATGATTCACGATAATACAAATAAACACACAATTCAAACATTTCAATATCAACAATACTACCCTTTCATAACCCTTTATATCATTACACATTCGATTTCAATCATTACTTATATGCGTGTTCGTAGTTATATTTAAGTATGTATTAATCGCATTTAGTTTGCGTTATGTATGTATGGAAGTGAAGCACGGAACTGGCAGAAGGATGAGAGCAGAATAAATGCGATAGAGATGAGATTCCTTAGACGTGTGTGCGTTAAAACGATGAACGATAGAATTTCAAATGCTGATATAAGGATGGAATGTAGAACGGAAGAAAGTATTATGAAATGATTACTGCATTGGTTTTGGACACATGTAACCCATGGATGAAGAAATAATGGTTAAGAAAGTTTACGTTAACGATGTGTATGGAGTGCGGAGTCGTGTGAGACCGAGGAAAACTTGGCATGACCAAATTAATCAAATTTTAAAGGTCAGTCGTGTTAGAAGTCAGAAAAATCGTCGTGCGTCTGTGACTGCTGTGGGGGAAACTAACGAGGCTTTTTTTTTGTTTTATTTACAATATTTGATCCTTGAGGGTGTTTATTTAAAGGATATTATTACTATTTATTATAAATTTTATTTGTGTGTTTGCTATACAGAGCTGACTCAGTCAATCTCTGTGGTCCATTGACTATCTATATATGTTCCGACATTCGCCTTACATGGAAAACCTCAACCGGAACATTTAAAGTAGGATTTTGGGAAGAAGAAGAAGATGTTTGAAAATGTTTATTTTATAATATGTGTACACTTAATGTAGCTTAAGAGTATATGGTTAATCACTATATTCACAAATATTTCATTTATTAAATGTCCTTAATTCATTAAAAATGGTGGTAGCCGTCTCCTGGAATGTCAGTCGCAAGTCTTGATTTTTGAGGATAGTCGAAAAGTCGTCGAGGGGTACCGCCTTCTTCTGGGTCTCTTTCTCCAGCTACCATCTATCGCTGACGAACATCGGGCAGTGCACAAGAACGCGCTCGATAGTTTGTTCGGTTACATTGTCACATTGGCAAGCATTTCCGCTTTTAATTTGGAATCTGAGTTAAATATGTGTCAGCATCGAGTAGTGTGGGCGTCCATTCTCTATGCCTACCCCTTCGGAGAAACGACGCGATGGTTTGTTGTTGTTTGTGTATTTTTTTGGTTTTAATATTTTTTTCATACGCCAAGATGCACCTAGTTACCTGTACGACAAATCTATTTTCGATTGCTTGATGTTCTCCGCGTAGCACTCTTTATAAATAATGCTGATTTTAAAGACTTGCGCGGTAGGTGTACATGAGTGTGGATGTTAAAATAGTTAACAGAGCTGAATGCTCTTCCTGTGAGAATGGGCCGAGAATGCCGCGGAGATAAGTCACGCCCTTAGACGATTGTGAGAAAAGCGGTGTATGACCTTATAATGAATGAATAGATAACATAGGAATGCGGTTTCGTGAGCGTTTCTATCATAATAACATATTAACGCACGTGTAAATTTATTTTATGCTTTTTAATAAAAAGAAATATTTCTGTTATAGATTATGAACACAAATAGTAATTAATTTCATTTTATGTATGATTTTACAACCTAAGGTTCATTTTCAAATACTAATCAAATAATTGTTATGAAGATATTAGTTTATGAGTTTAAATATTACCTAATGTTGTTTAATTTTTTTTTTTTTTGCTAAAAGTAGATGGATATAAAAATAAAGTTAAAATTATAATAAAAATATGTATAATATAGAATAAACTTTGTATTTTGTATCACAATTGTATTTTATTTTACGCGACAGCTGTTTCATCAACCAATGTTGACATCATCAAGTGTTACAATAATATATTAAATGTCAAATTTTCAATTAAAATGTTAAAGTACGAGTATCATAGTGTTTCGGCCAAAACAATGGACTATGTATAATATAGTTTTATTCCTCTTGTTCTTCTAGTTTCGACTATTCGCTGCCATCTTCTGGTGATTATGATGCTTCTGGTATTAATTCGCCAAAAGATGGCAGCATATTCCGAAAACAGTCGAAACTATTATATGGAAACTCAATGTGTATGTAATAAGGATCATTGATTTCATTATTTAAAAATTCAAAAAATATGCATTCTATCAATATATTTATTTTATTTTATTCAATAGTAAAGTGCACCTACGTTTATCTGTATAACATTCCTGTAAAATTGTATTTGCTATTTTATTTACGTTAAATATTTATTGATCGTATTCGAAGCACGTTATTTTCATACCTCGCAACTGGGATAACCTGTTCTAGGAAGGCATTTATTTAGCAATACATACACAATTATTTATAATAAAACAAAAGAAAACATTCAACTTAATATATTACTGTCAAAATAATAAATTTTTTCGCAGAGCTTATTTCTGGTTCGCTATCAGAATTTTGTATCAAACTGTTTTATATTACATATTTTGTATTTATATTGCAAAGATTACTAATGATTAGAAACTTGTTGAATTATCCAAAAAAGCTAGAATGGCAGTGCACAATGGTGTTCTTCTACCGACCCTTACGTATGGAAGCGCAGCATGGAACTGGCAAAAGAAGGATGAAAGTAGAATAAATGCAGTAGAAATGAGATCTCTTAGACGAATGTATGATACTCTGTGTATGATAGAGTGTCGAATGAAAATATAAGAAGTGAATGCGGTGCGAATGATAGTGTCATGAACAAAATAATGAAAGGATCATTAAGATGGTTTGGACATATGGAAAGAATGAATGAAGAAAGAATGGTAAAAAAATTATATGTTAACGATGTAAATAGAACCAGAAATAGAGGAAGACCGAGGAAAACGTGGCACGATCAAATAAATCAAATATTGAATGTCGGCCATGTGAGTAGTCAGAGAAATCGACGCGCGTGCATGACACGATGTATGAATGTTGAGGAAGTAAGAGAAATATGTCAGGAAAGAAAAGTTTGGCAGTCTATTCTTTTTGCCTACCCCTTCGGGGAGACGGTGTGATGGTTAGTTAGTTAGTTTAGTTAAATTAATAGATGAGTACATGAATAATGCTCCAATGAGATCGCGAAAAGTATTTTTATGTCATGTTTCCTGTCAATATTCCACTCCTGCTGGTGTGTCAATGCTATGCCTTTTTACCATATTGTTATCTTGAACCAACAAGGTTGTCTTGGAATTATCGGTTTTAGAAAAACGCAATAACGAATTCGTTATATCTGTGTTACAATTGTAGGTATCCTACTTACACACATGAAACAGACGCACTGTCGAAATGTCACTGATGGTGAAATTCCATTCTTATCAATCGTGTGATTACAATAAATTCTTCACAATATCTAATCGTCGAATCAACCGTGACAGATACTTACTCGTATATTTCTCAGCATTAAGGCAGACACATACCATTGTGTCGTGGAGCATGCTGACGTGACGGCAAGCGTGTACTACGGTCTGTCGTGTCGGGACATTTTTACTTTTGCGAGTTAAAGTAATACAGGTATAAATACATATGGAATAGAAACGAGAGCTGACACCATCAGAACAAAAACTCTCCTAAGAACCACAGAAATGAAGACTCTTCGATCCGCTGCGGAAACGACACTCCGAGACAGAAAAAGAAATTATGAAATAAGAAAGATCTGCAATGTGGAAGATGTCGTGCGATGGGGAAGACTGAGAAGACGCTACTGGGGAGATCATGTTCTGAAAGAGTGATCAATATAGCCGCAAATATAGTACCAACAGAAAATCGACCGGCAGGAAGACCACCTAAAAGATGGCGAGACAGTTGGACATCTGTATCCCAGGAACAGGCTCCGAGAAATAACAGGACACAGTCCTCAATAAAGCAGAAGAAGAGGAGGTAGAAATACAATTATTTCATAAAAATAATTGTTCACTGTTAAAATATAAAACTCTGTTTATGGTATCACAATTATTTTTAATTTTTCGCGACAGCTATTTCGTCAACCGATGTTGACATCGTCAGGTGTTACAATAGTAAACAGCTGTCATGAAAAATAAAAAAAATGTCATACCATGAACAGCGTTTTATATTTTAACAGTTTATAATGTTGAATTATCATAATGTTTCTGTCTAAACAATGGACTATTTAAAAATAATTGTATTTTTGTATGATGATTTATTATTATTCCATTTTAATTGCGTAGATTTTCACGGTTGGCAGCAATATGTTTTGTGTGATTTTGGGTAACAACGTGTGATTTCTCCTTCTCGACTGACGTTTCGGAGATCGTTGCAGTCTCCATTTTCAGTGTAATGTGGTGGTGGTAATAACTATGATATGAGTTGTGTCTGCCAAGGTACTTCACGATCGGTACAACAGTAAAGTAGCTTAGCAGACACAACACAATATCACATGTATTACCACCACCACATTACCCTGAAGATGGAGACTGCAACGATCTCCGAAACGTCGGTCGAGAAGGAGAAATCATACGGTGTTACCCAAAATCACACAAAACATACCATCCATTTTATTTTAATTTTATATTACATATAACACGGATGGAAACAATTAATAAGAATTGAAACGTCTGTTTTCTAGACGTATTATTAAAATATAACTTCTTTAAAACAGGCGATTTCATTCGTATTAATTATTTAATATGGAGGTTTACATCTTAATTCAAGAAACAATAATTAGGAATGAAACTGTTTGGAAGAGGCCTATATCCAGCAGTGGCAAGATCAAGTTGAGGATCTTAAAGTAGACGAAGATTAAATATATTATACGAGTGAAAATGTTATTTAAAATATACATTGTATAAAACTTCATATTGATGAACAAGTTCTATCATGTTCTTGGACATCGTTGCTTTCAAAACAATGTAAACGCGCCCTCCCAACGGCCAACAGTCGAATTAATAATTCTAGAAACATATTGACGTGTCGTGTCGCGCCATAACCCTCCAACACCGCCCTGAGGCCAATCGAAACCGAGCGACCGTTACGGCACACGGCTCCATAGTTATGTGATTCAAACCTTACAAATTGTGTCGTTTCGATACCATTGTGGCGCATCACGACACACTGCGACGAGTTAGTACGTATGTGGCTTTATATTTTTGTGTAAATATCTCGACCGCGCTATTATAAGAGTAATTATTTCCAAACGGAATCATACAATCGAAAAAGGTGCATCATTACAAATTATTATCATACTTGGACTTGGATCTTCTGGCTTACAGAGGTTCAGCTCATGTGGCTATTCCTCTTTCGTCTGATGGGAACATTGTTGGAAGGTGATTTGGTGGGTTGTTTGTTTATGCGGGGGCATGATTTGTGTGGCCCGGAGTGTTCCTCTGAAGGAGGATCGATTTTGGGCGCTTGTTGCGGCTGGAGGTGTATGGGTCGTAATTTGAGAGCTATTTTATTGTGGGGTTAGGATGTGAAGGAAGTCCTTTGTAAAAACGTTCGGCAAGTTTCAGAATGAATTCATCTATCATCGGGATTCCCGATTCTAGGTGCAGTTATGTGATCCTGGTCCATGAAGGCACACCAAGCGTTGTGACAAGCCGATATTGATATTTTTCCTGGTGAATCTGTACTCATATTATCTAAACCGGCTTTTAACTATTTGTGTACTTAATGGATAAATTAGTAATGATCGAATTCGATAAAAGCTCGCGAAACAGTTTACGAAACAGCATATTCTGTTCCCAGAAAACAATTTACATCTTCATCTCTATTGAGATACAATTAATCCTTATGTAATCTAATGTTTTTATAAATCTATTTGTGGAGCTATATCTTGAATTATGTAATATAACGTTCAATTTTAAATATGGGTGTATATTATTACGGTTGATTTAATTTTTTTGTGAACCTTGGTCTGAAAAAATTACCGTTTCTCCAAAGAGGTAGGCAAAAAGGGTGGACCGCCACAATTTTCGTAACATTATTCTCTCAACTCATCAATCTTGTAACATCGTGTTATACACGCAAGTCGAGTTCTCACAAAATCTCCGACTTATTACGATACCAACATTATAAATTAATTAGTTTTAATTAATACATTAATTATTACGTATATGCCTTAGTGCGTTCTACCTATGTTTATGAATCTGTTTTCTCTAATACTGCTATATTATTTATGTATCCTCTTTGTCCGTTTTTACAATGTATGATGAACTTCAACCTCGAGATATCACTAAACAAATAAATTTTTATATTTTATGAATTGAAGGTTATATTTACACACGTAATCAACTGTAAACATTTCCCCCCAATATCTTGTGTTTGATATTTCAAAAATTTAATTTAAATGTGTGCATACATGAACCAGGTTATTAAATCATAATATAAATAGGCATAAACCCGTATGTCATCAAGAAAGAGTACGAGAATATTCTGAATACAAGAAAGCGAGAGAGGAATACTTCGATCCTCTCCGAAAGTAATTAGAAAAGCGCATGATGCCCATGCCCCTTGAATGTTTCTGGATTATTTTGAAATTTGTTCTATTTATTCTTAAAGGAAAATAGTGTAGAAAACAAAAGGAGAACAATTTGGTATTGTTAATTGTGAAATTTTTAACGTGTGTGAAAAAAAATATTACATAAAAAGTTAAAACATATTACTGATGACGATTGTACAGTGAACCAAGTTTATAATGGGTATAAAATCTTTACTTCCGTGAATGTTTCACGGGTTGCAACTAGTATTTTGATAGTACTGCTTCAATATCTAAACATATATGTTAATATCTGGACTGTGTATGAAAAAAATGTGTTTAATATATTTTTCGGATAGAATAAGACTTTATCCATCTAGGATTCCCCTTCTCCTGCATTATATAGTGCACTAAGAAAGAAAAAAATGTATTGTATGGTTATTTAACCAGCACATTTGCTCGCCGTGTCATGCTGGAATATAGACCCTACTGGCCTATAAGCAGGTGTACTATAAATTAAATATTCTTATATATACAAATTCGTTCGTTCCCTGTGCATTCACGCATCGTTCATCCGATTGATTTGAAACCCTGTACAGTTGGCGTTTCAACTTTGTAAGCCGATAAAGTATTACAATATGAATATATGCCAACTTTCAAATTTTAGAATTGAAAAAAATCGTTTGCTTTAATTTATTTCGTATATGTACACGTAAATATGTCTGTTTTGTATCATATACTCGTATGGTATGTATACCTAATTCAAGCAAATTACAAAAATATTTGAAAGAGGCATTGCAATGCTTGCCGGGCATTTACTAATATTATGTAAATAATTTTAAGTAATGAAGTCCAATTGCTTATATGCAGGCATGTGAGGTGCCTCCACGTTCGGTATTACTAAAACTACAATTACAAACACCCGGTGCCCTTGAAAACGACATACAGGTCGGCCAAACCTTCCAACACAATGGCAAGGGATAAGGCCCTTCTTGGAGTAATCTACCAAATATGAATAAGTATAGCTTAACATATATAGCGGCATCAAAAAAGATTACTTATGATGTTATCCCAGTCGTCGGAAGGGGGTGGGTAAGGAAACCCCAAAAAGAGAGGAATGAAATAAATACGGCCTAACATACATCCAGTGGAGACATCGCTGAAGAAGAAGATATTTTACCATTGACACGAAGTAGAAAAATATCTTATTTAGTTTTTTCTTCCTAAATTGATCACAGCTTCAGCTTTCAGTTTTAATATACCATATATTTAGGGGTACCTAACATGTTTTACGTTGGATAAGAATAAATTATATGAAATGATACGAAATGACCATTAATTTTTTTTTATTACAGAAAGAAACAATCATTGCCAACTATGAAGAAAAATTGATCTTATCTTAATAATGATATGCGAACTTTTAAAGCGCCGTTTTCGTGGTGTAATCACCTCAGGGGTGCATCCTTGTCATTAATTTACTACTGCGATTCTAATAAAAATGCACCATAAATTTCATTTTTTGATATCTTGTAGTTATATACTCGTATAAGCACGGTACCGATGACAGTTGCATGACACAAATATGCATTTTAACCACGCAAATTTGCATGTTAGAGATATCTGCAATCGCGCAGTCACAACTCAAATTCCATTGCGGTATTGATAAAGCGGTCAAACTATTCACGAAGCCAGGAAGCGAACGCTTCACTCATCGGTCACTCTTCACTCTCAGCTCGATGACATGCGGGGAGCCGGAATCTGGAGGAGCTGAGGAACGCCTGAGCGGCCACTTGAAAATACTCGCCGCGTAGGTCGCCGCTACTGGAGCGTAAGAGGAATGCTATTCCCGCCTAAGTGACTAATAAAACAAAACGGAGACTATTTTGCAAATGAAGCGCATTGGCGATAAATGCTATCGTTTTTTTTTTATATACGTATGCGATGTTCGTAGGCCTCGTAAATCTGTCAACACTTCGCGCTTGAAAGTAGGGCACGTGCATTTCTTTACTTATCATATCGACCGACAAATTAACGTAAATTTGTATTTAACGTATCCACTATCCAGCATAGGAAACGATTCAGACATTTTATGCGTTGTGCATAGAATCATTTAAGCACTTTTCTAGTTATTTGTCTTTTCGAATGCAGTACGTATCATACGGACTGTATCAGTCATCAGCTTTCCTCATTTCGTCTGGAGTACCACAGGGTTCCATTTTAGGGCCGCTTCTTTTCACAATCTTCATCAATGATACTCGTATTACAAATGTAATTGAGTCTTCAAAATTTCTTAAATTTTTTCAGTGAAATTCAGTCTCCTTCAGACTTCTTGAATCTTCAGCGCGATATAAAAAGTATCATGCAATGGAGTAAACATAATAAATTGTTCTTCAACATCTCCAAGTGCTTTGTAATGTCGTTTACACGAGAAACTAAAATAATTAACTTCAGATATCTAATGGATGAAGCTGGTCATCTAGCCCCCTCATAAACAACCACCAAATCACATTTCCAACAAACATAAGGGGAATAGCCATTAGAGCTGAACTTCTTCTAAGTATGACAGAAGATTCCAAGTCCAAGTCCGATTTATAAATATTGAGGAGGCGAGAAAAGTAATATATATATATATATCAGGAAAGAACGGTATGGCAGTCCATCCTTCTGCTTATCATTCAGATAAATGATGTGTTGGTTAGTTGATGTTTGTATTTTTTATGTTGTGTATGCAGTTGCAATTCTATTTATGAAATCAATCAATCAATTTATTAATTCAGCAGACATTACAAACATCATAAATGTTTAAGGCATCTTTGGAGTACAGGTTAAATATTACGGATGGAACGCATAAGAGATGGTTCGACATAAGGAAGACAAGACACTTTTTAAAGTCAAGGGTATTTGTCTTCTGAACGTAATTTCACTAATATGAAAGACGTCGATCTCCGAGGTAACCCCGTTCCGCAGACTAATTGCTCTTCCCACCGGTGTCACCAGAGGCAGGTTGGTTCTGCCGACCGGTAGATAAAACAATATGTGCTGTCGCTGTCGGAGATATCTATCAGGGACAAAAAGACCAACATCCTCCAGCAAGGCCGAGTTATCGAAATATCCCCTGATTAATGAGAGAGCAAAGAGCTGGTGCCGAGCATGCCCAAAAGAAATGCCGTGAAATAGAGCCACGGATAACTACCATACTCACTCATGTAGAGATACCATAGAATTTTTTTCTGAACCCTCTCCAGCATAACGGAATTCATTTAGTACTAATACCGATGTTTTTGCATCGTGTATTTACTCGTAATGGGCCTGCCACCGGGCGACAGAGTTAGGCAAACGAACCTGTGGTATTTTTCTCACGGCAGTGCTAATACTGGCAGAACAACGGCGGTCATTATGTCGTGTGCTGTGCCCGAGCTTTGAGCACCCCGCCAACAGATTGGGATCAGACACGACTTGTCTACGGCTAAATACCGAGCCATTCATCTTTCCAATTGTACAAATTAATAATATTCACTTATATTCCTTCAAATATCTGCAGTTAACGTCGTCCTGCAATGTATAGTATATGATTTATGTATCTACGTTATATATAATTTTTCTTCTTCGTCGTGTCAGGGCAACTCAGTCAGGTAACGTCTGCCCAAAAGTTCACCAGCTGGACCTCACTGCCAGACGCCCGAACCAAATCCTCTTCATGCATCTCCCAAGGCAGCAAGGGAACTCCGTTATTTTCTACATGGATTGTTCCAATATATACAATAAAAATAAATAAAACATTTTATCGACGTGCATGCTTGCACCGATATATATGAATGTTGAGGAATCGAGAGAATTATGCCAGGAAAGAACAGTGTGGCGATCAATTTTTTCTGCCTATCCCTTTGGAGAGATGGCTTGATGGTTAACTAGTGGTTAGTTAAAACACTTCATTTTGCTTATTAAACTACCAACTGGTTTCCTTTAGTCGGAGCTTCATCTAAAATCCAAAATCGGTTGATACTTTACCGTCTCCACGGAAGGGTAGGCAGAGAGAATAGACAACCATACAAATCTATCCTGACACAATTCTCGAGCTTCCTCCACATTCATACAACGAGTTATGCACGCGCGTCGATTCTTCCGATTTCTAACATGAGCGACCTTTATAATATTTTGATTAATTTGGTGATGCCATGTTATCCTCGACTCTACTCCATTGTATCAATGAAAGCGAGAACGGCCGTTCAAAATTAAATTCTAGTTCCAACCCTCATAGATGGAAGCAAAGCATGGAACTGTCAGAATAATGATAAGAGCATAATGAATGGGGTAGAGGTGAGATCCCTTAGATGTGTGTGTGGTTAAATGATGTATAACAGAATTTCAAATGCTGATATCGGAAAGGATTGTAGAGCGAAAGAAAATATTCTGAACAAAATTATGAAAGTATCACTGCGTTGGTTTGGACACGTGGAACGCACTGATGAATAATGAAGGGTTAAGAAAGTGGAAAAACTAATGTATTGTTTTAAAAGTAATAGTATTATATACCATTGTTATAATTTAATTTAAATTGATTATTTTTCTTCGTACGTATTTTAAAATATGTTAATATATAATATTTGAAAATTGTGACTGTTGATATGATCATAAAATAAATTTTATTAGTGCAAAAAAGTGTGTTTTGGATAAATAAAACTTGACCCAAAAAAACACACTTTCAAAATACATATATCGCATATTACTTATGCAATATTTTATAATTGAACAATTATTTTTTATTTCATTTCAAAATAAATATTAAAGCCTTTTTTAATTTTTTTTTTTTGTTTTTTTTAAATATATTTGATAAGAAATGTTTTTATTCGTTATGCGAAAAACCCAAATAACTATATTACAAAAGTTCCAATTCATGTAAGAGAAAAGGTTGTCAGTATCCGTAATGCCATATCAGTATGCGGCCTTAGAATAATTGAATTCCGAGGCATTCGCAAACTGGTCCCAATACAGTACGGAGTCATTACCATCGGAATAAGAAAATCCGCCGCTGCAGTCCCAGCAGCCGGCGCTCTCCGCAGATTGGACACACCGAAGATGTTGTTTCTCGACCAATTTTTGGCCGACACAAAAGCATGCCGAATCAAACACGACACACAGCCGTAAACACGTTTCTGCGCAAAACGTTCTTAATTGTACGGGCCCCAAGAGCCGTATTGGTTTGCCACATTCATTGTGATTTACCACTTTATTGCATTTCGTTTTGATACAATCACGTCAAGTATCACGTATATTTTCGGTTACGCTAAATTGAATCGTGCGGTCATCATTCGTTAGGTTTATTATCGCTCGCCATGGCTCGTGTCTTTTACGCTATCTGCCCCACTGTCATTCGGGATGACTGTATGTTTTTCCCGCAATTTTCACGATTTTGAACTCAATGTATCGTTGCAATAAAGACTGTTATTGTATGCCGGCGTTTGCTGTAAAACCGTTTCGGCACTGAATGTCGGGACCGCATTCCGAGCTGCGGTATGCGGTCACGAGGCGCATTCGCCTACGTACAGATAAACGAACGAGATTGGGGAGCATTTTCTCCGACTACAATAATCGATATGTTCACCGATGTTCA
Organism: Lepidostoma basale; assembly: GCA_022606425.2. Classification (NCBI taxonomy): domain Eukaryota; kingdom Metazoa; phylum Arthropoda; class Insecta; order Trichoptera; family Lepidostomatidae; genus Lepidostoma; species Lepidostoma basale. The sequence continues at coordinate 642,422 of JAHDVF020001064.1, forward strand.
CCTAATTAAATCCGCGATAAGCACTAATTGGGACACGGAAAATTTAGGTTCTGACAACTTTTTGTCACGTTCGGATTTATTTTGTCACCAATAGGCGCAGTTCACTGTTCTATGAATGAATTGCGACGTGTTTTATTCACCTGTATGTAACTACTAGATTGAACTAGTGTTTTTTCGATGTTATATCACCTTTACTAATTAATAAATTTACTCTTATATTTATGAAAAATATTCCGTAATTTCCAACAAATGCATCACTCGTATCAAATCATACATACAGTATGAAATTATGCATATTTCTGTTCAGTCTGTGCAAAGTTTGTTTATCAAAGAAATCAATAGATTTTTACTATAATAATAAGTATTTATACCATCTATTAATAACTCAGATGCTAAATAGTATGGCCGCCTTTTAATAATTGATTGATAAAGTCATCCTTTGTTTTTTTCGGCCTTCCTCAATTTTTTTCTAATAATATTTGTATAGATATTTTTTTTAACTCTTTCTTCTCTCATCTGTTCATTACATATGTCCAAAACCATCTCAGTGTCTCTTCCAAAATTTGATTTAGGTCGCATTTTTTTTTACGTTCGATATTCTATGCATTGTTTTTTCGCATATTCTTATATTATAGAGCGACCTTCGTGGTAGAGTGGCAACGTCTATGACTAACACACCGATGGTTTCGGGTTCGATTCCTGGCGATGACAGTGTGAATCTCACACTATCTTAGGTCTGGTGTAAAATTCTCATGACAATAGAATGGCGATCGATTAGCTACCTATCACATGACTTAAGAATCAGTATAATACTCGTAGTTTATACCCTTTACATTGACTTGGATCGCGCTTTAATGGTGTAAAGAGCTTTTCATCAAAATTAACAAATCTTTTCGCCATATTCACAGGTTTCATCTATTTGAATTTACAGTTAAGCTAACATTATTATTAAGATTATAATTACGTATTTTACATATTATATTTTACCTGTACTCAACAGATGTACAACAGGTCGTTTGAATCCAATTATTGTGTACAATTAATCTTATCTCGTGACATGTGAAAGGTAGCAAATCTATCGCCATTTTATTGTCGCGTGAATTCTTCACCAGACCAATGACAGTGTAACAATCAGACTGCCATTGCCAGGAATCGAACCGGGGACCTTCGGTATCCCAGTCAGAGCTCGTATCACTCTGCCGTTCGACATTTGATTTATTGAAAAAAAAATACGGTGGTCCAAGTCCAAGGTGTGTACATTGTAATTAGGGTTAGAATACATCGTACAAAACAAATGTAGGTATACAATAAACAATGAATTGGGTGTGCCAGAGTGTCGCATGTTACGGCATCGTTTCCACATGGCACTTTCACAACGCCGCGGCTAGTTCACTGCAGACACGCCACCGCCACCGCTGATGATGATGTTTGTAATTAGAATTTACTCGCATTCCTGCGCAGTTTCGGCCCTCGGTACCCAGCCTCTCTGTAGTCGTGAACCGAGAACTAGATTAGTGCGGAATCCTGTTCATCTTTGACACTGTGACCTCAAAATAATAGTCAACAGTGGCCGATATCGCATCGAACTAGGCGCTTACTGTGCACATTCCTTTCGGACACATCACTTCTTATGCTAACTAACGATAAAATAATTCACTATTATTAAGTTACTGGCCTAATCTGCATGTATATCTATTGTATTATACATTTCTAAATCTCTCATCCGGTTTTGCTTAACGTAATCATACTAAATACATTCAAATAATAAAATTTTGGGCGTAGTTTCGCACATCTTTTTTCTCTGTAAGGCTTTTATGTAAAAAGAAATATAAAGAGGTAAAGAAAAATAATGAACCGTCGTACTCTTCTTTCCTAACACACTTCTTTCGCTTCCTCAAAATTCCTACATCGTGTCATGCACACACGTCGATTTCTTCGACACCTCACGTTGCGAAAATTTAATGTTTAATCGATTTGATCGTGCCATATTTTTATCCTTCCTCTATATCTTGTTCCGTTTACTTCCATTATCATTCTTTCCATCTCAATGACCTTTGTTCATAAAACTTTCATTCGCACTGCATTCACTTTTTATATTTGCATTTGACACTCTTTCATATACAAATTTCTGAGTTCTCATTTCTACTACATTTATTATACTTTCAGCCTTCTTTAACGTTTGTTTCGTTTTCATTCCTTTATTAGTTAAAATAATATGATCCTTGCTGGTAGTTACCTCAAGGATATTTTTGTATATCGAATATAATATAAATATTACCCATATATTCACATACAAACGCATATGTACGTTCATCTATACCATAGGTTCCCAAAGTAGGCCCCCTGGCCCCCCAGGGGAGGGGGGCCTGGAGGGAGCTGAGGGGGTTTTTCTGACCCTGGGGGAGTAGGGGAGCACTGGGAAGCAAAAAGGGGGCCACGAGGTGCTAAAATGTATAACCTTATAAATTTTTAAAATCCGTTATTACTCGATGTACATACGTATATACTTTGTTACATACTTAAAGTTTTTGATAAAATCATCTTCAAAATTAATATCATCTATGATTTTGTGATGTTTCTAATAATCATATAAGTACACATGTATTAGTTTTACATTTTCTCTGATATTATTCACAAATAATAATTACCTTTATAATTTATTTTTCGGATTGTTTTATTTCCAAAATAACTTTCTGAAATTAAAAAAATGCTCTTGTAGTTGTATATATTTTTTGATGATTTCACACCAGGTTCGTTATTGACAGTACATCAGGGTCGTCTTTCTCATTAGGAATATTTAAGTATCGGCGTATTTTATTCATAACACTATAAGTAAATATATATAAAAAATAGGTTCACTACATTTTTCTGTTTTGTTTAATTTAAAAAAGGTAAATTTCCAGGGGGGCCTCATGTAGTTTTGTGTCTGAACGGGGGGCCATGGGTCAAAAAAGTTTGGGAACCTATGATCTATAGAGATTGTGTTTATAAGTATACACTTGTATTGCTAGTTTCCAAAGGAATTTGAAATAACCTAACACATCTTGTCTACGCCATGGTCCAAAAATAAATAAGAAATCAATTCACACCCATTACAATTTCCTTCGCGGAGATTCAAAGCTTTTCAGCCGCCCGCGATGGCAGAGTGTTGAGCAAGTATGCGAGTACAATATCATAATGTGTAAATAATATTATCATTCATGGTGCAGTGTGTATTCGTAACGATATGTGGAGGTCTATTAGTACGAGCGCACATAATAAATAATGCCACCCATAACGGCGCGCTATTGAGGTATATATTTGTATGTTATTAATTATTATTGTGATGCTACACGTTACTGCTCGGACCAACGTAAATAGACGTTACCCAATGTATAGGCATGTCGAGGACGTCTCTTGTCGATGCGGCCGCTGCATATTGTAACGCAACTATACGACGAAATATTTCCCGCCAATTTTTAGGTCAACACGTCCGCTCGGTACGGACGCAGTCTGTAGCGCGTGCACAAGCCCCAGGCGCTCCCTACTCGCCCCTCGCCCCTCGCCTCTGATGCTGATCCATCAACTACGGTCGAAATAATGATGTACCTAACAAATAACATAGCGAAAAACTGATTCCTTTATTACTACGGAAAACCCTTTTCGTTCTGTCTTCTATAGTGAAGCACCCGCATTATTCTTGGATCCAACTTATTGTTGAACCAGAATATTTCCCTTGTATATTCGCCATCCCTTTATTTTGGATTCACATTCAGGTTGGCGAAACAGCTGTCGCGACAATCTCATAAAAAATAAATAATGATTCGTATAACAGTGTCTCAAAATTAAAACATTGTATTTTTACAACACTTTATTGGATTTTTCAATTTTTCCCATGTACGAGTATATTCGCCATCCCTTTGTGTTGTGGATTCACATTCAGGTTGGCGAAACAGCTGTCGCGACAATATCATAAAAAATAAATAATGGTTCGTATAACAGTGTTTCAAAATTAAAACATTGTATTTTCACAACACTATTGGACTTTTCACAAACATGTTTCGGAGCGCAGACGCCCGTCTTCAGTGTAAATTTTTTAACTCTAAAATGAGACGAAATTATTACTTATTTATTAAATGAAAGGGGAAGGGAAGTTAAATCTAGAGATAGGGGAATTTGTTGTGTAATAAGGATTGTAGGACAAATGAGACAAATGAATGGTTGGATTTGAATTTGTTTTTTGGTTGCTTATAATATTTTAGGTATTTTAAATTTCTATAATTTTAATATTATTTAACGTTATGTTTGTATTATTCATGAGATGGTTAGCGAAATTATTATTAGTGAGATATCTTAGATGCAATTTTATTTTTAAATTAAAGGTGCGCCTTGTTTTACCTGTAAAAAAAATTATCAATCATTGCATCTCATAATAAAGTGAAAAATGTAATAAAGTTTTAAAAAACAATGGAACAGAATATTTCTATAATATATATTATACAAATACATTTTTTGCTCTCCCTACCGTCTGTATCAAACAAAATTCTATCTCTTTTCAAATGTTTAAACTGATTGAAATTATAAGAGGTTGATTTGTTTTTTGTCTTATTTATTTTTTAATTGTATGCTATTTATACAATCACTCTTTAAAGTCTTTACGTGTGTTATTCTTTCACCCGCTTAGTTAAAATTCTGAATCTAAATGCGGACACTTCTAGCATCTTCCTAACTCGTGTACTCTAATTTCTTTGTTTGGCGAATTGTCAGCTTTTTGGCTTGTTATCTAATAATCTGTGTTTTCTTTATTTAACTAGATTCTTCCGATCGCCCACGCGTAATCCGTCTCGCGTCTCGCCCGGCCCCTTGGAGACACTTTCAGGCGTTTTCGGTCATTAAGCGCGAGTGTTTTTTTCAAGCGGTTTCAAAACGGAATCAAATAGGTTTTCTCTAAACTTTTTTAAAATCCCGAATTTTATTTCAATGCCGTCAACGGCGTGAGCTCTTTCAATGACCAACGGTTATTTTTTTTTGTTACATTTATTGTCGAAACAGCTTCAAATCATATTATTTATTGTTTCATAAACATTAATATTAATTTTTTTATTGTTTCTTGAACAATGATGTAAAACTCCATATTAAATTTAGTTTTATTATATTTTATGTAAATTACATGTTTCTCTTATCTAAGACATTTTCTAATGTACAATTTTTTGATAACGTTACATTTGATAATGCCTTAATCAGACGAAACATGTCATTCACATAAAATATTGAAAAAACTTCTAGAAAATAGAGGTTTTCATTTGTATTAATACTTAATTTACAACTCTATATAAAATATTTAATATTAATGAAAATGTTTTCTAGAAGTTTTAATATATTTTATGGGATTGACAAATTTGTTCTTGCTTGAACAATATGTATATTTGATAATGTTATGCCATAGCCAGTACCTAAATTTCATAATAACCTGACAAATGTGACTCCCATTATATGACATAACATCTGGAATCCGGACTTTTTTTATAAATAATAAATATTTAAAACTTCATAAACATTTAAACATAAACAATTATTCCACAACGATTTAGTATTAGTTATTTTAGTATGCTTTATGATAGACATACGTGTAATGATTAACTATGTTACGTCATTTTATATGCATTATTCTATTATATTTTTCAATGACGAGTCAACTAACATTTCTAAACGTAATGTTTTTTAAGTCTATGATGTTTCCATCGATTTCTTGGTGGATTTAGGTTCGCGTTTAGTGTACACATGTACTAAATATATATGGTATCTATCTTACTTACTTTAAATAGCTCATGACGTCACTTGCAGGACATATGCCTCCCTCATACTTCTCTGCATATTCGTATCTTGTGCTCTTCGCATTCAGTCACCAGTATTTTTTTTAATGTCATCAGACTATCGTGTGGGGGTCTCCCTCTGCTTTTTCTGTCCTCCACTCCACCACCCTTTTGGACCATCTTTGATCCAGCAGTCCGGCAAATGTCCCTCAAATGACCATTTGAACTTAGCCACCATTTCGACGATATCCGTTACTCCAAAACTACAAAGTATTTCAGTATTTCTTATTTGATCTAGGAGTTTTACGTGTAGCATGGGTCTTTCATGTTTCCTTTATGCTACACGGCGTCTCCGTAATGATAGTACGCATTGGTTTTACATTCTGCGTTTCCAACATTGGGGAATGTTGCTGTCGACGAATTTCTTCAGATGGCTATATGCTGCCCACCCAATATCGATTCTCCTCTGAAGCTCAGCAGTCTAGTTGGGAGGAGAGTAAAATGTTGTTTACCGAGATACTTATATTCATTGAATTCTGAGTAACTTACCACCACGCCGCTTCCCCGGAGGGGTAGGCAGAGAGGATGAACCGCCAAACTGTTCTTCCTTCCTCGGCCTATTCCCGTCCACTCCTGGACAAAGGCCTCCTCCATTCGCTTCCATATCACTATGTCTTGTGCAGACTGCATCCAGGTTATTCCGACGTGTCTGTTCAGATCATCCTTACACCGTAGTTGCGGTCGCCCTGCTCTTTGCCGTCCACGGTCTCCAAGTCAGCAGTCTTCTTGTCCATTTTTCATCTGAGCTTCTGGCTACGTGACCTGCCCATTGCCATTTTAGATGTCAGTGGCCTTTGTTTTTTATCTCTCACCGTATCGTTTCTGACTCTGTCTCTTAGGCTTATTCCTAACATGGTTCTTTCCATGGCAAACTGTTCTATCCTGACATAACTCTCGCGCCTCTTCTACATTCACACATAGTGACAGGCACTCTCGTCGATTGTTCCTGCTTCGAACATAGCTGCCTTTTAGTATTTGATTAGTTTGGTCATGCCATGTCTTCCTTGACCTTCCCCGATTTCTTTTTCATTCACACTATTTGTATTAATTTATCTTGTATAATATTATTATAGTTTTGGTTGTAAACTGTGCAAGGAAGAAATTGAAATTATTTCTTGTAATCGAATGGATGTCTTGTTTCTCTCGTTATCCCTTACTGTACTGCGATATGCTGGTCCGGTCGAACGGTAACCAAGGTGCACGCCGCGCCAGCCGCCGCCAGCCGCCACCTGCTGCATGGCTCGCGTCACCTGCCATCGATCTTCACATCATTGTCTCTCCCAGCTGCCGGGTCGCGCGCGTGCGCGTCTTTCGACCATCTTACCCAGCAACACCTTTAATTAAAAATTCGTTTAATATCCTTTCTTCAACTGCTGACTTCCAAATTACTTAAAAAATCGGATCGAACCTTTTTGAATTTAAATTTATCGTTACATTTATGTATAATATTATATATACATTTTTTTTATTTTAACTGTATTTCATACAAATACTCTTCTCCTAGTCCCGACCCTTATGTATGGAAGTGAAGCTTGGAGTTGCCAGAAGAAGGATTAAAGTATAATAAATGCCGTAGAAATGAGGTTACTAGGAAGAATGTGGGAAAAACAATGTATGGTAGAATATCTAATGATGAAGTAAGAAAGGGTCACTAAGATGGTTTGGACATATGGAACGAATGGATGAGGGAAGAATGGTAAAAAAGATATATACAAGTAGTGTGAATGGGAAAAGAAGTCGAGGAAGGTCAAGGAAGACATGGCATGACCAAATTAATCAATTATTGAAAGACGGCCATGTTCGAAATAGGTACAATCGACGTGCGTGCATGTCGCGATGTGTGAATATAGAAGAGGTACGAGAATTATGCCAGTATAGAACGATGTGGTGATCCATCCTCTCTGCCTACCCCTACGGGGAAACGGCGTGATGATTAGTTAGTTACTCTTCCCAGTTCTTTAAAGAAACTTTTTTTTTTTAAATTTTAGTAAATGTAATCCAAACATGCACATTTTATTATTGTTTCTTAAACAATGATGTAAAACTCCATATGAAATAATTAATGCGAATAAAAACGTCTGTTTTCTAGAAATTTTATTTTATGGGAATGACACGTTTCACCATTCTAAGGCATTATCAAAACATTTTAATAATGCATTAGAAAGGCAAATCATGTCATTCCCATAAAATATATTAGCATTTCTAGAAAGAATACGGTTTTATTCGTATTAATTATTTGACTTAATTGTAGGTATTTTATTAAAATTTTCTATGAATTAAAACATTAATTAATATTTTAATTTACACATGATTATTTATCAATCTTTTATAAACAATTAATTAATAATATAAAAAACTCAAAAGATAAAAACACCAAAAACAATAAATGTAGGTACTTAGAACATATTGAAAGCATTTTCGACGAAAGATCGCAAGAGAACCGTCATCTCTTACCTCATTTGACAATTCGTTATATAATTTAAATCCTCTATAAAAAACACCTTATATGTTACATGCTTAGTTTCTTGTATATTGTTTAAAATATTTTTTGGTAAGTTTATATCGTTCTTCTGATGTTGAAGGTGTAAAAACTTCGAATCTTGTCGAGAAAAATAAACTCAAAAGTGGAAAGGAGAATATTTTAAACTCGTCAAAAATTCTTCATTATGGAATTTCAGTTTTACGCCTTAAATTTATTAATAGTTAATTTTATTTGTATTTACATTGTTATATGTTTTTAGTTAGTTGGTTAGTTATATGCTTTAACACTGGAGATATTATACGATTTCTTGCATATGCTTTGACATCTTATTCAGTTTCTAAACATTTTAGAAATAGATTAACATCCGCAATCCGCGTCTCTCTCGTATAGAAATCGTCTCGTTGAATATCGTATCTGTGCATTATGTTTATTGTCATCCAAAGCGAGATGGAACTTAATTGTTCTTAGCTTATTTGTGAGGCATTAACCTCTTTGCGTGGGCGCTAATCCACAATCTCTCTCGGGCTCCGGCTCGAGAGCTTTGATCTACATCGGCCGGTATTTGTAACGCAAGAGTTGTACTTAGCTGGATCGTGTGATTGTGACCTTGGAAGCCGCTTTCCTTCTATCACCGAAGAATGCTCTGTTTGAGGAATTCCATTGTGTTGGCATTCTTGGACTACTTAACGCCCGCCAGTGGAATCCCACGTCATCATCGCCATCAGAGGAGTCATTAAAGATACCATCGCCAGGCGTCTTGAATTTTCTTACTTTAATTACCTCAGTTGTATGTATTGATCAAAATTTAAACTTTGTTATTCGGCTACCAATTTCAATTATCGGCAAATAATCAGTACCTAAGTAAGATATTGTTTTGCGTCTTTATCACCAGTAAGAAAGTGTTCTGACATAATAAATATATTGTATACTTTTTCAAGAATACGAACGTATTTTTTACAAAAAGATTATTTTTTATACATACAATTGATTATATAAGAAATAACTATTATCAATCAAGCGAAATTTGAATACTTCTAATAAATCGTTCAGTGATGATGTTTTCATATAATAAACTTATCATTATATTTTATGATTTTAATATTATAATTAATACGAATGAATGACATGTTTCGCCTATCTAAGGCATTACAAAATGTTTTATAATGTCCTAGGCAGGCGAAACATGTAATTCACTTAAAATATACTAAAACTTCTAGAAAACAGACGTTTTCATTCATATGAATTATTTAATATTGAGTTTTACATAATTGTTCAAGAGACAAAACATATCATAATATGCTTTTCACGTATTTTTATAAGTTAATTCACGTCCGCTTTCGGGAAAGTCATTCCCATCAGCAGCGGAAAAATACGATGGATCTCAACATAACCTGTTAATAAAGAAAAATCTAATGTTTTTTTTTTGAACTCTCGACGAAAGTGTGAGAAATAAATCTTGAAATATATAATGTTTAAAGATTTTACAGTTTCTTTCTCGATTCAATTGTTATTGTGATAAGTTATATATAATGTTTTTATTCGTCAAGAATATATTAACTCTTCTTTTATTATTCTCAAGTTTTACGTACGAAACTTAGAAAAACGCAGATGAATAACGGTAATTTTTAATGTTTATTTATATTTTAATGCACGTGACCAAATACGAACTGGTTTGTCCTCCCTGGCCTTGCGTGATCTCCGGAGGAATTAGACAATCATTTCTCTTTACAAATCACTTTGGGAGCAAAATGAACTAAATTGAATCATTGCATGCGCTGTACCTTTCCATCACTTTAAATTCTTCGCTTGATTCAATTTGAATATCTCTATGGCGTGGTATGCTGATGGCTTTGTCTGCGTTGCTTTTATGGCCACCATCATTCCATCATAATAATGTCGGGGCAGCCAACGCATTGGCATCCGAATAATTGGCCACTTCGTGTCAGCCAATAATACACTTATTTTCTAATCCGCCTGATACTTATCAATGCAGTGTATATATTTTTTGTTTTGATTTCGCAATAGACATAGTTATAATTATTTGAACAAAGTTCTTTTATACACATTTATGATTATGTAAAACTATTACAATACCAACCGATCAAATGGTGTTGAAGAAGAAATAATTAATATTATTAATCAAATCAAATCAATTTATTTTCTCAAAAGATATTACAAACAACAATTATAGTTTAAGACATCTATTGAAAACAGGTAAAATATAATAAATACTCGTATATAATACCAGAACGCATGAGAAATGGTTCGACATAAGGAATACAAGATACTCTCCAAAGTCAAGAGTATTTGTCTTCTGAACGTACTTTCACGAATATGAAAGACATCGATCTCCGAAGCGATCATCTTCAGCAGTTTGATTGCTCTCCCCACCGGACTAACTAAGATATAAGCAACTAACCATCACGCCGTTTCCCCGGAGGGATAGGCAGAGAGGATGGATCGCCAAATTATTCTATCCTGGCACAATTTGATAATATCTAGGAAAAACATGTCACTCCCATAAATTGTAAGGAAACTTCTAGAAAGGAAAAGTATCTATTTTTTAAATTATTATTGAATATAGAGTTTTACATCATTGCCTAAGAAACAATAAATAAATTTACAATGTCCCTTCAATTTACACTATCATGTTCTTGGTTAGATTTTTTTACTACTATACTAAGAATATATAACCATTAAATTGTTTATTTATAGGACGGACGTCATTTATAAATATTATCTTCAATCTCATTCGTTTGAAACAAGCCAGTAATATTTTATTACCATGTATAATATTATATTATTTCACAAATCTCATCAAAAATGCTTTAAATTGTTGAATATATTGATTCTTCAGTCACATATGGAATGAATAGACAAAATGAGAATTGGGTAAGCATTTATAAATAAAGAACAGTGTGAATGGTAGTACCAAGAAATAAAACCGAACAAGCTAGAGGAAAGTATTACATGTTCGATATAGAAGCAGTGCAAGAACAAGACACGGTGTATGAATATAGAGGAGTCTAAAGAAGAATGTGATGATAAAAGTGTATATTGGTCCATTAATTCTACCTATCCCCTCTGGAATAAGGCGTTATGAAAAGTTTTTATTAACTGGCCATCAAAAATAAGCATTGAATTGAAAAACAGTTTTATGTCACATTTTTGATAAATTTAAAGCGTTAACGCTTATTTCATAATTACTATGTAATTGTTTTTTGAACATAGATGTAAAACTCCTTATTAAATTATTAATACGAATGAAAACGTCGGTTTTCCACAAGTTTTATTAAAGTTTATAGAAATGACATGTTTCGCTTTTCTAAGGCATCAGTTTCTGAGGCAAAACTTCTAGAAAACAAACGTTTTAATGTATTAACTTAAATATTGTTTTCCCTTTTTGAGATTATTTTTTTCGAGATCGCCATCGGGAGATTAATATAAACTGTAGTTTATATTGATCTTCCGATGATGAAAGTGCACAACATTTGAAACATGATGAGAATACACGTCATGTTTCAAAGGTTTTACACCGTCATCGACAATACAGTGTTTTAATTCATAAAAAAATCTTTATATTATATATCATTCATGGAATATGGTTCCAGACACATAAAAAGTTACACGAGTGGTCTCTTGTAGACCATGTGCAGACTCGCGAGGGTATTGGCCGCCTGGCACCGTCCACGCCCCGCGCCGTGACGCCGGTTCCCGCCACGACGCCAGCACCCATCAAGCGCGTCCTCAGCGGCCCACTGTCGCGTCGCGGCGACGAAAGCGACAGTTGCCTATAAAAATGAAGTGTTTACTAAACGAATTCCATCTACATAACTGGCCGTGCCAGCCAATATAAGAAACGAAAGTGGTTCGTAATCAAATACCTCTCTCCAGGTCCGGCTCTAGCACGCAATTTGTGATATCTACCGCGCGTGTGTGTGATCATCAATGTACATTATACACACATGTATCTTAACATCATGTACCTTCGTAAATATCACATCTCTAAATGATGATATGTAGCCAGAAATTTGTAGTTGAAAACATTCACACATAAGTTCGAAATTTATAATGTTATCATTTTACCCGAGTGATAAGTCTTCTTCTTCCTCGACTCTTTTCCATTTACTTAAGATCGGCTTTTTTCGTATGGTGTCTCCAGGACTATCTGTCCTGGGTATCATCCGGTGGAAATTGGTCTCTTTTGAGGCTCCTGTTTATAAGTCCAATCCACCTCAACTTGAGCCTACCGTGTCCTCTAGGTCGCTGGTTCGTGATAAGTGAAGTCATAATAAATAAACTAAATCCAATAATTTTTATTCTTGTTCAATTTCTTTTTTAATATTATATTATGTTGTTATCTATCAATATATTTTACATATGATTTTTTAAAGTTATATTACTTTCATATCTATACTGAAATCTCTTGATAGGATTTAATTTTAAATCATAATTAAATAAAACGATATTTTAATTAACTCCTTCCATTCGTCTCTCCACCGTCTTTATTTCGACAACAATCTGTCGATGCCAGCTAGCCTAGCGAAACTGGTCGCTGTTGAAATAAAGGCAAAAGTGGAAGCAATTAATATGAAACATCGTTTTTTCATTATCTATATTAACACGTTGAAATCCAAATATATTTATTTAATTTCATCTGTTTTTGTGTGTTATGTTGAAACGCAGAATTTAATACTTTTTCAATGAGTTATCAGTCGGAATGTAATAAGGGCAAAGCTACCGTAACACCCGCAGTACCGCACTAAAGTATTTTTCTCTAGCATATCTGATTGTGCAATAAATCAAATTTCAATATACGTATGGTTTGAAATAAAAACGAAAGTGCGAATTGCATTCTTACGTGCAAATGTGTGTATTTCTTCATGCGTATTGGTTACACTATCGTGACACGTTCCACGGTGTTCACACATACAACAGATACATATGTATGCGACGCATACATGTTTACTCATTAATTTTAAAAAAAACTTCAAGAATTCAAAACAAATTCGAAAAAAATGTGACTGGTGAATAAAATAATATTAACATATTGATCAAAAATATGCGAGAATTTTTAACGATGTATTTGTTTAATATTTTTACAACAAAATATATATATTATAGGTACACTACATGTTTCGGAGGTGACATGTTTCCTCTTATGTGTAAATGTAACTTAATCAAAACCAATGAAAGACTTACGTTTGCTTCATTTCTGCGGATATAACAAACACCTGCAAGCAAATAAAAAATAAATAACATAACTTCTTCTTCTTCTTCTTCACTTTTGGTAGACTCAGGAGTCTGTTATTTCAGGCGGGTCCTCTTGAGACGCTGAACTCCAGCTTTCTCTCCACCGTTTCGGGGGTCTTCCTGGTCGGCGTTGTCCGTTTGGCGTTCCATGTAGAGCTATGTGTGGTATCCTATTTGAGCTCATCCTTTCTACATGTTGATGCCAGTATCGCCGTCTTTGACATCCCCATCTGACCACATCTTCGACCTCGCAGACGTAATAACATAACGAATACGAATAAATAACATAATGAAAACGTAAATTATCCAAGAATTACTCGAAATTACTCAAATGTAATGAATTTCTAAAAAAAACAGTCGTTTTTGTTGATATTAAAACATTTCTAATTTATTGCTAAAAACTTTGAATTCATAAATTATTTATTCATTGATGTATTTTATTTAAAAAAATGTTTTACGTCATATTCGATTCATATAGCTTATATGAAGACTACAGGGGAAAAACAAGGAATGTCAGTTAAAATTCAAAATAAATGTAATAATGCCATCTAGCGGCATTTGTACGTATCTATCCACAGTAAAATTTTCATATTCAAAAATCATGTGTGTCATCGACTATGGCCAGATAATCGATTGCTAATTGCTAAGTAATATATATACTTTGATTAGCTTTATTTTCAATTTATTCAAATTAACCTTCTACTGACATTCCTTGTTTTTCCCCTGTAGTCTTCATACTCGTATAATGTTCCTGAGCTTTATTAATTTTCCAGAATAACTTACTCTCTCCGGTTTATTTTGTTAATTATAAATCCTACGTTTGCGAGAAGGAAATCAACATTTTTGATCGAAAATATTTATGTTGAACCTAACTTGCGAAAATTTCGAATTCTTAATTATAAACCACACCGAATTCCGAGTTGATAGTAAAAAAAATATATCCTATAAATTTAATTTTAGATTTCTGATTAACGCCGTTAATGCAAACCAGAACGTAAAATTTCAATCGAAACAAAGTGAAAACGAAGAAATTCCGTTTTCCACTCGCAATATCACATAACCCGGCACACGGCGCATTCCTCTCGCGGCGCTAATGCCGCATTCCCTCTGACTCGCACTCGCGTCTGCCTCATTGTTATACTTGCATTATTATAATACGCCTCCGGAATGTCGGGACTTGGAATCCGTACAATAAATGCTAAATAATCACTCTAATAGTCTGAATCTCATACCACAACGCCATTTGTGGGCATAAAGGTTAGATTGCCACACTGTTCTATCTTGATGTGCTTTTATAAAAACCTTAATATAGAAGTGGACCATGGAACTGGCAAAAGAAGGATGAAAGTAAAATAAACGCAGTAGAAATGAGATCTCTTAGTCGAATGTGTTGAAAATCTCTGTATGTAGTGCGAATAAAAGTGTCATCATCGTCGGCTGTCCCTCGTGTCCGAGGAAGACTGTCCTTCACGGTTGTGAGTCCGCATGTGACTGAAGAGCCCGATCCTGGACCCACATATTTTGGGGCATCTGGGGCAGGGGAAGGCGCCTGTAGTGGAGCCGTCACCGTCTCCCAGTGGTCTCTCCTTTCTCCTCCTTCTCTCTCCTTTGTCCTCTGCAGTCTTTTCCCAGCAATCACAGTCGATGCCAGTCTTTTGTAGGTTTCCTTTAAGGGAGTCCCTAAAGCGCTTCCTCTGGCCACCGTCTTGCCTCAGGCATTCTGACGACGTGACCAGCCCAGCGCAGTTGTTTTTGGATGATGGCAGCCTCAATACTTGTGCCTCAATACAGCCTCAATGAACGAAGAAAGAATGGTTATCAAGTATATGTTAACGATGTAAACGGAACTAGAAATAGAGAAAGACCGAGGAAAACGTGGCACGATCAAATAAATCAAATACTGAATGTTAGCCATATGAGGAGTCGGAAAAATCGACCTGCGTGCATGACATGATGTATGAATGTTGATGAAGCGATATAAGTATGTCAGAAAAGCACAGTGTGGTGGTCCATTATTTTCATTCGACCCTCCATCATACACAGAGTATTCACACATTCGTCTAAGAGATCTCATTTCTACTGCATTTATTCTACTTTCATCTTTCTTTTGCCAGATCCATGCTTCGCTTCCATACATAAGGGTCGGTAAAAGAATACCATTGTGCACTGCCATTCTAGCTTTTTTGGATAGGTTTTTGTTTGCGATGACAACTTTAAGTGTACTATTCACTTTGTTGCCTGCCCCAACCAATCGCAAATTTATATTACATTCTTCTTTGCCAGTTCCATGCTTCACTTCCATTCATAAGGGTCGGTACAAGGACAGAACTTATTATTTATAATGCTGATTAGTTATTGAGGTATTTTTAACTAATCCATGAATATTTCGTATATAATACTTGAGTTGATAAATTCGGTGTTTTATTTTAAATTATTTTTATCGGCTCAGATTTTAACCCTTTCAAAATTGAAACAATACTCGGTTCAAAATTCTCTGTCGACTGCTAATACCAGGTTATCATTTCAATGAGATTTTCATATCTATTGATATCATTAAAAATACACAATTGTTCCCTGAGCCAAATTTCATCCCATTGGAAACCTTTATTCGTATTCATTTTGACACGATATTTTGTAAAATTATTTTTTTCTGTAGAGTTTTGATAATTACTTGTACATTTACTCATTGTATTTCTTCATTATCAATGACCCCATTTAATCACACTGCTTAAGAAATTTATTGTTCTATTGTTTATTAATTTTTCTTTTGTTTTTATCTGCAGTCGACCTTGCTGACATGTTAAAACCAAATAATCAATTCTATGAATTTCTAAAACTCAATTGAATTTTTTTCATTGTGTTCGCTGATATCCCCTGAAAATTGAAATTGAGAATCAATTACATAGTAACACATATATTAACAATTTAAACATTTTTTCCCAAATTCCTACTTTCGTTCACTTAAAAATAAGTTATTTTTTAAATTTTATCATTTGAAATTATTCACTATGTATACATATTTTAGCTTGGAACAGATTTTTTAAAAGTTCATTTGCGTTTATTTGAACCCTAAAACAGAAAATGTTATATTGTGTTATTCATATGATCCATTTTAACCAAACCCATAAAAAAAATTATCAGCCCAGAGGACATTGAACCGAAAGCTTTTTAACGCATACTTGAACACATCTAAATTAATCTGTAACATTCAAGATAAACATAATTGTATTATAATAAATTATTAGGCATATGCGACGGTACGTGGGTGGTAGGCATCTGTCAGATGTGTTTAATTTTTTTTTTCTCCTATGTAAATAACCAAAATAGCACTTACCTAAAAATTTGTCCCTGTAAGTACATTATCTGGTATTTTTGACGATTTTTATACGATCTTAAATATAAACATCCATCATTATTGAAGGAATTGTACAGTCTCCGAGGTTAAACCCCCTGTCCTCTGAATCAGAAACCGTTCTATCCTCCAGAGAACCACCAGTTTTATAAATACTATCTACTAACTAACTAGCTAACTAACTAACCATCACGCCATTTTACCAGAGGGTAGGCAGAGAGGATGGATCGCCACAATCCTCTGCCCTGGCATACCTCTCGGGATTCGTCTACATTCATACATCGTACCATACACGCACGTCGATTATTCCGACTTCGAATGTGGCCGCCTTTTAGTAATTGATTAATTTGGTCATTACATGTTTTCCTCGGTCTATGTAAGCAGAATGTTTATATTGTTCTCCCGATAATTTAGGTATAAAACCTTCGAAACATGTCGCCAAAAATATACCCAAACGTGGAAAAAACAGTGTTTGAATTCATGAAAATATTCGTCAATATTATTTGATTACATTACTTTGATTAAACTTTTTTTCCTAAGTAACCATCACGCCGTCTCTCCGAAAGGGTAGGCAGAAAGAATCGACTGTCACGCTTTTACCGATGCGGCACTCCATCCTTCTCTTCTCGCCCCGCGGGAGACGCGGTGTGATGGTTTGCGAACCTCATATTATATTAAATCCTACATATAACGTATCATTTGGATTATTTCACTAATTGCTTTTAAAAATTAGCTACGATTTGTATTATATATTGGAATAATGTATCAATATCTATGTCTTATAAAATAGAAGTATTTATTTTAAGGTCTCTTCCCGTCAATTCTTAACAAATCTGTGAGATGAAAAAATTAATATGTAAAATAGTGTACTTTAATGATGTGTAGTCAGTCAATTGTGGCATAACCAAATTTATTATAAAATAGAAGTATTTATTTTAAGGTCTCTTCCCGTCAATTCTAAACAAATCTGTTAGCTCTCAAACGTACCATATGCGCTTCTCACAATAAGCTCGCCGTGTTATATATACTCGTATATGCATTCCGAAAGAGTTGTAGCAGTATGCATTGGTATGCCGAAGAAATTTCATTGTTGTTTTCCCGCACTGTGATTTAATGACCGACCTTAACTTTCTTTGGTAATTTTATCGCCGTTTTCGCCATTGAATTTTTCTGCAAGTACTAGTACCATTGGTAAGTAAAATTGAAATTCAGTGTCCGTACTTTGCACATACTGATCGCATTTGTATTTCAAGTGACTTATTTAAGAAAGCATTTTACTATTGAACATAACGACTCTCAAATCTGAGTATATTCTAAACTTTAGTTTTTTCTAATAGTCCCAAAAACTAACTTCTTCTTAACTGAACCCTAAGTTAACCAAATGGGTTACAATAAGTAGCTATTAAAATCTTTGTACGCGTGGCAAACGATTTAATGATGAATATCGGAATGTCAAAGAGGATAGATTTTGGAAGTACTTACTTACTTACTTCCTATGGCCATACAACTCTTGAAGAGTGTTAGCCTCATTGATGATTTTTCGCCAAGCTCCTCGATCCTGCGCCTTTTGCTCCCAGCAGTCCGATTCGCTCAACCTAGCCAGGTCAGCCAAAACATTGTCCATTAGGCGCTGACTAGGCCTTCCTAGAGGTCTTACTCCAGTCGGTCTAGACGCGTACAGGGTCTTGATTGCTCTGGTCTTTTCGGCTCGGCATACATGCCCAATCCATGCTAGGCGACCGGCTCTTACGGTGCTCGTATTATGGGGCTGCTGGATCATCGTACAGATCTCTTGGTTGGTCCTATGCCTCCAAGTTCCCGCTGCAACACCGAGTCTGGGTCCCAGGATAATTCTAAGTATTCTATTCTCAAACCAGTAGACTCAGAACCTTATGTCACCACTGGCTTGATGATGGTGCTATAAATACGCAGCTTTGTGTTTCTGGATAGAAGCTTGGACTTAAGAAACGTTCGCAAGGAGGCTGCAGCTCGTAGGCCTTTTTGAACTCTGTGTTCCAACTCCGCGTGCATATCGTTGGCTTCCGTCATGACCGTACCGAGATAAGTGAACTCTAAGTAAAGATTTTGGAAGGTAATAGAAAATTATAATTTGTAATATAAGTGTAAAGCTGATTACTGAGTTTGTATATTATGTAGCATTTTTACATTGAACACTCGAACGACGAATTATGATTTCATAAAACGAAAATTGCAGTTCTCGTTCCATCCTTGTGCACGGATGCGAAGTTTATAACTGGTAGAGTATAATAAATGCTGTAGAGATTAGATATTCTAGACAAAGGTGTATGGTAAAACGATGCATGACAGAATTTTAATGGGTAACCCTGCTTCGATGCCCCTACAGCCCATATCGAACCGTAGCCTCCATTATATCTCACCTCCAACTCCTCCTGTCCTCTGCTTAGACACTCCAACTTTATTTTTGATAGTATTAAGAAGAAATGTAGAGTAAAAGAAAGTATTATGAACAAAATTATTAAAGAATCACAGCGTTCCTTTGGATATATGAAACGCATGGATGAAAAAATTAATATGTAAAATAGTGTACTTAGACGATGTGAAGTCAGTACGGTTAGCCAATTGTGGCATAACCAAATTAATTAAATTTTGAAAGGGGGCCATGTTAGAAGTTCGCATAATTGACATTTATGTATGACTCGTTGTATGATTGTGAAGGAAGCTAGAGAGCTTTTTTAGGATAGAATATTATAGCGGTCCATTATCTATGCCTACTTTTGTTTCAAAAAACCTAGGTCCCAAATGAACACATTTTAAAATAATAATTACTTACAGTTTAAAATTTGCTTTTCTTTCAATACTACAATCATTATTGATTCCTCCAATGCGAACGGTTCGAATTCTTACAAGATATCTATAAACTTTCCTTTCGACTTTCGTTATTTACGGGTAACAAATTCCGACCATCGCCGCCGCCATAGTTCACCGATCTCTTCCATTCCCGCCTTAATGAGTATTCTCCGGCCTGTTACGGCTTGCCTTCTGCACTCCCCGCAGGGCTCAGCCTCCGCTCCGGCGAGAGGTGAGTGCGGGCGTCCATCGGTGCGGGAAATGATGTCACGCGCCGGCGCCGCGGCGTTCCGTACCGGCGCCCACCTCCGCCTATAGGGTTCAAGATATCTAACTTTATTTAACCACAATTAATTATGACAATTAAAAAAAAACATTAAATTAATATTATATTCTAAGCTAATAGTCTCATCTATCCATATATTTCCCTTATATTCAAAACTCCCATAAAACAAAACAATTGTATTGATTATACGTGAACTTCTATTCGTGAATTTTTAGAAACTTTATGTATACGGTTAACGAGCTTTAATCGCTTAGGAGCATTAGAAAAGTTCACTAGCACAACCCTAATTTATATATAAAAGTTTTCACGTGTTTCATTTAGCCACTAATCATGGGTGTTTATTCTTCTTGAAAAGTTATTTCTTTCAGTCAAACAAATAGTTCCGCTTCACGAATCACTGAATTCTTTTCATCTTTCCCCAGGACTAAGCATGATTCTATTTCATTTCTTCCGTAACGTTATCCATGGAATGCAATATATCATTAAGTCTTGTAGTATCGATTAAAGTCAATTCTTATTATTATCAGGGTGCCTTACCAGCACGTAACCGTCTATTTCTTAGCAACCGTTTTCGGCAACATACCTGTGTCGACAGTCATTTGGGTTTTTTTAGAAGACTTTTTTGAGTGAAAAAACCTATTCAAATTCTTCATCTATAATATTCCTGTTTTAGCATTGGTGTAAAGCTCCATATTAAGTTATTGAATTCCATGTTAAATATATTTGAAAAATATCAGTTTTATAAAAATAAAAAAAAGGTTTTATGGAACTGCTATAATTTACATTGCTAGTCATTATAAAAAAAATGTAATTCCCTAGCGATGGTTAAATATATAATTCCCACAAAGTATAATAACTAATTTGTATATGTTTAAGGCGTTAACACTCCGGAATTCCATGATTAATTATTAAATAAAAACACTATTATTACATTTTTAAGTTTTATTTTCTCAACACGTTGAAGAAAAATGCAGTCAAAAGTGAAAAAAAAAATATTTGATTCACAAAATAAATTGTTTGTAACTCCTAATAGTGCCAACGTAGGTTGGCGAAACTAAATTGTGATACAAAACTTACAAAATATATTAGTATTAAATATGTAAGACATATTTATATTATTATTAGTGTTTTTTAGTATTTATTTATTGTAGGGTAACATACAGTGATTGTTAATAGACATGCAAATGAACAAACATATTGTTAAATAAAGACAGAAGGTTACCCACCGCTTACCCGAAGCTGTTATAGGACGCAGCGGCGCTCTTTTGTCAGCTTCGCTCATACAATCCGTAGGCCTGCCCCCATCCGCACGGGACTTACATTAACTGGGTAATGCACCAAAAGGGTCTCCAAGTCACATTTAATCTAATATAATTTCAATTCACTTCTATGTCCTAATCTCACAAAACAGAGCCAAATATGGTGTTCAATATCTGTTAATGTATATATATTTATTATACTCTCATGTTTTAATTCTTATTTTTCTGCTTGACGTGCCATCTTCCAGAGGTCGGCCACCTTGCCTGTGCACCGCGGCATGCGATAGCGACTAGCATCCGTACCGATCACATGATTACTTGACCATGGTATCCTTACATACAATTAGAGATGTGTTTCTTG
The DNA here is from genome assembly GCA_022606425.2 of Lepidostoma basale. Classification (NCBI taxonomy): domain Eukaryota; kingdom Metazoa; phylum Arthropoda; class Insecta; order Trichoptera; family Lepidostomatidae; genus Lepidostoma; species Lepidostoma basale. Next base: position 664,096 of record JAHDVF020001064.1, read on the forward strand.
AACTAGACAGACGGTATGGTCACTTATTAGAGATAGCACTCAACCGTTAAATCTCTGCGTTTACCTATACAATATTAAATTACTATTTAGAATGGGGAGAACCTACAATTTCATTCCATAATTAGATATTTAATAATGATCTTATGATGATTAAACTCTTTATAAATACATAAGTACGGACTCAATATATTTATTTCTGTATATACTCGTATGTTCATAGTAAAAAAATCCAAAATTATAGTTTTAGTTCATTGTACAGTTTAAACAAAGTACACCAATTAACCGTATTTTTTGCAATAATTTATTTTTGAACTGCGCCGTTTTGTAAAATTAGTTACTCCATGGGCTCGTTATAAAAAGACTATCCAAACAGTGCAGTCTTCAATTGTTTCTTAAATGTGACGTCGCTATCATCATACTTAATACTTGTAGATGCTATATGAAACTAAAGACCAAAAAATCTATTTATGGAATCAAAATTTACATATTTTTATTTGTTAACCTTTTGTACAAATGTATTCTTCTTCTTCAGCCTATTCCCGTCTTCTCCTGGACAAAAGCCTCCTCCATCCGCTTCCATGCCTCTGTTTTGTCCAGACTGCATCCAGGTTACACTATCGCTTCCCTCGTTAGTTACAGTCGACCTGCACTTCTCCGTGCCATCCATTGTCTACGTCTTTTTTTTACCATATGCTTAATTAATTTACAAAAAAAGACGCGAACAAGGAGTTTTAAAAAAAAATCGTATTGGACTAGTGTAGAGTGTGTAATTATTATTATTTCTGATATATTTAAAAAAAATTGTCGTATAATGTCGAGTCTAGCTCGACATAGAAAGTTGGTGGAACAAATACTACATCGAACCACATTCGACATGGGAGTTATAAGCATCTAATATAATTGGAATAAAAAATGATCATTTAGCAACAACAACAACAAACCATCACGCCGTTTCCCCGCAGGGGTAGGCAGAGAGAATGGACCGCCACACTACTCTATCCTGGCACACCTCTCTAGCTTCTTCCACATTCATACATCGAGTCACACACGCACGTCGATTCTTCCGGCTTCTGACATGACCAACTTTCAATATTTGGTTAATTTGGTCATGCCATGTTTTCCTCGGTCTATTTTTGAAATATTTTATAATTTATCTGCATCACAATACCTCTCGTATTTATAATGTGACGTTTATACAATACAAAGTAACATACATGCTAGAGAGTTTTAACCCGCGAAATGTTTTATTTTATTTTGGAAAATAAATTAATGTTTCTTTTATTTTGATATCACCATATTGTAAATGCAATTTTAAAATATTTAAGAAGATTCTTTAGTAATAATATTTAAATTATCTTGTATTTTGGTGATTTGCAAATTTATTATGAAATTATTTTATACTTTTGTTTTTCATGCTCTCATTATACAAATGCATTTGATATTATTTTGTTATAAAAATGATCTATGGATCTCGAAAGCGCCATCTCTCGCCGATCTAGCAAACTTTAAAGCAACTCACGTAATCTCGGCTACCACTAAATCCCACTCGATCGCGGGAGAGTGTCCTGTAGAGTCACTAGGTGGCGGGAGTATTCACTATCATATAATTTTCTGTTTTAAAATTTAAAAAAATCAGAAATACTTTATATTTCTACGCAACTTAATTTTTATGAGTCGTTCTTAAAACTTGCGTCAACAACGTGCATTACAGATTTTTTTTTGTATTACGTTACTAATTATTATAAATATTTTTTTGTAGAAGTATTTTTTTCATTGTCATAATACTTTGAGCATTTGAATATTTATTCGAATGGATGATATTTTTGCTTAGAAATTTCACCTCACATCACATTAACACATAGTATTAAAAATTCCAAATGTAAAAAATATTTTGTAATTTACGAAAATTATAAAATATTTTTTACATTTAATTTTCTATTGTTACTGAATTTTTTTTAAATCATATAAAATATCGATGAAAACATTCGTTTTGCAGAGTTTATTTTTGTGTTTTATGGAAGTAAAATGTTTCATCTTGGTAGGGCATTGTCAAAGCACACATTTAATAAAAACTTAGCAAGGCGGAACGTATCACTCCCATAAAATATTATATAATAAAACTTTTAGAAACCGCTGTTTTGTATAAAATTAATGGATTCATTAAACATTTCGAGCAAACGTGATTAACAATGTATTCAATAAACAAATGTGTATTGAAAACTAAATTATTCTTAAATGTTAATATTTATACATCTTAGATTTAGATCACTTAGACGAATGTGTGGATACTCTGTGTATGATAGAGTGTCGAATGAAAATATAAGAAGTGAATGCGGTGCGAATAATGGTGTTATGAACAAAATAATGAAAGGATCATAAAGATGGTTTGGACATATGGAAATAATGAATGAAGAAAGAATGGTAAAAAAATATATGTTTACGATGTAAATGGAACCAGAAATAGGGGCAGACCGAGGAAAACGTGGCACGATAAAATAAATCAAACATTGAATGTCGGCCATGTGAGGAGTCAGAGAAATCGACGCGCGTGTATGACACGATGTATGAATGTTAAGGAAGCGAGAGAAATATGTCAGAAAAAATAGTGTGGCAGTCCATTCTTTCTGCCAACCCCTTCGGGGAGCGGCGTGATGGTTAGTTAGATTACTTTTTTTTTAATTACAATTTTTATTCATTTTCATTTTTAAACAATGAACTTCTTCCATGACATTTCAAATAACAACATAATTTTTTTTTAAAGGATGACTATTTTAGAAGTCACAAGTGTTGTTAGTTAGTTTAGATTTATAAATTTGGCAAAAAAAAATATTTATTGTATATGTATAAATATTATACAAATGAACATGTAATAACCCTAGCAAGACAAACATGTCACTTCCATTAAATATAATAAAACTTTAAATAAATTACGTTTTCTTCAATATTAAATAAGAAAAATAACTTCCCACAGGCACCGAACTGGACCTCGCTACCCGGGATCCCGACACAGTGCTTTTTATGCCAATGATACTCGGAAGAAATGTTTTCAATACTGTGTTTAACTCTTACTTTGTCAATCGCTTCTATAAGACTAACATTTCTAAAAGGAAAATATATTCCAAACTTCCACCGTTCATACCGATTACATTCCAAGATTGTAGGCAACGCTTGCTTTGCATAGGCGGAATGTGAAATTTTCTTACAATTTAGTCACAACTGCACCACACGTATTTCGTGACTACATCACATTCCTTCCATTAATTTTTCTTTTTTAATTTTCTATTAAATATTATCTACATATATTGTATAACGAGTACTTTCTCGTCGTGCTTTTTAATTAAGATTTTTGAATGCAAATTTAAATAAAAATTAAATTTTTGACAAACTTAAGGCTTTAACAATGGTTTTCCACAATGACAATTTTTTATGAATTAAAGCATTGTATTTTTCTACTTTTGGGCTCTTTTGCTAGATATGTTTCGAATGTTTTACACCTTCATCATCGGGAGAACAATATAATGATGCGTTTATACCGTTCTCCCTCTCGATGACGAAGAAAACTTCGAAACATGTCTAGAAAAATTAACTCAAAGTTGTAAAAAAATAGTGTTTTAATTCGTGAATTCTTCTGTGATCAACGCTTTTAATTCACTATTCAAAACAAACACACAAATCACCCTAGTGGTAGTGGTTGCAAATATCTCCGAAACTTCGGTCGCAGAAGGACCTTCTGTGGGACACTGATACTCGTATGCCCACGTTTTAAGAAATCAGTCTACGAACAGCGCCTAAAAAATTAGCAATTATTTTTAAGTCACACGGTTGTATACCTGTATACCATATACATATTTTCATAATATCATTTAACATCTAAATGTTAAAATTTTACATTAAATTATAACAAACTTTCTAACTTATGATACTATCATAGCGTCTCTTTGGAATATTAGAAAGAAAGGATAAAATGTCACGCTCTTATATTCTAAATTTATTGTGTAGACTCTCTCCCTCCTTAAGTAGCCGAAATTTAATTGATTTAGTCATGACATATATATATTTTTTTTTTTTAATGTAACCAATATTTGTAGACAAATACTGGATTTTACCCATTTGTGGTGCAACATAGTAGCATATATACAACTTCCAAAAATTTGTCAGACGTGGTGTGTTCGTAAGAAGGGCGGAATGTGGAATGTTGTTAACATAAAGTGATTGCTTAACCCAACCAATGACAGGTCATAAGTCCTGTAAACGCCTCGACCACTATATTCTGTTTCCAAAAAACAATTTATATCTTCGTCTCTATTGAGATGCAATCAATCCTTAAAAATGATTTCTTTAATCTCTGTCGATTTCGTGCTCCATTCATATCGCTAACCTGCTATGTTTTTACCATTCTTTCGTTACTCACAATGTTCGCGTGTCTTTAATATTTTAGTAATACTTTCATTTGTTTTATTATCTTATGTATTTTGCACAATGCATTATCTTATTTTATCGGAGTTAGACATTTATCCCGTATATGTGTGGGATATGTAATTTCGACGAACTTATTTTACTTCATTCATATTTTGTCAGTTTCATGGTTCACATTTATACATAGGTGGGAATTATTCATTACTATTATTCAGACTAATCGTGGACTTATAGAAGATAATTCAACCTTGTAAAACAAATTGGGAATTCCAATACGTTTTATTGATACGAAATTTTAAGAACATGAGTCATTTTATCTCATTAATTACCTCCATAGATGGTTAAATTAGAAATACAATGTTCTATATGTAATGTGTTCTCCGCGCTTGAATATATCGTTAATGTTTATAAACCTTCCTGGCAGAGTGGTAAGAGCTCTCACTACCGAGTGTCCCGGGTTCGATTCCCGGCGATGGCAGTGTGATTGTCACACTGTCTTTGGTCTGGTGTAGAATTCACGTGACAATAAAATGGCAATAGATTAGCTACCTATCACATGTCATAAGAATGTATATGTTAACTAAAATAAATTGTGTACAGTAATTGGATTCAAAACGACCTGGTGTATATGAAAATAAAAAGAATAATAAATCCACATCATCAATATTAAACATATACCTGTAGAACGGAGTTTCATACCATTGTTAAAAAAACAATACTCGTATATTTTAATTCGTTATAACCGTTTGCCATATACCTTACAGATCACTAGTTTGTTATACACGAGTTTTCATTTTGCCTTTATATTAATTATCTTTAATTCGATACACACACACGTATCCTACATAAGCATGCGTGTATTTATATGATAATGGTATTAACTTAATAAAATGATCTTAAATGGTGTTAATGATTTCAATTGTTTTTTTGTAATGACGTATTCATGTTTTTTTTTTTTTTTTATAAGAAAATCGTTTATTTTTGTAATAGAGGTTTACATAAAGAAAATGTGTAATTTTCGATAATCGTAAGGCGTTATCACTGGGGAATTACATTATTATGATTTTTTAAGTAACAAAATTAATGTAATGCTCCTTAACCCTTTCTATTATTTTTTACTTGCCAACGATTTATACATGTATCCTACATAAGCATACGTGTATTTATATGATAATGGTATTAACTTGATGAAATTATCTTAAATGGTGTTAATGAATACTAATAGAATTAACATATAACCTTAACTAACTAACTAACTATTACGCCGTTTCCATAGAAGGTTATGCAGAGAGGAAGGACCGTTATACTGCTCGGTCCTGACATATCTTTCGAACTTCCTCTACATTTAAACATTGTAATATGCTCGATCGTCGATTTTTCCGACTTTCATTGGTTTCCCAATACTTCTCTTTCCACTCACACTGCTTGTATACAACATTTTAACCATTCTTCTCTCGTCCATTCGTTCCATATGTCCAAAGCATCTACGGGATCCTTTTTTTAATTTTACGAATGTTACAATCATCTTACCTTACATTTCTACCTGATTTCGTAGTTCAGTATTCTGTCGTATATCGTTTTCTTATACATTGTTCTCGGTGATCTCATTTATCCTACTTTCATCCTTCTTTTGCCAGTTCTAAGCTTCACTTTCATACCTTAATAAGGCGAAAAACATTACTCTTCATAATATATTATTAAATTTCTAAGGAACGTTGGAAAATAAATAAAATGAGAAATTGCATAGAAATGTAGTTTTTTTAGCTGCATTTTATTTCGCAATGGACGCACACAATTTAGATTTTTTTTTCTTTCGCATAGCATGGTACATGCCTTCCTGCATTTAGGTATATTAACGCGCAAAACGAATTTCGCTCATATTCCTCCCGCGGAGCATGCGTGACCTCAAGTATCCCATCCGAGGCGAGTTACCACGGGGATGAGTTCTCGTTTTTTAAACGAAATTGGTTCAGTTCGATTAGCGCTGGCGGAGCGTGAGAGCCGGGGGAGGAGCCCCGGGCGGGGCCGGGGACGAGGCGGCGGGGGGCCCGGGGCGCGCCCCCGACGGACGCCGGAAACCTGTTCTGTAAATGGAGAGGAAGAAAAAATAAACGAGTTCACGCGAGGCCCGAACGTAGTAGGGATCACACGGGTAATGCGACCATTCGGGGTAATGCATATTTTTTAATCTTTCCTTTATCATCGGGAAAATGAAACATACACTTTATTCTGTATAATCAGTAAGTGTCGCTTTGCTAGTTTCAATCCGAGGGATTGGTTTGCAGCAAGCCTTTCATTTTTGCTGGTTCCGGGGGTGCCACTTCGGCCTTAAATGTTGTAGTTTCCCGTTACTTTCCAATTTTTTTGTATAAATTATATTTTGAACCCTATTAATATATATACATTTTTTAGACATTGATTCTCATGACATGTGACAGGTAGCTAGTCTAACATCTTTGCTGGTTCTTAGGATCCCACTTCGGCATCATAAGAACCAGTTATCGTCATAAATAATTATGTATCCTAATAATCTTCTTCGTCTTCTTCGTCCTTTCTATAGACCTATGTGGTCTGGTCTCCAGAGAGTTCCTCTTCATGTGAATCCCATATTTACATTCTTCCACGAGTCTCATAAGGCTGAGTATGCGTAAAATATAGAGAAGTCTGGTGGTGTCCATTCTTTAGACATGACCATACCAGTCCCCCCTTCGTTAACTAACAATAATAATAATAATCAAATTGCACGTACATTTTTTTATTGCTGTCTACTCTATTATTTTTATTGTAAACGAAAGAGTATGAATAAGTAATCATCCTATCACCACAAAATCCATTTCATGATTTTTAAATTTTATGTGAACTACTTTTTATGTTAATATTATTTTAATAATTAAGAAATTTTATCTTTTACATTGTTATAAATTTTGCTTTTAAAAATAACTGTTTAACGTGTCTGTAATTGTAGTTTTCGATACGAGAAATTTATTTTATATTTTGCTTTATTAATTATTTCTTTCATCTATTGCCCGGGTCTCCTCTGCGTCCAGGACATAGCGAACCCGAGATGGACTTAAATCATGGCCACAAAGTTGAAAGCAACAATTTATCTTCATGCTGTGTTTGTAAATATAAAGTAACAGTTGTACCGTTTTCCTCAAAACCAATTTTCTCCCCGTCAACTAATACCCACACTGTAAGGACCCGATGCAGTCCAGAGAATTGAATAGGCGCAGCACCTCCCAAATTTAAATTAGAAGACGCTCGTGAATCCAGTTTGGACGCCCTGTTCCTACTACTCCTTCTATCTAATTACATACGCAGGTCCTTAGTAAAAGTTATGATAGATACCCGCGTGTTGCAATTACTTTTTTTTTCATATTATAATTTTTCGTTTTTGTTTACTTTATTTGATTTTTCGTTGTTCGTGGGAACTTATTTTCTATCATATTTCGTTTGATTCATGCATTCAAATGAAGCTATTTCTTTCGTGTTTTATCAGGTCACTCGACGCTGTTCATACCCAGCCACCCGAAATAGCCATCTTATACTATCTAGGTATAAATTGTACAATATAAACAAGTATTTTTGTGCCCTAAGTGCATAACCTATGTTTTATCCATTTACCTAGTGCGTGGTTTTCATACCTCCTAACTGGGGTAACCCGTTCTAGGAAAATTAAATGCAATTTTTATGACTTCAATGCTTAGAATCTGCTCTCTAACAATACTTCCTATTTCTAAAACATTCAAATTGTTCTGGATATTCGAATCATTTTTCTGTACTATATATTCAGATATCTTAATTTATACATAGAATAATTTATACCTGATAGATATCTCCGACAGCGACAGCATAGATTGTTTTGCCTACTGGCCGCCAGAACCAACCTGCCTCTGGTGACACCGGTGGGAAGAGCAATTAATCTGCTGAATGCGGTCTCCTCGGAGATCGACGTCTTTCATATTAGTGAAAGTACGTTCAGAATGCAAATACCCTTTAATTCTGGAGAGTATCCTGTCTTCCTAATGTCGAACCATCTCTCATGCGTTTCTGGTAGTATACTATATACAATATATTTTTTACCTGTTCTCAACAGATGCCTTAAAAAAATATTTTGAAATGTCTATTGATGAAATAAACTGATTTGATTTGATCTTATGTTTCTAAACGGTACATCAGTGCTAACTTCATGGCCTAAGTATAATTTACTCTATTTAGAAGTAAGTACTTTGGAATTGTTTATTTTATCATTTTATCGAGCATCGAAACCCTTCCTGTAACTGCATAACCAAACCTTTCTGAATGAAGGCTATTTAATAAGCGGTATGTAAGGTAGTATGTGTCCCTTATTTCCCGGTGGACCTGGATCCCGCCTCACACCTGACACTATAATATTTCCAGCGGAACCGCATGCTTTACGAGGCCACATGCCACATCCTTTCTGGAAGGAATTCCTAGAAATATTATCACGTTTTGATCGAAGACGCCGACGATCCGGATGACAGCTCGTCATAGATTAATTTCCGTCCGAGATCTTTTCTTGTCCACTTTGATTTATTATGCACAATAGTTCCAACTTTATCTCTTTGAATAACATTAGAACCTATTGGTATGGGCAAACTTTATTATACAATACATACTCGTATACGTACACATGTTTTTTTAAATTCAATATACAATATAATATAACATCACTTTAGGTAACTAGTATAATATGTTTTCAAACTTCAACATACATTTGAAGGATACATATACACAGATTTTTTTTTATTTCAATAAACAATATACTCGTAATATAACATTTCTTTTGGTAACAAGTACTCGTATAATACGTGTGTACAACAAGTGAATACGAATGTAAACGTTTGTTTTAGTTTTGTTATATTATACTTTATAAGAATGACATGTTTCGCCTTTCTAAGGCATTATCAAATGTCATAAATTTCCCATAAATTATAATAAAACTTCTATAAAACACTTTTCATTCGTATCATTTATTTAATATGGTATTTTACGATAAATATGTGAAGGAGGCCTATACACATACTTTTTTATAAACTGTAAAATTAAAAACTTTGTTTTATGCATCACAGTTGTATTTTTATTTTACGCGACAGCTGTTTCGTCAACGTAGGTTGCCGAAACCGCTGTCGCGTAAAATAAAAATACGATTGTGTTACATGAAACAAAGTTTTTTTTAATTTAACAGTTTATAATGTTAAAGTATCATAGTGTTTCGGCTAAAACAATAGACATATTTTTTTAATATATAATAATTATAACATCTGTATGTTTTCAAAACATCAGCAAATATTTGAAGGATGCAAATGTTAGCAAAAAAAAACTACCTGTGGTGATTCTAAATAATTAATATTCATACTTGAAATGGCCCAAAATTCTAATAATTTTGAGAATGCCCAGCCGTCGAGACGTCCTATACTAAATACCCTTCCCTGGATAATTTGCTATAAATTGCAGCGTTTTCTCCTAAACGTATAATGGCACATAATTAAATCTGGATTCCTTTAAACTGTTTAAAGTTTTTTGTGCAATCATCTCCTGCCACTATCGGCGGAGGTGGCGCGCCTCGCCCATTAATCCGGCGCTCGCGCGTGTATGGGAACCTAAAACTTTTAATAATGGGCAAAGGGCCCTTCGTTAGCGAACTGGCCCGACGGTGCAGAATTGTACTAACATATGGATTTTGTTTCATGTCATATAATTATTGACATGGTCTGTACCAAAAATTTAAATTTGTTTTTTTTTTATATACAAATACTGGATTTTTACCCATTGCGGGTTAATCATTTTTTTAAAGGATTAATTGTATCTCAATTATCTTAATAGATGGCGCTAGTGAACAACAATGTGAAGTTATTAAAAAATAGTAGCATATATACAAGTTCCAAAAATTTGACAAATGTGGTGTCGTAAGAAGGGCGGAATGGGGAATGTTTTTAACATAAAGTGATCGCTTAACCCAATCAATGACAGGTCATAAGTCCTGTAAACGCCTCGACTACCATATTCTGTTTCCAAATAATTTACATCTTCGTCTCTATTGAGATACAATTAATCCTTTAAAAAAAAATTATGTTGTATCACATCATAACATTGTGAAATACTCGAATTGTTCCATTGGTGAGTCTGATATTATCCACAAAATGGACTCAGAAGATGCATGAAAATACAAGACACGCAATCAATGGTATGTCTTAAATATAATGTTATTTATTGTTTCTTGAACAATGATGTAAAACTACATATTAAATTTATTATATTTTAGATGGCATGTAGCATAGCACATTTTCAAATGGACATTTGATAATAATTAGAAGGGCGAAACATGTCATTCCATCTAAAATATAATAAAACTTCTAGAAGACAGATTTTTCATTAATATATATTTTTTTAATTTAGTGCGTTTTCCTTCTCACGTAAAGTTAGAGAGAGATTTTCATTTATATATTTTTTATAATGTAATATAATATTACCATAAGGTAAATTCTGAGTAGTGTCCAGCTCCTCCGATTGATTCGCTAATTTTTAAAGGATCAAAATATTTTAATATGTAGCCTAAAAGTATTCATTTATGACCAACGTAAATGGATAGCTAATTTTTTTAAACCATTTCGTGTATTGTGCGACTATTTATCAAAATTTCACCATTGAAAACGAATATCCATTTAAATAAATAAAAATTTAAGTAATGCATATTTTTTCTTGTCTTTTAAAATTGATAAAAACGTCCGTTCTCTATAAGTTTTACGGGGATGACATGCTTTAACTTGGTTATCACACGTTGATAATGATAATTTCATTTTGCAAAACATGTAACTCCCGTATATTTTTTAAAAGCTTTACATCGTTAATAAATTTATAATTAATTTATTTTCGTCGTCAAAACTCAACGAACTTTTCAGTAAAAAAAAACTAACTAACGAAACTAACGAAATAATATATGTGTTTTTTTAGATACCTCCATAATATAAAAATATTATTCCTCGTTTGTAAAAAAAAAACAATGATATAACTATCACTTACTAAGGTATTGATCAACATTTTTTATTAAAGTAATATAATCACGCTTACCATCGCAGTAGCGCATACATAATATTAGGCCCCAGGCTACAGCACTAGTGCGGCCCTGCATTTACTACCTTTATTCGAAAGGGTACAGAAAATATTCTGATTAAGGATCGTGATCAACTCCTCACTATAATTTATTACAATATAGGTAGATTTTTTTATATATAAAAATATTATTACGTGTTGCCTGGTTTATCCCCTTAATTCGTTGTACGCACATATTGTGTTTTTTGATAGTTTTACTAGCTTTCATTGAAAACTATTAATTTCCCACTATATATCCCTTATGTATGGAAGAGAAGCATGGAACTGGCAAAAGAAGGATGATAGTAGAATAAATGCAGTAGAAATAAGATATCTTAGACGAAAGGGAGAAAAAAATTGTATGATAGAGTGTCCAATGAAAATATAAGAAGTGAATGCAGTGCGAATGAAAGATTTATGAACAAAATAATGAAAGGAACATTAAGATGGTTTGGACACATGGAGAGAATGAATGAAAAAAGAATGGTAAAATAAAGTATATGTTAATGATATATGGTAAATGGAACTAGAAATAGAGGAAGACAGAGGAAAACGTGGCACAATCAAATAAATAAAATATTGAATGTCGGCCCCGTGAGGAGTAGGAGAAATCGACGTGCGTGCATGACATGATGTATGAATGTTGAGAAATCGAGAGAAGTATGTCAGGAAAGAAAAGTGTGGCAGTCCATTCTTTCTGCCAATCTCTTCGGGGAGACGGCGTGATGGTTATTTTTTTTTTATCAGCATATAATATTTCGTATTCTATCAGCTAGATGGAGAATTAATCTTTATATCCAGTAAGAATCACAATATTTATTTTTGCACCATTTCGAGACATCCGATTATGATTATATTAGGGTGTAGGTCTTTTTGTTCCCGACAGATATCTCCGACAGCGCCAGCATAGATTGTTTACCTACCCGCCGCCAGAACCAATCTGGCTCTAGTGACACCGGTGGGAAGAGCAATCAATCTGCTGAACGCGGTCTCCTCGGAGATCGACGTCTTTCATATCAGTGAAAGTGCGTTCAGAAGGCAAATACTCTTAATTCTGGAGAGTATCCTGTCTTCCTAATGTTGAACCATCTCTCATGCGTTTGTGGTAGTATACTATACACAATATATTATTTTACCTGTTCTCAATAGATGCCTTAAAAATTAATTTTGTAATATCTGTTGATGAAATAAACTGATTTGATTATGTTTTTATCATATTGTACTTCAATTGTTAAATGAAACTAGTCATCTTTATGTTGTCAGAGTTGTCAAGACATACATTGATCGCTTCAATAATATTATTATTATGTTCTAAATCTAAGTCCTCCGGCATGGTCACAGTATGATTGGGTGGCGATCTCGTGAATGGAGGAGAACCTGAATGGCTCCGTCCAGAAAACAAAACAATTATCCCTTATTACGGGCCGCGAGCTGACCTTCCCCGGGCCCGGGCGGGATGCGGCAGGCACGCCACGCCCGCCTTCCCGCCCGGTCCCTACCGGTATGCTTCCCTAATGCACGTGCATCGGATCTCCTCTCATTTCCCACACTATCCGCGGTTCCTGCCCAATTTCGTCCTACTAATATACTTTTAAACGTTTATGGGAAACGATCTTGACTCGAGTGTTTTTTGCACGAAATTAAAAGAGTCTATAGTAGCAATATTTAACTAATTCAATTCGCCCTTCTTGAGGTTTTATACTTTTATATATTTTTATTTGCGTTTAAGGTTTTTTAGAGAGCTAAATTACGCAACCTAACTAAATAATTATGTTTGGTGAAATTAACATAGTTGAAGAACTTCGCCAATATTCTTCAATATATTTTATTTTGACATTTGATACCACCTTAAGAAGGTCAGAGATAATTCACTCCTATTAAAACTATCCTATAACATAACTAACTAACTAACACGCCGTCTCAACGAAGGGGTAGGCAGAAAGAGTGGACTGCCACACTTTTCTTTCCTGACATATTTCTCTCGCTTCCTCAACATGCATACATCGTGTCATGCACGCGCGTCGATTTATCTGACTCCTCACATGGCCGACATTCAATATTTGATTTATTTGATCGTGCTACGTTTTCCTCGGTCTTCGTCTATTTCTGCTTCCATTCACATCGTTAACATATAATTTTTTTACCATTATTTCTTCATTCATTCTTTCCATATGTCCAAACCATCTTAATGATCCTTTCATTATTTTGTTCATAACACCATCATTCGCACCGCATTCACTTCTTATATTTTTATAACACCCTTCTAAGAAACAGACGTTTTCATCAATAGCAAATATTCTTCATATTTAAACTAGCTAATTGTGTTTTTTTTTCAATAAACTTATTTATATGCAACACCCTGTTGACCAATACGACTATTCAAATATTCTAGTTAGATCGACTATTGCCGACACCGTCAGAACTTCTTTTTAATGATCTCAAAATGTGAAAGGTGATAAGTGTAATTGGAAAAAATAAATTTATTGCATCAATGTTTTCGTGAAATACCATACCATAGTTCTGACAGTTAGTTGCATCAATGTTTTCGTGAAATACCATACCATAGTTCTGACACGACGAATGCAGAGGCAGGATATTGGTCCTCTCCGCGTGCCACTCGGAGAGTCGTGTGAAGAGCGTCCCAGTTGCGCAACATACTTGTACCTATTTATCCCCCATTACGAGTGCGGGACACACATAACTCATTCGAGGCGACTACCGTCTTACATCTCGGCCTTCGGCACTAAAAACGAACACCGAAACCTCGACGAATTTACATTATGTACATTTATAATATATTATACGTTTCGGAAACTTCTCGGAACAGAGCCGAGTATTCCCCCCGGGGTAAAAGAATAATCATATTCCTGGCCACCGTAATTTGTTTGGCGGGCTACCGTATTCTTTATTCATCATCATCACAAATCTCCGTTTGGCCAGCGGCGGTGGCGGGGATACGGGGGCAGGCAGACACGCGAACTTATTACCACCGAGGCTCGGGCCCGCGGCCCGCGGCGGCCAGGCCTTCCGAAGCGCATTCCACCCGCCCGCGCCCTGCCACGAGGGCACGATCTTTAATACTTATTTTTTATAAAATCACATCTTCTATTATCATCTTCAAAACTTGTAACATATTTATTATTGCTTAACGTCTCTGTGCGTATCACTCCAACCGTCCGGCTCTGAAATACCGAGTCAAATAGTGTATGGCCCTACGCTTGGGGCGCAGTGATTATTTCTCGAATATACCCAGATTATGTCAGAATTTCGAAACCGAACGGCATCTATTGATTTGTTTTCTAACTAAACACACGATACTTCAAAATGTCATGATTGTCTTACTACTCGAAAGGATACACAATACTTTAAAACTTTGTTTCATTTTTATATAAAATTAAAACTGTAATTCTATTATTTTCATTATTTTGCCCTTATGCATATGTTTGGTTCATTTCGACATAATTCGAATGTAATATTTTTAGTACGGTTCTTCTGATGATGAATGTGTTACTCGTATACTTTCTAAAGATATAAAAAAAACTTGAAAGAGGAAAAAACGATGTTTTAGTTTAAAAAAAGACGTCCATATTTCTGAAATATTGAAAAATAAATCGTTACGTTCGTACTATTCGCTCAATGTTACTTTTTTTCAAATCGTTCTTCCACTAAATATAATCAAAAACAGTAGATGGAAAGAAAACTGTTAATGTAATTTTTTTTTAATTGTTCACTTTATTCTAGTTGTTTGCTGTTTATATATTATATCTAATAATACAATTATAAACATTTTTATTCGATCTTATAATATTATAAAAATTATTTATGTATCATATATTTTTATTTTTCGCAACAGCTGTTTCGTCAACCTATGTTGACATCATCAGATAATTTTTCGAACCTTTTCTTTAGACTGATAATGTTATGAGAAGTTTGTTTTACTTGTAAATAAAAATGAATATTATTGCCATAGATTATGTATATACATTTGTAATAGATATATTATGCATATTGGGTACTACTTTTCGCAAGTGCGCGACATGGTTTGAGAATCACCCGGTCCGCTATAATGTATGTCAGACAAACATCTAACGTGCGTTTTATTTATGGTTGTTTATACAGATCTCTGTTAACCAAATTACAAGTCTGAGGATGAATTAAAGGTTAGTAAAAATACTGTTCGAGATTTTTCAATCGGTATACGCCGGGAGTCCGATATTGACTATTCATTTTATAAAATGCCAATCAAATCACTATAATGCTGGTAGTATTAAAAATATTCGAAGCGTGCATGAGAGGAGTTTTACATAAATTGTTAAACCCCCTCGGGATGCGTATAATTTCTTTTAACACACAATAAAAATATATTGCTCCGATTCTGGGACCGTTTAAACTGACGATCTATGTACCCGTACTCTTTTACGGGTGTATGCCTAGAGACCGTATAAATCTTATGAAATTGTAATCGGTATAGTTATGGTCTATTAACATTCTACCCTTATTAACATATTCACCATAATTACAAAGCCTTTATATGATTTTTGAACATGTAACGAAAAAATAGTTTAATTATAAAACACACGTTTATTAAGAATTGATTTATGATTAAAACACAGTTTTTTTTCACTTTTTAGTATGTTGCTCGACATGTTTCGGAAGAACGATAAAAACTAACAAAAACTATTTTAAACTAAATGCAAGAAGTTTATATTGTATATAACATGTACTAGTTAAAAATAGAGAGAGTACCAGGGACATAAAATTAACAAGAGATTATTTGGTTCATATTTTATGTTTTTTTTATAAATAATATATTTAATTAGAATTTTGTGTTCAGGGTGATTTATTATTATACAATAAAGCTATTGATTTAGCAAAGGACTGTTCATATTTGAAGTGAAATAAAAAGCAGTTTAATCCTTTTAAAAATCATCATTATGGCATTTTAGTGTTGAAGCCGTAAGTTTATCAACAACAAAAAAATTCTAACACATAAAAACTTTTTTTTTTAACAAAAATAAACTGTTTTTTCAATGTAGAGTTTATTTTTCTCGACATATTTCGAAGGCTACACACCTTCATCATAAGGAGAAAGATATAAACTGAGCGAGTTTATATCGTTCTCCTGATGATGAAGGTGAAAAGCCTTCGAAAGATGTCGAGAAAAATAAACTCTAAATTTAAGAAAACATTGTTTTAACACGATGTATGAATGTTGAGGAAGCGAAAGATATATGTCAGGAAAGAAATGTGTGGCAGTCCATTATTTTTGCCGACCCCTTCGGGGAGACGGCGTGATGGTTAGTTAGTTAGTTTTGTTTTAATTAAAAAATAATTCGACATTTTGGAATTTCACAGTGTTAACACGCCTAAGTTTATCTAAAAAGGGAACTTTTGGTCGCATTATATAATGTATTCATAAAACGTAGTGATTTGGGTCCTCGTATTTATAATCCTTCCCAATAAATTACTAGAATGTATCGGGAAGGCATGTTCTTAGATAAGGCCGAGCCTCATTTTCTTACGGCCTCACCCTCGCCGGTGTCCCGGGTCCCACGCCTGGCAGCCGGCCGCCTGACACGCCGCACCAGGAGACCGCTTTATGAATGAGTCGCCTTTACGGTCAATCCAATTTAAGAGAAACTCCATTCTTCAATCGAACTAGTTATTATATTTCTCACTTCGACGATTCACGTGATTCGATATGAAATATCTTTACGTTACGAAATCTGTCAACCTTTCTTTATTTCATTAACTGCATCCAAGCATTACATTTTTACGACAAATTATACATTAAATTTGATCACCTTGTTATTATTTGAATGACGTCATTTTTATATGTTAGAGCTACTCTTAAAATCTATACCCAGCTTAAGATTTTTTAAATATGGCCGCTGTATGAATGTGAAGGAGACTAGATAGATTTGTCATGATAGAAATGTGTGGTGGTCCATTATCTCAGCTCACCCTTCTGGAGAAACGGCGTGATGGCTTGTTCTTGTATAATACATAGATACTTAATTTGTTCCAATGACAATTTGAATAAATTCTTCAATAATATTTGTAAGTTCTTGCTGGTGTTGGATTGTTTTAAGTGCCTAATTACAGTAAATTAAAAAAAAACAGTGGATAACGTGGAATAAAATTAAATAAACACAAATGTCCGGATCGTCCAGCTGACGACAAGTGCACCACCTAAAATAACAATATGTGTTAAATTATTTTTCTTTGTTATTTTATTTTATATCATTGTATTTCAGATAATTTGTTTTAGATTTATTATGTAGACGTTGAACGATCGAAGTGTGCGCGGGAGATGCCTTTTGGTGGCGATGAGGTTCGCAACCCATCACACCGCGTCTCTCGCGATGGCGAAAAGAGAAGGATGGAGTGCCGCATCGATTAAAGTGTGGCAGTCCATTCTTTCTGCCTACCCTTTCGGGGAGACGGCGTGATGGTTAGTTAGTTAGTTAGTTAGTTACTTAATTAATTACGGTGAATTATGTAAATAGGAGTGGAATGTTAATATACCATAACAATTATTATATACCGATTACAATTTCATAAAATTTATACGGTCTCTAGACATATACTCGTAATCAATCGTTGTCCTGATGAATCTTTCGTACAAGCGAAACTAGTTGGGATAATTACAATTCCGTGGTCAATGTACAAAGGGTTATTTTATTTATTTTATCTATATTTATACTTTTTAAAAACATGAAAGAATAGTATTATAATTATATTAATATCATATAAGACCATTAATTTTCAAATAATACACGTTAAGATATGTTTTATTCCCCTTGATCCTTATTTGTGCCCTAATTTTAGATTTTTTCTATTATTCTTCTTCTTTTTCCTCTTAGTTTAAGTCGTATGACTTGTTTGTGACGGTGGGCTGTCCTGGGATGATGATGTCCAGCCATATCTCCATTTCTTCGGCGGCCTTCCTGGTAAACTCTTGCTGCTTGGGTTTTCATCCTTAACAATTTTTGCGATTCTTGTATTCTCCATGCGGTCCACGTGGTCTCTCCAAAAGCGCTTTCTGCTTCTTCCCCATCTCACTATGTCTTCAACACCACAGACAGACCTTATCGTTTCATTTCTGATCGGATCTCTGAGGATTTTGCCTGCGATGGAGCGTAGGGTTCGCATTTCTGCTACTCTAAGAAGGTTCTTAGTTCTATTGGTATCGGCTCTGACCTCTATTCCATACGTCATGTTGGGATGTTTTTTTCAATTGATAATTATAAAGTACGAACAATGCCTCCCTAGAATAAATCAAATCAAATCAATTTATTTCATCAACAGACATTACAAAATTCATTTTTAAGGCATCTATTGAGAACAGGTAAAATAATATATTGTGTATAGTATACTACCAGAAACGCATGAGAGATGGTTCAACATTAGGAAGACAGGATACTCTCCAGAATTGAGAGGATTTGCCTTCTGAACGTACTTTCACTAATATGAAAGACGTCGATCTCCGAGAAGACCGCGTTCAGCAGATTAATTGCTCTTCCCACCGATGTCACCAGAGGCAGGTTGGTTCTGGCGGCCGGTAGGTAAAACAATCTATGCTGTCGCTGTCGGAGATATCTATCAGGGACAAAAAGCCGAACACCCTCCAGCACGGCCGAGTTCTCGAAACATCCCCTGAGTAATCTAAAGAAATGAAAGATAATCTAAAGAAATGAAAGATAATCTAAAGAAATGAAAGATTAACCTAAAGAATAGGTTAATCCATGTAGGATTAACCTTAAAAGTGTGCTAGGTTAATGATCAATAAATATACGTAATAATTAAAAAAACTGTTTTCTAATAACATTTCAAGATTAAAATATTGCACAATACATGAATATCAATTGATGTTTTTCTGTATTGTTATAATATTTTTATTGTTTAAGCAATTTCTCGTAATCTCATTAGAATCATTGTATTATTCTTTTGTGTACAAACGCATGTAAGTTCAGTCGTCGTTTCCACGTATTTGATATTCAAATTAGTCGCTCACCTATTGTGATCTCCAAAGTGCATGGCAAGCGGCCTCCCGCCGCCTCCGGCCCCGCCGGCCTCACACCACGTATAGGATCGTGTCAAACGTCACCTATTTCATAAATAAATCACCCGCTTACGAGGTCACGCCCTGGCGGTTGTTGTTTTGATTTTCTAAACGTATTCAATTTTATTCTAAAACCTGACGCGCTTTGGATTTCTTAAAAATTCTAAGAAAATAATAAATCGCAATTGTTCCTATTACAAAAAATACACCATTTTTATTATATTTATATTTTTAAAGACTAACATCAATGATTTATATCAATGATATTGGAATTTATTTTACAATCTTCAATGTGAGCAGAAAATAGCTCATTATTATGAAGAAGGAACCTGGTCGTGTCCAGGCTTGAACCCATGCCCCCTGGATCATCGTACATATTATGTACACAACTTCAAATTCAAAATAATGTTTGCTTTTCAACATTACGTTATTTTTAAGATTTACTAACGGTTAAAGTGTGACTGCATCGGTTAAAGTATGGCAGTCCATTATTTCTGCTTACCCCTTCTGGGAGACGGCGTGATAGTTAGTTACTAATTGTGTGTACTTAAATATGAAACAATTAACCTGTTATTAATTAGCAAAACTGTTAGAAGAAGGATGAGAGCAGAATAAATGCGGTAGGTCCCTAAGACGTATGTGTGGTAGAACGATATACGACAGAATCTCAAATCCTGATATAAGAAAGGAATGTAGAGTGGAAAAAGGTATTATAAACAAAATAATGAAAGAATCACTGCCTTGGTTCGGACATATGGAGCGCATGGATAGAGAAAGAATGGTTAAGACAGTATTCGTTAATGATGTAAATGGAGTACGGAGTCGAGGCAGACCGAGGAAAACATGGCATGACCAAATTAATCGAATTTTAAAGGTTGGTCACGTTAGAATTCGGAAGAATTGACGTGCGTGTATGACTCGCTGTATGAATGTGTAGGAAGCTAGAGGGTGTGCCATGATAGAGTAGTGTGGCGGTCCATTCTCTCTGCCTACCCCTACGGGGAAACGGCGTGGTGGTTTGTTGTTGTTGTTGTTAACCTGTTACTTGGGTGACACAGAACACTATATTTAAATCAACACAGAAAAATGTTATAAAATACTCTTTCTGCATTGAATGTCTATTGAATTCAAAGTATATTACCAATAAACGAGTTTTAAATTAAAAAATAATAAATCCTTATTGTCAGATAATTTCTGCTTTATTTTTACTGCATGTCTATGTGTTTCTTCTATTTTATTTTATCCATTTAAATTAACACGTTTAAAGAGTTCATTATTACTGATGATAATGAGGTCACAATCCGTTTCTGATTATCTTTTTTTATATTTTAATGGTCATCGAAAATCAAAAAAAAACTGTTTCAAATTCTTAATATTGTTTCATTTATAGAGCATACCGGTAATATTTTAAAAGTTACTAACAAATTTATCAAATAGTCAATTGTTTTGGCCGAAACACTATGATACTTCAACATTATTACTGTTAAAATTTATAACACTGTTACAATATCATAATTTATTTTTATTCACTGAGAATGTCGCGACAGCTGTTTCGCCAACCGATGTTGGCATCTTCAGGTGTTACAAAAAACTATGTTTTTAAAATAGTTTCTTGTAATTCCTGATGATGCCAACATCGGTTGTCGAAACAGCTGTCGCTACATTTTCGGAGAATAAAAATAAATTGTGATGTTATAACAGTTTTATAAATTTTAACAGTAATAATAAATTTATCAATTTAGTCCATTTTTTTCTCTTATGTACAAGGTTCATCGAACGGCATTGTCATGAATGAGGCGACAAATATGCCCGTGTAGTACATATAATACAAAGCCATCACCTGCCAAATATTGCGCCATCTACAGAATTTTTTAAGTCCAAATCCTAGAAGTCCGGCTGTTCCGCGGAAGGCTGCCGAAGCATCCCATTGTTTCGATCCTATTATAAAATTGTATCATACTCCCTTCGTGTCAAAACGCTTTTATCTTTAGTTGCAATTGGTATATTCACCGTAAAACAGTGTTAACCTACGATTGTATTAATTATCATAATTACTCAAGATTTGCGCGAAATATTATAATATTTATTTATTTCTCAAAACAACGATATAATATAATACATATTTAATGTGAACAATAAAAAAGTTAAAGGATTTAAAACACTGATTTTTTTCACTTTTGAGTTAAATTTTCTCGACATTTTTCGAAGGTTTTACACCTTCATTATGGGGAGAACTATATAAACTTGTTTAAAACTAAAAAAGTGTTTTTAATTCATATAAAATTCATTATTATGGAAGTCCGCAGTGTTAACGCCTTTAGTTCATCTAAAATTCATAATTAAAAAATATATATATTTTGGGACATATTTTTTTTAATTAGTCCTTTGTTTTGGCCGAAATATGATATTTTAACATTATAAACCGTTAATTTAAAAAAAACTTCGTTCAATGTATCACAATTGTAATTATTATTTTTCGCGACAGCTGTTTCGTCAACCTATGTTGACATCATCAGGTGTTACAATAGTATATATCAAAATATAATATATCAAAATAAAAATTACAGTTTATACATTTTTTTTATATTGTACGTTTTTATTTATTTATTTATTTTCGGTACATATACAAAGCATCTAATGCAGTTTTGAATTTAGTACACCGATTTTTTTTTTAAATAAAAATGTGCGTTAGGTGTTTAATTTAAAATGTTGGTTCCTTCTCGCGTCCAGATAGCCAGGCCTCCTGCCCCATTGAAGGTTCCTCCAGCGATAGTGAGTGAGTGAGAGAGGAGCCTCTGAACCTGTTGCCGTCTCCTCTGCCCGGTTTTTTCATCCACCCATTTGTTCCTTCCTAATGTGCTGCTTTGTTTAGTAGCCACAGAACTCTATCTGAACCGAGACGTGGGATGCGACTCTGTAAACTGGGAAAAAAGTTTTTTTTTATGTAAAAGTTTTCGTAATCCGCAAGGGATCTCAATCTCTCAATCGACCGTCGCGATAGTGCAACGTAATGAGGAATTAAATTCGTATTTATTCCACCGGTATAAGATTATGTTATCTCGCTTGTTAAATTTTTTAGTTTTGTTTTAAAAACTATTTTAAATGTAAATTAAAGCCATCAGTTTAACGTGGTTTCGTGATTTTTTTTAAATCAGAGTGAAAAATCATTGGATTCATTATTTAAATCGTACTTGAAGTGCAACACATCTGTCAGTGTGGAGAGTAGTGAAGTCTCGTGACCTTTTTTAGTGAAGTATGGATTTTACTCCATACCTTCTTTTTCTGTCGAATCGGACACCCTATCACAGTGAGCTGCAGCAGCACCCTTCCATGGAGCCTCCCAAGTCTCCAAAGTTTAATGTTACCCTCTGGCAACCATGGCTGGCAGAAATGCAAGGTAATATTTCAACCTGGTCCACACTCGTATTGATTTTTTTCAAAATATATTTTCCCTTATTTCAATATTTTGATTATATCTAGTAAATAATTGTTACACTTTAAAGACCATTAGAACATATTTATTGAATTAATTTTTATTGTTTCTTAGCATCCATGGAATTATTTCACACTAATAAATTATATTTACGTACAAAACTTTCAATTCATAATTTCTGAAAATTTTCTATCACAACAAATCACAGATTTCAAAGTTTTCGCAACTTTATTCACGATTTTTTAATACATGTTTAAAAATAATAATGTCTTACGATATTTAAAAAAATCAATCAATGCCATATTTTTCATTACCCATTATTAATTAGGTACTTTATATTTCATTCTAAAATATATATTTTTTGCTTAGGAATAAATATTTTTTTGTGGTTATGTGCGATAGTCAGAAATGATTCGTCAATTTTGAATTTATTTATTGTTGGTATATAAACAAAGCATCTAATTTTCAATAATAATGCGTAATAGAGCTTATATTAAATCATGTATTACATCAACATATATTACCTGAGTTGATGTACACACCATTCAATGTAACGTTATGAAACCTTATTCGAAATCAATTTGTATTTGGCCCATTGAAATAAATAAACTTATTTATTATTTCTTTTGCGCGAAAATTCCTATTGTATGTTATTTATGTGTATAGATAGGTAAAAGATTTTTTGTCTCCGTGATGTAACAAGTCCTGTATTCCGCTCACTCCATCCGCCGGGGGGCGGTGGAGGAGGCCGGGGAACGCGACACGGCCAAAGCCAGAAGGTATAATAGCCCCCGCGTATATTGTGAGAACTTTTTTCACTTGAATTCCCAGAATCCGCGATGCCACTTCGGTCCATGGGGAATGTGTCAGTCTATATATTGCATCCGTGGAATCTCGTACGTGTGTGGAATTCTCCACCGCGACATTCGTAACATCCACTCGCTCTATACATTTTAAGCCAGCTAATACACTACCTTTTACAATATTCATAAATAACATATTTACGTTGTATATCGTGGTTTTTTAGGTATTTTGTCAACAAACTGTAATAAGGATTTTATGACACATAAGAAAGTGGTTAATTAACCAACTCTATAAAAAGACGCTTCTTCTTAAATAATAACGATGGAAGTCATGTTATTATATTTTGAGCAATACTTTATTATTAAAATAATCTAGGTTTAAGCGGAAGTGAAAGTAATTCTAAGCTTTTATATTAATAGTTGTTTTATCTATAATATTTAATTATCCATAGATTTACTGTGGATAAGTGTTTTTTTTTTAACTTTGTTTATTTATTTTAAAGATGGGATCAAATCATATCCACTGTGGCTACATTCATATTACTTTAATTTTCTACCTGCTTTAAAAATCGTAACATTTTTCCACCCACCAAATGCTTGTGATATTTTAACGATGCATTTTTTTACATATTTTTCAAATCAAATAATTTTACTTTTTTTTTGTTATTATAATAAATTCATTAGAGTTTTAAGAATATGTTTTTTTAAGTTTGTACGTAATGTTTGAAGATATATTCACTAAACTGATATTTCATCGATGAACGGTTTTTAAACTTTGTACACATCACGAACTTTATTTAAAAAAATATTAACAGAAGCCCATTCAAGAAGAACAAATTTTTCATGAATGTGATATTTCATATATAATAATATAATACATATTCATGATTACCTGGTGATTTTTGAAGAGTGTGCCGTAAGATTATATAGTGATCGTACACCTTTTCCGCATTTCCCTCTGGGGAAACCACATGGCACTTACCTGGTTAATTCAAAATAATACCTTCAATTCCCCGAAGCACCGATGGGCGTTCCCTGACTTC
Source organism: Lepidostoma basale (assembly GCA_022606425.2). Classification (NCBI taxonomy): domain Eukaryota; kingdom Metazoa; phylum Arthropoda; class Insecta; order Trichoptera; family Lepidostomatidae; genus Lepidostoma; species Lepidostoma basale. The sequence goes on from JAHDVF020001064.1 coordinate 688,969, forward strand.
CAAGAGATACCGCGCTATAGGGGCTAAGTGGATTGCCGGAAATTAATAATTACGAAAGAATTTTATTTGTAAATTCCAGTAATGCAACTATTTCATCCAGCCTCTCGATGATTTAATAAAATCCTTTGGATTTTTCCGCGTTCCGGAATCCTCGATATCTTAATGAAGCGTGAGAATCTTTGTAATGATTTTTTCTCCGATTTTCTGTATATACCTTCAAAGACTTATCAATGCTAATTCACTCATTCTAATTAAATTATTAATGATGTTTATCTCCATTCTGATACTCCGAAAATATTGATTGGCACATAAATCGTAAAAAAGCTTAGTAGAAATTGAATTCCTTTAAATAATTTATTCAAGAGGTTTTGTTTTTCTCACGTTTCATTCATTTAAAATGTTATCTCAATGAATCGGCCATATTCAAATAAGGCCGCTGTAACGTGGCGTTTAACATTCATAAATCTAAATGCTATAAAAGTCGTCACTTCACCCGCGGTGTTCCGCGAGCAGAGGAGCCAAAATGTTTCTCCCTTTCCCATGAATGATTTATTTTACCTGCCCTTATTATTTTACCTGTTACCTTTGATTGGTTCCCTTTGAACAGGTTTCTCCGAGTCGCCATCCGGTCCAGCGCCAGGCGTCTGCGCCCCCCTCCCTACCCGATCGCCGCCCCTTTCTTCTTTCCTCTCTCACTCTTCACCCGACTCGACTAAAACCTTCGCATGGCCTTCAACGACCTTCAAGCGAGCGCCTACGTCAAGCACGATCCCGGTTATGCTACTCGCTGCCGACAATCTAAAATACCCGAATAGAAGGGTACAAACCTTTTATACGTGATTTTCAAACATTTATGTTTATAGAAAATCGTTTTCGACGAGTTCACCCACAAACAAAATTTGTGGTAAATTGAGAAGATTCACATTATATTTCATAATGGATTTCTTTGAAATATCTGCGGGATACTTTATTAATGATTCCGACTTTGAACGAAAAATATTTTTTCTTAATCGATTTATATTTTACTGTTATGATTAAATACCCAAATGGATGGATACTTTTTATTAAACTTTTTTTTCTCGGGTCGCTTTTACGCTTCCACAAATTGGATAAAAAGATAAGGTTACCCCATTGATGAAAAAGATTATATTTACTGTACTATTTATATTATTTACATACAATGTTGTTATAAAAATATTGTCAGCTATTAAACATACCATGCTTGTAAATTTATACGTTTTATTAATTTTTTATTTTTCTTTAAAATTCACACATTCTTCGCACGTAACACACGAATAAAATCACTATAAAATTGGTTGTTTTTAGTAGTTTTATTGTCATTTTATATAACTTTTTTTACCTGAAAATGTAATTTCTTGCCGGGATTATGTTACGTTGTGTTATCCGTTATCTCCCGATCGGATATAAATTATTCCCGGCTGCCGACCTTTGGCCAGCGGCGGCTGGTGACATTTTCTTCTCAAATCATCGTATAGTAAAGATAAGAATCGATCAAGAGACTTAAAAATATATAATCGTTTTTTTCATATGCTCTAGTTGTAACTAACCATCACACCTTGACAGAAAGGGAAGGCAGAAAAAATGGGCCGCCAATTTCCTAACATCTCGTTTCTCTACATGCATTCATCATGTCATGCACACACTTCGATTTTTACGACTCCTCACGTGGCCGACTTTTAATATTTGATTAATTTGGTCTGGCCACGTTTTTCTCGGTCTTCCCCTATTTCTTGTTCCGTATACATCGTTAATTTATACTTTCTCTGCCATTCTTTCTCCATTCATTCTCTTCATGTGTCCGAACCATCTTAATGACCCTCAATGACCCCCGGTCTAAAAGTATTTTTAACATAAACATTTTGAATATCAAAATACATTACACTAACTTCGTTCCAGCATTCACCGTAAGATATCTGAAATGAACATATATTTTTTTCATTTGTACCATTTAAAAGTATTTCATTCGTACTATTTCTATACTTGAACTTTGACTTGAATATTCTGATATACGGAGGCTTAGCTTTTATGGCTATCCCTCTAACGACTGTTGATTCATGCGAGGGCTTATGGAGGATCGATTTTGGGCGCATGTGATGGTTTAGTCGAATGAACGATAGCGATTGTCGAATGAACTTATTTTACAGGAGTTTTTGCTTGTGACTCATAACTGCGTAACATAGTGAAGAGATTTGATTTAAAATATACGAGGATTAATTTAAAGGATTAATTTAGATTTGATTTAAAATATATATTTAAAATATAGTGAAGAGATTTGATTTAAAATATATATTTATATATCGTATAGGTATTCCCGCATATATCCGAATATAAAATACTTGTCCATTTATTATAATAGATAACACTTGTTTATTAATATTCTCCAAACGAAAGTTTTGTAAATAATGAAAACAAACATTTTAACTTAAATAGAAATAAATACACTTGTTCTTTAGTTTCGACCGGTTTCGGTTCGCCGCGCCGCCAGCTTTACCAGAAAATAGCGAGCTCCCGAAACCGGTCAAAGTGAATTAAAACTATATGTATGGTATATAATAAGGAATTTTTATTATTTACAATGAACTTCTACCAAGAAATATCTGTTATATGTTGAACGTTTTGTAATTTAAATTGGTTATTTTGATGGAAGAAGGCAGAATACTGCGTAGAATTACGAATGTTGCTGTGTTTCTTTTTAAGAATCTATTCCGGCGAACATATTTTGCGACTGCCACTGTCACCTTTCAGTACCTGCATAGTATTATGCTTGTGTGCGCCTATCTAACCAGATTTTTGTGAATCAAAAATGTCCCATCCTCTACGAATCTCCCGCGCCCGACTTCACCAACTCTTGACGCGTCCCGCTGTGCTTCCTGCCCTAATGCTCGATTATACTCTTCGACTCGTTCTTTTTATGTGATCGCCGGAGTGTGAACATTTTTATCGTTTTTAATATAAGGAGACCGTAATCTTCCCGTGGTCCATTCATTTCAGGCTTCGGAAACCTTTCGTAATACGAATACATTTACGTGAACGGGTTTTGTTCCTTTATTAAATGACTTTGGGTTATTATTAGGTCACTATTAGGTGGACGTTGGACGATCGAAGTGTGCGCGGGAGATGCCTATTGGTGGTGATGAGGTTCGCAACCCATCACACCGCGTCTCCCGCGGAGGCGAAAAAATAAGGATGGAGTGCCGCATCAGTATGTGTCAGAAGTGTGGCAGTCCATTATATCTGCCTACCCTTTCGGGGAGACGGCGTGATGGTTAGTTAGTTATTAAATGACTATTATAAAATAAATGAATATTATAACATATTAATACTTAAATGTACAATTATTTTAATTTACCTAAACTAACTAACCATCACGATCACGCCAAAGAATGGACCGCCACACTGTTCTGTCCTGACATACATCTCTCGATTCCTCTACGTTCATACATCGTGTCATGCACGCACGTCGATTTCTCAGACTCTTCACGTGATCGACATTTAATATTTGATGTTTTCCTCGGCCTTCCTCTATTTCTAGCTCAGTTCACGTCGCTTACATATACCTTCTTCACCATTCTGCTTTCACTGATTCTTTCCATGTGTCCAAACTATCTTAACGACCCTTTCATTATTTTATTTACCTCTTCTTCTTTCTCTTTGCCATTTCCCATCATCTGGGGTCGGTCCTCCTCGTACGAAAACGCCAAACTTTTCTATTTTGACTCATCTCCACTGTCAGGTTCTCGCGTTGGAGCTCCTTTTCCATGTTGGCCCACCATGTTGCCATTGGGCGACCTCTTCTTCTTGGTTTTGTTTAACTATAATTATATATTTCAAAATGGATAATAACAAAGGTCTCATATGTTAATGATATAATCGATTTATATTACAATATATGGAAAATTACTTCTTAAGATCGAATCATTTGTCTCTTCAGATATCAAGAGTTCATAAGATCACATTTGAGACATTGTACATTCTATTAGGACATATTCTTCTTCTTGTTGTTGTTCCCCTACTATCAGAGGTTGTGGCATCGAAATCGAGAATAGAACATCGTGGCTATTTCTACCCTTACATCAGCTGTAAGCAGGGATATTATACTGCAACTGAACCATTCTCGAAGATTTTCTAGCTAGGATTTTCTTCTTCTTCCGACACTTCGTTTTCCGTTAATTTTACCTTGAGCAATCAGTTGTAGCACTTTGTATTTATCGTTTCTCATAATGTGCCCGAAGTATTCCAGTTTCCTGCACATTATGGTCTTGACAATTTCTTGTTTTTTTCTTCATTCTCTTCTCGTTTGTGACTCTCTCTGTGCATGATATTTTAAATATTTTACGATTTATCCACCATTCAACGGGATTAATATCAATTGAAAAACGTATTTACACCGATTTATTAAAATCTATTAAAAATATATCATTTACACCCAAAACGTCACTTTTTATTTATTAAGAATAACATACAGCGATATCAATAACACATATATAATAAAACATTTAGAATAATTAAAATAAGGCCAATTACATGCTACCACACCACCACACAAAATATTATTCAATACGGTTATTTAGATTTCTATTATTAAAATATTAACGAAAAATGCAACTATATAAAATACCGTGATTAATAAAAATAAAAATAATTTAAAAAATAGTTACATTTTTGTGTCTGTAAGAGATCATCTACCGCGCTATCTCTTTTTTTCTTGCTTGTTCGCACGAGCGAGACACTATTTATCGCACAGAAAATATTTTAATTTAAGCATTTATATGACATATTTTAGACAACGACAATTGTTGTTCGCATTACTCAGTAGTTTTGCGAAAAATAATATATCGTTGTTTAGTATTATAAGAATTCTAACAGTTCTTGTATTATAATATAATATATTGCAAATATAGATGGTGTGGTTGACTCGCGGAGTTAGTTGTAGCAAATGAAATACGGATATTGATGTGCTGTGTTAAAATGTATTTTCTATTATTTCAGAAGCCCCCATCTCTGGGGCGGAGTGCGCCCCCGCCGTGGGTCACGGGGCCCTCGAGGGCGCGGCCACCAAGCAGCTGCCCTCCTCAAAATGGCGCAGGGAGCGGCGCTCCACCACCCGCATTCCTGACTACAAGAATAGGTAAAGCGTCATTTCATATAAATTAATGACGACCCACTCTCTTCATTAATTAACTAACACACTATTCTATCCTGACAACTCTCGCACCTTCGCCACATTCACTCACCGTGACACGCAGGCCTGTCGATTGTTCCCACTTCGAACACATCCCCTTTTAGTAATTGATTAATTTGGTCATGCAATGTCTTTTGGCCTTCCTCAACTTCTTTTTCCATTCACGCTGCTTGTATACATCTTTTTACCATTTTTCTCTCCTCCAATTGTTTCATATGCCAAAAACCATCTTAGTGGCCCTTTCTTAATTTTGTTTTAGACACATTATTCTGCTTATATTTCTTCATTATTACTTCGTTCGATATTCGATCATACTCGTACATCCCATTTATGCTCATTCTTCTTTGTAATCTAAGTTTTTAGGTCCTTTCCAACTTTCATCCTTTCTTCGCTAGCTCTCAAAAATATGCAATGCCATCTTTGCTTCAGTCAATTTATATTTCTATTGGCAGTGATGGCTTTGAGTCCACCATTTATTTGGTTCCCAGCACTTTCCATGTCCTTTCATTTCTGAAAAAAAATTATTAAATTTGTATTGTGAAAATTATAACTTAATATTTCATTAAAATATTTGTGAATTCAGGTATTCAATATTCGTACTTCAGTACATTTCAAGAAATAACTATTAAATAGTATGCTTCCAAAAGTTTTCTGTTACTTATATGTATTGTATAATATATCTTGGTATTTTCTTTGAAATCAGTTGACTTACCATGTTCACATTGAGAGAACATGTTACATTGTTAGGATTTATTCCTTGAACTTGTGGGTTCAAGAATCCCAACCTTTTTTAAATACTGTACAACTTATTGCTATGAAATGAGCGTGATATGGAATCCACATGAGGCAACATACACACTCATGATGCAATAAGATAGCCATGCGCTGCTTTAGCCTACCACATTCTTCTTGAGCATGCTAGGAAGCAACCATTTGCAGATAAAATGAGATGGGTTAGTTATTTCTTTAAAATTTGACCCATGGATAGCATTTTACAATAATTTAAAATTAAACCTTTTTTTTTTACTTATTATGAAATATTGAAGGTATCACAAAACTAACCATTTACCTGTTATTTCAGAGAGCCCGGAGTATTAGGATCGAAGGCGTCCCGCTCGCAGTCCTTCAATGACAAGTCCTCCCTACCTCCGGGAGCTCTACGGCTCCGGCAGGAGGTGCTCCACCACAGCGAAGGTGACCTGGCACAGGACCCAGATGGGGGCCCGACCAGGGGAACTGTCTCCTTCACCTCACTCATAGGTTAGCTTTGTCATCACCTATAAGCATTATTTTTTTTTGTCATTTTAACACTCTTAATTCAGATTTTCCATTTGTTTAGCGGAAACACTATGATACTTCAACATTATTAACAGTTTAATTTGGAACACTGTTTCAATATAACAATGTATTTATCTAATTTATATGAAATTGTCGCGACAGTTGTTTCACCTACCAATATTGGCATCATCAAGTGTAACAATCATCTGAGACAACCAGTTGATTGTAACACCTGATACTGCCAACATTGATTGGCCAAACAGCTTTTGGACAATTTCATTGAAATATAATAAATGAATAGTGTTTATTGTTTCTTGAACAATCATGTAAAACTATATATTTTATAATTAATACGAATAAAAATGACAGTTTTCTAGAAGTTTTATTCTATTTTATGGGAATGACATGTTTCACAAGACATTTGATAATACCTTAGAAGGACGAGACATGTCATTACCATAAATTATAATAAAACATCTAGAAAACTGACGTTCATTCGTATTAATTAAATAAACAGTGATTTGATCACAGTGTTCCAAATTAAATTATTTTGTTTTCCAAATTTGATGTAATATTTTATGTTTAAAAAAACTCTCAATGAACTTTAGTCAAATTTATTACATTTTACTTGCTTTGTAAGAAAGGTGTAAATCAACATACTTTTTAAATATGAAACATAAAAAAATATTGTTATCTAATTATAATAATATTTTTTGTACATTCCAGCTAATACCCTGGCTCCAAAAGGAGGTGACGAGAGCCCCCTGGACATGAGTGTGAAGGTGCCCCCACGGAGCTCACCCCCCTCGTACTCGCAAGCCATCAGCGGCCTGTACCGTCCCAGCGTAATCACCCAAGCCCCCACAAATGGAGCGCCCCTCTCTCCCGCACCCAAAGATGCTGCTGGCAAGGGAGAATATACACCAGGTTTGTTATTTAATTTCAAAAAATATATTTTTTAAATATTTAAATAACAAATAATATTTTGGGTATTTTTTATTGTTGTTGAATTGTTTATTTTTGATAAACTTAAGGCATTAACACTGTGGAATTCTGTAATGATGAATTTTTTTGTTAATTAAAACACTTTTTTATGACATTTGCATTACAATATATTATTCGATCACTACCTTTGCATAGTTGTTCGCCTTTATGTTAACACTAATTGGGATCAAAAACTCATTTTTGACTCTTTTGATACTTGGCACCTTTGTTATGATTAGCCGTCAATTGGGAATGCTTAAATTTACCAAATGTATTTATGAATTTATTTTATTGGTCCTTACATCACATTTGGTCTAATATGTGGATTCAAACAAATCATACTTTATTATTTTTTTCAGGTTCAATGTCAATGTGTGACCCTGTGATAGACGAGCACTTCAGAAGATCTCTGGGACCTAACTACATGGCACTATTTAATAAAACCAAAGAAACAAATAATATCACAAATGGGAAAGCCCAAAAGACTAAAGACCGCGGCAGCAGCCCTATTATGTTTGCCAGCGATCCTTGTAATAGATTCCTCAATACTAACTCTAAGTCACCCAAGCAGGAGGATTCCTCTCACTCTGAGACTGCAGAAGAGGAGGAAATCAGTATGGAAGTAGACGATACAGCAGGATTATCAGTGGATGATCACTTCGCTAAAGCTTTAGGGGACACATGGAAGAAACTTCAAGCTACCGGCCCTAAAACTGATATTCTCAAAAGTAAATCTCCTGATAATATTACGAAAAGCACTACGGCAGTTAATAATATAAAAGATATACCGAATTCAAACCATGACAATACAATTATAAGAGGAATTGTTATTTAATATTTTATACAAGTATGCAATTTTTGTTTTGCGCATTTACAGTATAATATTATGTATGGCAATGCTCTATCCAACTCCGGTATCAGTACTGATACTCGCTGTCATCATAGTAGCGTATAGAAGTATATTAAATGCCTTCCACAAACAGACCTGAGGAACTTTTACTATTACTCTAAGTGAACATTTAACATAATAAGTTATTCATTCTTAATATCTATGTACCTTGATAATTATTATCATCAATATGCATAAAGTAATGCATACAGAAGTGAAGTGTTTAAGAACAACTATTAGGCTTTAGTATTGACTAAATATTTAGCATAAAACTAATGTGTAGAACTTTCCTCCAGTCTTCGTATAGTTATATTGTCACAAAATCGTAAATTATTTTGTATACTTAATAGTTCTTTCAATGATTTATAGTACTAAGTAATATAAGGTAATGTTTACACTGTAATTTATTTTCCTTGATCATTGCAGGAATGGAAATTATGATTACTTATGAACAGCTGTATCTGTTTTATACAACTTTCGTGATAAGTTGAGTTTTACCTCAAAATGTGTATGTGAATGTGTATATAAATTAATGTAAACTATAATGTATGAATACAGAATATACATTTTTAAAGTATATCATGTTTTATTATTCTTATCCAAATACAATTACAATTGAGGACCGTTTTAACAAAGCGAAATTTCTACAAAAAAAAAAACAAATGCGTTTTTTTTTTAAATGGGTTCTTCCATGTGAGCTCTATCGATAGATGAATTAAAATGTTAACAAAACGGTATATGTGCGAAGTTGTAGCGGTTCAAATATCGTGAATTTTAACAAAATGTTTTCTTTTTAACATGAAAAAACCTTCTCCTGAAAAATTTACATTTTGTAGATATTTCGCTTTGTTAAAACGGTCCTCAATTCCTTATCAACTAAACAATTTTATAAACGTAGTTATTTCAAAATATCTCTAGGTCATTGGTTCACTAGCCTAGTGAAACAACATACAACATACTTTGCGATTGCCACACGGCACTCTTTGCATCACGCTACATGACTATAGTGAAAAATCTTTTCACATATCTTAGTACTGATTGAAGCGCTTTGGTGTGGCTTCAGCCTTATACATACTAACATATATTGCATTTTTTTATTTATCTTTTGTGAGAATCGTTGTATACATTATTTTAAGTGTATTTAGGAAACCCAGAAAGAACTTTTTGCACATATCGCCTCTTTGCAAGAATAACGTGACATTTCGAAAATCAAATCCGCCGTGTTCAACTTTATTTTCTACAAAAACATGGTATTTTCAAAGTGAAAAACAGAGAATTTATGAAGGAAAGAGACAACACAACAGTGGTTTATTGTGTTGTCACGGTATCTTGTTTCATTTTTCAAAATTTCAATTTTTCGAGATAACACGTTATTCTTGCAAAGAGGCGATATATGTGTATTTCAAAATGTATTATTTGTCCATTCTCACCAAAAGAAATAACAAATTATTTAAATTATAACGCAGTCATAATGCATTCATTAATGTAGAAATAATATTAATGAGTTCCAGGATCTAGCCGAACCTCTGTGAGCCAGAATATCCAAGTTCCAAGTTCCAAGTGATGTAGAGTAGATATTTTCTCCTACTATTATGTTGATTATTCTCTCCATATGAACACTGAATTCGGGAGGTGCTAGAAATTCTATAATCATCTTTCCACTCAACTGAATCCAGTGATCAAATGCACGAATATGTTTGGTTGCTTTTTGAAAGGTCGGTGTATATCTTCATATCCATTTTCTTACTGGCTACTTACTTAATGCTTATATAATAAAATACAGGTTTTCTTATGATTACATAAAATAGATGATTTTAGAAAATATTGAAAAAAATAAGCATAATCAAATAAAAAATATTTACGAGTTGAATATCATAATTGAATAATCAAAAAAATGCTTTGTCCACACTGTATTTATTTTAAAACAAACATGTATCAGATAAAAAATGATCCTTCAACAGTGTAAAGAAAATTGAAGTCAATTTAATTTTATAACATAATTTTACGCTGTAAAATGATGTCAGTCAATTGAAGGGTGTTTGGTTAAAATTACATTTATAATGTTTTGTTTTAATATTGGTAAAATTTTAATTTGCAACACAAAGCAAATGCAATTATAGAAGAATAATTTGTGATTTATGCATATGAATTTGTCTACAAACCTTAGTAGTTTAAAGCTTTATTTGATAAACCTGATAAATATTTTATATAAAATATTACTGTTAGATTAAATCCCAAATATGAAAAGGAATTATTTTATAAATAAATTACATGGTAATAATGAAACAGTTTTTAATAATCATTTAGATATCTTATTAAAAGTATACATTTCAACCAACTCTTTCTACATTTTTAGGCACATAATTTTGAAGAAATCATTTTCAATTACATAATTGGGTGCATTGGAGGAATATTTTCCATTTCATTACAAGTCACCGTCGCAGACTAGAGACCATTTTATAACTGAATCGAAATCAAACCAATTTCTTAAAAATCTGAATTAGTTTTGATTTAACCATATTGACCTACAAGCCTTGTGCACTTGTGATATTTACATAAATTCAATGCAATATTTTGCACATATTATGAAATCCTTATTTTTTAAAATGATTATCAATATTTATTGAAAAGGTTTGCGACTTTGCTAAACTGCAGAGATCGAATAAATGTTTGGGAGTTAATTTCATAGATGTCACTTAAATCATTTTTCAAAGTCGCGATGTACTCGTATACTAATTTAACTTGATTATACTGTAGCGTAATAAGAGAAATGGAATTAAAAAGGCTATTCTCGCGTTTTTTCATTATTTCCTTTTTTCATTAACTGTTTATAGAGTTTGGTTTGATACGCATAAGTTCACTAATATTTAAAAAATGCGGATCGTATCCAGAATTGTGCCTTAGTAAAACATCAATCATTGTTACACATTTCTAATCTAATAAGGAAACTAACAAAATGCGTTATTTTGTAGGTTTCCCAAATTATATTTCGTATTTTGAATATTTCCTCATTCAATTCGTAGATTCTACGATAGAGAGAGAGTTTTTAAATTAATAAATCTACATATTCACTTCCCAAACTCGAACAAACTAAAACTTTTGTTTACTTAGATTAATGTCAAATTATAGCATACTTTACCATACCTTATCCAAATGTATGAATACAATAAAATAACATGAGATAAGGAATCCACCTGATATATAGGCAATCCGTAAAACGTTTAGGATTTTTTTATTCTATTATTTCAAATGCAGCTGGAAGAATAATAAATTTCAACCGTTAGCCACGAAATTATACAATTCAAATTGGTAGAATTTTGTCGCTTTAATTGTTTATACATAACAAACGGTACCGCGCGAAACCACGACAAAAACTTGTATTTGTGATAAAAAAAACAGTAGTTTACCTTTCTCCGGTTCTCAAATATCGCGGTTAACAATAAAGTCCGAACAAAGTAACCCAATACTACTTGTTATATTTTCACCGAATGCTAAAGCGTTACACTAGAAAAGTATTTTTTTAAATCAGAAAATAAACATGCTACAAAGCTATTACTTTTGAAATAACATTTTGATTTTTATATTTTTATCAAAAATTTCAGTCCATTTCCATTAAAATTTTACATTAGTATTTATTGAAACTACCTCTGAAAGCAAAAAAAGAATAATTACGTAGATTTTCACGGTTCGTAGCAATATGGTTTTGGAAATTTTAAGTAGGTATATCCGTGTATTGATGGTTGAGGTATTAGTTTTGTAAAACTCGATATTAATTAATAATAGTAAACACGATTGTTTCGTGGTTTTACTTAGATTTAATTTATATAAGTGACAGTCAAACTGCTTAATTTGGAGAATGCCCTCGCAAGGCGAAACAAATTTGTCACAATTTATATAAATTAAATCCAAGTAAAATCACTAAGCGATCGTGTTTACTATTATTACTTTATATTCGTGTAGTTGTATCCGTATTCTATCCTGAAAATGAAGACTGAAACGATCTCCGAAACGAGAGAGACAAGTTGCACGGACGTACCCAAGATTAAAAAAACCAATGTAAATAAATATGTATTAATGTTGAATTTTAATTTCTTGGTAGAAGTTAATTGTAAATATAGAAAATAGAATTTTTTTAAATCCTTTATTATACAGATTTACTTAGTGCCAGTTGGTTTAATGGCTTCAACTGGTTTCGGCAGCTCGCTGCCTTATTTTGGGCCATAAAACCAAGTAAAAAAAGGAAATTTATGTTAAATTTAAAAATATATATTTTTATACTATTTTTATTAAGGAAACATGTATTATAGTTTCTGGCACTTGTTATTTGTTTCTATCCACATTTAATTATGCATGAATATTAAAGAATTCATGAATTCGAAATATTATTTGGCTACTATGTGTATGTGTGCGTTCGCAACTGGGTGGAATAACGGTACCGCAATATGAAAATGTTCCTTCTTATTTAGTTACCTTCTTACTTTCAAGGGTTAACCGCAACATGGTCCGAAAGAGTACACAATACCTTCGAACAAGATCGATCACGTTTCTCAGATTAGAGACGCCGGGAGTGTTGAAAGCTGGAATAACAATGTGTTCATTTACATCAAGTCTCTTTAAATTGTTTTAATATTCTTAAATCATTCGCTATCAGATTTTCCAATAAAAGCGAAATAAACACTTTTGTTTATTTTTATTTAATTTTATTTTATCAAAATATGTTTCATTGAAGGTAAAGGCGTTAATACTATGGAATTGCTTTGTTAATTTGGAAGGAAAATATTTAATACTGTAAAATACACTTAATTTATTAAATATTTTTACAAAATGAAAATATTATCCACAACATTTTTCGGAAGTGACGTCCTCCGAGGTGTAAATATGTGTGTATATATCGCACGCTTAATAGAACACTGGCTTAACTAAAAAAAGCAAGTTTTGCTCAATCTGACATGAGTCGGTGTTTTAACAAAAACAGTCGAAAACCACGTACGAATAAAAAAGACCGATATAGTGTAATGGAGGTCAATTGGCGGAATTTTGACTTAATTTTAACGCGAAACGATGGATAGCGTTAACACAATCTAATGGTAACTCAATTATGACCTAAACCATAATCGGTCAGTTTACTATTAAGCGTGCGATATTTACACCTGAGAATGGAGGATGTCATCCCCAAAACATGTAGATAATGTTTTTATTTTGTAAACATATTTAATAAATAAAATAAATTATACAGTGTTAAAAATTCTCCTTACCTGAGTCTTTACTCAATATAAAAGGAACAATCAAAACCATTATTTTGTTATATTTGATCTTAAAATTTAAATCGGATATTATTCAAAGAAAGCAAAATAATTTTCATTGACTGTTTGTACTATACTTGTATTTTATAACTTTCATTTTTTTATAATCAATATTTAATTTTCTCTAAAGAAAAAATAAAAAATCATTGTTTTATCAACATCAATTTATTTAGTGTTTCGAAATATCAAATTCGAAGTTCAAAGATACATTTTCTACTACATACTTTAATTATTTTAAAGATTTCTGGTTAAGAAAGTAATAACAACTTTATTTACATGTTTTATCAAGGGATGTAAATAATAAAGACATATTGTATTTCTCTTCAAGTGACAATTATATCAAGATGTTTTAATGCATATTTGATTTACTGATAATTTCTTCACTTGCTGGTCGTCTCATTCAAGCACTGAATTCGACTGGTGCTAGAATAATAAAATTTGAAATCTATTCACTCGGTCGAATCCAGTTCTCAAATTTCGACTTTTTTCTTATCGCCTTGTCCGAATTCCTTGGATTGATTTCTCCGTTAAAAATGCTGTCATTTACAGAAATATAAACATGGCATGCACATACATACGTGAATTAGTACCTATACACAAACTCAACCCTCTTCAAAATTGCGAGATTAATTTCAACACTTAGGATTGAATACATTCTCCAATAGGAGCAGAAATAGCTCATTTATTTAGAAGGAATCGACTTGTGTCTAGGTTTGAACCTAAGTCTCTTGAAACAGAGCGTTGAACCCGATCATTACTTAATTCCTCTTATATTTAAAAGTAAATATTTTAACCGTTTATTTATTATGTCTAAAAATGAAATTAATAATTAAAACATTATAAATGAAAATGAGATCATTCAGTCATAGATACGCGGCCAAATGTGTTTTTTTTTAAAACTTACCGAATTAGTGAAAACTGTGGAGTAACATTTTTTTTAAATGATTATAATAACTTATTCAAAACTTTGACACCCTTGGTTCAACCAATCCTATCTCTCATTACAAGATAAGCATTACAAATAAATTGCACAATGATCACAAGAATGAACATTACGGAATGTTTCACAAACTCCGTAATCGCACATTACGGTGAGATCTTCGCAACTAACTGACTTCATATCTCTCCGGGTGGCTCTTAAATCAAAGTCTTCTGTCACAGTCCAAGAGCTCCGGACAATCCTTTGAAACCCAAAACGTCCTTCAGCCATTTCTATTATCCTCCCGACACGTCCCTTCCTTTGTCCAGAAAAATAGCCCGCATAGTCCATTGTGTAGCGAAAGTCTCCGCCTAGCTGCAACGACAGACAATCGTACGAATGATTTTAATACAATTAGTTCAAAGACAAGGCATGAGAATATCCACAGTTGTCTGTAAAAATAAAGAGAACAATTATATTCAGGTTTTACACCGTGAAAATGCACAAGGTACATCCAGAGTACTGAATAAGTACGTATGAATATATTACATACCTAGGTAGATACCTACATAATCATTTACGTGTGTATTATGGTCAGGTTTCATAGTTTAAGTATATCTCCCTGCACCTTTCCATAGCAATGCAATTCAGAGGTTCTTCACAAATGGTATTCGAATTAATTCAAAACATAAAAATAGTACTATCGCCAAAATGTAGAGAATGAAAAAAAAAATTAAGTTATAAAAATTACAACAATTGTTATTATTATCATTATTATTTGATAGAACCTAAGGCGGTAACACTTTAATTCCATAATTACGAATCCTTTTATGAATTAAAACTCTTTTTTCTCCACTTCTGAGTTTATTTCTCTCGACGTTTTGGAGGTTATTCACCTTATTCATCGAGACACCGATACAAACTCGAAAAATGTCGAGAGAAATAAACTCAAAAGTGGAAAAAACAGTAATTTAATTCATAAAAAAATCGTCTATCTAATTAACCATTACGCCGTCTCTCCGAAGGGATAGGCAAAAATAATAAACCGCCACACTTCTTTCCTGACATACTTCTTTCGACTTCATACACCGTGTCATTCATACACCGTGTCATGCACGCGCGTCGATTTTTCTGACTTAATATTTGATTGTACCACGCTTTCTTTATATTATTCCAGATACATCCTTAACACGTGCTTCCTTCATTCATTCTTTCCATGCATCCAAACCATCTTAATGACCCTTTCATTATTTTGTTCAAAACACTTTCATTTGCACTGCATTCATTTATTATATTTGTATTTGACACTATATCATAAACAGATTACACACATTCTTCTAAGAGATCTCATTTATACTACATTTATTCTACTTTCATTCTTATTTTTGGATTTGTATATGATGAGTGTGAAATGCAATTTTTTTTTTGTTTAATTTATGTTAAATTTCAACTGTTTGCCCGCGAGACGCTCAATAGCTCGCCTCTGAGCACTCGCGTAATACGATCCGCGGCGACAGTATCGGGTGTTGATGGAAGGAAACCCGAGCCAAGTTAGTCACCCGCGGCAAGAGAAGGGCAGCAGGCGGCTGACGGGAGGCGGCATCCGGCCGCGGGGGCACCGCCACTGCAGCCTATATACACACCCATTCGCCTTACGATGACTTGAACCCTTCACCCGTTTCCAGTCTTCTGGCGAGCACCTACACTCGCTGCAACTGCAAGAGAAAATAATGTTCATAAATTCAAACGTAGTGAACTAAACATAATAACGATTTTTCATTACAAAACAATTTTAAATTACGGATATGGTAAAACGATTTATGTATTTATTAAGGGACACAAAAAAACATAGAAGCAGTAAAGTAATGCCAATTACATGCTACCACAAATATAAATTAATATAATAATTAACAGAAGACAGTATGAAACTTAAACGAAATTGAAATTGAAGTTAAACTAATACAAACAAAATATTTAAAAGATTAAGTACAACAAATAACTATACTATATGAATACGAAATAGCAGATAATTGACACAAATCTAAAATCATTTTAATACAGTAACAGTAAAAATTAAGCCCAATACAAGTTTTTAACTTCATCAGTATTAAAATTAAGAATATTTATATCATAAAAGAATGAAGGATCAATAAATAAATGTACAAGAGAAATGTTTTACTTTATTGTGGTACACGTAAAATATGCCTCTTACTTGATTACATAAATCTATATAGCATTATTTTAAATTAGTAAAAATATTTTTACAAAAACAGAAATATTTTTAATACTGATTACATTATTTAAACAATGGTTTTCTACACATTCTGCGCCTACATTCAGCAAAAAGTAGAACGCGTGTGTTAATAATATTATCGGGTTCCTACCCTATTCACTTTCCCTTCATTTTAAAAACAGTTAATTTTATTTTCCTTTCTTCTCTCGTGTAAAAAGGTTATTAAAATAAAGTAATATTTCATATTAAGATCTAATTATAAAAATCTGATTTAATCTTAAGAAATTATACTTATTATTAACCTAAATTAAATACAACATTATCTAATTGCACAATATATTTTTTCGAAAAGCATTTTAAGAAAATATTTTTTTCAAAAACAACACTTAAAAATAAATCGATATCTATATTTCATTGCCTTTGTGCTCTCATATATTTCTTGTTGCAACCACATACAATGAATGAACTAAAACGTAATATTTTGTTTTAAGATATGGAACATATCGTAATTTAAATGTATATATGTTTTTTCTATTGTGAATTTATGTAATCCTTGCCTTTTTTAAATTTTGGGAAGAAAATCAGTTTTTATTTATTTTTGGCAGTTCAATTCAAATGCATCATAAACACGCCGACAATTTTTTCATTGTGTGATACAAACACAAACAATAATCAATAATATTAACCAATTCAATGCATGTTTTTTTTATTTTATCTAAATACAGATAAATTATTACAGAAAACATTAACTTGAATATTATATTCACTCACGTGTATGCGTGTGCAGTAGTCCTAGAAGGAATTCTATAAACTTCTCGTGAATATTTTGTTTCTGCGCATTAATCACCGGCAATAGCTGACCTCACAACTGACACTGTGCACTTCGTTAATCACTATGATGCCGAGTTATTGAATGAAAGTTTAACCACAAATCAACCGATCGACTGCCCCTACCGAGAGCGGGAAAACGCTTCCATTCGAAATTCAAAATGGATGCGTATAAAACAACGCGCCGTATTCACAATAATTACTGCAATACCTTCGTTTTGCCCTGCTGTGTAGTGCGCTATGATTTTTTCGACGTACAATATTCCTTATAGAATTGAAGCTTACCCTAAAAAACTTAATATGGGTGGGGAAAAGAGACCCCTCTCGCAGCATTATGAATGGAAAGGGACGGAAGGCGAATAAGTGCATTTTGCATCATCGGAGCGGCCCCAGTCTATTGTAAGAAAGGGACGCCGTGACGCCATGTCTAATGTGACAAAACGGGATGAGGCGCTTGAATAAAAATCACGAAAATCAACCCTACACGGTGGTCAAAAATTTGTATACGGGATTTGTAACTTCTACCCACTTCGCCAATAACTAATCGGATTTATTTAACAAATAATAACTTATTACCAATTGAATTTAGTCACTAAAAAATGGCTTATAATTATCATGCACATGAAATCGTGTGTTAATAAATAAAAAAATACATGTCTCATAAAATCACGTTTCTTTGACTATAAAGAATACGAGTATAATGACTCTTTTCGTGGAATGTATTTTGTTTATATTTTTTTCGTTTTCTTATATAAACTTAAGACGTTAACATTGAGGAAATCCACAATGATAATTTTTTACGAATTATAACGCTGCTATTTTTCTTAAGATATTTTGAAGATATTATACCCTCATAACTGGGATAATGTGTCGAAAAAAATAAACAAAATAAACTCAAAGATTAAAACATGTATTTACGTCATTTATCTGTATTAATTAACAAAAAATGTAACTTCGTCAATAAAAAATCAAATAAAAAATAACAAATAAATGTAAAATACACTTACCAAAGTAAGGATCAGTATCGACCTAACCACCGTCTACGCGAGCCCAGCCACGCCGTTGAGCCAGTTTCTGCACACAATGGGGTGGAGTGTAGTTTTTCGGGTTTTTGTTGGCATCACCCCTTTGTTAGCGGCCATTGTACCCCCGGCAGAGGGGGTCGAGTGCTCTCCTTGTTAGCCCAACGGATTCGTGCAGGAGCATAATACTCTATCCCACCGCGCACCGTGCCGTGTTCGAAATACTCGCCGACTGAAGGGAAGAAGAAATCTCCCATCGACTAATCGCCAATCGCAAATGTACAGTCATCCAATTGCGCCCTTCCTTAGTCATACAGTCGGGCAATTTAATTATTATACTATCGAAAACAACGCGTCTATTTTCAATTTCAATGTTATTGTAGTGTTGTTATCTGATTAAGTGAATGGCTTTCATTAATTAATACGAGTAAAACGTCTGTTTTCTAGAAGTATTATTACTGTTTACGGGCATGATATGTTTCGTCTTTCTATGGCATTTTCAAGTGTTTTCATTTTCTTTGAAAAGAGAAACATGTCATTCCTTTAAAATAACACAAAACTTCTAGAAAACATGCATTTACATTATTGTTTAATTATTTAGTGTTGAGTTTAATATCATTGTTCGGGAAACAATGAATGAAATGCTTTTGTTAAATTATCAATTTAATTTTAAATGTATTTACATTGTATATAATAATGATTATCTTTGTAGAGTTTAAAAATGTCTTCTGCCTAGCAAGGTTTACTTCAATTGGGAGGCGTGGCCAACCATGTGATTAATAAATTATTGCTAAAAAAATAATCATATCGTAATATAAAAAGTATAAATATTTCTTTGTTTTCCATGACTTCAAAATCTCAATATACAAGACATATAATATATAACCCTAGAAAAAAATGTAATAACGAATTTATGTTTATTTAATCATTAATTATTAATGTTTAGAACTAAGTTAAAAGAATTCTAAAATTGTGTACTATTTTTCAAATATGGATAGCAATTTATGTGTGCCTTTGTTTTATTTAATAAATTTAACATTTATATGACTTTTTCATTTACCCTACATTTTTAGATCTTCTTTTTTTTTTGTTCTTTTTTCTTCATACATACACGAAAACGATTAAAACGTAAAAAACATCCAACATAAATTCATTTTAAAAAAAAATTGAGCTTACATAAATTATTTATTAAAAAAAAATCTACCAAAGCATTCCGCAATAAAGAACAATATAAATTGTTTATTTCACTCTCCAAGCAATGAAGTTTTGAAGTATTCGAAAGATGCCTAATAAATTTATTTTTACAATGGAGTAAACAAAATTAGATTCCTTAAAAATGTAAGTCTTCGTCTATATTCGATATATTATCTTTACCAATTTCGTGCTACACAAGTTACACAGTTATGATTACATTTATATAAATTTCATACATCTTATTTTAATATTCCAAATTTCTTCATTAAAAATACATTGGGTGTTTTTTTTTCTTCTCCCCTTATCCTTTTCCATTTATTTGGGAACGACTCTTCTATTATAACAGCGACAAGCTTCTTGGTCTTGGGCCATTATGCTGTGGATCTGCACCAATTTTAGATCGTTTTTGACGCTTGACCGCTAAGTTGCCGGTGGCCGACCATGTCATCTCTTTCCCGCGTCTAGATACAAAGCTTTTTGAACGATGCGGTCCTCACCCCTTCTACACTCATGACTGTACCATCGTAGACGGCCCTCCCTGGGCTTTCCGTCACATTGTTATTTAATTGACTAAAGAATTAAAATTAAACAACAGAGCAAAATAAATAAAAATAAAGTTGTTAATAGCTAACACTATTCTAATATTCGTTTAATTAAACAATTATTATCTAAATCATATTTTCAAGTTATTATTTATTTCAGTGGTTGTATTTATTTAATGGTAGAATAATTTTTTGAAGAATAGTAGCAGTAATTATGATAATTAGTAATTTCATGAATAAACATTGAATGAGTTAATAAATCTACATTGCAAACACCCCACCGATATTACGCAAGAACCTTTTACGTATTATTTATTTATACTGGCAATATAACTTTAGTATTGTATTTGACAGTTGTATTTCGTTGTATTATTTTGATTTTGATAAATTTTTTATTATTATGCTTGTGCTTTTCACACGTGTTCGTGAATTTGAAGTTAAACGATTGTAAATGGAAATATTTTAAAATCGTGATTTGTGCAGTGTATTTTAAATAATTTGATTTAGAAAATGGATAACCTATTACCACAATTTGTAGATGTATTTGTTGCAGAATCAGCTCGTCCTGTAGCATTCCCAAAAGATGGAATTGAATTTATTAAAAATGTTATAATAGAAAGAAAACGATGTTCCGAAACTGTTTCGGTTGATAAATATGACAGAAAATTAAATAAGTGTCAAACCGTTTTTGCAGATGTAGTAAGTTTATATTTTTCTTTACTTTTCGAGTGCCCACAATATATAATTATTTTTTTATAATGAAAATACTTGAGATTTCTTCAAAAATGTACTATTTAAAATATCTTTGAATGCGTGGATGTAATTTAATTTTTATTCGAGTTAAAATAATCGTACTTTTCTACAATATTAAAATATTTAAATGTCGGTTGCACAGTTTTTTTTTAATTCTAGAAACAAGCTTTTAACTATTTGGTTAGTAAAAAAAAAAAGATCATCTGTTCTTAGAATATTTAAATTTTTGTTTAAAATGTTGACTGAATAACATTAAATATTTTATTCAATCCTTAATGTTAGTTGAAATGATGGAATAATGTGTGAGGAAGTTCCGCGTCCAGGATTAAACCGATATGTCCTGAATCTGTAGCCATGTCTATCGTTCTGGAATTCAATATTTTTGCTTCAGTCACTCATCAGTCACCACAGTGGAACATCTAATGTAAACCAGAGATCAAATATTGATGTTATGCATACTTATATTTTTTCAGCTGTTATTATCACGATGCACTATCCTATTATCTTTACACATTGTATACCTCAACTCCTCGATTTATTTATTTTTATTTTTATATTTCTTCATTTTCAGTTGCCAAATACAGTTCCGGCACCAGACTCATTGATACCAACTGCTGAGTGGCAAGTTATTCAAGAATCTGATTTCTCCAGAGTTAGGTGCCGCCTGTCTAGAATCAGGAATACTAAAGATGTTTGGAAACATCCTAAAAATTTACCAGCCGACACGACCGGTGACCCCACCTCATGGATGATCTTTTTAGAGACTAACCCGCCTCTAATGACAGTTTTATTTTCAATGAAGCAGAAAGACTTAGAATGTGCTCTCAATGTCCTAGTCAAATATTTGGAAGAAATTCCACCTGGGAAAGGAATTGAACGTAAATGGGGTG
Organism: Lepidostoma basale; assembly: GCA_022606425.2. NCBI lineage: Eukaryota > Metazoa > Arthropoda > Insecta > Trichoptera > Lepidostomatidae > Lepidostoma > Lepidostoma basale. The sequence continues at coordinate 711,007 of JAHDVF020001064.1, forward strand.
AGTTTCAATTGTTTCTTGAACAATGGTGTAAAACTAATATACAGATATCATAATATAAATGGGCAAAAACCCGGATGTCATTATGAGAATATTTTAAATACAAGAGAGTAAGAGAGGTATACTTCGATTCTCTACAAAAGTAATTTGTAAAGCACTGCCCATGCCCGAGACTTTCTGGATTATTTTGAATTTTGTTCTTATTTTTGTTGTATGACAGTAGTGTAGAAAACAAAAACAATCTGGTATCGTTAATTGTAAAAAATTTAACGTGTGTGAAAAAAAAAGATTTATATTAGAAGTTAAAACTTATTACTGATTACGATTGTACAGTGAACCCAGTTTTCAAAGGGTAGAAAATCTTTACTTCCGTGAATATTTCACACGTGTCAACTAGTTAAATAATTAATAAGAATAAAAAAATCTGTTTCTTCTGTATTCGCCTTCAATTTGTGTAATGGATTAATATTTTAATTAATATTATTTTAATCAATATAATTATACTTAGTATTACAACACTTTATTTCACTTAACACAGACATGTTTCGGTTATAACAACCTTTATCAATGTACATAATTTTAACAATAAGGCATCTAATGTGTTCTTTCATTCTTGCCTGTCTAATATTTTTTTGGAGTTAGCTAACCATTTAATTAAAAATAATCATACATAACAAAGAAAATGGTATGAAAACTTTGCATATTAAATTATTAATTATAAAACCTCACATTAAATATCAAAAATAATTAAAATATAATAAACAATTAGTTAAATTTAAATTCAATTCACATGTTCGAAATGTCCGCGATACATCCTAATTATACCACCTCCACCTTTATACATAACTCCACCCCTTTTTAGTATATAAGTAATCACTCTGTTTTATTTTATTCTTAAAATTGTGTACATTGATAATTTAACCGAAACATTTCTGTGTTAAGTGAAATAAAGTGTTTTAATACTAAGTGTAATTATATTTATTCAAATACAAAAACATCTGTTTTTTATAATATTTGATAATGCCTTAGATTCTTATTATTATCTTATTAATTATTTATTAATCTCATTGAGTCAGGATTAAATGTAAACTTTTCATGTACAGAAAAATGTTACTATTTTTAAACAAACTTATATTTATAGGTCAGTGGATTTATGGCTTATTAGCTGCTCTTAAACAACCCTTAACTCCTGGTGTCCACAGCACGCTGCGGGAGATGGCGAGGATATGTAGTAGAATAAGGTACACCTGACTTATACTTAATTTTTGATACAGTAGTCTCCCTTTATAACGATTCTCCCTATAGTGATAATATCTTTATAACGATGAAATGAACGAAGGTTGTTTGGTTTACTCTATACCAATTTTGCTCTCCATTTAAACGGTGGTATTTCAGTCATTCAAGTGCCCCTTCTATCTTGGTTTTAAAGCGGGCTGAACGCCACTACCTGAGTAGGTAGAGTTTGCCTGTCATGTTTTGTTTCCCGCTTAACGAATGTCCGGCTACCCCCACATATATTATTGTGCGTCTGCCTTATTGTCTAAGAAAGTAATATTGTTGAGTGTAAATAATTACATTAACATAATAAATACAATAAATATACTTAAAGTATAAATACATATATAAATATTTGTTTTATGAATTTATGTTATTGCATACTTTATTTTTTAACATTATTTCATCAAATATTGTTGTCTTTCCATATATCAATCTCTCTCTATAAAGATGACGATGCCCAGTCCCTTGGATAACGTTATAGAGACTCCTGTATTTCAATTAAGCCATTTCTTATTCTTAAATAATGAAAAGCTAAGCAAACCTTTCTTTTCTCTCCTTATTTGTCTAACTGGATAGTTTTTGTAGACTGACTAGACCAAATTAATTTTTATTTAAATTATTCATGTTGTTAATTGAAATTTACATAATCCATATTTATTTCGACCAGAAGATGGCACCGAGCTGCCAAAACCCGGACAGGGCTAAAAAAAAGAAGTGGAATAAAATTAAATATATATAATAAAATATTTTTTTTATTATCATTATAAATTTAAAATAATTTTAAACCATGCTAATGGGAAACAGATATTCGGGAAACTAATAAAATAATACATACTAAAAATATTATTTTATGAAAAATACCATTAAAACCATCTCCATTCCGAGGATACGAGACCTCTCATTAAAAATATTAATTTTACAAACTGTTGATGTCGTGCTTTCCTAAAAAATATGTTTTTTCTACTTGCAGATCAAACCTGTCTTCTGATAATGATAACATTCTAGAGATAGTTGCTCCTCTCAACCTGTTCATCTGCTTGGTAGCTAGATATTTTAGCCAAGGAGATTTAGCTGACTAAAAATATTCGTAAAACTCAATTTTTTTAAATGAATAATAGAAAGTATACATATTATATGATTAAAAAAGCAAATTTTATATATAGACTTCATTTGTATTTTATGATTATGCAATCAATTTAATAATTTTACATAAACAATAATTATTGGCTAATAAAAAAATGGATACCATAGTTATAAGAATTAAAAATATACATGGTGATGTTTGTTTCAATAAATATTGACTTTAGTCAGAAATTACTCAAATAATATATAAAATTTGATAAAATATCTTCTATGAGGATAAGATTATTTTTTGGCAGCGGCATAGAGGGCTTGATCTATATCTTGAATTAGATCTTCAGCATCCTCAAGGCCTATAGACAAGCGGATGAGAGTGTCCGATATTCCTAGCTCCACTCTCTGCTCCAGAGGAACTGAAGCATGTGTCATCACAGATCTGAAAAGGAAAAAATAATTATTATAATTATCAAATATTTATTTTCTCAAAAGATATTTCAAACATATTTATAGTTCAAGGCATCTATTTGAGAACAGGTAAAATACCAGGAATGCGTGACAAATGATTCGACTTTAGAAAGATAAGATACTTTCTAATATCAAGACTGCCTTCTGAATATACTCTCACTAATATGAAAGATGCCAATATCCGAGAAGATCAAGTTCAGCAATCTGATTACTCTCCCAGTCGGCGTCACTAGAGGTAGATTGATTATGGCGGCTAGTAGATAAGATACTTTCTAATATCAAGACTGCCTTCTGAATATACTTTCACTAATATGAAAGATGCCAATATCCAAGAAGATTAAGTTCAGCAAGCTGATTACTCTCCCAGTCGGCGTCACTAGAGGTAGATTGATTATGGCGGCTAGTAGATAAGATACTTTCTAATATCAAGACTGCATTCTGAATATACTTTCACTAATATGAAAGATGCCAATATCCAAGAAGATTAAGTTCAGCAAGCTGATTACTCTCCCAGTCGGCGTCACTAGAGGTAGATTGATTATGGCGGCTAGTAGATAAGATACTTTCTAATATCAAGACTGCCTTCTGAATATACTTTCACTAATATGAAAGATGCCAATATCCAAGAAGATTAAGTTCAGCAAGCTGATTACTCTCCCAGTCGGCGTCACTAGAGGTAGATTGATTATGGCGGCTAGTAGATAAGATACTTTCTAATATCAAGACTGCCTTCTGAATATACTTTCACTAATATGAAAGATGCCAATATCCAAGAAGATTAAGTTCAGCAAGCTGATTACTCTCCCAGTCGGCGTCACTAGAGGTAGATTGATTATGGCGGCTAGTAGATAAGATACTTTCTAATATCAAGACTGCCTTCTGAATATACTTTCACTAATATGAAAGATGCTAATATCCGAGAAGATCAAGTTCAGCAAGCTGATTACTCTCCCAGTCGGCGTCATTAGAGGTAAATTGATTATTGCGACTAGTAGGTAAAACAATATATGCTGGCGCTGTCGGAGATGTGTCAAGAACAAAAAGACCCATGACTTCTAAGCTGCAAAAAAATTATTCCCAAAAGATGAAAATGCTGTGGGATAGAACCATGGACAGCTGCCAAATCCCCTTAGTAGAGATACTTCTTTTTTCCTAACTCTCTCCGGCATGGGTGAAAATCTCGCCTTGTGCGGACTCCATATCACAGAAACACTTTTAAGTCTGCTCCAAACCAATGAGTTACACATATAAAAGACCTCTTCTGAGCACATTCTGGTTAAAACCATGAAGCCCAACATTATCAGCGCAATGCCACAATTCTCTCAATATGAGCGCAAAAGGTTAGTTGTACTCTCGTAGGTGATAAGATTATTTATTTATTGATCATTTTTCTAAGTACATGATTTTAATACCCGTTTTAGGGACAATTTTAAGCACTCTATATAATCAATCACAATAGAATAAAATAAATAAATTTGATAGAATCATGAATATAGGATAGAATCTTTCAGAATATACAGCATAGAATCAGAATGAAATCACAATAGAATAAAATAAATAAAATTGAAACAAATAAGTTTAAGAATAGAATATTATTTTTTTTATATCACATTCAATGACACTTGTCTACTTATGCCTCTCAAAGCAATATAAATGATAACTACATAAATAACATTTTTAACGTCACAAAAAATACAATGATAAAAAAACTGTTACCAATAATTTTGAAATTATTAAATGCTAACTGAAATATAAACACAATTAACAAATATTGAATAGTAATTTGCAAAGTGAATTTTGGTGAATGTTAAGAAAATATTTCAAGTGAAACTGAAAATAACATACGGCAGTTCAGCTAAGCTTTCATATCCACCAAGACTCTCGGCAAGTGTGAAGACATTAAGAGATTTCAAAAAGATGGAGGATTGTTCCAGGCCTCCTTTGATGTAGAAAGTCAGCATACCAGAATGCCCGTAGCACTGCTTCTTGGCTAGAGCATGCTGTGGGTGTGACGGCAAACCTTTGAAAATAAAATATTTTACAATAAATAATAAATATTTTCATATGAAGCACTTAATTTTTGGTGGCATTATTAAATATAATATAAATACACTTTTAATTTGTTTTTACATCACTTCATTTATTAAGAACCAACCGGTTTCGCCCCCGGCGAAGCTTCGTCAGGGTTACAAAGTTAGCTAACTTTTGTAACCCTGACAAAGCTCCGGCGGGAGCAAAACCGGTTGGTTGTTAACCTCTCGGCTAGAGAGTTTTTTTATTATTTATGTATGGTTGTCACTCTATGAGATCCCTACAAAATGTTGAATAACGTCACAGATATTTTGTTATTTGAATTTTCAGTTTGGTAATGTAGGGAACCACTTTAAATATTTGTAAAAGTACGTGACAAAGTCCATAGATATTAACAGTAAACATATATTTTATTAAAATCAGACTGTGCTTGTACTATAGGCGCGGACGCGTCGGTGAGTCCATAATCCTTAGAGACTTTTTTCTACTGGACGCGCCTGTTAAATAATAAAGTGGTGTAAAAACAAATTAAAAGTGTATTCATATTATATGTAATAAATAATAAAAGCTTACTTGCATCAACTTATAAGTATAATATATTATAAGACTGATATAATATGGAACTAAAAACCACATTTTTTTTAGTTTGAATCCTAGGGATTTGTTTGCAGCAAAGTTTATCAACATCTTTTGCTTGTTCTTAGGATGCCAATTTTTAATGTGGCAATTTCCGGTTACTTCTCAATCGTGTAAAGCTGGTTATTAGAACCCAATTACTGTATACAAATTTTTGCCTATTGATTCTCAAGACATGCGATGATAGGTGGCTAATCTATCGCCATTTTATTGTCACGTGAATTCTACACCAGACCAAAAACAGTGTGAGAATCAAACTGCCATCGCCGAAAATCCAACCCAGGACTTTAATGTGGCAGTCTTAGCTCTTGCTATTCTGCCACGATGGTCGTAAACCACATATTCAGGTGAATAGAAACAATTTTACTTGTTTTCAAGTACCAGTTTTCATTAAATATGGTGATTTCAATTAATATTGTAGATTCCCAGCTAACATACATAATTAGACGAGGGAAAAAATGCTTTTAAATGGTCAGAGGTGTTCCGGTTAATCCATTTTCCGGATAATCAAACACGAGCTAATTCTTTTTAGCAAAATAAGGTGTAAATCGATTTTTTTTTCCTCGGGTCATTTTTTGATTATGAAATTACAAAATTTACTGCAAAAACAAATATGTATGTAGTACATGTACATAAAAAGGCTTACATTACTCTACAGTACTGGAAAAATAATCAGAGATTTCCTTGTCTTTTTTTTGCAGCTAAATCATTTTTTCATCGTCTCGGCTTGTTCGGATAATTGACGTTCTGGTTAACTGACGTCCGGATAAACAACATTCTACTTTATCCATAAACCATTTATATTTGCAAACCGCATATTCATTAGAAATGATTTTAGATTTCCATACACTTCAAGAAGTTCTAGGCCATGATGGCAGTTGACCTATTGACCCCATGCCTATTTTGCATTGTAACAATTGAATTGACGCTAAAATCGTGCATATAACTACTTAATACTGACCCGGATGAATGACTTTTTCAACCATCTCGTGCAACTCCAACCACTTGGCAACCTGCAGGGCGCTCTTCATATGTTGCTCCATACGGATTGCTAAAGTCTTCAAGCTCCTATTGACTTGATAACAATCGAAGGGGGCTGGCACCACACCCATAGCTAGAACATTTTATCACTGATTAATTTCATGATTATTATTTTGTTGGACAACTCTTTACACCATTACAGCGCAAGCCAAATCGATGAAGATTAAGGGAAAAATTCATTAGAATAGAAATAAGATGGTTATTTTTTTGTTGCTCTTATCATTAAGGTGTTCACAAATTTAGTACAGCTACATATAAAGAGGTCTATCTATGCCATCTCGTTTAGAAAACAAATCACCCTCAATATAAGAGAACTTCGAATCGGGGCATAAATAAATAATATCATTTTATCCTTTAAAAAAATTAAGATTATATCGTAAGCTACAATTACAATACAGTATGACAATTGACACTTTTTTCATCATACTATACATCAACCTTATTAGATCTAGATTTTTTTTTTAATATATAAATTTTAGAGAATTCAATTTGATTGGAATATTGAAATTGCGGAACTTTTTATTTCCATTTTAAATCCAATCCATATCCAAAAATAATTAATAATTGGGTTGATTTATACAGAGCATTTTCCAATCACGTCAAGGATGGAATGATAATGGTGCATGGCATATTTACATTCAATATTTACACTACTTTCCTACCACAAGTTAATTTATAAATGATTATTTCTAAGCCAAACCAATATATCGCTTCCATTTTGATAATAATTTATTTACTTTTCATATACAAAGTAAATAAGTTATTATTTGAATACATTATAGTATTTATAGCTATCGCATAAAGCAGCTGCACAAATAATTTTACAATTATCATCGCTTATTTCATTGCTATGCAAATGAAAATATGTACAAATTTTTTTTATTCAAATTTTAATCAGTTATTCCAACATCAACCTTTATAACTTGCAAGTATTATTTTTTTTACTCCTCATTTTGTACATTCATGTGTTAGTAATAACTATTGTCCCAAATCAATTGTATCAAACATATTTAGACCATATCGTAATAAAAAATAATATGTGTAAATTTATTATCTTAAATTTTTCCGATAATACATAAGCATGTAAACGGTATAAACTGAAAATAATTTTATTACCATTCTGTAAATATCTCAATCGGTTGTGCAATCCTTCGTTATTTGTAACAGCTGCCCCCATGATGACATCAGAGTGTCCGTTCATGTATTTAGTTAGAGAGTACATCACAATATCGGCCCCCAAATCTAATGGCTTTTGGAAATACGATGTTAGGAAAGTATTATCCACCACTAAGAACACATCTGGAACATCTTTCAGAAAAGCTGAGATGGCTGCAATGTCGACCACTTTCAAAAGTGGATTTGTCGGCGATTCCAACCAAACCATCTACAAAAACAAAATTATATTATTATAACATAATTGAATTATTGTTGTGAAATTGAAACACAACAAACTGAATATTTAAATGATGCTTGATGCTGATATGTATACATCAGATCATTTAAAAAGAAATATACATCGAACTTGGTTGTTACGAGGAAGATGGGACCAACTAAATTTGCTTGTTATAACCATTATTCGTTATATCAGAGACAAGGTATATGTAATGCTTACTAAAATACCTATTACATGAAGCAACTGTTTCCTCATTTCCGTGATCGTAATAACCTAGTTCGACTGTAATTCAATAAATAATTTGTTCCAAGTTCAGTCAAGGTAACTGAATTTCTAAATAGACTTATATTATAATAGATAAACAAATCGGGTTCATGTGAATATAACCTTTAGGAAACTAAATTTTCATAAATTGAATTACATTTGTGTCTGTTTTCTCCTACATAAAAGGCTATCTTATGTGTAGTATGATATTCTTTTGTAACATATGAAAGATAAAATAATGCTGAGCTGTGAACTTGCTATAAATATTTGCCCTGGTAAATAGTGGATGTACTCGTATTGTATTATGGACAAAACAATTTGAATAACAGTGTAATCTTATATTTTAAACATAACTTTATGTGCATAAGAATAAACTAACATTTAGATACTCTTTGTGTATTTTAAGATAATGTGCAGATAATATATTATCAAAAATAATTAATAATGCACAAACAAAAAATTATCTTGTTTGTGTTTCAGATTTTATACTTAAAATTTTTCATTTTAATTAAATGACATATAAACAATCAACTTTATACAATAAGAACAATAATCCTATTGGTCATGCCAATCTGTTGAATTATATCAAATTTAGCTACTTCGTCTTCTACCTATGAGCCTGTTGTCCGAACCCAGTAATTATCACCGAACTTCAATTCCCTAATACCTTTCTTCCATCATTGTTCATTCCATTCCACCAATACATGAAAGTAGGATTATTAACCCGTTAACCGGGTATGACGAGATATAACATCATGCCAAAAAAGCAATAGTAGCGGCTATAATAAAAAAATCCTTTATAATATTACCTGTAATGGAGGTAATGATCTTTGCAAATCATATTATATATAAAATATATCTAGACACCAGTTTGCATAGACTCACCGTGTATTTTTATTGCATATGATCATATTTTGCAAAAAAAAATCCCTAGTCAACGGGTTAAGTTATTTAAAACCTCACTAGCACATTATGGAGTGCTGGTAAGTGCCCTTCTTGCTTACAGTTGTGAGCTAATGACAAAATTATTTTTTTTGCTCGTGTTGGTTTCAATATTTTTACTTTGATTTATTATATATTCAAGGCGATGTAAGGTAAGTTTATAAAATGTTTCTGTATGCGAGTATAACTACATGTTTGTGCTTGTGTTTTCATGGGTTATCTATTACTCATCCAGACATCTGTCTTAGAGTTGAGGAAACCATGGAAAACCTCAGCCGAGATGGTTGCTAAAAGAGAAAATGCTTATCTCCTTGTGTCTCTGCTCACTTTCATGAAAATTAGGTATACCTATATTGATTATTTTTACAGATAATATTAAGCCGTAAATAAAGATAACAAAAAATACCTTAGTTTTTGGTGTCAGAGCAGATTTTATATTTGCAGATGTTTGCAGATCCACAAAAGATATATCAATGCCCATTTTTGCAGCAACATTCCTAGAAAATATTTCATATTTACATTGTAAACGAATTATCTTATTATTTTAGATCTACCTATATTTATAATTATAAAATAGCAATCTAAAATTTTACTGTACATATTTTGCCAATTCCATGCTAAAATCATTTTATTCCAGAAGTAACAAAACCACCAAAATTTAATTCAAGGCTATAGATGAATATTGAGCATTTTCTGAATCTTGAGCAAAGTCAATTGACGAGAGGGTATTTACCAATTGACTTCATTTGAGTAGAGATGGATCTTAATTGGCGGCATGCTATTCATCTATGGGATCTGAATTTAAATAAAACATTGCGCTATCTTCAAAGAGATCTACATACAAACGATCTAAAAAGGATAAAGACATGTTGCAAGAAATAACTGAATATTCAAACCTATTATAATTACCTAAATAATCTGTTTGTCCCTCCATACATATCGTCTCCGCAAATAATGTGGTCTCCAGTGCTTAACATGGAGTAAATGCAAGTCGTTGCTCCCAATCCGGATGAAAAGCACAATCCATACTTTCCATTGTCCAAGGCCGCAATGCATTCTTCCAAAACATTCCGTGTTGGATTTCCTGATCTTCCATATTCAAACCCCTAATGTAACACAAAACAGTTATTAAATTTAACAAATGTTCAAATAATAATACCAATTAAACAGTTTTAGATTCTCAAAATTTTGTTACTAACTAACCATTAGGTCATTTCTCCGGAGGGGTAGGCAGAAAGGATAGACCGCCGTACTGTTCTATTCTGACATAAACTTTGCCTCTTCTACATTCACACACCGTGATGAGCACGCTCGTCAATTGTTTCACTTCAAACATGGCAGCCTCTTAGTAATTGATTAATTTGGTCATGCCATGTTTTCCTTGATTTATTTTTCCATTCACACCATTCTTCACTCATCTATTTGATCCGTGTCTAAACCATCTTAGTGACCCTTTCTTTATTTTATTTAGGATGCATTCATCTACCTTACATTCCTTTCTTACATCTTTGTTTGTTTACCGCACATTTTTAATGATCTCATTTCTATGGGGTTTATCCTACTTTCATCCTTTTTCTGTCAACTCCAAGCTTCATTTCCATACATAAGGGTTGGCACTATAACTCCATTATGAACTGCCTTCCTTGCTTCGGTCGATATATTTCTATTTGCAGTGATAATTATGAGTACCATTTATTTTGGTCCCAACCCAACCTTTCATTCGAGGTCTTTCTCCATCTTCTGTCGCTTGTACTTCCCAGATAGATATATTCAATAACTTACTCCAATTTATCACCAATCGCATTCACATTCCGTCATCCATTCTTCCTTTTCAGATATCATAAATTTAAACTTTGACAATTGTATTTATACTAAAATATAATATTTAGTAACTTGTCAAGAAATTTAATATTTTTATCAAAATTTGCTACAAAACTCTCAACGTCAATGCCCCCACTGACCCACTCATTAATATATTGCACAGCAACATTTTTTACATAATCTAACAATAAGTAATAAATAATTGTTTAAACTTTAACAGCACATATATTTATTATCTATTCATAATATAGTCAATAACAAAATGTGATAATTATGTTTGAATAAATGATATTTAAAATTTGAGGATAAGAAAATTGTTGAAAATTTTGTTTTTAGATATTATTGTTAAAACTGAATTTTTATATTAATAATAATTACACGAAGTAAAATGTATCCTATGTGATGAAATTCTTGAAAAATAATACAATATTATTTTTGTGATACAATGTCAAGGGGTCAAACTAAATATTCTACACAATTATCTCACAAATTTGGTAAACATATTGTAATACTTATTTCAGATCTCATAACTTTTCAGTACATTTTTGGCACAATACAAGGTTCCAATTTTTTTTTTAAACAAAAATGTTTGATGCATGCATACTGCCTATCCTAACATACAGCTTAGAGACAACCACCTTAACAGCAAAAAATGTCCACATACTAAAAAGCACACAACGATCCATGGAGAGGCAAATGCTCGGCGTGAGTCTCTGAGACAAAATAAGAAATAAGACGTCGAACCAAAGTTCCCGACATCATGCAGCGTACAGCTAAATTTATGGTAAGAGGCAGGCTGAACTGGACATATAGCAAGATAGGGGAGTACCCGATGGACATCCAGAATATTTCAATTGAGACCATGGACAAAGAAAAGAAATGTCGGGAGACCACCTAAAGGATGGACTGATGATATTGCCCGAATAGCTAGAACAACCTGGATGCGGAAGGGATGTGTGAAGGAAAATGGAAGAGGCCTATATACGGCAGTGGAAGGAAGAAGGCTAAAGAAGAAGAAGACACTCAAAATAATTGGTTCATTTTTTAATGTTCTATGAGGTTAGGTAAGTTCTTAACCACCCTAGGTATATGAACGTACGTGATACGCACACTTTGACTGCACCATTTTGCGCTATTCCGTACATATCGCGTACGCGCTTGAGGAAAAGTAATGTACCTAAAATGAGGTACCAGCGTGTACCAACACCACTTGAGTAGAAGTCTTCACAAATATAATTGTTTCACAAGGGGCAGGCGAAACGTGGGGTCGAGTTTTTAACATATTTATAATTTTAAAAAATAAAACTAATATATTAATAAAAAACGTGATTTTTTTGCACGTTTCTTGGAAAATTACCTCAAGGTAGGGCGGTTAATTTGAAAATATAGCCTGCTTACCCTGTGCTGAGCGGGAGCATCCTGTTTGAAGGTAGTAGATGTGACTAAAGGAGGCACAACACATGCAGATTTCCACTGTTCTGGGTCTTGACCAACGTGAATTGCTTTGGTTGCAAATCCAGGAGGCTGCCTAAGGAATCCGTGGTCACCCATTCTATTTAAATCAAATAAGTAAAAAATATAATTCTCTCGTAAGATGAATTTTAATCAATTTTTATTTATGCAGAATATTTTTTTTATGTATCTAAAATCTATTACTTATTTTACATAGGTATATAGATAACGAAGAGGAATCAAGCGAATGAGTATTATTCTATCTTGATATATTCTTCTTAGATAAAAAAAAACGTAAAATCATGGTATTTCTTTTTTATTTATCTCACTATACCATATAATGGTAATTAGATATTATAATTTTAAATTAAAAGCAGGTTTGTTGATTAGGCCTGTTAAAAATCATCATTTCAGTAACAAAGTCAAATATATTAAGATAAAGCCAAGAGATAAGAAAAAAATGAACAAAAATAAAAGTACATAATATGGATAATAATATGTAATTTTGTTTTACATTAATCCATTGATAGTGTTTTTAAATCCTGCATAACTTTACAAATAAACAAAATGTTTGTTATTATCAGATTATTTTGAAAGATACATATTTTTAGTAATTACTTTATGCCATATTTTTGACACACCATTTAGTTTCTTTTTATATATATAAATGTGAAGTGTCAACATGTGGAATTTCATTTTTTTTTTTTTTTAATAAATCAAACATTGATTTTCCACTGTTTTCCAATTACAATTTTATTCTCTACTGTTAGAAAATTTTAAGGATAAAAATTGAAGCTCTTTCATTTCAGGAAAACTGTTAAACAAACTTTTATTTTATAAATTAACAGCAGCTGATGCAATCAGAGTACAAGATTGACACTTGTTTGAAATTGATAGCCGTTATTGTTAACTGTGCCCGTATGAAAAAAGTTCGCATTCGCACGTACCAACTAACTTGCTCTAATTTAATACAAAACATTTTGACACATAAATAAATTAAAATGCGTATGGTATGCTTCGAATGGCGGTAAGTAGTTAGGGGTTAGGTTAAATGGTACAATCAAAATAAAATAGTGACGGAGGAGAGTTTGACATTTCTTCTTAATGATGTTCCATAACCTGCGTTTGCACGTGTTAACTTATTTATTATCCTGATGTAATAAATTGTTTTATCGCATCGATAGCAACACGATTTTAATTGAAACTGTAATATAATATACAAAATTCAAAAAATAACAGTGAACTTAATTATCAGTTATTTAAATCCTTCTAAATTCAGATACCTACTATTCAAATAATATAAAAAAATATAGAATTTCGATTCATATATACTATTTATTATCTTAATATGAATGGCATTACGACTAAAATATTAATACATATATTTGATATACCAATTAAAATAGCCAATTGATTATTAAACCTACATTTATGAAGAAAAAAAAAAAATATATATATATAGTGTCTTATAAGACTTGAAATTGAAATTCGATAAAAAATTATATTTATATAGATTCATGTATTATATAAACATTTAATATAAAATAAAACCTTAAAATTTTTGGATCATTCGTAAGAAAATACATTAAATATTTATATTTACCTGTCAATTTATTCAAAACTAAAGGAAACAAGCGCGGCAAACCAGCCCGACCAACTACTGTCAAGCGACTAACTTTTTTCCAAGTACTACTCTAGAACTCGTGCACATAGATTCATTCCGCACGGAAAACGATCACAAGAATGTTTGCAATAGGAAAATACTACAGTTCCTTAAATTCGTATTTATTATTTCACTTTTTAATTTTAACGTAAAAGCACGTACCTAATTTACACTGCTATAAAAATCTGAAATAAATTTAATTCGATTTCTTATAGATCAGATTACACATTCGTATACAGGTTTGGAACAGTTCATTCGGTCAGTGCCATCTTGACGTAATAACAAGCCGCAGGGTTCGATTCAATGTGGCCGACGGAGGAGGCCTTCGCCTCAGCTGTCACTTTACCTTTCATACAGATTTGTTACGATGAATCGATGTTTTTTTAATTGTATTCGATATATTTTAAGAATGCAAATGATTCTTCATGACATTCCTAGTAAACTTAAAGCTTTACGAGCGAAATAATTGAGCCTGCAATCAAATCATGTGCATTACTTATTTTAATAAATCTGATTCGATGGAAAATAAAATAATGTTCATTGTAATATCTCAAAGAAATATTTTTATATAATTGTAATACTTCACAGCCTTGAAGTTTTAACCCAAGTTTCGCAAAATAATATTATATCATTTAATTTTTATGCAGAAATTGCATGACAACACGAATTATTTCAAAGTATCAAAACACCTAGGAATCCAATGTGAAAAAGTACATTTAATAAAATAAAAATAGTATATAAGAAAATAGTTCATCAAAAGAGAAGAAAATATTTTTACATATTAAAGCATGTGCAATTGTTGTGTGTGAAATGGAAGTTAACAAGACTAATAAGTTGTCCGTCGTCCACTGCAGAACGTAAACCTTTCCCAACGCATGTCACCAGTCAGTCCTCCGACAAATATGGCCGGCTCACTGCCATTTCAGTCTGCTTACCTTCTAAGCCATCTCAGATACCTCGGTTCTTTGTCGAGTAAATTCATTTCTAGCTCTCAAACATGAATAATTCTAACGAAATCGAAGCAAGAGCAGACACTGTCAGAACCAAACATCTCTTAAGAGAAGCAGAATTGAGAACATTGCGACTTATTGTGGGGAGAACTCTTAGAGATACAATAACCAATGAATAAATTCGCAAATCCTGCAAAATTGAAGACATAGTGAGATGGAATAGGTAGAGAAGATGATTCTGGAGGGACCACATTGAGAGAATGAATTCAGCAAGAATTCCTAATATCGTGATACACGAGACTCCAGAGGGCCGTCGACCACCAGAACGACCACCAAAGAGATGGAGAGAAGGCTGGTCGTCTTCATCACAGGAAGAAAGTTGATATCCTGCATAAACAGATCACAAGATCTACAATTAGAAGAATAAGAAGATGAAGAAGAACATGAATATCGCTGGTTATGATATCATATGGAAGCTTTATTAAATTGTGAGTGTAATGAAGGAATAGGGTGGTGATTGAAAACATGCTTTTGTATTCATATATATTTTATTGAGTTTTTATGATCTACCGATTCTATTAGTACTGTCAGAAAGAATCGGCAAAGAAAACCAACAGACTGAACAAACAAACACAAACAAACCATCACGCCGTTTCTCCGCAGGGGTAGGCAGAGAATGGACCACCACACTACTCTATCCTGGCAAACCTCTCTAGCTTCCTCCACATTCATACAACGAGTCATACACGTACGTTGATTCCTCCAACTTCTAACATGACCAACCTTTAAAATTTGATTAATTTGGTCATGCCATGTTTTCCTCGGTCTGCCTCAACTTCGTACCCCATTTACATCATTTACGTATACTTTCTTAACCATTCTTTCTCCATCCTTACGTTCCATATGTCTGAACCAACGCAGCGATCCTTTCATAATTTTGTTCATAATACCTTCTTCCGCTCTACATTTCTTTCTTATATCAGCATTTGAGATTCTGTCGTTTATCGTTCTACCACACATACGTCTTAGGGACCTCATCTCTACCGCATTTATTCTGCTCTCATCCTTCTTCTGCCAGTTCCATGCTTCGCTTCCATACATTAGGGTTGGGACCAGAACTCCATTGTGAACGGCCGTTCACAATGGAGTATTAAAAATAAAATAAAGCTGTGTTCCAGTGTCTGCAACAGAAAATGTGAACAGTGTCAAACAAAAAAAATATTTTTTTATTTGAATCAAACGGTGAGGGAATACTTGATTTCATCACACCGCCACACATCCTTTTAAACAAATTTCTGTTCACCTGATTATTATCACTAATAACACTTAAAATTTCATAACCCACATTACTGAGTACCCCCAAAACCTTTGTGACGATTTCCAATAAATAATGACTATCTAAATTTTTTACAGGAAAAATACCAACAACATCAGTTTTACCAGAAAATACTGATGTAACCATAAAGGTTTGCACCGTGGTGGCTAATTCTAAATTTTTATTCATAGAAAACCCTTGGAGTTTCCCACCTTTATAATTAACTTCTGGTTTCACATATATTTCATCTAATAAGAGATTCACTAACCTTTCATTAACTGGTAATCTTTTAATTGTTTCTTCGAGATATTTCATATGTATTATCCCAGTGCAATTAGAACCTACATTAAATGTTTTGATGTAATTTGGGTGAGGTAGCACTAACAAACCAGAATCCCGTATAAAACGATATGCGGCAGGATACATAAAAAACATTGAGCTACTAAATATCAATAATTCTGTTGAATATTTATTCTTTGAGCTAACCCATAAACTTAATTGTTGTTCAATGAACTGTAAAATTTTTTTGTCTTCAGTACCAGAATCAAGTTTTGAAAACCGATCACATTTTAAATCTTTCCCCAAAACCCACAGAAATTTCTTTATATCTAACTCATTATTATTATAAAATATTTTAATATCAAATTGATCAGTTATTGTAATGGAATGTGAAATTGAAGCTTTACGATTGAAATTTAATTTGTATAAAATAATATGATCATCAAATATTTTTGATCCCCAATTCCTGATATTGAACTTCAGCGGTTGGTTCAATATATCCTCCATCCTCGAAATTTGGTCCGATACGAGCCAATTGGTGTTTGCTTCGTCAGACCGCCTCAAAATCTCAGCTCGTCTTTGGGAAGGATCTTGTCGTGAAGTAGTCTCTGGCTTGGAAAGATACGAAGGCAAGTTTGGGAAAATCGATGGAACTGCTCCATTTCGAAGACGCGTTCTTTTCTTTGGCAAGATGTGTATTTGGTCTGAAAACCGAATAAATAAAAACATTACATATTGTGCCTACTCAATTAACTATAGCAAATCTGAAGCACATTCGAATTCATATAGTTATGACGGTATTTTTTCAAATGTATGTAAAAATATATTTTCAAACTAATATACAGCTATAATTTCACTTTATTTCATCACTGTATATTTAAACTACTTTTAATTAAAGAAGGAGGAAGAAAATATATACCTTCAAAAGAAAACTTGTCCTCTGTAAGGATGTCACTGGTATGAAAATGTTTCGAACATACAATCATATGTCGTGAGACCACTAAATTTTTTCTGGGAATGCAGGACACCCACTTTTTGGACATTTCGGCATCGAGGGGGAATTTGAATCCGGAGACATATTCCCCTTGATTTGCATAGTTGGATTTGCAGCCGGGAACAGAGCATTTTCTAGGCATCTAAAAATTAGACAGTCATTGTGAATATATGACAAAAAAATGATAACGTTCGAAACGATAACATGTAACTTATTTAAATAAATATATATTATTTATACTTTTAATATCCAACATCACTAACATCACTAATCTATATTGAAAGAACAACTGCAAACGGCAAACTTGAGGTTATTCAATTGAAATTGAAATATTTAGCATATTGCTTGAATTACATCTCAATACACACTATTTTGTTTTTGATAACACACATTGATTTAACTTATTGAACGCTAAGGCATTAACACTGTGGAATTCCATAGTTATATACTTAGGAAATTGAAAATAACTTTGTTTAATCCACTAAGTACACGTTGATTTAATTAAATAATGGTTTTATCACAAAAACATATCTGTTTAAATTTAATAAAACAAAAAGCACTCGCTTATAAATGTCAAATCACACACGATACTGAAAACAGGAAATATATCAACTGAAACTTAAATTTATAACACAGACATATCAAATACATATATATTCACACCTTTTATGAATTCTCATAAAGATTTTACCAGAAATAATGTAAGAAAACCCATAAATTTATCGAAATACACTTGATAAACGAGAGCTCATGTTATGGAGGTTAGAGTGAAGATGCAGGTATGCTCCGAAACATGTCGTGTTTTTTAATAATTAGTGGATTAAACAAAGCTATTTTCAATTTCCTAAGTACACGTTGATTTAATTAAATAATGGTTTTATCACAAAAACACATCTGTTTAAATTTAATAACACAAAAAGCACTCACTTCGAAATTTCAAATCACACGTGATACGTGATACTGAAAACAGGAAATATATCAACTGTAACTTAAATTTATAACACAGACATATCAAATACATATATATTCACACCTTTTATGAATTCTCGTAAAGATTTTACCGGAAATAATGTAAGAAAACCCAAAAATTTATCGAAATACACTTGATAAACGAGAGCGGCCGGTACGAATCCCTAGGAGACTCAAAGAAGTGCAAAGCCTCAGCCCAAGTCAAACCATAGACAATATCAAGGAACATTGCGGCTTGATATAATGTCAAGATGGCACTGATTCGGTCAAGTAAGTTATACTTTTGCTATCGTTAACTGAACCAACTGAAATCTACATCATGTCGATTTTCAATTTCATGGCAACGTCACGCCTCTATTGAATTGTTTTTATTTTATCATTTATAAATAATCAATTTTTGCGATGGTTTAAAAAACGTAATATTTGGTGTTTTTATGATATTTTATTTACATTCCATAAAAGAAATCACACAAAAAAAAGTGAAAATAAATGTGGTAATACAGGTCTACCCATCTCTGTTCCGCGTATACGAATATTTTAGCCCCGCATAAAACAACTACTAAATCATATTTCCAACAATGTTACCAACAGGTGTAAGAGCAATAGCCATTAGAGCTGAACCTCTGTAAGCCCGAAAATCAAAGTTCTAGTCTAAGATTAGGAACAGTCTTTGAGAGGCCAGTGATGGTTGTGTTCCTCCGAAGGTTGGAGAATTACCCCCTCTGTAATTTAAAAATATTCTTTCTTCTATGTACCTAATTTTATAATTCCAAGATTCCAATAACCTTAGTTAAATGTTGATTTAAGAAGTATTACAACTATCCCACTTAACGCTTCCGATTTTGTCAGAGTGAACCGGCACAAAATAGTTATTCTCAGTAATAATCTTCGGAAATATATGGTAAATAAAGCTCCATGAGCAGGCTGATAGGACCTTCATGGTTTATATTCGTAAAACATTTTTTACACATTTATTTTAGAATTTTCAAACTAAAAAAGCGAATTTACAAATTTAAAAAGACAGATTTTTATATACGAGTACATATACGAGAGCAAATTATTCATGCGATATCTTTCGAATGAATCATTGCCCTCATTTTCTTTGAAAATAATTCCGATGCCACAGTTACCATCGATTTTACTGAATATCATTTATACAGGTTGTTTTATTTAATTTCAAAATTCTCTCTTAATGAAAAACCCCATATTTATATTATTTTTGTTTTCACTAAAATGTATGTTTTCTAGAAATTTTATTATATTTAATTTGAGTGTCATGTTTTGCCTTTTAAAGTAGTCGTTCGTTAAATATGTATTATGGTGTTTTATATCATTGTTTAAGAAACAATAAATAAAATGTATAAACATTGTAAATATTATGCAGGTGCGTAAAAAATACACAATTTTCTCCTCTTACAGTAAATTAAAATATTTAAAATTAATACATTATAAAAAATAAAGTAAAACTTATTATGTAACTATCTATATTATGAAATAATACTACTAAAAAATAATTGATTTTCAAGGGTATTATTCGAATTGATATATTTTAGCCAATTAGTAGATTTTAAAATTCTAACTTGATTCCAACTCGATTCTCTATAGAACTTGATTATTTGTATACCCTACTAAACGTAAGTAGAATGTGTGCAAGGAGGGTGTAATTTTCTTTAGATATTGTGATACCAGTTTGACTCAATTGGTTTGCGGGATCTCTACTACTAGCGCTATCGCCATATACTACTATGAATATGATGTTATCCATAAAAACAGATTTCTGTTTTGCCGTGGAAACTAATAATATAAAACTTCTTGTTCATAGATGGCGGTAGTGCACATGTCGCCATTGAGGTTTACATCGATTTTACGGTATTGTCAACTGTAGCAACAATTGGTTTTCGTTCGTCTAATATCGGGGGAAAAACTTCGGTTCGCTTCACAAAAAAATCTCTTTTGAGTCAAATATTTTTTATTTCTTAATACATTTCTTAAAACATTCCAAATTATGGATTTGTGAGGAAATATTATAATATTAATATCTGGTAACATTGGAAGTGTCTATGATTGACCTCAAGCCTGCGAACTAGAAGGTCTGATACCTACATTGGGCCGGGCTACTGAAAATAAATTGTCCTGCGTTGTGTTAGGCTAAATTTAAATATGGGCACGACATAGGTGAATATAAAGCATTTATTTGTTATAATGTAGTTGTTTTAATGCTATGTGAATATGCATGTATGCCCTTTAGCAAACCGTTTC
Source organism: Lepidostoma basale (assembly GCA_022606425.2). Lineage (NCBI taxonomy): Eukaryota > Metazoa > Arthropoda > Insecta > Trichoptera > Lepidostomatidae > Lepidostoma > Lepidostoma basale. Next base: position 731,836 of record JAHDVF020001064.1, read on the forward strand.
GCTATATTTATAGTTTTTCATTATAAATGCACTGCCAGCGGTTCCCGACTGATTGTGGTCTTCTCAGCTTTGAGTGCCGCGTAAAATTAGAGTTCAGTGGTTTTTATTGCTTCGTATTCTTATTATTTCAAATATCGTAAGATATTTATAACCGTGTGATATTTTTGTGTTCCGATTTTCACGTATAGCTATCGCGGTACGAGCGCTATATATGTGACATCAATATTTAATTGATTATAATATATAATATGCAGAATGCTTTTCCGGAATACCAAATGTTTTCTTTTTGTGTTTTAACTGTTGTGAAGCCTTTCAATACATACATTTATCTTTCATTTTCTTTTATAATTTGGACTAATATCGCTTTTTATAACCTTTTGCATGTGAATTAAAAAGGCTCCGCTCTTGTATTGTATATATAGGTATGTGTTATGAAATGCTTTTTTTGTTATTTTCGTATTGTATTTACGGATGAATCGATGACTACGTTACAAAATAACTTGAAGTAACTTGAGATTAATCCATTATTCGGTCTACTTGCGTGTTTTTGAAAATATGTTGTATTTTGTGGTGAGGGGAGGGGGGTCGTTTCGATTCCTCGACCTTTGTGTACATAAGCTAATATGTTTACTCTCATCACCCTAAAATACATAATTAGTACTAAATGTTCACTTTTGAATCTTTTAATTTATTATGCATTTTTCGTAAATGATTTCGATAATACAAAAAAACCCCATTAATGATACTAAAATCACACGCAAATATATTACTATTCATTAATTTTTTTTTGTGAAAATATTTCGGGAAGTATTAAATTACCTCAAGTCTGCGTCTATTTGAAATATTTTCATATTGAGGCATTTAGAGTATTCTGTCCTTCAAATGGCATCAATAGAGTATTTTTTTTTCTTCAGCATAATTAATTCGCATATTATAGACAATATATATTTAACATTATCTTGACATTTCTGCTATAACATCATGATATGAACGCCAGTAATTTATCAAAAAAACTTTTTTTGATATATGATAAAAAAAATAAAAATAAAAAAATTATAATGAGCACGTAAGAAATCGAAGTACGTGCATGACGCGATGTATGAATATTGAAGAAGCGAGAGAAGTATGCCAGGAAAGAAAAGTGTGGCGATCCATTATTTGTGCCGACCCCTTCAGAGGGACGGCGTGATGGTTAGTTAGTTTTTTTGTTATGAAAATAAATGTATTAATTTTACTAAATAATAAAATATTTTTATTCCTTGTAACTGAAGTATCCTAACGCATTCCTATTTTCGCCATATTTTGTGTGGTTAAGTCCACAAGCTAGCTCACCCAACCTGCACTTGATTGAGTATACCTACAATAAAGTGTGGATATATGAACAGCTCATATTATAATTTCTTTGGGAGTATTGACATTCAGTTTCCCAATATGCACAACAATGGAAAGCATCCACTCACATACCTCCCAACGTGCGCACATATGTCTATATTAATTACAAAATTAATGGGTACACTATTAGAATGTTTTGCATAGCATAAGTGTTTACAGATTTTGATTTTGATTTTGAGTTTACGGATTTTGATTGTGTAGTTGAAACATAATTCAAACATTTGAATGTTCCTGTATAGTGTTATAAACCTGCATTTATTCTCAAATGAGACATTTAAAAAAAAATTGCAGTACTTTCACAAATCTGTTGTCATGTAACTCCTCAATATTCACAATCTGCGGTATATTAAGATACATATATAAGAAGTTAGTTTAGTAAACTTGTGTTTTTCGAAGTATTCAGTCTTTTGTTTTTTCTGATTGGAATTTTTTAATTTTTTATACAAACATCTATACATGACAGTTGAAAATGCATGTTTTCTACAAGTTTAATTATGTTTTATAAGAATGACACGTTTCACATTGCTAATTGTCAAATGCCAAAATGTCAAAAGCCATTATCAAATGATAATGCTTTAGCAAGCAAACATATCATTCCTATGATATATAATAAAACTTATAGAAAACATGCATTTTTATTAGTGTTAATTATTGGATATGAAATTTCACATCATTGTTCAATAAATAATTAATAAGCTAGATATAATTGAAATATTCTTGTTACCCCTCCCAGAATTCAATTTAGTATTAGTACATATTATTACATAAGCATAATAGGAATATTTGAACAGCCTCAGCATAATATTTTTGCTTTCATCAATTTATAATATTTTATTACAATAAACATTATTTTATAATATTTTTCTAAGATACTGTTATCTTTACAGTATTACATAGAACTGTAATGGAATTCATATAGATGAACAGTTATGTTTCTTGTTTTTGACTTCTCTTACCACTCAATTTTCTTTTTAATATTCAAAAATCATAAAAGATTACACAAACCAATCTCCATGTTCTCATTTACATTTTTTTTTAAATATAATATATGCTATATTTTAAACTGTCATAACTTTATTATTATGCGGTTCTATTATCTTTTAAATCAAACATTCATTTATAGCAAGTATGTTATATAATAAAATAAACAGTGTTATTTTACATGCATATCTGCCTTATGAAGTAATAAAATGTCGGGTTCCTAATCAGATTTTTCATTATTCTACCAATCACTCATTCAGTCTTTTCAGCACTGCTCCACTAGTGTGAATATTCATTAGCCATTGACTTTTATCTCGTGAGAACTGGTCATCTTGTAAACTATCCGCTGGCAGACAGTATGTACCATAGTGTAATCTAATCTAGTCAACTTTAATATCAGATATGAGAAAAATGCAACAATTTTGATGGCATCCGTTTCTGCGCTTGTAAACAGGTCAATATTTAGAGTTATCTTTATCAAAATCTTACCTAAAGCAACTTTATATAATCTTATTTAAACATTCCTTTGTCCAACTCAAGAATAATATCAACACCCATTCTCGTGGAATGCTGAGCTGACCAATTTTTCATGTGATTAAGTAAAAACAACAATAGCCTGGAAAAAAATATTCCAAATATCCTTTTGATACCATACATACTCTGCGGCAAGCGAGTTTGTGAAATTATCTTTAACCTTTCGCATGTTTTAAATTCAATGTTACCTGAGCTTAGAGATAACGATGTGGAAACCTTTGAAGTGAACTTCTCGTAGTACCGTCTGCCCTAAATTAAAATGCTATCTTAAGCAGGTAAATTTTTTTTGAGATTCTTTGGAATAGCTGACCAATATCCATTCTTATGGTTTCAGGTTTTAATCTCGGTGGGAGTTATAGGCTTATGTAGGTGGAGTGACTTAAGCGTGCGAGAAGTCTTGTTTAGTTGATGATGTCACTGTCATACTTGTGTGTTATATTTCTATTCTCTCTTATTCTATTAATAAGCCAAAGTGGTACTGTTACTTTTCACTATCATCATAAAGTGATTAGGCCATATGCTGGACCCCATATGGGCACGGCTATGTAACCGGAAAACACTCATAACTTTTGAACTACCCTTAGGTAAATACATGGCTTGAATGTAACTTTATAGAATACTTCCAGGGGATGGGACTACCTTAATAATCAAAATGTTTATCTTTTTCATGAACTTTTAGTTATCACAAATTATTATTGTATAATTACAGTTTTTTAAATTTAATTATTCTCAGCCTAGTATTATTTTATTAAGTATAATGGATTGGGTGGGTTTTCCCATATTTACCACGCTCAGGCGAAAAATTTAGAAGAAAGAAAAATTATTCTACATTTTCCTAGTAACATCAATACCTGCTAAGAATCATATGACCTTCATATATGTAATAAGTCATGGTATATTTGGGTGTCAAAATTGTTTAATTAAAAAAATATCGAAATAATATTAAATGTAGCAATTCTTACAAATATTAAGTAATAAAAGTAGCTTCCTATTAAACAAAAAAAAACATGTTTCTTGTTTTCAAAATATTTAACATAATATTTATAAATTAGTATAAAACTTTGATCTGGTATGACAACTTGGTATTACATAACCCAAAATTAATTTACACATAAACTGCGAGACTACTGCTGAGCTAATTTGAATAATAGGGCAATTTTTTTTTAAATAGTCCATTGATTTGGCCGAAAAACTATAACACTTCAACATTATTAACTGTCAAATTTAACTGTTATACTGTTATAATATCTTTTTTTTTTTCATTATACACTTTTTGAGAATGTCACGACAGTTGTTTCACCAACCGATGTTGGCATCATCAGATGTTACAAACAACTTCTTGTTACAAACAACACCTGATGATGCCAACATTGGTTGGCAAAATAGCTGTCGTGACATTTTCAAAAAGGGTTTAATAAAAAATTGTGTGTTTTTTTAAATATGTTTTTATTATATATTATATAAATGGTACAAAATTATTTCTCTTAAATTACATTTAAAAAAAAAAAATATTTAAACATTTATTTATTTATTTGCGTTTCTCTTACTCTTATTATAAAGAAATGTCTTGTGTTAAGGAGAGGAGTATCTGGAATGTCACTTAAATGTCACAATTTTTTTAATTATGTCATCGAAGAGTCACAATTCACTACAATTTGAAGTTTTTTATTGAAAGTTTATATTTATTGTATGAGACCTGGTTTCTAAGTTCTTCTGGGAGGGCATTTAACTATTTTTATCCATTAAATTGAAAATGATGCTGGGCCGTGGTTGTATTTACTTTGTTTTTAAAACATAATGCATCCCTTGCTCCTTGGTTGCTGACTCAAGGTAGAGTAATTATTTTCTGTTTTTAGTTTAAAAATCTTCAGAAGTACACTTTTTCTAATAAAGTTCACTAACCCTCCTCACGTTGAATTGCTTGAACAATTCGGCTGAGGAGAAGTCTATAGGTTTTCTGAGGAGCAACTTCTAAATTTACAACACGATAATTATTATAACAGGATATTATACTGATATTATAATATGATATTACAACATGATCATATCCATCTCAAAAATTAAGTGTATGACATTCTCTAGAAACCAACTAAGATGCGAAATCTCCGTACGCCAAGAAAAAATTGAACAGGTAGACCAATTCAGATATCTCGGAAGCGAAGTAACCAGCTCTAATGACCTCCCCAGAGAAGTAAGGTCACAGGTAGATAAGGCTGCAGCGGTTGCAGGCTGCTTGAAAGATGTCATATGGAGAAACAAGGACACGAGTTTATAACCTGTGTGCGACCAATCCTCACATATGGTATTGAATCGAGGGCAGACACTGTCAAGACAAAGAGCATGCTCAGGACAACCGAGATGAAAACACTCCGCGCTATAGCTGGTAAAACCCTACGTGATCGAGTTAGGAATAGAGCAATCTGAGAAATCTGCGAGGTCGAAGATGTGGTCAGATGGGGATGTCAAAGATGGCGATACTGGCATCAACATGTAGAAAGAATGAGCTCAAATAGGATATCATACATAGCTCTCCATGGAACGCCAAACGGACAACGCCGACCAAGAAATGGTGGAGAGAAAGCTGGAGTTCAGTGTCTCAAGAGGACCCGCCTGAGATAACAGACTCCTGAGTCTATCAAAAGTGAAGAAGAAGATATTATAACAGTGTTGTAAATTTAACAGTTAATATTTTTTTTTGAAAAAATATTTTTCCTTTCAATACATGAACAGAAATTAATTGTATATTTTAATATTGAAACACAGTTCTTTTTTGCATGTTGAATGCAAATCATAATTTTTTATATTTTTAAAATATAACTGTGATGGCTCTCGTGCAAATTATTTGCTCAAGAATAATAACCATTATACGAGATAACCACTCTTGTGCTGCATACATAATAATTAGTCTTGCACAATCACCAGAAGGTTTTTTTTATAAACGAGTTTTATTTAGTACACATTTTGTATCAGGTTCATAAGGAAGCTTACCTTAGCCTTCCCATAAATATGTTGAGTTTTGTGTCAATGTCATATGTGAACTGATCAATCACTCATTCTCAGCGTGTTTCAACGTTTTTTATTATTATTAATGTAATACTAACTGCTTTTTAATGGCGAGATAATGTGCATGCCTGTAAATACATCATAATTGCATCTAAGCTTATTAATTATAACACATATTAAGCTTACAAACTTGTACTTAAATAAGTATTATCCCTAGATTAGTTTATAAATTAGCTTCAATACAGGTGTTATATATTGTGAATTTTTATTATTTCTTCTATATTCGCCATAACTTTGTGTTGTAGATGTTTAATGTTTCATATACTTAGTATACAACACTCACTTTATTAAAAAATAAAAATTAAATACCAAACATGTTTCGGACTAACCAGCCCTATTATATAAATATACCAGCACTATTATATAAATATAAATATTTAAAATATTATAAAAAAAAAAATTTTTTTTACAAATGTGCTCAGTTTTGGCGTTGAAATTTTGCGTGTTAACAATAGAAATATAACTTTGAACAATCTTGAAATTTTAGATATCAAAAAAGCAATTAAAAATAAATAAAATATTATAAATAATCAAATAAATTTAACATCAAGTCCAATATTTGATTTATTTCCTTTGTTGTAAGTAACCTGAAGTAACCTGAACCCCAATAAGAACTTTAAATTATTTATTTTATTTTATTCATAATATTTGTTAATATAATAAAATAAATAATTTTAACATCTGTTAAAACTGACCACATTTGTAATTTTTTATATAATATTTAAGTATTTATATTTATATTATTATATTATTATTATAATGATGAAGGGCTGGTTAGTCCGAAACATGTTAGGTATTTTTTTTTTTTTTTAAATAAAGTGAGTGTTGTATACTATGTATATAAAAAAGAAATATTTTTGTTATTATTTAATATTGATGAAAACATCAATTTTCTAGATTTTTTTTTCTTTTTCATAAATATTAATTACTTTACATAGACTTTTAAATCATTGTTTAAGAAACAATACACAAATATTGTAGTATTATGAAATTTTTGTTTTCGTTTTCTGTGTATTCTTTACATGTGGGTTTATCTATGAATATCTGATGATCGGTGTATGTATATTAAGCCATTGTAAGAGCCTTATTCACATGGTAATCTAAATACCATATTATGATGACCATACAAAAAAGAAAGTATTTGACTATAAATAGTATATTGAAAATTTCTTTTTTCACTTATCAGTAAATTGATATATTAATGTATCAATGTAGATTCTCTAAACTATGTTATTATATATTTTTGTTTTGTTTTTATAAAAGCTGTTCTCAAATTAAAAACAAATTAAACCACACTATGAATTGTGTAAGTTTTTTTTATTAATAGATGTACAAGTAGTCGGTAGCAAATCACTTAGTAACAATTGCCTGGAATTACCACGCAATATAAAGATTGTCAATCATAATCACACTCCCATGGCCCGGAGCGCCTACTTCGCTGAGAGTATCACAGTGGGCTGATTGATTTATTAGTGCATATTGAGAGTGGCCAAACATTGTGGAAATGTATTAGGTGCAAATTTTAATGACTGTTTTTGGTATTCTTACGAGTTTGTTACTACTTTTTTTAACATACAGTATTACTGAGTGTAGTCTATATTTCCATTATCGTGTAATAATACTTATTTTGTGCAGTGATAAGAAATATTGTGTGCAGTAATGGCTCCAATCTCATTACTTTATTTTTAATTATACTTAGGTTGGTATTTTTTCTATCAGTTCTTCACAGTAATATCTATATAGTAGTTAAATTAGAAAAAAATATCATTCTATTTTCCATATATGTTCCAATGTTTTTCACTTGCTCCTTAAAATACAATTACAAATTGTTTACCATCAAAACCATTTGTTTACTCTTTTGTATATTATGTAAAGAATTTTTATCTGGAAAACTGTTTATTTTTTGTTTTGATATTTTTATACATCTATTAATTTTATGTGTAAACCTTTACACTCTTACTAATTATGTTTTTAAACTTGTTAATTTTGTAAAATAAATAAAAATTACAGTGGGCTCTCAACAGGTGACATGTTGAAGAATCTAAAAATAAATTTAATGTTAAAAAATATTTATAATTTTAAAATCATATTACATATGGTGAACTCCAATGGGCACAGTTTACATAGGAAATAGAATGTTGAGCTTTATTCGACTTCACTATAATAGATTCCGTTACTGCAATAAAAAATAAAAAAATTGTGTAAATACCGTTTGGATAAACTGTTCTGACTTCTGACATAAATTGTTATAAACTTAACCATTTTTAATAAATTAAACTATTTTCATTAATAACAATTTATACAATAAAATTTTAAGTTCTTGGACATTAAAATAAAAAACAATTAATTGTTTTTCTTTTTTGTTTCAGATTTTTCAAGTTAGCTGTTATTAGGGTGTGGTTCTTAATTGGAGTCAAGACTAGAGAATAATTAATTAAGATCTCGCTGTTACATAAGAATATTGGATCTCATTTGTAGACTAATCTGAGCATCAGTTAATTCTCAACAATGGCTACTCCATGCACGCGTTTTTCTGATAATTACGAGCTGAAGGAGGAACTGGGCAAAGGTGCCTTTTCGGTGGTGAGAAGGAGTGTGCAGAAGTCCACCGGGCTAGAGTTTGCGGCTAAGATAATCAATACCAGAAAGTTATCTCAGCGTGATTTTGCTAAATTGGAAAGAGAAGCCAGAATATGTCGCAAGCTGCAACACCCCAACATCGTCCGATTGCACGACTCCATTCAGGAGGAACATTACCATTACTTGGTGTTTGACTTAGTCACAGGCGGTGAATTATTTGAGGACATTGTTGCCAGAGAATTTTACTCAGAATCTGATGCATCTCATTGCATTCAACAAATTTTGGAGTCTGTCCATCATTGCCACCACTATGGAGTCGTGCACCGAGACTTGAAACCGGAGAATCTCTTGCTAGCCAGTAAAGCCAAGGGGGCAGCTGTGAAGCTGGCTGACTTTGGTTTGGCTATTGAGGTACAGGGAGACCAGCAAGCGTGGTTCGGGTTCGCTGGCACTCCGGGATACTTATCCCCTGAAGTCCTAAAGAAAGAACCCTACGGAAAGTCGGTGGATATTTGGGCATGCGGAGTCATTCTCTATATTTTGTTGGTGGGCTATCCACCTTTTTGGGATGAAGAACAGCATCGTCTGTACAATCAGATTAAAGCGGGAGCTTATGATTATCCTTCTCCCGAGTGGGACACTGTTACTCCCGAAGCAAAAAGTCTTATCAACCAAATGCTTACAGTTAATCCCAGTAAGCGAATTACTGCTTCTGAAGCTCTTAAGCACCCATGGATCTGCCACCGAGAGAGAGTCGCCTCTGTCATGCACCGTCAAGAGACTGTGGACTGCCTCAAGAAGTTCAACGCTCGCCGCAAATTGAAGGGAGCCATTTTGACCACCATGCTGGCCACACGCAACTTCTCTGGCCGCTCTATGATAACCAAGAAGGGCGATGGCTCTCAGGTCAAGGAATCTACTGATAGCAGCACGACCCTGGAGGATGATGATGTAGACAAGGACAAGAAGGCAGGCGTCGATCGTTCCTGCACTGTTATCTCCAAGGAACATGATGACGAAATGGCCCTCAGCAAAGCCGATTCTTTCGGTAAAAATACTCGTTCTGCAGAAGGCCAATCCATCCAGTCTGCGAGGAGACAAGAGATTATAAAAATTACAGAACAGTTGATTGATGCCATCAACAACGGAGATTTTGAAACATACGCCAAGATATGCGATCCCCATATTACAGCTTTTGAGCCTGAAGCTCTGGGAAACCTGGTAGAAGGGATGGACTTCCACAAGTTCTATCTGGAGAACGTGCCGGGGAAGAGCAGCAAGCCCATGAACACCACGATCCTGAACCCGCACGTGCACCTGCTGGGCGAGGAGGCCGCCTGCATCGCCTACGTGCGCCTCACTCAGTTCCTGGATGAGCAGGGTCGCCCGCACACCACGCAGCACCAGGAGACCCGTGTGTGGCACAAGCGCCAAGCCAAGTGGACCTCGGTTCACTTCCACCGCTCCTAACTCTCCCATGCAGCATCTTATAAAAGGTTTCCGTGTTAGTCGACACACACCCGCATTTTGTGTAGAGTTTTCTGATACGGTAGAGAATGTCGTCTGGTGTGAAATCATATCAATGGATAGATCGTGTCGAGAGCCTTTGTGGGAACTTAGCGTTAACTTTACAGGACCGTGCGGTGAACTGATCCTGATAATTTTGAACTAAATTTACATATTTTGCACTCAAATCAAATGCACCTTTCGGCTTTAGCGTGCTCAAACTTATTTGTAAACTCCTTTTATAATAAAGCGAACTACGGCTCCGTTGCTGTTTTGGATGATCTTGGAGTTATTTATATGTCTTAACAAATGTAATACCGATCTCTAACTTTTATTGGAAGGTGGTTAAATACTTCTGCCATGACTTTAGGTTAAAATTACTCATTTATTGTTTTGTCATCACCTCATACAGAACTGATGAAAATTGTTAGACAACTTATTCTAGATCGCTTGAGACCATCTTAGTCCTAGTGAACTGCTACAGTTGCACTTATTTGTATAGTTACTTTTCAATTACAAATCTATTTTTGACATTTTAGATTACTCGCTATGGACTCATTGCTAGCTTCGTAATATGAAGTGCTTTATATTGATTGTATTGAATAAATCCAATTGACCGAACTCAGTACTGAATTATACTTGTTGTCTAAGAATACACTTACTAAGTCCAATGTTCTCGGTTACATAGCCCTTAACTAGAAGTAGCTTATGGGAATATGCTTTTTACACTAACATAAGGTGATGTTCTAATTTTTATCTAGCTATTCCAATGCTTACTACTTATAATCTCATTCTCAAATTGGTAAATGATTTACGTGTGATATGCTATTCAAATCTGTAAGTAATCGAAAATAAGGTCAACGAATGTCAGACCCAAACTCAACGCCGATGACCAATCGCAATCGGCCCGAGGACCAGCTGTCCTCCGTAACACCGTCGCTCAACAACTAACACAACTGAATAATTATTTCCTGTGGCATACATAAATTAATACTTTTTTTAGATAGAGTACTTTTAGCACATTCTTTATTCAAAGATTTGTCTCTCTTTACATGTTATCTATAAATGTTTTTTGTCGTGCTTACATTGTACACAAGGTGTTCTTAATCTGTTTTACTCTGTGGATTGTTATTGAATAAATAGAATTTAAGAATTATACATGTAATTAACAAGTGATAAAATGCAGTTATTGGCACTATACCCTACTTAGAGTCGCGCTCCACCGGCGCCACTTTTACTTTGATCAAATCAATTAACTTATTTATTAACAATTACCTATATGTGCTAGATATAATCATGTTTATTTTATTTCTTTGTTTGTGGCAATATTGCAACTGTTAAAATACCTCAAATTCTTATCACGATACTCAACTACTTTCAAATATGTTTTATCATTGATGAATAGTGAATTTTTATCAGAAACGGGAAATTAAGGAAGAACTATCGAACAAAATTAAATAACCTCGAACAAAATTTTAATGGATACCTGTTTGTGCATTAAATAAGTATTATTGAACCGTCAGTTGATGCCGTTTATTTATTTACAGTATTTCGTGAAACTTTAGTTTCTATCCAATGATCTGTGTATTATTCTAGGAAATAATTTGGTCCCTTGCCCTTGTTTATAATTTTTAAGTGTATAATTTTTATTGTAAGTATAAGTTGGCGTGAACTAGCTCGCTTGGCGTCCTCAAAAGCTCAGCTACTCGAATGTATCAAGTGGAATATGATCTGCACTGTGACAAGAGCACTATACCAGGGGAGGGCGAGCGCCGGCAGCGAGCCACACAATGGCAATCGCTTCTCTCGAAGCTGATGCTTAGTGTTTAAGATTTTTGCATCATTTGTCGCAAATGGGTACCTATCCAATATTATGTATTGCCAAAAATGATATATCGAGAGTATTATATGAAATGAAACAAAATGATCCTGTGCCATACAGACTTTAGTGCCAATAGCTGTATGGGTTGTCTTAAAACAGTCTAGTCTTTATTATTACGACTACAAGAAAGTGGTTTAGGAATTAAGTATTAATCCTTTTTTTGTATTTTCAGATCTTTACCTAATATTAAATATGATAATATAATGACGATGTGCTGGTGACTGCAGGGTTTAAGAGTTGTAGCTCTAGTGTGAGTGGTGGTTGACCACGGCCGACTGAGCTCGGCAAGTCATCAATGTAAGCTTTTATCAAGTGTAAACCGAGTTATTTAAGATTCCTCGCCCTTAGGCCTAAAATTTGGTCCACAGAAAAAATATATATCGGTATAATGCAGTTAACTTTGTGTGAAATTATTTATTGAAGCATGATTTGTTATTTAAGGATTTATTGTAGGTTAAATATATGCATTTCTTTTTCAAACAAAGTTTGATGCATTTGTCTTGTTAAATTAGAGATTTAATTAAAAAAAAAATTGAATGCCAACTGAATTGCAATATTGTTATTTATTACATTATTTATAATTTATAATATTTTGTTTGTTCTTTGGGATCTTGGGAAAACCCGTGTAACTTATCTTTCTCGACCGACGTTTTGGAGATCGCTGCAGTCTCCATCTTCAGGGTAGTTATGACCTATAACTACCCTGAAGATTGGAGACTGCAACCATCCCGGAAATGTCGGTCGGGAGAGACGAGTTACACGGATTTTCCCAGGATCCCAAAGAACATATTGCTACCAACGGTGAAAATCTACGCAAATATTTTATTTGTACTGTTGCTTTGTTATATACATAGTTTATTATTGATTGTTTGTGTTTTGAACAGCCTGACACTTTTTGAAGGCTATTTACTAGTAATAAGCTCACGCCAGATGTATAGTCTTCTTTTTTGTAGAATTACTTGAAATCCATTGTCAGCATTTCTCTACTTCCGATAATAATATGTAATGAAATTCTCTGTAATAAATTCTTTTGGTCTACTCATTTGTTTTCATTAATTCCATACAGTATTTCTATTATTATATAAATTTTAAATTTGAAAACAGGTAATTTTATGACACATTTTTAGGACAGAAGAAACAGAGGAAGAACCCCCACAAGATGGTCCAATGATATTTGAAGAATTACTGGTGATTGGATGTGGAAGGCACAAGACAGGAATACATGGAGAAGTATGGACGACAACGGCTGTTTGAAGCAAGAAGGATTTTATAAACTTTTGAAATGTGGTATTTCTCATAATTTACTATGATCCAAGCTAAACTGAAATCTGTTATCAGAGCATAAGTGATACGGTATTTACTTTAGGTTATTTTAATCCAAACTCTAGTTTAGAAACACCAAACTGCGATTCTATAACACCATCAAACCATGAGTGGTATATGGTTCAGAAACAATGATTATTATTAAATAGAAAATAATCTACTTGTTTGAGAACAGTGTCCTGAGGATAATCTTAGAATGAAAGTTGGGTGTAACAGTTGAAACATAATTCCAAAACCATGGCAGCCTTATGCAGAGGCTGATCTGGACATGTTGGGATCAGAAAACTCTGACACAGGGCTACGCAAGGTTTGTATGATATACGGATATAATAGTCTATTTCTTCTTAGCCTCTTCTAACAATTTTACTTTTATTTTCATATCAAATAGTTATATTTCAATAACTAAAATGCTGAAATGCACATAACTACGTAATCTGAATTTGTTTAAAAATATATTTTATAATATTGATGCCAATCACACCTGGTTATAGTTACATGCCACGTATCACCATAATAGTAGTGTAAGAAAAAAAATTATGTAATATATTCCGGGTATGTGTGTTGAAATTTCTAAATGATTTCAAAATAAAACACAGTAGATACAAGTGTATATTTATTTAGTTATTAGTTTAACAATGAAGAAAAGCAAATTAAAAATAATAACAAATAGTGCCCCAAAGTTGTAATATTGGGATTGATTATTGTGGTAACAATGTTAAATTACTATAGCTCGCTGGATTCATATAAAAGAGAAGCCTTTGAAAATATTTCTTTACACCCATCAACGTTTACGGGTACTAACTCCATCAGTTGATTTACATTTTCTTCAGAAGTTTCAATTAAATACTTTTTTAATGCATCCTTGGCACACGATTTGATGCTGTCCATAGACATTTTTTCAAACTGAATAATATGAATTTCTGCTTCCAAATTATTCAAGTAAGATAATATTAGATTTCTCACAGTTCCGATTGAGTCACCTTCATCACCCATTGGGTTCAGCGGGTCTGTGTTGAACATAATAAATAGATCCAGGTTCTGAATATAAGTATTTTCACTGAGAACATTTTGAATAAAGTTTTTAACGTTATTTAAATCGGTTATGGTTAAATCATCTACAATTATAAGGCTATAGTTGCACAACCTTATCTTATTATTGACAATGTACACGGTATTCATACTAAACATGGAGTGTTGTAGTAAGTATTGAATGTTACAATAAGTTCTTGAATTTTCAACAATTATTTGAGACATATATGTTTTTCCTACACCAGTTCCACCAATGACTGCAAAGATTTTAACACTGGAATTAGATATGATTGCTGCCTCAATGCTATCAATTGCTGTTTTCTGCCCATATAATTTCCTCTGTAATGTTTCTTTCACATATTTTGAACTCAAAGAAGCTAAACATTGTTTATTTTCGCTAAAATATAAATTAGCTGCAAAAAAAATTGTGGCTACACAAAATGTGAAGATTGTGCCTTTTAAAAATGGTGACATCATAACCCCTGATGTAGGCAATTTACATTTTAGTTTTCTCTTCATTTTGACTGGTTTTTTTTACAGCTGTTGCGATTATTTATTGCTTCCAGTGTTTCCATTTCATCATGTGATAGGTTGAAGATTAATTGTCCCTGCAATTTCAAAACAAATGAAATAATCAAACATTATAAAATACTTAACAATTTCATTTCACTTTTACAAAAGTTTATCTGTATACCATTTATAATTTAATAACACAGTTTTTATGAAAATTAATATTTTGTGAATGGCTACCAAATTGGCCAGTACATGGGAAGGTCCATGTCCATTGATTTCCCCTGCAACCGACGTTTCGAAGATTTATTTATTTATTGACCATTGACGGGTTCACGAAGGAGCGCTCCACTGAAACCAATCTTATGATTTTCCCAAAATATGTCACCAGGTTGACTGCTCTTATAATGACTTTTCTAAGGCCTTTGATACGGACAACCATGATGTACTTCTAGTTAATTTTCTTTGTTATTAGCTACCTGAAGGAGAGGAAACATATCATTCTGAGCGTTCCAGAATTCTTGGAATCGTCTCTCGAGTACTTTTCTTACTAGCGATAGTCTGAAATCGTCAAAGGACATTTTTGGATTTTTGGAATTACATAGGTAATGCGCATTGTAAAGTATTTGTAATAAATGAATACCTAATTTTTTGTACCATCTTATAGTTTTACGTTGATATGGGTAATATGCCAACATCTGATCATGATAGTCGATTCCACTCATTTACGATTGTACTTGATTACCATCTTAGGTTTTTTTACACAACTTCCCAAATCTATTGGAGGTGTCAGATATAAATCGCTACAAACAATAAGTTTTAGGGCCAAACCACTAGACTCTCCGAACATGTTAAGTTTGATGCCATATTTTGCTTTTCTGCTTTCATGTATTGCCGAGTAATTAGGCGACCGCGCTTCAAAACCAACATTCATCGATTGACAATTTATTTATCGGCACATAAATGGCGTCCATCCTTTCACTGAACGGATCAATTAATGGTTGTATTTTACCTAAACTGGAACTATCTTCTTCATTGCAATTGAAATGCAAAGTTTACATTATCAGTAAAAAATCTGTCTCGGGACATAAACCGAAAATGTAGTCAAGTTGAAGAGGTAATATTTTTTTTAGTAGTCACTTAGACGATTCAAACATACCGTTTCTGTATGAAACAGAAGTCCCAGCCATAGTTCGAAATCGTCAATTGTGATGTCTTTCCGTTGAGTGATTCGACTTATATCACCCCCTAATTGAGCTAGAATGTCGGCTGCATACGCATTTGTTTGGTCTACAATGTAGTTATAAAATTTACACGTTGAACAAGGCCATGAATTTTTCTTTGTTTAATATCAATAACTGTAGCAAAAGATTTTTGCATACTGGAAATAAATTTCCTGAACCATCGGGTAAACTGTAGTTTACTGGACATTGGCACTTGCTCTCTTTTGGTTCATTGTATTTTCCATTTCTCCTCCGTTTAACTCCAAACGTTAAAAGGCCTAGGGCTTTTTGGTATGAAATATGAACCGAACATGGATAATTCTGACTCTGCTATACTTCTTTTACTTACTTAACTTCCCTCCCATTTACTCTTAACTAATTGATTTTTATGAAGTTAATTACTTATTTAAACATTACAAGTGAATCTACAAAATATTCAATAATTATTTATTTAAGAATCATCACTCAGTGTGGTATACATATAAGAAAACAAAAATGAAGTATTTCAAAACAATACTTGAATATTCTGTTGGATGCGCAAAACACCAGTATAGCACATCACTAGCCCGCGACACAGGGCTGAAGGGATCTTAACGAATTGAACATAAAATGAATCATACCTCGTTTCCTGGTGGGTTTTTTGCTGGAATGATATTTTGTGATGTTGAAGTATATGTCAGTCCATGGGTTTTTCTTTTTTTATTTGCACTATATTCAATAAAACACTTTTTTTTCTTGGATTCTTTACTTTAACTAACTCACACGATGCGCGCGCTTCTCGGTCAGCCATTTTGGTACAAACTGACGTTATTCGCGCGTGGTACTTAGTGCCTTTCTTAACGTCGCGTTGCCATGTGGTCAATTGAGTTTCCACTGCTAATTTAAAGTTGATTTTCTTAAAACCTATGAACCCTAATATTATAAAAAAAATTGTAATCCTCCATTGAAGTGTTCTCAATATTTCGTAATTAAAAAAAAAGCAAAAAATTACTTCCTTCATCCCAAAAAAAATATTTTTTAAGACTGCCCTCACCTTCATTCGTGTTAAATAATTATAGATGGCACTTATCGAATTGGCAATGTTCAAACTAGTATTTTTAATAGAACGGGGCACTATATGGACTTGGTGCAATATCAAAGTTAGTAGCCTTGGCATATATAGAATGAAACTGCATACTTAATTTGAAAATTGCATTTTTGGTACTTAGTGCCTATTTTACTGCAAGACTGCAACCGTTCATTTAACTCTACAAAATCATTAAGCTACGATCAGACTCATGCCAAACGTTAAAAAGCGACACAAGCGGAGAGTGTCAAAACCTGTCAGGTGGTATGATCGAATCGGTACGGTTTCGCCTAAAAATATTTTTTTGAAATGTTGCACATTTTTAGCAATGTTACTATAATGCCGACCGATTAAGTCACATTTTTATATTCGGTGACGTCATTGCTCTTGCAAATATTTTAATGCCAGGCTGCGATTAATGTGTAATATAAGAATAAAAATAAAGTTTAATAATTTTATGTGAGAAAAAAGAAGATTTTGTACTTCTGATATAATTCTGATATATTCTTGACATAATCCCGCTTGTGTTAAATTGTTAAATAAATTAATGATCTGTTCCGACAGTCCGATGGTTGAATATATAAATATACACATTTTTTATTTTATTTTATTTTTTTACTTTTATATGATATACATTAATTTGATAAAACACACTAGGCATGGCCTGTATCGTGACAACTACATAAAATAGCATGTTAGTGGAATTGTTAGTAACATGCCGTTTTTTTTAGTATTTGTTAGTTATCTTAGAAGTTAGGAAAAAAAGAATTTATTCTTTCCCTCTAAACCGCTTAATATTGATTTCTTGTAGTAGTTCCTAAGTGAAAATATATTGTAATTTCGTATTCTATGATTTGGCATTGGAATATTTGGATTTTGTTGAGTTCTGAAAAACTAACTACCGGACAGGTTAACGAGGTTAAGCAAGCTTTATTGCCGCTTTTGCTTTTCAGCTGGATATTGGTATATTATATACTATATATAATTTAATAACGGTATCACAATAATATCTATAAAGTGACACAATTTGTAAACACCCCTTTGACTTAATATATCATTGCGCTATGCTAAACTCCTTCACGGTCGTAAACTGTAGGGATGAAAAAATAATCTGATTACTTGATCTTATAATCACCCTATTGATGAATATTTTAAAGACTAAAAAAAAATTAGCACCGACAATATAGCACCGAAATATCGAAGATTAAAAAAATATGCAACATTTTTTTATGTGAAGGTGTATTTTTATATAAACATTTGTTACCATTTTCTGAAATAAACATATTTTAAAACGTACTTTGTAAGTAATCATTTATTGATATCACATGTTATAACAATTTTGTCGATGGTAAAATTTAGACCTGCAAATGACTGCCATCACAGCAACGTCTCCTACGTCCGACACGCTCGAACGAGAAGCATATATTGGTACGCTTGTTAGTATCAAGTGTATGGATGTCTATTCCCGAACTTTTCGACGTTTGGAATAAATCTAGTCAGCATCTGGTTTTGCAGGCGTTTGTCGAACTGCTTGGCATGAGTCCGGGTGTAGTATTAGATTTATCAATCTTTTTACCGCCGTAGAGTCTATGGGTCTATGCCCAATTATTTCTCATCTGTCAGTTAGGATTTAGAGAACTCTGAAGTGTCTAAATTTGGATGCGTGATGTTTTTGTAGTTTGAATGTCAAAATGAAGGTTGGAGAAATTTGAAAAAAAAAAAGTTTATGATAAACGTATGTAAAGCAATCACTACTAAGGTACTTTTTGTATGTAATCTCTACATATTTCAAATCGTTAACATAACCTCTTAGATGAAATATTTATCACTTTATTTATTTACGCATTTAACATATTTGTTTTTAATTTGTTTAAAGAAATAAAATATGCGAGTATGTCAGAAAAACTATTTTTGTAAGGATCGTTACATTTTATTACATTCGTTTACTAATTATGATAACTAAAACATATTTTTATATAATTTTGCATAATCAAATTCGTAATTTCTAGCAAGTCCAAAGAACCACCAATATTTACAAAATGGCTACTAGAGTGGTAGCCACCGCAACTGTCCGTGCTGTCAAGAAGAGGATTCTTTCTCGTGCTGCACTCACCTTAACACCTTCCGCTGTTAATAAAATTAAAGAAATAATGGTTAATAAGGACGGACAAGGTTATATTGGCCTTAAAGTCGGTGTTAAACAGAGAGGTTGCAATGGTTTATCATACACATTAGATTTTACAAAAGACAAAGATAAATTGGACGAGGAAGTGAAGCAGGATGGTGTCACCGTTATTATAGACAAAAAAGCTCAGCTCTCACTTTTAGGTAAGTGTTGATATCTACACATTATTTTATTTCAGATCACCAGATCTATTGATCTGATGATCATTCAGTGTATTGTATCATTGTATCATCAGATCTAATGATCTGTCACAGAAATTGTGTCTGCTGATTGTGAGATGATGAGGTCCAACTGTCCATTTCTTATTTTTCTTCGCGTGTCATGTCTGATCCCTGGGATGTCGACTAAGAGTGCATGTTCTTGTCCTTCTCTTAGGAGGATTATTTCTTTTGTGTTTTATTATGAATTGAACAGACAAAATATTGTTTAACTTCTCAAGAATATGAGATATAAAACTTTGTAAAAAACTGCTGGTTGAAGTGAAACGAAGGTGATTAAAGACAAATGCCACATAGTATTAGGGTTACCAATAAGTTCTCGCTGTTTTTCTATAAATTTGAAATTTTATTTAAAAAAACTGATACAGAAAATCTTAATCAAAGTATTGTCCATCGCTAGTTATTACTTTCTCCCATCTTTCAGGCAATTTTCGAAATCTGTATTGGAACTGGTGAATAAGGCGGGTGGGGTAGAATTTACCATTTGAGCATTTCCAAAAATTTTTGACAACTCTTGCAACACGGTGTTGGGTATTGTCATGCTGCAAAATAACTTTGTTATGTCTGTTGGCGTATTGTGGTCTTTTAACTTTCAATGCTCCGCTCAAACGCATCAATTGTAGTCTATAGCGATCTCCTGTAATGGTTTCATTGGGTTTGAGTAGCTCATACATAGTACACCACACCGAGCTGATCCCACCAGATACAGAGCATGACCTTGGAGCCATGGATATTCAGCTATGCTGTTGATGTTGAAATATGACTAGGCTTTCCCCATTATTTTTTCCACTTCGGATTGTCATAGCGTTTCAACTTCACATCACCAGTCACGATATGATGCAGGGAACCCTTTCTTTTTTGTCATTGAAGCAATTGTTCGCAGGTGAAAAAGCGCCATTCAACATCTCTCGGTTTCAATTCATACGGAACCCAATTTCCTTCTTATTGAATCATTCCTAAGTCTTTATCCTTTCCCTTACGGTGCTAAAATAAAAACGTGCGTTCCGGTGTAGGGTAGTCAGTACGCGTTAAAAAATTATCGATTTTAAATCAGAAAAATAGGAACATTCATAGCTAATCCCCTTGTATAATTATAATTGAAGTCAAAAATTATAATAATTGAGATTTAATTGCTAAAAACATTAAAAAAAACCATCTGGCAACGCTCACGGAACGGGCATAGACCCGCTCTGGTTGCAAGCCCGAAAGCGACTGCCGGCGCGGCGGGACGGCAAGAGAGAGAGAACATTGAGCTAGAACATGTGCAAGAGTGAGATGCGAATATAGTGTGGCGCACTCAAAGCGCTGTTTATACGCGACTTTGTTTTCGATTTTCACAAAATACCTCCGATGTACCCGATAAATTCTGATTATTATTAATATTATTTTTTAAATCAATGCGTAAATATATTATGGAATACCTAAAATCTTAACCTTGTATTTATTATATTTATAGAGATATTGATGGTTTTTAGAAGCAACATATAGAAGATACCCATCATAGGGAAGGGAGGGTTAAACGTTTTGAAATTGTTTGTTGTTCAACTTCCGATTCTGCAAGTTCTTCTTGCTGCATCGAGTAATGCTTCCAATTCTTCATCTTAAAATTTTTTGGGGCGCCGGAACGCTCTTTATCTTCGAGGTCAAAATATTTTTCTTTAAAACTTCGAAGCCAATCTCTACGCCTTGTTTCTGATAGAGCATGGTTTCCGTAAGCATCCACAAGAATTTCGATGTGCTTCCGCTGCAGATTTGTTTTGTATTCATATAATTATATGAATACAAAATATATAATTATATATTATTATTAATTATACTTAGAAAATTGAAAAACTTTTTTTAATCCACTATTTAATAAAACGACATGTTTCAGAGGATACCTCTATCTTCAGATATCATTATTATTAATGTAATAAAATTCCCCGCAAAAACATTTTTTTGGTATGAAATTCGACATGTTTGAGGCAATGTAAAATGTGCTCTTCACCTTTTGACAGTTCAACACATACTAAAGTTTTGAGGTTAAAGGTTAAGCTTTAAAATAAAATTCGTTTCAGTATTGCCGTATGTGTACATAAAAAAATACGATTTCAATAAGGAAAACGGCAAGAACTTATTTGTATGCCCAATATATAAAATTTATGTTAATACTGCTTTTCTCTAGTGAGTGTAGCATTAACCTTTACCACTACGTCAAGAGTGACTCGACATGGTATTGCTTACACCAACTCTTATGTCAAGCTAGATTTGACATTATACGAGGCAATTTTAAAAATTAAATATTAATAATTATAATACTTCACACCTCCCTAATACGGCTTTTTATGGACTTCTTCCTTATGTTTTTAAAAAATTAATTAAGCAGTTTATGGAACGTTAATCAACAATGGTTTCGGAGCGCAAAGAGCTAATGAATAAGTTATGTAAATTTAAAATTAAGAAGAAATAACGAAGAACCAAAAATATAATATTGCTATGTCATTAACAATTTCGTTGGTGGCAAATTTATTAAATTAGTAATAATTTTATTTGGTTAATATATCGGAAACTTTCAATTTCAGGAACTGAAATGGACTATGTAGAAAACAAACTGTCATCGGAATTTGTTTTCAATAACCCAAATATCAAAGGAACGTGTGGCTGCGGAGAATCTTTTAGTATATAAAATTGGTAAAATGACGTGATATTTCAAATCTCACATTTGTTGAATAATTAAATCACGGTTTATCTCATTGAATATGTTATTAAAAATATAAAAGTATTATTAAAAATTTGACCACTGCTAATTAATACTCAAATAAACATGTGTGTACATTTTCATGTTATATATTTGGTAAAATAAAAGATTTTTTGGGTCTGACACTCATGTTGGTAATAAAATTTAAATAGTTAAATAGCTAACTAGCCTCGTTTCTCCATATGTAAACCGGTTCAATATGTATTTGAAAATTAAAAAAAAAAATTAAATCTTGTTAAGTTATTAACAAAATTAAATATTGGAAATTCCCAAAATATAAACAACATTTGCTGGACTAGCATAGCACATAGGTGGATTTGAATGATTTAGGCGGTCAAAATTATTTTACGGTGTATTTTGACTTCAAATCATAAATATTATCGTAAAAAATTGTCCTTAGTAAAAAAATTTTTTTTTCCCAGCCAAAAATATAAAAAAATACTAAATCTCGAGGAAAAAATTTTTTTTATTACAAATTTCACAAACAAAAAAAAATCTAGTTACAGATTAATAATTTTGGTGCAAATAAGTATTTTGAATATGTTTATACATTTATGGACAAATTTTAATCCATGTCTGAAATATCGGATTCGGTATTCGGTACAGCTGGTAGTAACATATTCATTGTTTCAGGGCAAAATTAACCTGGTTTGATCGTTTTTTTTTGTTTGTTTCATGCTACTTAATAGTGGATCTGAAATCGATAATAATCTTTTATATATATCAAGGTTGCATTCCTCTCTCGAGAACTTTCTTGCGTAGTTTTCGCGGTATAATCGAAAGTGCTTATTTATGGCTTCTGCTGCCTCTTCCGACAACTGTCCTATGGGTAATAAGGCATTTTCAATTACAGCTGCACCATGAATCAATATTTTATGCAAGGTCGGAGACTTTGGGTGCCAACTTTATAACTCGACATACAATTTCGCAGTTGCCATGGCATATTCATCAAATCGTTATATTTCCCGTAGTATTTTCGAAGCATCCTCTTTTCCTCGAGCCTGTAATGTTGTTTGCGCTGCATGAACGATTACTTCTTTATTAAGCAAATAAGGTATTTCCTCCGTTTTTTTTTTCTTCTTTTAGTCTTCTCACTAGAATCTTCAAATGCTTTAGAAGGCCAACCTGGTCGAGTTTGCTTGTTTGCTGAAAGTTCAAATGTTCCTCCTAACCACTTATCATTAGTTTTAAGAAACATTGCTTCTTTTCTATGGGCTTTCGACCATTTTTCTTTCATTGATGTTTTAAAATATGCAAATCTTTGTTTGAAACTGCTTAGATTATCTGAAGTGTCACCACAACAGGACAATAGGTGATTATTTAGATATTTAATTTTTTCATCTAAATTAGGTAAATCTTGCTGCTGCATTTGATCGTAAAGATATTTACGGCTTACGGTTTTTGTACCCGATGTACCAGATATACCTAAAATTGAGAAAATCACACTTTATTACATTTCAAGAAAAAAATGTTAAAAAAAGTGATGTCATCCTTTTAAAAAAAATAACTGTAATTTGGTCAACTGCAACTATCCGCAGCCAAATTTTATGTCATTAATTAGTCAAATATAAGAAGTATACAGTACAGGAAAAAACATTACGCGATAGGTGGCGATAATATAACAAAATGTCTTATAAACTTGAAAATTAAGTAAAAATTTCATTACAAGACCACCTTTTTTTGAAGTTCAACAAATAATATAAAATAACTTTTAAAGTATGTTAAACACATCAACAAATATTGATTATTACCTTAATTATTCGAATCCATAACGATAACTTCGAAATATTAGGTGAACAAGGCAAAATTCTCCTTGTTTAATGTTTACACTGAGAGCGCTAAGAACAATGACGACGTGCACTTCGTTAGGCGGACAAGTTTCAACCACCTGCGCGCGCACACGGTCAAAGGTTCGTGGTTGGGGATGGTCAATTATTGTTACTGGGACATTTCTTTGGATCCAGAATTTTTTTGGTATTTTTAACATCGATTTTGAAATTTGACTTATGACCGCCTAATTCTTAACAATCCACGTAAGTGCATAGTATGTTTTTTTTTATCCTTTAACTAAGGAATATTAGAGTTTGTTGAAGAAATGTGTTGTTTATTGTGCATACTGTAGTACCTGCCTAGTTAAATATATTTGTTTTAGTATAATTGTGAATATAGTAAATATTACAAAATATATTGCAAAAAAAATGTTTATTTTATTATTTTCAAATTTGCAGAAACTCTTCTTAAATATCAAGGATTTACTTAAGCTAAATTTGATTGTGTTGAATACTATATAATCATGTAATTTTTTTACTGCTTATACTCAACCATCCAACAGAGCTAGTGATGCCTTTCTTTTGTGTCTAGTTGCAATTAGGTTTTAAAACTGAAATAAATATGGGTATGTAACACGGGTTAAAGTTAATCATGTTTTTTACTCCAAACAGCCAACATCAAGAGAGGGGGATTTAATAAAACATAAAATTATTATAAAACATTGCTTTGATCTTTATTAACATTAATAAACCTTGGAAGATCACATTCGAATTTTGAATTATCGGCATGAAAATAAAGAAGTCAATATTGGAAAGAAAGTTGATTGGTAAAATACAAATCATGGCTACGCTAGTTGTAAGAACAACACCATTAAAACGGGATATCAATAAAAAATGCATTTCAACATTACAATTAGGCATGCAATTGTATTGAGAATAAATTACATAGTATTCATAAATCCGATATTTTGAAGAAAATTCAAAACTGACTGATGCATTGTCAATAATAGTTGAGATAAAAACATTCCTATTATGCGATGTCAAAAATATACATTTGATTGCAAAAATACAATAAAACAATATATATATATTTTTTAAATGGAAAATCACTTTTTTTTATCAGTTCAGTGGCAAATAAATCTATATACTACATAATAATAAAACTGATGTTCATTGCTTGTGTCAATAATTCAAGTGGTCTAGTTAAGGTAGGCAGTTTTCCGCGCAGTGCTCTCTACCGGGTCACCTGGTTGGACATCTTCAGGAACTCCATGAAATCTGCACGCTGCTCCTCATCCATTTCAGGCTCCCAGATCTCTCCATCAGAGTCATCTCTGAAACTAATATACAATTTGTGTTTTATACACAGATACTTGATTTTTTAAATTAACATACACTTATTTTATCTATGAACCTAACACATGACACTGACATGACACTAAAAGAAGTGACATATAACATATCTGCACAGAAATCTTGTTCAAAATATGACACATTGGTGCCTTCGTCAACATTACAGAGGAATATTTTAAACTAAAGTTAAATGCGATGATGGAATTATCTGAGATGTCAGTATACCAAAGTTTAATCTCAGAGTTCATGGAGGTTTAGGATCACTTGAGCCCATACATAGTAAAATATTTTAGGTCAAATATGCAACTAGCCTTTTGCGTAGAGAATAGCATGACGCTGAAAGTGTCAATGCGTTCACTGTGTATAAAATACTTTTGTCATAGAGTATCTAGAAATGTGAATTTTTGAAATTTTCCAAAAAATCATATTACTATCAATTTCAAGTGACCGACTGGCAGAAAATATTGATATAAGCATGGCTCCCATAACCAACACGTGGCAATAGTATTTGTATAGACACATGAGCCGTATACGATGCATAGGACTTATTAACCTCTTCCTGCGTGCTGCCCCAACTATGGGGCCATTGAATACATGGTCAGATAGCACATGGCCCCATGCTTGATTCCCAGATTTGTTGTACCGGTGACATCTATTGGTATACACAGAATTAAATAATTTATTGGCTAGTTACATGTTTTACAAACTGAAAAAACGTTTCATAAATGCCATTTACGAGGTCTGTTCAAAAAGTATCGCGAATTTTGAATTTCCGCTGGCTACGTATATTTGATTTTTGATTTTTTTGTAGCGTTATGTTGGTACTCATGTCCCTTACTTATGCTGACAAGGTCGGCCATTTTGAATGTTTAGTTAATTTTTGACAGCTGTTTTGCTTGGATGTGTTTTGGCTCGTCTTCGATTTTTGCCTATTCCAAAAAATGGATCAAAGAATCTGTATCAAATTTTGTGTGAAAAACAAAATAAAGTGCGCGGACGCATTTCGAATGTTGACTGTGGCATATGGTGAAGCTACCTTGGACCAAAGCAACGTTTATCGGTGGTACAAAATGTTCTCAGAGGGCCGAGAAGATATGAACGACGAAGAGCGTGCCGGACGCCCGAGCACGTCAACAACAGACGAAAACATTGATAAAGTGAAGAAAATAGTATTAGCCAATCGTCGAATCACCGTTAGAGAAGTTGCTGAGGACCTAAACATATCGATTGGCTCGTGCCATTCGATTTTAACCAATGATTTGGGCATGAGTCGGGTCGCCGCGAAATTCGTGCCAAAATTGCTCAATTTCGACCAAAAACAGCATCGCGTTAACATTGCTCAGGAGATGTTGGACTCGGTCCGTGACGACCCAAATGTGCTCCAGAGGGTCATAACTGGTGACGAATCATGGGTTTATGGTTATGACGTGGAAACCAAAGCTCAATCATCCCAATGGAAGCTGCCGCATGAGCCAAGACCAAAAAAAGCGCGCCAAGTTCGGTCGAACGTGAAGGTTTTGCTCACAGTTTTCTTCGATTGCAGGGGCGTGGTGCATCATGAGTTCTTGCCACAGGGTAGTACGGTCAATAAGGAATATTACCTGCAAGTTATGCGTAATTTGCGCGAAGCAATCCGCCAGAAACGCCCGGATTTGTGGAAGAACAAAAACTGGCTTTTGCACCATGATAACGCCCCTGCTCACACATCGTTGCTTGTGCGCGAATATTTGGCCAAAAACAACACAGTAATGGTGCCGCAGCCACCGTATTCCCCAGACCTGGCCCCCTGTGACTTTTTCCTGTTTCCAAAACTGAAGAGGCCCATGAAAGGACGACGCTACGCCACGATTGAGGAGATAAAGACGGCATCGAAGGAGGAGCTGAACAAGATCACAAAAATGATTTTTTTAAGTGCTTCGAGGATTGGAAAAAACGTTGGCATAAATGTATTATATCCGAGGGGAATTACTTTGAAGGGGACAAAATAGATATTCATGAATAAATAAATACTTTTTGAAAAAATATAAAATTCGCGATACTTTTTGAAGAGACCTCGTATATCTTATTACTCGAAAGGTTAAACATCTTAATTCTTGATATATAAGCATTAAAGAATTTAAAAAATTGTGCTGATAAATTTAAGGAAATAACAAACTTACAGGGCTTCCTCCTCTTCGTCGGATACGGGCTGGTCACCAGGCATGTGACGCTGGAGGAATGCCGCTTCCTCCGAGGTCAAATTGTGGCCATCCGGCAAGTAGAATATGCCCCCCCCTGCAGGCGGTGGGCGACTGGAGCCATTTTCTCCTTGGGCGGATACTGTCACCGGAGCTATACACAAATTTCAAAGTATAATTTGTGATTTTTACTGTCATCATGAAAATCTTAATACGTATTCCAAAAATACTTCATATTTAAAAAATGTACGGAACACCTAAGGTTGAATTGAAGAGAATATTAACAATTAACACTTTGGTTGCCGAAATCCGATATATCGGCATTCGCTATACTAGGGAGAAGTGCGGGATCTGACGGATCAAAGCCATGATTTATAAAAGTATCATATACATTTTAGACAGAGTATGAGGAAGTGAGTCAGTGTTGCATATTATTTAGGATTTGTATATTATTTTTTATTATTTAGGATTTGTATAAATTATTTCGTTAAATGTTAAAGAAAAGGGTTGTTCTCTTGTGGGATGGCGTAAAAAAGAATAGTGGATAGCCAGCCACTAAGTGTAAAATGCAAATATAAGAAGTAAATGCAGTGCGAATGAAAGTGTTATGAACAAAATAATGAAAGAGTCATTAAGATGGTTTGAACACATGGAAAAAATGAGTGAAGAAATAATGGTAAAGAAAGTGTGTGCAAACAACATAAATGGAACAAGAAATAGAGAAAGACCAAGATCAAACAAAATATTAAATGCCGGTCATGTGAGGAGTCGGAGAAATTGTGCGTGCATGACACGACATATGAATGTAGAGGAAGCGAGAGAAGTATGTCAGGAAAGAACAGTGTGGCGGTCCATTCTTTCTGTTCATAATTCCGGGGAGACGGCGTGATGGTTAGTTAGCAGTAACAAATAAAACATGGGGATAAAAGACTTCATCAGTAGTTACCATGCTGCGGTGGTGCGGCTGACTCACTGTCAGCCATTTCCGCGAAACGTGCGGAGCCCCAGCGGTCGCGACGCAGGTTGAGAACATTACGCACCAGGAAGGCCTGAACTCCTGCACGCTCGCAGCCCTGCAGGGCAGTGCACAGTTCATCCATGCGTGGTGAACAATCTGCGTCCAGAGCAAGACCTGACAGCTGCAGCATAGCAAAAATCAACACCATAAATAACATGTTTTCTCTTTGCTAGTTCAATTCAAGAGATTTGTTTTCAGCAAAGTGTAACATTTTTGCTGGTTCTTGGGATGCCACTTGGGCCTTTTAATGTGCTAGTTTCCCATTGCTTTCCACATTTGTATGCAGCAGGTTATTTAAACCAAATTACTGTATACAACTTTTTACCTATTGATTCTCATGACATGTGATAGGTAGCTAATCTATTGACATTTTATTGTTACGTGAATTCTACACCAGATCGATGACTGTGTGGCTATCACACTGCCATCGCCGAGAATCGAACTCAGGACTTGTGGTATGGCAGTTATAGCTCTTGCCACTCTGTCACGAAGGTCTTTATGTAAGTCATGATGATCTTCGTGGTAGTCATGTAGATATATATTATTCACAACAACGATGAAAACATGTATAAGATTTATAAAATATTCCAGAATTTGTTATAAATGAAATGAATCAGTAATAATAATCAAGATTGCATTTAATTTACACATTTTGATAACCCTGAAGTAAAAAGTAAAGCCATATGAAAACAAATAATAATAAAACCTTCAGTATTTGACAGACTGCTTTGGTGCTCTGATTATTGGGGGTTGTGAGTAAATGCTTTAAAACTTTACAAAGGCTTTCTCCCAAAGCTTTAATACGTCCACCCTAAAACAAAAACAAGATAAATTAATATCCAATATGATTTTGTAATTATATATTGACAAATGTTTTGAATTGCGTTGTGGATACATGTGTAAGATGACATAAAACAGTTTTAATATTTCCTATTTTTTTATTGCCTTATCGGTCACTTAATCTAAATGTGACCCTTAGCGGTCGTATTTAGATTTTTAGATTTAAAACACGTCTTAATGCGCCCTTGAGGTGATTACATCACAAAAACGGCGCTTTAAAAGTTAGCATTGAAGTTATTTTTATGTAAAATGTTTTAATTCATCAGAATCATAATTATGGAATTCCAGTAATAACATAAGTACATAGATACCCATAACTAAATAGATCATTAAAAAAAAAAAAAACAATAAATATATTGACATTTTCATCGCCAGTGAAATTTATGTGAAAATATGATTATTCAGGGTGAAACTTTATTTAAGTCATTTAAATAAAATAAAACAGCTATTCTAGAGACATTTTTTTACAAGCGTCAGTGGTATGGCACCAATATGATGTTTTTATGAGAGATGAAACGGATATCCGGTAACTATCCTGTATCCGGCCGGATACCGGACACATAGTTTAAAAAATAAATATCCGGCTATTCAGGAATCTAGCTTGTGAGCTAGCCGAATATCCGGAATCCGGTATCCGGCCAAATCACTCTCTGTTTTATCACTAGTTTTCGTATATACCAGTGACGTTAATAATAATAATAATTATTATTATAATTCATATAGCCCTGTTTTTGGGAATAGCTCACCTCAAAGGCACTTTGACAATGTTTTAGTCATGAGAGCTGCATCTGGCACCAGCAATCAGATAATAGTTGTTTATATTTTAGGAAATATTTTGAATAGGTGGGTTTTTACGTGAGATTTAAAATCAGTCGGATTGTCGATGCATCTGAGGCGTGTAGGGAGCATATTCCAGGCGGATGGACCTGCCACTACGAAGGCGCAATCTCCTTAGTTTGTCCAGGGGTTGCACTTTGGCTCAACTAATCTGCCTATTGCCAAGGAGTTTGCTGATCAAAGTGTAGATTGCCGCAAGTTAGGGCTATCAGCAATACAAAGTTCAGATTATAGGCTGGTGTCATTTCGTGAAGTGCTTTAAAAACCGTCCAGCATAGTTTATACTGGATTCTTTAGATGTTGTGTTCTTTAGATCTTTTAGATGTTGTGAAATATGCAAATTTTTTGGAACACCTTTTATAAGCTGTGCTGCCGCATTGAAAGCAGATTGAAGTTTATTTGTTTGTTTCTTGAGGATGTTGTCGCAAATGCCATTGCAATAGTCGAGTTGAAAAATGACAAAGGAATTAATTAACAAGTGTTTTTAATGCATCATTGGGAATATTTCTTTTGACTGCTTTAAGCTGCCTTAGGCGAACGAAAAGTTTTATTTGGGTTTTTAATGAGAGATTTATTTGGGTTTTTAATGAAAGACCTGCTTCGAAGTTGACTCCAAGATGTTTTATGGAGTTATCAGGTATGATATCAATTGATACGGAGCATGATCGACGCTTCAAGTGCTGGTGCTTCATTGAGGCGGCCCAGAGAAATTCCATTTTGGAAGGGTTTAATTTAAATTTATTTTAGGCTATCCGATTCAATATAGCTAGATGGCTGATGTTATGAGGGTCACAAAATAAATATATTTGCTGGTTGTCAGCATAGCAATGGGACAGCAGTCCAAATGAATAAATTATTTTGACAATATCATTAGTAAACATTATAAATAATATCAGTCCTAGCACTGAACCTTGTGGAACACCAGACTTGAGGTTGAAGAAAGATGATATTTCCCCTGTGACCTGAACTGCTTGTGAACGATTTGACAGACATGAAATTAGTCATTCGATTGTATTGCCTGTGAAACCGTAAGTAGTCTCGAGCCATTTAATGAGGTAAGAGTGATCGAAGGTATCAAAAGCAGCACTCATATCCAGTAAAGAAAGCGTTCACCACGGCGAGCAATATGTTAAGTGATGTTAATATCAAAAAGGTCCATAGAACTATTGTGATTGTACAAAGAAAACAATTCAAAATAAATACCTGTGGATCATCTAGTTGCATGTACAGTTCAGCTAAAAACATGGCAAAGCCACAAATGTTATCTTCTGAATCTCCCCCTGCGACTATTTTTGTTTCTTCTGCAGCGCATCTGGAAGTTTGTTGACATTATTTGTACCCGAAATATGTCATAAAATAATTATTAGCTTCATTTTTAACTAAGCAATTTCAATCTTGGACCCAGATCATTCTTCTTTTCTACTATTTTTAAACTAAAGCATACAATTATTTGTACAGAAAGAACACACCTAAAATAAATGCATCTACAAACACTATGGGGCTTAATTATTAAGGCAGAAACATACTTTGGTGGCGTGTCATGTTGTGGAGCAAACAGACGTGACGGTGAGCTGCACATCTATCTAGTCATATAGTGTCAAAAATACAATTCGACAAAATTAATTAATAAAAATGGCACTTATATAAACAAACAATTTGTTATATATTATTAAATACATTCACAATGGAATTCTAGTTCCAATTCTAATGTATTGAAACTAAGCATGGAACCGGCAGAAGAAGGATGGGAGCAAAATAAATGTGGTAGAGATGAAATCCCTTAGACATGTGTGTAGTAAAACAATGTATGACAGAATTACAAATTCTGATATCACGAAGAAATGAAGATACTTTCATAATTGTTCATAATTGAACAAAAATATGAAAGAATCTCTGTTGGTTTGGATGCATAGATGAAGAAAGAATGGTTAAGAAAGTATATGTTAACTATGTGAATGGATTACGGAGTCAAGAAAGACCGAGGAACACACAACATGTAAAATTAATATTTTATTAGAAAATGTGTTGTGTACACGTGTACTATCTCAAGTAACCGAAAAAATAAATACAATTTTAAAGGTCAGCCATGTTAGAATTCAGAAGAATCAATGTGCTTGTACGACTCGCTATATGAATGTGAAGGAATCTAGAGAGGTATGTCAGGATAGAGTCGTGTGGCGGGTCATTCTCTCTGTCTACTCTTCTGAAAAAATGGTATGATGGTTTGTTGTTGTTGTACTATATATATTTTAATATCGTGATTGAATATCACTATGGCGAATAAGTTCAATTAAGGTCTCGGACATTGCTGCTTGCAAAATATAAATATATGCGTTTTCAACAGCCGATAGTCAAGTTATTATCCACCATAAACCCCACCATTGCCCTGACTGCGATCCAAAATAGAGAGGATGTAAGTCCCGGGTGGACCGGGGACAGGCCCAGGGGATGTACGAGCTAGGCTGATAAAAGAGCGCTGCTACGCCCTATAATGTGTATGTGGTGGGAACTTCAATGTTCTTTTATAAAAAATATCCCAAATAGAGCGATCACTGTCACGACATTGAGCGTTGCTCCTTAGTAACATGAATCGAACCATGCAAATTGTATGGTTTCAATATCATTGTGGCGAATCACGACACACCACAACAGATTAGGATGTTTCCACCTTTAAAAATAAGACTGCACCAACAAAAATTGTGTGGAAAAAAATAAGTTATTTTTTACCTTTCTAAAAGACAAGGCCTAAATACAGAAGGTGCGTGTGGTCGCGGCTCTACACTATCGAACATTGTGCAAAGCCTAGCACCATTATAGCGGAAATTTGGTTCTCCAATAGCCTAAAAAAATAAACCACATTAAATTATACTGACATATAAAAGGTATTTTCCTAATAATACATTCATCAAAATAAAAATAAAACATGCTGCGGGTGAAAGCTCTTTTCTAACAAAGAAATTAACACTCAGGGATAAACACATATATGTACACTCAAATCGATTTTTACGCAGTAGATATGTTCCACCAATAATTGTGTAAAAAAATATATATTTAATGTGTACAAATTTTTTATTTGAATTTGGGAATATAACAATTTTGGGGTACAAAAAATCACATTAAAAATGTAACAATGATAAATCAAAACATAAATTCTACAAATTATTATTATTGTGTATTTTAAATAGGAAAAAATATATACTACTTTTCACTCCTTGATAATAAGCAAGCACATTTAATGTGCTAGAATTTAATGAAGACATTTATTTGTTTTATCGTTGTAATTGAATTTTTTGCTTCTGAGAATGGTTTTTGATCACATTAACTAGATAAAAATATGGTTAGCATTTTAGTGATACGTGTTATTTCAAAACTGTTTTAAAAAAAAGAAATGAGTGTACTTGTAAAATAGAAAAATACACTTACTTTCGTGTTGAACTTACTGTCATCATTTAGAGAAAGTAAAAAGTAAACCAAATGTAAAATTAGTAAAAAAAAAAAATACTATAAGAATAATGACTCCTAAAGGTATGAAGGAAAAATATTTATATAACAAAATATTTATATAACACGTACCTGATTTACAATGGCATCTACTAATGGCTGAGTTTGTTGAAGGTCATCTAGAGTATCCGAGAATTGGTCCACCAGAGGCCCTGAGAGTACAGCAAACCGACCTGGGCTGAAGGTGACTTCGCACATCACGCTGATCAGCTGCGCAATGCTGTCCTGTAGAACAAACAAGTTTTCAGCAAGAAGTGAATAAATTATAATTCCATAAAATGTATAATGACAAGGAATCTAAACTTATGCTTCTCTACTTCTTTCTCCTAGTCATTTCCCGTTATTCGGGGTCAGCAACATCGGTAAAAAAGATAATAGATGAATTGCAACTATGAAAACAGTTTTGACTAGTAGAAGTAAACAACTAAAAAAATTATCTTTACGGTTCATAAAAAAAATTAAGGTAATAATATTATTGTTTCTTTTACCGATACAAAATAATTGAACTAAAGTAGATAGCATGCATAGATGTCACAAATGATTTTATGATAAAATGCAGATCAAAAACACATAACATTAGGGTGATGTGCCTTTGCATTAAAAACAGTTGTCCTTGATGAAAAATGATAATTTCATCTATAAAAATATAGCAAAAAAAATCTTTTTGTTCGTAGATATTGCTCTGAAAAATACTCCAACATGCGTGCATTGCCGTGGCGTGTTTACTCCAGCAGCTAAAAATGTTAAATGAAAAGCTTTCCTCACCTGGAGTTCGTACTCGCCCTGTTGAGGAATGTTTCTGCTGCGCTCCTGACCGGAGTAGCGCGGTCCTCGGTAGTGGTACTGGTCGTGGTAGTTGCCTCCGCGCTGGTAGCCTGCTCCGCCCCCGCCTCCACCATGACCAGCGTAATAACTGCTGTCGGTATGCGGGTAGTTGTTTTGATTGTTGTGGTACACCGAGGTGCCATGGCGAGGGTAGAAGTTTTGGGTTGGTGGAGGAACGTAGTTCGGGGGGAACCATTCCTTTGCCTCGGCAGATAAAGTAGATTTCGGTTTCTCATCTACAATTATTGTATTTGTACAATTATCACTTCAAAAAAGGTTAAAAGGTCAAATTCGCACTCCTTAATCAACACTAGAACGATTTAACTTCAATTTAATTAATATGTATAACTAATGAGTTGAACAAATTGTATGTAGTTTTATAAAAAAAAAAACTGAACATTAGCACTTAGTTTAAAAATGTCGATGTTCACCATATCAAAAATAAGACTTCCAGTAACACTGTGGATATTGGGCTCAAATGATATCTAATCAATGATATTAAATCAAGTGGAATAATTTTGAACATCTTTATAGTTTTCAAATAATGTTTAGAATTTGGAAAGCAGCCTAATCGTCATTTTTAATAGAAAGTAGAAATGACAAAGTCGCCTCCCTAAAAGATCAACTCATTACTCTTAATTGTGGTACAATATAAAGGTTGACAAGTTATTGTAGGTAGGTAATTCGCCAAAAATAATAATCACTATGCCGATCTGTATAAAAGCATGGTAAAACTTTAATTCGATTGAGTGAACATACATACCCTAAATCATATAAAAAAAAAAACATTACAAATGTGACTGTTGTTTTGTGAACCAAGAAAAATTAAAGAAGTTATGGAGTTGTTTATTTCGACGAGATTAAGTAAAACCTCGCAAAATGAAGTAAAAATAATAACAAGCATCTTGTGAGTGAGGTTACCTCTCATAGTTAAGCATACCTATATGCCGAATTGTGCAAAAATGTGACCGATTGACACGTATGTATGCAAAACAATAAACTATCCTCGTGAAATATTACTGACCTACGCTGTCGGCAACATCACTGGCATTCGCAATGTGAGGTCGGCGAAGTTCTCTTGGCGGTGGGTTATTAGCCTGATTCCAATTACCACGACCTCTTCCTCGGGATCCTGTCAAATCACCGTTGATCATTTCTACCAGGATAAAATAAATTTATCAAAAATATTGTGCAGCTGTTGTGGTACAATTTCCATTAATGCGGACTAGCCGAACAATGTGCAGATGTTCAAAGTAACGGAGTAAAATCAGTAAAATAACACCATAAAAACAATTCACGTACAATTAAAATAAAACGCCATATTTATTTATGCGACGTAAATCGATGTAAGTGTTACCTTATAAAAAATAAAAAATATTTTGTATTTTTTTTCTTTCTCTTTGCGGTAAGTACTTAAGTAAAGGAACCTCTTCACTTGACAAGACAGATTCCTCTGGACAACTGTAATTTCCTAGTATTAATTTTATATATAATAGTAGAACAATTAGGTAAATGATGTCTGAAGGTATGTAAGAGAAGATATTTAATTTAATGGTCTCATAAAATGTGACAGCTCAACGACTCAATGTGAGTTACTGAAATGATAGAACAATAATAAATTGAGGTACTCGTACTTATGTTAGAATTTGAATATGGATTATTATTAAATTTAAGTACAAAAACCAAATGGATGACATTCGGACGGCTTGACAACGGTGGGTCAGTATTGCATTTGAAAGGCCGTAACGTTAAAAGGGTGGAGACATTTAAATACCTCGGCAGCATACTAACACAATCTCTTGACCCAGATGTGGAGATAAAATGCAGAATTGAGGCAGCCTACATTTAATAAAATGAAATCACCCTTCTGCAATGATAACATACATTTGAAACTCCGCCAGAGAATGATCACATGCTGTGTGGTCTGTTTTATTGTATGGATGTGAAACGTGGACCTTAAAAGTCAACCCAATGAACAGATTGGAAGCATTTGAAATGTGGCTCTATCGCCGAATGCTCAGAATTCCCTGGACAGACATGGTTACAAATACCGAAGTCCTGAGGCGAGCTAGATTTGGCAAGGAGCTGTTCGGAAGTTCGGAACTATCAAAGTTCGGAAGATTTCACATCTGGGTCATGTACTGCGTGGGGAAAAGTACCACCTTCTCCAATTGATATTGGAGGGGAAAATTGAGGGACGCCGAGGGCCCGGTAGGAGACATGTCCTGGCTGCGAAACGTGAGGGAGTGGACCGGCATCTGAAGTGTGGAGGAGCTGTCCCGAGCGGCACAGGACAGGGACAGGTTCACCGAGGGGATCGCCAACGTTGGGGGACCCGACAGGGCATTTGAAGAAAAATAAGAAGTACAAAAAATTGCAATTGACTTTAATGAGAAAGTTTTTGCTGAAGAAAGTAATTGTCTTAACGTGATAAATTCGAGTTATCGTAGCATCATTTGAACATTTATTTAAAATAAAAAAAAGGAAAATTTTCACACATGTTTATTTATATTCTGTGCATATCTTTATGAATCAATTAATGTGTTTTTTGCTGAAACGATAAATATGCATTAAATAAATACATAATATCGAGCATTAGTAATCCGGCAAAATTGGAGGGCAGGTACACACTAAATGTTTGTCTCCGTACATGTCATCAATTCGTCCAACAGTTGGCCAAATCTTCGTCTCCGATTTTACAAATGGCTGCAAAAATCACGTATTAACATTCAATGAAGTTTTAAAATAAATTTATGAAATTAAAAAAAAATCTTTTAAATAAAAACTTATGGCGATTAGTATGGTCTACGAGAAATATTTAAACTTAATCAGGTGTAACTTAATAATAATACAAGTGTAATAATGCTCTGATGTAACTTAATAATGATACAAGTATGTATGTATTATTAAATATTGCTATTTCGGTTTCAATTAAAAAAAAAAACATAATTTAAAAACAGTTTATGAATTCTGAAAAAAATAATCTAATATAATACCTGAATAGTCGCTATGCATTATATTTAATTTGAACGCGTAGGTACTCAGATTCTCTTTAAATGTTAATTAAATAAAACGTTTAAACTGTCTTGGAGTAAGTCTTTATAAAATTGTACTTATATAAATTGTAATATGATATATGATACAATTATTGCAACGGCAATAAATTTATACTCACAGCAGGGAAAGCAGCTTGTTCGCGGGAATATGGTCTATTCCATTCATTTTTAATTACATGGGATTGGGTATGTGGCGCCATCTATAAACAGAAGGTAATAATAATAAGTAGTGCATGTGGGGTATTCTTTTATTAAAATATTTTACTACTATTTTATTTACATGAAAATGTTTCAAACAAAAAAATTACCTTCAACGGGTTAATTCTTATATCCATAACACCATCCTCAATATCTTTGATCTCTTGTCTGATGGATATGAGGGCTTCACAGAATTTGTCCAGCTCTACCTTGTCTTCTGATTCAGTAGGTTCAATCATTAATGTTCCAGCCACAGGCCAAGACATTGTAGGGGCATGGAAACCTATAGCAATTTACATCATTATTATTCATACACATAAATTCTGTAATATCTTGAAAGATCGATTGTAATAGCAAGAGTAAAATTTTAAAATCTCAAAATAGTTATGCGCGAATTGATGATGATAATACATTATTTTGGTTTTTCATTTATATTCGCCTTCTTATTGTGTTGTGAATTCATATTTCAATGTAATTAAAAACAAGTTTATTTATTTTTACAACAAATAAGTTTCGAATGATTTACATAAATATTCATGTTTTTTTTTGCATTAGAGAAGAATGTCGGTCATTCAATACAGTGTTTAAATTTATGCTTTATTAAAATTTTGGCAGCCGAAAAAAATCATAAACATAAAACACACGCTGTAAACTCAGAAACATAAAAAAAATCTTGCATCATACCATAATCCATCAATCGTTTTGCTATGTCCGCCGCTTCAATATTAGCTGTTTTCTTCAAATCTCTTACGTCGATAATGAATTCGTGAGCTACTAAGCCCGTGTCTCCCTTGAATAAGGTTTTATAGTGTCCTTCAAGGCGCCTAGACATATAGTTAGCATTCAAAATGGCCACTTGGGTCGCTCTTCGAAGGCCGGACGCGCCCATCATCTAAAAGGTAGAATAATGGTTTTATATAAATTATCAGAGGAAATATTTCAGGTTGAGGATAAATTTCTTAAGTTTGAATGAAAATATCGAATCCGATATTTCTAAATCAGCTTTTTCATTTTAGTGAGTACGGTTTGTCATGAAGTTACAAGAGCCTTTAAAATATTAGCTAGAATACTATTAAACGTGGCTCGTGTAAATTATTCTTCTTTTAATAGATCTGATGATCTGTGACACATGTCTCGTGGGATGACGAGGTCTAGCTCCATCTCTTAGGCGGTCTTCCACGTGAGCGGTGTCTGGGATTTCATAAGGGACTATATTATTATATTTTAACAAAATGTTTATTTTTAACAAAATGTTTATTTTTAACAAGATGCTTATTTTTAACAAAATGTTTATTTTTAACAAAATGTTAATTCTGAACCAAAATGTTCATTTTAACTAAATTTTTTATCTTCAACTAGTTCATAAAATGGAGCTACAGCGCCCTTGAGATGATTAATTCATAAAAATGGCGTAAATCATCCAATTTATTATATTATTATTATTATTATATGCGAGCCTGTCTCCATCCATTCGGACTACATGGTCCCTCCAGTTTCTTTTTCTGGGTCTACTCCACTGAACGATATCCTCTATTTCGCAAGTTTTTCTTGCTTTGCGGACCCGAATTCTGAGAGTTTTCTCAGTAATATAATAGATCTCGGTGAATTGATACTAATTAATATAAAGTTTATATGTAAGAACTAAGGCTTCTCTAATTGTACAAATCACAGTAGTAGAAATACTAAATTAGTGTAAATAACTAATCGTGATTTGAAAACGTAAGTTTTAAAATGTGTAATTTGACACGGAATTTTTGCATTGCTTAAGTAAAAATGAATAAAAATAATTACTTTGATATACGCCCAAGAGATGGGAAGTATGGCTGATGATCCGAAAGGAGCTGCGCTTACAGAACCAAACGACTGAGCGGAATCTCCCAGATCAGCTAAAGGGTTTACTACAGGGTGTCCCGGGAGGAAGGGGGCCAAATGAGCTTTTCTGAAAAAATAAAAAAATCATGAGCCAATTGATAAACAAGTACCTACTCAAGGTCAAAAATAGTATTCTTACACTCCAATTGGGCCCATTCCAGGTCCTCCTCCCCCGTGAGGAATGCAGAAAGTCTTGTGGAGATTCATATGGGACACATCACTGCCGTAGTCACCCGGACGACACAGCCCTACCTGTAAGGGTCGTGATTACAAAATTATATTAAAAAATGACGAAAAAATAAAACTTAACGGGGTTGCAATATATTGATATGTGGTAAATACTGGTGGTTTAATATTCAGGTAACAATGCATAAAAAACTGACACCAAGGATTGCAATTCACAATATTTGAATTTTTTATAATAACTTGTCGGGGTTAAATGCATAACCCATATAAGCGGACTTCGACTGCTGAATCAGCATATTTCATGATGAAATATATTACACGAATAACCGAAAACGCCTGACTTAGAACCTACTTATCAAAAGTGACGAATCGGGGCCCAGTTTTTTTTCACACAGGTCACTAGGTCACTAGAGCAGAGCAAATCGTGTAAATTAGCAAAGCGTGTGAAAATGGAAGGAAAGCATATAAAAGCGGTACATCCGACCACCATGGACAGTATTCCTTCTTGCGACTTCTAACCGACACGAGTCTACGCCGTCAAGTCTACGTACGAGAAACCTCCGACCCTCCTACCAAGCTACGCAACTGTCTACACTGCTACGCCACGTAATTTCCGACGAGTCTTCGCTCCCGCCGACCGACGCTACCGCCCAGTGAGCCATCAGCCCCAGCTGCTATCGACGTCCAGGCGCACGCTCCATCACGAGTATGGAAAGTATGTAGTATGGAAAGTATGGAGAAATGAAGTATGGAGTTCGGCGAAATAATACTGTTAACCTATGATTACTTGTGATCTGCAATAAACGCTGAAACCTCCAGTGCTTTTATCTCTCACCACATCCCCCAAAAACTCATTTTTATGAAGAAGGAACCGGGTCGTGTCCACGATTTCACTCAAGTGCCCTGAATCGTGAGCCAAGCGTCCTGTCCTCTAGACCAGTGCTCCGCAACCAGTGTACCGCGGCACACCGGTGTGCCGTGAGACGGATGCAAGTGTGCCGCGCTCAAATACATAATGAAAAAAATATTGAAAAGAGTAGACTCTTTCGTAAATCAGCCTAGGAGACGTTCGTGACCTTTTTGATTTTTTTTGCTCATTCAGTTTTTTAGTGAAAATCTGACGAGATATTTTTTGCTGGCGACCTTTTTTTAGGCCATTCGTGAAAAATCGAACATTCGATTTTCCCGAATGAGCTAAAAAAAAAGTCACCAACATCTCTCTGCTGAGCTGATCCCAGGCCGAATTTTAGCTTTAGGTGTGCCGCGGAATTCTAGGAAGAACTTAGGTGTACCGTAGGTGAGAAAAGGTTTCGGAGCACTGCTCTAGACCATATTATCTTAACCACTGGTGTTCGGCGAAATTTTTGATGCTTTTCATTCGGAAATAACTTTTATTTGTGATTTAATACATTAAAGAAATTAAGATATGAAGTGTTCATTAAAAAACATGACCACAAACGAAATAAATCAAAAAACCATTAGATACTACATCTAAGTTCAATTTCAATGAGTTAAAAAAAACGGAAATCAACGTAAACATTTGTGTTCTGTGACAATGCAGAACTACCAACTCTCTGAAGTACAAATCATTTGTAATATCCTGTGATAATGTGTTTTTAAAATATTTTTATCATAAACTAATATAAATATACCTGAGCGTTCATGTTAGCTCCATCCAAGTAGACCTGCCCTCCATGTTTATGGACCAGATCACATACTTCAGCAACAGTTTCCTCAAATACTCCGTTGGTTGATGGGTAAGTTATCATCAGACACGAGAGATTTTTGCTGTGTTCTTCAACCTACGAGTATTATACAAAGAGATATTTTGAACAGCAAGTTAAAGTAAAATAAGGTAGATATGTTACAGTGCCTAAATATGAACGCTTTCTGACATACTCGTACATCATGAATTGAGTGTATATCGTACAGATCCTATCGTGCTACTTGTAATGCTTGAATTGTTAATTTAAAAACTAGTACTTGAAGTTGTTAATAAAATTATGTTTCTGAGGTGACCTCCTCCATCCTTAGTTATACAGTTATGTCTACACCTGAGGATGGAAGAGGTCACCTCCGAAACATGTTAATATTTTATTCAGGTATTTTTATTTTGTAAAAATATGTACCTATAATCTCTCTGGTACAGTACCGGTACTATTGCGCATACAAATATAAATCTGTTACTAAAAAAATTCTTAAATTTCGAACGAAACTGACATCTATGAATCATTTGTCATAAATGTTCGAAGTTTTTACCAGAAGATGGCAGCGAGCTGCCGAAACCGGTCGAAGACGAAAATTAATAAGTAGATTTTACACTAAAAATAAACATAGAAAAATTCTTAATAATTTTTTTTTATTTTCATTATTTACAATGAACTTCTACCAAGAAATTTCAATCAACAACATCAATAACCTTTCATTAAAGGTTTAGGCTCCGATTTATGTGAAATTTAACAATAAAAATAAGGTTCGATAATATTATGTGAAAAGAAAACGAATATTGATTTTGCACTTCTCATTAAATACATTATTGATCTGTTCTGACAGACCGATGATTGTATATTTACGAAAAAAAAAATCCCTCTAAGTTGCTTAATTTAATTTTTTTGTAGTAGTTCCAAAAATGTATTGCAATTTCCTATTCTACGAGATTTTTATTTTGTCGAGTTAAAAAAACTCACTACCGGACACGTTAACCTTTCCCTTACGGTGCTAAAATAAAAACGTGCGTTCCGGTGTAGGGTAGTCATTATGCGTTAAAAAATTAGCGATTTTAAATCGGAAAAATAGGAACATTCATAGCTAATCCCCTTATATAATTATAATTGAAATCAATAATTATAATTATTGAGATTTAATTGCTGTAAACATTAAAAAACCATCTGGCAACGCTCACGGAACGGACATAGATCCACTCTGGTCGCAAGCCCGAAAGCGACTGCCGCCACGGCGGGAAGGCCAGAGTGAGAACATTGAGCTAGAACATATGCAAGAGTGAGATGCGAATATAGTGTGACGCACTGAAAGCGCTGTTTATACGCGACATTGTTTTCGATTTTCACAAAATACCTCCGATGTACCCGATAAATTCTGATTATTATTAATATTATTTTTTAAATCAATGCTTAAATATATTATGGAGGAATATCTAAAATGTTAACCTTGTATTTATTATATTTATAGAGATATTTATGATTTTTAGAAGCAACGTGTAGAAGATACCCATCACAGGGAAGGGAGGGTGGATAAATAAAGTGGATTATACAATGATTAAAATTCTCCGTCCGAAGTAAAAATAATGACTGAAGTAGTGGATGTTAAACAGTGGTTAAGATATGTTGGTATTTCAATGACCTTATCGTGCAAGTGTTTCATATCGATACTCCCTTGCGCCGTGACCCGGATGGGCTCAACGCGCATGCCGGCCATCTGCGCGCTGGCCGGGTTGGTGCCGTGCGCGCTCACGGGGATCAGGCAGATCTGACGGTGCACGTCGCCGCG
The DNA here is from genome assembly GCA_022606425.2 of Lepidostoma basale. NCBI lineage: Eukaryota > Metazoa > Arthropoda > Insecta > Trichoptera > Lepidostomatidae > Lepidostoma > Lepidostoma basale. Next base: position 775,204 of record JAHDVF020001064.1, read on the forward strand.
GGATTCGTGGTAGCTTTTAATCGCCCGCAGGCCTGCGTATTCACCTTGGGCCCCACTGAAAATTATCGCATTTATTTCCACCATTTCCATTGCGTCAATTAAGTTATTTATTCAAATATTAATACGAATGAAATCAATCTGCTTAATGCTTTAATCTAATCTTCATAGATGGCGCTGGTCTGTAAATTGAAACTGACATGTGAATTGTGGTGTTGGATATTAACATATATACAACTTCCAAAAAAATTGTCAGACATGGTGGTTATAAGAAATGTGGAATAGGGAATGTTGTAATTACATAAAGCGTGCGCTTAACCCAACCAATGACAGGTCATAAGTCCTGTAAACACCTCGATCACCATATTCAATTTCCAGTTTGCATCTTCGTCTCTATTGAGATAAAATTAATCCTTGAATTGATAACCCGCAATGGGTAAATAAAATCCACTATTAGTCTACAAGTATTTGTATACATTCAAAATGTTTTATAAAAAAAAACGAATGAAATCGTCTGTTTTCTAGAAGTTTTATTTTATGTTTTATGAGAATTATATAATTCGCCTTGTTAAGCATTAACAGGGTGAAAATATTATGTCATTCCCATAAATATAATAAAACTTACCTAACCTTTATCAATATACATAACCTTATATACGACCTTCGTGGCCGAGTGGTAAGTGCATTGACTGCCACCCCGAAGGTTCCGGGTTCGATTCCCGACGAGGGCAGTGTGATTATCGCACTGTCTTTGATCTTGTGTAGAATTCACGTGACAATAAAATGGCGATAGATTAGCTACCGATCACTATAATAGCTATAATACCCTTTACATTGATTTGGCTCAAGCTGTCATGATGTAAAGAGCGATTCAACAAAATAATAATAATAATAATAATAATAATCATAATAATAATTATAATAATAACCGAAACATGTCTGTGATAAGTGAAATAAAGTGTTGTAATACCAAGTGTATTAACAAACGTTTGCATCTGTATTTAAATCAAATCAAATCAGATCGGTTTATTTCTCTCAAAAGATATTATAAACATATTTATAGTTTAAGGCATCTATAAAATAAAAATAATGCGAAGAAAGCGCGATTTATTAAAGGGAAAATAGTTTTGCTGCTTTTATAACCAAATGATCTAGAACATAAATGCATTATGTGTAAATATTTTTCAATGTTTATGACTACATTTTATATTAATAATAAGGCTAAACATGCCACTCTATAAATAAAATTTAAATAAGATTTCTCAATTTAAATATTTATTGGAATGGACATTTTTACCTGTTGGGCTGGAAAGAAACCCTATCGTATCCTGTAATAGTACACAAATCCTTTTCTAATTGTTGGAATAAGATGTGGTATCCTGTGCTCTGATCCAGGGGGGCAAATGGATGAATATCCGTAAAGTGGCGGAAGGAACATGGCATCATTTCTGTTGTGGAGTTTAATTTCATCGTGCAAGATCCCTGAGTTGGACATCAAATTGAAAAAGATTAATTATCACGCACTATTTTATGAATATTACAAAAATAAATCAACGATTCCGATTACACATTTCGTTAAGGCGTTAGTTTACGTTTTAATTATTTGTATTTTATTGTCTTACCAGTGGAATCATGGAATGTACAAGAGAAATATCCTTATTTTCCAGTTGTTTCATGTAGCGTACAATTCGTGTCTCAGAGTGATGTTGATTGAAGACTAAGTGTGTCAAGTAATGGGATGTTCTCTTAAACTCTGTATTCATAATACTGCTTGTGGTTACATCTCCATTTTCTACTACCTGTTAAAGCAATTGAAAATCATTAATTAGTACAAAACGGACAATAAAACACGTTTAACTTAAATAAACATTAATAATAAATGTACAATAGATAACTCGGTGAATTACCTTATTGACATTCTTTGCATCAAATATCCATAGCAGATCATCCACATCTGCCATCGTGACCGTTTCATCCAATGCAACACCGATTGATCCATCGGTAAAGTATCTTAAGTTGATGCATTTTTCGTTAGCCCGTTCTTTTATCTGTTCCAAAGTGTCGTTTATTGGCTCCACTTGGAGAGTGTCAAAGAATACTTTGTTTTTTTGCTTATGACCACGCTGTCTGAGACCTAAAAAGTACATGATATAACACTACACGTAAACAATCATATTCTACTAATAATATATTTTTTACACAATCATTTCAAAAGAGGAGACACCAATTCAACAACTAAATTAAACCGAAGGAAGGAAAAATAATAATTTAACGCCAACGATCGGACAAACGGTTATTAAAAGCCAAGATATATAAAAACCTTCATTTAAAACAAGAGTGGAGTTGTGGATTCTTTGAGCAATATCCTTTAGTCCCTGTGGTCCGTGATAAACAGCAAACATAGCCGACATATTGGCTAGTAAAGCTTGGGCAGTACAGATGTTAGATGTTGCTTTGTCCCTTCTGATGTGCTGTTCTCTTGTTTGCAGGGCAAGCCTATAATTTGCATTACAAATTTACTTTTCACTTGCTAAAACATTTAACGCTGTTTACTGTACAAAAGTTACTATATAGTTTGTGTTGATACCTGTAGGCATCGTGTCCCCCTGCATCCCTGGTGACACCGATCATGCGACCCGGCATGAGTCTCACAAGGGACTGGTTGCAGGCGAAGAAGCCGGCATGCGGCCCCCCGTAGCCCAGAGGCACTCCCAGCCTTTGCGATGTACCCACAGCGATGTCGGCGCCGAACTCTGCCGGTGGGCGTAGTAGGGTCAGTGCTAGCAAATCCGTAGCGCAACACACCAACGTCTGGAAAGGCATCGAATTATAAAATGGTGACCCATATATTTTTATTGTAATGAAATAAATAGATGCCAACATCACCAACAGAAGAAATACTGGATGAATGAAGTGGCGAAAGTTATCGGGATTGCTCTGCGACAAGCGAATGCCGATCCACGTAAAGGGAAAGGTATGCAAGGCAGCTGTGCGACCAGCTATGACCTATGGTTCGGATTGTTGAAAACGCAAAAAACAACAGAAGGATAAACTGTACAGCTCAAAATGAGGATGAGTGGATGGAGTAACGTTGCTCGACCACATCAGAAACATACACATCCGTGGCAGTTTCAGAGTGATGCCAATCTCGGATAAACTTGAAAAGAACCGTCTTAGATGGTGCGGCCACGTCATGCGGCGTCCAGCTGACCATGCTACAAGGAAGGTAATGGAAGTGGACCAGCGACCCAGGGGAAGTGGTGGGTCCAAGCTAACATGGATGGGACTTATTCAAAAGACTCTCAAAAGAGATCGGATCTTACAAGATGCCACCCAGGACAGATAGTTTAGGAGACGCCATACAAGAAAAGCAGTCCCCAAGTAAATGGGTCAAGGCTAGGAAGAAGAAGAATAAATAAATAATAGACCTACCCCGTTGGCGTGTGCTTCCTCTGCCAGGGCCGAGTAATCTGTCACAGCTCCGTGAGTGTCAGGGTACTGAAGCAGCACGCCGGCCATGTCCCGCTGGGAGAAGTCCGTGGCCGCTACATCATCCACCACTAGAGTCTGCAGGCCCAGCGCCTCCAGCCGAGTGCGTACCACTGAAATGGTCTGCGGGTGTAACGCCGACGTCATCACCACTTTTGTTCGTTTGTTTTGTCTGCAAAGTTCCACATTCATGTACCACGACTGCTAATAATGTGACAAATTTTAACCTGTCCGGTATTGAGTTTTTTTAAACTCAACTAAATAAAAAGAATTTAATGCCAAATTACAGAATACGAAAATACAATACATTTTTACTTAGGAACTACAACAAAAATCAATATTAAGCGATTTAGAGGAAAAAATAAATGTTCTTTTATAAATGGTCAAACATCAGTCTGTCTGAACAAATAATTATTATAATTTATTTAACAAAATTGGGATTAAGTCAAGATAAATGACAAGCACAAAATCTTATTTTCCTTTTCACATAAAATTATCTAACTTTATTATTATTGTTAATTTATACATAAATCGTAGCCTGACATTAAAAGTTAGCAATTAACACGAGAGTGATGACGTCACAGAATATTTAAAATGTGAATTACTCCGTCGGTATTGTAGTTGCTTTGCTAAAAACTTCGATTTGTGACAAATGGTTTTCATATGCCAGTATTTTTCGGTATTTGGAAAAAATAGTAATAAATTAAGGCCACTAAGTCGCTATACACGGAAAGCACTGCTAGTGTCAGAGTAAATGGAGATCTTACAGCCCGGTTTGATATCAATAAAGGTGTCAAACAAGGTTGCGTAATGTCCCCGTGGTTATTTAATCTGTATATGGACAATTGTATGAGAGAGCTGAAAGGGTTGGATGTAGGTGCCAAAATGAGCGGAGTGTCAGTAAGCTGTCTCTTGTATGCGGGTGACGCTGTCCTACTTGCTGACAACGAGCATGAACTACAAGTCCTGGTGAATTGTATGTACTCGTATGAGGTATGCATGCGAAATGATCTGATGATGAATATTAATAAGTCCAAGGTAATGATTTTTGAAAAGGAAGAAACCACGACAGTCTGCAACATTAGCGTGAATGGTGAAAACTTGGAGCAAGTAGCTGAGTTTGTGTATTTAGGTAGTATGTTTACAAGAGATGGGAGAGTGGAGAGGGATATTGAAAGAAGGGTTGGGGCAGGCAACAAAGTGAATGGTGCACTTAAAGTTGTCATCGCAAACAAAACCTATCCAAAAAAGCTAGAATGGCAGTGCACAATGGTATTCTTCTACCGACCCTTATGTATGGAAGCGAAGCATGGAACTGGCAAAAGAAGGATGAAAGTAGAATAAATGCAGTAGAAATGAGATCTCTTAGACGAATGTGTGATACTCTGTGTATGATAGAGTGTCGAATGAAAATATAAGTGAATGCGGTGCGAATGATGGTGTCATGAACAAAATAATGAAAGGATCATTAAGATGGTTTGGACATATGGAAAGAATGAATGAAGAAAGAATGGTAAAAAAATTATATGTTAATGATGTAAATAGTACCAGAAATAGAGGAAGACCAAGGAAAACGTGGCACGATCAAATAAATCAAATATTGAATGTCGGCCATGTGAGGAGTCAGAGAAATCGACGCGTGCATGACACGATGTATGAATGTTGAGGAAGCGAGAGAAATATGTCAGGAAAGAAAGGTGTGGCAGTCCATTCTTTCTGCCTACCCCTTCGGGGAGACGGCGTGATGGTTAGTTAGTTAGTTAGTTAGTAATAAATTACTTGTAAGCGCATGGACTATTTTGCTTGGTTTTCAAAAACTTTCACAAGTACATTATTTTATTGTTTGTACCTGTAACACAAGGAAAGGGCCTCGGCCGCGGCCGTTCCTTCGTCCAGGAGTGAAGCGTTGGCCACTTCCAACCCCGTAAGGTCGCTGACCATCGTCTGGTAGTTTAAGAGACCCTCAAGTCTACCTTGTGCTACCTCCGGCTGGTATGGCGTGTACTGGGTGGTCCTGAGATATTAAAATGTGAAAATATTATCGATTTACGCTAATAATACAGCCACTATTATTGTAACAGACAGAACTCGCGAGTGACGAGCAAGCTCGTACATTTCCTTTCTCCCTAAAAAGATGAACGCTCGAACGTACTCATGCAGCGCCAAACTCTGATAAAATAGCGTAAAGATACGCCTAGGCATGCATGAGTACATAGAGTATAATGTATGTGTACCTACACGTAGGCGCGCGATAGAACGCGCCTACTACAATGTACTAAGACAAGTGAATCTCGAGCACGTGACCTGTAGGTATATTGGGCGGCGGACGAGAGGAGATAGCCTGTTGCTGCGATTTTAAGTGCATATCAATAAGACGATGGGCTATCAAATCTCGCCGCGACGCGATATAAAATGAAGATTCAGTACAGAATCGATATAATACCTACAGGTCATACCTAACTACTCACTGCGGGCAGGCGACACATCCGCCCGACCCTTCCCAGAAAAGGTCGTTAATTACGGTCGTTAAAAATGTCACTGCAGTGAAATGCAAAATTGCACAAAAATGCAGCCGAAATCTGAATATTTGTGTTATTAATTTATGATAAATTAATAAATTACAAAATAACCCTCACACGTACGGCTAGTTGTGTTAGGTAGTTCAACAGTACGCATCAATACCTACCGACTGATATAGATTTCGGGTCCAGAGCATAATTAGGTCGCTTGAGATTCACAAATTAGATTCAATTTTTAAAATTAATTAAGATAGAATTTCTTGATAATAATTTTGACATGAAAACCTGTGAACCGATTTTATTGAAATAAACACGCAACGGTTGGTACAATGGTCAGCCATAACAAGATTTTTTGACTCGATCTGTACCATAAGAGGGAGTCCGTTTATAGCGAAAGAAAGTCGAGATCGATAAAACAAATTGAGATTTTTCAGACTTTCGATTTTGGCGATCTTTGACTATAAATAGATGGCCCTTGGGGCAGGTCGGGTCAGACGAAAAACTACATCAGACGAGATTACATCACCGACGCGTATCAAAGCACTTCTTCGCACTCCGACCATCGGATCAACCTGAGAACTCTACAACTACATTCCTGAGTTTTCTTCTGAAGAAATACCTAGAGCCTGCCAGCAGTACCGCCGATACAACCGCACCTTGAAGACTGATTGAAAAGTTTGATTCTCTTTATATTCGTATCGTAAAGAAATCAGCTCTAGATCCCCGAACTTGAAGTGGCCAGCGCAAACATCATCACCATCATCTACAAATACAGTCCACTACGCGTCGAAGCCACCAACAATCATATTAAAATAATCGTTTTTGTTTTGTTTAAAAAATATTTCATCTCTCGTCAATCGTACGAAGATCGAAATCAACCGAAAATAATATAGTAAACGTGTTTCGTAATTGTATCTTAAGTAAGAAATACATATTATGATGAAAACCAACTTTTTTATGCGATTGCAGTATTTAGACTATACAGTAATTTAGGAAGACCACAAAAAAAATAGCGAGACAAGCTGGAAATTTACATCCTAGAAATAGTCTCCGAGAAATGACGAGACAGTTCGAAATAAACCAGAAGAAGAAGAAGAAGCAATTTAGATACTTTTAAATCAAAGCATTTTCAGTAAGTGACAAATATTCTCGGATTGAGGATTATTAAACAGTTTATTTAAGCCAGTCCAGCTTATATTGGGGAGCTAGCATTCTACTCGTAATGATCAACCAGACAATTTATATTTTTGCACTTGAACCAAATATGACACCTTACGCTCTTGAGAACATGAGATAGCAGAACGTTATTATTTGAAATAAGGGGATGACGGAGTGGAGTGCCTTACCAGCCCGGGTTCTCAAAAATGTTCCTCATGATGGTGTGTGGCACGCAGCAGTTGTGGTAGCCCATGCCGATGTAAGACCTCCATATTTGATTCTTTTCCGCAATATCTCGGATACGCTTGATTAGGTCGTATTCCCCTGGAACATTCAAACGAAATTTCCTTCTTCATGTATTCGTGCTACATTTTTATCTATCGTGATAAATAAATAAGTGGCTGGGGGTCGTCTTATCGATCATTAAGAATTAGTTTATTTGTACAGCATAGCAATCTCACATTAACATTTTTTATTATTTATATTTAAAAAAAAAACTAACTCACCATCACGCCGTCTCTCCGAAGGGGTAGGCAGAAATAATGGACTACCACACTTTTCTTTCCTGACATATTTCTCTCGCTTCCTCAACATTCATACATCGTGTCATGCACGCGCGTCGATTTATCTGACTCCTCACGTGACCGACATTCAATATTTGATTTATTTGATCGTGCCACGTTTTCCTCGATCTTCTTCTATTTCTGGTTCCATTTACATCATTAATATAGATTTTTTTTACCATTCTTTCTACATTCATTCTTTCCATATGTCCAAACCATCTTAGTGATCCTTTCATTATTTTGTTCATGACGCCATCATTCGCACCGCATTCACTTCTTATATTTTCATTCGACACTCTATCATACACAGAGTATTCACACATTCGTCTAAGAGATCTCATTTCTACTGCATTTATTCTACTTTCATCCCTTCTTTTGCCAGTTACATACTTCGCTTCATACATAAGGGTCGGTAGAAGAACACCATTGTGCACTGCCATTCTAGCTTTTTTGGATAGGTTTTTGTTTGCGATGACAACTTTAAGTGCACCATTCACTTTGCTGCCTGCCCCAACTCTTCTTTCAATATCCCTCTCCACTCGCCCATCTCTTTTAACATACTACCTAAATACACGAACTCAACTACTTACTCCAAATTTTCACCATTCACGCTAATGTTGCAGACTGTCATGGTTTCTTCCTTTTCAAAAATTATTACCTTGGACTTATTAACATTCATCATCAGATCATTTCTCATACATACATCATACATTTCTCATGCATACATCGTACAATTCACCAGGACTTGTAGTATTTATATTTTACTAAGGATTAATTGTATCTCAATAGAGACGAAGATGTAAATTGTTTTCTGGTAACAGAATATGGTGGTCGAGGCGCTTACAGGACTTATGACCTGTCATTAGTTGGGTTAAGCGATCGCTTTATGTTTAACAACATTCCCCATTTCGCCCTTTTTACGACCACCACGTTTGTCAAATTTTTGGAAGATGTATATATGCTAGAATGCTGCGCAGCACTTCACATTTTTTTAGTTCAATCTATTGGGAAGCGTTAAGCAGAAAATCTTTGCCTTTGAAATGTGGATATATCATAGAATACATTTAAAATATCATGCACAGAAAGAGTAACGAACGAGGAAGTACTGCTGCGAATGAATAAAAAAAAATGATATTAAAAAAAACATAAAGCGCAGGAAACTGGAATACTTCGGGAGAACTAAGAAACGATAAATATTAATTGCTACCCTGATGATGCTCCGATTGGTGTGAAACCAGGTTACAATTAAAAAAGAAACAGAATGAAGTGGTTAAAAAATAATTTAATTTTGAACAAATTTTTAAAAACAATGTAACTTGCTGTTTTCACAAACATGTTTCGGGCCGCAGACGTCCTTCCTCTTCCCGTTTCAAGCTTAATATTTTTTTAAAGGAAAAAAATGCAATACAATGTTTTAAAAATAAAAGTTTTACATTCCAATATTATGGCAAACAAACTAAATATTATTAAAGTGTTTCATTAATCTATTAAAGTATTTTACCATCGGCTTAATGCCTACGTCATCAATTGAATTCATAATATAATATAACATTTAGTTCGATAGCATGAACATACCTACGGGTTCTTCAATGTCTAAATTTCCTTTAAATCGAATGTTGGCTGGAACTGCGCTATTGGTCAGCTCATCTAGACTCTGGAATAAAAAATATTGTGAAAAATATTTATTTTGTCAGGTTTAAATATTCCACAGTTTGACATTGATATCATTACAGTAGATTGTGTGCATAAAGGAGGAAGGTTTTTCGTAGTAATCACTATGCATGGTATGATTACGAACACCAACATAATCGCCTTAGAACCCGGACTCCCATATAAACCTCGAGAATGGAGAGATATGGCCAGGGACAGGAAGCCAGTGCAGGACTGTTGTGGAGAAGGCCAAATTCCGTACCGTAATGTATTATAGTGCCGATAAGAAGAAGAAGAAGTTTTAATTATTGGTTGGTCTCTCCATTCTCAAGGTATATTATGAATTAAAACAGGGTTTTTTCCACTTTTACGTTTATTTTTTTCTACAAGCTTCCAAGACTTTTCACCTTCACCATCGGGAGAACGATATAAAATAAACTGAAAAGTGGAAAAAACAGTGCTTTTATAAAAAAAAATCATCATTATGGAATTCCACAGTGTTTACGATTTAAGTTTATCTTAAATTTATATATCTATAGTTTTTTTGATAAACTTAAGGCGTTAGCACTATGAAATTCCATATTGACGATTTTTTATGAATTAAAACACTGTTTTTCCACTTCAGAGTTTATTTTATATCGTTCTCCCAAAGATGAAGGTGTAAAGTCTTCGAAACATGTCGAGAAAAATAAACTCAAAAGTGGAAAAAAAACGGTGTTTGAATTCATGAATAATTCGTCATATCAGTAGTGCATTTTTTAAATTAAATTTAAAATATTACGTTTATTAAACATACGAGTAGATAAGTGAAAAATATTTAAAAAATATATAATTATCTATTTAAAGTTAAAACGATTCTCGCTTATCTACATATTTTAGAACGTATGTAGGTATATATAAAATTGATATTTTTTGCATTCGTACATCTAGGGGTTATCATGTTGTAATAAAATTTACTTAGATTATAAAATGATATTTTCTTTACTATTATGCTCGTCTGGTCGATATAAGTAATTTCAAAACAATTGTTTCTTTAATTAATTGAGAAAATTTAAAAGATAACCAATGTCAAAAAAAAATACTTTAATTTAAAATAAATATTAAAGTAGAGTGGAATCACCGAAAATAATGACCGGGAAGACGATGTATGGTAGACCACTGAATAAATAAATAAAAGATATAAGGAAAATCTCACGCGAAAAATCGACGAGCGTGCATGTTACGATGTACGAATGTAGAGGGATCTAGAGAGTTATATCAGGACAGACCAGGTATGGCGGTCTATCCTATCTCCCTACCCTTCCGGGGAAACGGCGTGATGGTTAGTTAGTTTGTTATTGTATACCATTAGTTAGTTTGTTATTGACGACCTTCGTGGCCGAGTGGTAAGTGCATTGATTGCCACCCCGAAGGTTCCGGATTCGATTCCCGGCGAGGGCAGTGTGATTGTCACACTGTCTTTGGTCTGGTGTAGAATTCACGTGACAATAAAATGGCGATATTTAGTTACCTACCACATGTCACGAGAATCCCTATGATAGCTATAGCTATAATACTCTTTACATCGATTTGGCTCATGCTGTAATGATGTAAAGAACGATTCAACAATATAATAATAATAATCTGTAATGTGTAATGTCAGTGTCACAATGTCACAAAAAGTGTCAACAAGCTAAGAGTCACTCAGAGAGGAATGGAGAGAGCCATGTTGGGTATCAGTTTACGGGACATACTCAGAAATGAGGACATAAGAGTCAGGACAAAGGTTTCCGATGTTATCAAGATGGCCGCAACCCTCAAGTGGCGATGGACGGGACATTTCGCTCGCGATCCAGATGAAAAGTGGACAAGGCGACTGCTGTGCTGGTAGCCAAGGACGACAAAACGTGGAGTTGGGCGCCCACAGTTGCGTTGGCGCGACGATGTCCGGAGAAGTGCGGGAAGTGCCTGGATGCGGATCGCTCAGGATAGAAGAGAATGGAAAATGCGAGAGGAGGGATAGGTCCAGGAGTGGAGGTCAATACAGGCTGAAGAAGAAAAATGTGTAAGAAAATACAGAATAACATAGTAGACTTGCCTTGTATCCTAGTAAATCCAGCATAGTTATGATATCATGATCTCTCGGGCCGATGTGTCTACTGGGGAAGTCCGCTCTGTTAGGGAACAACTTATCCACGGTGTTGACCAGACTATGGATTCTTTTGGATTCATTTTCCAAATATTTCGAATTACCAACTCCCGCTACACCCAGAAACTTTGTATAATTTTCGTTACTCGCTCTGAGAGCTTTCACAGCGTTTAACCCGATCACTCTGTACATCTTCAAATAATATTTTAAAATATTTTTAACCAAGATTGTAATATTTTTGGTATATAATCAAAGTGAGAACCGAAAAGCAATACGTACGAAGACCATGATCGACTGACACCAACTGACTAAAAGGTCAAAGAAGAGTGATAGTTTGAGACAACAGATTTGTAAATATTCAAATGCGTCGTTAAACATTGATAACCATTCTCAATAGACTTTATCAATAAACTTGTTTATTTTCTCTTGGACAAAATGTAGCCAAGTTAAGCTGTCCCAAAATTGATGCCTATGCAGTAAATCGTATACATATTTATTTATCTAAAAGTACCCAAGATTCATGCGCAAGATAAGCCATATTTTTCATAACTAAATTAAAACTCAACTGGTATATTTGTTTTTATTTTATTTTTATCTTATTTTCTAACCGACCGCGAATATCAGATGCAGCATATTTAGATTTTAAAATCGTGTTTTAACATGTCCATTGAGATTATATCACAAAAATGACGCGTTTAAAGTTTACATATTATTATTATTATTATCATTATTTTTTATTCCAAATTTTAAAATATTTTGAAGTTCTTGCTAGAGTTGGATTGTTTCATGTGCCTAATTACAGTTATTTAAAAGAACGGTGGATACGTGGAATATAAATTAAATAAACACAAAATTCCGGATCGTCTAGGCTGTCAACATTTAAAAGAGCATTATGTGTTATATTATTCTTATTTTGTTATTTTTTTATATCATTGTATTTTACATTCTTTGTTTTAGATTCATTTTGTGGACGTTGGACGATCGAATATATTATGCCTATTAGTGGCGATGAGGTTCGAACACCAACACACCGCGTCTCCCGCGGGGGCGAAAACAGAAGGATGGAGCACCGCATCGGTTAAAGTGTGGCAGTCCATTCTTTCTGCCTACCTTTTCGGGGAGACGGAGTGATGGTTAGTTAGTTACTTAGTTAGTTATTTTATATTTAATATCTTGTAAGTTTGTAAAAACATTATCTTCGTTTGAGAATTTCAGATAGTTTTAGCACATTTATTCTACATATCTCAGTTTTTTAATGCAAGTATTTTATTTAATCCTCGTAAAAGTCCTGTTGCATCGCTGTAACTGAAGTATGATCCAAGGAAAAAATGAAACACGTTTAAACCTATTATAGTTTTGTATTGTAAATATTGTCATAGAATACAACGGATTATTGTAAACACTAATTATGATTTATTTATCTTGTGTTACTGATAGCAGATACGATCATTCTTATTCCGAAAAGAGCTGTGAAAAAGCATTTGTCTTATTTGTCTTGTTATTATTTCTTAAATAAGCCAGAACATGTTAGTACATTGCATGTTGGTGTGACGACAATATGCCACGACATGTTATTGTGATGACAATATGCCACGGTATGTTGGTAAGACGAAACTATGCCACGGCACGTTGGCGTGCCGACAATATGCCACGGTATGTTATTGTGACGACAATATGCTACGGCATGTTAGTGTGACGACAATATGCCGCAGCATGTTGGTGTGACGACAAAATGCCATAGCATGTTGGTGTGATTACAATATGCTAATTTGTTGGTGTGACGAGAATATTAAACACTTGGAATATATATAACACTTGGAACATGCAGACTTTCGTTTGTTCAGACGTAATTAACTATTTATTACATGTAAAAATATTACACACTCTTTTACAGTATGAGAATAATCGACCTGTTCAAAAACCTGTGTGTGAGTTTAGATACACAATTTCATTTAAATATATTTTTATGTATATATTTAATGCATTTTGATTGTTTCATTCAATTTAACTTTCATAAATAACAATCATATCATACTATATTTGTGGCAAATTCAAAGGCAACGACCACTATGGATCGAATTAGTGTAATGGGTAAATGTAAATAGGTATTCTAATATTTTACAATACATGTTTACATTATTTAAATGATAGTATTGCACTTAGAAAATGAGAGCGTTCCAGTTGCGATTCGCTAAATTGTAAGTTGACAATTTCGTTTACCTACTCTTATGTACAGATTGCTGTCTCCTTTCATATTTAATGCATAATATAGCATATTTATTGTTTTTTGAACAACGATGTAAAACTGCATAACGATTGAAAACGTCTGTTTTCTAGAAGTCTTATTATATTTTATGTTATATTTCATTTATCAATGAAAGCAAAAATGGCCGTTCACAGTTTTTGTACCAATCCTAATGTATGGAATTGAAGCATAAAACTGGAAGAAGGAAGATGAGAGTAGAATAAATGCAGTAGATGTGAGATCCTTTAGACTACGTGTGGTAAAACGTACGACAGAATTTTAATGCAGGTATAAGGAAGGAGCGCAAAGCGGAAGAAAGTATTATGAATAAAATTATGTAAGGATCATTGCGTTGGTTAGGACATATGGAACCCACATTAATGGTATAAATGGAGTACGGAGTCATGGGAGACAAAGGAAAACTTGGCATGAACAAATGAATCAAATTTTAAAGGTCGGCCATGTTAGAAGTCGGAATCGAGGTGCGTGTATGACTCGCTATATGAATGTGGAGGAAACTAGAGAGGCGTGCCAGGATCGAGTAGTGTGGCGGTTCGTTCTCTCTGTCTACCCTTCAGAGAATCGGCGTGATAATTTGTTGTTGTTGTTGTTATGTTACAATATATAATGCTTTAGACAGGCTAAACATGTCATTCACATAAAATATAATAAAACTTCTAGAAAACATACGTTTTCATTCGCATTAGTGAAATAATAGAGCTTTTCGTATAATTGAAAAGACAGTTCGAATAAGTTACATTTTTGTCATTTGAATCTTTACTTATAGTTATGTCGTGTTCTTGCCATCGTCCTGCAATATTATAAAATGTTTGATCAAAAGCACACATGCTTTATTGGCATTTGTATGTACACTTATACGCGTTTGTTTTAAGATTATCTCAATAGAAGTATTTACATTGAATGGCTGAAATCGCAACTGTAAATATAATCGCTTAGGAATACTTCCTTTAAATGGATTAAAGGATTATATATAGTTTTGTAAGTAAAGAGTAGTAAAAGGCGAGATTTCCTTAAGATATATAATATTCTTATAAAATATGGCTGTATCGTCATAATATATCTTACCATGATATTTTGCAGTTTTAGAAAATTGATGCGAGATTTTTACGAAATAAATTAATCATTTGCTATATTTTGAGCAACGACGAAAAACTGTATTTTAAATAAATGGTATATAGTTGAATTGAGAGAGCCCGAAAGTTTTCATGCATCGACAATTGAAGTTTATTTTAAGCAATCATTGAAATAACGAAAAAAATAATAATCATGTGTTTGAAAAATATGTAAAAAAGATTTCATCTGAAGCCGAAAACATTAAAAGTATGTATATTCTATAAAATAATATTTCGTTTTTTCAGTATGCAACATACTCGAAAATTTTTTTTACAATAAGATCGGATATGATAATATAATGTGTAATATTATCTTTAAAATAAATCCTTGAGAAAACCATGAAGTTATTATAGATTCATGTTTTTCCAGTAAAATACTTGAATCAATTCATCACATTGACACAGTAATAGTACCTAATAATACATTTTCGAGTTATTTGGAGAACTCGGCCGTGCTAGAGGATGTTGGCCTTTTTGTTCCTGATAGATTTCTCCGACAGCGACAGCACAGATTGTTTTACCTACCGGCCACCAGAACCAATCTGCCTCTGGTGACACCGGTGGCAAGAGCAATTAGTCTGCTGAACGTGGTCTCCTCGGAGATGGACGTCTTTCATATTAGTGAAGGTACGTTCCGGAGACAAATACTCTTGACTTTAGAAAGTATCTTGTCTTCCTAATGTCAAACCATCTCTAATGCGTTCCTGATACTATGTTGTATTTTTATAATATTTTATCTGTACTCAATAGATGCCTTGAACTTTTTCCTGTTTGTAATGTCTTTTGAGTTAATAAACTGATTTGATTTATTTTTCTTTTCAAGAACTTATTCGAAATTCTTCCAAAAAATAAACATACATAGACTTTGTCATAACATTTCTTTACGTATGATAGAGTAGGGTATTATCATGTTGTATTGTTGTTGATTTGTTTTGGTGATTGAACTGATTTGTTAATATATTAAATAAATGCTGACAAGATAAAGGACGGATTAATTACAAAACTAAATTAATATATAATACTTTAACAAATGACGAAGAAAAGCACGATACATATTACTTATTGCGCAACATAATAAATGACAAAATCGGGGTAAGTTGAGAATTGATAAATCTGAACATGCAATCCCTTTTTTTCCAAACCAATTCGTTTTGATATTTAACGCTTATAATAAATCTCTCTACTTCTTACCATGTATATACGAAGGTACTCAAAAATTATACATATGTAAGTGCAAGTTATACAATAATTCTTACAAGACATGATCCTTTCATTAAGACAATACATATTACATACGTATTCTTATATATTAAACTACCTGAAAAAGTTTTTTTTGTATAATTCGGGTGAATATGTAGGAGTACTATTAAGGGCACTATGATATAGCAAGATACTGTATGCGAAAGTATTATAGCCACAAAGTAATGAGTACTTTATATAAAATATTCATAAATAATGTAATGTAAACATGTCACTTTAAAAGGCGTGTGAGGGAATTGAAACGAAACTAAATATTTATGTATTGTTTAAATATAACGCCAATTTCACTAAGAAAATTGAATTTAAATGTATTACTTTTTGTAACTACAAAAATTCAGAAAAAAAATTGAAAATTATGTCTTATTTCTCTTTTTCTTTTTTATATACAATACTTTGGATATACAAAACTTATATTAAAAAAAAATATTAAATAGACGTATTTCGGACAAACAGTCCTTCATTAGTAAAGATACATTTTTAAAAATATTATAAAATTGTTTACATGAATAACAATTTTATTATATTTTTAAAATGTATCTTTACTGAAGAAGGACTGTTTGTCCGAAACATGTCTATGTAATTTTATTTTTTTAATAAAAGTGTTGTATATACAAAGTATAAAAAAAGAAAAAGAGAAACAAACCATCATAACAACACAAAGTATGGCGTATATAGAAGAAAATTATGTCTTTTGTTCTGTATGTATTTATTCATAGAATAATGTGTTTTTTAAAAGTAAAGCGAAGATTATATATTTTGCCTTTTAATTCATCGTAAGGGTAATGAAGTAGAACTGGTAGTTTTATGGTCTACGTTATAGAAGTTAATCTTAAATAAAAGCATTTGTTAACAGGCAGATTTAATACTCAAAATTTACATGCTGAATTTTAAAAGTGAAATAAAAATAAATAAAAGCTCATTTTTACAAAGGTTCTTTCAGAGATTAATTGATTATCATTATACTTGGTACACTGTTAAGGTTTTTAAATATCATAGTCACTATTTTGTTAAATAAAGAATGTGCCAAAAATATGTTTTTTGGGTTACGTAGGTACTTATTGCTATATACATCTTTATTTTTTTGTGTATACGTACATATTTATATACATATATACTTTTTACAAAAATACACATTTTTGAGATATTATATCTAACATTTTGCTATGTGGCTTCATTAAAGCTATGTGTTTTCATTTGAACTAATAAAAATATTGAACCAAAACATTTGTTTCTACAACGTATTATAATCACTACAATTTAAATATACATCTATATTGCTCAATGCGAATTCACGTACAATTAAAAATGCATCCATGTCAGAATACGTAACAACAAATAAGTCGCCTACAACACATAAATGTATTTGTACCGAATTAATTTTTAATATCATTGCTACAATATACAACTAATCCTGGGGGGCAAGAATTTAAAAATTTTGGCATAAATGTTATCTAAATAACACAGAAATAGAGGTATACAGATACCACGAGATAGTGATTTGAGCTATGGTTAGTACATATTTATTATGTAGGTGACTCAGCGGCAAAATAATAATAACACAAGTCATAAAAATCCATATTTCATCCAAAAGAAAAATACGTTCGGTGTTTAAAAATTTCTAGTGCATTCCGATTGGAGTTTTTTTTAAGCGAAATTATTTTTTATTTTCGAATGTATACAAATACTTGTAGACAAATAATGGATTTTACCTATTGCGGGTTAATCATTTTAGGGATTAATTGTATCTTAATAGAGACGAAGATGTAAATTGTTTTTGGAAAAAGAATATGGTGGTCGAGGCGTTTACAGGAATTATGACCTGTCATTGGTTGGGTTAAGCGATCGCTTTATGTTAACAACATTCCCCATTTCGCCCTTCTTACGAACACACCACGTCTGACAATTTTTTGAAAGATGTACTCGTATATATGCTACCATGTTGAGACACACTTCACATTTTTAGGTCAATCTACACTAGCGCCATCTATTAAGAATATATGTAAGCATTAAGCAGAATTATTTTTGATTATTTGTCAATCTCATTTCAGATACATAAAATATTATTCAATAACAAAATGAAATACATTTTTAACGTGATTTTTTTTCCTGTATATAGAAAATTACGGGTGTAAAATAATAGAGACGATATAAAACAAATGATATGGTGATCTTCATTTGACATCATGTGTAATTATTTTCCTGAACCAAATTTAAAAGATTCTTTATCGTTAAAACTAGATAACATTATTTTGAAAAGAACGTTTTAGCAACATCACGTCATTCAAAAATGGGATACAAATATGTGCAATTCCTCAAAAGTCAATTTTTAAAAAGCTGTATTTGGTTTATATAGAGATGATTGGTTTATGCCTTAAAGAATAACAAGACAGCATTTTATAACCGCAACATTCTTTAAATATAAGATTAATTGAAGTATTTTAATATTATTTAGACGGAGATTTCACGGGATCTTTGTAGAGACCTAGTCGGAGTCCTAGTTCCTTTGGTTGCCTCGCCATAATTCTCATGGGAAACGGGCTGTAGGCGTTTTCCGGACTCTTCGGTGGCTTGCTTTTATCGGGGCTGGTTGGGGTCCGCAGGGACGCCGCACACGCGGAGTAGGTATCAGCGAAGGAGCTTTGCTTATTCGAGACATCCTCCGATGAAGCAAGCTTGAATCTGTCCAACTCCAGAGATAAGTCTCTCTGAGAGATCCCGCTCTCTTTCCCCATTTGATATGAAGATGCCTGAAATTTTAAAAGAGTGCCACGTATTCAAAATATTAAAGTTTTGAGATGTGAATTGTGAATGCTATTTGAAAAGCACATTTTTATATGACCCGCTATTTTTGAAAATGGTATATGTCCACTTTGATAAAAAAATGAGTAAATACAAAATTTGATATAGCATTTATATCCTCTTTTTATATTTATAATTATACATTCAATGGACCACGACTTCATTTATAAATTTATGAATAAAAAAATATATAAATAGTGAAGCCAATGTGTATAAAAATGTGGGTATATTTATAGGGTGTTTTTTTAGAGGTTTGGTTTTTAAACTGGCAACATTGTTTCTAAGATTATCGATTTGACAGTTAACAGTTGATTGACATCAGAACAGCGCTTAAAAATTGTGGAAATTTATTTTGAAAATCATGATTCGGTTCGCCAAACTTATCGTGCACTACGTCCATTTTACGGTCGACATGATCGTCCATCCGAGCAAGTTATTCGTAAGACCATGGATCGTTTTCGCACCACGTACACGCATCCGCGATAACACGCATAACACGCATCCACAAAGACGACATTTGTCGAAAATTGGACACGATTGCGCTTCATTGGAGCTAGCCGTGGCGCTCATATGCCCGAAATCACATTTAAACAATAATGGCATAAAATTTTCTAATAAATAAAGCCAATATCGTAGACATTAACATTATTTTAATGTGTTTTTTTTTCATTTTGAATATGTATAGTATACCTATAAAAAAACACCCATTATTACTGAAAGTAGTGTAAGTCCATTAGGAGCTAAAAAGCTTTTATTTTGTTTAACAATTACCATAATCATTATTACATTTTAAAGTTTAACAAAATTATAGTGGTAAAAACATCCCCCAAGTTGTCTAACATTTACCAATATTTTTAAATTCATTCAAACGTTAATCTTTAAATATTTCGAAGCTTGAAAAAAATGGACTTGTTCCACAAAAATAACGGCTCATAACATATGTTGTAATGTAATATTTATTGTCTCAACATATAGAAAACTATTCAAACTATTGCATTGCCATTTGATTTTCGCTGAATGCAAGCTATTTAAGAAATAAATTTACCTTCGGACTGATCGGTGTCGAAACTTGGTCCAAGGAAGTTAATTGACATAGTGTGTCACTAGAGTTAAAGGTTCCCGGCTTTGAGGACGGCGGCTCGTCTACGGAAGGTTCAAAAGAAAAACTCATCGATGAAGATATAATAAACATGTCGCTGGACTGACTGGTTTCAAACTTGAGTCCATCAGGACGGCTATTGGTGTCGATGGGAGAACATTCAGTTACTCTCGAAAAGCTATCTGGTATGTGTGAGAAAGATACGTCGCTAATTTTTGGGGTTTTTGTAGAACCGTCTAATAAATAACTTGAGGCTTCGCTTGACATTTGTGAGAATTTATATGAAGGCGAAATATTGTATGTGCCGGTGACTGTATTATTGTTTTCGATCTTGTGTGGTTCTGTAATGTCGCGAGAACTATCAACTAGATCAATGATTGTGTCACTTACAACTGTAAGAGAAGAACGCTTCTCCAGAGCGGGAGATTCTGGGAACGAAGTGACAGGCTTTAAATGAAGGTTTACTTCCGCGCTAGCAGTTGGTTCTTCTTGCAGGGCACCGGGCGCTCTATTTCTATCTTCTGACCTTAAAGATTCCTCTTTGTATTCATATGTATATGTTTTTTTACTTGGCTCGACAAACTCTGAAATCAGTTCACTCTTTTCGTTTTTTGATGGGCTTGCGTCGTCTTTAAATATTGTAGATGATTTTCTTTGCTTTACACCAAATCCTTTGTTTTCCCAGCCAAACATATCAGTTTTGTTTTCATCACCATTTTTTTCTTTAATGAACGAATCAGAAGTTTCGAAAAGGTACGGAGATTTTTTACGACAGTTTTGTATCTCATCATCAAATATACGAGATTCGAATGATTTTGGTCTAGTAGGAGTATATTTTTTTTCGTCTGGACTTCGATATTTAATCATTTCATAATTATCTTTTGACGTTGTAGGAGACCGTATTGACTGTTGAATTGGAGATTTCAAGATACGGAGAGCAAGCTCAGAATTATTAGGCGAACTAACTGGTTTGAACAGCTGATCATCAAGACTGGCCGACCTGGGAGAAGATAGATATTTTTGGCTTTTGTTGGGATACGAAAATGTTTTTTCCAAAGAATCAACTATGTCCTCTTGGGACTCTTCTTGTAGACAATCTTTGACACTCGATTTGTTCACTTGGTTTATCAAAATACGATGGAGTATTTTAGAATTTTCTTGAATGATTTTCAATGCTCTTTCACTGTTTCTTCTACCTGACTGAGATCTGATCGCGTCAATCTCATCGTCTAACACCGAGAATGAACGTCTCTGATCTCGCGGAAGATCTTCGCTTTTTGTTTTTTCAAGTAAACCAGGTCTCGCATGTTGATCATTTTTAATAAATCTGTAATCATCGATTTGCGGTGAATCAAATGTATCCTGGTTTATAAGATATTTTACTGATTGCGGACTGTCTAAACTCGAAATTCTTCTATGACGCGATGATTCGGGCAACGGCAATATAGCCGCGCTGGTAATTTCGGGTGATTTCAGTTTACCATATTTAGTTTCATAGCTGAAAATACCTCTATTGTGGTCATCAAATTTGTTTGTATGAAACACCTCGTCGTATTCCTCTTGCGGTGTTTGTACTCGATCAGTATTAGTTTTTTTTCTATGTTTATGACTTCCTGATTTATACGAGTTACTTCTTTCCTTCGAAGTCTGTAAAGGAGATTCCGGTTTCGGGCAAGAATAATAGTCGGATCTCTTTTTATTTATTAGTTTTTCATCATCTTCATCGGAACTGAGATGGGATCCTGATTTTCTAGCACCAAAGAATTCTGGACTGTGCTCAAAGTATTTATCAATCTTAAGAATTAAAGGCTTCTCGTCTTCACTGAACTCACTAGGCACATCAGAATCTCTGCATGGACTTTTGTAACTTAAAAATGTAGCTTTATCCTCAAGAAAGCCGGGAGTAGATCGACGAATCGGACTTATGGAACTCAGGGAGCTACTCATTGAGCGATCACAGCTAGTAGAGCGATAGTCGATCGAGTTCGTCGCTTTGACCGCGGAAGAATCGTCATTGTTTTTCAGTACGTTT
The DNA here is from genome assembly GCA_022606425.2 of Lepidostoma basale. NCBI lineage: Eukaryota > Metazoa > Arthropoda > Insecta > Trichoptera > Lepidostomatidae > Lepidostoma > Lepidostoma basale. The sequence continues at coordinate 797,276 of JAHDVF020001064.1, forward strand.
ACACCTTCCTTTACACTCACATTATCATTTATATTTACATCTTTTTCTAGACTCTTTTTTGTTTTCTCAGAAACGGGTAATTCTTCCTCATACCTTTTAGAATCCAATTTATGAGTATAATCCGCAATCTTGAATTCGTTTAAATAGCTACGCAATTGTTTACCTCTATTAGAATCAACAAAATCATAAAACGTATTATCTACGTCTTCTGCAACCGGTTCCTTGATATTGTTTTCAGAATTCTCAACTTTATCATGTTTATTTTCATTTGGTTCTTCTACAGCGGTTTCTTTTTCAATTGTAACAACTTCTTCATCTGGCAGAACGCACACCAAGCCCTTTTCATCTTCTATATTATTGGTTCTATCTAACAATTCCTCAAATTCTTGAACGTAAGAATCAAATTCGGATGTTGTAGCTTTGTTTGTATCAAACTCTGAAATCTTCTCGGCTTCACTTTCGGTATCTTTGTTTTCTGTACATTCCTTTTCGGCACCAGAATCGAGCGTCGTTTCATCGTCCGCGCACAGCATCACATTGTCACTTCCACTGGCTGCCTCAGAATCGAAATCGCTCATTCGGTTTGGTTCGTCGCATAAACTTGTAGATGTACTTGATTCAGAGCATTCACTGTAAGAAGACGATTCGCTCTTTCTCCGACTTCTCATAGACGTTTTTAATATTTCATTGATTTCTGATTCTGTAACTTGTTTTCCTTCTTCATCTGGGTCTTCTTCGTCAGCGTCATCACTCTGCGTTGTGGGTTGTTTTACGTCCTTCCATTTTATGGAGTCGCGCCTGCTCAAAACCTTTTTATTGTTCTCATCTTTCCAATTTAATGTGTCGGATTTTGATTTTGTCGGTGTTTTCGCGGAGCTTTTTGGAGCTTTTGGAGTTCTAGATGGAGGGACAGCGCCCTGGGGGGGTCCGAGGCGACGTCCCCTGTTGCTCACAATTGCGCGCTTTCCGAGCAACAAATGATTCATTGACATCGGTCCAGGCGGGCTCGAAACTCCAACTGAAAACAAAATAGTTTTGACAATTTGAAACTTGATTTTTTTCACAAATAGGAATTTGTTTATGACTTCCTGATTTATACGAGTTACTTCTTTCCTTCGAAGTCTGTAAAGGAGATTCCGGTTTCGGGCAAGAATAACAAAATAATAATGAAATTATATATTACAGAACACAACAATCATACTTGTGAACACAACACAACAATCATCAACTTGCAGAACACACCAATCATTTTCCCAAAAGTCAATCTAATACCATCCCCGTTGTGAGGCTGACTTCATTGTAATAAAATGAAGCCAGTTACATTTAACATATATGTCTGTATAAGATAAAATCAAATATGAACTCCAAATGTGGTGTGTAGCAGTTCGAAAGAATTTTATGAACTTGTTTAATTTCTATTCTGTCAGTCGCAGAACAGGGGTTAAAGATGTCAATGTTTAAACTTACGTTTTTATTAACAGTTTTAAGAGAGTTATAAAAACAGTGATCCTGTAAAGAAATTAAAATAAATGTAAATGTGTACAGCAAACATTTGACTCATTTAACCCTCCCTTCCCTGTGATGGGTATCTTCTACACGTTGCTTCTAAAAACCACCAATATCTTTATAAATATAATAAATACAAGGTTAAGATTTTAGGTATTCCTCCAAAATAATATTAATAATAATCTGAATTTATCGGGTACATCGGAAGTATTTTGTGAAAATCGAAAACAATATTGAGGACAATTATCAATGGCAGTTTCCACTAAAGGAAAAAAGTCGAAGTTATTAAATAATGCAATTTTTAACACATCGGATACGGGTGGTTCGTAATGCATACTTGTTAGGATATCGTATATTGTGCAATATTATTTAATTTATGATATATCATTGTACAGTCTTAAAGTGATGGTATACTATATATGCAAAAATCAAGACGACTTGACGATAAAAAAATCGTTGTTATTTCTATGTTTGCTTATCATTTATTATGAACAATTGATGATGGAAAAATATTATATTTCAAATCACAAAATGCCAGTGTAAAAATATATTTGTGTTTTTTTTAGTACAAAACGTGAGATTAGTACCTATCGAGGATTTAAATAGATTGTATTAGAATTTATTATACGATCGCCAATATGAGCATAAATAGCATTTTTTTTATGAAGAAGGAATCGAATTTTGTCTGGGCTTGAACTCAAGTCCCCTGGATCAGGAGCCAAGCATTCTACCCCCTAGAACAGAGTTGAATACTAGAGTGCGGTTCTTCCACTAAAATTGTGTTTAAATTACTTTTTTAACATGTTTATTTTAATATAATAGTATTTCCGCGAACAATAAATCTTTATTATTGACGAGAACCTGGAATCTTGCATGAAATTATATATTACAGAACACAACAATCATACTTGTGAACACAACACAACAATCATCAACTTGCAGAACACACCAATCATTTTCCCAAAAGTCAATCTAATACCATCCCCGTTGTGAGGCTGACTTCATTGTAATAAAATGAAGCCAGTTACATTTAACATATATGTCTGTATAAGATAAAATCAAATATGAACTCCAAATGTGGTGTGTAGCAGTTCGAAAGAATTTTATGAACTTGTTTAATTTCTATTCTGTCAGTCGCAGAACAGGGGTTAAAGATGTCAATGTTTAAACTTACGTTTTTATTAACAGTTTTAAGAGAGTTATAAAAACAGTGATCCTGTAAAGAAATTAAAATAAATGTAAATGTGTACAGCAAACATTTGACTCATTTAACCCTCCCTTCCCTGTGATGGGTATCTTCTACACGTTGCTTCTAAAAACCACCAATATCTTTATAAATATAATAAATACAAGGTTAAGATTTTAGGTATTCCTCCAAAATAATATTAATAATAATCTGAATTTATCGGGTACATCGGAGGTATTTTGTGAAAATCGAAAACAATATCGCGTATAAACAGCGCTTTCAGTGCGCCACACTATATTCGCATCTCACTCTTGCATATGTTCTAGCTCAATGTTCTCACTCGCGCCGTCCCGCCGCGCCGGCAGTAGCGGCAGTCGCTTTCGGGCTTGCAACCAGAGCGGTTCTATGCCCGTTCCGTGAGCGTTGCCAGATGTTTTTTAAAATGTTTTCAGCAATTAAATCTCAATTATTATTATTTTTGACTTCAATTATAATTATATAAGGGGATTAGCTATGAATGCTCCTATTTTTCCGATTTAAAATCGCAACTTTTTTAACGCGTACTGGCTACCCTATACCGGAATGCACGTTTTTATTTTAGCACCGTAAGGGAAAGGTTAACAACAACAAGTTTGCCGACCACTGTCCTAGATCAGCGTCTAAAGTTGTGCTAATGATTTACCGTGGGGCTGTCTGGCGCAGGCCGCAGCCAAGATTATGTGCGCCTGTCGCTGGCGTTCACGTAGTCGCTCGTATTGCTGCTTCAGGGCGGAAATGTCCAGCGCCAGGCGCTCGCGGTCCGGGTGCCCGAACACCCCGGCGGCCATTAGGGCGCCCCGTCCCCGCCCGCTTCCACTCTATAAATGAATTTTTTTTAGTAAAGGTGTCTGAAAAAAGAAAGTTTATATCTAGTGGATCAATAAAAAAAGTTTGTCATTCATCAAAAAAATGTTCATTACAAATTAAAGTTCACAATATTGAAATTTATTTCTTCAAAATAATATCGTTCAAATGTAAACCCTCGCGTTTGCGGCACTCATTTTGTCGAACAGTAACATTTCTTATGACGGCTCGGCAGGTAGACTCCGTGATGGCTGCCATTTCATGATGAATATTTTCTTTCAAGTGCGCCAGGGAAGTCGATTTATTAGTGTAAACTTTTAATTTGAGATAACCCCACAGGAAAAACTCCATAGGGCTTAAATCAGAACTGTGCGGAGGCCTATTTATGTCACCTCTCCTGTAGATCAATTTGCCGGGGAAAATTTCATGAACTCCTGGCAGAGTGTATTGGACGTGTGTGACGTTGCTCCATCCTGCTGGAACCATTTTCTTTGATTATAGCCAGGAAAGTTTTGTAATTCAGTCATCAAGGAGTCCTCTTACATCTCCACATAATAATGAACGATATAAACTTTCTTTTTAAAAACATCTAGATAAAGATAACTGGAGATCTTTGAAATGCGGTGCTACAGGAGAATTTTAAAAATTTTCTGGAAAGACTACATCACGAATGACGAGGTTCTCAGCAGAATCGAAAGAGGGAGGCAACTTGTTAAATCCATTTTAAAAATGTGAGCACGATTGATCGGCCATATAATGCGCCATAAGGGTATCCTGCATCATACAGAAAATGGTTCAGGGACCAAATCGCAGAGGGCGTGTGAAACAGGTGTGCGAGGACATGAAATGCATCTCATATGTTGAGTTAAAGAGGGCTGCAGAAGACGAGAGCAGTGGAAGACGAGACTGAAAACTTTGCTGCAAATCAATCCCTAGGATTGAAATTGCAAAGAAGACTACTACTACGAAACCATCACGCCCCTTTTCCGAAGGGGTAGGCAGGTGGACTGCTACACTGTTCTATCCTGACAGAACTCTCGCACCTCTTCTAAATTCATTCACCGTGAAACGTGCGCATCTAGAGTCTTGATGTGGAAAGGAAAAGAAGCATCAGTCGAATCCAGATGGCCTGACGAACATAATAACAGTCGGGAGAGACTATTTGAAGAAACCTATATCTAGCAGCGGAGAAATGGTTGGAGAGAAGAGAAGAGGAAGACACGTACGCTCATCGATTGTTCTAACTTCGAACATGGACTCCTTTTAGTAATTGATTAATTTGGTCATCCCATGTTTTCCTTGGCCATCAATGACTTATTATTCCATTCACACTAATTGACATTAGTATATTAATGAATATTTATTGGTCTTGATATCTGAATAATCGACGTGTGTGTAGGAAATTACAGAGGTGTGTAAGTCTAGAACGCTGTGGCGGTATATTCTCACTGCTTACCCTTCCGGGGAAATATCATGATGGTTTGTTGCCGTTGGAAAATTATATTGTATAACGTTGTTCGTTATTAGTATCATGAACATATATATTTTAAATATTGCATAAAAAAAATACTTACTTGCAAACCGTATGCAGTTGTTAGAGCAAGTTTATCGCCATCGTCGCTAGAGTCGGTTTCTTCCTCGGAATAGAAAAGTCGAAGTCCTTTTTTTGCCGCTGATTGCACCTGCAATTTTATTTTGCATTAATAAAAAAGAATCATTAAGATTTTATCCCTTAATTAAAAATATTAAAAAACGTTATGAAATAATATACTTTTTTAGTTCAACATAAAGCTGTTGAAAAATTGTGTTATTGATACAAAGAAAATTAAATGAAACACGAAAATAAATGTACTTTTAAAATGGCGTGTGACACATTGATACCACGCTACTGCGTGGTTTCCGATTCATTTCTTTTGAATTCTGTTATAATATTTTTCATTACTATTCGAATGTAAAAAAAAAACTGTTTGCGTGTATCGATAGTTTAAAATAGAAACGGACTAAATTACGAAAGAATTGTTAACCTTTTCCTTAATAGGTTAAAAAAAATCCGCGCATTGCGGTGCAGTGTGATCACTACACTTATTACAACGAAAGCTTTAAAATCGAAAAGTATACATAATAATATTCATAGGCTATTGCTGCAGTTAACTAAACATGTAGTCAAAAGTGATAATTCGACTTAAATAAATAAGCGGGCAATACTCAAAAAATATTTAACGAAACAATCGCACGCGGACAACGGTCCAGGCCGACTGTCGCAACATTCGAATTCTGTTTTTGGCCAGTGTAAAATTGTCTCTCTTGCACTCACGAATATAGTAGAAACAAGAGTGAAATGCAAAAAGTGTGTGTGAGACAGTCGTATATATTTTATTCTTTATACTTCAAAACGTTACATTGCGACATACCAATTATATTAATGTGCATTTTTTTATTGTATTGGAATTTTATTTTCGATTTTCGATTAAATACGAGTACTTGATCTGCACGCAATAATAATTTTTAGTTTTCAATCGACGCTTCAACGTTTAACAGAGGAATGCCTTAAATCTTAAAACAGTATTTATTATACTCATATAGATATAGTCGTCCTTGTGGAAGACCTTCTAAAAGATGGAAGGACAACTGGGAATACACCTCACAAGAGGTACAATCCTCTAAAGCAGTGGTCCCCTATCCCCGGGCCGCGGCCCGTTACCGGGCCGTGGACCAAATGGTACTGGGCCGCGCAAGGGCCTGCTTAAAAATCAAAATTACTTTTTAAAAATCGAACATACCCAATAAAACTTAATTATAGCTTAAAATAGTTATTCCGTTGAAAACCCCTTCACGCTAAGTTACCACCGACTTTCCGACAATACCTTCGAAGTAAAACAACAACACACTACCATATGCATTCTTCATTTTTCCCACAAACCTTATGTTTTTTCTACTATTATTTGTCACTATAACTTATGTACCACAGTTGTAAATTTTATTATTATATATTGTGCAAATATATTGTTATTAAACAAAAAAAATATATATATTCAATGTGTCTCCCCCCCCCCCCCAGTGGGCCGCGGTAAAATTATGAAACGTTGACTGATCCGCGGCGACAAAAAGGATGGGGACCACTGCTCATACCACATAATGCGTACTAGCTACACAGCACCGTAAGGGGGGAGTTTAAATAAATAAAATGGGATGACTTACCGTATGCGCCCAGGGAGCGATATTGTACCGGTGCTTGTCTCTTAGCCTAGGCAATTCCGGCACGGGGCCCAGGCGGGCAGCGGTCGCCAGCAGCTGTTCACCACGGCCCGGCGGCGCCTCCAGGGTCTCGCGCGCCAGCTCACCCATCACGGAGTAAAATTCGTCTGCTGATTCCACCTTCAGAATACGGCTGCAATGTCATCAGTAAAAACTAAGTTTATCTAGGGTTTTGATGGAAACACTATGATACTTCATCACCGTTAACTGTTTAATCAAAAACATTGTTAAAAATCACAATTTATTGTTTAATACATAGTATAGCGGACAGGGTGAGAAACACTCCTATCAAAGCCAAAACTGGAGTGTCGTACATCATCTGAAGAGTGGTAGCGCTAAAATGGTAATAATTAAAATAAATAATTGTAATAATTTTTTATAGTAACATTTCTAAAGCTATATTCTTGACATTGTATTAATATTAAGCCATTGGCCATTAAGAGTAAGATGAGAATCTATAAAGCATGCGTAAGATCAATAATAACATATGGCGTCGAAGCAAGGGCAGACATAGTAAGGACCAAACAAGTTTTGAGGACTTTCGAAATAAAGACACTGAGGATGATAGCAGGCAAGACACTGAGAGATCGCTTGAGGAACACCAGAATAAGAGAGATATGTGAGGTTGAGGATATTATAAGATGGAGCAGACAGAGAAAAAGCGACTGGTACGAACATGTTAAAAAAATAGACAATAACAGACTCCCCTGTATTGCATTGCATAATCAGCCTCATGGGACTCGTCCTCGTGGAAGACCTCCTAATAGATGGAAGGACAGCTAGGAATCTACCTTACAGAAGGAGCAACACTCTGGAGAACAGACCACATAGGCCTACAACTAGGAAGAAGAAGAAGAAGAAGTAAATATTGTATAAAAACATATGTATAAGAGAGAAAACTGGTGCCATATGTATTACATGATAAATAATTTTTTCTTGGATCAAAAACGTCCCCTTAGATTTCTGTAATGCCCACTGGTGTGCGGTACCAACTCCATTGGAAATGACTTCTCTATTGCAACGCTTGACTTACTCTTGGAGGGTGTCCCAGATGGCCAGCGCGGTGGTCAGCAGCACAGCATCCCCCTCCAGAAAGGCGAGGTCCCACACGCGCAGCACAGTGTCGTGCGGGAGGCAGTTGCAAAACAGTGTCAAGAACCACTGCATCGTGAACACATTCGTCAGTGGAGGTTCGTATGCGCTACCTGAAATATGGGTCGAATGAAATCTCGAAAATCAAATATCAAACCAATGTATCAAATTCATGTACTCGTATATAGAATATGAATATCGAGTATAAAAAAATAAATAAAAAATGTTGAAAATAAAACAAAACTCGGTTAATTTGTGAAGTTCAAACAAAAGTGCGGAGAATGTTGAGTGTTATGTTTTGTCTGTTCTGTTATATGGTTCAGAAACCTGGACTCTGAAGATGCATACAACGAACCGATTAGAGGCATTCGAAATGTGCACAGAAGAATGCTTCTTTACCATGGACTGATTTGATCAGCAAAGTCCTGAGGAGAGTTAATTGCAAAAGATAATAATTGAAATGTAAGATTTCCTAACTGAGTCATATCTTGCGTGGAGACAAATACGAGATCCTCCAACTTATGTAAATAGGCAAAAAATTAGGGGAAGACATGGTCCCCCAAACGTGTTGGCTGCGCAAAATAAAGGATTGGTCATTCCCATAAAATAAAACAAAACTTCTACAAATCATAGGTTTTCATTAGTATTAATTAATTAATATCTAGTTTCACATCATTGTTGAATAAATTAATTGTTGAAGTATAATAGACACATAGTACCAAAACAAAAAGAAAAGCAAACTAAGTATCCAATTTTGTTCTATATGACATATACTCGTAGATCGAAACTGCATGCATAGTTTTTTTGTTACTTAGTGTCTATTTTACATCAATCATTCAAATAATAAATACATAAAATGTGTGTTTTATAGTTCTGCTAAACAGTTTTAGCAGAAGTAGACGTATACCTTCAGCAGCGCCTTTTTGCAGCCGGTCCAGATGTGCGGAAAGGCGCGGCAAGCGCAGGCGCAACAGGTCTCGGAACACCGCCATGTCGACGGACAGCCCGCGCAGGTTGTTGGCGAAATAGCCCTCGGGTAGCACGGCTTCAATCAGGTAGATCATCACCTTCAATCATATCGCACCCCCAACACAATTAGCAAAATCAATTCCATATTTTCAAAAGCATAAAATCTAACCCGTCTAATGAGATTCTAACTGGAAAAACCATCGTAATTAATTTTGAAAAAAAAAAGTTCTTGATTGTGTACGTCTACCGGATATATCTCTTTCTCTCTAGCTCTTATTTTATTATTATTATTTTTTTTTTCGTATACAACTACTGTATACAATTTGTTTTTAAGCTAATATATTGATTCTCGGGACATGTGATAGGTAGGTAGGTAATCTATCGCCATTTTATTGTCACAAGAATTCTACACCAGACCAAAGACAGTGTGACAATCACACTGCGATCACCGGGAATCGAACCCGGAACCTTCGGTATGGCAGTCAAAGCTCTTACCACTTTGCCACGAAGGTCGTCGAGTATGTACGAGCATGCGAGCGAGATATTCTATTTATCGCACAAAAAGTAATTAATTTCGTTGTTTTGATAAAACGTTAATAATTGATTAAAAAACAAGCATAAATTATAATTATTCAAGTCTATTGCGTGAAACTAAAATAACAATACACATATGAAAAAGAAAAGTAATTTAATTTATCATTACCGCTATTTAATTTTTTTTTGTTTCATATTGATACATAAATCCATTTTCAAGTAGTACTATTAAACTTCATGGAAGTGACATGTTAAGCTTTGGTCGGGAAATATCAAATATCAAATGTAACAAGACCCATGAAAGCAAAGTAATGGCAAATGCTAAAGCAAGGCGAAACATGTTACTTCAATAAAATATAATAAAATTCCACCTTCATCTATATCAAATATTTAATATGGAGATTCAAACCTCTGTATGATTGTATTAAAATTTAACCCTTTGCCCTCCTCAATCATTATTGTTTTACTTGCCACCTACTGGTCAAATTATTTACAAAAAATATCACATGGAAGGAATCTCCATAAAAAGTCGTATTAGGTTAAATTGTTGTAATTATTATTAATATATAATTTTGAAAATAATACGTCATAATTGTACAATTTCGAGTCAAGATCGACCATATGAGTTGGTGTTAGAAATACTATGTCGAGTCACATTCGACATTGGAGTGGTAAGGGTTAACAAATGAAAAATAATTGCAAAGCTTATTTAATTTAAGATCGAGAACCATTGTTCGGTATATAAAATAGAATAATAATGAAATCAAACGATGTTTTTTTAACCACCCTATGTATTTGAACGTACGTGATACGTCCATTTGGACTGTACCATTCTGCGCTATCCCGTATCACGTACGCGCTTGAGAAAAAGTAATGTACCTAAAATGTACAAACTGTTAGGGATACGCGCGCGTGCCAACAACACTTGAGTACAAGTCTTCATAAATACGATAGTTTTACAAGGGGCAGGCGAAGTGTGCGTCGACGTTTTGTAATTTAAAAAAATAAAATTAATATGTAATTAAATTTCATTAATAAAAATCCTCTTTTTTTGTACGTTTCTCGGAAAATAACTTGAAGGTAGGGCGGTTAACTACTTCCACTTGATCATCTTATAAAATAGAATACTGCTTCTTCAAAAAAAGTTTTAAAGTATGCCATAGAAATTGACACGTGGTTGATAAATTGTGTACGGTGTATTAGTGAGTTATATCAGTTTACCTTCAGTGAATCTTGATAAATTGTGTACGGTGTATAAGTGAGTTATATCAGTTTACCTTCAGTGAATCGCTCTCCGACCTGTCCATCACCTCGAGAATGAGCGCCGCAAGCATATTAAATCCTTGGCAGTACCCGACGGCTTTATTCCACCTATACAATCAATATGATTAAGATTACAGATCACAAGTACTTCATCTATTCAATATCATATTCACACTTTACGTTATAAATACATTATCACATTACATATAGAAAAGTTATACAAAGAAGAATATTGAAAGCGATTCCATTACGTTACGTTTTTATAAAAATTTTCCCATTATATTTTGTTATGAAAGGTGAACCAACCTCGCGTATGCTAACAGGACCCTCTTCAACACAGCCTGATTTTCCCTTCCTTCCGAGCCACAAAATAAGGAACATCCGGTGCGGTGTAAGTCCTGTAAAACCACCAAGAACAGGCTTACATGAAGTTTTGAATTAACTATGAGAGGAAAAAGTATTTGAATTTTATTTCTTCTAAATATATACATATATTCGTTGTGTTACGGATTTACATTTGAAATTTTGCACATAAAAAATAGATATAGAACATTGAATAATCTAGAAAATTTGGAAATTAAAAAGGCAATTAAAAACAACGAATATATTATAAACAACCAACTAAACCTGCGTAAGACCTATACTGACATATATCATTGAGACCAGAGCAGATACCACAAGAACGAAGGCTAAAGTTCGGGTGGCAGAGATGAGGACGCTGAGGATAATACCAGGAAGGACTATTCGAGATAGGGTGAGGAACACGGCCATCTGAGAGATCTGCAAGGTGGAGGATGTCGTGAGTTGGGGCAGACAACGCAGAAGATACTGGAATGCGCACGTACAGAGGATGGATTCCACCAGAATCCCACACGCTGTGGCGCATCAGATTCCTGCCGGCTGCCGTCCCCCGGAAGACCTCCGAAGAGATGGAGAGATAGTTGGGAGTCAACCTCCCAAGAGAGACTAGCCTGATTTCAGGAACAGACCAAAGGTCTATAAGGAGAAGAAGAAAAAGAAGAAGAACTAAACCTAACTTCTAGAGCCATAATTGATTTATTTCCCCTGTCTCATAATTTCAACTAAACTAAAATTTACCCTGCCATTGTATTTTTTTTTTCTCCCTCCACTTTTTCACTCGTCATTTAGTATATAAGAAATGACTCAATATCATTTGAATGTTAAAATTCATACACTGATGAAGGGAAGTTCATGTCCTGAAACATGTTTGTGAAAAGTGAAAAAAAGTGTTGTGAAAACACAATGTTGTTTAAATATGAATTTAATTACTAGAGGATTGTTATTTTAAACTAAGAACCTAAAAGGATTTGTGCTCTTAGTGCGTATTCTTAATTTTCTCGTCTATTTGCGAAAGCTTTAGAAAAACGGAATTCTTTCCAACTCATTTGTAGTAATCAGAATCAGGTATTCGTGTATTGATAAACTATTACGTACGTAAATAGGTGCAGGGCTGGTTCTACTAAAATATTTTTTTTATGATAACTTATTTTAGTTTCTTCTACATTAGCCATAACTTTGTGTTGCGGATGTTTACTGTTTCTTTTTAATATACTCTGTATACAACACACACTTAAAAAAAAACATGTTTTGGACACACAAGCACTTCATCAGTGATATTATATAAATATTAAACATATTTAAAAAAAAATTCACGAATTTGGTCAGTTTTGAAGGATATTAAAATGATTTATTACAGAACGTTTAAGGCAGAAACATACTATTGACACGCGACGTGGCGTGTTTACTCCCACCATCGGCAACACGTCGATCTAACTCGCCTGGATCGGGTGGCGTGTGCGCGCATGGCGTCGCGTCGGGTGTTCATAGTGTGATTCTGTCCATAGAAAACAATACAATTTGATTCGACTCAACACGCATCACGTGGCATCGGGTGGCGTGGCGTGTTAATAGTATGTTTCTGCCTTTATGCTTTTGTTATAACAAATATTTTGAATACATTTAAAATAATAATTTAAAGTTCTAATTGGGGTTCAGGTATTATCCAATGGAAATCAATAAAATATTAGACTTGACGTTAAATTTATTTGATTATTTATGTAATAATATTTTCTTTATTTTCAATTGCTTTGGGTTTTTCATTTTTATTTTATTGTAATAAAGTGTGTATTGTAGGTATACAAAGTATATTAAAAAAAAAAATTTAGTTACTGAAATACAAGATTCCTATACGATATTTTGTAAAAATGTTTTTTTTTTATCTGAAAGGTAATTTATTGATTTAATCAATATTAGTGAAATATTGTACACTATGATACTTTGATATTATTAAATGAGTATCATCATAATTTATTTTTATGAGATTGTCGGCATAGCTGTTTCGCAAACCTATGTTGGCATCATCAGGTGTTACAAACAACTTGACCCATAATTGTTGTTAACACCTGGTGATGCCAATATAAGTTGGCGAAACAGCTATCGCGATTATCTCACAAAAATAAATTATGATTCGTATTTAATAATGTTGACGTATCATAGTGTTTCGGCCAAAACTATAATAACAGTGTTTCAAATTTAAACACTTAATAAATATTGTAGTCACGCCGTGCCATTCCAGCATAACTCGGAGATACTCGTAACTTGACAAGATTTGGGCATCACGTGTATTTATTCCTTGATCCGGGGGCTAAATACGCTCAAACCCGGACAAATAGCTCCGGCACTTAGTCCAGCTGTCTGACAGCCGGGTAGGGGGAGGCACCGCCCTCTCGAGCGAGATGAAACTGGAATTGGTTTCAAATTGAACTGAAAATAGATTTCTTTCTGATTAGTTGACTTGCCATTTCACGTTATTTTGTTTCGAAAATTAATTGAGCACAGATTAAGTAAGAATTAACCGATGAATAGTGTTTATAATATCTACCGAATATTATAAACTGGTTAGTTTATAACCAACTCTTGTTCTGAGTATTGAACAGAGATTTTCAGATTTCAATTTAATTCTTATATAATATTGAATTGAAATTTCAATAGTTACTTTGTTTTTGCTATAAATCCATTCATTCATATTCAAATATTGATTTATGTTATTCATACGGTGTAATGAAATTCTTTAATTATGAAATAACCCGTGGTGATTACAATACTTAAACTATTTCAACATAGATAGCTTAAACCAGAAGCTGATTAGGGTCATTCTGTTTGAGATCTATTAACACGACCATGAGATGAATGGCACTCTATAAATTATCCAATTTATTATTATTACTATTATAAGAATTTTTTTTCTTTAATCGCCATCGCTGTGTGTTGTAGATTCACATTTACATAATTTTTTATTGTTTATTATTTTTACAACATATAATTACGCTCTTCATAAACAAGTTTCGGAATATTGTCATAATTCTTTGGTGTATAGAGACAGTGTTTTCAGAAGCTAGTCAAATGAGATTAACCTGTCCAAAAGTGAGTTTTTTGAACACTACAAAATAAAAATTACTCAATGTTAAATCATACAATAGATTACGAAATTACAATACTAAGAAACTACTTTTAATGAAAAATAAATGCTTTTTCATAAATAGTGAAACCATCGGTCTGTCATTAATTTATTTTACACAATTGGAATTGTGTCAAGATAAGTGAGAAATACTAAATTTTAATTTTCTTCTCACATACAATTATCGGATTATACATAAATCGAATTACACATAAATCGCAGCCAGTCATAAAAAGGTTGACAACCAACAGGAGAGTGGAGACGCCATGAAATATTTAACATGTGAAATACTCCGTCGGTATTATAGTTACATTGCTAAAAACTTAGAACATTTGTGACAAATGGTTCACTGATGCCAAAATCATTCGGTATTTGTAAAAAAAAATAGTAATACATTATGTGTCGGTGCAAACGTACCGGTACTGTCATACCACCGGAGAGATAATATAAATTCATGAGATTCGTGAAAAATATATGCAAACCTCATTTTAGCGCTTTTGTTATACATGCAAAATATATATAAAGTTTAATATTAAGGTTAGTAGGGTAATAGTTAGAGATGGGTAGGTGTAGTTACGGACCTTGACAATCTGCACCCCTAGCTCGGTGTCGTCCGGATTAGTCCACTCGCTGAAGCAGGTCTTCTCGGCGCGGGGCCAGTCAACCCCCTTCACGCGTAGGTGCTGCTCCGCCAGCGTCAGCCACAGCTGTGGGGAAATAATTATCATATATCCTATCTCCATTTCTTTCTTGCTTATTTTATTTTATTATTATAATTATTATTATTTTTTTTAACCTCGGCCAATCGTCTCGATCGGACGTTGCCGTTTTGTGAAGTCACTTGCCCCTTTGAGGGGGTGCCGATTATCTTGCTGGGGGGAGGGGACACTGATCCGCAATGCCGGACCTCGTCCTCCTCCTTCTTAGTTCAATTGCATTATTTTTCTTCTCTTAAATATATATAGAATAAATTTTCTATGTTACCTTCCTTAGTCCACACATTAAATAAATTTCCTTATTTCCCCCATCCTGCATTTTGTCTCTCCCCTCCCTCCTGTGCCTCCTGCTGTGCATTATTTCTTTTTTTTATTCTTTCTCTATGTTATTTATGTATCAATTGTGTATTTGCTTTTGCTGTTGTATTGCTATGTGTGTACGGCGGGACATCGAGGGAGGGTAGCGTAGCTTAAATGTGGTCTGGGTCCCCCTTGGTTTCAAATATATATATATATATATGTTTTTTTTAACGTAAGTCCCGCATGGACGGGGGATGGGCCTAGGGAGTGCACGAGTGAAGCTGACGAAAGGCGCCGCTGCGCCTATAACAGCTTCGGGTAAGCGGAGGTTGCCCTCTATGGCTCGGCCATAATAATCTCCATTACAAGATTTCATATTATACTCGTATTTCAATACTCTTTACACTTATGCTACCTATTATGTACATTCGTCCCTTTTTCAAGCATCGATATTTCTAGAATTTGTTTTTTTGTATACAAATACTTGTAGACAAATACTGGATTTTTACCCATTGCGGATTGTAATACAGATTTTAATAAAGATTTTCTGTAATAAAGATTTTCTGCTTAATGCTTACAAATTATCTTAATAGATGGCGCTAGTGTACAACAATGTGAAATTATTAAAAAATGGTAGCGTATATTTATACAAGTTCCAAAAATTTGTCAAATGTGGTGTCGTAAGAAGGGCGGAATGGGAAATGTTGTTTTCGAGGCGTTTGCAGGTCATAAGTCCTGTAAACGCCCCGACAACCATATTCTGTTTCCAAATAATTTACATCTTCGCCTCTATTGAGATACAATTAATCCTTAAAAAATCGATATTTCTGTTTCGTTTGTTAATAAACATTTTTGACGATGTTAACATCGGTTAGCGAAAAAGCGACAAAACATAATCAATTGTGATATTTATAACATAGTTTTTTTCTATTAATTGAAACAGTAAATAATGTTGAAATATCAAAGTGTTTCCGCCAAAACAATGGATTATTTAAACATTTTTTATTATGAATTTACTAACTGGCTAACTAACCATCACGCCGTCTCCCAGAAGAGGTAGGCAGAAAGAATGGACTGCCACACTTTTCTTTTCTGACATACTACTCTCGTTCTTCAACATTCATGCATCGTGTCATGAACGCACGTCGATTTCTCCGACTCCCCACGCGGCCGTAATACATTTTTTGATTAATTTGATCGTGCCACATTTTCTTCTATTTCTAGTTTCATTTACATCATTTAACATATATTTTTTACCTTATTACCTTTACATTATTTTATTAATAACACTTTATCGCACTACATTTACATTCCACACTCTATCATACCCGGTTCCACACATTCGTCTAAGAGATCTCATTTCCACTGCATTTATTCTACTTTCATCCTTCTTTTGCCAGTTCCATGCTTCGCTTCCATACGGAAGGGTTTCCGCACATTTTTTTTAGATAATCCATATATTTCAATAAACCATATATCATATTTGTATCTTCACATGCGGAGAACCATATAAACTGGTATAAAACCTTCAAAACATGTTGAGAAAAATTAACATAAAAGCCGGAAATACTTTTTTAAAATTCTTTTATTTCAAAGATGTCTAGTCTTTCACTTAAAACTTGTTGTATGCTTAAATAAATGAAAAATCTTTGCATTTAAATTAGTTCTACCACATAAGTACCACATAATCTACAACATGAAGATAAATAAAGACAAAACAAAGCTGCTGACTGTAGGCCGAACGCAACATCAGATGAGAGTAGTGATGTCGGGAGTTCCACTAAAGAACACCAAGGAGTTTGTCCTCGGGAGCAAAATAACATGGGACGGCCGGTCTAAGAGCGAGGTCGACAGCCGTATACATCAGGCTAGGCTTGCATTTAATAAAAGATCGAAAATAATAGAATCAAATAATATAGACCTAAACCTGAGAATACTCCTCATCAAGACCTATGTAAGGAGTATCTTGATGTACGGCTGCGAGACATGGTGCCTATCCGAAAGAGATAAGCGGAGACTAGAGGCTTTTGAGATGTGGTCCTATAGAAGACTATTAGGAATTTCCTGGAGAGACCACATCATGAATGAGGAAGTTCTTCAAGGAATCGAAGGAGGAAGGCACCTCCGGACCAAGCTCAGGACCTTGTCCGAAAGGCGCGCAAGATGGGTCGGCCATGTAATACATCAAGAAGGTCTCTTGCATGCCATAATGGAGCGTATGACCGAGGGGACAAACTATAGGGGACGCCCACGCCGTGAGTACCTGGAGGACCTGTTGTGGACGTGCGCTGCTCATCATATGCAGATTTCAAAAGAGCCGCACAAGACAGGGAAGAATGGAAGAGAAGAATAGAAGAAATTGCAGCAAACCAATCCCAGGATTGAAACTTTCTAACTAGCCACATAACATTATGATTTACGTATCATTATGATTTGATAATATTTTAACAGGGCTAAAAAACGAAAAAAATAACATGTTTTTTTAATTTTATTAAGTAATACTTGAAATGATGTTTTACATAATTGTTCCCAAAACAATAAATGTGTATTGATCCATTCCTATTATTGCGTTACAAATATAAAAATAACCTTTAAAAAATCAGGTTTTTCCCAAATGCTAATTATTGCTAGAACAAAGACATCAAATGTCAAATAATTGTAATTAGTTTCACGGCTGTTTCTAAGCAAAGTGTAAACCAAAACGTGTTAATTAACTTTGGAGGATCATAAGACGTTACTTTAGTACGTAATTCGCGCCGGAATCGTTTAGATGTTATAATTAGTATTTTACATGTATTCGCAGTACTTAGACTGAGAATAGAAATTCAATATTTAACTACCACCGCACTTTTCATACAGCACTCGCAGACTATCCCTTTGAACCTTGTACGGTCAGTTGTGTACGGATAAGTTATTTTAGGGTTACGTATAGGGGTGGAGATTCTTTCGTTCGCTAATTACGTTTATTGTATAATTTTTTTATTATAATTTTAATATTAAAAAAAAAAGTATTATATTAACCTATTATGTATCTGCATTCGGATCCAAAATCATTTATTTTTAATGGTATTACGCCTTTGAATCATATTCTATTTCACTACATATTTATATGGCTTATCAATATAATTGTTATTTTTTGTCGATAATTTGCATTGTAAAATAAATATGAAATTATTTTTAATTGGCACACAACACAAATGATATATTTTTATTATATTGATTCTCGTGACATGGTGTGTTAGGTAGCCAATCTATCGCCATTTTATTGTCACGTGAATTCTACACCAGACCAAAGACAGTGTGACAATCACACTGCCATCGCCGGGAATCGAACCCGGGATCTTCGGTATGGAAGTCAGAGCTCTTACCACTCTGTCGCGAAGGTCGTCTAATAGATTTATATTTATTTTATTCGACTTGATCTTTAATTTCGATCGGTTTCAGTATATGAAAGTAGAAAAAAATGCATGAAATGAGATCTCTTAGACGAATACATGGAAAATCTGTGTATGATAGTGTCGAATAAAAATATAAAAAATGATGCAGTGCGAATGAAAATGTTATGAACGAAACGGAAGAATGAAATGATCATTAAGATGTTTTCGACAAATGGAAAGAATGAATGAATAAATAATGGTAAAAAAGTATGTGTTAATTATGTTAATGGACTAGAAATAGAGGAAGGAGAGGAAGACCGAGGAAAACGTGGCAGGATCAAATAAAAGCAATTATAATTATTGTAGGTCGGCCACGTAAGGAGTTGGAGAAATCGACGTGCGTGCATGACAAGATTTATGAAAGTTGAGGAATCGAGAGAAGTATGTCAGGAAAGAACAGTGTGGCGGTCCATTCTTTCTGCCTTCCCCTTTGGGGAGACAGCGTGATGGTACGTTAGTAAGTTAGTTAGTATACATAGTATATTAGAATAACGAAAGTATGTGTATTATACATATATTTAACCGAGGGTGAAATGGTGATTTATATTGTATTTAAGAAAATATACAAGAGTCGTTCACACACTTTTACAGGAAAGTGTGTCTTCACAAAGGTTTCTTTTCAATTAAAAGTTTACCAAAGAAAAACAAGATTAATGTACAGAAGCAATTATCTTCCGGGCGTGTCTTGGAATAACAATTTTCTTCGAAACCATTATAAGTCATTGTAAGAGATTAGATATTTGCTGTGAAAGTAAATAATTAATTATTGTAAGGCTATTGAAATAATTTTCTGAGCGGAGTTGTTTTCAATATTGAAAATCTTAGTAGTTAAGTTGATTAACTTTACTCACACCCCCTTTCATTTCCAAACTCTATTCATTGATAATATGTTTTTATACAATAGATTTTATTTTTATAATTAAAAAATTAATAATGTTGGTAGGCGTTAAGTCTGTACTTTAACTACTCTCTAAATGTTATATAATTAGTGTTTATCTATATATTGGAAATATAATAAAATATTATATGTTTTAAAAATTTTAATAAATATTTTGTAATACATCATATTTTAATATGTTTGTATTATATTTTAAGTACTTTTGTATTACTACGTTTGTACTTTATTTTTTAAAACCTGTTCCAAGTGTCGCAAGACAGGGATGTAGAATGCTGATTGTAGAATGGTAAGTGTAGAATGGTAAGTGTAGAATGGTAAGCTAAGAATGGTAAGAGTAGAATGGTAAGTGTAGAATGGTAAGTGTAGAATGGTAAGTGTAGAATGGTAAGTGTAGAATGGTAAATGTAGAATGGTAAGTGTAGAATGGTAAGTGTAGAATGGTATACCTTCCTGCGGAAGTCTTCCGGCACGCCGGCGGGCAGGCGCGCCACCAGCCGCATGGCGCGCAGCCACTCCGCCCAGCCGCTGGCTCCCCCGCGCGGCGACACCGAGAAGCGCATATCTGCTTCTGCGCCTGAAAAATATATGTACATAAAATACAATAAAATATTTATTTACTGTCGTATCAACCGTGAAATGATATGTGTATATAAAATGCTATTATTACATTTAAAATAAATTAAAAAAAGATCATTGAGGTGGTTTGGACATATGGAATGAATGGACTAGAGAAGAATGATTAAAATGTTGTATACAAACAGTGTGAGTGGAAAAAGAAGCCGTGGAAAACCACGAAAAGGATGAGGTGAGGAGTCAGAGAAATCGACGCGCGTGCATGATACGATGTATGAATGTTGAGGAAGCGAGAGAAATTCGCAGAAAATGAAAGTGTGGCAGTCCATTCTTTCTGCCTTCCCCTTTCGGGGAGACGGCGTGATGGTTAGTTAGTTAGTTAGTTAGTTAATTTTGAATATAGAGTTACAAAGTCATTTGTCTGTTAAGAGCATCATTAATAAATTTTCGCATGATATAATGAAGCAATTCCTAAATTTGTTTTTTAAGCGTTTACGTAACTACTATATCGTATGAAAATATATTAAAAATACATCAAATTTAACAAGGTAAGTTAATGTATCAGTTAACCTTTGACCTAAAGATTACTTGAGAAGAAAATTGTAAGTCGATTAATAATTCAGAGCTGAATTAAGATCCAGATCTTCTCTGAAACTTGTATAATTTCACCATAAAGGTAATTAGCTAATCACCGATCACTAATTATTGATATACATATGTATAATATTAGAATCTGTAATACAGTAAACCGAGTAAAGGTTTTATTAGGTTTTAGAAAATTAGGATTAGATACACAATACAAAATTAATTATCTAACCATCACGCTGTCTTACTGAAGGGGTAGGCAGAAATAATGGACCGCTACACTTTTCTTTCCTCACATACGTCTCTCGATTCTTCAACATTCATACATGGTGTCTTGCTCGTCTACCGATTTCTTCGACTTCTCACGTGGCCGACAATATATATTTGATTGATTTGATCGTGCATCCATCATCCATCGTGCAAGAATGCTTGATGAACTGAATACTGTATCCAGACGAGTGGGTCTCGGGATGTATTTAGACAAGACGAAAGTCATGTATAATGAACATATTATCCCGAAATCAGTAACCGTCGATGGGTCGGTTCTCGAAGTGGTACAAGAATACACATATTTTGGCCAAATCATACAATTAGGTAGAAACAATTTCGAGAAAAAAGCCGAGCGAAGAATTCAGTTGGGTTGGGCGGCCTTTGGAAAATTAAGTCATGTTCTAACCTCTAAAATATCACAATGCCTCAAGACTAAAGTCTTCAACCAGTGCGTCTTGCATGTCACTGAAAAAAGGTCTAGTCTACTGATTCAAGGCCGCCCAACGCGCCATGGAAAGAGCCATGCTTGCAAATAACCTCGAGGGACAGATTTAGAAACGAATTTATTCGACATTATTTTGTTCATATTACCTTAATTTACACTGAAATCACTTCTTATATTTGGATTTGATACTCTTGTACAGTTTAACATACATTCGACCAAGAGATCTCACTTCTACCAAATTATATATTATTAACTCCTTTGGAAATGTTACGTGATTTTCTTTCATTTTGATATACTCGTATGCACATAGGTCTATGAAATCTTCAAATGTTTAACTAAGTTTGTAGGTTAATTTTAATATATTGAATTAATTATGATGAGAGGTGCTGTTTTATATAGGTATAATTGTTTTCGGGAAAAGACAGAGAGAAATGAGTTAATTTTCGCCAGTTGAATCGTAACTACAATACTATGGATGGCCGAATTTACAATTTAAACCGCTTACAGTTTAAAACACAAATCTCGTACTTGACTTTTTGATAAATGCTATAATTTAAAATATTAAGTATTTGATATATAAAATTAACTCTATTCCTTAGTAATACTTTAAGTATAGTTAACCCGCTCGCATTAAGAAAAGAAAGCACTTCTCATTTAATCTAGTTGATGGATCGCATGACTGGCTGTCCACACCTTAAGAGTACCGGATAAGGGATTAAGTTTATGCGAGACATATTTTATAAGAAAAGGTTAAAGGTAACAAATACTCTTCTAACCATATCTTAAATTGACACTATTATGGAAGGCTGGCTTGGTGAAATGTCGTGCTATTTTCATTTATTACGAGTATAATGGAAATATTTTTGTAAATAGAGTCAAAGTTGGTTCTTACGAGGAAGATAGGACTGACTGAATTAAGTAGTTATAAGCATTACTCGTTATATCAGAGAATACATATTTTTAAATGCTTACGAAAATACCCAACACTTGAGGACATCCAGAATCTGGAGAGGTCACGTAACATGACTTTTGGAGATCGTCGCTACTGGTTTGGATTTATCAATTTGTCATTCACTGGCCACATTATTATAATCACTGGTCACAGCTTCAGTTAACAAGTCCTCGCCAACGCCCACAAAATCATATATTTTTGTATTGAACAAAACAAATTTGTTACGTTTTAACCACCAATATGGCAAATTGTCTGCTTCGTTCTCTATCCGTAAATCATTCATTTCATTTTCCAAATTATTTTTTTTGATTTTATGAAATAATTGGATATTGTTGTAATATTGTTCCAAGAATAATTAACTAAAATTAATAAATTAATAAACTGATCAGTAATGGTTGCATTTAAACGTTCGGTACGTTAACATTTTCAAGAAAAAAATTGACGATATTTTTCCTTTTTACATCCGAGATCTGGCTATTTTGTTAGTTCGACTGTATTATAGGTATCGCAGCTACAATTAAAAAAAATTAATTGGTCACTTCTCTGGGCCATGGCAGACAAAAAAACTATAAAATGGCTATGGAACATTCACACTCTGAGAACATTCACACACTGCATCGCTCGAGGTCCACTGGACTGGTCCCCTGTGGTCGAAAAGAGGAAGTGAGGTCAACCTAGAGCCGCCTGGAGAAGAACACTGCAGAACAAGCCTGAAGCGGCAGACCTCACTTGGAGTGGTGATAGGCATCCGGCGACAAAAAATCTATGTCGAGTGTAGCTCGACATAAGAGCGGAAAAATAAAAATCACAAAATTATATTCTCGAATAATTTTATTCCATTAATTATAAACAACTTGTTGTATTTAAAAATAACGAACTTTTTTACTATTAAAAAAATCTGTTGTTTTTATTAATACAAGGATTATTTATATTATTCATTTATTTATTATTAAATAAAAGTCCAAGTAAACAAGGCAGCTGCAGAGATCGCGTTCTAAAATCAACAATATGGAAAAACAAAGACATGGCCATTGAGAGTAAAATGAAAATCTATAAAGCATCCGTAAGACCAACAATAACATATGGCGTCGAAGCAAGGGCATACACAGTAAGGACCAAACAAGTTTTGAGGACTTTCGAGATGAAGACACTGAGGACGATAGCGGGCAAGACGC
The DNA here is from genome assembly GCA_022606425.2 of Lepidostoma basale. Taxonomy (NCBI): domain Eukaryota; kingdom Metazoa; phylum Arthropoda; class Insecta; order Trichoptera; family Lepidostomatidae; genus Lepidostoma; species Lepidostoma basale. The sequence goes on from JAHDVF020001064.1 coordinate 820,753, forward strand.
TGAGAGATAGCGTGAGGAACACCGGAATAAGATAGATATGTGAGGTTGAGGATATTATAAGATGGAGCAGACAGCGAAAAAGGGACTAGTACGGTGATGTTCAAAGAATGGACACCATCTAACACCCTCATGGGACTCGTCCTCGTGGAAGACCTCAAAAAAGATGGAAGGACAGCAGGAAGTCTACCTCACAGGAGAAGCAACACTCTGGAGAACAGACCACATAGGTCTACAACAAGGAAGAAGAAGAAGATTTAAATCTTAAAGGGACTGAAAATAGATAAATAGATAAAACATTTTTTATGTTGTATTTACTCAATGTTTGAAGAAATGATTAAAAATAACATAACTTTCGTATAGAGCACATAGTTTATGGTGTGGCATTATTATTATTATTTTTTAAATACTTTTCTCAATAAAAAAATTATTTGAGTTTGTTTTCTAACCCCGACAAATATCCGGTGGGAGAGAAACGGTCGGTGTAATAAAAAAAAATAATCTGGTGAAAAAACAAGAATAAAAAAAGTTTTTACAAATTAAAAAAAAAACAATTATGTAAAATTATATATAAAATATTTAATACTAATAAAAAACATTTTTGAAACATGAAACATGTCATTCCTAAAATTAAAATTAAAATTCTAGAAAATAGACGTTTACATTCGTATTAATTATGGTCGAATAACCTTTTTTAATAAACATACTGCCCGATTAAAGCTTGTAATACTTTTTTAAGATTGGAATATTGTATATTACTCCATTGTATACACATTCCTGTGTGTGTGTGTGTGTGTGTGTGTGTGTGTGTGTGTGTGTGTGTGTGTGTGTGTGTCTATCTAACAAAAGGGTATCTTATCTTTACAAATATGTTAAATGGTATCTGCGTATTGACTTAACCATTCTACATAGTACCCTCTATACGCGTCATTACTCTACAATAGGGTTATTATCTAAATCTATGCAGGGACGTCTACCAATGGTTAAAGAGCTGTGTTAATATTTTGTTTGCAATACAGAAAAAAATTAATATGAATGAAAATGTTGTTATCTTGACGTTATATTTTATTTTATGGGAATGACATGTTTTGCTTTTCTTAGTATTCTCTAATCAACTGTCACCCAAAAATGATAATGCGTAACAAGGCGAAACATTTCATTCCAATAAAGTGTGATATAATATAACTTCTAGAAAATATACGTATTTATTTAAAAAAATATATATTATATGGAGTTTTATATCGATGTTCAAGAAACACAATATAAGAAAATTATAATAATTTTACAAACTCTCATCATAATATATATAAATGAACTTTTTTTTAAAATTTGAATTATTTTTGTAAAACATAAGCCTACTATATTTTTTTTATCTTTTCACAAACATGTTTCGGACTGTACAGGTATTTCACCATTGTAAAAAAAATATTAGAAGATACAAAATCATTACTTATTTACTAAATTAAAATGAGTGGAGATATTTTATATCAGTAAGGATTTTGTATCATTTTATTTGCTAAAAAAATTACACTGAAGAAGGACGTGTACAGTTTGAAATGTGTTTGTGAAAATTGTCAAAAAATGCAGTGTAAATGCAATGTTTACCAAAAAATATCCAAATTTAAATCTAAGCCCAACGTGATTGTGAATTTAGACGAAAAGTGTAATAGTTGTTTATTATTTACGTACAATTGAAAGTTCGTATCTTTTGTATATCTTATTCTATCAATATTTGATTTTTAAAAGGCTCTGTGTATGTTAATCGCTCCACTGGTAGTTATCCAGATATTCAACTGACAAAGTAATTACGCGCAAATTCCACACACAACAAGATTCAACATGATTCATCATGTCACCTTACATGTGCCATACGACCTCAGCGACAAAGTTATGTTGTCACGTCAGAGGTGACTTACGTCCCTTAAGGGTTAAAACGGCGCATTTTTAGTCTTAATCTAAAGATTAGTTACGTATCAGCATGTCATGAGAATCAATATAATAGCAAACAAAAATTGTACACAGTAATTGGGTTCAAGGAACATGTTGTATAAAAATGTGGAAATCAATGGGTAAATACTTCATTAAAGCCCTAAGGGCAATACAAGAACCAGGAAAAATATATTAATAGACTCTGCTGCGAAAAAATCCTTAGGATTGAAAAGAAAAAAAAAACTTCTGGTACAACTTGCCAACAACATGCAGGCCCAAGTATAAAGGCACGTGTATTTATTATGTAGAGGAAATAAAAAAAAACTTTGTATTCTATAGACTAAAAGAAAGAGAGAGCGCTGACAACTATAATGAAAAACAAACATTATATCATTGTGACTGCATATTTCTCTCGTTTAATATGGAACACGTAGAATGTTGTTGCATGTTCAAGAAAAGCCATTTTTTTCTAAACACTAGGTCGTTTGAGCTCAATGACTGCATACAATTTGTTTTTAGCTATTATGAGTATATTACAGATCTAAGACAGTGTGACAATCACACTGCTATCGCCAGGAATTGAACCCCGGACCTTCGATGTAGCAGTCGTAGTTCTCGCCATGCGATTTAGTGGCATGTCTATAGTGGCGTCGAAAGTAGGTATGGTGCTGGGAACAAAGTGAATGGAGACAGTGGTGCTGGGAACAAAGTGATCATCCAGGGGACATGGGTTCAAGCCTGAACCCGACCAGATTCCTTCTTTATTATAATGAGCTATTTTCTGCTCACATTGAAGATTGTAAAATAAATTCTAATATCATTGATAAAAATCCTTGATGTTAGTGTTTTTAAAAAAAAAAAATTCAATGAAACAAAAATGCCCGTTCACAATGGAGTGTTAGTTCAGACCCTTATGTATGGAAGCGAAGTATTCAACGAGCAGAAGTAGGATGAGAGCACAATAAATGCAGTAGAGATAATATACTTTAGATGTATGTGTGGCTAAACGATGTACCTACGGCTGAATTTCATATATGATGATATCGGGAAGTAATGTAGTTCGGATGAAAGTATTATGAACAAAATTATGAATTGATCACTGCGTTGGTTTGGACATATAGAACGCATGGATGGAGAAATGATGTAAGAAAGTATACGTTAACGATGTGAATAGAGTACGAAGTCGAGGATGACCGAGGAAAACATAACATGACAAAATTAATCAAATTTTAAATGTTAGAAGTCGAAGAATCGATTTGCATGTATGACTCGCTGTATGAATGTGAGGGAAACTAGAAAGGAATGTCAGGATAGAGTAGTGTGGCGGTCCATTTTCTCTACCGGGGAAACAGCGTGATGGTTTGTTGTTTTATTTGCAACCGGTTTCGCCAGGCTCGCTAGTATCCACAGACTGATCAGAATGAATGCCAGTAAGCCTGGCGAAACCGGTCCTTGTCGAAATAGTGACAGAAGTGGAAGAAGTTTGTTAAAAAAATATCGTTTTATTAAATCATTAATTCATAAAACAATATTTTTGGCAGAACCAAACATCTCTTAAGAGTAGCAGAAATGAGAACATTGCGACCTATTGTGGGGAGAACCCTAAGAGATAGGATACCCAATTATTATAAAATTAAAGACATAGTGAGATGGAGTAGGTAGAGAAGACGATTCTGGAGGGACCACATCGAGAGAATGGATCCAGCACGAATTCTTAAGATAGTGATGCACTCCAGAGGGCCTTTGACCACCAGAACGACCACCAAAGAGAAGGGGAGAAGGCTGGTCTTCTTAATCACAGGAAGAAAGTTGATATCCTGCATAAACAGATCGTAAGATCTACAATAAGAAGAAGAAGATTATTGAAAATGTACTTCCATTATGAGATTTCAATAAAATCATTAAATTATCTAAAAATAATATTGCGAAACATGGGTTTTGGTTCTTATCTGAGTTATTTCTGTTACAGTAATTATAGTCAACAATATTAATTTCTTAATTTATTTGTCATTTATTGCGAAATTCTAGTTAAACTTTTTCATTTGCAAAATGATATATATTTTTTTGAGAGATTTATTCTCGCAATTTAAAAAAAATATCCGCAACTCATACTTGGAATCTATAAAACTTAAATTAAAATATCCATTATCAAAATATGTACGTTGTTAACGCACACATGAGTATTATACTCAAACATTTTGTTCACCATTTTCAAAGGGAGTTCTTGGAATTGAGTCTGGAAATTATATGACTTTCAAACAGATTTTCCAATCGGTTTCAGGATTATACTCATGATTAAATTTCCCGAAATATAGGCTACTAGAACGAGACAGAATCCCCCAGGAGCGGAATCAAATTAAAAGCTCACTCGTGTCAAAATGCGGAGCTGTGGCGGGTTAATCCTTTTATGATTATTTCATTATGTTATTGCGAAAATAATTATTTTACTTTGAGATAAAAATAAAACTAACTAACTTACTAACCATCACGCCGTCTCACCGAAGGGGTAGGCAAAAAGAATGGGCTTCCACACTTTTCTTTTCTAACACATTTCTCTCGGTTCCTCAACATTTATACATCGTGTCATACACGCGCGTCGATTTCTCTGACTCCGCGCGTGGCCGAAATTCAATATTTGATTTATTTGATCGTGCCACGATTTCCTCGGTCTTCCTCTATTTCTAGTTCCATTTACATTGTTATTCAAGAGAGAAATATTATTTTGGAAAATCTAATCCGTATATAAGGAATGTAGTGCAATATAAGTCGCTACCCTTTTATATTGTTACCCTGAGGAAGCTTCGTAGAAAGTGAAAGTGGTCGGAAGTGTTAAAAAGACCAAATAGTTTGGTGCTTAAATAAATATTTCACTATTTAATTTGTTTATAGAATTGTCACACTACAAATTGAGTGCTATAAAGTCAATTTCAGTGTTTCCGAAACAATGCAGATGGTGCTAAAATACATTTTTTTTTCCAATTTCTAGTTTATTCACCTCGAACATGTCGATAACTCATAAGTGGAAAAGTGCTTTATTTAATAAAAAAAATCAGAAGTCTACAGTGTTTGTCCCTTGAATTTATCAAATATCTAATTACATACAATAATATATCCAACTTTTTAGGGGGAGAAGTATGGCCGGAAGATTTTAGATGTTGTAGTTATTCGCCATCCCTAGACACGTCTCGGTTCCTTGTTTCTCTCTCTCTCTCTCTCTCTCTCTCTCTCTCTCTCTCTCTCTCTCTCTCTCTCTCTCTCTCTCTCTCTCTCTCTCTCTCTGCCTCGACAGTCCTGGGTGGACCTCGGCCTCCTCCAAAAAGTTTCTTCAGCCCACCCCACGAGTTCTCGACTTCCACTCCTCAGGTTTGACTGCCAACAGTGTTCAGAACACTGTCAAGCCAACGAAACCGCGGTCTTCCCACGTTACGTCTTCCCTACGGTCTTGTAAATGTCAACTGTCCGGTGTTGACAGGTCCACCATTTGCACCTTCTTCATAATAATTAACAAATTTTTGATCACATTAAATATTGTATAATAAATTGTAATGTCTTTGATTTTATTACACATTAAAATTACTACATTAAACATTTAGTTGCAGTCTTAGAAACTCACTTCTAATATAATAGTGACAACGAAGTCGGCGATAAAGCCCAGTGGTGGGAGGTATATTGAATTATTGTCGTGATATGAAAAATAAATATAGGTCGATTTTCCGGCTTTATTGTTGCGATTATTTTTTATTTAATAAAATTGTGGTAATTGCGAGTAAAGCGGTAATTCGGTTAAGGGTATTTCAAGTTTAAGTACGTCAATGTATGTGTGTGGACCTACATTAATAAAAATTAGAGCGTGCCAGTTTGCCAAAAAAGTTTGGTCGTGAGTGTATGAGTTGTGGGGGTTGCCTACCTCTGAAGGTTTGATATTGGGGTATCGATTTATATTGCAGATATTTAAAATTTCGAACGTTAGATTTATTTTGTTGGCTGCGAAATCACCCGTTACTTATTTTATGATTGCTTGTCACGACTATATTTTTGTTGTTGTTAAATTGTAAAGTAGGTAACTTTTATTTATTAAAAAGCGTGAATGGTTTATCAGTATGCAGTAAATTCATCTTTGATAGTTTCAATCCAAGGGATTAGTTTTGTAACAATATCGCTTGTTCTTGGGGTGCCACTAGGCACAATTGTATACAGTAGGTTATTTGAACTCAATTGCTGTAAACAACTTTTTAGCTATTGATTCTCACGATATGTGATAAGTAGCTCATCTATCGCCATTTTATTGTCACGTGAATTCTACACCAGACTAAAGACAGTGTGACAATCACACTGCCATCGCCGGGAATCGAACCCGAGACCTTCGGTGTGGCAGTCATAGCTCTTGCCATTTTCGACACATTGCCACGAAGGCTATTTCATTATTAATTATGAAGTAATAAAGTCGAAATAGATATTGAATAAAATGTATTGTTTATCTCCACAGTAAATTGATGGGGTTCTAATGCTCAAAAAAGTATTATAAACTATATGTCAATCTAAATAAAAATACTAAATAGATAAACCTCGAGGAAGGACATTTGTAGCCCGAAACATATTTGTAAAAGTGGAAAAAAGAGTTGTGAAAACACAATGTTTTAAAAAAATATGCAAATGTGAATCCATAACACAGAGTGATGTCGGATATAGAAGAAAAGCATTTGTGTATTTTGTTTAGTGATGAAAATCTCAAACATTAAATAGCATAAAATTAATATATATTTTTTTGTAAATAGTCCATGGGTAATATTTTTCACAAACTATTAAAATGTAAAATAAAACTATTTATTCAACTAACTAACCATCACGCCGTCTCCCCGGAGCTGTCCTGACATACTTTTCTCGCTTCCTCTACATTCATACATCTTGTCATGCACGCACGTCGATTTCTCCGACTCCTCACGTGTCCGACATTCAATATTTGATTGATTTGATCGTGCCACGTTTTCCTCGGCCTTCCTCTATTTCTAGCTCCGTTCACGCCGTTTACATATACCTTCTTTACCATTCTGTCTTCACTCATTCTTTCCATGTGTCCAAACCATCTTAATGACCCTTTCCTTATTTTGTTCATAACACTTTCATTCGCACCACATTCACTTCTTATACTTGCATTTGTCACTTTATCATATACACATTCGTCTTAAAGATCTCATTTCTACTGCATTTATTCTACTTTCGTCCTTTTTTTGACAGTTCCATGCTTCACTTCCATACATAAGGGTCGGCACAAGAACACCATTGTGCACTGCCATCTTGGCTATATTATATTATATTAATTTTTGATAAACCTAGGGTGTTAACCCTGTAGAATTCGGCTATGGCGAATTTTCTGTTTTTTCCATTTTTTAGTTTATTTTTATTGAGACGTTTTTAAGGGCTTCATCATCGGGATAACGATATAAATTTTATATCGTTCTCCCGAAAATGAAGGTGTAAGTTCAAAAGTAAAAAAGACGAATATAATTACGATTTAATTGAACAATTAGTTACAATTTAACTTATGTTTACTAATTATATTAAATTAATCTTTGAGGAACGTACCGCTCGCGCCCCCCTGCTTGGAGGATCCGGCCAGGCTCTTGAGCGAATTGAGTAACCCACTCATGGGTGCCGGGGGGCTGCAGCCCCCGGGGCTACCGAGGCCGTGGGCCCAGCATGCTGCCCCTCACCGCAACACGGACACTGTATCACTAATCACTGTTCAGTTCAAAAGCTATAGTTTATTATCTGATATGATTCATTGTCTTTGAAAATTAAACATCTCGGCAGCATTAAACAAATATTTTTTTTTGATAATAATTGATTCATTTTCAGGACGATATTTTTTTTATGAACAGGTTTTCATGAAAAGGTAAACAAATGCCGTTTGTAGCAAGCATATATATTTAAAACGTAGTACACAAATGAAAACTTGATTCTTGGTATAAACTAAGTATTATTGCGTAGTCAATTCGATTAAGATTTTACGCGCTTGCAGTGATTCATAAAATACAAACTAGGTTTGATGTTCGTCATATGCTCTATAATAATTTTAACACACAACACTATCTTTAAAATAAAACACTTTGTTATTAGATTGAACTTGTTTTATGTATGACGTTTTGTGATAATTTTAATTGACGAATATTTTGTTATACGATGTTTTTAAAGTAAATTTCGAGGTCACCGATAGCAGTTTGACAGTCGGCCCGCTCGGGAGCCGTAGATGGGCTGGTTCTATGGATTGGAGGAGCTCGGTATGGCCAGCACCGCCGTCCGACCCGAACAGCTGTGGGCGGGCGCGGCGGGATGTGCAGCGCGCAATCGATCGCCCGCTCCCCCACGTATCGGGGCGCGGGGCGGGCCGGACGCCCAGGAAAACTGGCTACGCTTCCTGGTAAAACGATGCCACCGCGTTCACGGGAAGAAACTCTTTACACGTTCACATTTCAATGCAGCTTAGAATTCATGTGACATTTTTATTATAAATGAAAATACTAACGTGATTTTATTTTCATAACGACGCTTAGATACCAAATTTTAATTAAAGGAAAAATCTTTTCCAAGAATATATCACATACGTAAACATTTGGTTAAAGTGTTATATTCTTTCAATATAAAAAAAATGTTTTGCTATATCAATTTTATTGGCAACTTGTTTCTTAACCTAAAGTCGGTAATACAGATATAAACACATGCTACTTGAGATAAACGTTTGTAACATTTTTTATAGAGGTTGAAGTCATATTTCGTTAGAAGTTTATAATTGAATTCAGTAGCGCACCTAAAAACTTACGCATCCACCCCCAACCATTTTCCCTCCCCGGGTTCCAAGGAAAGAGATTACGTCAAAGAGGACATGTGCTATACAAGATACACGAAGCGTTTACGTCATTGAAGCTTGTTTGGGGGCATTACATTATATATGTATAGTATCGTATATAGACTTGGTATTTACAAAATACTCATTGTACTATTCTTGAATTTGTTAGTCAGTATTAAAATGGACAAATTATCTGAATTACAATTAACTTACTTTTATTTAATTAGATTTTTTTTACTAGATATAAAAAAATCATATTAAAAACAACAGCAAAATTATTCGTTTCAGTAAACACAATCCTTTATTAAGTTAGAATTAATAACTATTGCAAATTATATCATTTAAAAAAAAACGTGATTTTATTAACCACGCTAGTAAACACAACATTAGAATTAATATGATTATCTAAGCATATTTTATTAACACGAAAATAAATATCCATGAAAATAAATGGATAATTATTTAAACAAATAAGTATTTGTGTCTCACGCGGGATTTAAAATGAAAAATAAAACTATTCATCCACTTGTTATCGATTCGCGTCCGCCATGTTGAATGTCAATGCCACGCGCAGTCGCACACGAGCACGGAGCTGCCAACCTAAGAAGTAGCCGGGTTCGGATGGTTCCCTTCTCGTATTTAGACACGTTCATCCTAGCTAATAGAGAAGTTTCTCCATCTTTCTCACGCCCCAATAAAAATATGAAACAAAGCTTCGGTATATTGATTTTCCGTTCAACCATTAGAAATTAATATTTGGCGCCAAAAATATTTTATTCAAACCTTTGTTAACCTATTTATAAATAGAAAATCTATTTTTGAATACAATACGCAGTGGAGTGAATGCTAATAATATTAAAAAAGCGAAATGGGATAGTAGACTGCAGACTGCAGTCTACATAAGGTCTATCATCATTGTCTGGTTACTTTTGAAAAAGATGTTTCACATTTCTTTTGTAGAATATTAATCTCATCCTAGTAATGCATAATTAACCAATTACGATCATGAAATTTTTATTTTAAATAAATGAATATCTTTTAACCCAATTCTTATCGTGAGATTATGGGATCAATTTTGGGAACCATCTGAAGGTTTTTCGTAATAATTAATCTGTTTTAACGTTAATAATAGAAAAAGCTTGATATTATTAATTTGATAACTTAGAATTAACACTGTAGACACCTTCGAAACATGTCGAGAAAAATAAAAGATAATAATAATTATTATCTTATAATTGTTATTGCCTAAGTCATCATCTTCTTTTCTCATTATGGTGGATGGTTTGGCCGACTTTTTGTCGTTTCCAGGGGTTTCCGTAAAATAAATATATTTTTTGATTAAATCTCAAAAGAAGAAAAAAACTGCTTTCATAAAATTAGAATGTACAACAATCAAGTACATAATATAAAACTTTAAGATTACACGAAAATGTACAATAATTTAATAATAATTGATAAAAAAAACGTTTGCTCCTGACATTAAACTATTCACATTTTAAAAGTTTAAACCTTTAATTTAATTAATCAATTAATTGATTATTTACCAAGCAAATGATTTTCATACCTCTCAAAAGGGTTAAACCATCATAAGGTGACAGTTTTCTAACACTATGTATACGATGGTATAATTATATAATATAATAAAGAAAAACGAAACAATATTTAAATTGACTTACAATACTTATAAATAAGTTGTTTTATATGTTATGTTTCCGCATTTCTATTTTCTAGTTCATCATTAAACTTTTATTTCAATATGTATTTTTTTTCGTTAGTATGGATAGAAATGAACTGATTTTAGGGGTACTAATTATCCACTATTATTACTCAGACATATAACGTATAGGTACCATTATATTACCGTTCTAGTATATGTGTAATGTGAACGGCTTTATTCGCTGCGTGATGTATCATTTGGTTGGCTTCAAGGGTTTAAACTGAGATTGATACCAGAAACCAGAAACCCTTCAAGCGAGCTAACTACAAAGGCGCGTTATTTATGTTAAGCCTTTGATTACACCTGATGTAACATTTGATTGATGTTATTTTGATATCAATTGATTAAGTTTAAACTACAACTAAAAATCGTGGGATCAAGCTATTTGTTCGTACATAAATTTAAGTTAAATAAAATAATAATAAATATTTGTGAAATGTATACTTATATCTGTATACGAATCCTGGATTTTCACCTGTGGGTGGTTAATTCAAATTTTTAATTGTATCTCAATAGAGACGAAGATGCAAACTGGAAACTGAATATGGATGATCAAGGTGTTTACAGGACTTATGACCTGTCATTGGTTGGGTTAAGCGCACGCTTTATGTAATTACAACATTCCCCATTCCACCATTGTTATTATGATCATACATGATACATTTTTGGAAGTTGTATATATACTCCAAATCCATACCTATCTTCACGTGTCAGTTCCAGTTAGCCATCTATGTAGATTTGATTGTACTAATTAATTTTTTTTAAGATTAATCTATACAATCCACCCACTAACGCCATCTATGAAGAATGATTGTTTAGCATTTAGCAAACTACTTTATTAACACAATGCGAAGAGACTACCGCCTCCTAGCGCACTGTTTTAGAAGTCGCCTGGAGTATCACTCCTATCTTATACGCCAAAGAATTGACCAGAATAATTACAAATATTTGTGAAATGTATACTTATATCTGTATACGAATCCTGGATTTTCACCTGTGGTGGTTAATTTAAATTTTTAATTGTATCTCAATAGAGACGAAGAAACAAACTGGAAACTGAATATGGATGATCAAGGTGTTTACAGGACTTATGACCTGTCATTGGTTGGGTTAAGCGCACGCTTTATGTAATTACAACATTCCCCATTCCACCATTGTTATTATGATCATGCATGATACATTTTTTGGAAGTTGTATATTTACTCCAAATCCATACCTATCTTCACGTGTCAGTTCCAGTTAGCCACAGATATAAGTATACATTTCACAAATATTTGTAATTATTCTGGTCAATTCTTTGGCGTATAAAATAGGAGTGATACTCCAGGTATCATTTGAACGGAAAATGCAAATTAATTAATTAAATAATGAAAAAATACATTTTTTAATGTAAATTTCCTTTATAAAATATATTATGTTTAGTGTAATACCAGTCTAGTTTTTCAGCTAGCGGCATACTTCACCAGAAGGTGGCAGCTAGCTGTTGAAACCGGTCGAAGCAATAAAATCAAGTTTCATTTAATTAAAAATATTTAAACTGTTAAATTAAAAACATTGTTTTATGTATCACAATTGTATTTTTATTTTACGCGACAGCTGTTTCGTCAACCTATGTGAACATCATCAGGTGTTACAATAACACCTGTTGTAACATCTGATAATGTCAATATAGATTGACGAAACAGCTGTGGCGTAAAATAAAAATACAATTGTGATACATAAAACAATTTTTTTTTTCAATTTAACAGTTTATTATGTTAAAGGACATAACAATGGACTATTTAAATATATCTCATAAAGTATTTTTTTCTTTTTATTATTATTATATTCATTATTTGTAATGAAATTCTACAAATAATTGTTACTAAATTGTAAACTGAAAAAGTAAAACCATCGCGAATTAAAATATTGTGGTAAATTACCAGTTTGCCCCTGTATTTTCCTCAATAATGAAGAAATGACGGAGCAGAGCCTTTTCCTTCTCCGGCGGAGAGAGTCCCTGCTGCACAACCTGCGCGCCAGTTGTAGGCCGAGGCGTTGGGAGCGTGCCTCCAGCGCGACGGCCAACCCTATCAGCTCCAGGCTACCTGGTATCGTCAAACAAAATTATTGTAATGGTCATTACAAAAAGTACTAAGTGGTTCTAACATAAAAAAAGAAGAAAAATAACAGTTTTTTTATAAGGAACTAATTGTATCTCAATAGAGACGAAGATGTAAATTGTTTTCTGGGAACAGAATATGGTGGCCGAGGCACTTACAGGACTTATGACATGTCATTGGTTGGGTTGAGCGATCGCTTTATGTTTAACAACATTCCCCATTCCGCCCTTCTTACGACCACCACGTCTGACAATTTTTTTGGAAGATGTATATATGCTAGAATTCTACACTTATCTTCACAATTTTTTTTAGTTCGTAATCTACTATCCAAAAAAGTTGTCAGACGTGGTGGTCGTAAGAAGGTCGGAATGGGGAATGTTGTTAAACATAAAGCGATCGCACAACCTAACCAATGACAGGTCATAAGTTTTGTAAGCGCCTCGGCCACCATATTCTGTTCCTAGAAAACAATTTACATATTCGTCTCTACTGATTAATCCTTACAAAAAATAATTTATCCGCAATGGGTAAAATCCAGTATTTCTCTACAAAAATTGTTTAATATATGTCATGTACCACGGGTGGCATCTGTAGGGTGATGTTTGGACTATAATATGGTATATTATAAAAAAATTGCACCTTTGCACAGTTATTGGTTTTTACGTTTAACACCAATTGGGATCATAAACTCATTTTTGACATTTTTGATACATGGCGGAATTCTAATGTCCAGCATTCAATTATACTTGAAATCTGGTAAGAAAATATGCTTTTTAAGTATTGAAACACATAATGAAACTTAGTCATAAATATATTTTAAATTGACGACCTTCGTGGCAGAGTGGTAAAAGCTCTGGCTTCCATACCGAAGGTCCCGGGTTCGATTCCCATTGATTGTCACACTGTCGTTTGGTCTGGTGTAGAATTCACGTGACAATAAAATGGCGATAGGTTGGCTACCTAACACATGTCACGAGAATCAATATAAATTAAAAAAATAAATTTTATACAATAATAGGGTTCAAACGATCTGTTGTATACATAAAAAAAAATTTAAGCCATTTATAAAGCTTGCATTGTGAGTTTTATTTTATGAAATCGGAGAAAAAAATCTGTCATGACATTTCCAAAAACTACCCACTAATAAGGACTTTCTTAACTAGGTTTCTATCCAGTCACCGCCTTAGCCGTACAGATAACTCCTTTAACGAAATATAATTATTATGACGGAGTCAATAGAGTTTAATTTAATGTCATTAAAAATCATTAATGTTGTGTCTATGTTGTTATAGTATGATTAAACCATTTAATAATAATGTATCTACCCATCCTACGAATATTAGTTTCGATGATGGTGCAAGCAGGGTCCGATGTGGTGGATGTACAGGTCTCACTGTCGCCTCCCTGGCCTATCCCTTTGCTCCTAGACCCGGTGCTCACTGCACCCCTGCACCCATATATTTCTGCTAACAATTCGTCTACCAGGGCACTAGAATCTCGAACAGGCGCCTTCTGTAACGATTTTTGAGAATATTAAATCACAGTTTTTCTTACTTTTCTGAGATTATTATAACAGTTAATTCGTTTAAAACTTTTCATAGATGCGATAAAAATCAATGTACATTAAAACTGTCTGTCTTCTAGAAGTTCTATTAAATTTTATATGGAACGACGTGTTTCGAAGGCATCGTCAAATGTCTATAGGCGATAAAAATCATTCAAATTCATAATAAATAAAGTATTAATAATACTAGTTTGCCAGAAAATAATGTGAATTATCTGGGTAGATTTAAAAACTCGCCTTTTGTAATTTTATTTGGTTTTTATTTTCTCGTTTTTATACTTTTGGTTTTAAACAAATTTATGTCATTATTTCTAAACAAAAGGTCCACAGAACTTTTTTAAAAATCGAAACGAAGAATTAAATCAAAAAAGTGTTTTTTTATAATATTTATCTCAAATTCATTCAAAAATTATATTATTGAACTAAATTGTGCATGCATAATTCACTCAAAGATATTAAATTTTGACTTTCACAATTAAAAAAATATATATCAACAATAGTGTAAAAAATTATTGAGCTTACGTTCAGTTTGGCATCTGGAATGGGTTTGTGCACTTTTGGAATCCTTTCTAATAACCTGTTTCCCGCCATCACTTCATTTTCCACTTTATTTTTGAATGCGTTGTTATTTTTTATATTCATATCAATCATAGGAATATGGTATTCCATTTTAATAACCCTCAAATTTATTCCGTGGTCAACCATCTTTAACCTTGAAGTTTTTTACTTATTATAATAACTCTTGTATTGCAATATAACATATAATCACTCTAATGTTTTCTCAAACCCGAGTAGTGATGTTTTTTTATAAATATATTATAAAATTTTGCTTATTTCTTTAACTGAACTTAATTTTTAACGTATAACATTCTTGATTATGAAAAACACTGTTTATTTGCATTGAAATGAGTTTGTTATTGAAAAAATATATGAAATGTTTATTTATAAAGTAGGTATAATATTAAAGTAATATTAATATCTCAATTGTGCATTCCAAATGATATGGAATATTTTATGCAATTCATAAAATGGCCCAAGTTTTTATTCACTCTGCATAAATAATACACTGCACATTATGAATATAATGTTTATACCCACAGATTGATAGTATTTTCGATAATAAATGTAATTTTAATTTTTACGTTTTTCAAGGTTACACAAATTCAGTCTTTATACAAATATATAGTATATTTTCGAACTACTTGTTTGATTCATGGCTTGTAACATATGAGATTGATAAATTAAATGAATCAAGGATACGCATAACGACTGTACAAATAACGAATATACAATAGATATGTAAACGATGCGACACAAAGTAAAAATATTATGAACATGATGCAGTAACATTACTTTCACAACTTGCACACACAAAAATAAGAATACTTTGTTATGGTGTATGCACCGAAGAAAAATATTGAATGCGGCGAACGGCACGGCAGCGCCGGCGTCCGCCCGCATATTATCAAGTTGGCATGTAGAGCATTTCCGCTGATAAACTTCCAAAAACCAATTCCTTGCGTACAATACTTCTATTGTATGCTAATTTATTCCCGTATTAACTGTTTATGTCGCTCCAGTAGTTGATAACGAGTCGACGAACCTTTCATTTGGATTATTGGAAAAAATGTTTGCGTGGGAAACATCAGATAATCTCTGTAGTATACTCAACAAGTTAACATTTTTCTTCTTCTTTTCCTTTTAGATCTTTGGTCTGTTTCTATTGTTAGGCTGGACTCTCTTGGGAAGTTGACTCTCTGGGAACTATCCCTTCATCTTGTCTGGGGTCTTAGACGGAGGGACGGTAGTCAAAAAGAATCTGATGCACCAGATGCAGCATGCCATTTGTGCTGGAAACATAATATAAACTCTTGTAGTATATTTATTGTTTCTTGAACAATGATGTAAAACTCCATATTAAATAATTAAAACGAATGAAAACGTCAGTTTTCTAGAAGTTTTATTATATTTTATGGGAATGACATGTTTCGTCCTTCTAAGGCATTATCAAACATTTGATAATGCCTTAGAAGGGCGAAACATGTCATTCCCATAAAACATAAAAAACTTCTAGAAAACTGACGTTTTCATTCGTATTTATTATCTTGTAGTATACTTTATGTTGCTTATTGAAAGTTCTTTTATAGTCCATTATAATTAATTAATATCATTAAATGGGTTTGTTATATAAAAATGTTTTATTTGACATTTTTTTTTCGGTTTTATTTTACAAGTTTTATTTTATTTTACGGGAATGAGATGTGTTATTTAATTCCTTAGCAAGGCGATGCATGTAAGCGTTGGGTTTTTCGCCTTCCCACTGGTAGACTTTAAAAAAAATATCAATTAAGCCGTACCTCGTACATTCATTATTTCCATTTGTCATGTCCTCGTACATTCATTACACCATATTGTAAGGACTCCGCCCGTCTTGCACATCGGAGTTTGACATTCTATTATACAAAGATTTAACACAAAATCGGCATAAAGACTTAATTTCTATGATGTGTGTTGTTTATTATTGCTTGAACAAAGATAAATAACTCCATATTTAATATGAAATAAAACGTCTGTTTCTAGAAGTTTTCCTTTCTTTTATGCGAATAAGATGTTCCGTCTAATTAAGGCATTTAAACATTTTTGGTGTCAAAACTTTTGGTTATGCCTTTGAAAATCATAACATGTTATTCCAGTTTTATAATACATCATTGTTCAATAAAAAATAAAAATCTATTATAATTAATAAACTTTTTTTGTAGACTGTTTTGCCTCTATAGTTTTATTGTACACACATTTCTTTAAACTGACATTAGTAGCTCGCTACTATCACCTGTTATGGATTCGGAAAATGGCAGCTGCCTGTAATATCAGAAAACTAGTCGAAATTATCACCAAAATATTTCGTATTTAACTAATAAATGGTATTTATAGTTTTAAAAATATCATTTAATTACTAGTGAATATCTCTCATTACTTTTCCAACGTAAAAAGTCCATTTCCGAAAACAGAATTTAATATTTAAGCGAATATTACTATAATACATGTTGTCAAGCGGTGTGAGTAAAAAAAGATGCCGTGGGAGACGAAGGAAAGCATGACATGACCAAATTAATCAAATACTACAAAGGTACCACATTCGAAGAGGGAAAAATCGACGAGAGTGCATGTTTATTATTATTATTATTTTGTTGAAAAAACTCCTTACATCATTACAGCGCGAGCCAAATCGATATAAAGGGTGAAAAAAAAAGAATATCAAAGGAAATATACATAGAACCTTATGATTAAGAAAAGCCAGTTATTTACGATTTCCCCATAATTGCATCCAAAGAGGTCTATCTCTTTTGCAACCTCATTTAAGAGACGAATCGCTTTTAATACAGGAGAATTTCGAAGGGCCTCTGTGTGGCAATTTGGGGCATAAAATAATATATGCCCCCTTGCTCTAGGGGAACGTAGAGATTTAGCTCTCTCAGTATTCCTGGATTGAAAATACCTCCGGATAATAGTTTAAAAAAATGCTTTCCCAGAAAGATCACTCGACGAGCTTCAGGAGTGTTGAAACCCAACACTCTTGAGAGAAACTGTGAGGGGTACAAAAAAGGATAATAGTTATACTCCCTGAGGTATAAATACCTTAAAAATCGTTTCTGGATCATTTCCAGTTCCAAGATGACTGTTATATGCTTGAATATAGAAGAAAATTCGAGAGGTACGTCAGGACTCTCTGCCTACCCCTCCGGGAAAACGGCATGATGGTTTGTTATTTAGTTAGTGAGTCATTTGTATAATTCAACAAAACGACTTATTTCTGGACGGTAATGTAATGTTTCAACTGTATCTTTGGATATACTTCATTTGTCATGATATGACTCACAATTATAAAGACGGGATGATCGCACTGCATGACTCATGAGTCAACATCATCTTGCCGAAGGCGGTTTAAACACTCATAATCTTATATGAAAACAAACATGTTTCCTTGAGTATCATGCGTGCCAATAATAACAGAATAATAAAATGCATTAACAATAATATTTTGTTTCTTTATAATTGTATTTAATTTTTTTTTTCATTTTCTTATCAACTGTCATCTCTCCACTACTGGATGTAAGCCTCATCAAATCCTGCGTAACTCTTATCCATCTTCTCCCAACTATAACAATTTTATCGGCCAATTTTCTCTGGGTTATACCGATGCCTCTTTTCCCTTCCCATGGTATCCACATCAAGACTGTGGGTGTCTATTTATTCATTCTCTGTCCGGCGATACCATATGTTCTGTCCATTCCCACTTTAGTTTGGCGACGCGGTCTATCACTTCGACAAGCTTTGTCCGAATAAAGCAATCAGCTATATATACATTTTAATTAGTTTATAAAAAAAACTATATTTAATATTTTAAACACTACTGAAATCTGTTAAAGGTGTCCTCTTTTAGACGTAACTCTTATTTTGTGTAACAATATGCGGGATATCAAAATAGTTCTTATATACGCATTTATTGTGGTTATTTAGATTATTCGAGAAATATGTACAAGGGAAATTTCTAATCTTCAGTTTTTTGGTGACTAAATTGATAGATTAAACATAATGAATTAAAGATGAACTGCTTCGAAAGGAAGATCCTCCGCAGAATCTTCGAACCCATTAAGGATGATCAGACGTGGAAAAGGAGATACACCACAGAACTCAGCAATCTATATTAGGACGTCAGCGTGGTCAAGTTGATAAAGATTGATAGACTGCGCTGGCTAGGGCACTTGCACCGCATGGGAAATTTGAAGCTCCCCAAAAGAGTGTTGTCTGACAATCCAGTAGGGCGAAGAAGCGTTGTCAGGCCAAGACTGCAATGGTTGGATGCTGCCGTGGCAGACTGTCGGGTCCTGGAGCAGCAAGACTGGGAGGTGAAGGCCAGAGACAGGACGGGATGGAGACGTTTCTTGGAGAAGGCTAAGACCCACCAAGGGTTGTAGCGCCGGAGAAGTAGTAGAAGAAGAAGTTGATAGATTATCTTATCTCTAATATACTCGTATAATACGATGATACTCGGAAACACAAAACATTAAAATACACATTTGATATTTTAAGTATTCGTAGTTTCAACGTTTATGAAGTTTAGGTTCGAATCAATAATGATATGAACAAAGTTTGGTCAATTTATTATATATGTATAAAGGTAGAATTACTAAATATTGATGAATATACTGGAGGTATGTGTACCTATAAAACATATATTAGATGAAGTCAAGGGAAGTGGAAATGTGTAGGTTGCTTATTTTGTTACTAGGCAACATAATACAATAAAACTTTCCCGTCTACAGACCAAGCACAACCGCGGAGGGTCCCTTGCGAGTTTTTAATGCTTTTCTCAGTTTTCGTTCGGCGTGAAGTAAATTCAGTTTAAGCACAGAACATTTGTAAAACATAGTTATGCTACAGTACGAGAGGGTAAATGACATATTTAATACGAAAGATGAGATGGAGGAGCGTAAAATGAATTACCTAAGAGAAGCAAGGGTGCAATCTGCCGGACAATTTAAATTAGGTACGTTGTGGTTTTATGTTTATTATTGTGTTATTTTTATTACTTTCGCAACTTCATCAAATTATAGATAGTTTATATCATTGACTATTATTACTAGTATAGAACATTCGAAATTTTGCTAATATCATAGAAAGGAGAGTACGAAATGCCGTTGTGGTTTTTGTATGCTCAAACATAAATGTTAACAAATAATGAATTATTTTATGATTTACAAAGCGCGAAAAATGTAAAATTCCATAATGTCTCTTAGATTATTTTTCTCGGCAAATTTCGAATGTTTTATACCTTCATAATCAGGAGAATGGTATTAACTCGTTCTAAAGATAACCTCCCGGCATTTATATTGTTCTCCCGATAATGAATGTGTAAAACCTTCGAAACACGTTAATAAAAGTAAAGAAAAGTACTCGAAAGTAAACAAAAACAATGTTAAATTCATAAATTAGTTTATTTATTTCTTATTTTGTTGAATCGCACTTTACATCATTACAGCGCGAGCCAAATTGATGTAAAGGGTTGGATGTATAGGTATCTTATTGATTCTCGTGAAAAGTGATAGGTAGCTAATCTATCGTCATTTTATTGTCACGTGAATTCAACACCAGACCAAAAACAGCGTGATAATCACACTGTCATCGCCGGGAATCGAACCCAGGACCTTCGGTGTGGTAGTCAAAGCATTTAACACTCGGCCACGGAGGTCGTTAATTGAACCGTATATTTAACTTAATAAAAAAAACTCCGAAGCCTCAGAACCTCTTAAGTAGATACATATTATATGAACCGTTATTTTTGAAAGTGGAATAAGTGCTTTTTTTCGTGATTCGAGATATTTATGGATTAGCGTTTAATAAAATAAAAAAAAATAGCAAATGTTAAACTACTTGGGTTTTTACCATTATAATTATGTTAAACTTTAAAATGTAAAAAGATTGTTGTAATTGTTAAACAAAATAAAGTTTTTTTTAAGCTCCTCATAGACTTGTTCTTCTTTTAATAATAATGTATTGTAAGAAATAAAAACACGAAGAAAATTAAGTACTCATTTTTATAAACATTAGCTTCACATTTTAATCTAATTTCACATTTTTCTTTATTTCGATAGCGACCGGTTTTGCCAGGCTCGCTGGCATCGACAGACTGGAGATTGGATACTGGAAATAAAGACAAAAGTGGAAGTAGTTAAAAAACATCGTTTTATTTAATTATTAATTAAAATGAACATCCGTCAAGAGATTTCAGTAAAATCATTTGTTAATCTTAAGCAATTTTGTTTCTATTTCTTACAATATCTTATTTCTTACAATATTTTATTTCTTCTTCTTGTTTTTATTTCTTACAATATATTAAAATTGAAAGTAGAATAAGTCCATTAGGAGCTTAAAATACGTTTATTTTGTTTAACAATTAGAACATTATTCTATTCATTTTTATTCATTTATTTATTTAATAAAGTTATAAAAAAATAAAAAATTACAAAAACATTTTACAATTTATAAAACAACATTTTATAAACAATTAATAATATAAAAAACAAAACGAAAAAAATAACAAAAACCTTAAACATCGGTACTTACAACATATTTTAAACATTTTCGACGAAAGTTCGCAAGAGAACCGGCATCTCTTACCTCATTTGACAATTCGTTAAATAATTTGAATCCTCTATAAAAAACACCTTTCTCTGTACTTTCAAGTCTGGGTCTCCGGAGTCGGAATCTATTACGACCTCTCGTCAAATAGTCATGTATTTCATAACTGTATGCTACATTTTTAGTGAGATATGCAGGCACCATATTACTCTTAATTTTATAAACAAAAATCAAAGTGTTGTAAAGAACTAGTTTTCTCGAGTTTAAACTTTTTAATTTGTTTAACATTGTTGAAATCCTACTATATCTACCCCAACCAGGTATAGCCCTCATTCCTTTATTTTGTAAAACCTGTAGTTTATCTATAAATAAGAATTCGTAGTCCAAGTAAAAGAGATTATCAATATCTTATCAAAATTACTATTAACTCAATAATAATTAAATAAAACGATGTTTTTTAACTACTTCCACTTTTGTCTTTATTTAGACAGCGACCGGTTTCGCCAGACTCGCTGGCATCGACAGACTGGTAACACTATTGTAAACTTAGTCCTTTATATACATACAGATCAGGGGTGGTAAACATGTATGTTGTATGTAAACTGATCTGTATATGTAAACTGATCTGTATGTATATGTAAACTGTATGTAAACTGATCTGTATGTATATAAAGGACTAAGTTTACAATAGTGTTACCAGTCTGTCGATGCCAGCGAGTCTGGCGAAACCGGTCGCTGTCTAAATAAAGACAAAAGTGGAAGTAGTTAAAAAACATCGTTTTATTTAATTATTATTTAAAATGAACTTCCATCAAGAGATTTCAGTAAAATCATTTGATTACTATTAACTATTTTTTTCCAAAATTATTCCACATTAAAAAATAACGGCTCATGTAATAATTGAAACACTTTTATTTCAGAAGCAGTAAAGGGGTATGGAAGCCAGTGTAACCAGCAGCACCCCTTTTACCGAACTTCCAGTAATGAATATGGGTGGCACGTTCCGGGTAAAATTCACGTATTTTTCTGGATAAAAGTTAACGTCGATATTCTTGGTTTACTATCGCTGAGGCGTATCTCTATTTGTTACCTGAATTTCCTATGCCATTCCTCCCTATGCATTTAACACTGCACGCAATCAGTTCAACCCGGTAGGGGTTTTCGTTACATTATCATTGGAATTGTTTTTGTTCGTAGCAACTAAAGGAACGATTAGATACATCGTAACGATCTCTTGACGTCGTGTTATGTATGAACTATGTACGAGTATATTATAAAAGATTAGTTAATGTTCTTGTGTTACTGTCTCGCATTGAGTATAACATTACTTTTTATTATTAAATAAAGTCTCATGATGAATATATTACTTCATTGCAGGTTAAGTTATTAACATTGTGGAATTTTATTGTTAATTTGGAAGAATAATTTTTAATAATCTATCCACTTTATTTATCAATATTTCTACAACATAAAAATACTATGCTCTGAAACATGTAGGGTATAATATTTTTATTTTGTAAAAATATTTACTATATAAAGTTAATAATACTGTATTTCAATTTCTCCTTCCAAATTATATTATTATTTGTTTCGCCTTGCTAAGGCATAATCAAATATACATTTTAAAATGTTTTACTAAGGCAAACATATCATTCCCAAACTTTTATAAAACACATGTTATCGACAAAATTTTAATATAATGTAAAACTTTATATTAAATTAGTAAAATTGATGATAACGTGTAACTAACTAACTAACTGACCATCACGCCGTCTCCCCGGAAGGGTAGGCAGAAATAATAGACTGCCACACTTTAACCGATGCGGCATCCTTCTCTTTTCGCCCCCGCGAGAGACGCGGTGTGATGGGTTGCGAACCTCATCGCCACATAACGTGTATTATCATATCATGATAACGTGTATTTTTTTAAATTTTAGGATATGATACGTTTCAACTTGCTAGGGTATTATAAATGCCCTTACAAGCTGCAACGAGTCAAGGATTCAAATAAAGTTATATCGTATTATTTACAACTTCCAGGACACTACAGCGTCCCTAGCGTGTATTATCCGGTGAAGCAGAAGTTCAGCAGTCAACTGGCGGCTGCCGGCATGTACCGAAACCACTCCCTGAACACGGCTATTCATCCTTTGCCTTACGTGTAGAATGGTATTATGCTGAAAAATAAAATATTTTTCTCGTTCTTTTGTGCTGCTTCATAGTTCTTTTTTTTATTATGCATCTATGTAACATATATTATTATCAATCATTGCCTTTTCTTTCTCTTGCTGTTGTATTTTTGTGTATTTACTGCGGGACATCGAGGGAGAGTAGTGTAGTTTAAATGTCGCCTGGGTCCAGGTCTTTTTCTCATATTGCATCTATTTTTGTAAAAATATTGTAAGATGCTCTCTATTATATCCAACATTGCCTTATATTTTTTCTTGCTGTTGAATTGTCATGTATGTATGTCAAATATAGCGTATATTAAATGTGGTTTGGGTCCCCCATGGTTACGCAAATTTAAATTAATTTTTTAACATAGTTAAGTCCCGCATGGACGGGAAATAAGCCGAAGGAGTATAGATTATTCTCTTCAGGGAGATTATTTGCAATAGTGTTAGTAACACCTTCCTAAAATTGTTATAGAACGTTATCTGATTGGTTTATGGGTCTTAGTAGGCGGAGTGTACGACATTAGCTTTTAAAATATTCGACGTTTAGACAATTACTTCTATCTCAAAATTAGGGAAATAAATCAATTTTAACAGCGTACATGGTTGTGTTTGTGGTTTTGTTTTTGAATTTCAAAAAATGTTTTTGTATGTTTGAACATATTTTTTTCCCCTTTTCTATTCATAAAAAATAAAATAAAAACAGTGTCTAGTTTTTTTTTTGTAAACGCCCTGTCACTCACACTATTAGAAAAAATCTCCCTGAAATGAACGGACTCTACATGAGCGAAGCTGACGAAAGGGCGCCGCTGCGCCTATAACAGCTTCGGTTAAGGGGAAGGAGCCTTCTATGGCTCGGCCGTCAAAAAATTAAAAACATTTCTTTGTAATATTGCAATTTATTTCATAGTTATATAATTTTAATAGAATATAATATAATGTTAACATCCACTTACTTAAAATACATAATTGTAAATTCAAGAAGAAGAAAACGGTTTAGAGAGTGCTTTCCATATATATAAAAAAAAGATATTTTTATCAAAAATTATTAAAGGAGCACTATGCTAATTATTGCCTTTACTGAAACACTGTTAAAAGAAAAAAAATGAAACTGTGTGTCACAAAATATTGTGGAGACCTTCTGGGAAGGCAGCACCCCCAAGACCGCCTCCTACCCCTAGCGAACACTAACAAATGCGTACACATTTTTTATATAGCAACAACAACAACAGCTTATTTAATCGTCTCCTTTCATGAAAACCTTACTCGACTTAACATTATAAAATATTTACGGGACTACGTGTTATAATACCGATTCTCTATCGACGATTCCGGTTCTAACAATCTGGAACCCGGAAGTGCGCTGTCAAGGGGCACCCATCTTGGTGTATGATACAATATTATACAGTAAACTCATCGGATCTCATTTATATTATAATTTAACAAATTTCTTCTCAATTTGCACTGCTTTAAATAACTGGTTAACAACGCTTTCAAGCTGATAAAATTGTAAGATTTTTTTTTCGATTTTCTACTGTATGTTACTGGAATAAAGAAAAATTCCGCATAACTATTTATTTTTATTTCCATCTCTCTTACACAGAATCACCCGTTTCGCATTTATCTGTACAATTCTCATTGGGTCGTAAAATATAAAAACTTAGTAACAAAACCACTTTAATAGTAAATAGCTAGAAATCTCTACAATACTTTCGCATAGCGTTGTATTAAATTAAATTAATGTAAATAAAATGTATTTATACATACACTACGGATATGCGTATGATCACAATTTGATAAATATAAAGGAATTCGTTAAAAACAGATAATTAAAGTGATGTTTGATTTTGCATCACATGTTCTTGCGTGTATAATACAATAGTAAATCTCCCGTAAAATAATATAGCTATTCCGAAGAACGCGATTTGAGAAAAATGTAACATATTCAACAAGATCTAGATGATTGATGATATGGAGTAAATAACCCTCACATTCCTTTCCATCTCATTTGACTTACCAATAGTTTAACCGGTACAAATATTAATTGAAATGGTTATAAAAGTTACAAATACGCTTAGAAAGGTACCAAATTTAAACTTATTCTAAATTTTATTTGAATTTTATTAACTTTTCTTTCGTTGTAAGAAATCTATATGATAACAATCTATTCCTTGCTAAGCAATGATCACAAACAATCTACTGATGGATATACATATGTATAATATATAATACATACATTAAGATAATTAAGAAGATGCATTTTAAATCACGATAATATTGTTGGAATTATTAATAATTTATTAATGCACGTCTCGTTGGTATATTATTCTATGTATATGTAATGAAGTAATGCCATTCTAGATATTATTATATTTAGATAAACGGAATACGTATAATAAACATTAGAGTATTCATATAATTATATATTAATAAATGTGACTAGACAATTAAAAATAATTAACAAGAAGTTACCTTTGTAAACTTTACTTTGAAAACGATATTTTTTACTACGCAAATATTATTATATGTAACCAAGAATAGTTACAAACCTGCTAAAAAAATTCATTTACGCAATAACTAAAAACTTAATATATTTCTTTGCAAAATGTGTCTAATTCACTCGGAACTTTTATTAATAATTATCAACTATTCTATCTCATTATTTTAAACGTTAATCAAAATACATTTGAAATCACGTCTCACCATTTCAGTACTTAAAATAATACTGACTCCGGAAAAAAATATCCGGGTCAAGTGTTTTGTCTAATGACAATGTAAATGTTATCTTCGTCTGTTTTACTTTCGGTAGAACAGTCGTACATATAGGAATATGTACACTCCAAGCGTTTGTATATCATCATATAATCTGTACACGCCGAGGTAAGTGACACTGTGTATCTACTAATAACTCATTTTTGAATCGGGATGAATACCAATAATACATTTTGGAATCGGGATGAATACCAATAACACATTTTGAAATCGGCATGAATACCAATAACACATTTTGGAATCGGGATGAATACCAATAACACATTTTGGAATCGGGATGAATACCAATAATACATTTTGGAATCGGAATGAATACCAATAACACATTTTGGAATCGGCATGAATACCAATAATACATTTTGGAATCGGGATGAATACCAATAATACATTTTGGAATCGGGATGAATACCAATAACACATTTTGGAATCGGGATGAATACCAATAACACATTTTGGAATCGGGATGAATACCAATAATACATTTTGGAATCGGAATGAATACCAATAACACATTTTGGAATCGGCATGAATACCAATAATACATTTTGGAATCGGGATGAATACCAATAATACATTTTGGAATCGGGATGAATACCAATAACACATTTTGGAATCGGGATGAATACCAATAACACATTTTGGAATCGGGATGAATACCAATAATACATTTTGGAATCGGAATGAATACCAATAACACATTTTGGAATCGGCATGAATACCAATAATACATTTTGGAATCGGGATGAATACCAATAATACATTTTGGAATCGGGATGAATACCAATAACACATTTTGGAATCGGGATGAATACCAATAATACATTTTGGAATCGGGATGAATATCAATAATACATTTTGGAATCGGGATGAATACCACTAACACATTTTGGAATCGGGATGAATACCAATAACACATTATTAAATCGGGAGTTAAAAAAAAGCGTAGATAAAAAATAGAATAACGGATTCAAAAACGATTAATTCAAAAGTATGATAAACAAATTTAAGAGAAATATATCACACAAGACAATTCTACTACAAAACTTATTATCTACATATTATTACTATTACAATAAAAAAAAAGTTTGCATGAATTATATTTGAAACAGTATTGTCGTTCAATATATTTTGTTTCTTAGTTTCTACAAGACGAGGCAAGCGGATTAAGCCACGGGAACACAAACACAGTGCACAAGGAAAGCTTTGCTTCAGAAGAGAAATTATGAAGAAGATTAATACACTAAAACATTTCCACTTTTGCATCAACACACGAGGCTTAGTGAACAAACAACACAGCCTACTTAAATCATTATTACTCGCGCTCGTATGACACGAAGACTCACTTCCGAATTACTGTTTTTTGATTTGAAAGTAAAGGACACCCATATTTATAACGAACCTTCTTCAAATATAGAAAACCCTCAATTTATACGAATATTTACTTAATAAACCTTCGAGACCCTTTGAAGTGAATCTATCACGATTATGGCGCTATAAAAATCAACATCATCGTCATATATTGTACTGTTTCCCTTGAGATACTAAAATATAATTACAAATATCATATAATATATGCAATAACCTAATATTCAAAAATTAATTAAATTTATCAAATAAATGCATTTTACCATAATTAGAACTAAAAACAATTCGTTAAAATGAATCAAATCAACAGGAGGTGTAATAGATAATCTTTGTTTTCAAGATTTACTAAATATATTTTGTTTAAAAGAGATAAACCTCCGGACTGATCCACGCCAACAAAATGAGTATTGTCTTTAGTATAATAAATCACAGAACTATGCCTACAGGCATCATAGGTGGCAAGGTTAAGTAATACTATAACTTAAGTTAAATAAATTCATTGACTCAGAAATGGCAAAATTCAGACTTATAAAGTAATAATACTACATAAAATGTTAATACATAAAAGTATTTAAACAATATACATAGGTTAACATACTTTGCATGCGCATGCAGACATTTTGGTCAAATAATTCTTACTTATACAATTAAAATTTCTTCGTTAATTTTACTGTGTTTTGTACTTCATCAAAAATGGAATAAGAGCACAATTCATTCATTTCGAAGAAAATTTGAAAGTTACGACTTTACAATTGCGACCCGTCTGACATCTCAAGGGAATAAAACGTTTGTTACTCGTGCAACCTATCGTTGTTTTTAACCTGTTAACCGGGTGGGACGTATATACACGTTGAATGTAAATATGGTTGACTACGAGTTGGACGTTTTTATACGTCCTAAAAATACATTTCGTGCACTGAAACGAACGGAACGTATTTTGCCCTACTGTTTAGTGAGTATGTGAAATATATCAATTTATATGAAAAAGCGCGCACCAATTTCAAGTTGCATAATTGGAGAGGGTACCGCCCGGTTTACAGGTTAATGGAACTTCGTTATCCGAAAGCACAATTTATAATAAAAATAAAAATAAAAATTTTGAACATTTTTGAAGAAACAAAAGTAATCATGGATGGGTTGGGAGTAGGTACCACAAATTAAATCATTTTCAGCGGAAAGACATAGAGGCTGAAATTTCAAATTGATGTCATAATAAAGTTATAAACTGTGAAGTTTGTATGTATGTTGGACTAAATATGTACCAGGAGTATAAATCCAAATGACCTTTTAACACATTACACGGTGAGTGTTGTAAAGATATATGTTTATCTTATATTTACAGGTGTTGTTATATGTTTACTCGTATTTTCAATCACTCAAGTATTAACAATAAAACTATTTAGTCTGGTACCGAATTTGGTATATGTATATGTGAATATGAGTTAATTTTTTTTTACATTTAACATAATTTTTCAGAAGATATTATATCGTCAGCATCATGGAATTAATTTATAAAGTTTATTCCGTTTTACGACGCTAAAGCCATATTTTCTTTATATCCTTAAATCATACAAACAAAGCCCCTGAAAACACAAAGTTGGCCAAATTTTCAACCACAATCGCAAGAGAAGAAAATATATATAGTCATTTTGGGGCAATCCCTACAAAACTAGCTTGCTATTGACACGAATGTGAAGGTGATGGTTTCTTAATAAGTCTAGAAAAATTAATAAAAAATGGACTAAACAGAAATTTTATTCTACAAATTTATTTGTACATTGTTTATACGCTTAATAGTCGGATTATGTTTGTAAGCGAGTAATCTTTACAAATATAATATAATAAAAATTTACACATTATTACAAACTTTTTTTTTGGTTATAAAAATTATAAAATTTCAGCCTCAAACTGATCGATGGATGTAGTCTTTCCGCTGGCGTCTGAGAAGCTTTACATGTCGCCAAAGATGCCGGCGAAGGTCTTGCGAAGGTTCTTCATGGTGTCCTCTGCATCCTCAGCAACGGAGGCGGACAGCGAGCCCTGGCGCGAGAAACCGGAACGCTGCGGCACGTCAGGCGCGCGCGGTACGGAAGTGGAGCTCACCGTGGAGCTTTGCGAGGCTGTGAAATAATCATAATACGTATATAAATATAGAAAAAGATAATTTTAATAAAAAATATATTTTTTTTTATCATACTTTCGTATGAGGTACTTAATTTTTAAGGTGGAATTATTAAAAGTAATTTAAATCAAAATAACAAAGTAATTTAAATCAAATACAAGCCCAAGTAAACAAGGCAGCTGCAATCTCTGGGGCTCTAAAATCCACAATATGAAAAAATTAAGAGTAAGATGAGAATCTATAAAGTATGCGTAAGACCAATAACAACATATGGCGTCGAAGCAAGGGCAGACACAGTAAGGACCAAACAAGTTTTGAGGACTTCCGAAATAAAGACACTGAGGGATCGCGTGAGGAACACCGGAATAAGAGAGATATGTGAGGTTGAGGATATTATAAGATGGAGCAGACAGCGAAAAAGGGACTGGTACGGTCATGTTCAAAGAACGGACACCACCAGACTCCCCTATATTGCATTGCATATCAACCTCATGGGACTCGTCTTCGTGGAAGACCTCCTAAAAGATGGAAGGACAGCTATGAATCTACCTCACAGGAGGAGCAACACTCTGGAGAATAGATCACATAGGTCTACAATAAGGAAGAAGAAAAAGAAGAAGAATTTAAAACACTTTTACACTGTTTTTACATCGCTTTATGCATCGGTTAAGCTCCCGCCAGAGCTTCCACAGGGTTACAAAAACTAACTTCATGTCTGTTCTCAATATATGCATTAAACCTTAATTTTGTTTGTAATATCTGTTGAGAAAATAACTTGATTGGATTTGATTTGAATACCAAATTGATTGATTCAATTTGTTTTTCTAATCCTGACGAAGCTCTGGCGGGAGCGAAACCGGTTGGTTCAATAAAATAAAATAAAGTGGTTTAAAAATTATAAAATTGTTTATTAAATTATTTTTGGTTTATTTATCAATTTTGTATATATTGGTAAAAAATCGGCATAATATTATAGACTGAAAAAAAATTAATATAATCCACTGTTTTGGCGGAAACCCTTTGATATTCCAAAATTATAAAAATTTTAAATAAAAAAAACTTTGTTATGAATATCAAAATTGAATATAATTAGTCGCGGATGGTATTTCGCTAACCGATGTTAGCATCGTCAGGTCTTATAATCAACAAGACTTAGTTGATTGTAAGACCTGACATCGGTTAGCGAAACAGCTGTCGCGACTTATTATATTCAATTTTGATATTCATAACAAAGTTTTTTTATTTAAACATTTAATCATGAAAAATAGTTTGTTTTTTGTGGACGGAAATTCAAGTTTATAAAATATTTTATTACTTTAGTTTTTTACGTGTTTATTATTTCTTGAACTATTCGTATGATCGACAACGTTGGGGGGACCTGACACAGGACTAGAAGAAGAAGAACACATGAATAAAGATAACAATTAACCTTGCGAGTCCCTCCTGCCCACCGCGGAGAGGGGCGGGTTGCCGGGCGGGGGGTGGTCAGGCTCAGCAGGGATGGGCGGTAGAGGCCTCTCACCGGTGGCTCCGGGGCCCGCGGGCGCTGGAGGGGGGCCGGGCGGCGGGCCGGCGGGGGCGCGCTCCTCCGTGGGAGAGCTCACGGATCCTGTGCGGGACCCCGAGCGCCCAGGGGGCGCGACGGCACTCGCGCTGGCTCCGGGACGGCAAGTGTTCTGGAATATTGATATAAATTGATAAAATAATTTTACATTACACGACAAAGTTATTATAAAAAATCGGGCTCGTCCAACATGAGACTGTTTCTTATTTGAATAGATATTTAAAAAAATGTTATATCAACAAAGTTTTAAAATATTTATCTAATTACCTATGAATTCACAACCCAAAATGTGTTTATAAAAATACAATGTTTTATTTGAAAGATACATATATTAAAACTCCATGCCAATTACGATGATTTTAAATAGTTTTACCTTTTATTTTAAAGTTAATTGATTTATTATATTACCTAGGACTGTGACTTATTTGGTAATGTCAAAGCTGAATTAAATAAACAAATCCCTACTTTCAAAAGTATTTTATTAATGTCAAAAATAATTTTTATTATAATTTATGTAAATGACATGTTTAGCCTATCTGAGGCGTTATCAAATGTCAATATCAGAGGTCATTAAAACATGCATTATACAAATCATCTACATTAACATTTTGATCGTCAAGAAAATCGCTCATGAAAGGTTTAAAAATTCAGATTTCATGAAAATACACTGCTTTAAATTTTTTTATTTAATGTGAATCTATAATTCAAAGTTATGACGTTAATAGTTTTGACGGCAAATTGATTGATCATAAATATTGTAAATTAGCTTAATTTTTAATTTTGAATTAAAAGTACGCATGGGTGGTAGATTTATTAAGTACGAGTACTAATGCAAAATAATTGGGTATAATTCGCATGCAATTATGGTACATTCCACAATTGCTTGAAGTTCTTCTGTTATAAAGATTGTTTGTTCAGTCACCTGCATCCTATGGGTGACCAGGTCGGCGATATGGCGGCGGTCGTCTTCCTGAGATT
Organism: Lepidostoma basale; assembly: GCA_022606425.2. Classification (NCBI taxonomy): domain Eukaryota; kingdom Metazoa; phylum Arthropoda; class Insecta; order Trichoptera; family Lepidostomatidae; genus Lepidostoma; species Lepidostoma basale. The sequence continues at coordinate 853,021 of JAHDVF020001064.1, forward strand.
CCCCCATGAGGGAAAGCGCGCTGTCGTTCACCTCGATGATGTACTCCCGGCCGTCACGCGCCACCACCACCTCTAGCGCGCATATCTCCAGCCCACCGAACAGTTCGCATACCTGAAATACGGATTTAAACTTGTTAAGGTAGGTGCTTTAACGTGCGGTGTTACAATAACCATAACACCGACACCCCTGGAAACGACACAATGTCAGCCAAACCTTCCACCACAACGGCAAGAGAAGAGAGATCGCTACAAAAATAGTGAGGAATTGACACGAAGAAGAAGAATACCCGTTAAACGAGTATTTTTTATATAAAATATACTAACTAACTAACTAACCATCACGCCGTCTCTCCGAGGGGGTAGGCAGAAATAATGGACTGCCACACTTTTATTTCCCGAGATATTTCTCTCGTTTCCTCAACATTCACACATCGTGTCATGCACGCGCGTCGATTTCTCTGACTTCTCACGTGGCCGACATTGAATATTTGATTTATTTGATCGTGCCACGTTTTCCTCGGTCTTCCTCTATTTCTAGTTCCATTTACATCGTTAACATATAATTTTTTTACCATTCTTTCTTCATTCGTTCTTTCGATGTGTCCAAACCATCTTGATGATCCTTTCATTATTTTGTTCATAACACCATCATTCGCACCGCATTCATTTCTTACATTTTCATTCGACACTCTAACATAAAATATAAATAAAATATACATAAGTCGAAAGCAAAAAAACACGCGATGAGTTCATTCGATATCTAGACATATTTTATACAAATGTTTGAAAGTTGTAACCCGTGAAATATTCACAAAAGTTAATACTTAATACCCTTTAAAAACATTCACTCAATCGTAATCATAATAAGTATTAACATTTAATATAAATCTTTTCCTTCACACACGTTAAAAATTTCACAATTGACAATACCAAAGTGAGTGAAGACAATACAACAATGATCAGAAAAAAATTCAAAATAATCCAGAAACATTCTCGGGCATGCGAATCGTGTGCATTTCGAATTTCCTTCGGAGAGAATCGAAGTATTCCTCTCTCACTCTCTTGTATTCAAAATATTCTCGTACTCTTTCTTGATGCCGTGCGGGTTTTTGCGTATTATAAATGTTATTATATTTTATATATGGTACGAAAAAATATAAGCCGTAGATTGTCACCCCCAATTGAGGGTAAAATTATCAAGATCTTGACGGAATATTGAATTATAGTCGCTACTGTTGCTTTCTTGGAATGACGTAATATCTTGTCCTACCCGGCTAACGGGTTAATATTATTTGCTATTGAAAACAAGATTTTTAATATTCGTATATGCATTTTAATATATATTTAATAAGCTACAAGCCTTGGTGTCGAGAATGTATGAGGTACTCGAGTAAAATGATTTAATGATGAACGTCAGAAAGTCAAAGGTGATGGTTTTTGAAAGGGTTTTTGCAAATGACAGTTTGTAACAAAATTGTGAACGAAGAGAATTTGGAGCAGGTGAGTGAATTTGGGTATTTAGGTAGCATGTTTACAGCGGATGGCCGAACCGATATAGACCTACATAACTATTATTATATGTAGGTCATTTGGATACTGGTAGATTTTTTTAACAACAACAAACCATCACGCCGTTTCCTCGCAGGGGTAAGCAGAGAGAATGGACCGCCACACTACTATATCATGACACATTTCTTTAGATTCCTCCACATTCATACAACGAGTTATACACGCACGCCAATTCCTCCGACTTCTAACATGACTAACATTTAAAATTTGATTAATTTGGTTATGCCATGTAATAGAGTAAAGCGTAATTAAAATTATAAATTAAAATTTAAATAAAAATGTTTAAAATGCAATCATGGCGATTCTGGACAGACGAATTATTTATTGTTAATTTTTAAAAACTGAAACTGTTTGTTATACTCGTTACTCCCGCCATATTGGCGAGCCCATAGTGTGGTTTGAAGCTTTTCTAACATAAAGCTTTCACTATACGTCAATAGATGGACATACTAGTTTAAAAACTCTCGAAAGATAGCAGGCGTATACCTACTTCTTTTTTTATGATGTTTTATTTGAATTGTTAACAAACATATTGATTTAATGGCGGAAATAATATTGATTTAATGATGAACATACTAGTTTAAGACATCTAGTGTTTCTTTTTTTGTGACGTTGCATTTGAATTCTAAACAAAAATATTAATTTAATAATCCACATTTTATAGTTTTACCTCGTCAACCCAAGCCTTGTATCTCTCAGTCATGGCAAGTTGCTCAAGCATCGCTGATCCTTGGTTGGTTTTCCAGTTTCCAGATATTGATTTGCGCCTGTAAATATGCAAATATAATTCATTTCATAAATATCAAAACAATCAGAATATTACGTAAGCGCAATGATAACAGTTTGCGAGCAAAATTTTTTTTAACATTACCACGCAGATTTTAGCGTTCATATGATTTTTAAATACATTTTTATGTCTACATTTATCAACTTGTATGAACTATTTCACGAAGTACCTAATTACGAGTTTTGGAAACTTCGTTATCCATTGGTTAAGACGTAGGATTTACGGTTAAAAGAATTCAATCGAAGACAAAAAAGTTTGTTTTAAACATTTTTCTTCTTCGTCTTCCTTATTGTAGACCTATGTGGTCTGTTCTCCAGAGTGTTGCTCCTCCTGTGAGATAGAGTCCCAGCTGTCCTTCCATATTTTGAGAGGTCTTCCACGAGGACGAGTCCCATGAGGTTGATTATGCAATGCAATATAGGGGAGTCTGGTGGTGTCCATTCTCTGAACATGACCGTACCAGTCCCTTTTTCGCTGTCTCTGCTCCACCTTATAATATCCTCAAACTCATATATCTCTCTTATTCTGGTGTTCCTCACGTGATCCCTCAGTGTCTTGCCTGCTATCGTCTTCATTTCGGAAGTCTTCAAAACTTGTTTGGTCCTTACTGTGTCTGCACTTGCTTCGACGCCTTATGTTATTATTGGTCTTACGCATGCTTTATAGATTCTCATCTTACTCTTAATGGCCATGTCTTTGTTTTTCCATATTGTGGATTTTAGAGCCCCAGAGATTGCAGCTGCCTTGTTTACTTGGGCTTGTATTTCTTCCCGCAGATCAGATCCCCCTACCAGGTCTATGCCTAGATACTTGAAGGTACCTGTTCTATGGGTTGATTTTGTATATCCAAGTTACATTTTATAATGTTTTAAACATGAGTGTAGGTATTTATTATAGTTTAAATACACAACATACCATAAATAAGGTATAAATAAAAATATGGATGTGGAAGTTGACTTAATGTATATCATTGTTATCAATAATAAAATAACAATATATGGATGTTTGTGCAGATCTGGCTAAACATGATATTTATAGATTGGTCTCACACGGCTTCGAAAAACGAAATCAATAAATAACGTTTGCATGTTGTGTTTGATATATAACTCCGATGCTAATTCTTAGGTTTATTCTTACTATAGACTAATGTGTGTTTAGATAGATACATATGTAAACAGGGTGGTCTAATATTATACAATATCAAATATACCTAAGATTACTCTAAAGGAATATATCATTTTATATATTGAAAACGCAATCAAAGAACACATAAGCATACGCAACTGGTTTAGTATATACTCGTAGATATTGCAACCATAAATTATTTTATTTTATTAACTCCTGCAATATAATGCATAATCAAAATATGAGTCACGCTAGATTTCACCAGTATCGTGACGACCAATAATATATAGGTATACGCTAAAATTTATTATATACAATAGATGTACACTAGCCGAAAAGACGCAAGAATAAAAAAATAATATAATACGAGGCATATTTAGAAAGTAAGTGTACTGAGGCTTTCACGACCGGATGGTTTTTATTTTCGACATGTTGGCTACACTTCCGTGTAGCCTGACCCTTCCCCTCCGCAACGAGACCGGTTCGAGGTCAGTACATTGAGAAGTGTCGATGCGACAATACGTTTCGTGAAAAATGTCAATCCAATCTCCCGCCAAGTGCGAAATACGCGGCGCCGGGCAAGAGTTTTTACAGTTTGGCATCCGTGTTTTGGGACTGTCAAGGCATAATTTTAATTGAATATATGCCTCAAGGGGAGACCATCAACTCTGCAAGATACTGTGAGACCCTAAAAAAATTGCAGAGGGCGATTCAGAACAAGAGGAGAGGCATACTAACAATGCGAGTCTGCCTGCTGCACGACAATGCCAGAAGGAACTGCTCGCCTCGTTTAAATGGGATGTCCTGAACCATCCCACGCATTCCCCTGAGCTACTAACTTCAGATTACTATCTCTTTACCTCCCTGAAGCAGCACATTGGTGGAAAAAAGTTTTCAAACGACGAGGAGGTAAAGGAGGAGGTGGAGAAGTAGACGAAGGGGTTGGCGGGAAACTACTTCGAGGAAGGCATCAAAATTTGATACCCCGCTTCACCATCTGCATTGAGAGGAATGGCGACTATGTCAAAAAATAGCTTACATGTATACTACGGTAACCACGTAATTATTTTGTTTAAATAAAAAAAATGTAATCTACAAAAAATCAGTACACTTACTTTCTGGAGATGCCTCGTATTTTATAGACTAAACATTTTATTCATTGCCTATGCAAGTCTTTCGTTTTGTAATCTTGCCCACTATATAAGAATAGTTCAAAATGCTTTACAAAAAAAAGATTGAAAGCTTCCGACAGCTCACACACATGTTGGATTTATTTATCCCTGAGCTAATTTTTTATGATGCATTCGGCTAAAATTGAATACTTGTAAATATTATTCATTAAATAATTATCTACGGAACGAAACTGTCTTAGTGGTAAGCTGATATTTGCAGTGATATGTGTTGCACCTAAATTGTGTCAGTTGAATAAATATGTCTTATCTGTGTGCTTGTGTATGCATATATACACATCCGTGGTTGGGCTAAATCCTATATGAAATATCATATTCCTCACGTTAAATATCCTAGCTATCATAATGTGAAAACGAAAAACCGATTTAATTATTAACACAATGTTTGCGGGTCCAACTTAAACGCGTTTTTCCAATACTATCGCTGGAGTGCAAGAGACACCAAAATGCGTTTTTGTAAAAATTGAAAATTGTGTTTAAAAATTACCAAAGACTCTCAAAAGTATTGGTTATTTTACGTGAATCGTATTTAGTGTGAATGGCAAACAAATGAACGCAAGTACAATAATTGTAATATTATACATATGATTTATGACGTTAGAAATTTTTTAAACAAATTTATGAATACCTACATAAAAAAAAACGTATTAACGGTTTCAAATACATAAAATACTAACAACTTACGTTACGTAATAATCTTTTAAAGCCTTGAGTTTTTTTAAATTCATATAATTAAATTTGAGAAAGACGAAAATTCAATTAAAAATATTCTTCACTCATGTTGACATCGAGTAAACCGAGCCAAGTGGACTAATTATAAATGAACTAATTTATTTAGTTTTATTTATATTTAAGAATTATTTCATTAATGTTTAATCTTGACTCAGATTAACATCTAGTAAGCTGAGTCGAGTGGGCTGATTAAAAATAAACAAATTTATTTCTTAATCAGTGTTCACAATAGGTAATCTCTTTAGATGCGACGAATCAGACTTGATGACTGCGGTGTGCCCTGTAATTTCTATTAAGCTAGACGTAATGCAAATATCAGATTATTCGCAGGAGTAGAGGAACAAATGGCTCGGTCTTAGAGAATTACATCATACGGGATTAGTCTCGAGTGGTTGGAACTAACTCACAAATAAACACTTTGATACAAATTACTCTGTGAAAATATTTGCAGAAATATTCATCTAGAACGGTTGGCTCTCTAGGTACTTTAACCTCTGACGTAGAATTTTATAAATACCGCGAATTAAATGATCCATGAATGAGTCGAACATTGTTTTGGCTCCGCAGAGTGTCATGGTATATTTCGAGATGAAATAAAAATGTTCTTTGTATGCTCTCCGGATAAACAAACGAAAGTACCTACGCCTTATTTCGGAGCTGTGGCGCTATAAACGTTTGTTTTCGGAGAATAATGAAGTTACGTGGTGCAATGCAACAACGTTGTGTACATTTTAATACGGAGCTCTACTTGAAATTGCTTTACGCAATATGAGCGTCCCTCGACCCAATTTAGGTCTACCAAGATGACAAAATTTCTCTTGTTTTTTACGAGCATGCGCGTGCACGTTTGCATTAATCTGCTGTAACCGAATTTTGAATAAGCGTTCCACGTATTGCAAACATAGGAAAACAACACAAGTACAATGACATTGCTTATTTCATAATGATTAACGAACAAACTATTTGTTATGATTATTACACAACATGTATAAAAAAACGATTGTGATAATCTTCTAACTATTATACTCGTATATTGTACAATAATTTAATTTCTTGAACTTTATACGGTACATATTAATATATATTAATATACAATAAAGAATTGTTAATCAATGGATGCCTCTCTATTTGAGGATAGATTTAAATTGTGCATTTTACTTCCATCACATCTCCCTTATTTTTCTTTTCCATTTAGTATATATGTAACTATATCGAAAAAAAGGATAAACCACCGAGTATCGGCTTTTTTCTTCTTCTTTCGGTGCCGTGTCAGGTCCCTCCAACGTTGGCGATCACTGCAGCAAAGGCAACTCTGTCCTGCGCCATTTGAAACAGGTTCTGAACTCTTGTAATTCCTGTCCACTCTTTAATGTTCCGCTGCCAGGAGAGCTGCCTTCTACCAACTCCCCGACGTCCCTCCACTTTACCTATTAATATCAGTCGAAGGAGGTGGTATTTTTCTCCCCTTAGCATATGACCCAAATATTGGCTTCTTACCAAAGTTTAACTATTTAGTTTCATTATACTGTGAAAAATTTTACACGAAGGAAGGGTATCTGTTTCCCAAAACATGTTTGTGAAAAACGTAAAAAACGAGTTGTGGAAATATTACGAATGTGTTAATTTAATTTTTTTTTAAATAAAGTGTTGTTTAAAAAGAAATATACATTATTCAATGAATCCAAAACACAAAGTTTTGTTGAATATAGAAGAAATATTATATATGTTTTCAATGTTTTCAAAAAGTTTTCAAAATGGTATGTTTAACTTTTATTAGGAGCGATAACATTATTTACTTTAACGAGGCCTGATTCACCGTCGAAATTTAATTAGCCAATAGATATGTATATTTTAATGAATATGTAATAAAATAATACTGTACAATTGTATTTTTTATAATGATAATAACAGGAAGAATAGTTATTTTAAACTTTGTTTCTGCAACACAAATACCTTTTTTTAAATTCGTCAGGTGATATGACTTCATGAAAAATGAAGATCGTAACAAATTTAATGGTATTTAGTATCCACTGACCTCATGTGATCACTGATATTAATAATCCGGCGAACGCACATATTAAACTCATACAAAAAACTGGCATAGGTGCGGTCGGAGATATTTAGGAAACTAACAAATGTTTAAGCATTGTGTATGATGTACAATTTAATGGTCGACATAATTTTTTGGATGATCAACAAATGGGTTTGTTAATCTTGTGACCTTTCGTGCTTGCGCTCTTGAAAGCTTTTAGAGAAATTGTGGTTTACGCGATTATTAGCGAAATAATAGACAACTAAATCATGCTTACATGAAAGCTTTGTAGTTTGAGCCAATTTTCTGTACGTGAATGTCAAATTTGGCCTCGATGTAGGGCTCCACCGTGCAGTACGAACCAGAGATGGCCACCACTCCCGCCATGTCCTAAAAGAAATATTATTATCAGGTAATGAGATACGTATTACTACATAAAAATACATATTCTTAATAATTTTAAATGGTAATTGTTTATATGCGAGTACCAATCTTCACAGATTTCTAATCTTTACCTTATTCGCATACTGAACAAATGTAGATAGGTACTCGTACATATGGTATATCTCGTGCTATACGTCTACATGCCTAAAGTCGAATATCTAGCACCTCAGTATGATGTGGTAAGAGATATTATTTTTTTCTTTAACAATGATGTAAAACTCCATATTAAATAATTAATACGAATGAAAACGTCAGTTTTCTAAAAGTTTTATTATATTTTATGGGAATGACATGTTGCGCCCTTCTAAGGCATTATCAGAAATTTGATAATGCCTTAGAAGGGCGAAACATGTCATTCCTATAAAATATAATAAAACTTCAAGAAAACTGACGTTTTCATTCGTATTAATTATGGTAAGAGATAGTTACCGGAGTGATCAGCGAAGTAAGACCGTTGATATGTGAACTCTTCTTTACATAGGTTCTAATATTTGATATAGTATAGTAGTTCAAATAGTAACACTCGCTTAATGATGCTAAATTATATCTTTATTAATGATACTGAAATTCTTGAGTACCATTTGTGTTTTAAATTGATATAAGGTAAATGTTTTGATATTAATTAACATGAAATAGTACCAAAGAACGTATCATTAAAACATAATATTTTTGACAGTTTTTTTTAACACTTGAATAAGTTTAAAAATATGCGATCAAATTTAAATATAAAAAAGGTGAAATAATTTTTAAGATCTTCTTTACTGAATGTATATACGAGTACATATAAGCATATACAACCGTTGAGTTTACGATATTCAAAAGATAAATGTTGGCATTTGTTACATTTCAGATAAATATTTATAATTTATAAACGATGGACGACTTAATCATAAACTAATAAAATGATAGTACCCATAATTTTCCACATTATATTATGATAAAGTGTTCACCAATGTGAAAGAGTATTGGTCTAGTGTCTAGTCAATGATAATGGGTTCGTAATCATTCGTCCTAAATATTAATTAATCTTTTTGATGCTTAATTACATATGATATATTAGTTGACAGCTTAAGATATTTGGAACGTAGAACTATTTGACAGAAATAATATTTGGTTTAGCGTACAAATAAGAGTTAGTGATCAAGTTATATTTTTTAAACCGTTTTTTTATTTTTTTCTCAGTTCAACTAGTTTCTTGGATTCTAAACCATGAGTTTTTTCATGACATATAACTTACATTATAATAACATTCTTTAATAATGCTTTTCTAAAATAACTTTCGTTTCATTTTCAATCTTTCAATTTGTGGTTAATTAAAAAATAACGAACAAAAATTTTCGTAAGTTAAAACTAAAGCAGAAATACAACATTTTAAAAAACAAATGGGAAAGATACATTAATTGATCAATTACTGATAAAAAAAAAGAACTGGAATAAAACTAAATTTTTGAAAGAATATGTTGAATAAAGCCTTTCGCTTTATTCCACATATAAAGTTTTAATTGATTTTTGACATCGATTTGTTGCAACTTCTGGTGTTCGAGTGAGTTTCAGCGAGTTGCCGAAAGCGGTAGAAACTAGAAGAACAAATAATAATTAAACTTAATATACAATTTTTAATAAATTTAAAGCGCCGATCAGATTGTGTGATTCCATAATTATGATTGATATGAATTAAAACATAACTCCGCGACAGCTGTTTCGCCAACCGATATTGGAATCATCAGGTATTACAATATACTTGTTTCGTTTTAAAATCAGTTTATTGTAACACCTGATGATGCCAATATCGGTTGGCGAAACATCTGTCGCGACACTCTCAGTGAATAAAAGAAATTGTGATATTATAACTGTGTTATAAAATTTAACAGTAATAATGTTGAAGTGTCGCAGTGTTTCGGTCAAAACAATGGACTTATTTTTTAATTTTATGTAAACTTTAGTTGTTAACAACATAGAATTTCGTAAAAACGATTTTCGTATGAATCAAAACACTGTTTTAATCCATAAAAAAATTCGTCAACGTTTATTTCTCCCAACGATGGAGGTATAATACATTAGAAAAATGTCGAATACTCATCGAATAATTTATATAATAACATATTTTTAATTTAATTTAATTTATTAACTTACAATGAATTCCAATAGGGGATATTAATATTATTTGAGTACTTATTAATCAAGAATCAATTGTATCTCAATAGAGACGAAGATGCAAATTGGAAACAGAATATGGTTGATCAAGGTGTTTACAGGACTTATGACCTGTCATTGGTTGGGTTAAGCGCACGCTTTATGTGATACAACATTCCCCATTCCACATTATTTTTCTTATGACCACCAAGTCTGACAAATTTTTGGAAGTTGTATATATGTTAATCTCCAACACCACCCTTTGCATGGTAGTATATCATTGACGACCTTCGTGGCAGAGTGGTTACGAGCTCTGACATCCATGCCGAAGGTCCTGGGTTCGATTCCCGGCGATGGCAGTGTGATTGTCACACTGTCTTTGGTCTGGTGTAGAATTCACGTGACAATAAAATGGCGATAGATTGGCTACCTATCGCATGTCACGAGAATCAATATAATAGCTAAAAATAAAAATTGTATACAGTAATTGGGTCCAAACGACCTGTTGTGTACATAAAAAAAAAAAAAAGATATTCAATCTACACACTAACGCCATCTATGAAGATTGTATTTTTAAGCACTAAGCAGAAGATCTTTTTCTTGAATTGAAATCTAGTTGTTCGTCTACAAGTATTTGTATACATTCAAAATGTTGTAAAAAAAACTTATTAATCAAGTATCAAAATTTATTTAATATTGCATGAGTAATAATGTGAAACTTGATATCATGTATGATTTATATAAAATAAATTGATATGTCTTGCGTAATGGAAAAAGTAGTTTATAAAGCGAATATGAAGCTTAGTGATTCATGTGTTGATCCACAATACCAGTACAGGTGTTGAATGTTGACTGGTTCGGATAGTATTATGGATATAATAAGGCGGCATGTTACCTGGAAGTCGGAGTTGTTCTCGATCTTCACCTTCCCCACGCCGCCGTGCGCGTGGCCCACCTTCAGCACCACCGGGAAGCGGGGCACGGTCACCTGGAACAAGACAACGTTACCTTTACTATGCCAACTGGTACACTTGGACTTGCAAAGGTCAGGGCGGCTGCCATGGACGGGTCCGTACACAACAGTGCCGGATTCAGTGAAATGGGGCCAATCGGAAATTCATTTTGGGTCCTCAAACATTTAAAAAAAAAAATATTATTATTTAGATTTAAAATAAAATTAAATGCAAACAAAGTGCAGTGTTTTTATTTTATTTTATTTTAAATCCAAATAATAATAAATTCTAAAATGTCTTCCCACAAAGTGAATGCTTCATACGAAAATTTTATAAGTTTTTTTTTTCAAGAAAACTACAAGAAAGGTATCATATTATTACATTTTGCACTTTATTTCATTAATTAAAAAAATACACATTTTTACAAATTACACGTGCACTTCTCTTTTTTGGAATTTTTTATCGCTTTTATCAAAATCCTTAATATACGTATGCATAATTTGTAATTGCATTATTAAATGTGTATAGTTTTATTTTACCCTGGCGAAGCTTGGGTGCAATCGAAACCGGTAAGCGTCAAGTATAATTACAATTCAGAGATTAAATTAAAATGTCTAACCACGAAGTAAGTAGGTACTTTTCACTGGACGTATTTATTTATAATAAAGAATTAAGTTGACAATAATGTATATAAAGAGTCTGAGAAATCGACGTGCGTGGATGACACGATGTATGAATGTAGAGTAGTCGATATAAGTATGTCAGGATATAACAATGTGGCAATTCTTTCTGCCTACCCCTCCGGGGAGACGGCATTGTCAGTTAGTTAATTTATAATATCATATGTAATAATTTAAACTCTTTGGTTAAACTATGTTTTATTGTGATATTTGAAAAACAAAATATTTATTTGAAACATATACTCGTATATAAAAAAACGATGTTTTCTTTGAACTTGATTAAAAATATATTTTAAGATCTCAGGAACCCTTTGGAACCTTTTAGTATTCCGGGGCCCTACACGCTCGTTTAACTTACCGCTTAATCCACTACTGGGTACGCAACGAATTTCAAGGTGTCATAACCTACATATAAGTACTGGTAACGTGCATTGAAATTATCACTATTTTACTTCGTCAATCCAGAAACTATTGTTCTAGTTCAATACATTCGATACTATGTCGATTCTTCCGAATCAGCGACTTATCGATAATCCTTTAATAAGATCGGAATAGAGTAACGAAAAACCTTAAAAGCTAAGTTGACATAGCGCTAAAATGAGGCTAGGATGCGAGTGAACAACCACCCTATCCATCCGCATTATTTGAAATCAGCGACTTAAATGCATTTTTCGTACGTTATATTCGTATCATTTAATCTTTTTGAACAATGATGCAAACTTCGAAACCGAATAATAAGTATTAAGGAAAAACAAGGTTTCTGGAAGTTTTACAAAAATATTAGTAATTTATTGTAATACGATGATGCACTGAAGACGATAAATGTCGTCGTCTTACAAAATCAAAAATCAAATGTTAAATAGTGATTATCGTTTCTTGAAGAATGGTGTTAAACTCCATATTACAAAATTAATAAGAATGAAAACGTCTGTTTTATAGACATTTTATTACAGTTTATTTAAATGACATATTTCGCCTTTCTATTTATTATCAAAAATTTGATGATGCCTTAGAAAGGCAAAACAATTCATGCCCATAAACTACAATATAAGAAAACAGGGGCTTCCATTCGTATTAATTTGTTAAAGTTATATTAAACATTACAAATATTTAATTTTATATTCATAAAACAAATATTAATTTTCTAAAAGATTTATCATATTATGTGTGAAAGACATAATTTGCTATTTATTTTTTCTTTAACAATGATGTAAAACTCCGTATTAAAATATTAAAAAGAATGAAAACGCGTGTCATGACATTTGATAATGCCTCAGAAGGGTGAAATATTTCATTCCATCTAAAATATATTAAAACTCCTAGAAGACAGACGTTTTAATATATTAATAACATAATTTGAATGCTAGGGAACTATCAAAGATCAAATTTGTTTGTTATAATACCTGTAGAAAATATGTAATTATGCATCTTTGTACACTAAGTACGAAGATTATCATGGGATCAGTTATTGGTTTTTGGATGTACCCATGTTCCATGGTTATTTATCTAAATGATTTACGATCACCCAAACAACAATCACAACAAAATTTATCACTTAATAAAATGCAAAGTTGGGGTAATCAAAAAGTTTGCGTGTCACGATGAATAAAAAAATATTAAGAAAGATAAGGAGATATGCAAGGATAGAAGAGTCTAGTTTTCGCTCTGTCGTACGTCCTCTATTAATTTCAATAAGGACTCGTTTTCAGTGAATACTGCAATTTAAACAATATAATGTAATATTATTAGATCCGTTGGAAGTTTTTGTGAGTGTTTTTGTTACAGTCACGTGTTAGAGCTTAAGTAATTTAATTGATAGTATATACTTTAGATTTTTCTGAATATTTAATAGTATCCACGGCTGAATATTGCTAGCACGTAAAATTCCTAGCTTAATACATTATTTTGCACGCTAATAGGCTGTTAAAGAGTAAACTAGTCTTCCGGTCTGATACAAAAATAAGCGTGTCCAGGAATTTGATAAATTTTCCGGAAAATTATTTCATAAGTTAAATATTATAATCTCACATCAAAGAATTTCTGAGCGTGCGGAGGGTACGTGACTACCGATACACGAACATAAACGTAAAACATTTTGCTAATCCACTCCGTCATTAGAGATCAAAGGCAAACTCTTATAATATTTCGTCACCCAATGAAAACGGATAGGTACCCACGTCCAGCTAATCAAGGTATACTAACTGTGAAGTCGAGTGTAGGTAGACGTGCTTCGTGAAGGAAATTTTATTAGATGATTTAGCCAACCCGATTAATATTTCTAACTATTTACTTAGTGTTTATTTTGGCTCTCGTCTCTTAAATAAGATTGACAAAATTCACGCTACTAATGATTATTAATGCACTATTTCATCATTTATCTTGAAGCTTTTGGCATTTGCGACTTCTCATTGATAGCAAATTATAAGAATTTTGATTGTAGCTCGGTTTTTTTCGGCAACAACTTCTTTTCTAAAATAATAAGATTGATACCGTCTTATTATACAATGTAACCCTTATTAATCTTCCATTCCTGGACTAAGAAAAATGTAGGACTTTAGTATAAACCCAAAATTTTTCCTCGTCCCCTTTCGGTAGAGCCCTCCGGGCTATATATCTAACCCCGTTATAACAAAACCATCAAATAACATCTCCAACAGACGTAAGAACTGAACCTCTGTAAGCTAGAAGATCCAACTCCAACCTTTGAAAGGTATCGTTGATTAAATACGATTGTCGACGTGTTAAGCTCTTAGATTAAGTTCAACAGCGGAACACGATTTATTTAAAATTATAAACGCATTATATTAAGTCTTCTCTTTCCCTCAGGAACAGTTTTTTTTAAACAAGACGACTGATCCCATCATAATCTACAATGCCAACCCTAATTGATCTTCCATTCTCTGACCGAGATTAATGTAGGACTTTAGCATAAGCCCTAAATCCCCTCTCGCCCTCTTTCGGAGGAGCACTTCAGGCCACACATTTAGCCCCCGCATAAAACAACTACCAAATCACATTTCCAACAATGTTATCTACAGACGTAAGACGAAAAGCCATTAGAGCTGAACCTCTGTAAGCCAGAAGATCCAAGTCCAAGTCCAAGACTTATGTTCAGAGGTACAACAAGTGAAATACAACGATTTCCACTGTTTCCGACCAAAAGTTTAGTTTTTACATACGTTCACAACGTACCGAAGAAAAACTAACGCGCCTATTAAAGTTCATCCAATCGTTATTATTTCAATCGCCAATCACTTTAACACATTGATAATTTTATTGACCAGAACAGTTAAAAGTGTATGAATTACGGTTAATTAATAAAAAGCGCGATGAAATCGGCAATTATTTCTTAACGAAGAAGGCTAGACATTCTACGATAATAATTGTAAAACTACGCAAATAAAAAATAATTGCCGAAAATCTGAACAGAGACCTTTATAGGAAACTGATTATATTGTAAACATTTATTTATACTTTAAAGTGTGAATATTTTTAACGACGATATAGATTTACATATTAAATTATTCTATTTATTAATAAATTAGACTCGTTAGCAAATATACAACTTAAAAATATATCTTGCTGGTCGCTAATTGGAATCTCATAATTAAACAAAGTAAACTGTATAATCGTGTTGTTTAATTAGCGAGGCACACATAAGAATAAAGCTATAAATCAAAAAGATGATTATATTACGTTAGATACAGGTACCGATGGAAATTTTTAATAATAAAATAATAAATATCATCTATTTAACGTTAATATTTTGGTAAGTTTTTGGTAGGTAAAAGGCTTCCTTCATGGTCCAAAGGTCAATTAATTTAATTTGCCTTCTGCAAACATCGAGTATTCATCGATATTTATAAAAAAATATTCAGTAAAAATGCAATACTCAAATATTCTTAAATGAATGAGTTTTATTTTATTTTATATGAATGTCATGTTTTGCTATGAATGACATGTTAGATAGCTAAGGCATTATTAAATGACATTCTTGAATTATCTTCTAGAAAATAGACGTTTCCTTTTGTATTAACTATTTTAATGTAGAGTTTTAAATTATTATTCAATAAAATATAATAAAACTGGAAAAATAGACGTTTCCATTCGTAATAATTATTTGTTTTACATTTATACAAGAAACAATAAAAATATGACTTTAGCAAAAACCTTAAATTAAACAACGATAATTACTTTGTAAACATCACTGATTTTATTAAAACCTTTAATTAAATACAAACATGTTTCGGACACAAAAGCCCTTCACCAGTGTTTTGTTACTTTTTGTATTATACATTATATACAACTAAAATATTGAAACCAAATTTTCATGAATATGGTCAGTTTTTTACTTCGCTAAACAAATGGTGTTACACAGGATGCTATTTCCTACTACAACTCCATCCTGGCACTGCTCTACTTCTTTTCTCCTCTAGAATAGATTTTTTTAAATATATACAATCCCAACCCTAACTGGTCTTCCATTCCCTGACAGTAATGCAGGACTTTATTATAAGCCCTAAATTTCCTTTCAACATCACATTTCCAACAATGTTTCCGACATACGTTAGAGGAATAGCCATTAGAGCTTAACCTCTGTAAGCCAGAATATTTAAGTCAAATATTAAAATGTTACGCAAAGGTTTAACGGAAACGTTAAATTTCAATATTTAAGACAAATATTAAAATGTGATACAAAGGTTTAACGAAAACATTAAAAGATAACGAAAACATTAAATATTTAGTATATAAAAATAAAATAAATAATTTTATATATGAGTACATCAGGAATGTTTTCTTTTTGTTTATGTGTTACAAACATTTAACTATGTGAATCAATGTTTAAGATTGGAAGTACATACACACTCAAGTGTGTGTGTATACAATAAACATAACCATTTTCCGTACTTACTGTTCCAAGAAGTACGAGTATGTTAGCGGGTGAGTAGGCGATGCAGTTAAAATCTTTAGCTATGATTTAAACGTCCCATGACGTAGGCCCGTAATAACAAAGGAACTAATTACATCCACGTTATTGTTACACCAGATGATATTCTGGTCAATAGCCATAGGGTATGATTTCGTCATCCGAAATCGTTTCCTGTGTATCCGGAGTACTATGCCAAATGAACGTATTACTCAGATGAAGGATCAATTTACATTTTCTGATTAAAGGCTTACGTCACGTATTTTATAGGTGCGTAACGTGGTTTCAGATGCATGGTTTACAGTACACACGTAATGCTGGCACAAGTTGAAAATATCTCTACCAATAAATCATGGTGTCGAATATTCACATACTATTTTCAAAGTAAACATTATTTATTGAAGAACAAGCACATGCGTGTCGACAGCAAGATCAGAATCTATAAAACATGCGTGCGACCTATCATGACGTACGCTGTAGAGACGCGGCCCGGCACTGTGCGAACCAAGAGACTACTAAGAACATCGGAGATGAAGGTCCTAAGATCAATTACTGGAAAAACCCTCCGAGATCGTGTCCGCAACGTAGACATAAGAAAAACTTGCGAAATAGAGAATATCGTTCAGTGGAGTAGATCCAGAAAAAGATACTGGAGGGACCATGTAGCCCGAATGGATGGTGACAGACTTGCATATACAGCCGCTTATGAAATCCCCTCCGGACACCGCCCACCTGGAAGACCGCCTAAGAGATGGAGGGACAGCTGGATCTTATCATCCGACGAGACATGATTTCTGTGTCACAGATCGTCAGATCTATTAAAAGAAGAAGAAGAAGATTATTATTTTGTTGATTCGCGCTTTACACCATAACAGCGCGAGCCTAATCGATAGCTATCATATTGATTCTCGTGACATGTGATAGGTAGCTAATCTATGACCATTTCATTGTCACGTGAATTCTACACCAGACTAATTACAATGACGATTACACTGCCATCGCCAGGAATCGAACCCAGGACCTTCAGTGTGGCAAAGGCACGAAGATATTCATCCGCACGATCAAGGAGGCGATAGAGTTTAGGAAAAAATTCTAACCCTCCCAGATATTCACCAGCCACGGAGCGACATTATCCTATCTCTGCAGATTCTAAATTAAAAGTGGAAATGCTTGCCAATGTGACAATGCAACCGAACAAACTATAAATTGCGAATGTCGGAACATATATAGATAGCTCATGGACCCCAGAGAATGAGTTGAATGAGTCAGCTCTGTACAGCTTAAACACAGAATATTTAAATGCATTTTATAATAAATAGAAATAATATCCTTGAGATAAACACCCGCAAGGATCAAATATTGTTATTGAAACCAATAAAGGAAAAAATAAAACTTCAGTGTGGCAGTCATATCACTTACCACTCGGCCATGAAAGTCGTTTATGTTTCACCTTTTTGGAACATTGTCAAAATATAATAATATTATTAATCAAAACTGATCAACAATCATGATATAATTTGTTTTGTACATACATATTTTTTTTTTTATAAGGATTAATTGTATTTCAATAGATACGAATATGTAAAATGTTTTCTGGGAACAGAATATAACAATCTTAATAGATGACGCTAGTGTAGAGTAAACTAAAAAAAATGTGAAGATAAGTGCAGAATTCTAGCATATATACATCAGTGTGGCAGTCATATCACTTACCACTCGGCCATGAAAGTCGTTTATGTTTCACCTTTTTGGAACATTGTCAAAATATAATAATATTATTAATCAAAACTGATCAACAATCATGATATAATTTGTTTTGTACATACATATTTTTTTTTTTATAAGGATTAATTGTATTTCAATAGATACGAATATGTAAAATGTTTTCTGGGAACAGAATATAACAATCTTAATAGATGACGCTAGTGTAGAGTAAACTAAAAAAAATGTGAAGATAAGTGCAGAATTCTAGCATATACATCTTTCAAAAAAATGTCAGACGTGGTGGTCGTAAGAAGGGCGGAATGGGGAATGTTGTTAAACATAAAGCTATCGCTCAACCCAACCAATGACGGGTCATAAGTCCTAGAAGCGCCTCGGCCACCATATTCTGTTCCCAGAAAACAATTTACATCTTCGTCTCTATTGAGATACAATTAATCCTTATATAATAAAAAAAAATTATCCGCAATGGGTAAAATCCAGTATTTGTCTACAAGAATTTGTTTACTTCAAAATGTTGTTATATTTTTAACTACACTGATGTAGGGCTTCTGTGTCCCGAACATGTTTATAATTTAATTTAATTTAATTTGTATGTAAAAATAAAGTGTTGTTAGAAAGAACGAAGAAAAAAAATAGAATATTGTTCAAAACCTCAGTAATTAAATTAACTGTATTAGATGCCAAGCTTAGCGAAAATTAATTCGAAAACTTGATTACTTCATCTGATAAATACCAAGTATTGTATGAAACACATTGGTTACGCTTATCAAAATTTTCACGGGAATAATACGGTCATTCACAATGGTTATTTGGTACATTAAAACACGAAGACTCTAACCACGGTGAGCTTTTTTTCATTGTTCCACGGTCCTATTTTATATTTTTCCTTAATGCGAGTATATTGCCGGGGGGTATTTCTGAATGACGATCCAATAGAATAAATTGAGCACTTTTTACATAGGAAAATCAAATATTCATTTAATTATATTAACATACGACTACAACGCTATACGCCTGAATGTAAATTTATTGCTTTAAATACTGGCAAATAAATACAAAATTCGTGTTTGATAGCAAAGGTTTATGAAAGATAATCAGTTTATATTACATTTAAAAAAAAAATGCGTATAATGGGTCGGTGCTGGGAACAAAATAAATGACGCTCTCAAAGTCATCACTGCAAGTAGATATTGATATCCACTAAATCAAATATGGCAGTACATAATGGAGTTGTAGTGCCATGTATGGAAATTAGCTTGGAGCTGGCAAAAGAAGGATGAAAGTAGGATAAATGCCGCAGAAATGTGTTCACTGAGATGAATGTGCAATATCTAAAAAAACAGTGGAATAAAAATTAAATTAACACAAATGTCCGGATCGTCCAGTTAACGAAAAGTGCTCCATCTAAAATAACATTATGTGTTAATTTATTTTTATTTTATTTTATATCATTGTATTTTATATAATTTGTTTTAGATTTATTTTGTAGACATTGAACGATCGAAGTGTGCGCGGGAGATGCCTATTGGTGGTGACAAGGTTCGCAACCCATCGCGTTCGCAACAAGGTGAAAAGATAAGGATGGAGTGCCTCATCGATTAAAGTGTGGCAGTCCATTCTTCCTGCCTACCCTCTTGGGGAAACGGCGTGATGGTTAGTTAGTTAGTTAGAATATCGAACGACGAAATAATGAAGAAATGTAAGGTAGATGATTGCATCATAAATAAAATAAATATGCATCCCCGAGATGATTTGAAGATATGGAACGAATGGAGTTATTAAAATGTTGTATACTAGCAGTGTGAGTGGAAAGAGAGGCCGTGGAAGACCAAGGAAAACATGGCATGACCAAATTAATCAATTACTGAAAAGCGGCCATGTTCGAAGTAGAAACAATCGACGAGCGTGCATGTCACGATGTGTGAATGTAGAAGAGGCGCGAGAGTTAGTCAGGATAGAACAATGTGGCGATCCTTCCTCTCTGCCAACACATCTAACGAAACAGCATGATGGTTAGTTAGTTAGTTACTCAATTTCCTAGTGTCTAATTAAGGGTTAAGAATGTTGTATGAAGCATTCGGTCTGGGTACAGGTGCAGAAACCGTGAACCGAGAGCCCAGACAGGCAGGGCGAGCAGGCGACCGCTGTCTGACGCAGACCGGCGCGGAACACGTTGCTCTGCGACGAATATCCGAAGGTCGCGGTCGAGTCGAGATAAAAGTAAATTCTTTTCGAATTCAGGGAATACCGCAAACAACAAATGCGTGCGTTATTTCACTATACACATTACGCATGCGTGTAATAATTTTAAATATATCCAGTACGTATTTACACTTAAAAGTGTTGGTATACATTTTTACGTTGATATTTATACAATACATCATCAACGTAATAATAAAACTGTAATGTACTTTGGTTCCCTTTGGTGTCCCAAATCGCGGATGGATTATCTCGTAAACTTTAAACCACGCCCTTTTCTTATATACAAATTCCTTTAAGATTAATGCGTATCAACTGTTACCATTTTTTACTTTATTATTTATTATTTTTTTTTGTACACAACAGGTTGTTTGAAACCAATTACAGTATACAATTTATTTTAGCTATTATATTGATTCTAATGACATCTGATAGGTAGCTAATCTATCGCCATTTTATTGTCACGTGAATTCTACACCAGACCAACGACAGTGTGACAATCACACCGCCATCGCCGGGAATCGAACCCGGGACCTTCAGTATGGAAGTCAGAGCTCTAACCACTATGCCACGAAGGTCGAATCTTGTTTAATGTACCCTTATTCAAGGGCAGCGGACTATTCTGCAGAAAGTAAAAGTACAGAAATCTGTAGTCTATATGAAGCTCGCTCTTACCTGAGAATCGCCAAATCACCTCAGAGAGCCTAACCGAAAACATTAAATATATGAGACGAGAAGAAAATAATCAAAGTCTTTATCAGTGTCGATACTATATGATTCGACCTCTAATCATCCCGACAGAGGCTAAGCCGTCATCGACCCAAACAACATTATCCCAACGAAGAGGTCCATGACAAAACGTAAATTATCTAACTAACAATCACGCCGTCTCTCCGAAGGGGTAAAAGAGGAAGAAAGAATGGATGGACACATTGCTATTTACTGACACACCAATATTTGTTCACCAATGAATTTCAAACCATATTAAACAAATACTAATTTAACAGTAGCTAAGAATCCATGTGTTGCTACACGAATGTTTCCTGCATAATGTGTTGGAAGGAATGGTCGAGGGATCGATTGGCAGAGGACGACCTCGCCAAGAGTACCTAGACCAGATTTACTTATTTAGTGGGCAGCACCTCTTATGCGGAGTTGAAGAGAGTTGCCGAGGATCGAACGGAGTGGAAGAGGAGATGCGTCGCCTTGCTGCAGACCAATCGCTAGATTGGAACGGAGAGAGAAAGAATCCATAAACTTATTAGAAATTGTTATATTAATCTGCACCAATTTGAAAAAAGGCTTAATATCTAACATTTAAATGTTAATACAATATTACTAACTACTCGTTACACCGCTTCAGAATAATGCATCATAAATTAAAACTGGTATAGGCTTTAAATAACAACATATTTTATAATACGAATACTTCTAATGCAATCTTAAGTTAAGCGTCCTAAGTAAGAAAACTTCTGCCAGTGTCTTTTATTGTGTTATTTTACAGTGAAAATTTTCCTAAGTTACATAATTCATAACAAGATCTGTATGTGGGAGTGTTAAAGGCATCGGCGGAAGTCCATATGAAAAAAGTTTTGTTCCTAACAGACGCATCGCTTTAGGCAAGGTATTCGTTGATTCTAATCTTATCGTAGTAATGAGATCATATCTGACAATGAATAGGATACAGACGCCGGCACATGGGAATAGGACACATGCGCGGGAACAAGAAAACTATTTATCTTTACCGATTGTGCAAGCACGGTAACTCTTCAGGTATGTTCATTTCGTTTATTGTTTCTTAAACAATGATTTAAAACTTTATATTGAATAATTTACACGAGTGAAAACGTATGTTTTCTAGAAGTTTTATTACATTATAAAATGAAGTGTTTTACCTCTCCATGGCATGTTATTATCAAATGAAACATGTCATATCCATTAATAATAATAAAACTTTAAGAAAACAGACGTCTTTGTTCGTGTTTATTAGAAATATTAATTCCGGTCCACATATGTTTATCCCGAGTCCACATGCTTAAGAAATTTTGTATATTAAAATAGTGTCAAAAACACAAAATTTTGGAAAAGAATGTGAAAGAAAAATACATTAATATAATATTATGTTATCACTAGAAATGAAATAGAAAAAATATAAATATGCATATCTTAAAAAGTTATCAAAAATTAGAAATAGAAATATACTTTTTGGTATGCGTATTCATAATTTTAATAATACACTTGTTCAATAACAAATATTTGCAAATCAGCAAGATTTTTCAACTGAAATAATATTTGTATGTTATAAACATATAATATGTTTATATGAAAATCTGTACCCGATAGCAATAACGCCATAAGTGAATTTTTAGCCGATATGAGTAATGCTCATTTATGTTATCATCGACACAGTATCGAGTATTTATATCTCTAGTACACAGTATTCAGTATAGTAAGAAGAAACCGTTTGGACAGACTAGCCTGGACGTAAATACTGAAAATTTGACATTACCATCATAACTCATTTCGCCAAAAAAAAATTTAAGGTTTATAGCTCTCAGGTATAGAAATGTAATATCGATTGATTCACAAGTTATTGTTGTATATTTTTAGTACTCAGACAAAATACGAGGCGATGTAAAAAAATCTCTATTACTTTAATTTTGTTTTCGAATATTAGCTAATGAAATCATTTCATAAGTTGCGTATTTGTTCATGAACATCCAAGTCCAGAAAGTAGATGAATGTTGTGTATAAGAACCCGCCACCCACTAGTCGGACTTCCACTCCACGCGCATTCCTCCGCGCGCCACGTGCTCGCGCTCCCGCCCGCCTGCGCCTCCGGGCGCGGTGCATCGGGTCGGGAGTATTTTAGGAGATTATGCACTCGCAGTTAGTCATTCGAGTCACCTTCGACACGCCGATACATCGCACTCGATCGGCCCTACCCTCTCCCGCGTAGCGTTGCCAAACCCATCTAACGGATAAAAATGCACTTGACGCGGTGCCAACTAGCAAATTGTGGCAGTTTTACCCAATTTGACCAGCTTTTAAGTGTTACAACATTACCAGGGACGAACCGTGTAAAAAAATATATTTGTAATATCACAAGTTCCATTCTGTAACTATTTGGCTAAAACACACATGGTACAGGAGTCTTTTGAATGTTTAAGAAATTCTACAAATCCGTGTATGAAAATATAATATAATCATGTATTTTATAAAATTATTGTATATTTTTAAAGTTACTTTTTACACTTACTTATCAGAAATATATTATGAACTGTTTAATTAAAACACTGTTATATTGTGTAATATCACAATAGATTTAATTTCCATGAAATTGTCGCGACAGCTGTTTTGCTGACCAATATTAGCATCACCTAAAAAAGGAGGAAGAGATTAGTTTATTTTTATTTTTTATTATTTTATTAGCCCCTTTTTTAGTAGATTACAATCAATTAAAAAGGAGAAGGAGATTAGTTGATTGTAACAACTGATGCTATTAGTTGAACAAATTTCATAGGAATTAAATCATTGTGATATTATACAACAGTGTTTTTATTAAACAGTTAATAATGTTGAAATATCAAAGTGTTTCCACCAAAATAATGGATTATCTAAAAAATATATTATTAAATAATTGGTTTTTGTTTGTCCATGTTTTGCCATATTTGAGTCAAATATTTTATGACATGTGTTATTTTTGCAATGCGTAAAGTTTTAGAAACATAAGCTTTACTATAATACGTAGTTGGTATTTAATGACATATTGGCATTACAATCTCAAAATCGACAAAAACTGACATGTATGCTTTTACCAAATAGGTAGGTAATCGTAATCAGAGCCGAGTAGACATGGCGCCTTGTCTGAAAGTGAAATTTGATCTTTTGACCTTTGTTATAATTGACGAGAGGTCTAACCTTTCATTCCGAATTTAAGTCGGCTGGATAAAATTTCGTTATCTAGATCACTTCTATTTCTGCACTTTTACTAAGTCCCAAACACAAGTTTAATCTCTTGAAACCCATTAAGATTGCTTAAGATAAATGCATATCCATTTTTGGTTGGCTGTTTCGTAGCATAACCGCTTTTTAATTATTGTCTATACACGAAAACTCACTGTTCTAATTAAAACAATAAAAACTTAAACCGTATTATGGAATTGTATTAAAAAAACACATTAACTCCCAAAAGTTTGTACCGTACATTATACCGACATTTATTCAATTTAAGAAGATGTAAAATGTTTATTTGTTGAAATTTAAAGTCCTCGTTGATTATTCAACCATTTCAGTTACTTAACTATTGAGGTTATTTAAAATGCATATTTCTTCTTAACCCATAACTTCGGGTAGCTACATTTGAAGTTCAAAAATTTGGTTTGGAACTGCGACATTTGTAGCTCACATTTGAATAAATCCTCTAAAATCTTTTTACTTTAGTTCCTTCTTTCTAAATTGTACCTAATACTCGGATTATGACGAACCGGGACTATCTAGGACTATTTTTTCTACTGCAAATAAAGCCTAAATGTTAACCTTTAGACGCCCAGTGGTCCCGTACGGGACCGCAGATTTGCGTCGTTCAATGCCCAACGGTCCCGCATGGGACCGGTGAATATGGTGCATTTCGCTATCGGATTACACAGATTTATGACAATAGTATTCAAAATATGAATATTAGCTTACGTATATAATGAATTTGAGATAATCCATAATTTTATTTTTGGTTCCGATAAATATTTTTGTCATGTTGCGTAATATTCGTGTTTATACCTGCGTTACAAGGTAGACTCTTGAGATATGCGTTGTTTTATAATGGTCTGCCTAATAAAACACACAATCTACAGCACTGCCTAAAATAGGTCTATGCATAGACAAATGCTTTAAAATTTGGCATACGAAAAATAATGTTTAAATTTAATATTTTTATGTTTTTTTTATAATAATCAGATAAACAATATTTTGTTTTAGCACAGTCTCGCGAATATTTGCTTGGGCAGTGGACTACCTTTATTGCACGAGCCGCACGGGCGTTTAAAGGTTAAGTACGAAAACGTTGATAAAATTCCTTGTAGTTAATTTTAATTAAACACAATTTGAACAAACAAGTACATACAAGAAAATGAAACAGCAAATATACTACATTGACGAAATCAGGATGAGATTATTTGAATTATATTTCTATTGTATATATATGTATGTTGAATTAATAATTTGGCAACTTAATGTAAAAAAATAAATTGAAAGTAGCACATGGACATGTTTAATTCGTTTCGTACGGATTGTTGACATCTTGTTAGCGCGGAAAGTAATCCTCAACGCCAGAGCCGTCAGTATAAATAAGAGAAATGAATATATGAAATTAAAATTACGTTATGCACACGGAAAGATTATTTAAATTAATCACAAATGTATTTCGTGTCCAAACGAACGTTTTAATTATCAAACATTAAATGACAAACCTTACCAAGATATCTTCATATTAGTGAAAGTACTTTCGAGAGTAGGTATCTTGTCTTCCTAAAGTGGAACCATTTTTCATGCGTTCCTGGTAATAGATGCCCTTAACTTTAATTTTGTTTGTATTATTTTTTGAGAAAATAAACTATTTTTTTGATTGATTGAACACGCAGTCACCCCAAAGGGGTGAGCAGAATTTATGGACTGAATTATAATGAAAACGCGATTGTTTCATAGATTTTACAGAGATTTTTTATTTATGTAAAAAAAATATATAGATGCTTGTTACAATTTGTTTCGCATTGCAAGGGCATTCTTAAACTGTTTGACTCGCAAGGCGAAACCCATTTTTATATATAATATTACGAAAAGTATTTGTATATTTTTATACATAAAAAATGTAAATTCAACATAACAATCGCGTTTTTATTATAATTTATAATGGAGTTTTACAAAATCAATATATATGGACTGCCATACCGTTCATTCCTGACATACTTCTTGTTTGTTATCGTTCTTTTCTGACATAATTTGCACAGTCACGCTGACAAAACTAATGCGCAAAAAAATTTTTTGATGAAAAAGTATCTAGCCCTTATGCCGTCTCCCCGAAGGGGTAGACAAAAAGAATGAACCACCACATATTTTCTTTTCATTCACTGAAATATTCCTCTCGCTTCCTCAACATTAATACGAAGTGTCATGAACACATGTCGTTTTCCCCGACTCCTAACGTGGCTGATATTTAATATATTTGATTACGCTTCATTTTCCTCGATCTTACTTTATTTTCTGTTTTGTTCATGTTGTTAACGTTACACTTATATTTAGCTTTTTCATTCAATCTTACAATGTTTTATTTATTATACTTTCATTCGCACTGCATTCACTTCATTTTTTTTATATATTTGCCATTCAGCTTGGAACAATCTTCCTGCAGACCCCAAGTGCACTGAGAACCCGTTTGAGTTTAGATTGATATTCAAAAACTCTCATTTTAAATTATCCTACCATTATGTAAATGTTGATCGACTGCGTCAGGTGCAACCCTCATAATAAATATGATTATTAAATACAATTAAGCTGAAGTATTTTCTACAGCGTCCTTGAGATGATAAATTTTTCAAAATGGCTCTTTATAAATCATCCAATTTATTATTTTTATTGATACATTATATCTTGACAACAATTTTTTGCACTTTTCACAAACAAGTTTCAAACCATACGCGTTCTTATGACTAATAATCATACTGTAAACAATTTTAAATTGTGGTTTTATATATCACCTGACACAAAAGTGTCATAGAATAATTTGTTTAAACAAAGATATTTAACAGTAATTGTAATATAGAATAATAATGCTTTTAGTTAAACATATTATAAGAACCATTTGTGGTAAAACTACGTATGTATGGAAATGAATCATGTAACTGGCAAAGAAGGATGAAAGGGGAATAAATGCAGTAGAAATGATATTTCTTAGATGAATGTGTGTAAATCTGCATATAATAGAGAGTCAAATGCAAATATAAAAAGTGATTTCAGTGCGAATGAATTTGTAATGAATTAAATAATTAAAGGGTCATTAAGGTGGTTTGGACATATGGAAAGAATAAATGTAAGAAAGTATATGTAAACGGCTTAAAACCAAGCAAGAAATATAGGAAGACCGAGGAAAACAAAATATTCATTGTCGGCCACGTGAGGAGTCTATAGGAAAAATCGTCATGCATGTATGAATGTCGAGGAAGCGAGAGAAGTGTGTATGAAATGAGCAATGTGGCAGCCAGTTCTTTCCGCATATCCCTTTGGAGAGATGGCATGATGGTTTTTAAATTTGTTTATAACGTTTTGTTTTTTTATGTAAAAAATCTGAATATAATACAAACTAACTAATTAATCATCACGCTGTTCCCCGGAGGGGTAGGCAGGAAGAATGAACCGCCACTCTGTTCTGTTATGACATACTTCTCTCGAATCCTCTACATTCATACATCGTGTCATGCACGAACGTCGATTCCTCCAACTCCTTACGTGAACAACATTTAATATTTGATTGTTTTTGACCGTGCCACGTTTTCCTCGGTCTTTCTCTATTTCTAGCTCCGTTTACGTCGATTACATATACATTCTTCACTATTCATTCTCATAATACTATCGTCACGTATAATGTTTTGTAAGACAGCTATATCATATTGATATAATATTGATGACAGCGCAATTTGCTCGATGCGCGACTTGGAGCAACACTCTGGAGAACAAACCACATAGGTCTACAACAAGGAAGAAGAAATAGAAGAAGATGACAGTGTCCGTCATCTATGACTTATAGAAGTTAGTGACAAGTTTCGCATTATATTTTCAAATGTAGCAGGAATCGAGCGCGTATCAGTTTAGATACTAGAGTTAACGGAGCAAAATAAAGTAATTGAAATGTCTTAATTTTACATTTGTAACTACAATTAAGGAACAAGAGAAAACTCTGACAATTTGAAAGGGTTTTTGTTTATAGATTTTGTAAAGAGGCGGCGTGATGGTTAGTGAGTTTATGGTAAAAAGCTACGGTATTTAGTATATGTAAGTGGGTTATCATTTTATAAGTACGTATGTAAATAAATTAATTGAATATGTATGGGCAGTGAAATAGGTGCACACGTAGGGCAACGCGAAGAATTATAATCAAGTAAATGACTATTACAATGTTCTTGTGATCTTCTCATCGGCCATCTGCCGCGCCATGTGCACGGTGAAAAAAGAAACGATAATTCTAAAAGCGATTGAAAGGTCACGAGCATTATTTGATCAACTGGGGGGCCGTGCATACTCTGCAGTCGTTTGCCGGGTAATTAAGCGACAAGCATTTCAAAATCCCCGATTTATAGACGTTCCGCACGGATATTGCTTCAGTCGACCGCATCTACAGGTGTTAAAAACTAAAAAATGCGGACTTAGTAAACTTTTCAGTGTTTTCGTCAACAACCACACCATTACACCGTTTTCCCTGAAGGGTAGGCAGAGAGAATAGACTGCCACACTACTCTATCATGATACACCTGCTTAACTTTCTCCACATTCATACACGCACGTCGATTCTTACGATTTCTAACGTGACCGACCTTTAAATTTAGATTAATTTGATCATACTGTGTTTTCCTCGGTCTTCCTTGAGTCTGTAATACATTCACATCGTTAATGTAACGTGATGTAACTAACTAACTAACCATCACGTCGTCTACCCGAAGGGGTGGCAGAAATAATGGTCTGCCACACTTTTCTTTCCTGATACATTCCTCTCGCTTCCTCAACATTCATACATCGAGTCATGCACACATTGCTCACATGGCCGACATTCAATATTTGATTTATTTGATCGTGCCACGTTTTCTTCGGTCTTCCTCTATTTCTAGTTCCATTTACATCGTTAATATATATCTTTTTTACCATTCTTTTTTGTTCATTCTTTCCATGTGGTCAAACCATCTTACTGACCCTTTCATTATTTTGTTCATAACACTCTCATTCGCACCGCATTTACTTCTTATACTTGCATTTGACACTTTATCATATACAGATTTGCCACACATTCGTCTTAGAGATCTCATTTCTACTGCATTTATTCTACTTTCATCCTTCCTTTGCCAGTTCCACGCTTCGCTTCCATACATAAGGGTCGGTATCCTTATATATTTTAATTCATAATATATATTCTTCTGCTCTACATTTCTTCATTCATCGTTTTACCACTCAAGTTTTAGGTATCTCATTAATATCGCATTTATTCTGCTCTCATTTATCTTTTACCAGTTCCATGACAATTTGTAAATCACGTTAATTCGTCCTTAGCATTAAATAAGACAATAATATTATAAGTAGGAAGTACACTAGTTGGTAATACCTATGAAAAGTGAATCTCTGAGGCTGTATCTGAAGCATCTATTGAGGATTAGGTCTTGTCACGTCTAAGACGACAAATACTTCATTTCTTGTTTGTTTAAACACGTTCAAATTACATTGGTTGACGTCTGATCGCGTAATCACTATTTATATCTAAAAAGGTATATTTACATATTCAACGTCAAGAAAATGATTACGATAAATTTGAAAGTAGACAGTACATCACGTATAAATTGTCTGCAAACCTGCAAAATAAAGCCATTCGATCACTAATTCGTCACCAGTAAGAAGGTTCCAACTGTCAAAAGTAAAAAGCTGAGAAAACTGAAGTCAAAGTTTTGTTGGTTTCGGGTCTTGGAATCTTGGAATAAAAGGGTTCCATCTGAAGCAGATGAAACTCTTTTACCGAGAAGCGTGTAAATTTTCTCTGGCGACAGTTGGAATAATAAAGTTGTAAGTGTAAATGAATCCTTCTTCAGTGAATCGTGTGTTTTGAATGATCAGAAATTTGATTATTTTCGTAACATCAAAATGACGATACTATTACATGTTTTTTTTATTGTACGTATAGATAAGGTTAGTAAGAACCCTTTTCACGAAAAAAAGCCAAATGTGAAATTTTGTTAGTTGGAACCCTCTTACTCTCAGGTGACAAATTGCCAAGAAAGGTTAATCCCAACTCAAATTATTAAAAAAAAAACCAGAAACTTGTCGAAAAGGACTCTTCACATCTCTCTTAAAAACACCTTTTAAATAATGACTCTTACACTCCCAGATGCCACTGTTAAGTACCTACCTAGTTAGCTACCCACTAGACTCTGTTAATTATCATGTAATTCGCGTTTCAGTGATATTGTTATGTGCCTACCTACCCGACTATCTTTTTTGTTAAACCATTATGCCATCAACATTCTAGTGATGTCCTTAATTACTGTAACCTTATCATCAAGCAAACACCATTATTAATAATCGCCCTTATATGACTTCCCTAATGACAATTTTCGCCATTATAAAAGCCCACACAGCAGAAAGGAAGCGTAGATAGAATTATGACGCCAAAGTCACAGTTAACCAATAAAGTTATTATTTGTGAAATCTGATAGTGTTGGAACTTATTCAATACTAAAAATCCTTACTGAAGGAAAAACTTAAAACACGTAATATGAACATATAAGAGATGAGTGTCTATAGATCAGAAACTCCAGGAAGTCCAGTTCCAAGAATGTGAACAGTTGGTATAATTAATAACACAACATTTTTTTAATCAAATGAGACAACAAAAGTAAAATATTTGAGTAACTCGTTTGTACACATACCTAAAATACAAATTTATTTTTGTACCAGTTAAAAAAAATAAAATTTATAGAATAAAATGTCACAACACAATTAGTGACAATATATTTAAGAAAGGATTCCAAAATGTGTCGACATCAGTAAGGTGGCGTTCTTTATATTGTAGTAGTGATAATATATTGTTTACGAACACCGCCCCATCATCAATTAAAATGTCCACATTAGAGGTGATAGAATTCAACGTCTGAATTGCTCTCCCTCTGTCATCACCAAAGACTGGTTGGTTCTGCATCGCGGAGTGAAAAACAATCAGTAATAAATAGACACATTTGTTCCAATATATAGGGGTTGTCAATACAGCGCTGAATCAATTATAAATATTTGTCGCTATGTATTTTCACGGTTTAATGGAATTATACCCTAGCACCACAAGATAAATATTGTTGGATACTGCCTTCGTTCTCTGTAAGGAGAGAGTTCTCAAAACTTTGTTGAACCCTCTCCTACTTTTTAAAGTATTCTTTAGAATTCGAGCATCATGCAGCATAGCTTTTAACTAAGGAGTTATATTGGATTCTTAGGACTTACAATAAAAACGAACATCTTCAATGAAATATCAAATACCTTCTCTATCTGAGATTGAAATGTTGGGCAACTTTAATTGATTATCCCTAAATCCGTGACCATACATTTATTAGTTATATCATGCACGATAGAGATGGGTTATGCAAAATATATTATAAAATTCGTGATATTCATAAGTTTAAAAGTTATCATTTATAAACTACTAGATTGGAATATACTAGGGGTGTGTCAAAGAGTTGTCACATAACACAGCATCTTAAGGAGCTCCACTGGCTGAAATATTCAGAAAGGATACAATACAAGCTCTGCTGGATGGTCTATAAGGCGTTGCATGGAATGGCACCAGCTTATATATCTGAACTCCGCATCAACGAGAACCTGAATGCTAGACAGTCTACATTGCGATCAGCTAAAACTTCTGCGATCGGTAGATTGACTGTGCCAAAACGCTGTCCAAGCACAAACTTTGGCGACCGAGCCTTCGCGGTAGCCGGCCCTTCAGCCTGGAACAATCTTCCAGCATACCCTAAGTGTATTGAGAATCAATCAGAGTTTAGATCGAGACTCAAAACGCACCTTTTCAAATTATAATTTTCTGACAGGAAGGGCTGATCGACTACGTCAGGTGCAGCCCTCATACTAAATATGTTTATTATTCTTCTTCTTCTTCTTCTTCACTTTTGATAGACTCAGGAGTCTGTTATTTCAGGCGGGTCCTCTTGAGACGCTGAACTCCAGCTTTCTCTCCACCGTTTCGGGGGTCTTATTCTTATCATTAATTATTATGATTATTATTTTTATCTAGTTGATAAAACGGAGCATTTTCTACAGCGCCCTTGAGATGAGTAATTCACAAAAATGGCGCTCTATAAATAATCCAATTTATTATTATTATTATAATATCAATGGGCTAACCTCATTACAATATGGCGGGTTCATTGATTTTCATACTAATTTAAAAACGTTATATCAACAGTTTTACACATTGGATTTTATAGAAACTATCTACTCTCTAAACCTTTCGTATACTAATAAAAACAAACTGTGCTGTTTTCAGCGAAATCGATATAGTAATTTTCGATAAAATCGAGGGCAGATATACAAACATTATAATTATTATAAAACCTAAATGAGACTAATAAGAACACACTGTGAAATTTTCAACGAAATCGGTTTAGTAATTTTCGAGAAAATCAGAGAGAGACAGACAGACAAACATTCATTTTTATATATTGTGTAAATATTATTACATATAATTTGACAATAATATGTAAGTTTAAAAAAAAAATGTAAACAATTTTTCTCACGATTAAATAAAATACATTAACAAAACTTTCAAATCACTCATAATATCTAGACAATGGTACTTAGGGACGTGTTTTTATACGCCTACTAACTAACA
This sequence comes from Lepidostoma basale, assembly GCA_022606425.2. NCBI lineage: Eukaryota > Metazoa > Arthropoda > Insecta > Trichoptera > Lepidostomatidae > Lepidostoma > Lepidostoma basale. The sequence goes on from JAHDVF020001064.1 coordinate 886,154, forward strand.
TATTCTTGTTTTGATGTTTGAAAAGGCGGCTTCGAGCATCGGTCAACATGTCAACAGAATGACAAATTTAGAAGATACATGATACGTTTACTTATTTATGGACAGAACATTGTAAAAAAAAAGAATACATAAACATATTCACACGTGTATACGAATAGTAAAATGTGTCTACATTTGAGCGTGTTGAATTTAATGATTTCTTCTATAGAGTGGCACAGTGGGTAGATGATTGATGATACGAGATAACGTCACTTCATCCGCTTGCGTTGCATCTTCATCTGAAGATTTGTGACCACTGTGGTTATTAATTTTTATAAACCTATTCAAATCTGAAGTAAAGCACGGAGCTAACATAATCTCTTACACGAATGTGTATCTTTATTAGATAGAGCTACAAATGCTGAAAAAAGAAACAAATGCAGTGCAAACATGCAACGAAAATGGTATGAATAAAGTTATGAAATATTCAAGATTAATAAAATATTGCGTATTCTAGAGGTTTTATTATATTTTAAAACGTGAAGTGATACGTTTCGCCTTGCTAAAATATAATGGAATATGCCACTATCTTCTTCTTCTTCAAGTGCCCTGTCGGGTCCCTCCAACGTTGGCGATCACCTCGGCGAACCTGTCCCTGTCCTGCGCCGCTCGGAACAGATCCTCCCCACTTTGGATGCCGGTCCACTCCCTCACGTTTCGCAGCCAGGACATTTGTCTCCTACCGGGCCCTCGGCGTCCCTCAATCTTCCCCTCTAATATCAGTTGGAGAAGGTGGTACTCTTCCCCACGCAGTATATGACCCAGATGTGAAATTTTCCGAACCTTGATAGTTGATAACAGTTCCCTGTCAACTCTAGCTCGCCTCAGGAGTTCGGTATTGGTAACCATGTCTGTCCATGTAATTTTGAGCATTCGGCGATGGAGCTACATTTCAAATGCTTCCAGTCTGTTCATTGAGTTGCCTTTCAAAGTCCACGTTTCATATCCATACAATAAAATAGACCACACATAGCATTTGATCATTCTATGGCGGAGTTTCAAGTTTATGTTATCATTGCAGAAGAGTGATTTCATTTTATTAAACGTAGCTCTTGCTGTCTCAATTCTGCATTTTTTCTCTTCATCTGAGTCAAGAGATTGCGTAAGTATGCTGCCTAGATATTTATTTTTTCCACCCTTTCAACGTTACGGCCGTTGTGACCCACTGTAGTCTAGCCGTCCGAATGTCATCCATTTGGTTTTACTGACATTTATTGTTAGCTACAATCTTTCACCGGAGTCGTCAACATTCCACTATCATCAAATATAATAAAAAATATAGCCAACGGACGTTTTCTTCAATATTTAATACTCAATATTGAATTTACCATTATTATTCAAGACACTTTAAAATTATATTAAATTGTGGAAGGATTACTAAAAAGGTTCAGATTTGGAATAATGAATGTATAAAAAAAGGTAAAGAAAGTATACGTTCACATTGTAAATGGAGCATGAAATATTGGTAAACATAGGTGAATGTGGTACGGGACAATTGGGAGAAATTGCATGATATAATGTATGAATGCTGAGGAGGTGAGAGAATTAAGTTAGGAACGAACATTGTGGTGGTTCATTCTTTCTGTCAACCACTTCGGACTTATTCTACCATCTACTGAACTGCGAAAAGAATTCATACGCTTTCAACCACTTCGAACTTCTACCATTTACCGAAATGCGAAAATAGTCCACACGTTTTGTGAGTAAGGTGAGTAAGCTTAGCATGCAGCACAGATCATTTAAAAATTCAGACGCGTGTGTAAAAAAAACAAAGCAATAAAACAAATGAAACCTACATGATTTAGAAAGGTTACGCTCGGACGTGCGGTTGTTTACATCATGATTTGATTATAGAAATGTGTAGTAAACAAGTAAAAGGAAGACGATTGGGCAATTTGCCAAATATATCTGTCGATGTTCTAACCGCGCCGCGTCACCAGGTACTCCGCTGTACCTACACAATAAACGAGCGAGTTCTAGTATGACACAGAGACGGGAGCAGTCTGGTGTACACGTACCTATATAGGTCCATATTCACATGGCATCGGAATGGAGAATATTCCTAGCGTGAGTCATATTCCCCGTTGCCCGTTCCTGGATCCGATAAGGGAATAAACCGCAACTGTGGCATGTTTTTGATTCACAACTCGGGAAAACAAACTTCCTATTATAGTAAATTTATTACAGTCCAAGACTCAAAGTGAGTATTGTAAATGTCAATAGTACATATTTATTGTTTCATAAACAATGATGTGAAACTCCATATCAAATAATTAATACGAATGAAAACGTCTGTTTTCTAGAAGAGTTATTATAATTTATCAGAATTATATGTTTCGCCTGTGTAAGGCATTTTGAAATAACATTTGATAATACCTTATAGAGGTGAAAAAAATTGCGTTATTTCTTTTACTTTGTTGCTTTGTTTGTAATATTCTGTTTTTTTTTTACTTAAAAAAACTAACTAACTAACCAACACGCCGTCTATCCGAAGGGATAAGCAGAAATAATGGATACAGCGTGTCATGAACGCACGTCGATTTATCAGATACCAGACTCCTCGCGTGGCCGACATTTGATATTTTATTGATTGATCTGCCGTGTTTTCCGCGGTCTTCCTCTATTTCTAGTTCCGTTTACGTCATAAGTTTATTTAACTTCGTTTGTAATTATAAGTTTTATTATATTTTATGTGAATGACATGTTTCGCATGTCTAAGGCATTATCATATCCAAAATATAATATAATGAAACTTCTAGAAAACAGACGTTTTCATTCGTATTAATTATTAAATATGGAGTTTTACATCATCGTTCGAGAAACAACTAATTTGTTTATAATATTTTGATTAATTTCCTTCATTAATTTGTATTCGTTACTTTATTTCTTTTATTTTTTTAATTACATTAAGGTTAACCTTGAAATTTTAATATTAAAAATCCATTAAAAATTTAGAAAATATTAAAACAATCCAAAAAAATTAGCTTCAAGTCCATCTATTGATATATCCGTATTATCCTAAAATCCTAATTAAATAACAATTTCTCCTACATCTAGCTACACCGTAATTTAATTTGTTACCAAATTTTATTGTTAACATTGTTACACTTTGGATGGACGTCTGCACTTGGACTTGGACTTGGATCTTCTGGCTTACAGAGGTTCAGCTCATGTGGCTATTCCTCTTACGTCTGATGGGAGCATTGTTGGAAGGTGATTTGGTGGGTTGTTTGTTTATGCGGGGGCATGATTTGTGTGGCCCGGAGTGTTCCTCTGAAGGAGGATCGATTTTGGGCGCTTGTGGCGGCTGGAGGTGTTTGTGTCGTAATTTGAGAGGTCTTTTATTATGGGGTTAGGATGTGAAGGGAGTCCTTTGTAAAAACGTTCGGCAAGTTTCAGAATGAATTCATCTATCATCGGGATGCCTGATTCTAGGTGCAGTTGTGTGATCCTGGTCCACGAAGGCGCACCAAGCGATGCCCGAAACATGTTGTGTGAAATAACAAAACATATTGTGAAAATACAATGTTCTTCAATAGCATATTTTTTATGACACTTGAAATCTAACAAACAATAAATTATAATTTTGTGTTCCAAGTTGCAACTCCTATGTACAATATATCAGCTAATAGGAAAGGTGTCGGATTTTTACAGAGATAAGATAACATTCACGCTCATATGTAATTATATCATATGTTTATGTATTCATTGACATACTTGCTATACGGAAACTATCAAAGGAAAATATTAATTTGCAATTTGAAGTGATACTTTAAAATTGGTCGGCCTATAAAAAAAGACATTGATATCAATCCTTCAAACCTTATCGCGTATTAACGTGTGTTTCAGATTAACGTAAGAAAACAAGAGTTAAAAAAACGTATTTTAAAGAGAAGTTTCGTATTAAAATGAATAGGTATTCAGTATTGAAGAAACTGTATGTTTTTACGGAAATTAACTATTATATTTATAGTAGTGGACCCGATAGACCTACCCGAACGTTGGGTAGCCTGCTATTAGCTGGTTCAGCAAATGTTTCACCTACCGAATCTTATTGTGAAACTAAACCATCCAGGGACCCATTCAAACACACACAAAAAATCATCAAAATCGGTCTAGCCGTTTAGGAGGAGTTCAACTTCATACGCCTGTACAGAAGAATTATATATAAGATAATAATATATAAAATATAAGATAATACATTTATACGACTGACCTGTTTTGTTTGGAAAGAGCGATGCATATATATATATAATTATTATATATATGTCAACACTTACGTTTTATACAACAATAAATATTTAATTTGTTTTACATCATTATTATAGCAACAATAAACGAGAATTAATGGGCTTTTTAATATATAAAGAAAACGACCTTTGTGGCAGATTGGCAACAGCTGTGACCTCCACTGTGATGAGAGTAGGATTTTCACACTGTGTTTGGTCTAGTGTAGAATTCACATGTCAATAAAATGGGGATAGATTATAATAGTTCATTGTCACATGTCATGAGAATAAAAACTATAGCTGTACCATTTATATCGATTAGACTCGCGCTGTTATGATATAAATAGTGTTTTAACAAAATAATCATAATAATATTATAAAATAATAGTAATGTATTTTTTTTTAAATTAAAACACTGTTTTTTCCACTTCCGAGTTTATTTTTCTCGATATGTTTTGTAGGCTTTACACCTTCATCATCTGGAGAACCATATAAACTTGCAGCCATAATGACCTTCATACCGAAGTACGCGAACAAGTCAGTAAAGCCTCTGCCGTGTCAGGATATCTGAAGAATCTGAACTGGAAGAACAAGCATATGCGTATCGACAGCAAGGTCAGAATTTATAAGACATGCGTGCGACCTATCATGACGTACGCTGTAGAGACGCGGCCTGGCACTGTGCGAACCAAGGGTCTACTTTGAACATCTGTGATGAAGGTGATGGAGGTGTTAGGCCTTTGAAACATGTCAAGATAAATCCACTTAATATTGGAAATATCATTAATTCAGAAAAAATCGTAATTATAGAATTCCACAATGTTAACGCCTTAAGATATTCTAAAAAAAATCTAGTATTATAGAAACAAAATCAATAATGCATCTCCAATAACGAGAAGAAATGGCAGAGACAAGATCATAGATATTATATAAGGAAGTGTCCATTTGCTAAATGACCTTAGATATTTATTGTTTCTTCATATAAAGCACTCACTTTGTGGATAGACATTTAAAATAATTATATAAATAAAACAACTTTGTATTTAACCACGGTAGGGTTATTATATTGATGCCAACTAGTTTCGCTTGGACCCAAGCTTCATCAGGGCAGTATAATAACTAGTTAGTAGTTATTAGTTAGTAGTTATTATACTGCCCTGATGAAGCTTGGGCCCAAGCAAAACTAGTTGGCATCAATATAATAACCCTACCGTGGTTAAATATAAAGTTGTTTTATTCATATAATTATTTATTGTTTCTTGAACAATGGTGTAAAACTCCACATTAAATAATTAATACGAATGAAAACGTCTGTTCTTTTGAAGTTTTGTTATTATATATTTTATAGGAATGACATGTTTCGCTCTTTTAAGGCATTATCATTTGATAATGCCATAGAAGGGTCAAACGTGTCATTCCCATAACATTTAATAAAACTTCTAGAAAACTGACGTTTTCATTCGTATTAATGACTGTATATAGCTTACACCGTCATTGGAACCTGTCTTGTAACAGTAGAATTTTGTATAAGAGCAAATGCCAAGGTGTAGTGTAAATATGTTGTAGTAAATGCTACATTTTAATCATTCATTAGAGAGATTTCACTAGTGTGTGGTGTGATCGCCACAAACATATTGGTTAGTGACACGTTGGAGAGCTACACGACATTCCCGCGGCGTGCTAATAAATAGTTCAAATGTTTTCCTTGCTCCGAAGTCTGAAGACTGAATACGCTGCAGATGACGTACGCTACGAGCTATGCTGGGATTAGCGTAAGCATACGAAATTCGTTCATCTCTACACTGATGCTGTTCTTCCGCCGCACCAAGCTCCGTCATGGACCCGCGTGGGACGAGCGTTTCGTTACATTTAACAATATTTACATCATCGTCAATTAGAGGAAAAATGATGATTATACAATTATATCACATCATATTTACATTTGAAAAATAGAATTCACGGAAAATCAAGAGTATGCATAAGCATACAAACGGACGTCTTCATACGCATCGAATGAACATTAATATTATCGTGCGATGTTTGCGTAAATGAAGGAATGCCTGCTACGCGGATGTGGTTGGGCTATTTTTATCAAATCTGTTCGAGTGTCCACATAAGTCACACTTCTAAATATAAACTATAAGCGGAGAACATCTGCTACGTGCAGTTTTGATTGTCACCTCGGTTAACTGATACATCTATTTGCCTAGGAAGTCATTGATCTTAAAATAATGCTACAGTGTAAGCAGTGAATCTATGAAACAATGATAACAAATTTATTGATGGTATATTGCGAGATGGAAGAAGTTTAAGAATAATCTAATTCTACATTATAATAAATTCATTAACGGATGTTATCGTTTATTATGACAATTCATACTACAGGCGACCACCCAAAAATAGATAAGGTATACTTGAATTATCTTTCTGAATTTTTCCTTTAATAACATAGCAGAATTGCTTTAAAGTTTTTTTAGTGGTATTATCAAAATGATTAAAATATCTATTATACCTTTGGGAATATTTGGCGCATCGTCGATTTTCAATAAGATATTGCTTTTTATAGTGTTCTAAAAATCCGTCAATGCAATAATTAATTGTACAGTACATACAATAACAAAACACAGTTCTTTAGACACTTTAAATAATTCCCATGAAAGTCGAAAAATGTCACTCTCTTATAATGTCACGAAACTTCCAGAAAATGTATACGTATTTTTTTTCCTTATCAAATATTTAATTTATGTATTTTTTGTTATTTGCACAAAATTTTAGGTTTACACTAAATGTAATTTGATAATGCGTTAGTAAAGTGAAACGGGTCAATCCCATAAAATATAATAAAACCTTAAAAAACAGACGTTTTCATTTGTATTAATTATTTTCTTAAGGGGATTAAATTTATTGCTAGAACAACAATACATAACAGAAATATATTTTTAGATTTTATTTCATTGATAATGATTTCATCATCAACATTCTGAGATAGAAAAGTGGGCTATACGTTTAGGAAATTATATTACTAATAATTTCACAATGAAAAATAATCGCTTGGCAAAGATTCAAAATACACACGACATCCTGCACAAACCTCCCCGGCAATGTGGTATTGCCCACTGCATATTATGAATGAAATTTTACAAATATTTCACCTTCAGAAAACCACAGACGATTTATGAAAACAAAAATAAACTTTTCTAACATATATCAAAATGAATTTTAACATAAATTCAGCAGTAAATTATTTAGGTAATTCTACGGAGATTTCTAGAGGCCCTAATAATAATGTAAATAATTTATAGACACAAAAATCTATTTGAATAGACAAATATTTTATATGATTTAGATTAATGTATTCGTTTTACAATATAGATTAAACACAATTAGGCAATATTTTGAAACGATGCTATTTTATAATAATTATTTTATAGTAAACTCACCTTATTTAACATTCTATAATTTCAAAATGACGATATTTTATGATTTAATACATGCCTTTATTCGGTTTTGAGTATTTTTTATAAGTTCATCGTCGGAAGGACGATTAAAATGTTTATATCGTTATCCCAATGAAGAAGATAAAACCCTTTGATATTTGACGATTAAACAAAAATTTCAGAATCAAAAATCGTAAATATAATATAAATTCATTTCTTTGTTTTGAATGTATACAAATACTGTTAGACAAATACTGGATTTTACCCATTGCGGGTTAATCATTTAAGGATTAATTGTATCTCAATAGAGAAGAAGATGTAAATTGTTTTGGAAACAGAATATGGTGGTCGAGGCGTTTACAGGACTTATGACCTGTCATTGGTTGGGTTTAGCGATCGCTTTATGTAATACAACATTCATGAAGTGTTTCTCAACAAAGTAGCATATATACATCTTTCGAAAATTTGTCAGACGTGGTGGTCGTAAGAAGGGCGGAATGGGGAATGTTGTATTACATAAAGCGATCGCTTAGCCCAACCAATGACAGGTCATAAGTCCTGTAAACGCCTCGACCACCATATTCTGTTTCCAAAACAATTTACATCTTCGTCTCTATTGAGATATAATTAATCCATAAATTCATTTGTATCGGTACGTACATATGTATATGCAATTCAATTAGCAACACATCTACTTACAATGCTAGTGTATTGATTACACGCTTCTCACCTGATTGACATAAAAATGAAAAGCCTTGAAAACGATTTTCGCAATTCTCCGAATAATTTGCAAACGTTATCGTATCGGAGCGAATATTAGTATCTTTCTTAATACAATACAATGTCGCCGTTCGATCTCGCCGGCTCTCGGCCGCCAGCCAGTGATTGGATAAAAGTGGGAAAGCATTTCCCGCTACTTCCGATAAAAGTCTACATTTCCGTTTACTCGCATTATTATTTTTACTCGTGACACATGTGAACCGGCTAGTACATAAGGTACACCGGCGCAACGCTCCATTCAGTCCGGTATCAGACCCGTAGAGTGGCGGTTGCGCTCCGTTTGAATGCAAGAGCTCGCTCAGGCCGAGCGCGTGCGATCCCCGTTACGACCGAATGTCAAATTGTTTACATCGCATGTAAAGTGTGTTTAGTAGCTCCAATTTCACAATTTAAATTCTCGAGTGCAACGGAAATTCATTGTGGAAATATATTACGTTTTGGTGGGTTTTGTGTAACACAGCTGTTATACCGGTGAATTCGTACCATATATACAGGTATGTTTTCGTTTGACATTTTTACACGCATGAGTTCGTAGAAGAGGAAATAATTAAATAAAATATATATAATTAACAATATACGGATTTAATATATGTAAAATATTTATATATATAAAACAGTTTTTTTATTTTACTTAACCTGCTTTAATCATATTACATAAGGATATAAACTAATTAATATTATCTACTTTATTACAAATCCAAACATAACCTAACTTTTTTTATTATAATATATTTGTATAAAAATTAAAATAATATTTTTTTAATAATCCCCATCGGTTGTAATGTGATAAAAAATCGCATTTTTTAAAGATGCATAATAAATAACGATGAGAATAAAATATAGCGTAATTAATGTGATGATTATACATTTATATATTTATCAATTTGGCGCCTAAAACATAATTTTTTTGCAAATTTATATAATATTTTTAACTATCATCGACATCGGCATTGGAATGTCACGGAAAGGTTAAATCTTAAACTTAAGATAGTTCAAATCAACTAGATTTGTGCGAAATATTTTTTTAATCTTGAGATTAATCAATCAAATACGACAAAAACGATAAGGAAATTTTATACAAAAAATGCAGTTTTTATCAAAATAAAAAAATTTCATTAAATTTTGACGTTCAAAATCTCGTATCACTACTAAATTTATAGTTAATCTAACAAAACTATTTTGATAAAAAATCTTTAGTCACTTACTGATATCTAGATTAAATCTATTTCATCGCAATTTAAATAATACATTCATTATATTATCACTCACTAAAAATCTGATTACAACTTGTGAATCTGTACTATAAGTTGTTCTGAATGTTGGTTTTATTGATTCAACGAGTGCTTATTTATCTTTAAAAAAATAATTCATTTTCCTCTTCGGCAGATTAAATCGCACAAGGTTAAGCAATGATCCGATGATTGGATGAACTATGTGATTCTCTCCGAAGTGCGACAACTTTGTCATTTATATTAATTAACAACATACTTAATACATTTTAAAAATTTACGTTCAAAAGTTATAATAAAAAAAGTAATTAATTACAAAAAAACTGATTTTATATTTTGATTGATAAAAAATACCTGTTTACGAAAATATCTAAGGCATTTGGGTTAAGAAGTATTACATGTCATCAATGGTTTTTCTTGGCAAAGGAGTCAAATGAAGTTTTATAACACTTGCACTGTCATGATTTTTAGGACTTTTACCTAAAATCTATTTTTCCTAGCCATATATCATAACACCATTTTTTTTTACTTAATTAACTAACCATCACGACATTTCCCAGGAAGTGTAGGCAGAGAGGATGGATCGCCACATTGCTCTCTCCAGAAATATCTCTCCCACTTTTACCCACTTTGATTGTGGCCGCCTTTTAGTAATTGATCAATTTAGTAATGTCATATTTCCTCGACCGTCTTCGACTTCTTTTTACATGCACACTGCTTGTGTACAACTTTTAACAATTCTTCTCTCATCCATTCGTTCCATTTTAACAAAACATAACTAACTAACTAACTAACTAACCATCACGCCGTCTCCCCGAAGGGGTAGGCAGAAAGAATGGACTGCCACACCTTTCTTTCCTGACATATTTCTCTCGCTTCCTCAACATTCATACATCGTGTCATGCACGCGCGTCGATTTCTCTGACTCCTCACATGGCCGACATTCAATATTTGATTTATTTGATCGTGCCACAAAACATAAAAGTGATTATTTTATAAATTTCTTGATGGTTCATTTTTCATGCTCTTTAACATTATATACAAGTAGATCATCTTACTGAAGCGCCACAGGTATGTGTGTATACGCTTGCATAATTAATTATTTATGTTGTATAATTAATTATTTATGTTGTATACACATGTGCATAATGAAAAAAATAATGTTTTTTTTAATAATTATAAATTAAGTTAAATTCCACTTATCAGGCCACCAGAAAATGGCAGCGAGCTGCCGAAGCCGGTCGAACCCACAACCTTTAGTGGAATTGAACTAAATATGTATTAAAAAAAAAAACATTTATTTTTATTTTCATTATTTACAAAGAATTTCTGCCATTAAATTTCAAATACTAACATTTTCATATGAATGTCTACTATAATAAATATGCATGTTTTTTCATTGAATCACTTGTGATATCAACTGTTTTAAATATTGGATTATATCATTTTTCTACATTGTCATTATAGTATATGTTTATGAAATAGAAAAAAAAAATTGTCCGAAGAGAGCAAGTCGAAACAACCGGTGTTAATTCGATTGATTAGTCATGAGAAGGGTTCTCCGAACTCGTGAAAAGTATGTGAAACGAATTAAATCTTTTCCACTCTACTCCCACTGTCCTCAGTAATATTGTTGTTTTAGGAATGTCCTCATTGCTTTCAGATATACACAGTCAACAGAATTATTCGTTTTGTGCGAGATGCGGGTACCTAAATTATTTGGAAATGATTATGAATACACAGAATGCAACATAAATTATCGACTAGTTATGTTTTAGAAGGGTGACGAGTTTGATATTCGTTATCAATCGCTTGAATATTTCCATTCAGAGACTCAAAAGATAAAGGATTAGATTTATATACCATTAAAATATTTGTAATGAAATTTCTTGGCAAAAATTGATTGTAAATAAATACATTTAGTTTTATTCCATCTGTTCTTTAGTTTCAACTGGATCATCATTCTGGTTACTAAAAGATGGCAGTGATCTACCGAAACCGGTCGAATTTAAATAACAAATGGAATAAATCTTAACATAATTATAAAGATTTTTTTTTTCTTTTCAGTGTTTAGATTTAAAAACCTGTCATTGCCACCACCTGGTCATTGAAACGCTGTTTAACTATATTTTTTACATGTATTTTTGCATGAACAATAATATAAAACTCGATGTTAAGTCATTATTTTTTATTTAAAATTATATTATATAAAAGATAATAATTTATATTGCCTGACCATTATCAAATTGACATTTTATAATGTCCTTGTAAGACAAAACAGGTCACTCCTTTCTACTAAATGAAAACATCTAAAAAAAACGATGATTACATCAGAATTTAAACATAACACTTTCTTTAAAAATTTAGAAAATGAATTTATTTGACCCAACAGCTCTTTCACCAAAAGTTCTCGACATCTTCAGGTGTCCCAATAAACTATTTGCTGTCGTGTAAATTAACTATCCATCATGGCTCACCATGAATACCTGACAATCGTCAGTATCCAGGTTCTTACTATTGAGAAGCCAGTCAGCGTCCTGATTTCTTCAGATCAGCGGCTCGGAAGCCGTCCTTGTGGTCGCTTTTCCTCTACTTTTCTCAATATTATTAGCTTTTTAAGGTTGTCCTGATCTCTCCGGGCTGTGTGCTATTCAACATATTTTAATATACAACACAGAAGCTAGAAACTTACGAATTATTTAAACCACCAAAGAATATCATGTAATGTATTCATTTGATAATGGAACTATTAGTAGAAATTTATCATACAGTCTCCACACTAAGCCCGGTCCTGTCTCACTCAGTCAAGAAGGAAGTGTGTAATAAAATTGATATATGACATTTTAAGTAGCCGGTAGTCAATGGGAGCATTTGAAGAACATTAAAATATTATTTGAATTCTCAACAGTTATGTCAACTAAACGTGTATCGCTTTGCAATTCTGTCCTTGGATATTCGCGTTATTCTCCATTTAAAAATTTTATACCATACGAAAAAAACATTTGATTGATATTTATATATTTAATAAATTGGTAACATTACTGATAATACAGTTCTACCGGCAGCCCTCATGTATACAAGTTCATCTTGGTGCTGGCAAAATATCAAAATAATGGATTAATATAAAATGCAATTTGCTGTAGATAAATACCACAGAAATGATAACAAAAAGAAGATTGTGAGCAAAATTCAATATCTATATATCGTATATCTACTTCCACATATCGTTTAAATGAAGGAGGTATGTCAGACAGATAAAGGCTTCCTTATTAAAATTACGTAAGGGTTAATAAAGTGGTTTATACGTATGTAACAAATAGGTAAGGGAAGCATGGTAAAAAAAATTGTAGAAAGCCGAGGAAAATATAGTTCAATCAAAATGATAAATGACTAAAAAGCGGCAATGCCTGATGTTCGCAAAATTGACGAGAGTAAGTATCACGAAGCATGAATATAAATGTGGGGATATTACAGTATGATAGTCCATCCTTTCTGGCTACTTCTTTGGAGCTAGAAATATTATTTAATCATTTATTTATTTCTGATTTTATCATTAAAAACATGCAGGTGATGAGCTTATATTAAAAAAAAGCGTTATATTAATTTTATTTTAATTATATACAAAAGATAAAGCATACGTTGTTGTGATGACCAGCCGACTCATTAAAATGAAATTATGTTAGTACAACTATTAAAAATAGGAATAGGAAATTATTATTTATCAAAATATTATTCAGACCACACACACACACACACACACACACACACACACACACACACACACCTTTACAATACATACATAAATTTGAAATTAACATACAAAGCACAAACAAATGTTCAATTTTATTTTATTAAGATGCTTTGTTTAAATGGTGTTTTAATCAAGTTATTTGTTTTGTTAAAGTTTTGTTAAATAGCCAGTTAGTAAAGTAAATAAATATTTATAAAAATTCTATCGTATACAAGTACAAGATGTTTTTTTATATCCTTAATTCTTAAATTTTAGATAAACTTAAGGCGTTAACACTGTGGAATTCCATAATGACGATTTTTTTACCAATCGAAACATCGTTTTTTCCACTTTTGAGTTTATTTTTCTCGCCATGTTTCGAAGGCTTACACCTTCATCATCGGGAGAACGATAAACTTCGTTTACATCGTTTTCCCGGTGATGAAGGTGTAAAGCCTTCGAAATATGTCGAGAAAAATAAACTCAAAAGTGGAAAAAAACAAGTAAATAATCGTGTTTATCTCATAAATTAAGAAAAAAACACTGTTTTAATTCCTAAAAAAATCGTTGTTAATTTTTTGATTACATGTCAGCAGAAACTAATGTAATGTTTTTGTTATTATTTAAGAATTACAGTTGTTAATAGTTTCTTTGTAGTGCTAAACAATTGCGCGGTGCTGGATATTCAGTACACATTATTAATCGAGATATTAATGGTATATTCCAAAAAATAAAAGGCAATTGCTTTGTTTCACTACAGTTAAAGTAAATGTAACAATATGTATGACCTTATTTCTAAAAAAAAAAACATCAAATGAAAACAGTATGGGAACGACTGGCGCAATATTCTACTGACAGGACTGAATACGATTAATAATGTCCCTATCGCGATCGCAAATATGGAAATAGCGAAGTGTGTCGTAAATTATTTAATTTTTACACTTCAATACGCGACAATGCGAAACGTTTGATCACATAAGTGACTTGACTCCGATTTTGGATAAAATACTTCTCAATCATCATATGCCCAATAAACATTTACTATGTCCTACTATAACTATTTTAATTGATAACTATATATTATACAATACATATTCAAAATGAAAATAAATACATTCAAATAATGTGTATGTCTGTGATATTGGCTTTAGTTAGTAGATAATTTAATGCCATAATTGTTTAAAAATGATTTCGGGCATATGAACGCCACAGCTAGCTCGAATGAAGCTCAATCGTGAAATCCAATATTTGACAATTGTCGCCTTTGTGGATGCGTATTATCCACTACAGTGTACGTGGTACGAAAACGATCCACGGTCTTTCGAATAACTTGCTCGGATGGACGATTATGTCGACCGTAAAATGGACGTAGTGCACGATAAGTTTAGCGAACCCAACCATTATTTTTCAAAATAAATTTGCACAATTTGCAAGCGCTGTTCTGACGTCAGTCTATTCATGGTGAAATGGCAAAACATACTTACTACAAATCAACTGTCAACTGTCAAATTGACAGTATGTAGAAACAATGTTGCCAGTTTAAAAACCAAACCTCTTAAAAAAACACCCTATATATAACGGTGGAATACCGCGAAGTATTTATTATATAAATAGTCCATTGTTTTGGCTGAATTTGAATGGCTATGATGCCTTAACATTTTAAACTGTTAAATTAAATATCTTTGTTTTTGTATCACAATTTATTTTATTTTACGCGACAGCTGTTTCATCAACCTATGTTGACATCATCAGGTGTTACAATATTATATCAAAGTCCAATTTTCGTGATTTTTCGAATATTTATGTGTATTTGTTCCTATGTCAATTAGAATAATTTCAATGACATAATTTTGAAGATCTTGCTGAAATTGAGTTATGGTAGGTACGGTTAGTTACTATTTATAGGATAATTATTATATTTATAGAGATATTAAAGTTATTAGAAGCAATGTGTACTAGCTACACAGCACCGGTAAGGGGAGTTTGAATAGTGCAACAGATCTTGTTTGTAGAGCAACAGGAGCACATGTCGTGATTGGGTGTTCACTTGGTTGCCTAAATTACCCGACCGGGTGCGAGCGGGGCAGACTAAACTCATATTATCCAATCTCAGCTAACCGCTCATAATACGCCCCGAATACACGATGCAGATAAATAAATCAATTGCTATGAGGGTTACGTTGCTCACTGAACGGACTCACACAACTAATAACCATCAAGGACTATTTTATTGTTAGTGAACAATATTAAAATAAAAACAAATAAATAACTTTAAAAGTATTGCAAAATACTTGGTGCGCCTTCATGGACCAGGATCACACAACTCCACCTAGAATCGGAAATCCCGATGATAGATGAATTCATCCTGAAACTTGCCGATATATGAAATAAAAATTATGTTATGCACATGGAAATATTATTAAAATTAATCACGAATGTATTTTCATGTCCAAACGAAAGTTTTGATGACCAAACATCAAATGACATATTTTACTAACTATCTTACCATTATCAATCTCAGCCCTCTACCCAATGTTAGCTAGAAACAGTAAACTAAGCACCGACAATAAACTCCTAATATACAAAACGGTCATAAGGCCGATCTTAACTTATGCAGCCCCAATCTGGGGCTATGCAGCTTCGAGTCACATATGAAAACTCCAAATCTTGCAAAATAAGGCTATCCGTTTATCGCTTGGTGCGCCTTCGTGGACCAGGATCACAACTGCACCTAGAATCGGGAATCCCGATGATAGATGAATTCATTCTGAAACTTGCCGAACGTTTTTACAAAGGACTCCCTTCACATCCTAACCCCACAATAAATGACCTCTCAAATTACGACCAAACACCTCCAGCCGCCACAAGCCCTCAAAATCGATCCTCCTTCATAGGAACATTCTGGACCACATAAATCATGCCCCCGCATAAATCAACAACCCACCAAATCACCTTCCAACAATGTTCCCATCAGACGTAAGAGGAAGCCACATGAGCTGAACCTCTGTAAGCCAGAAGATCCTTGTCCAAGCCCAAGTATTGCAAAATACAGGTTAGTGTTATTTGCGTAATATTTATAGTTTCTTTAACCACGATGTAAAACTTTATATAAAATATTTTTTTTAAATATTAATGAACACTTAAGCAATTAAAAAAATTAAAGCACTGCATTTTGTCTTAACAAAACTGTTCGTATTATTTATCCAATGGCACCAGTTGGAGTAAAAGCGGTTAGTAGTTGAAAATACAAAATAAATTGGTGTTAAAACATAATAATGTGTTTCTTAAATAATAATGTGAAACTCCATATTAAATACTGAATACGAATGAAAAATACTGTTTTCTTGAAGTTTTTTATATTTTATGGGAATGGTATGTTTTGTATTGCAAGCATTATCAATCATTACCATAAAATGTAATGAAACTTCAATAAAACAGACGTTTTTATTCTGGCTGTTAAATAATTGAATATTGAAATTACAAAAATCAAATAACATTAAGAATAAACAAACTTTTTTATTCAGATACAAAAACCATGAAAAAAATCTAAAAAAATATGTTATTGTTAATAAATTTCAGCTATGGTCTATTTCATGTGTTTGTAAAGCACGTTTATTATTACTATTATTAACAAACGATTTAAGACTCTGGAAGTCGATTGTGATTATACAGATCACGAAATGGGATTTTTTTAAACAGATCAGAATTGCGGAACGAATGCCGCAGATTTGATATTATGTGGTGGTGTTTACATCTTTTAAACCATTATCATTCTATATGTGTTTGTCCAACTGACTATGAGAACCGAATTATAACAACTCTGACATGAACAAAATAATAAATTATTTGAGCGCCGCGAATTGTTTAATGTAGGTATTAGATAATTGGAAATATGTAGAATTTATAAATACTTTTAAGATTGGTTATATCTGGTGGATTATTTATTTATTTCTATTATACACAAATGAGACATAACAAACGAAAAATACTTAGGCGACTTATTTAGACACAAATGGTAAATAAAAATACAATATCGATATGAAACTAAGAGATAACATGCAAGTATCTCAAAAGGATCCCAAATATGTCAGAGAGGCAGTACTCTTTCCAGATTTGGTAATATATTTTTCATGAACACTGCCTCACTGACACGAAAAACATCCAAGACGATTAAATTTAACGTCCGAATGGCTCTTCCTATTGGCATGTCCAAACGCAGGTTGGTTTTCACAGTTTACATCATGATAGGTCGTACGCATGTCTTATAAATTTTGAACTGCCATACAATACTATAAATAAGAAAAAGTACCTACGTTTTTCTCAATTGTGAATTTTTAATAATTGTTTTAAAATATTAGTGTGTATGAATTATTTTTTCTGTGTTCGCCATACTTTGTGTGGTAGATGTTTTATTTGTCGTTTTCTTTTTTAAATACTTTGTTTACAACACTAACATAAAAAAAAAAAAACTGAAATTAAATATCAGACATGTTTCGGACAACCCGGTCTTTCCTCAGTGATATTATATGGATATTTAAAATATTATAAAATTGTTTACAAATATGATCAGGTTTGACAGATGTTATAAAGATTTATGTATGAATTATGTTTAAGTTTATCGTAGTGCAAGTGAATCATAAAAAATGTAAAATGTAAATTGCGTATAACATCGCACATCATGTGCGTTGTTATACGCTTAATAAGAAAATACATATTTGGATACATAATTTAACGTAAATAGTTGAAAAAAATCCATGAATAAAATAAATAAAAAATAACCTCGGTGAAATAGGTATCATTTTACTTTGTATTCGACATCCATAACTCACAGGTCGGGAGAGGAATCTACTCGAACTCGTCGACACCTCGAGCAAACATCTATATTGATTTACAATAACATCGACAAGAGAGCACCTTGTCACTCACGTGCACGGTCCGTCACGCGCGCCGACCCCGGCCGGGCTGGGCTATCCTCTTCCCGGGCCGTTTCATAGTCACCATCATCTATCACCCACAACACAACCGAACTCAAACAACTTTATTTGACAAGTTCAATATTCAACGCTCAGCCCGTGTCAGTACCTACTCCCGAGCAGTTAATCATTTCCCGCGCTCTGAGTCGTGATTCCTCGAGAGGCATACACGTAATATTTGTTTGTCAGTATAATTTTCGTAAACCTTTTAGTAGTGCGGAAATATTTATCATGGTAATTTAACTATCATTCACACATTACTGCTTCTAGAATTTGTTTGTTCCACAAACCGTTTTATAATGAGCGTATATTTTTTGTTTCCATCACTGATACCATCGACCGGATTTGAACATATACTCATTTTCATCTGGTTGGGCAGCACATTTTATTCGGGGATCATACAAACATTCTACAGATGTAAAAATAGAAACCTTTGATAGTAAAACGTGATCAATTTTCAAATCAAAACAAAAGAAAGTGTAACAGTGTAGCTGTAATAATTGACCACAAAGGTAATGCTTATAAAAATATACAATACTTCACTGCTAGATAACGACCACTTCTATTTTCCTCCACTCGTCCTTTGTCTTCTTGTCTCTTCTGCATCCAGATATTTCCAACTATTCTGTCAATGTCGTCACTCCATCTTTAAGGTGGCCTCCTGACACATTTTCTTTATCCAAAGCCTCCATTGAAGTATTTTGGATGTTCATCGTGTACTACCCTGTTTGGCTTGTCCAGCCCACTGCCGCTTCAATTTAGCTGTATGATCTATGTCGTCGGAAATTTGATTCGGTGTCTTATTGCTTCATTTCGTATTTTATCTCGGAGACTCAGCCGAGCACTTGCCTCTCCGTGGATCGTCGGGTGCTTTTTAATTTGTGGACACTTTTTGCTGTGAGGGTTGCTGTCTCTACATAAAAATATACGAGTATATGTACGTAGAAAATAGAATTGTGACCTTACAGCATAATCATAAATTAAGGATACCATTTTAACATAACATACATATTGATTAGGTTAGTATCGTATAATATAGTATATGATTTTGCCATTTAAACCTCTGTAATCAGCAATATTTTATAAAATTGTCAGTAGAAAAGGCAAAACTGAGGCGGTAGTATGTAAAATAAGTTATAATTAATTGATTTGATAAAATCAGAATGGTTGTTTTTGGATGACAGTAACTAATTACATACTTAAATATATCTCAGAAAGGTGTTTACAATCAAATGAATTAAAACATATCGTATTCGCTTTAAGGTTAATATCTCTACAAAATCTACAACAGAATTCCTTCGCCGCGTATTTTGTTTGCATCAACCAAATTTGTGTGTATGCTGTCCGTACTTACGAATATTTTGTACGGCATACAGTTTGATCGCCTTATCTTCAAGGTAACATCTATGCCTTTTATAAACCTTTCGTCCCTTCCTTGGATCGGAGGATTAATGGGGAACTCTTTATCTGATTGAACTTTAAAAAAATATCTACCATTGACAAGATGGTAGCCTTGGCCCACTTTGCAGCCGCGCGATGTTAGGTCTTGTTCGTTACTTCAAAGGAATATTACCTACTCGCAAGAAAAATATTAACCATTGTTTCAAACCGACATGCTTTTAACATTTTATGTATTATACATTGTTATTAACATAGATATAAGCATCGAACATTTAATCGATGCATTTATTTAAAAAATACGAATACTTTCAAATATGCGTAATATACAACTGGATTTTCAGTCACAGAATTGTTCTTCTTTTTTTAAAGGTATGTCTTAAATCATATTGAACGGAATCAAAGCGTATTGTATTATACAAAATTGTAATAAAATGCATACCATGTTTTGACTAGTGACTACACCTTGGAAATCCCGATGTTAAATGAATTCATTCAGAAAATTTCCGACCATTTTTACAAAGGACTCCATTCAAATCCTAATCCCACATTAAAATACTTCTCAAATTACGTCCCAAATACCCCCAGCCGCCCCAAGCGCTCAAAATCTATCCTCCTTCAGAGGAACACTCCGTGCCATACAAATCAAGCCCTCGCATAAACCAACAACCCACTAAATCATCATTACAACAATGTTCACAAGAGCTGAACCTCTATAACCCAGAAAATCAATTTCCAAGTTAAATAATTTAAAATCATCTTATTGACTATCTCAAAGAGACTCTACAAGTATATATTTAAAGAGTCAATTTGGAACTGAAAGTACTTTAAGAATTCAATACACGATTTAATTTGAAGTTTTTGAGTGTTGGCCAAATGAAAATTGTTTATTCATCGGCCTTCAAAGTGACCGTGTTCAGAAATTCGATTGCTCTCTTTCTATTGATATCACAAGCAAGATGATATTGCTGGTTAGAAGAAAAATATAATATGCAATTGAAGTGCTCTCCATACTTTCATCACCAGAGGCACGATGATTCTGCAGGTCAAAAGGAAATATTATCTAAGCTGAAACTCTCAAATATAGCAATTATAAAAGATTAAAATAAAAGCATAGGATGGCAAATTTTCTTAAAGAATTGCAGCATGCCTACTTGATACTAAATAATGTATTTAAAAAAATCAAAGAAAAAGGGCAAATATATGTAAATTAATTCATACAATTCAAAATATTATTGATTAGGGGAAATCGATTTAAATTTTTTAAAATAGGAACTCTATGTTTGTTTTCTTCGATTGTAATCTGTGTGAATCTTATTGATCGGTACCTACCAGAAAATGACTAATGCACATAATGAGCAAGTGATTAATATTAACTTCCTTCATGACGATGATGTCACAAGCGAACACAAATTACGATCAAATGCCCACCTTATGTCTCGATTGTTAGTCCAAACAATGTATTATTGCACAATAAATTATCCCCATATTTATGACCCTTCTATTCTGAAGAATAAATTAATTGCAATTTTGATAAACAAATTTGAAAATGAGTAAACTGATACATTCATTCATAAATAATAAGTTCTAAACGATGAGAGGCGTTATCTCTTTTATGTTAATACAATAAATTTGTTTTTAAGATGACACTTCATATGGCCATTTATATCACTATTAAATAATCTGATTTTAATTATGAATTATAACAACGTTTTTTATACATTTGAATTCAATTATTACGATATGTTTTGAAGGTAGCATACCTTCATCACAACAAAAATGACATATATTCACCTGCTTTTGAAGGTATACTACCTTCGAATTAACAACCTAACCATTACGTCGATTCTCCGAAAGAGTAGGCAGACAGAATGGACCAGCAAACTGTGCTTTTCTGATATAATTCTCTTGTTTCGTCCACATTTATATACTTAAATCTCGTCATGCACGCGCGTCGATTTTTACGACTCTTCGTGTGGCCAACATTTAATATTTTATTTAATTGATCGTGCCACGTTTTCCTTGGTCTTCCTGTATTTCTAGCTCCATTTACATCGTTGACATATACTTTTTTACTTTTCTTTCTTTCCATGTGTTCAATTGAATGAAGCTTTCTCAAATTGGTTTCTCTTCTCAGTTGAATATGTTTTTCATTAGTTACTGCGAGGGGAGAAAACAATTCGTCTCATACGTCGGAATTTTTCAATAGAAACCTTTTCTTGTTAACTCAGCCTGGCATAAGTTTCAAACCTAGACCCACTTCTCTTCACCATCTTCAAAAATAATATTGGGAAGGTGATAAACTTCTCGCGATTTCTTTAGTTGCCGATGATTTGAAATTATTCCTAAAAATTACCAATCCTGTCGACTGTCTTCGCCTCCAATCGGACATGTTGTCTATGCTTCATGCCTTAGACAGGCGAAATATGTCATTCATTAAATTAAATTTAACATTTTGAATGTATACAAATACTTGTAGACAAATTAAGGATTAATTGTATCTCAATAGAGACAAAGATGTGAATTGTTTTTTGGAAACAGAATATGGTAGTTGAGGTGCTTACAGGACTTATGACCTGTAATTGGTTGGGTTAAGCGATCGCTTTATGTTAACAACATTCACCATTCTGCCCTTCTTACGACCACCACGTCTGACAATTTTTTGAAAGATGTATTTGCTACTATGTTGAGAAACACTTCACATTTTTTAGTTCAATCTACACTAGCGCCATCTATAAAGATTAGGTGTAAGCATTAAGTAGAAAATCTTTATTAATGCAATGTGTAAGGCTATGCGATTATGTCAATTAAATGTGAAAGGCTATGCAATTATGTCAACCATGTCGATTAAATTTAAATGAAACTTCTAGAAAACATACTTTTTCAATCGTATCAATTAGAAAATAAAAGTTTGATGCCTTTAGTTTATGAAAATATATATTAACATACCTGTACTGATTAATAAAAAATCTAACGCGTTAGTAGCAAATCGATAGATTAAATCAGAATGCAAGATGTTTATCTAATATATAAAAAATATTCACGTGTTAGTAATTAATGTTAGCTCGTTGGTTAGTGTTTGTGTGTAGTCAGATAAATCATCTCACTTCAATGAAAAGCAATAATCATGGCTAAGTGCTGTATACGTTGCCTACAAACATAATCATGTGAATACATAGCCACGGCACAGAGAATGCGTAGTCACTTTCTTTACTGTAAAAGTAAAGTCATGTTCTCGGAGCCAAAATCAATTAAGAACAACGACCGTGTACGGTATGAATACAAAAGCATGAAAAGAAAATAAACACGGGAACGTGACTTACCGAAGAAACCTTTGCTAGACATTTTACATGCATAACTCAAGCATCTCGCGTAAGTTAATGTACATTCAAATAAAATATTGCATAAACTGATACATTTGAATACTTGCTATTTTTCGAATAAAACAGCTCTTCTGTTTATTTTATATTACACTTTAATTTTTAGGTGGTAAGGTTTTTAAGGTGTTTTTCTATAAATTTTTTTCTTCTTGTATACGACAGGTCGCTTGAACCCAATTACACAGATTATTTATAGCAATTATATTAATGATTCACATGACATGTGATAGGTACCCAATCTATCTCCATTTTATTGTCACGTGAATTCTACACCAGACCAAAGACAGTGTTACAATCACACTGCCATCGCCGGGAATCGAACTCGGGACCTTCGGTATGGAAGTCAGAGCTCTTACCACTCTGCCACGAAGGTCGTCTTCAATTTATTTATTTATTTATTTATACATTTACAAATGAGACATAACAAACGATAAAACATTTAGGCGACTCATTTGGACACAAAACAGTATTATAAAGATAAAAAAACAAAACAACATGAGACCAAAAAATCATACATATCAGAAGGAATCCAAATATGTTGACGTCAGTGAGGCAGTACTCTTTCCAGAATTTGCAATATTTTTTTTTGAATACTGCCTCACTGACACTGAAAATGTCCAAATCCGAGATGATTAGATTCAGCGTCCGAATTGCTCTTCCTACTGGCATCACCAAAGGCAGGTTGGTTCTGCGTGACGGAGTAAAGAACAATTGATGTCGGCGCTGTCGCAGGTAGTTATCAGGAACAAAAAGACCTATTTGCTCCAGAACATAGGGGTTCTCAATAGAGCCCCGAATCAGTTTGTAAAAATGTGATGTTAATAATCCTTCCCTCCTCAGTTCGAGGGAGTTATACCCCAGCATACCCAAGAGAAATGCCGTTGGATAGAGCCAAGGATATACCCCGTACTCTCTCATGTAGAGGGCTCTCAATATACGGTTTCTTCAATATTCGCCATCACTTTGTGTTGTAGATTCACATTTGAATAACCTTTTCTAAACATTGTATTGTAACAACACTTTTTTTGCACTTTTCACAAACATGTCTCGGGACATAAACTTCCCTTCTTCAGTGTATAAATTTGAATAGTTAAATAAAAGAGAGTTATTACTTATATACTAAATGACTAGTGAAAAATTGAAGGGGAAAAAATGAAATTTAGCGGCAGGATAAATTGTTGTTTAGTTAGAATTATGAGACAGGGGAAATAAATCAATAATGGGACTATAAGTTAACTTAAGTAGGTTGTTTATAATATCTTAGTTGTTTTTAATGGCCTTTTTAATTTCCAAAATTTCTAAATTATTTAAAGTCATTTAGTATATAAGCCATAACTCTCTTTCATTTAACTTTCAAAATTCATTCACTGAAGAAAATAAGTTTGTGTCTCGAAACATGTTTGTGAAAAGTGCAAAAAACGTGTGATAATATAATGTAAATGAGTTTTTTTTGTTGTAAATTTAAATGCCACAACACAAATTAATCGCTACACACGAAAGTACGAGTTTAGAATTTTATATATTATCTGGATTCATTACGAAAGATTTTATTACGAGATTATCCTATTTTTTAAGATGCATCGGTCATTTTCAGGAAACATATTGTTTATATTCCATAAATTTTTTTAATGTATTATACATACATATTCCATAGATTTTTCCTCGTCTTTGGTATTATAATTGTAGTTTTTAAATTACCTCCTACTCTAATTCTCGAATTGTCTAATTTTATTTCAAATAGTTCAAAAGATAAAAATATATAAAACTATATTAGTTTCCAATGACCATCACGGCCATCAATATGTTAGCGCCCGTGGTAGAAGTGTATATTGAATTAAAGGACTAGTATTGTGACCAGACTGTTTCTTTCGGCTGCAATGACGAATCCGGTAACCTTAGATATTTCCTCGTCTTTATTATTAGAATTGCAGTTTTTAATTTACCTCCTACTCTAATTCTCTAATTTTATCGCATTAATTAGGTAAGTACTGTATTAATTTCAAATAGTACAAAAGATCTTTTAGAGATAAAACGTTGGCGTTGGAAAGACGTTGGAAAGCAATAAATTAAAAATTTCGATTATTTGACAAATTTGATAAAATTGGTTTGACTCTGTAAGCACATTTTATATTTGAAATGAAATATTTGGATTTTAAAATAACATTACGTCTGAGAGATGTTTCTAAGTACAATTCCTTTTTATGTAGTAAATGTATAGTAGATATGTATATTATATATTTTGCCCGCAAGCATGTATAGGTAAATAAAGATTTCAACGTAGACGAGCGGCGGAGAAAAACCTTGTCTTTTGCATTCGTGTTTTATCTTAACAATGAAATGTTCCTCGCTATAAATGATTATTGCAACCTGAAACAATTGACCATTACTCTTGATTCGATGCACATTTCTCGGTACAAAGCATTTCAAATTACACCAAATCGAACTGCATCACAAAGCATAGGTACATAATGCAAGAAACTTTGCGATATCAACGCAAAACTGTACGCATAAGAAATTTTATAATTCATATTCGGTACCACACACACTCGTGGATAAGATGTATATTCTACTCAAATATTTTAATAAACATCAAGTTAAACGTTAATGGATATTGAAGAGTTTTCATAAATAGTAGACACAAAAATAATATTTACATATTTACAAAAAAGTTAAAAACATCTCAATGTTAGTAAGATAAATACACATTCCGTTCACAGATATATCAGTAGATAACTGTGACTGAGTGTAATAAATCACGAATACATTTCATACCAAAGGTATTGGAAATCCTCGTATATCGAACATTCGAAATAAAAAGTCAGCATCTTCTTGAATGAAGTCATTAAATTCCGCAGATGCAATCGCGCGTAGGGTTGTTTCGAGTTATTTAATATCTTACTTCTTGATGATTCATTGTGAATACCAACTCCAAAAGGAGAATGAAATATGTTATCAATTCTAATTGATTTCGAATTGTACTTTACAGTAAACTTATAAGATATATACAAATACAGGATACTCGTATATGCAAAAAATAAAACACGTTCTCATTTTCATATTCTTTTTCTCGTAGCAAGCCAAAGATCTTGATGCCATTTTGATAATTAATATGAAAAGAATTTCATTCGTATTTTATTGCTTCACATTTCCTTAATAATTTTAGTATAAAACGCTTGTACCATTTTTTTAAAAATACTTTATTATTTCATGTTTATTTTGACATAGTTAAATTACACACTGTTTTTACTTTAACGTATTGTACGAGTACTAATTAAATATGTCAATAAAGATCTAGAAATTATAAAAGCTCATTTTTTGACAAACAAGCAAATTCACAAATCCCTTTATTTAAATTAAATTAATGTTATTTTGTTTGTATTCATGTAAATGTCCGTTTTCTAGATGTTTTAAAACATTTTATAGGAGTGGCAAGTTTCGCTTTGCTAGAATATTATCAAATGTATAAATGGTAGACATTTGATAATTCCCTTACAAGGCGAAACATGATACTACCATTAAATATAACAAATATTCGATATAACGGATGTTTTCATCAATATTATATATTATATATATTTTTATAGACATTACATAAGAGTTTTAAATCATTATTCAGGAAACCATGAGTTAATTAATTACCCTTATTATTCTTGATCTTGAACGAAACTGGTTAGTAGATTTGTTTATGTGTACTTTTTTTAAACAAAGAGAATGTAATTATACAATCCCAAGCCTAACTGGTCTTCCATTCCTTGACAATAATGTAAGACTTTATCATAAACCCTAAATCCCCCCTCGCCTTCTTTCGGAAGGACACTCCGGGTCATACATTTAGCCCCATCATAAAACAACTACCAAATCGCATTCCAACAATGTTTCCTACAGACGTAAGAGGAATAGCTATTAGAGCTGAACCTCTGTAAGCCAGAAGATCCAAGTCCAAGGATGTTTTCAAAAATATTTATACAATATGATATATTGTTATGAAACATAGCATTGTTTATTTTATTTTATCTTCAGGTGTTTCAAAATACATCTAGACCATGTACAAAACGATAAAAATAAAAATCATGGAGGTATTATAACCTTCGACCCATATTGAGATAAATAATCCCACCATAAAAAAGGCAACAAAATAAAATGTATGGATTTCTGTTGAATTTAGTTGAAGTAATTATGTATGAATACTTGAAGCCAGAGTGTCAACCCTCAGCCGTTACGTCAGAGTGACCTGTTTCAACATTGTACGTATCCCAGTAGTGTTTTTATTGCATTCAATGTCTTGGATGAATAGAGATGTGTTACGAGTGGAAACAGATGCCATATTGCCGCATCGTAAGTCATGCACTTCTCATAACGGACAATTAACAACTGTTTGTGCGGCCGGGCCGCTTTCACGGCACGATTTGCTATTTATTCTCCGCAGAGACTGCAACTGTCCGCCGCTGAGAGAGGCTGATCAATATTGACCGATACTTAAGTCGATTCACAAGAAAGAAGCACACACACACATACACACATACACACATACACACATACACACATACACACATACACACATACACACAGACACACATACAAACATACACACATACACACATACACACATACACACATAAAGTGGAAAAAACAGTTTTTAAATTCATAAAAATTCGTTATTATGGAGTTCCACAGTTTTAACGCCTTAAGTTTATCTAAAACTAATTATTGTTCCTTGAACAATGATGTAAACCTCCTTGCAGTGCACAATGGTGTTCTCGTGCCGACCCTTATGTATGGAAGTGAAGCATGGAACTGGCAAAATAAGGATGAAAGTAGAATAAATGCAGTAGAAATGAGATCTCTAAGACGAATGTGTGATAAGATAGAGTGTGAAATGCAAGTATAAGAAGTGAATGCGGTGCGAATGAAAGTGTTATAAACAAAATAATGAAAGGGTCGTTAAAATGGTTTGGACACATGGAAAGAATGAGTGAAGAGAGAATGAGAAAAGAGAACTAGAAAAAGGGGAAGGCCGAGAAAAACGTGGCACGATAAAATCAATAAAATATTTAATGTCGGTCACGTGAGGAGTCGGAGAAATCGACGTGCTTGCATGACAAGATGTATGAATGTAGAGGAATCGAGAGAAATACGTCAGGACAGAACAGTGTTGCGGTCCATTATTTTTAAGGCTATCCCTCTGAAGAGACGGCGTGATGGTTAGTTAGTTAGTTAGTTAGTTTTTAATTATATTTCACTTGAATGACCTGTTTCGACTGTCTAACGCATTATTAAATGTCTATGCCAAAGCACTATCATTTGACAATGTGTTAGGCAGGCGAAACATGTCATTCACATAAAATATAATAAATATTCTAGAAAACAGACGTTTTCATTTGTATTAATTATTGTTACAATCACTTATTATATATTATACAATTATAATATATTTTCACATGATTTAAAAAATAAAACTACAACAAAGAATGAAGAAACAATGGTGAAGAAAGAATACGATGTGATTTAAGGAAGACTGAGAAAAAGTGGCAAGATCAAATCAAATCAAATCAGAAGAATCAGCAAAATCAAATCAAATCAAAGCAGTTTTTTTTCTTAAGAGACATTACAAACATTATTAATGTTTAAGGCATCTATTAAGTTCAGGTAAAATATAATGTATAAATAGAATATACTCGTAATACCAGGAACGCGTGAAAGATAGTTCGACATTATGATGACAAGATACTCTCTAAAACCAAGAGTATTTGTTTTCTGAACGTACTTTCACTGATATGAAAGACGCCGATCTTCGAGGAGACCGCGTTCAGCAGACTAATTACTCTTCCCACCGGTGTTACCAGAGGTAGGTTGGTTCTGGTGGCCGGTAGGTAAATCAATCTATTCTGAAATCTTGAGGATGCGAGAGGCTAGCTGTGATGCTGAACTCTAGATATATTTTCATCGTTTTGAGGGTCTCTCTGGTGACGCTATATAATATGAATCGAAAACTCTGTTTATTCATTTGTTTAATAGCTTGTTTATAGATAGAATTGTTTTCCAAGGTTTAATCGTAATCTGATCATTCATTACGTAAATCAAAGAAATATTTAAATTTGGAATATGCACGTAAATACTATAGATCGAAGGCAATACAATCAGGTCGATAATTATTATCAGGGACGGGTAATCATATGCAATAAATAAACGGAGCCGTGCTGTGGATCGTCATAACATATGAAATGTTTGTAACAATACATGGGTTTATAACTTTGTTTTGGAAAAAATACGTTCTTCAGGGATAACAAACAGAAACTTAAAATGATGATCAATGCAAAGCATCGTATTTAGCTTATATTTTCTGTCATAAATAAACTGTAAATCATATTATTTACTTAATCTATACGAAAGAACACACGGGTTTTATAAAAAAAAAATTTCAACATATAATGCCTTAGCAATGCAAAACGTGTCATTCCCATAAAATACAAAACAGACAACAAGAAAACTGACATTTTTATTCGCATTTATTATTGATGGATACCTACTCTTAACATCCTACAATGATTTTTTTCCAGTATAAAAACTAACTAACCATCATGCCATCTTACCAAAGGGGTAGGCAGAAAGAATGGACTGCCATACTTTAACCGATGCGGCACTTCATCCTTCTCTTTTCGCCCACGCGGGAGACGCGGTGTGATAGGTTGCGAACCTCATCGCCACCAATTGGCATCTCCCGCGCACGCTTAACATAGTAACTGAAACTTCCACAAAATAAATCTATAATAAATCATATAAAATACAATGATAATATATATTTATAATACTTTAATTTCATTTGGTTTTATGGCTTCGAACAGTTTCAGCAGTTTTCTCCCATCTTCTGGTGACGATGATGGCAGCAAACTGCCGAAACCGATCAAAGCCATAAAACCACGTGGAATTCAAAATAATATGAATTATAAAGGAAGATTCCATATTTTAAATTTATTTTTATTATTAACAACAAACTTCCATCAAACAATTTAAATTAACAACATTAATATTTTTAACGTTTTATATTTGAATTTAGAAATATTTAATGCATTAATTTATCTTTACTAAAAATTCACATACCACACTTTCTACATTGCATCACTTGCATGAAAATATAATAGCATCGTAAAATTCTGTATTCCATTTCAACGTGTCGGATTTTAAATAAATTAAGAAATTCACGACTCGTTTGTTAGGGGTTAAGAGGGTACATGCAATTTACACAAACACATTCACAGAAGTAATGCATCAGCCGTGAGCACGACCAGCCTATCGAGATTTCACATCTAGAAAGTTCCCGAACAATGTTCGAGTATGAATTAAAAGGTTACTGAAAGCTTGCGCTTACGTCTTATCGGTACGGAATCAAATAAATCTCTCGAGATACCTGCATACAATACACGTGAACCAGATTTACCTATACGTGCATAATAATCTTCTTTCCCTTGGCACTGTCTCAACTCATTGCTCAGGTTGGTTGTTGGGGTCGGCTCTCTTGTTCTCAGGCTGTAGGTTCTTCTATTATTAACTTCACTCTTTGTCATGTCTTTGGAGCAGACTAATGCACTGTGATATTCAGGAGTTCTTTGCTCTTCCTCTAGATATTTAGTCAGATTTACCTATTCTTCTCCCTGGCACTGTCCCAACTGACTGCCAAGGTTGGCTGTTGTGGTCGGCTCTATCTTTCTTCACAATTTCACAATGCAGTGATGCATTGTGACATTCAGGAGTTCTTTGCTCTTCCTCTAGATCTTGAGTCAAATTTACCAATACGTGCATTATGATCTTCTTTTTCTTGGCACTGTCCCAATTCAATGCCCACTGTTGAGGTCTAGTCTCCTCGTTCACAGGCTGTAGGTTCTAGTATTATTAACTTCACTCACAGCTATGCCATGTCTTTGGAGCAGACTGATTTATTGTGACATTGAGAAGTTTTTTGTTCTTCCTCTAGATATTTTATCAGAATTATTGGCACTGGCACTGTCCCAACTCATTGCTCACTGTTAAGGTCGGGTTTCCTCATTCGCAGGCTGTAGGTTATTCTATTAATAACTTCACCATCAGTTATGTCATGTCTTTGGAGCATACTGGTGCATTGTGACATTCAGGAGTTCTTTACTCTTCCTCTAGATACTTAGTCAGATTTACCTATCCTTCTTCTCTCTGGCATTGTCCCAACTGACTGTCAAGGTTGGCTGTTGTGGTCGGCTCTATCGTTCTCAGGTTATAGATTATTATATCAATAACTTCCCTTTCAGATTTGCATGTCTTTGGAGCAGACTGCTGCATTGTAATATCTGGAACTTCTTTTGTTTTTCTCTTGATGTTAGCAAGGAATATCTTTGGAAATGGCTTGGTTCACCAAGTGATCTGTAGGTCACGGGCATAATAATAATAAGAAGAAAAAAATCCTCTATTTTACTTCAAGACACGTTTTAAACATGCTTACTTCAAGTTGTGAATATACATACATTATTATTTTACTATTGTCCATTTGTTTTTGTTCGCTGAGTATGTACTTGAATCGGTTTTGTTTACCAAATACTGTTAATTTGACATTCGAAATCATTGCACCACACTACAGTCGTACCTTGGAATACAGGTACAAAAATTTTGAACACTCTTTTGGATCGAGTGTATGAGCCAAAGGGTCAAAGCTTAACTACTCCATAACGTATACACATTACTTTACATATGACACCAAACAAGGCGCCATATAAGGTCACCGTTAAAATGGGGCTATTATGATTACGCAAATTTCTCATTTTTGGCTTGTTAAATATACCACATCATAACGTTCAAGAACTTGCAGAGACTCGTATAAGAAAATGGTTTTTAAATACTATTTATGAGTATGACGTAGGTTAATGTAGAAATAATCTGTCAGTTTTAATATAATAGTTAAAAGGTTACTATTGAAGTAATGGTAAATAGTGTCCTATTGAAAATCACTTTTATAATGGTTTATATGTTTTTGCTCAGATATTTTGAAATTCATGTTTTTATAGAGGTTGATATTCGATATTAGATTTCACAAACTTAGTCTTATTAGGACAATATCAAAATATAACTTCGTATGAAAAAAGCATTTTGAAAATATGAAATTAAAATATTTGATTTAAAATGAAGGTTTAAATCTATGCTGAGTACGTGATTTTATTATCTAAAATAAACTATTTGTGATTGAAATGTTCATTTCAATATTTTTTGAAAGATAATCTCATACTTTTTAATCTAATCCGAGATGATTTTATATATTATATACGAACTAATACGAGTATTTCGTTATTTCTTGTATTCTAGTAGATTTCAACCGATCTGCCAAATTTTAAGCCAACATTCCTGGGAGAAAGTAAGAGAATTATCTCCATATTACAGGAGGTACATACATAGATCTGTATATTCTGTGGCTTCTCTCATGGAAATTTAACAATTGCTGAGACTATTACATTTTGTAAAAAAAACGAGCACAAAATAACGAAAAAAAATCTTTAATTATTATATACACATTTAGTTCAATTCCACATAGGTTTATAGCTACGACCGGTTTCGGCAGCTTGCTGCTAGCTTCCGGGGACAAGTTCAGAAGATAGTTTCGAGCTGCCGAAACCGGCCGAAGCCATAAATAAGTGGAATACTAATTATATAATAAAGGATTTTTAAATATATGGTGCCATGTATATATTTATTTTCACTGTTTACAACTACTAGCAAATTTCAAACAACAAATGAATATATTGATGCACAAATATGCTTAATTATTTTTTTATCATTTTTTTTTTACTCTCTGAGATCGTGTACGCAACGCAGACATTGCGAAATAGAGGATACAGTTCGGTGGAGTAGATCCAGAAGCGATACTCAAGGGACCATGTAGCCCGAATGGATGGTGACAGACTAGCATATACAGCTGCTTGTGAAATCCCCACCGGATTCCGCCTACCTGGAAGACTGTCTAAGAGATGGAAAAATAACTGGACCTCATCATCCCACGAGACATGATTTCTGTATAACAGATTGTCAGATCTATTAAAATAAGGAGAAGAAAAACGACCTTCGAACGAGACGACCTTCGTGGCAGAGTGGTAAGAGCTCTGATTCCCATTCCGAAGGTTCTGGGTTCGATTCCCGGCAATGGCAGTGTGATTGTCACACTGTCTTTGGTCTGGCGTAGTATTCTCGTGACAATAAAATGGCGATAGATTGGCTACCTGTCACATGTCACGAGAATCAATATATCAGCTTAAAAAAACAAATTGTATACTGTAATTGGGTTCAAGCGACCTGTTGTATACGTAAAAAAAAATATATATATATATATATATATATATATATATATATATATATATATATATATATATATATATATATATATATATATATATATATATATATATATATATATATATATATATATATATATATATATATATATATATATATATATATATATATATATATATATATATATATATATATATATATATATAATATATACATACATATACATATATATATAATATATATATAGGACCCGAGGACTTAATAGTAGTTTTTTTATATTTTATTTTTATTTTTAAAAGACCCGAGGACTTAAAGCCAACATTCAGACATTCTACACGTTGATAACTTAACCCAACCATTTTACGAGTGTATCAAACATAATTTATTTGAGGACGATTTTTCATTTTGTTCTATTTGCATTGGTTGAAATAAAATATGTATTTTATTTCACGGAGAAGTTTATGGGAAACCCCTTTTTTGTTCCCGGGCGGGTCAGCGAAGATTTCTGAAATAAACGAGTTTAAGTTAACGAGACGGCGAACGGGGCTAATTATACCGTGACATGCTAAAGGCCTATGGAAATAATCGGCTATTGGAATAGCCTTAGGGCTAAATCTATGCTTCTCAACTATATTTTGTGGCGAGGCATTTTAATTTGTGGTGTGGCATTTATACAAATAATGAAATGTTTATAACGTTTTATTTTGTCTTATCGAACCAACCGCTTATAAAAATAAATCGATCAGTTCAAAGTACACAAGTGTTTTAAAATATTTTTAAGGTTTCATCTCTTCATGATTATCTGATTCTTATAATAATATACTAATTTAAAAAATAACACCACATTATCATACTTGAAATAATATAATATTTTATCTAGTTATGTGTGGGAGTCTAAAAAATTAACTAACCATTACGCCGTCTCTCTGAAGGGGTAGGCAGAAATAATAGACAACCATACTTTTCTTTCATGTTTTTTTTTGTATACAGCAGGTTGTTTGAACTCGATTCTGCATACAACTTGTTTTTAACTGATGATATATTGATTCTCGTGACATGTGATAGGTAGCTAATCTATCGCCATTTTATTGTCACAAGAATTCTACACCAGACCAAAGACAGTGTGACAATCACACTGCCATCGCCGGGAATCGAACCCGAAAACTTCGGTATGTAGTCAGAGCTCTTACCACTTTACTTCTATCGATTCCTCAACATTCATACATCGTGTCAAGCACGCACGTCGATTTATCCGTCTTCTCACGTGGCCGACATTAAATATTTGATTAATCGTAACATTTTAAGAAAAAAGATAAATATTGAGACGTATTTATGTCAGAATTAGAGAACTAGTCGCTAGACACAAATGGCTGTGGATCGGTTACACTCTGAGAGGGAACCGAGCCTGCATCGCTCAGTGCGCACTACACTGGTCTCCTATGGAGAGAAAGAGGAAGCGAGGCAGACCTAGAGCCACCCGGATAAGAGCCCTACAGGATGAGATCAAAGCAGCAGGCCTCACTTGGGATGATGTTAGGCATCAGGCATGCGATAGAGTCGAGTGGAGAAGGCTCTTTGAGGCCATCTGCACCATGGAGGTTTGAAAGGACAAGAAGAGGAAGAAGGAGATGTCTTCTTCTTCTTTGCTAACCTCCTTCCCTCCACTGCTGGATATAGGCCTCTTCCAATTTCCTCCACTCATCTCTATCCTGCCCCCTTTGTATCCAAGAGGTGAGAATATAACAATTCGGTGGTTTATTCTCTTTGCTTCCCCATCAGTAAAATGGTGTGATGGTTAATTAGTTAGTCAGATATTGTTTTAACTACATTTTTCATTCAGTTTATATTCACATACTGCAATTTATTTTAAGTAATTTAAAGAAGGCAATAAATTAATAAGAAAAACTATCCAAGGACGATGGTTTATAAAATGAATTGAGGAACTAGAAGACGTCACTTTCAATGTCTGTCGTGATATTTATTATCTTCAAAAAATCACATATACGAGCATATACAATATATTATTATCGTACAGTGAGCGTAGGTAAACGCTGGCTCAACACCTACATAATATATTATTATCACATTGTATATACCTGTATGAGTATAAGATTAATTAATTGAGAATATTTTTGAGATGTTGTATTTTGGTTAACGTATGTTATATCGATATATTTCTTTATACATAATGAACTGCCATTTTTGCTATCAATTTATCAATGATGCAAACAAACGTTCAAATTGAGTGTTAGTTCCATCCTCGTGTATGAAAGCGAAGCATTGAACTGGCAGAAGAAGGATGAGAATAGAAATGTGGTAGAGATGAGAGCCCTTAGACGTATGTCTGATAACCTGCCTCTGGTGATGCCGGTGGGGAGAGCAATCAAACTGTTGAACATGATCGCTTCGGAGATCGATGTCTTTCATATTCGTGAAAGTACGTTCAGAAGACAAATACTCTTGACTTTGAAGAGTATCTTGTATTCCTTATGTCGAACCATCTCTCATGCGTTCCTGGTATTATATATTTATTATGTTTTACCTGTTCTCAATAGATGCCTTAAACTATAATATGAAAAATGTTTGTAATATCTTTTGAGAAAATAAACTGATTTGATTTGATTTGATTTGATTTGATTTGATAAAACGATGTTCGACAGAATTTTAAATGCTTTTATCGGGAAGAAATGTAGAGCGGAAGAAAGTACGAGTATTATGAACAAAATTATGAAATGATTATTGTGTTGATTTGGATAAATGGAACGCATGAATGAAGAAATGATGTTTAAGAAAATAAACCGAATAAGAATGGAGTGCGTAATCGTGGATGACCGAGGAAAACATGGCATGACCAAATTAATCAAATTTTTAAGGTCGGCCATGTTAAAAGTCGGAAGAATCCTATAGACTCGCTGTATGAATGTGGAGAAAGCTAAAGAGGTATGTCAGAAAGCTAAAGAGGGTGCATTCTTTGTGCCTACTCTTTCGGGAAAAAGGCGTGATGGTTTGTTGATGTTGTTTTTGCATAATCAAGGATTGTTGCAAAGGTATTTATTTAATGCGTAGTACTTTTATGATATGAGGGATCATATCTTACATAAATAAATCAGAAATAAATTACTGTCGTGATTTAGATTCTAAAAAGGTCATGATTTGAAGCTTCTGTCAAGTTAAAACATTAATTTGGATTACTGGGACATTTGTCCCGGTACGCAAAATATCGCAAGTTCAATACCCTGGCCGAAGAAACATTTTTTTCGATTTATACGAACGATTATTCAAAGGAGATTATTTTCCTTCGTGTATCGTGGGTCCCTCATTAGTTTGAGGATTCCAGAAAACTTTTGTGTAATATTTGTTTATTATTCGTAACTAACAAACTTATGTTTGGATATCCCTGTACCAGGATCAGGTAACAAGAATGGACCGCGCGGCAGACGCCTTTCATCCTTTTATCCATCTTTCTTATAGAACTCGAGTTAACTCAATCACCTAAATGTCAATGGGATCCGTGATCGTAAATTTGATTTTTATTTAAAATGTCTACCGGCCGTATGGGTATTCTTAATCAGCCTATTCATGTATTTACATCAGATTAAAGTTTCATTCAACCGTAAGCTTGTGTAATAAATATCTATGTAAATTAGCCAACCGTGAGATAAAGACAAAATTAAATAAACCTATTTATTCACTTTATACTGCCATTTAAAAAAGTTTAATAATACAATATATACGCGTAATATTCTATATAAAATTTATGCAAGATGTTATATTTTACATGTTAGTAGAATACAATATGTTCACTGTTAAATTAAAAACACTGTTTTAATATCAAAAATTTAGTTTATTTTTTACAAAATCGTCGCGACAGCTGTTTCGGTAACCGATGTTACCATCGTCAGATGTAACAATAGTTTATTGTAACGCCTCACGATGGTAACATCGGTTACCGAAACAGCTGTCGCGACGAATTTATAAAAAATTAACTCATTTTTTTATATTAAAACAGTGTTTTTAATTTAACAGTGAATAATGTTAAAATATCAAAGTGTTTCCGCCAAAACAATGGATTACCGAATAAAATATGGTTAAGAAAGTATACGTTAAATATGTAAATGGAGTACAAAGTTGTGGGAGACCGAGGAAAACTTGGCATGATAAAATTAATACAATTTTAAAGGTCAGTCATGTAAAAAGTCGGAAGAATCGACGTGCGTGTATGACTTGCTGTATGAATGTGAAGGAAGCTAGAGAGGTGTGTCAGGATCTACTATTATGGCGATCCGTTCTTACCGATTCAAGGTCGTCCAACGCACTATGGCCATGCTTGGAATAACCTTAAGGGACAAATTTAGAAACGAATTTATTCGTCAACAAACCAAGGTGACTGAGGTGGCTCTGAGGTTGGGCGGGCCGAAGTGGCGAGAATCTGTCGGAGAACCGACGGCCGATGGGGGAGACAGGTTCTGGACTGTAGACCGCGTACAGGATTCCGCAGAGCTGGACGTCCCCCTGCCCGATGGACCGACGATCTGAAGAGGATTGCTGGACATTGATGGATGGGAGCGAGCGTCAATGGATAGGGGGTGGTGGTTTGCTTTGGGAGAGGCCTACATTCAGCAGTGGATGACAGACGGCTGATGATGATGATGATGTTCTTTCTGCCTACCCCTCTGGAGAAACGGCGTGATGGTTTGTTGACGTTGTTGTTCCTGAATGTTTGAATATTTGTTTCTAAAAATCAAGGCAACATTGCAAACAAGAGTGATATTTTATGTACAAACGTTAATACTCGTATAATACATCACTTATGCATAAGAGCTGATCCTCCGTGAGCCAAAAGATCCAAGTCCACTAGTGTGTATGTGTGACCGTTAATATAATATGTGTGGTCTATATTAAAAAACACATTTCTTAACGTCTATGTGGTTTTGCTATTATTTACATTGTTTCTAGGCAAGAATAGCCGAATGGAAACGTGGTTTTCTACAATTGTACGCCTACTCTTATTGTCAACAAACATTAATAGCGCGATTGCATGAAGTCATAAAATTTAACAAAACCTCCTAAAAGCCCATTAAAAAAATTATGATCTATCCATTGACAGAACGTGATACGTTTTGGTTTGAAAAGTTTTGCAAAATATCTTCAAAAAACTATATTTTACACGACCTCGCTGAAGATATAATAACAAGAATATTAAACACTGTATATTTATAATATGATAAAGTGGAATATACAGTTTTTAATATTATCTTTTATACCACAGTGTTATCCGCCTTAACACATAAAAAATGCAATACATTTAGATCACGAAAGACCAATGAAAGCATGACATTACCAAATTTATCAAATACTAAAAGGCGGCACATTCGAAATAAAAAAAATCGACAAGCGTGCATGAACGTAGAGGAAGCTAGAGAGGTATGTCAGGACAGAGCAGTATGGCGGTCCATACTATGTGCCTATCCCTACGGGGAAACGGCGTGATGGTTAGATAGTTAGTTAGCTAGTTAGTTATATTTAGATAATAATTTATTGCCATGTAGCTGTCATAAAAAAAATATTTTAATATTTATACTATAAAAAAAATAATAACACAAATTATTCATAAATTACTATGAAAAAATATTTAAAACAGTTTTACACTGATGACGAATGACAATCAGAAAACCGTTTGTTCCAAAAAGTTTTTAAATATTTATTTATATATTTATGCTATTTTATAATATAGAATGATAAAGAAAGTCTTTGCTAACGACGTAAATGGAACTAGAAATAGAGGAAAACCGATAAAATAAATTAAATATTGAATCTCGGCCTTAACCTTATTCGTAAGTCAATGGAAATATGTAAGTTGTAACCTTATAAATATATTTCGGTTAGATACAAATCATATTTTACTATCCATTTGTGTGTTAGCTGTGTTGCGTAAATCTTACAAATATAGATATTTTTACACACTCAGTTATATACGAGTAGAATCGCGACATATAGCGAAGTTAATAACCGAAATAATGGGAGTTACTGTTTGTTTTGTGGTGATTATCGTTTACATTCTTTCTTGAACCTAAAACCACTGCCTTCTGTTTGGGTATATAAGAAGAAACACAAGTCATTAATTGTTTCAACTATGATGTAACATTCTGTATTTAATATTAAGGAAAATGGCTTTGTCGTTTTTGTATTCGTCCGGAAGTTTACGTGCGGAAGTTTTATGATAATATATTACAAAAATGCGATATGAGAAAGTGCCTTTCTAATACG
Source organism: Lepidostoma basale (assembly GCA_022606425.2). Classification (NCBI taxonomy): domain Eukaryota; kingdom Metazoa; phylum Arthropoda; class Insecta; order Trichoptera; family Lepidostomatidae; genus Lepidostoma; species Lepidostoma basale. Next base: position 925,918 of record JAHDVF020001064.1, read on the forward strand.
TTATTAAATCTTTTTAATAATAAAATAACATAACATTTACATGACATGTTATTTTCTTGTAATAGGTGTTTATTTATTTGTGATTTACGGAATTCATTCTATACGTTTTTTTGTTAATACAGATGCATATTAATATTAAAGAATCTAAGAACATTACTATAACTCTTTTAGAAAATGTTAAATTCCTCAATAAATTTGGAAAAATATTGTCATGTTTATTTAACCCTAAATTTACCGTCATTAATTGTAAACCGTTTTTACTAAAATACGTTATTTTAACGAGTGTCTGACAAAACAGGTATACCTATGAGTAGATGAGTGAATGGTTTTAGTAATATCTTCTTACCATTATATCAATAATAATCAACATAAAACATATTTTTTGTAATTTTATAATAAAATTGAACGTTCAATCCGGTAAATCGATGAGTTTCGTAAATCTTATGTTAATAAATAATTGATCGATTATGTAACAAGAACGTGATATTATTAATATAATAATTCCTTCTATTGGGGTTTCCCGTTCTAGCAAGATATCATACATAATAATCAAATATAATGATGATTTTTCAAGAATTATTTATATTTTTGTCTTTATTTCGATAGCGACCGGTTTTGCCAGGCTCTCTGGCAGCAAGAGACTAAGTGACTGAACGAAAAAAGGTAGAAATGGAATTAGTTCGTGAAAAACGTCGTTTTTTTATTTAAAAAACCCAATTGGGTTATAAGGGTTACAAAGTTGTTGACATCTTATATGCTATAATGTTTTTTTCTTATTCATTTGAAACTTATTTCTAGGTAAGCACTTGTTATATTGGTAGGTCATTGTAGAATTTTAGACTTTTATAAATATTATACATTGTAATAACCTATTTTGAAAATCCTTGATTGTCCTGTTTTCGTTAAAGCATTTGGCAATTGATATCTGTTACTGTTTCTGGTAAGTTTTATTTAATTAATTTAAAATGAACTTTCGTCAAGAGATTTCAATAAAATCATTTGAATATGTAAAATTTTTTTATTCCAACAATTTACTTGTCACCGCTACAACTAAAACAGTACTATGAGTATTATATACTCGTGTGATTCTAAAGGTCCAACCTTGTATAATATATTGAACATATATATCAGAACGTGATGACTTATATATTGGAACGGATTCTGTAGCTGTAGTCAACTGTTTGGTATTATGCAAAGTTCTGAACTTTAAGGTCATTCGTAACTGTTTCTAGGGCTAAGGTTTACTGCATCGGACTACTAGGTAACTGTATTCTATCACGGAAAATGGAACGCTAATAAAGCACCATTCACAAGCTTCGTAGAAGTCTGACGCAGTCAACTCTAGCCCAAACTGGTATTATGCAAAGTTCTGAACTTTAAGGTCATTCGTAACTGTTTCTAGGGCTAAGGTTTACTGCATCGGACTACTAGGTAACTGTATTCTATCACGGAAAATGGAACGCTAATAAAGCACCATTCACAAGCTTCGTAGAAGTCTGACGCAGTCAACTCTAGCCCAAACTGGTTAAGATATATTACACACTATGCACATATGCATAAAACAGATTTAGATTTTTTTTACCGTCCCATTGTATATGAAACAAATTCATAGAACTGGTTGAATAAATATGAAAGTGGAATAAAAACTTGATACGAATGAAAACATCTGTTTACTAGAAGTTAATTATTTTTTTATACGAGTTACCTTTTCTCCTTTCTGAAGCATTATCAAATGTTTGTTCTTATAATATTGGATACCGTAGTAAGACGAAACATCCCGTAATTATTTTTTTTAGAAAACCGACGTTTTCTTTCGTATTAATTATTAAACGGAATTTTATATTATTCTTCAAGAAGCAACGAATATAATTGTCACCGTCTAGTTTCTTTTGAGTTAAATATTCGTATGTCAAAATATTAAACTCCGATGTACAAAGTTGATTTTATTCTATGGTGTTAGTCTTAAAAATATATTATTCTCGCTTTCACAACCTAATATACATACAACGTACCATGCACGCACGTCGATTTCTTCGACTCTTCACAGAGTCGACATTTGATTTATTTCATCATGTCAAGGTGAGTTATTATCATGATTATATCAAAATAAAGATAACATGTTTGCATTAATAATATTAATATAATTGTCGATCATGCACGTGTTTGAAGATGCCTACATCCATCAGTGGAGAGATGGCTACGGATGAAAACGAAAGACTTGGAATTGGATCTTCTGGCTTACAGAGGTTCAGCTCATGAAGAGCGAGAGCAAAAACGTTGCTTTATAAATCATCAAATGTATTTTTATTATTATATCATGGTATCAACATCTTTATACACAAAAATATATTTTTTTGATTTGTTTTGTAAATTCAGATTATTACTATCATATTAAATGCATCTGTTAATCAATAAATGATTGCTGTTTGCATGCATGATATATCGTATTGAATAGTTAATAACCACATTCTTTAGATTGATTATCAATTAAGAAAATGTATGCAAAATCACGTGATTATTACAGTGCATAAATGTATATCGACATTACTGTGACTGCGTACAAGATCAGGCATCGACAAATAGACTTGCTTCACACTTCAGTTGCCGTCACCGCAGAAGACTAGTGCGGATACAATTGTCTTGCGATAATTACCCTGTCGGCAGGTGCGATGTAATGTCAACAGACGTAATTACTAAACATCTTGCTCACTTTTAAAACTTGGCGATCACACTGAGTACAGACTCGCGAACGGATACATTCAATTGTGTAACTAAAATGAGTGTATCTCGAGAGTACGCGGAGATACGTTCGGAGCAAACAAAATTCCTAGACATACATTTATGTATTTAACATGCGCTAAATATAGCATAAGATACGGCAATAAAAAAATGTGTTGACATATTTTTATACGCAAAGCCTAAAGCGATGTTCCACTAGCAAGAGTCAGCTTCCGCAAGTGTCTTTTACTATGTAAACATTTCATGCTATTCGAATTCTTATTCTCATCTCATATTGCCATGTCAGGTCCCCACGACGCGGCTATCACTCTGGCGTAGGTCTATTTGTCCTGTGCCAGCCGGAAAACTTCCCCACTATTTATTTATTTACAGTGTCAGTGCAACAAATAGTTATTTTTAACAATATAAAGGTCCATTTACACTGGACAGTCATCAGCCGATACCGACACGTCACGCGTTAGCGTTTAGCAAAAAATCGTTTTGTTTGTTTTGATGGTGTCTTGTGACTTTTAATTAATGCCGATTCCGTTCATATTATATTTACATATCCGAGATAATCGCCTTCTCCACGGCAAATTTAAATGGAAGTAAATACGGTATTCTGTAAAAAAAAGAATTATGAACCGTAGGAAATACATCCTGAAAAATATTGATCATTTTTATTAAGTGTCAATTTTATGTAGGTAGGTGCTTTCTACGGCAACCCCCGAGGGCGATTTTATTATAGCATTATAGCATTTGAGATAACGAGTCTGTGGGATTCAAGGTTATTTTTATCGTGACGTGTCGGTATCGGCTGATGACTGTCCAGTGAAAATGGACCTTAATGGAAAATTATGTAAAATAAACTAGCAAAAAATTATAAGATAATAGTCTAATATTCCAGTATGTTCATGAAAAATTCAAAAGTTCCTTATTGGACTGCCCCTTATGGACATAAATTATTACTTATTTATCACAATTTTCATCTAATAATGTCCTAGCAAGGTGAAACATTTTGCTCCCTGAAAAAAAAAGTTAAATCTAGAAAATATAAATTTTCATATTAATTGATACAATACATTTACATTTTTAAAAATAACCTGGACTAATTGCTTTAAGTACTAATTTTTTTTTATCAGTAAGAACTAATAAACAATATTATACAAAAGTAATATTTAATAATTAAATAATAATATAAAATTGTAATTAGGAAAAATAAACATTTGAAAAGACATATTTTACATAAATGATTAATTTGCATTTGATTGGGAATGGGAGCTTGGGAGTCTAAAAGTAGACAAAGTATTCAAAGAGAAAGGAGTAAAAGGAGGAATCTGTTTTAATTATGTTTTCATCCGATTTCACCGACTTGAAGATTCTAGTTTGTTTAATTAATGGCTATTGTTAATTATGTGTAGAAATATTGTGGTTTATAAACAACGTAATTTTTAAATTTCCAAAGTGAATTACTATGGAATTCCACAGTGTTAATGCCTTAGCTTTCTATAAATTGTTTTGTTTTAATTGTAGCATTAGATTAAATATCTTTAACTGAGTATATGAATAGATTAGTGCAGGATAAATATTTACGCGGGGACATACCGACCTGAGACAGTCACTTACTATTTACAGTGCAAATAGGTTAGATCATGTGGTTTATGCATGTACTGTCGGGTCGGTGATATTTCGTAGTAACATTATCAGTTAGATAAACGCACATTTCCATGGAAACCTTTAATTTATGATGTTTCGACATAATAGAATACAAAGCACCCAAATAAGGCACCGCTTTGTAGAACTCTATTCATAAGTTTGTTTTCTATCTTTACAACTGTTATACTTCCCAGGCATATGGTAATTTGATTAAATATCTAATAAATTGCTTTGCGGTAGGCTCAACTATTATAACACATACACTAATGAGAATGTTAATCCATGATATTATAATATGACATCATTCATTTCTTCTCTTAAAAAATTACATTAAATTATATCAATTGTTTCTTGAATAACGATGTGACACTACATACTAAATAATTAAAACGAATTAAAAAGAATGTTTTCTAGAAGTTTAGACCTCTCAAATTACGACCCAAACACCTCCAGCCGCCACAAGCGCCCAAAATCGATCCTCCTTCAGAGGAACACTCCGGGCCACACAAATCATGTCCCCGCATAAACTAACAACCCACCAAATCACCTTCCAACAATATTCCCATCAGACGTAAGAGGTTACTTCTGGCTTACAGAGGTTAAGCCACATGAGCTGAACCTCTGTAAGTCAGAAGATCCAAGTCCAATTATTATTTTATGGGAATACCGTGTTTCGCCTTGCTATGTTATTATCAAATGACGTATCGTCTTGCTAGAGATTTATCAAATATGTCATTACCCATAAAGTATACTAAAACTAAAAAAAAAAACGATAATAAATAAGAATGAAAACATACGTTTTCTTGGACTTGGCTTACAGAGGTTCAGCTCTAATGGCTATTCCTCTTACGTCTGTAGGAAACATTGTTGGAATGCGATTTTTTCTTATTTATTATGTTATAAAATTCCATAATATATTTTTGTATTGATCAATATCATTTTTTAAAGTTTTATTATATTTTATATAAGTGACATGTGTTACCTTGCTAGGCCATCAGCTTGTTACGCAAAAACATGTTATTTATGTAAAATATATTAAAACTTTTAGAAAACTGATTTCTTCATCAATATTAAATATGACATAGTAAATATACGTTCATGATAATATGTAACTATCTTTTATTTTATTAAATTGATAACTTGTAGATATCTTTATACGTAAATCATAATGGCATACTTTGTTCCATGAGAATTTTATTATGCAGTGCACTTGTAATCGATTTATCTATAATATAATATTAATAGTAAATGAAGGCAAATCACTGATAAATGATTGCATTAGCAACGATTAAACATTGGTTGGAGTCGTTAATCGTGACGAGATAATAATTACGTTATTTATTATATCATTGACGGATCACATCCATAAAACACCGTAATTGTTTTTCTTAGCGTTAATAATTTCTGAAGTTAATAGTTCATTGTAAATGCAGTAATTAAACTCTGCATAGGCGCAATAAGTTACTCAGACTCGGATCTTCTGACATACGGATGATCAACTCAACTCACTTTATTTTGTGTGATCGAATTTCACTTATTGTATGGTAAACTCCTTTTGTTTTGTGAAAAATAAGTAACAAAAACAATATTTAACTTTGTTACTCAGCACTTTATTTAAATAATGAAAACAAAAAAAAAATGATACAAAATTTCTTTATTATTATTTATTTAGTGTGCTTCCACTTGTGTTTATGTTCGACCGGTTTCGTCTGGTACCTACATCAAAATTTATTTGGTTTATATAATAAATTATAGTGGTGGAGGTTAATCATTTTTTTTTCCTGATTCTAAATAATGTATTACTGTTATTAAGTTGTAGTTGAAATGATTCTTTAATATTAAAAAGCAATTCCTAGGGTGGTTAATTCTTGGAATGATTCTATATAATGTGATTTTTGTGTTTGAGATAATTAAGTTTAAATATTTCTAATGTCTTGTGGCCCGGTTACTGCTGTCTTGGAATTTTGATGTAGGTATCAGACGATGGCAGCAAGCTGCCGAAACCGGTCGAACATAAACAAAAGTGGAAGCACACTTAATACATAATAATAAAGAAATATTGTATATACATATTATATTATTTTGTTTTCATTATTTAAAATGAACTTCTACAAAGAAATTTCAATTGAAAACATTAATTACTTTATTTAAAATATAATTATAAATTAAAACAAACATTTTTCGGGACACAAAACACCCTTCATCAGTGTAGTTTACATGAGAAGTTAGTTTAAATATCATATTTTTTATGCATACAATATAATTTGTAAATACAATGACGAAGGGCTTCTGTGTCCAGAATCATATTTGTTTTTATTTTACTTTAATTTTAAATAAAGTGTTGTGTAACAAAGATAATAAAATATTATTCAATTATGAATTCACAACACAAAGTAATGGTGAACGTAGAAGAAAAACGAACTTAGTTTGATTCGTATACAAATACATAAAAAGAAACGTTAAATATTACATCAAATGAAATCTTATAAAACAATAATTTGTCTTTTAAAATAGCACTGATCAAATATATGATAATTTGGACACTTTTCCTTAATGGTAATGTACCTATTGGCATGTTTATTATGCAAATTTATGTGACCTGCAGATTCCTGTTATTACAAGTACTCGCCTAAAAGAATGCATTTTGCAGCTGCCTGCATACTTCAAGTGATTTATCGATGACTTCCATTATGCAGATTATTTTTACTTTTATTTTATGATGACCACCAAACAACAAATTTAATTAATAAGAATATTCCTATTAACTCAAGTCCAAGTCCAAGCTATAAGTAAACAATTTAATATTTATATGATCCATGTCGAATGAGGCACAAAGTAATTATCAATATAGGCAACTCTATATTTTGATATCAATCTTTTTTTATGGCTTTATTAATTTGCTTCTAAATTTAAATTAGGATTTTACTCACTAACTCCAATTATGCAAATTTTAATCAACTGGATTGAAAATAGACGTATAAAAAATTAAGAACCCGAATCTCTTGACCAAAGGCTAAAGTATCCAATTACAGAAACAGCCCCTCCTATGCGAAATAAATAATTTGATCGCACGTTCGTCAGACCTTATTTGTCTGGCAATACTTTCGTACCTATATCTTGTGCACAAATACTTGTATAATTTGATCTTATATTTGTTAGATCTTATTTGTGTTAGGCAGAACGTATGTACCTATATTTCATACACATACTATATACTCGTATAGATTCACATTCACATTACGTAATTTTCCATTTTTTTAGGATGGATCATCACATCCAGATAATTTATTTCTATTGTGAGCAAGAGGTAAGATTATAATGAAAAAAACGTACTTAATATTTCTTTTTCTTCTATTGTCATGTCAAGTCCCCCCAATATTGACGATCTCTGCAGCGAAACCATCTCTGTCCTACGCCACTTGGAACAAAATCTCAACTCTGCTCACTCCTGTCCACTCTCTTATATTACTCAGCCAGGACAATTGCATCCTGCCAACTCCCCGACGTCCCTCTATTTTGCCCATTAACCGAAGGAGGTGGTATCTTTCTCTTCTTAGCACATGACACAAATATGAAACCTTTCTAACCTTCACACTCGACAACAGCTCTCTATTGGCTCCGGCTATCTGACTTAATATTTATACATATAAAATTTTATAGTAGCTATTACTATGAAATATGTTCCATTATTTCAAACGGGTTCATTTGAAGAGATGTTATGAGTATCAATCGTATGATAAAATCTGATGTAGAAGAATCCTCGAGGCTCTATTCACAACGAAAGTTCGATAGAACAAAATTAAGCAATAAAAATTATTACTTTTATATGAAGCACTTAATTTGTAGTGTGGTATTATTAAAATTTATTTGAAATACATTTACTTGATTGTACATTACTTTTTTTTTAAATAACACCCCTTTTAAACAATAATAATAAAGTGGTTTGAAACAGGTAAAAGTTTTTAAAATGATTAAAAAAAATGCTATTTTAAAAAATATTAAAAACACAAATTAAAAATGCTTTATTAGAATCTCTTACTCCAGAGATATTATGATAATACACAATTTTACAGATATAACGAAAAGAAATAGAAAACGAATATTAACTCTATGAACTTTGATATACATTTAATTAACTTATAAGTGTAAATAAAAAAAAATGGCATTACAGTTTTTGACACGTGTAACTATAAATTTCTTGAATTTGGAGCAAATAACACATAATTTAAGAGTCGTATTAACAAGAGATGAAATAATAGAGAGCATTATTGAAAGAAATGAATTTTTCAAAATAGAATATTTGGGACATCGAAATCGTTAACCGCTAACAGTAATATAATATAATGTCGCGTTTGGGCTATTTATTTCATCCAAGAATATAAATCATGGAGATAGTACTCGTATAAGACGGTTGATAAAAAAATAAGATCGTTTGTACTACATTCCTTCCTGATCTCAGCATTTAAAATTCTATTGTACATCGTTTTTCCTCACATACGTCCAAGGGATCTCGTCTATACTGCATTAATTATGCTATCATCTTCTTCTGCAAATTCCATGATTCGCTTTTATATATCTTTCTTTCTTCTTCTTCTTTCTTCCTCAGCCTATTCTCGTCCACTCCTGAACAAAGGCCTCCTCCATTCGCTTCCATGTCACTCTCTCTTGTGCAAACTGCATCCAGGTTATTCCGACGTGTCTGTTTAGATCATCCTTCCACCGTAGTTGCGGTCGCCCTGCACTTTTCTTTGCCGTCCACGGTCTCTAAGTCAGCAATCTTCTTGTCCATTTTTCATCTGAGCTTCTGGCTACGCGACCTGTTCATTGCCATTTTATCATATCGTTTCTGACTCTGTATCTTAGGCTTATTCCTAAGATGGCTCTTTCTATGGCTCTTTGGGTCACTCGTAGTTTCTCGGCTTTTGGGTCTTTCGTAGTCTCGTAGTTTTATGGCTCTTTGGGTCACTCGTAGTTTATACATACGGGTTGAAAACATAACTCCATTGTGTACTGAAATTTTCGCTATCATTGATAAATCCTTGTTTCCAAAAACTATATTTGAAGCTCCATGCATTATATTCGAATCCAAATATTCCACATGCGTACTGTTTATGTGATCATTTTGATATTGATAAAGTGCATTAGGTAAGCGAGGTGCTAAAATAATCGAAGGCGTTGTTTCCAATAGCTGCGCTGATATCAGAAAACCTTGAAATATTATTGTAAACAGTAATGTTCATAAAACGTACATTTACACATGCAATCTTTTGCAATATTTGTACACTCATACAAAGATATGACATATTCGCGAAAACACTTTAGTTGAATATTTTTTAATGTTATTTTTTTTTAATTCCTGATAAACTTAAGATCGAAACTTCCCAATACTGTATACATGAAAAACTTCGTGGCCGAGAGATAAATACTTTGACTGCCACCCCGAATGGCCCGAGTTCGATTCCCGGCGATGGCGTTGTATCACTTTCTTTGGTCTGTTGTAGATTTCACCTGACAGTGGAGTGGCGATGTATTGGTTAAATTGATACATTATTGATATTATATATGCACGCTCGCTGTCATGACACGACAAGTCAAGATGGTATGTTTCTATCTGGAATAGTGAAACTGCAAGATACTCGTCCATATAAGTGAAAGAGTTTGAAAGGAACGTTTTTCAAATTCTACGGCATTTTGGTAGAGTGCTATACATAATTAATTACTTATTTGTCAGAAAAGTCAAGTTTGCAACACCTAAACTTTTCATGACTTTAAGATTTACATCAATAATTCTGTCTGAGATAGTGAAATTCCATGATACATACAATATGTGAAGCAGTTTGAAATGTTGGAACATATTTCAAACTCTGTGTCATTTTGATAAAGTGGTATAAGTTAAATCACTGACTTGTTTGTCAGAAGAGTCAAGTTTGCAACACTTGTAGTTTTCATGATTTTAAGACTTACATCAACAATTATGTCTGGGATAGTGAAATTCCAAGATATGGTACATACAAGTGAAACAGTTTAAAATGTTGGAACATATTTCAAATTCTGCGGCATTTTGGTAAGAAGAGTCAAGTTTGCAACACTTATACTTTTCATGATTTTAAGACTTACATCAATAATTCTGTCTGGGATAGTGAAATTCCAAGACGCATACTAGTGAAATGAAGTGTTTGTAATCAATGATTTATTTGTTAGAAGAGTCAAGTTGGCAACACTTATACTTTTCATGATTTTAAGACTTACATCAATAATTCTGTCTGGGATAGGGAAATTCCAAGACGCATACTAGTGAAATAAAGTGTTTGTAATCAATGATTTATTTGTTAGAAGAGTCAAGTTGGCAACACTTATACTTTTCATGATTTTAAGACTTACATCAATAATTCTGTCTGGGATAGTGAAATTCCAAGACGCATACTAGTGAAATGAAGTGTTTGTAATCAGTGATTTATTTAATAATTAAATAAAACGATGTTTTTTAACTACTTCCACTTTTGTCTTTATTTAGACAGCGACCGGTTTCGCCAGGCTCGCTGGCATCGACAGACTGGTAACACTATTGTAAACTTAGTCCTTTATATACATACAGATCAGGGGTGGTAAACATGATTCTATTATCTACAAAATAAATCTTGTATTAATACATATCCAAGAATACCTGTAATACCAATAGTTAAATTCAGAAAAATTTTACATAAATATTTGAAGATTATTTTTTATAGAATCATGTTTATCACCCCTGATCTGTATGTATATAAAGGACTAAGTTTACAATAGTGTTACCAGTCTGTCGATGCCAGCGAGCCTGGCGAAACCGGTCGCTGTCTAAATAAAGACAAAAGTGGAAGTAGTTAAAAAACATCGTTTTATTTAATTATTATTTAAAATGAACTTCTGTCGATGCCAGCGAGCCTGGCGAAACCGGTCGCTGTCTAAATAAAGACAAAAGTGGAAGTAGTTAAAAAACATCGTTTTATTTAATTATTATTTAAAATGAACTTCCATCAAGAGATTTCAGTAAAATCAAATGATTTATTTGTTAGAAGAGTCAAGTTGGCAACACTTATACTTTTCATGATTTTAAGACTTACATCAATAATTCTGTCTGGGATAGTAAAATTCCAAGTCACATACAAACACATATACATAAAGCTTATCGCGCTAATCTAAGAATGCAAAATACGATACCGCATGGTAAGTGGGCGTCTGCTAGCGTCCTGCAATCGGAACAGCTCCCGCCAGAAAACACAAGTGCCGATCGAGTGTGCATTTTTTAAAAGATCAGCCTTACGATAGCTATATTACTTTATTTAATTCTATATTATTAAAATAGATTTATTTCGCCTTTCTAAAAAGAGAAATACTTTTTAATACATGTCTAGTGTACGAGTGGTCCATGGAGGTGACTAATTGAATCAAGAACTATAATTATATATCGCATTACGGGCACAATAATTACACTTTAACAAACTAGGTTGATCGCAAGCACATAAATATTATTTTATAGAACAATTTTGTATTTTGCATATCAATTATTACAACGTCATTTATAATATTTCATTTGTTGTACATAATTACATGTTTTCTCAGGTAGCACATGGATTTTATTGTTGTATAAAAATAAACTATATGAGTTTTAAAATAAACAAGGATGAATAACAATCATCCGAACCATGTAAGTTTTAATTTAAATAAAGTAATGTGTATACAACGAGTACATTGATATTCAAAAAAATTAATTTCACTTTGCAAAGTGAAGTTGAATATTAAAGTAATTTATTGTTTTTTGAATATCGGTATAAAACTCATTATTTTAACTAACCATTTCCCGAAGAAGTAGGCAGAATTGATGAACCATCACACTTCCTTTCTTGATATACTTTTCTACTCCTTAACATTCATATATCATGTCATGTACGTACGTTCAATTTATCGACTCCGACGTAGCCAACGTTTCAAAATTTGGTTGATTCTATTGTGCCATATTTTCCTTCGATTTATAATTTTTTTGGTCCATTCCTAATGTATACTTTTTAAGTTTTTATTTCTTTATGAATTATTTCCATGTGTTCAAACCATCTTTGCGAAATTTAAATGATTTTGTTCATAACGCTTACATTTGCACTGGGTTAACTTATTATATCTGCATTTGGTGCTCTACTCTCTATGCTCACATTCATCTAAGATATCTCATTTCCACTACATTTATTCTACTATCATTCTTCTTTTGCACTGTACATTACACTTTCGGTACAAGAACAGCATTGTGCACTGCCATCTTGCTTTTTTTGGAATTCAACAACGATTGTTGAAAATACCAAAGTTGTATTATATTCTGCGAAAGTGACAACATTCGTCTGCTGAATATATTATATAGTGAGGCTAAAATTATCTATCTCAATATGTACACTATAATATTTATTATCATATTCAAACTTTTGCCAGTTCTACGCGAAATAAAAGTTTATATTTCAAAAAGACGTTTTTAGAAAGAAATAATATACTATTCACGGCAACGAATCTACCTGAAAATACATGTAATGTAATAAATAATATATCATGTCATTTACGTACCATATTCTATAGTACCATATTTAGTACCTTGAGCTCCTTATTCTGACCCAACATGTCGGATATACTCGTATAAACGACTAGGATATTGGTTCTCGCTACATTTGATAATACCTTAGCAAGGTGAAACATGTCATTCCCATAAAATATAATAAAATTTCCAGTTTTTTTTCATATGTCTATAAAATTTGGAGTTTTACATCAATGTTTAGGAAAAAATAAATAATCGTTGAAATTTACATTTGTGTTCACATTTTTTTTACGCGGGTCCCTAAATGTATACATAGAAATTAACGCGTCTCTTTTTGTCACGGTGCCAGCAGATTAGCGCTAATTTATTTCAAGAGGGAGTTTTTGTAATTCCTTGCATTTAACGTCAAAATATACACCGTGCGCGGAGTGTCAATGAACTTGCTACTCTCTGTTGATAGTGCGTTCATCAGAGTGAACGAAATGACGTACGTGTAATTTTATATTCTGCATGTTATCGCTTGATGTAATGGCACATATTATATACAACATCATTATCGTTATATTACACTTCTACATCTATTAAGGGGGCCATACACGCAACTTTACCTGATAGGATAGCAGTTCAGGACCGTATTTTCACTCGAGGTTGGCGAAACACGCGCAGCTGAAGGCATTATCAAATGTATAAAATTTGACAATGCCTTAGCAAGGCGAAACATATTATTCACATTAAACTTCTAGAAAACAGACGTTTGTATCCGTATTAATTCGGTACCTATTTGGCAAAAGGTCCCAACTGCTTTTTTTTATGAATTTTACAGGAGAGCAAAAATAAGATTTTTACATTATTTAGATTATTTATAAAAAGGGTATTTTTGTTCCAAATTGTTTATTTCAAATGTCAATTTACGTAGCATAACGTTATCTACAAGATATATCAGTAACTAAATTCAATAAATATATGTATAATATATTTAAAAAAAATAGGGGTTGAATGCAATTGAACATAAAAAAAAATTCATAAAAAAATTTTATAAAAAAAAGTACAGCTCCAACGTTTGGTCAAAACATAAAGTGTGCAAAAATAATACTGATGGTATATTTAACTAAATTTCACAAAAAAATGCATCTGGGACCTTTTGCCAAATAAGTACAGAATTATTTAAGACAGAGTTTTTCATCATTGTTCAAGAAACAATAAATAAATACATGGAATGTGCGAATACTTTTTCTCGTACGATATGATAAAACTTGATTTTTTGATTGCTTCAACTTTACAATCCGAGTCTTCTCTAGAGAGTGCGGTGAACATGTTCTACTGACCCATGGTAAAATGATCGCGCGGTATTAAACATATTTAAGAATGCAATGTTGTTATGCAGATACGTCATATTCAGAATGTAACCTTTCTTGATTTGAGGTGGCGCCAACCCACATTCATATCTGCGCTTCCCGCAAATAATATAGACTGCCTGTAACTATATTATATTGCATTTCGTGAGTGTGTTATCTCGGTTTTGTCTGGTATATTTACAGCCACTTAACGTGTGACTTAAAAAAATAACTTCGGACATAAATTTACAATTGCTAATCTCGAATACAATTTAAATTTTGTCGACGGCGCGGCGGTGGGCTCATTAGAAGCACGACGCAATATTTATTGTAAAAATATCTGATAAACTTAAGGCGTCAACACTGTGAAATTCCATAATGATGTTTTTTTATGAATTAAAACACAGATTTTTCTACTTCTGATTTTATTTTTCTCGATACGTTTCAAAGGTTTTCCCATTCATCATTATTTGGACTTTTTCTGGTTTGCAGAGATTCAGCTCTTGTGGCTATTCCTCTTACCTCTGATGTGAACATTGTTAGAAAGGTAATTTGGTGGTTATTGGTTTATGCAGGGGCTTGATTTGCGTGTTTCTATGAAGGATGATCAATTTTGGGCATTTGAGGCGACTGATGGTGTTTGGCTTGTAATTTGAGAGGTCTTATATTGTGGGATAAGGAATTCATCAATAAGCGAACGATATAAACTTAGGATTTTATATCGTTCCCCCGACGATTAAGGTGTAAATCATAGGTTACAAACAGGAGTTTAATGCCCCGTGGAGCGCTAGACCCTTCCAGCGGTAGCGAGTCCAGAAAAAAAATGGAAGGCGTTGAGAAAGTTAAGAGGGGCGGACGGGTATATGTTTTATAAATAGTAATGGAAAACTTTGAAAACATTGTTATAACTATCTTAATTTAAGTATTTCAAATATAACTGATAATCTTTTCAATTGAATTTTTGTGTTTATAAAAATATATAGGTAATTTTGTAAATTATGATCATGTTTGAACTATTATGGGGAGTGGGCGTTGGATTTTTTTTTTGTAAAGGGTCGACAATATACGTTTTCATAACATACGCTTTCATTCGTATTAGTTATTTAATTATGTAAAATCAATTTATTTTCTCAAAAGACATTATAAACAAAATTAAAAATTAAGGCATCTATTGAGAACAGGTAAAATATGATACATAATACTTGTATAATACCAGGAACGCATGAGAGATGGTTTGACTTATATCCTAATATGGAGTTTTACATCATTTTACAAGAAGCAATAAAAATCTTTATGGTTTTTACGTTCCACAATTGTTAATAGCTCCGAAGTGAAACATTTTATTGGGCTCCTATATGTAATATAATTTTGAACGTTCTGTCGGGTGAATATAATAATAGATGCCTAATTATAATGATCTATAAAATATGCAAAGTATGTATTTATGAGTCTACTCAATTCTTACCGTTCAATTAAATAGCAATCTAGAATGCGATTGAATAATTTGTTATTGTTAATAAAACTGTTTGGTTTTTTATCCGTAAAGCGCTTAAGGCATATTGCATTTTTGAATTACACGGTGTTCTTAATGAGTTCAAATTTTTCTCCTTATTTGCCATCGCTTTGTGTTGTTGATTCACAATTGAATAAATTTTGAATAACATTGTATTAACACAATAATTTTTTGCACTTTTCACAAACATACAAAATATCAATGTTTTTTTTCATAAGTTCGTTGTATACTATAAGGAAAATTTATAATTCCATATCATTTTCCCGAACATGTTTCATAACGCAGACAGTCTTCTACACATAAGAAGTACTTTTGCGAATCCGCAAAAAGTGTTTTTTGAAAATACAAAGTTTTTTTTTTAAAGTTATTAAATGAAATATTTTCATTTCACAAATAACCAATTACAGAAACTTCATTTAGTATTTAAGAATATTTTTCTAAGCTTTTCAAACTTATGTCAACGGTACATTGGAAATATAAGCAGGATTAATAGTACGTAATTTCCAACTAACTAACTAACTTAGAAGGTTGTATGTAATTTCAGAAGATCATATTAAAATCAACCCTATGCATTCTTTTGAAATAGCGTGTATAAGTATTAAAAAAATCATAAGCACATAATAATGATTATGCACAGGTCTCAATTAACATAAATTATGAATGCAATATTGTATTGCCTTATATAAAAATATTTTATTATTTTTATATAAAAAGAGTAATGCATTAATCCTATCAATTATTTGCCTTATATTGTAATCATTTGCAATTACCAACAAAATAAAAATAGTGTAAATATAAACATATCTACGTATATACGTAACTTAATTATGTAGCTTGTGTTATTTTTATATATTCAATTCATGACAAATGTTGGGATCAAGGATATGTCCGTACTCCTTTATGTCGGAGATCGTCAATTACTCTGAAGATAGAATTTGTAATGATCACCGAAACTTTGGTCGAAGAGGATACCACGAGACATGGATATACATAAGACCGAAGAAATTTAATTGGACCATCCTTATAAACTGCGCCCTTGGAGTAATTGATTTTACAAAACGGCGCACTTAAAATACAAATCATCATAATAATAAATAAATATAAACACACATTTTTTTGAACCAATAAAATATTTTTCATGTAAATTTTATAGTTAACAAAGTTAACTCCATAACTAGTTTTGTTTTGTTTTATGTAATTTCATTTATTATACAATTTTTCATTTATTTAAAATAACTCATAATTTCCAGCTCCAATTATGATTTAAAGAGAAATTTATATTATTTATAATGAGGTAATGCGGTATTGCTCACGATTCTCACACATTAAATCAAATAAAATCATTATTTAACAATATCTGTCCATTATTATCAAAATAGTAAAATGGTCATTAAAATGGTTTGGACTCATTGAAAGAATGAATAAAGTAATAATGATTAAGAAAGTATAAATTAACGTTTTAAAAGACACATAACCAGGAAAAGCGAGAAAAACGTGTCACGATCAAATTAATCAAATATGAATTATTAGGAGTCAGAGAAACCGATGTACGTGCATGATACGATGCATGAATGAGGAAGCGAAAAAAATGTCAGGAAATAACAGTGGCAGTACATTCTTTTTATCTACCCCTACGGCGAGAAGGCGTTATGATTCGTCAGTTTGTTGTATTTGTCAGCAAACGCATATCTGAGAACATCCTCCGTAGCACAACCCATTTCATTAAAGCTTGTAATAAAAACTACGTTTATTAGTTATTAGTTAATTTATAATAGTAAACATGATTGTTTAGTGGCTTTACTTTGAATCCAAGTAAACCCACTAAACAATCGTGTTTACTTCTTTTTTTCTTTTTTATACACTTTGTATAAATAACAGTTATATTAAAAAAATAAAATTATATTCGACATGTTTCGGACAAACAGTCCTTCTTCAGTTCACAAACTATGGCGTATATAGAAGAAAATCGTGTTTACTATTATAAATTAATAATGGAGTTTTACAAAATACCTGCACCATCAATAAGTTATTAGTTATTTTTTTGGTTTTTTGAATTTTAGCATCATACATTACGAGTTGACTCAGTCCAAGTTATTCGCGAAATGCACATAAACAATGTAATTACAGAAAAATAAGAAAAAATCTCCGTACATTATTGTCACATTGTACCAACGCTGCGGCCCATAATTGAATGAGCATTCATATATTAATGTAAAAATAATGCATGAATTTTAATACGAAACAAGTCCGTGTCATTTTAAGCAAGACAGAAGGAGGTATTTGTTTACTTTGTTGGCTACTTTAGGAGTGACAACTTTACGAACGTTATTTTTTGCATTGTCTTTTGACTTACATGCATATCTTAAAATATTCCTGCGCACCAGGATTTTTTTTCCAGTATATCAGATCCTGTTTCAATCATAACAATCAGTTTGTATATAAAGTTTCTTAGCCTCATGTTTCCTACTGCTTAGAGATAGTATATATTGTACATATACACTAGTAGGTATAACAAAATCTATAAAGCTAAGATGGCAGTTAACAGTGGTGTTCTTGTATCTTACGTATACAACATATATGCCGAAATAAAAATGAAAGTAAAACAAATGTATATTTGGATTAGTAATGCGAACAAATGATAAAATATCTTCTACATTCGCCACCTCGAATAACTTTTTGAAAACATTGCATTTTCACAGCACATTTTATAAACATGTTTCGGGACACAGATTCCATTCTTCAGTGTAGAAACTTTAACAGTATATTGACACAAAACGTTACTTATGTAATACTGTTATAATTTCTACACTGAGGAAGGACGTCTGTGTCCCGAAACATGTTCGTGAAAAGTGAATAAAAGTGTCGTGTAAGATAACATATTCATTGTCTTATAATTCATTACCACAGCCGTTGATTATTTATTTTTTACTATATACATAATTTGCATAAATTCAAATTAAAAAGTTTTATACAATTGCAAAGTATTTAGTTGTTACGACACGTTTTATTTTAAATAAGTGGTTTTATGTTTACTTGTTTCTATACATGATTTAAATAATAAGTTGGCAGTGCCCAATGGGGTTCTAGTGCCGACTCTTATGTATGGAAGTAAAGTTTAGAGTTGGCAGAAGAAGAATGAAAGTAGGATAAATGCCATAGATATAAGATTACTAAGAAGAATGTGCGGAAAAACAATGCATGATGAAGAATACCTAACGAAGAAGTAAGAAAGGAATGTAAAACGGATGAATGCGTCAAGAAAGGGTCACGAAAATGGTTTGAACATATGGTACGAATGGACGAGGGAAGAATGGTTAAAAAGACATATGAATGAAAAAAAAAGTCGAGAAAGACCAAAGAAAATATGGCTTGACCAAATTCATTAATTACTGAATTGCGGCCATGTTTGAAGTAGGAACAATCGACGAGCGTGCGTATTACAGTGTGTGAATGTAGAAGAGGCGCGCTATTTATATTAGGATAGAACAGTGTGGCGGTCCATCCTCTCTGCCTACTCCTTCGTGGAAACGACGTAATGGTTAGTTAGTTAAAATTATTTTATTTTAAGAGCAATCTATTATGATTCATTATTGTCAAACATAATCTATAAGTGCACATATCTTAATGTCGACCGCGCGGACATAAATCAGAAATAGATTGCGGGAAATGATCCAATCCTCCAACATGTCATAATTATTATAATTTCCTGTGGGCGCACTCCTTTCCGAAGAGATAATCGATTTTTAATTTATTTGTTTTTACACGATACCACACAGCCTGTTGTCTATATAAAAAAAACGCCGTTTATTATATTTTAAAATTCATAGTTTAGTTAATACTTAATCACAATACTTAATAAAGCCATAAACAACACGACTTTTCAACAAGTTGTAGCAATTAGTGTCAAATTATTTCAACTCCTTCCTTCTTCAGGTTATTGTAGGCATACCAATTCATTGACATGTTTGCACACTTGGAGTGACATTTGCCTTCTCTCATCGACACTGTAGCCAGAACACTTTGCTTCTAATAAATTGAATATATTTACAAATATAATAAATTATAGGTAATTAGATTATCATTGGCATTGATTATCATCAGGCTGTATTCGTCCTGCTCCTGGACGTAGGCCTCCTCCATCTTCCTTCATGTCTGTCGATCCTGGGCAACTCGCATCAATGTCGTACCGTATCGTCGTATCAATACATAGTACATTCCAATTCGCAAAATAATAAGATTTTTTTTAATCGAAAATCTTAATTGAAACGATATTGTGTGCAATATTATATGGTGACGCAATGTCGCGTTTTATAGTATGCAAAGTCAATATTATGAAATTGTTTAAGAACATTATTTACATTCCAATCTCGCTAAATCTATATTCGCGAGCGTGAGAGAGACAAAATATTAGTCTTATTCAACAACAACGCCATTTCCGCGCAGGGGTTGGTAGAAAGAATGGACCGCCACTCTACTCTATCTTGGCACACCTCTCTCGTTTCCTCCACATTCATACAGCGAATCATACATGCACGTCGATTCTCCCGACTTCTAACATGACCAACCTTTAAAATTGGATTAATTTGGTCATGCAATGTTTTCCTCGGTCTGCCTCGACTCCTTACTCCATTTACATCATTGACGTATACTTTCTTACCATTCTTTCTCCATCCATATGTCCGAACCAACGCAGCGAACCTTTCATAATTTTGTTGATAATACCTTCTTCCGCTCTACATTCATTTCTCATCAGCATTTGAGATTCTGTCGTATATCTTACTACCACACATACGTCTTAGGGACCTCATCTCTACCGTATTTATTCTGCTCTCATCCTTCTTCTGCCAGATCCACGCTTCGCTTACATTCATTAGGGTTGGGCTTATTCAATTGATTTGAATATAACGTCAGTCGGTCTTAGACGCTTGTAGTGGGCGGATCTCTTGACGTTTTTTTTAACAATCAACTTTGAAATTTTTGTAAGTTGTTGCTTCAAGCAATATTCAATTTCATAAAACTTACAAACTAACTAACTAACCATCACGCCGTCTCCTCGAAGGGGTAGGCAGAAAGAATTGACTGCCACACTTTTCTTTCCTGACATATTTCTCTCGATTCCTCAACATTCATACATCGTGTCATGCACGCGCATCGATTTCTTTGACTCCTCACATGGCCGACATTCAATATTTGATTTATTTGATCGTGCCGCGTTTTCCTCGGTCTTCCTCTATTTCTGGTTCCATTAACATCATTAACTTATACTTTTTTACCTTCTTTCTTCATTCATTCTTTCCATGTGTCCAAACCATCTTAATGATCCTTTAATTATTTTGTTCATAACACCATTCGCATTCACCATTTTCATTCGACACTCTATCATACACAGAGTATCCACACATTCGTCTAAGAGATCTCATTTCTACTGCATTTATTATTATTCAATTTATTATTTATTAATTTATTATTCAATTTCATACTCTCCACAAATGTGTAGTCAATACACAGCACCGTATTGCACGATTTTTTTAGCACACTCAGGGAAAGGTAAATATATTATTTGCGTTAAGTTATATCGTTATTTGTTTTCTAGTGTTATCATCCTAACTGTCGAATATGTCATGAATTGTAAATGAAAGGAAACGCGCCCAGCATAAAGCGTAACTACTTTATTTACGAAATAAATAAATAAATATTAAAATAATACGTTCCTAAATTAAAAACAAAAACTATTGAAATTTACCGCGATGTCTCGTTTTGTGTAGATTTTTTGTTTCCTATTTACTTTAGCCAGATTAGAACAAGCAAATATAACTTATACTCGTAGATAAATACAAATCCAAAACAAATATATTTTGCTAATAGAGGAAATGTCGTTTTGATTCAGGAATGTCATTTTAACGTAAATGTCATAGACTCATTGCTTATTCATCCATGTCAAGTTATATCATAGGTAGAAAAAAGTTTACATGACACAATGCAATGAAATATGTGACGCTAGTTTACTGAACATTATATGGCTTCGAGCATTAAGATACTTTTTGTAAACAAGTAAAATTAAAATAATCTTCTTTCCACAATGCGCATATACGAGTACATATTGCAATGTACTATTGTGGAATATTTTGTATTTGTATATAACTATGTAAATTATTAATGTATTATATTTACAATAAATGGTGTTCTTGTACCGACCCTTAGATATGGAATTGAAGCGTGGAACTCGCAGAAGAAGGTACTTTCACATTATATCCAGTAGAAATGATATCTCTTAGATAATTGTGTGTTAATTTGTATATGACAGAGTTCCAAAGCAAATATTAAAAGTAAATACAGTGCGAATGAAACGTTATACAAAATAAACAAATGAACAAAATAATAAAAGGGTTATTGATTTGGTTTGGACATATTGAAATTTTTTTTAAGAAATAATGATAATACGTGTATGATGCAAACGGAACAAGAAAACGAGGAAATCCAAGAAAAACGTGGTACGATCAACTCCACCGACTAATAGACGTTGGCTACGTGAGGAGTCGGGTAAATCTAAGTGCATGCATCACTCGTATGAATGTAGAACGAGCAAGAGAAGTATGTCAGGAATGAACAGTGTGGCGGTACATTCTTTCGGGAAGACGGTGTGATGTTTAGTTAGTTAGTTTTTTTTTACAATAATCATATGTTAATTTGGTAGGTATCATTTTATGAGATCATCGCACATAGAACAATTTTGGGGACCAGTTGTGACGTAATAGAGAAAGTTCTAGGTTTTATAATTTTATACAATATGGATCTGCATGACACTGATTTGACTGCAACAAAAAACTTTAAAATTATTCTTCTATCGTGAACATAAACGTTATGTGCTATGCGTTTAAATTGGAGATTAGTATTTTGTAGTGATGCAACGGAAGCAGAAACGGAAACAGATCTGATGTAAATAGAAAATTTTAGCGAAAACGGAAAATCATAATGTAAATGCAATCACTTTTCTTTTTTGTACTTCTGAGATTGTGTCTTTGTCTCCAAAAATATATTGTCATTCTTGTTATTTGTAATCGAGTATTGCTGGTCTTCATTCATACTTGAAATGGATTCTTCAAAGTTCCGTTCAAATCTCCGTTATAAAAGTTGCGGAAACAGAAACAGAAACGGTTGTCAAAAAACGTGCAGAACCTCCGCAGTTGCGGAAGCAGAAGCAGAAGTCTGTTGCGTCACTAGTATTTTGATATCTAATTTCGCAAAAGAATAAAACAATTATTCACATACAATCAAAATTATTAGTGGAACTCACTTTATGACTTTGATTTTTTTTTCTCAGAGGGCAATCGGATGGATACGTGACATTTATGTATATAATAAATTTGGAAAAATTCAATGAGACATATAAATGGTTAATTTTTCGTTATTCTGAAAATCTTATTTGTTATTTATGTCGTTGCGGTCATTCTTATATACAAATATGTGGTTTTTATACAAATTCCTTTATAATGTATAAAACATTGTGGAATTTATAATCATATTTGAGAGTAGTACCTATATTCATGGTTACGAAGAATTAACTCAACACGCATTACGAATTTCGATACGTATTGGTAAAGAACCTCACGAGGAGTCCTCACGAGGCGAGATATTCCGTTATGCTGGAGAGGGTTCAGAAAAAAATTCTGAGGTATCTCTACATTATGGAGTATGGTAGCTATCCGTGGCTCTATCCCACGGCATTTCTTTTGGGAATGCTCGGAACCAATTCTCTACAGCTTCAAAGAGATGGACATTTCTTTAGATTAATTAGGGGATACTTCGAGAACTCGGCCGTACTGGAGGGTGTTCGGCTTTTTGTCCCCGATAGATATCTCCGACAGCGACAGCGCAGATTGTTTTACTTACCGGCCGCCAGAACCAATCTGCCTCTGGTGACACCGGTGGGAAGAGCAATTAGCCTGTTGAACGCGGTCTCTTCGGAGATCGACGTCTTTCATGTTAGTGAAAGTACGTTCAGAAGGCAAATACTCTTAATTCTGGAGAGTATCCTGTCATCCTAATGTTGAACCATCTCTTATGCGTTTCTGGTAGTATACTATATTTTATACATATATTATTTTACCTGTTCTCAATAGATGCCTTAAAAATAAAATTTGTAATGTCTGTTGATGAAATAAACTGATTTGATTTGATTTGAAAGAAAACAATTGGATTTGAAATAGAAAGAATTTTATTACAAAAAACTATAAGTAGTATAATTAAAAAATACATACGCTTAGCATAACTACTAGTAAGCTATATTCAGACGTTTAAATAACACCATTTGGAAGAATAAGTATACGAACATCCGAAGCTGTTTAAGACATATGGTATAAAGACCAATGTCCACCCTATCTTTATATATATAATTATTCTGTACGGGTGTATGTAGTTGAACTCCTTCTAAACGGCTGGACCAATTTTGATGAAAGTTTTTGTGTGTTTGAATGGGCCCCTAGATGGTTGAGATTCACAATTGGACCCGGTAGGTGGCGTTATGTTCTGGTTCTAAAGGAAAAAAACATTTTGGTTCGGGCAGGACAACGTCTGTCGTGTCGTAATAACTAGAAGCCTCCTTCGAATCATCTGAATTAGGATGCACTGCTGGGAAAACCCCTCGTGAAAAAATACCCAACATCTTAAGGAATTGCGAAGTCGAGGATATTGTAAGTTGGGACGGCAGAGAAAAAGGTTCTGGAAAACGAATAAAATGGCAGAATTAAGAGCCGTAAAAGCAGCAATGGACAGTTTGTTTACCTCTAAAGGCGGAAAGACTGTTCACCGCAGTTCGCAGTCCACCTCTCAAGAGTGAACTTGATACAGGATACCAAAAGGAATTAAAACATAAGAAGATTTAAAAATCTAAGCTGTATCACTGAGTTGTGAATAAGCGAAACAAAAATTTATTTTAAAGATAATCTCAATATATCTTATTAATAATTAAAATGAATGAAAGCGTCATCATTATCAAAAGTTTTGACAGAAATTTGAATAATGCCTTTAAAAGGCAACACGTCATTCACATAAAATATAACATAATAAAACTTTTAGAAAACAGACGTTTTCATTTATATTAATTATTTCATGAGGAGTTTTAAATCATCGTTCAAGTAACAATAAATGTCTATTCAATGAGTCATAACATTCATTCGGTGGTCCCTCCCTTGTCACTAGCGCTAAATAAATGACGTTCAATGAGTGTCACGATAGACATGTCACGTAATATAATAAGGCGACACGCTCGCACGGGAGGTACCTACTCGCGCTCGGGGCGTTTTGGTGCGTGAGATTAATGGTCACTTTCCTCTAGCCGCGGCCAGCGACTGTTCCAGACTCCGGCCGGCCCCGCTGTCTCTAATTTCCCCGGTCATCTCTCGGGTCAAGTACTCCACTATCTCTATTACGAGATTATTGAAACATTATGGTATCATTATTTCTAAATGTTTGTCTAAACAACTTTCAGATTGATAAAAATTAACAGCGTAAACAACTTTGGATATTATATTGTACGCGACCGATTCGGTGAGAGGAAAAAACACAATAGCTATACCTCAGAATACAAGAAGATCAGAGTCCAAGTCCAACTTTAATCCACACTGAATAATATATGCACTCAAATGTTGCAAATAACTTATCTCAAATCATCACACGATGCCGACGTATCAAACTCGAATATCGTTTTTTTTCCTCTTCAAACATTCACTTTTTTAAGATAATCTCATGATTTCCGTAATCTCTTGATATAAGTTAATTTTAAATAATAATTAATTGCCATCCACAGGTGTCGACAGACTAGTCTGTCGCTGCCAGCTAGTCTTGCGAAACCGGTTGTTATCGAAATAAAGATAATAAATGGAAGTTATCAATAAAAATAAACATTGATTTAATTAATTATAATCCACTTGTTTATTTTGAGGTAATTTTTCTAAGTATTCGCCTCCTTGGGTCTTGGGTGTTATGAAATTTTACAAAAAATTCTTAATATCAATAAATTTCAAATGGAGTCTTACATCATCATTTAAGCAACAATAAATATCTTACTTACTATAGTCTCAGTCTTCTTCTATACTTCATTTAATATACTCAAACCATATTATACCAATCATCGGGATGGACGAAGAAAAACAAGCCGAAACCGAAAAAAACACGCCAAAAACGCTGTTTTCAAAGTGAGGATTCGCGTTATGGACAAACGTTCAATAAGAAATACTATTTGGTCGTTTGAGTGAAAAAAAAAACCATTGAAAACGGTCGTTTCTGTGAATAAACACAATTCACAGATTTTGCACGACGATAATGTGCCATCGCACAGAGCCACAGTGATCGAATTCAAGGCCAAAAACGCGATCAATACCATCGACCAACCACCATATTCTCTGTATTTGGTACTGTGTGACTTTTTTCTGTTCACAAAACTTAAATTGCCGCTCCTTGGAACTCGTGTCCAGTCGATTGAAGCCAGAAAACAAAATTCTTGGAATGTGTTAAAACCATTCAAGAAAGTGCCTACCAGAAATGTTGCAAAGAGTGAAAAAAACGTTGGCATATGTGTATTGCATCCAATAGGGGATACTTTGAAGGCGACAAAGTAAATATAGATCTTTAATAAATCTAGCTGTCGAAAAACGTGAAAGTAGTTAAAAACATTATTTAACGAGTATTTAATTTATTATTTAACTACAATAAATATTTTGAGTTTTAGTTATATTTTCCGGGTACTTTATTGTCATAGAAGTATGTACTTGAATGTTTCTTTTAAAAAATGTGTATTCCCTTCTAATGTAGGAAATTGATTGAAATAAATGCATATAAATATAAAATTTATAATAGAAAAAGCTTATTATGCCAACTTTGTGTTAATATAATATATGTGGTAATTAATATAATATTTTATATGTGATGCTATAATTGGTTTTCTTTCATTAACAACGCGGAATTTATTGAAGTATGTAGGAAGAAAAATGTGTATAATAAATCATTGAATATTGGTTAGTATTTCATTATATGCACGTACATATGAAATAACTACAAGCATACCGTTATATCTTCAAAGTTCCCATATAATGTAGATGAAAGGTAACCGCAGTGGTGTTAATTCACGGTAATAAGCTTTTGGGGCTTTGTTGCTCATATACGAGTACATATTCACGTGTAAAGGTTGCGGTTGCGGGACAACTTTCCACATGCTGTTAATAAATACATGCATATGTAATATATCCTTACAATGTAAATTAACCATAGGAATTTTAACGTCATGCAAATTGGTATAAAATATCCATTATTTATGAAATATCTTTTATAGTAAAAATTCAATTAAATGAGTTGTAAATAGGAGTATGGTTGGTAATTTAATTGTGTAAAGTTGCGAGATATTCTTGCAATTATATGTATATATGGACGAAGTGTGCGCGGGAGATGCCTATTGGTGGCGATGAGGTTCGCAACCCATCACACCGCGTTCTCACGGGGGCGAAAAGAGAGTGACGGAATGCCGCATCAGTTAAAGTGTGGCAGTCCGTTCTTTCTGTCTACCCTTTCGGGGAGAAGGCGTGATGGTTAGTTAGTCAATACCAAATAGGAAATGACCATTTCAGGATGCTTGAAGAATTCAATTTGGAAAAACCCTGACATGAAGATCAGCAGCAAAGTGAGAATTTATAAGACTTGGGTGTGACCTATCATGACATATGGGATCGAGTGCAGGGCGGACACCACAATCACAAAAAACGCGCTCAGATCGTCAGAAATGAAGACGCTCAGATATATATCTGGCAAGACACAGCAAGAGAGGATAAGGAATACACGGATAAGGGAGATATGGAAGGTCGAGGATGTCGTGAGGTGGGGAATACAAAGGAGAAGATATTGGTATGTACACTGAGGAGAATGGATCTATCCAGACTCCCCTCCATTGTGTTACACGGCCAGCCCCATGGTAGACCCCCGGGCCGACTACCAAAGAGATGGATCGACAGCTAGGAGTTGACTTCGCAGGAGGCCAATTCTTCTTAAGAAAGAAGAAGAAGAAGGATTAAAGTACACGAAAAAACACGTGGTTTAAAAAATTATCACATCAATTAAAAGGTTATTTCGCACGGGTCTAAAGAAATAAAATAGAACGATTTTAATCGCGTAGGTGTACGATTAATTCTAAAGCGCGATCCGCCACTGATATTCTAATGGAAATAATTTGTCTATCCAGATGAACTAATGGACTATTGTCATTTTATAGTGCGTTTTACTTTGATTAATGCCATTTAATCGTACAAAATATGTATCTGTTCAAAACAGCCATTGAACAAGCCTAAAATTATGTCGCGGCCATAGGTACGAAAGCGATAAGAACGTTATTAAGTTCTTTAATACGTATCGGTCACTTTAATGCGAACACTAAGAATAATATTTGTGGTCGAATTATCAGAATAATTTATGTGACAACCGCTGGCAATGGCACACATGAAAACACAATGTAAATAATTGGTTTTATTGTCCAAGAATGCTTCCAAAAGATATACAAAGAATTCAAGGCGAGTTAATTACCATTCTTATTGTAAATTTTACGAATTTTTTATCTTTGATGTTGAGTGAGTAAATTTATCACAACAGTTTTATTGCTTTGATCAAGTTGAACAAATTTATACAATAAAAATACTTTGAATAATCAGTGATTCCATCTTGTCTAAATAATCATTTATCTAAATGTATTTTTTATTTGCATGAACGATGATGTTTAACTCCATCGAATCCATTAAATATTTCATATTGTACATATTATTTTGATAATCATATTTGAAAGGTCTCATATTTGGGTCATGTGCTAAGGGGACAAAAATACCACCTATGTCGGCTAATAATCGTGGGCGAAATAGA
Source organism: Lepidostoma basale (assembly GCA_022606425.2). Classification (NCBI taxonomy): domain Eukaryota; kingdom Metazoa; phylum Arthropoda; class Insecta; order Trichoptera; family Lepidostomatidae; genus Lepidostoma; species Lepidostoma basale. Next base: position 954,581 of record JAHDVF020001064.1, read on the forward strand.
GGGACGTCGGGGAGTCGGTAGAAGGCAGCTGTCCTGGCTGCGAAAGATAAAATATTGGACAGGTCTGAGTAGGGTTGAGAACCTGTTACAAATAGCGCACCTAATATTATATTTATAGTTTAAGGCAACTAACTATACCAGAACAGTTTTACCACCAACTTATCCACTGTCAGTTTTTTACCTCCAATCTACCCTAAAAAATCCTCCCGATAGCCCATCACGTACTTCGCCAATCAAAATTGTCTCAAGCGGGATACTATCTCATACCACAAGTCCATCCAGGCACTACTCGACTTCACTTCTCCTCAGAAACAGTTTTGTTTTTAAATAATTCTACTGATCCTATCATACTCTACAATGTCGACCCTAACTGATCTTTCATTCTATGACGAAGAATATTTTAAGACTTGGGCATAAACAAAATATGTTAAGACTTGGGCAGAAGCAAACATCTCTTAAGAGTAGCAGAAATGAGAACATTGCGACCTATTGTGGGGAGAACCCTTAGAAATAGGATACCCAATGAAGAAATTCGCAAATCCTGAAAAATTGAAGACAGTGAGATGGACGTTTGACATGAGACGGACAAAAAAGACGTTTCTGGAGGGACCACATCGAGAGAATGGATCCAGCGAGAATTCCTAATATCGTGATGCACGAGACTCCAGAGGGCCGTCGACCACCAGGACGACCACCAAAGAGATGGAGAGAAAGCTGGTCTTCTTCTTCTTCATCATAGGAAGAAGGTTGATATCCTGCATAAACAGATCGCAAGATCTACAATCAGAAGAAGAAGAAGAAGAAGGCATAAACCTTAAATCCTCCCTCGCCTCAATCGGAGGAGCACTCTAGCTCTGTGGTCACATATTTAATTGACAACTACTATATCCAGTGGCGGTACTCTCATAGAAGCCTAGTTCATATCACATTCCAACAATTGGAATAGCCATTAGAACTGAACCACTGTAATCCAGAAGATCAAGTGTAAAACCGTAATATATTCTGTTTCCAATTTGCATCTTCGTCTCGATTGAGATACAATTAAATGTAGATATGATTATAATACAATAAATAATTTCGATTTCGTATGAGGATAATCATTGTCTGATAAATTATAAACATCAAGTATTACCTGTGAATATAATAAATCTAAAGAATCATTCTTTAAAACGAATGACCATCGATCACACGCCTGTGACAGATGTCATCGATCAAAGGCTTCGCAATTTTCAAAGAGTCGTAAAAAGAAATGAATTGCATTAAACACGAGGCGGAAAAGCAGGGTCATGACCGCAACGGCTTACCAAGGGTGAACATGCAGCTGCCCTCATTTGGTACTGCTTTTAATATTTAAACCATCTTTCTATGGAGGGATTTTTTTTTGTATTATCATGTTTCGAGTTATCATGAAATATTGATTTATTTAATAGTATAAACCTGAGCTACTTATAAGAAAAGCTGCATTTCTTTAAAATTAATATCGTGAATTTTAAAGAAATATAAGATTTATAAATGTAAATTAAAGCCAAATACATTCCCAACAACAACAAACCATCACGCCGTTTCCCCGTAGTGGTAGGCAGAGAGAATGTACTGCCACACTACTCTATCCTGACACACCTCTCTAGATTCCTCCACATTCATACAACGAGTCATACACGCACGTCGATTCTTCCGACTTCTAACTTGACCAACATTTAAAATTTGATTAATTTGGTCATGCCATGTTTTCCTCGATCTGCCTCGACTCCGTTTTCCATTTACATCAGTAACGTATACTTTCTTAACCATTCTTTCTCCATCCATGCGCTCCATATGTCCGAACCAACGCAGCGATCCTTTCATAATTTTGTTCATAATACCTTCTTCCGCTCTACATTTCTTTCTTATATCAGCATTTGAGATTCTGTCGTATATCGTTCTACCACACATACGTCTTAAGGACCCCAATTCTACCGCATTAATTCTGCTCTCATCCTTCTTCTGCCAGTTCCATGCTTCGCTTCCTACATTAGGGTTGGGACCAGAACTCCATTGTGAATCGCTTTTAATGATCATTTCTTGTTTCCAATAACTATTTTTCAAGCTCCATTCACTTTGTTACCCATATTATGAAATATAAATAGCCACAATATCAAAGTTTTTGTCCGTGTCCGTTATCAACAACCAAATAAGGCCTTAAAAACGTTTCCATCATCGTTTCCATCATCATACATTATCACCAGAGGATATACATCTGCAATGTATTTTTTCTGATTCCAAATGATTTTTTTTGGTGCATTTCTGTTATTATGATAAAACGTTGTATACTAAAAGATTGTTAAGCATTCAATTTGTAATTGTATTAATAATGTCTTAAAATGGAACAAAAAATATTCATTATATTATTAAAAATAAGAATCAATTGAGAAGAAATTAATTTTGTTGTTAGTAATACCTTGGACCTTGAAAGTTAACTCAATGAACAGACTGGAAGCATTTCAAATGTGGCTCCATCGCCGAATGCTCAGAGTTCCCTGGACAGACATGGTTACCAATACCGTAGTCCTGAGGCGAGCTAGAGTTGACAGGGAACTATTATCAACTATCAAGGTTCGAAAGATCTCACATCTGGGTCATATACTGCGTGGGGGAACTTCTCCAACTGATATTGGAGGGGAAAATTGGGGGACGCCGAGGGCCCGGAAGGAGACAAATGTCCTGGCTGCGAAACGTGAGGGAGTGGATCTGCATCCGAAGTGTAGAGGAGCTGTTCCAAGCGGCGCAAGACAGGGACAGGTTCGCCGAGGTGATCGCCAACGTTACAGGGACCCGACAGGGCAGTTGAAGAAGAAGAAGTTAGTAATATACAATGAAAATGGATGCATTATCATTTCAAATTTAGGTAAATTTTCTGCTTCGATCTGAGAGTGTGCCCTTGAACTTTTGACCGCATTTTATGTTCACATATCCAATTATTTTTTATGGAGCATCCCAGGTTTACGATACACGCGAAACAAGCAAGTTTTTAACAATCTATTTTTAATGTAAGATAAAATTTTAAACAAATGATTAAGTTGAAAGTTCCAATAAATCTCAAATGAATGAATTACTACTAGAAGGTATCGTTGGACTGCATTAATCATTTGTCGGCGATCTGATCTGAATCTTGCCGGAATGTTTGAGTACCAGAAATCATGAAATAAAAATCCGTTTAAATAAAACAATATTATAATTAAACAATGCGATGAATACAAATATATCCGACGCATTAATAAATATATTTAAAAAATAATGTCCTTTCATAATTATGTATTTTCGAATCAAAGCACTATTATTTCCACATTATGAGTTTATTTTTCTCGAAATTTGTAGATGGTAGTATAGCCGGGAGAATGATAAAAACTTTATAAATTTAAATCGTTCTCTCAATGGCGGTTGATTTTAAAACACGCATAGACAAAAAAGTATTAACTATAAAAAATCCATGAACAATAACTTAATTAATACGAATAAAATCGCCTGTTTTCTAGAAGTTTTATTGTATGATAGTTTATGAGAATGTCATATTTTGCCTTTCTAAGACATTATCATATAGACATTTGATAATGCCTAGAAGGCGAAATATGTCATTCACATACATTATGAATCTTCTAGAAAACAGACGTTTTCATTCGTATTAAATATTTAATTAAATTATCAATCCGAATGAAAACGTTTGTTTTCCTGAAATTTTCTTACAGTTTGTGGGAATGACATGTTTTGCCCTTCTAAGACATTTTCAAATGTGACATTATCATGTCGTGAAGGCGAAACGTGTCGTTCATGAACTATAATGAAACACATTCTAAAAAAAAGATGTTTTCATTTGTATTAATTATTTAATTCGGAGTTTTACATCATTGCTCAAGAAACAATAATATTCCATTAAATACAGCATATACCAAATCACTGAGTACTGTTTTGAATGTATCAAATTATATTATATACTCTTATAATTAATTATTTTTGTGTTATCAGCTAAATTTGAATAACCAAAATGTCAATATTTTTTTGTCTTAAAAAAAAAATAGTCAATACTTCTTCTTTAATCTTTAATAAAAAAATCGACATGCAATCACTTCATGCAATATAATATGGTATGCACCAGTCATAAATTTTTGTTATTTAATACTAGATTTACTGGCATTGATTGTATGCCGATTTTTATTGATAATCGTCATTTTGACAGGTGTGTTCGAAAAAAATATTCTGCCAACATTTATCCGCTCAAATTATAGTGGAAGTATTGCAAAAAAATAAACGTTTTATCCACAAAATTAAAAAAAAATAATGCATTTTCTCAATTCAAAACATGAAAGTTTATTAGTTCGAATTCAGAAATCAAAAAGAACAGGTTTTACCCTGTGTTACAATTACTGACTATACAGAAAAAATATGTATTATATTTTCGATGATCGAAGGTATAATATTGGAAAGACGTCAAGAAAAATAAACTCAAATGTGGAAACGAAAATGTCTATACTATAAACGTCTCATCTTCGTGTCAGCATATTTTATCTTGTCTTATCTCTACGTCACAGTGATCTTAATTATCACAGATCATGTTTTATTTTCTTATTATTCGATGTGTCATTATAATATAACTCATTTGACGACCTTCGTAGAAGAGTGGCAAGAGCCATTACTGCCACACCGTAGTTCCCGGGTTCAATTTCCGGCGATGGCGATGAGATTGTCACATGTCTATGGTCTGGTGAAAATCACGTTACGAAAAATTATTAATTACGAGATTAGCTACCTATCACTTGTCATGAGAACCAATAGCTCAAATTATTGTATACAGTAATTGGGATCAAATGACCTGTTGAACGGGAAACTACCACATTCAAAAGGCCCAAGTGGCATCCCAAAAACCCAATAAATATGTTAATACAAACCTAGCCTAGGTTTGAAACTGAAAAAAAAAACTCACGGGAATACGATGCCAATTATTTTTTATTGTATGTAAATTCATAATAAAAATAATTTCCAATTAACGTATTTCATAGAAAAAATAAATTTAAAAGCCATCATATTGGCCGGTTACGAAAACGAACAACAAACATCGAATCAAGATTAATTTCTGGCGCTTATCTAGTCGAATCAGTATAGATGTACCCATTACATATAGTAAAAATAACATTGTTTTAAAATGTGAAAACGAATAAATAATACGATTCGCGATTGGAAGGAAAAAAACAAGTGAATAATCTGTGGCATATCGTTGTGCAATCAAACTTCATTAATAATGTTACTCGGGGATAAACGCGGCTCCTTTGCCGCATTTTGATACGATCCGTAAAAGGCCACGTGACCAGGACGCCACTTGATTGGACTAAGGTCAACAGATGCACGGTCGCGGGAGATGGCAAATGATTCAATTGAAAAATTAACGCTTGTTTTAGCATAACTTCAATGAGAAATATAAGTTTGCCTATGGCAGAAATTTTATGAAACAAGACATAAGATTTTTTATTTGATATTTAAAAAGATCTAGAACAGTAACTTTTTGGCCATGCATCATCATCATCATCGGCTGTCCATCGTGTCCGAGGATGACTGTCCTTCACGGTTGTGGGTCCGCATGTGACTGAAGAGCCCGATCCTGGACCCACATATTCTGGGGCATCTGGGGCAGGGGAAGGCGCTTGTAATGGAGCCGTCACCGTCTCCCAGTGGTCTCTCCTTTCTCCTCCTCCTCTTCTCAGCGGCGTCGTCTCTGCGCTGTGCTTCAGAGTCTTGTGTGCCTTTATGTACTGCTGTTCTCCACCTAGGTCTGTCCTATGCAGTCTTTTCCCAGCAATCACAGTCGATACCAGTCTTTTACAAATCACAATTGATTTAAATGAGTTTGTCACGACAGCTGTTTCGCTGTAACTGTAGTTGATTGTAACATCTGATGGTGCCAACATAGTTTGGGTAAACAGGTGTCGCGACAGACACGTGTAAATAAATTGTGATACTCAATTACAGTGTTTCGGCCAAAACAATAGATTATATAAAAATATTATTAAAAAATACATTATTGGTATAACTTTTTAATGAAAATTTATTATCGTGGAAAACGTTAGTTTTTTTTCCTTGTATACAACAGGTCGTTTGAACCCAATTACTGTGTACAATTTATTTTAGCTATTATATTGATTCTTATGACATGTGATAGGTAGCCAATCAATCGCCATTTTATTCTCACGAGAATTCTACACCAGACCAAAGACAGTGTGACAATCACACTCGCCAATCACACGTGAACATTTGATAATATCTTAGTAAGACGAAACATTTCACTCTCTTACAATAGCTTAAAACTTAAAAAAAACATGCACGTTCCTCAGTATTAAAACTATTAATGAACAGTGTGGTGGTCCATTATTTCTGCCTACCCCCTTCGGGGAAACGACGCGATGGTTATTTAATTAGTTAATTAGTTTAAACATTTCTTAAGTGCTCAATAACATTTTTTAATATTAATATAATTTAAGCTGAGGAATACGGTGGATATATAATTTTCAGCAGTAAACATGATAATTATCATAAAAAAAATAATAATCAAATTATTTATTTGGTTATTTATATGCAAATACTTTACGAGAATCGTACCTTTGTGCAATTTAAAATATTGTTTACATAAGAAAAGAAAAAAACACAACTGCTGCATTGAATTTGCAGACGGCAGATTCTATGTTATCGGTTTTTTTACAAAGGATTTTAATTACTGCCATATCAAAGTTTGTTTCTAGGTAGTCAATTATTATTGACGGCAAAAAATACACAACACGCTTGTTATTTATATCCGACAATAATAATTGATTGGATTTATTACGCGTTTTTTATTCGCTTCTGCTTCCTACAAGACGACTAGTAAATCAGCAACCATAGTCGCCCAGGAGGTACCACGCCCACCGCACACTACAGCCGGTACTTATTTAAACACGCTTATTGTAATTCTCCTGAAACTAATGAGATTATGTGTAAACATAGCTTTACCTCCTTATAATTCGAGAAAATATGGAACAATACTTATTTGAATTCTTTACATATTCTGAATGTATCTGAATCCAATTAACGTCCCCTTTAACACTAACTAAGCGTTGTCATACACATTTTAATTATTTATTTGCCAGGTTAAAATGATTCATTTCTAATCTTTATCAGGGTAACTAATATAGTAATTGCTTACGTTAGTTATCGCCCTGACTCAAACGAATTGAAACAAGAAATAAACAAAATATATAGGATGTTTTTTTTTAGACGTTTGGTTTTTTAAACTGGCAACATTGTTTCTAAAGACTGTCAATTTGACAGTTGACAGTTGATTTGTAGTCAATACGTTTTGCCATTTTACCATAAATAAACTGACGCCAGAACAGCGCTTGCAAATTGTGCAAATTTATTTTGAAAATCGTGGTTCGGTTTGCCGAACTTATCGGGCACTACGTCCATTTTACGGTCGACATAATCGTCCATCCGAGAAAGTTATTCGGAAGACCATGGATTGTTTTCGCACCACGTACATACACTTCAGTGGATAATACGCATCCACAAAGACGACAATTGTCGAAACTTGGATTTCACGATTGCGCTTCATTCGAGCTAGCCGTGGCGCTCATTTGCCCGAAATCATATTTAAACAATAATGTCATTAAATTATTTATTAAATAAAGCCAATATCATAGACATTTACATTATTTTAGTGTGTTTTTTTTTAAATTTGAATATGCATTGTATACCTCTCAAAAAACACCCTATAATTGTATTGTGAGACTTTGGAGATAGTACTAATAAAAAAAAAGTGTTTATAAACTAACTTACCAACTAACAATCACGCCGTCTTCCCGGAGGATTAGGCAGAAATAACAGGCTGCCACACTGTTTGCTTCTTCTTCATTCATACATCTTGTCATGCACGCACATCTATTTTTCCAACTCCTCACATGATTGTGCCACGTTTTACTCGGTTGTCTTCTATTTCTAGTTCCATTTAATCGTTAACATACTCGTATACTTTTTTATCATTTTTTCTTCATTCATTCTTTCCATGTGTCCAAACCATTCTAATGATCCTTTCATTATTTTGTTTATAATACTTTCATTCGCACCGCATTCACTTCTTATATTTATATCCATACATAGATTTTTTTCACACATTCGCCTGATAAATTATTTAAATTTATTTGCCGCGTTTAAAAAAATACGATAAATAATATTTTACTATTTTTTTATTTCAACCGCAGATAATTTAGCTCCCGAGTTGTTTAAATACATTTCTAATCTTTACAAGACTATTTCTAACGAAATTGCTTAATATAGTTATTACCCTTACTCAAATATGGATTGAAACTAAACATATAAATAAATAAAAAAATAGTTCTAATGTGAGACATTAGATATAGTGCTTATAAAAAATAGTTTATTAGATAATTATAACGAACGTAAACTTCTGCTTTCTAGAAGTTTTATTATATTTTATGCGAATAACATGTTAAATCATTATCAAATATTTATTGTTCAAGAAACAATAAATAAATGTTTATTAGTTTATAGAACGAGAATCTGTATTCTTGTTTGTAACAGTTCTTTAAATTTTCTGAAAATTTGGCGCTGAAAACATTAAATGTGACATTTTCTCAAAGGGTTCTAATAACTGGAAAAAATCAACCTTTAAAAAAATATTGTGGAAATGTTATTCTGATATACAAACAAACAATGTTTTGTCATGCCATTATCGTTGGCTTCGGGTCAAATAACCGTCTCCATGGCGCCATAACCATAGGTGCTCACGAAATAACTGACACCACAATGGCGATGGATGGCGCCATGGCGTTATTGTATCGAAATGCGATGGCACCGGGAAAGTGTCTGGCAAAGATGACGCTAGGTCGCTTATTGATTTTACTTATTATGTCGAATATGGTTTTCTAAAGTACACAGTATGCTTGCTAACTAACTAACAAACTGAACATCACGCTGTCTCACCGAGGGGGTAGGCAGAAATATTGAACCGCAACTCTATTCTTTCTTGACATACTTCTATCGCATTCTCAACATGAATTCATCGTGTACCCACGTAGATATCTCCGACTTTTCACGTGGCCGACATTTGATATTTGATCCTGATTTATCAGTATGCTAAATTTAGAATGCATAGTACTTTACTTTTAGACAAACTTAAGGCGTTAACACTGTGGAATACCATAATGACGAATTTTTATGAATTAAAACACCTTTGAGTTTATTTTTTTCGACATGTTTAGAAGGCTTACACTATCATTATCGAGAGAACGATATAAACCGTTTATATCGTTCTCCCGATGATGAAGGTGTAGTCCCTTCGAAACATGTCGAGGAAAATAAACTCAAAAGTGAAAAAAACAGTGTTTTAATTCATAAAAGTAGTATTTTACTCTAACAATAATATGTGCATTTTTTATAATTATGAAACACTGTTAATTTACGTTAATCACATATTATTTTTATTGGATTGTCGCAACAGCTATATCGCCAAACTATGTTGGCATCATAACAACTGGTCAACTGATGTTGTCTGTAACAACTGATGATGCAAACAAAGGTTGCCGATACGGCTGCGGTGAAATATATTGTGATAGGTATAATAACAGTGTTTTAAAATTAAAAACATTTTTAAATAATGTTTTGATTATCATAGAGTTTCGGCCAAAACAGTGAATTTTCTAATTATAAGTGTGTATATATCGTTGTCAAATAATCGATGTTAATTCGTTCGTTTGTACCACACCTCTTGTGGATGGAATTACTCCGAGTGACGGAATCAATTGCAGTCCGCGCACACATGTTATTTAATGAATTGCATCGAAATGCATTTCAATCTAGCGACGTGCAGCGGACCATGTTGCGAGCTGCTATTGTCCTATTAATACGGCCAACGGGAGCGCGAGCCGCTTGTCTTGTCCCGTCGCAGATCCGCGTCCCGCACACCAGGCGACCAGGCGACCAGGCACTGGCGCCGGCACCAGATGCTGAGGCGACCCGCGATCCCCCAAGGACGACCGCAGCCGTGTCGCGAAGGTCGGAACGGTTGCGTAACAATTCCAAACGTCGCGGGAGGAAACTCGCAATTCACATGAAATTCCTACGAATAAACCTAATCGTTTGTTCATTCAGCAGCGCACATTAGAAGTAAGTTATGGTCAACGGAATATGTGATTTTTTAACATCTTAACTTTTACGATATGTCTGTCATATATAAGCCAGAAGGCTATTTCTTCGTCAAATTTCAATTCAAATCGGAAAGTTATCGCATATAGAATGTTATTTATTAATCATTTGAATACATTTTCCCCTATGAGTACATATTAACATACGTGTTAAGATATTTCTTAATAAAACTTTTATATTCATTTGCGGTTTTTATATCTTCAAGTTTGTATATAAATATATATGTAATGCAAACAAAAAAATGATGTAAAACTCCATATTAAATAATTAATACGAATGAAAGGGCTGTTTTCTAGTAGTTTTATTGTATTTTATAGGAATGACATGTGTCGACATTTAATACGATTCGTAGAAAGGATTAACATGTCATTACAGTAAAATATAATACATATTATAAATAATGAAAAAATTCTGGTCCAGAAGATGGCAGCATGCTGCCGAAACCGGCCGAAGATAGAGACATTAGTGAATTCAAACCAATTAACTAACTAACCATCACGCCGTCTCCCTGAAGGGGTAGGCAGAAATAATTTACAACACTCCAACCGATTCGACACTCCATCCTTTTTTTTTCGCCCCCGCGGATACTAAATAGACATTATAACTAATGATATATTTAAAAAAATAATTTTATTATTATGAAATTTCAAATAATATTTTTTTTAAATAATAATTAATAAAACGATGTTTTTTTTAACTACTTCCACTTTTTGTCTTTATTTCGACAGCGACCGGTTTCGCCAGGCTCGCTGTTTTTTTTTTCTTTTTAATTAAATTTTTTTCTGAACCATCTCCAGCATAACGGAATATCTCGGCTCGTGAGGACTCCATATCCTAGAACCATATCCATATAACAGAACGAGACATTGAAGCGCATTTTATTACTGTGATTCCAGTTAACAATATTTCATTTACATTATATCATATTTTGTTGAATTATTCGATAGTGGTTTTTAGTATACTAGTTTAAAGATCTAAGAACTGTTTACCCGAAACATTAAATTGGGTAAACTCGCGGATAGATCAGAGGACGCCTACTATGCTGTATCTAGTTTATTGGAAATATAAATGAGTCTGTTTTATGGTCAAGGTTATGTTTGTTGATATTTCGACTTGACAGACATTATGATTTCTATTTACGGTGCTGCTATAAATTTGACTGTCTGTTGAATAAGACTATTTTAAAAGCCATAAATACGTTCATGAACACTATTTGTTCACATTCAGGGCGGTACATTTTTCATATATAGAAACATAAATTAAACGCGTTTAGTAATGCATAACACCACTTAAATATGCACAACCATAAATCAACAAGCGTGTTCTGTGAAATTCAAAACACGAAAAATTTATTAAACTAACTTTAACTTCTGCGCGGAGATAAATTGTACAGCACATTTCACTAATTTTTGCAACACTATCACACAGCATCCAAAATAACATATATGTGTTACTTCTGTGAAACAAAAACGCTAATATTATATAATTGTACAACAGACACTATTTAACGAATGATAACATACATTTTTTTAGAAATTGCAATTATTAACCGGTTTCGCCAGGCTCGCTGGCATCTACATGAGAGAGTATGGTAGTTATCCGTGGCTCTATCCCACGGCATTTCTGTTAGGAATGCTTGGAACCAATTCATTACAGCTTCGAAGAGATGGGCATCTCATTACCCATTTCTTTAAATTAATCAGGGGATATTTCGAGAACTCGGCCGTGCTAGAGGATGTTGGTCTTTTTGTCCCCGATAGATATCTCCGACAGCGACAGCACATATTGTTTTACCTACCGGCCACCAGAACCAATCTACCTCTGGTGACATCGGTGGGAAGAGCAATTAGTCTGCTGAACGCGGTCTCCTCGGAGATCGACGTCTTTCATATTAGTGAAGGTACGTTCAGGAGACAAATACTCTTGACTTTAGAAAGTATCTTGTCTTCCTAATGTCGAACCATCTCTAATGCGTTCCTGGTACTATGTTGTATTATTATAAGATTTTATCTGTACTCAATAGATGCCTTAAACATTTTCCTGTTTGTAATGTATTTTTTAATAAACTGATTTGATTTGATTTGGTTTGAAATTAGTCGATGATAATTATTTGCACTACAAGTAATGAACGGTTAAAAAAAATTAACGAATTATTTTTTGAAGTTAAACTTCTTTTGGGGCATTTAGAAGAGGGTAAAATTAAAAAGCGGCGTGCGCACTCTGTCACGGAAGTGCTACATGATTAAGTTAGCCTTCAATGAAAAATAACGACCGGACATTTCACGCGTGCCAACTTACGAATTGCGAAAACATGTCATGAAAGGAAACATAAATGAATTTAACCGTAAAAAGTGTAAAAGAGTACCAACAAGCTAGCAAATTTGAGTGGGGTAATTTCAAATATGATGTGCAATATCATTTGTAAAAACTTAAAAAAAATAAAGAACCTGTATCAAATATATTGGTACAATTATGTCTTTATTTTATTATTTTATCTTATTTTCTACTAACGTAGAGTATTGGAACGCGGAATAGAATTTTGGAGTTATTTTTGTTTTACTAACTAACTTACCATCACGCCATTTCCCCGGAGGGGTAGGCAGAGAGGATGGATCGTCACAATGCTCTGTCCTGGCATACCTCTCGGGCTTCCTCTACATTCATACATCGTACCATGCACGCACGTATTATTCCAACTTCGAATGTGGCCGCCTTTTAGTAATTGATTAATTTAGTCATGCCATGTTTTCCTCGGTCGTCCTCGGCTTCTTTTTCCACTCACGCTGCTTGTGTACAACTTTTTGAACATTCTACTCTCATCCATTCGTTCCATATGTCCAAACCATCTGAAGGATCCTTTTTTAATTTTATCCATGATGCAGTCATCTGCCTTACATTTCTTTATTATATCATCGTTCGGTATTTTATCATACAACTTTTTCCCGCACATTCTTCTTTCATCCGTATAATTACTAATATTTTTGTATACTCATTTCTACGGCGTTTATCCTGCTTTCATCCTTCTTGAATTTGTTTTACTATGCCAAAGAAGTACAACTTCTAACGTGCGTACATATGTAGACACGCGTTTTTTTTGTTGTCAATCAATATACAAGTTCTTCCGTTTTAAATTGAGGTCTTCAATTGATGGTAAAATATTCATTGAAATGTTGACAAACCTGCGAGATCTTTTCCGGATGTGCTGAGATGTCGATCAGATTGAATTTCGAACTTTTTGTACCGCTGCTACTGATTTGACGCTTTATATGGACATACATTTGTGCGTATGTATTTTAACTACGTATGTATCCCTCGGGCATTGTACGTTGCTGTTGTTTTCGTTGACTTGTTATTGTTATCCAAATAGATCGTTTTATATGTATACACATATGTATACTTGTTTGTGAAGAATAAAAGCATATTATTAATCTAAGTGTAATCATTGCAGACGTAGTATTATGCGGCCATTAATTGTTTGACATGTATAAAAAATAGATGATTTGGATTCATATAAACGCGCAATATGTGCCGCATCATATTTTCTCATACACATCATTTGAAAAGGCAATTAAACAAACGTTGAACGCTTTAAATAATAATAACATGATTTTAAACCAATAAAATATACATGGATGCCATTTGTTGTATTTGAAATCATCACGGGGGAAAACTCACGTTGTTTGTTATAATACTTTACGAGATATTATATAATGAAACAATAAACTGAAAATAATAGTTTAATATTGTAGAAATTATATAACAATGTTTTATGGTACACGGAGTAGAATATATTTCGTACTTCATCTGCTTTATTAAAGAGCTGTTATTTCTCGGAGACCGTTCCTGAGATGTAAGTTGTCTCGACATCAATTCGGTGGTCTTCCTGGAGGTCGAATGGCTGTTGATACTTTATTTGCCGCTTTACTTATCACTCTTTTAAGACACACTCTCTCTACATGGTCTCTTCAGTAACGTCTTCTTCGTTATTACATCGACATCGCTGATCTTCCTTATTTTAGAATTTCTCACTCTGTATCAGAGTGTAAATCCCGCAATGGATCAGAGAGTCCTCATTTCTGTGGTCCTTATGAGACTTTTTGTTCTAGTAGTGTCAACCTTCGTCTCAGTGCCATATTTCATTATAGGTCGAACGCAGGTTTTATAGGTTTGTATTTTGCTCTCCTTCAGTATATTTTTGTTTTTTCAAGCATCCAGCCACAATGACGGCTTTGTTTGTTTGTTCTCTTACTTCTTCGTAGACGTCACTGCTGCTAGATACATCAATACCTAGGTATTTAAAGTTCAAAATTTGTCCTATTATTTTATTATCTAATGCTTGCATAGTACTGGATGTCTGGATGCAACCACGCTCTTCGTTTAATCCATTAAGATTTTCATTTTGAATCTTTGAGATGATATGCGGAATTTGTACAGTAACCTTTGGAGATCATCTTCAGTTGCTATAAGAACCGCATCATCTGCATATCATATAATGTCTAATTATTCGTTTCCCATGGTGTAGCTCAGTTCCATTGATTTCACTTCTTCGACAATTGTATCTATACTTACTCGTATATTGAATACATTGAAATTATATTGAATTATTGAATACTAACTAATTAAATTAAATAACATGTTTCTAATAAGCCTTTTTTTATTAAAATTAAATATTTTACCTTAATTATACCAAGCTATCAACATACGTATTAATAATTTATTACGGTCATAAGATGTGAAGTTTATTTATAAAAATTGCCATTCCCAGTGACTGACATCAGCTTGTGACGCCTCCTAAGCTAATCTTATAAATAAATACGCCTGTCCTTATTCGGCATACAAGACTACCCACTGAGAGCGTCCCTTCAACGAGGTCACTCCTCAACAGCCGAGGCGAGATGCTAACTCCAGATTCCACGGAATAATGAAGCGATGGCCATGCGCTGCACAATGCCCAAATGACAATCTGACATCAACGCATTAGGACGACATTATTTTTAATTAGCCAACCCACGCTATCTCTACTTCTCCTCACGGTTTAATTGATTGATTCAATTAAGTTTAAATTTTCACTGAGAACAAACGGATAAAGTATTTCGTAATTAAATAATTAACTGAGATTAAAATCGGGTTTGTTTTTTACTTGCTTGTGTTGAGAAAGTGGAGCATATACCGGTAACTAAGCTACATTTTATATACGAGAACTAATTTGAATGGATGTAATATGTATATATTTATGCATTAACAGTATACAATGTGTAAATTAAATACTCTTGACTTTGGAGAGTATTATAATACTCGTATATATTATATTTTACCTGTTCTCGATAGGTGCCTTAAACTATAATGTTGTTGGTAATATCTTTTGAGAATATACTCGTAAACTGATTTGATTGGATTTGTTTAAACATTTAACAAAATAACAATGAAGATACCAGCCGATATTGAGGTAGATTTTCGATTGATTGGATCGGGTGGTGGTCTAGGGGATAGAACGCTTGGCTTCTGATCCAGGGGACTTGGGTTCGAGCCTGGACACGACCAGATTCCTTCTTCATAATAATGAGCTATTTTCTGCTCATATTGAAGATTGTAAAATAAATTCTAATATCATTGATGAAATCTTTGGTATTAGTCTTTTTTTAAAAAAAAAAAAAGTTTATGAATTTTCGTATGAAGCATTCTCTTTGTGGTTAGACATTAATTTTTTTATTATTATTTGTATTTAAAATAAAATAAAATAAAAACACTATACCTACTTTGTTTTTCACCACTTTGCAGTTATTTTAATTGCCGAATAGTTTCGCTTGTACCCAAGCTTCTTCAGGGCTTCGTAATAACCCTTATTATTACGAAGCCCTAAGGAAGCCCGACTAGTTTCGCTTGTACCCAAGTACAAGCGAAACTAGTCGGCAATTAAAATAACCGCATAGTGGTGAAAAACAAAGTAGAGTGTTTTATTTTATTTTATTTTAAATACAAAATAATATTTTTTGAGATGTCACTTATCATTTGATTATGACTTTGAAAGTGAAAGAAAGATACACGTCATTCCCTTAAACTATGATAAAACTTCTAGAAAACAGACGTTATTATTGGTATTAATCAATTTTTTTCACCTTTTAGTTTACTTTTTTCGACATGTTTCGAAGGTATGTTACCATCATTATCTGTAGAACAATGTGAACTTCGTAAACAAATTATTAATACGTAATTTCGCAGAATTAATGGCTTAGGTTTATAAAAATATCTCAGTTCATTGTTAATAACCAGTGACATAGCAAAATGTTCTTTAATTATTTCCAATAATTACAATTTCTTTTTCGTGTTATATTCTACACGTATGCAAATATTGTGTGTACAATTATTCAAATTACGTGCTAGACAATAAGCTCATTGTTTAAAGTAATCGGTGTCAAGACGATGAAAGTGTGGCAGTGAAAGAAAAATCAACACTTATACGGGAATGCTTTAAAGCAGCGGTCCCCAACCCCCGGTCCGCGGACTGGTACCGGTCCGTGGATCAAATGGTACCGGGCCGCCCAAGAAACATTAAATTATTTCCATTAAATTTACTGTGGTGTATTAAAATGTTAAATCACCTTATTATTGTTAAAATTTAAAACACTTATAATATCACAATTTCTTTTTATTTACTGAGAGTGTAGTGACAGCTGTTTCGCCAACCGATGTTGGCATCATCAGGTGTTACAATAAACTAACGAGTTTATTGTAACACCTGATGATGCTAACATCGTTTGGCGAAACAGCTGTCGCGGCACACTCAGTAAATAAAAAGTAATTGTGATATAACAGTGTTTTAAATTTTAACAGTAATAATGTTGAAGTATCATAACGTTTCGGTCAAACAATGTACTATTTAAATCACTTTATATTATTTTTTTGGTGTAATTGTATTTTATTTTGAAGGTATGTTTAAATACAATAAAATGAACATTATTAAATCAAAACAATCTAAAATATACACAATCAACGCGTCTCCCCCTCCCCCCTCCCTCTTAGCGGGCCGCGGTAAAACTATCAAACGTTGACCGGTCCGCGGTGATAAAAAGGTTGGGGAGCACTGCTTTAAAGAGCAATCGAGTATCGAGAAGATGAAGTTGAAATAAATGACGTGATTAAAAAGGGTCCGCGACCTCACTCCAATATTTGCGTGTCGTTAATTTTTTTTTCTTAATTCCAGAATGGCGGGAGAAAGATGGTGGTGTGCTGCGTTAGTGCTGCTGGTGACTGTCACGTGGCGTCTGACGGCGGCCTGCTCCTGTATGAACAACCACCCGCAGGCGCACTATTGCAAATCTGATTTCGGTAATACTATCATTTTTTTTTAATGGTAAACATTACACATTAAGTACATACTTTCTGCATGTATGGCGAGACATAGAGGAAATAAGGAGTAGATTAAATGTGGTTTGGTCCCTCTTGATTTCTTAAATACATTTTTTCTAACGAAAGTCCCGCATGGACGAGGGACGGGTCTGAGACATAGAGGAAATAAGGAGTAGATTAAATGTGGTCTGGTCCCTCTTGATTTCTTACATATATTTTTTCTAACGAAAGTCACGCATGGACAAGGGACAGTCTGAGAAATAGAGGAAATAAGGAATAGATTAAATGTGGTCTGGTCCCTCTTGATTTCTTACATATATTTTTTCTAACGTAAGTCCCGCATGGACGAGGGACGGGTCTGAGACATAGAGGAAATAAGGAGTAGATTAAATGTGGTCTGGTCTCTCTCGATTTCTTACATATATATTTTTCTGACGGAAGTCCCGCATGGACAAGGGACAGGTATAGAGATTGAATGAGCGAAACTGACGAAAGGCGCCGTTCGCCTGTAACAGCTTCGGGTACGCGGTGGAAATCCTCTATGTCCTTGGACTTGGATCTTCTGGCTTACAGAGGTTCAGCTGTTGTGGTTATTCCTCGTACATCTGATGAGAACATCGTTGGAAGTTGATTTTATGGTTTGCTGGTTTATCCGGGGGCATGATTTGTGTGGCCCGGAGTGTTCCTCTGAAGGAGGATCGATTTTAAGCGCTTGTGGCGGCTGGAGGTGTTTGGGTAGTAATTTGAGAAATATTTTATTGTGGGGTTAGGATGTGAAGGGAGTCCTTTGTAAAAACGTAAGGCAAGTTTCAGAATGAATTCATCTATCATCGGGATTCCCGATTCTAGGTGCAGTTGTGCGATCCTGGTCCATGAAGGTGCACCAAGCGATAAACGGATAGCCTTATTTTGCAGAATTTGGAGTTTTCGTGTGTGACTCGAAGCTGCATAGCCCCAGATTGGGGCTGCGTTAGTGAAGATCGGCCTTATGACCATTTGTCTATCAGGAGTTTATTGTCGGTGCTTAGTTTATTGTTAATATCGGGTAGAGGACTGAGATTGCTCTTCTTGACGCGACTTTGACTTTATTTGTAATGTGTGGCCTTCATGTTAGCTTAGAATCCAAGGTTACCCAAAGGTATTTGATTGTGTTGGTCCAAGGAACGTCTTGGCCGAACATTTTTGGAATGTTTGGAGGAATGTGTTTTATACACACTAAGTTTATAAGCCAATTTTAAACACTTTAAATGGTTCTCCAATTCTTTCACACTTTCCATAGTTATCTCTTAGATATATTTTTTTATAATCTCAGCTCGCTGTCTAATATTACATTCAAATTATCGTATTAACCAAAACATTATAAAAACGATCTTCAATTTCTTCTTTCCTTAATTATTTCTTAATATTTTTTTACAATCTTCAGTTGCCGTCTAATGTTTCATTTGCATTATGGTAAAAATAAAGGGATTATCAAAACGATCTTCCTATTTCTTTTTTCCCTAAACATTTTCATATAATTTTTATTCGCTGTATAATATTGCATTCACATCATCTTATAAAAACGTTCCTTTAATTTCATTCACATAATTAAAAGAAGGTGACACATTTTGACGTTTAATAATATTATTGAATATCGTGATATTATGCCCTAATAAGCAAAAAAATATAATCTAATTACACTTTCAAAATTTCTTTTTTCCCCAATTTGAAGTAGGTATTCAATATGGAAATTACTCACAATACGATTAAATGCAGCACTATTTGCAGGAGGTCAATTCCTTTAAAGAAAAAGGCCACAAGGCCTAGATTAAGAAAAAGAAGAAAAAATGAGACAAATTATTCATATTGAGTTTATAGTAGTTGTAATAGCTACTACTTATGTACTTTATGGTAGTTGTTCTTCTACCGACCCTTATGTATAGAAGCAAAGCATGGAACTGGCAAAAGAAGGATGAAAGTAGAATAAATGCAGTAGAAATGAGATCTCTTAGACGAATGTGTGGATACTCTGTGTATGATAGAGTGTCGAATGAAAATATAATAAGTGAATGCGGTGTGAATGATGGTGTTATGAACAAAATAATGAAAGGATCATTAAGATGGTTTGGACATATTGAAAGAATGAATGAAGAAAGAATGGTAAAAAAATATATGCTAACGATGTAAATGGAACCAGAAATAGAGGAAGACCGAGGAAAACGTGGCACGATCAAATAAATCAAATATTAAATGTCGGCCATGTGAGGAGTCAGAGAAATCGATGCGCGTGCATGACACGATGTATGAATGTTGAGGAATCGAGAAAAAATTGTCAGGAAAGAAAAGTGTGGCAGTCCATTCTTTCTGCCAACCCCTTCGGGGAGACGGCGTGATGGTTAGTTAGTTAGTAATAGCTACTACTTATGTACTATCAACGATCATCCATTATAATTTGTAATTTAATATATACGAGTATTACTTTCCGGGCTTAATGATTTACGTACTCTTTTTTTTCAATCTGATTATTTCTATTATATATTAATATAAACTATTAATACGTTTATTATAGCTTTAATATGGCATATAAAATATTAAATTGTTAATTATTGTATTTTTTTTTAAATAATAATAAATTCGAATTAGAATATTATAAATCAGATGTTGAATAATGGTAATTGACATGTTCTGTTTTCTGTTTAGTTGTTGTGGCGACCGTGAGACGACTAATGAAGTCTGATGTCCCCTACGAGAATGTTTACAAGCTGAAGATCAGAAAAGAATTCAAGGTGAGTTTCATTGATCATCCTAATTACTGCATAGTCACATTACTCAAGACATTCCACTGAATACAAATTTTACAATCGATTAAAATTGCGATTATTAATAATACGTAAAGATTATTTGTAAATTACTCGAAGTGGTTAGAAAATTCAAGAATTTATTTAAGAGTTTCGAAAATTCATTCTGCACAATTATTTCAAATGCATTTAATTGCAAAATGCAATTTATATACAAGGTAATATTTTAAACATGAAAATAAAATCACTTGGAATGCTTTTAATTGTGTCTGCATACGTTTGAAATAATTGCAACAGATGGTTTGTAAAACTTTTTGCAATTATTTAACTTCTTATAAAGTTATTGAACGCTAAGGCATTAACACTGTGGAATTCCATAGTAATATACTTAGGAAATAAAATAAAAAAACTTATACATGTATTATTATTATTTATATACGTGTATTATTATTATTTATTAGTTCTTACTGTTAAAAAATAATTGTTAGTACCTACTTATAACAAATAGCCCAGGTTAGGTTAGGTTAGGTTAGTTTTTAAATTTAAATTATTGTATCGAATTTTAAAGGCGTTTTTTATTAGTCTTTCCTTGTTTAGTTTTTATTATATTTTTACACCTGAAGATGGAGGTATCCTTCGAAACATGTCGTGTTTTTTAATATATAATTATAATATTAGTTAAGAAAAGCACTGAACGTTATAATTTCTCTTCCCCTCGGAAACAGCCTCTTTTCTAATCAAACAAGACTGATCCCATTACACTCTTTAATATCAATCCTAACTGATCTCCCCTTGCTGAGAAAATTATAGGACTTTACTATAAACCCTGAATCCCCCTCTCCCAATTTGGGAGGAGCACTCCGGACCACACATCTAGTCCCAGCATAAAACAACTATCAAATCACATTTTCAAAAATGTTTCCAACAGACGTTATAGAAATAGCGATTAGAGCTGATCGTCTATAAGCCAGAAGATCCAAGTTCAAGTCCAATCCAAGGATGTTTTTTTTTACTTTGATGACATTACTTGATTACTTTTGATAATTTGCCAACCGGTTTCGATACCGCGTTCTTCGTGTAGGTTCAAACGGTGTTCTAGTTTATTTTTCATTTTGAAGATACGGTCTTTTATTCAGAATTACCAATAATCTACAAAATGCTTTATTGGTACTGTGGTATTGAACCGGTGGGAAAAATTAATTTAGTGGTGTCGTGAAAAAGTAAAAAAGTATGTATGATAATTAACATATACGAGTACAAGTGATTACGATGAGAGACAAATAAATGAAAATTAAACCGTCATTAAATTTGCGTTTTGTACCGTTTAAAAGAGATCACTCGCTAGTTGATAAATAACCTTTCATGAAATGGGTGGGTTGGCACTTCCACGCTTCGCAATTTCGACGATCTTGTTAAATTTTATGTTCTATTAATCACCAGTGGGGAATTGCTAATAAATCCACAAAAGGGAGGTGTCGAATTTGTCACGGTTTTAATGGGATATACGTTCTATCCATTGTTCGTTGATCACCCAAATTAGATAATACAACAATAACAATCCTTAGTTTTCTTATTTTATGTTTTATAGTTTTTTAACACATATCTTCTTCTACCGACACGTATGTATGGAAGCGAAGCATGGAACTGGCAAAAGAAGGATAAAAGTAGAATAAATGCAATAGAAATGAGATCTCTCAGACGAATGTGTTGATACTCTGTGTATGATAGAATGTCGAATGAAAATATAATAATTGAATGCGGTTCGAATGATGGTGTTATGAACAAAATAATGAAAGGATCATTAAGATGGTTTGGACATATGGAAAGAATGAATGAAGAAAGAATGGTAAAAAAATTATATGTTAACGATGTAAATGGAACCAGAAATAGAGAAAGACCGAGGAAAACGTGGCACTATCAAATAAGTCAGATATTGAATGTCGGCCATGTGAGGAGTCAGAGAAATCGAAGCGCGTGCATGACACGATGTATGTATGTTGAGGAAGTGAGAGAAATATGTCAAGAAAGAAAAGTGTGGCAGTCCATTCTTTCTGCCTACCCCTTCGGGGAGATTAGTTAGTTTGCACATAAAAATGTATTGTAATAGGAACCTCACAGGAAACCTCGCTATAAATTTTGAGATTAAACAATATAACGTAAAAATGGCACATGTTTTAATGTGGCAAGCGTATTTTTGTATACAAATTAAATTTAAAACTTTGGCCAGTACAAGTTGGATATTTGGACCCCAAATACTTTATATTTGGCAGATAGGGGGTCTACAGGGAAAAAAATGGCAAATGGTAAAGGGGAATAAACAGTTTGGAAATCTATGCTATAGAGGCATTCGGGATGTGGAGACAACGAATTACGTTCAAATACCCTGGGCTGGCTTAACAACTTTAAAGTCAAAGATATAGGAATAACTGTACCGAATGGTTAAGCAAGTATACGTTAATGATGTAAATGGAGTAGATCGAGGCAGACCGAGGAAAATATGGTATAACCAAATTAATCAAATTTCAAAGGTTGGTCATGTTAGAAGTCGGAAGAATCAACGTGCGTGTACGACTCGCTGTATGAATGTGGAGGAATCTAGAGAGGTGTGCCAGAATAGACTAATGTGGCGGTTCATTCTCTCTGCCTACCCCTACGGGGAAACAGCGTGATGGTTTGTTGTTGTTGTAAATTAATTACAGATCGGAAAGTCATACATTAAATAATATATCGTCACCTGAGAGTAAGAAGGTTCCAACTGACAAAAGTAAAAAGCTGAGAAAAATGAAGTCAAAGTTTTATTGGTTTCGGGCATGTATCTTTGAATAAAATGGTTTTATTCCAATTTCCAGAGATTATTTTTTACCGAGAAACGTGTAAATTTTGTCTGGCGACGGTTGGAATAATAAAGTTCGAAGTTTAAATGAATCCTTCTTCAGTGAATCGTGTATTTTGAATGATCAGATGGAACTTGATTCTTTTCGTAACATCAAAATGACGATACTATTACATGTTTTTTTTTAATTTTACGTATATATAAGGTTAGTAAGAACCCTTTTCACGAAAAAAAGCCAAATGTGAAATTTTGTTAGTTGGAACCCTCTTACTCTCAGGTGACGATATACTTACTAAAGGGCTAAAAATACCCATTTAAACAACTCAAACTAATTAATAGATTGAAGATCGTTGGAGAGTTGATAAAGAAGTATATTGTGGCTCCAAAACATTGGTGATTTAACCAGACTTCGAGAATGTACCTGAGTAGTTTTGAACATCCGAGAATTGATATGATTTCTACCAAATAGAGTGATCAAATCAACATCGGGGGATCTAACATGACACAAAAATAATTTGTTTTAGAGTTTTTTATTCTTACAGATTTTTCCAATATTGTACCCAAAACATGTAATTGAGAAATATATTCCCATCTCTCTTTATCCGCGATATTGCGATTAATTTATATAATTATCCTACATTCTTGCTGGTGCAAAGTGTAAAATCTAATGATGTCACCAATATACCATAAAAATTAATTAAAAAGTTTTGATGAGACGAAATGTGTATGAAAAAATAAAATAACAATGATCAATGATTGACATACTTTGCATATAAATTACCATTTTTTCCACCATTAATTATTTATTGTATGCTTTATGACTTATTTGGTTTTGTTTGTATTATTTCAGATGTCCGAAAAGGCCAGAGTTGCTCTCAAATCCGGCAGGCTGATAACTGCGAATGATGAAGGCATCTGTGGACGCACGTTGAAACTAAATGAAACCTATCTGATTACAGGTGCGTACGATTTAGTGAAGGTTCAAACCAAAATTTGACGTCTGACGGGATGCACTGGCAGTTTAAATTTTAAATTTTGTATACAACAATTTAAACGAACTTTGTTTATTTATGGTGTTCATTGGTTTTATAAGTAACATGGGAACATGATAAGAATCAAATATATTGCACTTTCTGGGATTTTTATTAGTTCAATAAAAAACAAAGAAGGAATCAATTTTCTGTGATACTTATTTGAGTGTGATACTCTACAATATATGTATTGCCAAATATATATTGTTCATTACGAAATAAGATACATTTTAAATGAATAATTCAACGGTGTTCTTGTACAGACCCTTATGTATGGAAGCGAAACATGGAACTGGCAAAAGAAGAATGAAAGTAGAATAAATGCAGTAGAAATAATGTCTCTTTAATATGTGGATACTATGTACTCGTATATGATAGAGTGTCGAACGAAAATATAAGAAGTGAATGCGGGGTGAATGATGTTGTTAAGAACAAAATAATGAAAAGATAATTAGGATGGTTTGGACACATGCAAAAATTGAATGAAGAAAGAAAGGTATAAAAAGTAAATGTTTACGATGTAAAAGGAACTAGAAATAGTGGAAGACCGAGGAAAACGTGGCACGATCAAATAAATCAAATATTGAATGTCGGCTACTTGATGAGTCAGAGATATCGACGCGCGTGCATGACACGATGTATGAATGTTGAGGAATCAAGAGAAATATGACAGGAAAGAAAAGTGTGGTAGTCCATTCTTTCTGCCTACCCCTTCGGAGAGACGGCTTGATGGTTAATAAGTTAGTTAGTTATAATTCAATATTACATTAACGTATTACATAATACACATACATTTATTTTTTCAGGAAAAGTAGTAAGCCTCGAAGCGCATGTCAATCTATGTAACTACGTAGAATCCTGGAGGACAGTTTCTCCACGACAAAGGAAAGGATTTAGAATGCTCTACAAACAAGGATGTCCATGCAGGGTAAGAACATATTTTTTATACTATCTATTTTTTTTTTAAATATACTTTATACGTGATGAATGTGATTAATTCAAAGGTAAATGATTCGAAATAGAAGAAAGCATGACAGTCTGCAATATTAGCAATGCATGACAGTCTGCAATATCAGCGTGAATGCATGACAGTCTGCAACATTAGCGTGAATGCATGACAGTCTGCAATATTAACGTGAATGCATGACAGTCTGCAATATAAGCGTGAATGCATGACAGTCTGCAACATTAGCGTGAAAGTTGAAAATCTGGAACAAGTGGATGAATTTGCTTGTGTTTTGCGATGACTTTAAGTGTACCATTCACTTTATTGCCTATCCTATTCCTTCTTTTAATATCCCTCTCCACCCGTGCATCCTTTGTAAACATACCTGGACATCCAAATCCAAGTTTATTTAGGAAGTATGTTAACAGAGAATGGGTGAGTGGAGAGAGATATAAAATGAAGGGTTAGGGCAGGCAATAAAATGAATGGTGCACTTACAGTTAGAATCGCAAACAAAAACCTATCCAAAAAAGCTAAGATGGCAGTGCAAAATCGTGTTGTTGTAGCAACCCTAATGTATGGAAGTGAAACATGCAACTGGCAAAATAAGAATGAAAGCAGAATAAATGCAGTAGAAATTAGATCTCTTAAACGAATGTATGGTAAATTTGTATATGATACACTGTCAAATGCAATTAAGAGAAACAAAATTAAGAAAGGATCATTATGATGGTTTGGACACATGGAAATAATGAACGAAGAAAAAATGGTAAAAAAGTTTATGTAAACGACGTAAATGGAAATTGAATGAGAGGAAGACCGAGGAAAACGTGGGACGATCAAATAAATAAAATATGAAATGTCGGCCACCTGGGGATTCGGAGAAATCGACGTGCGTGCGTGCTGTCATGACACGATGTATGAATGTTGAGAAAACGAGAGAACTATGTCAGAAAAGATCAGTGTGGCGGTCCATTATTTCTGCTTAACCCTACGGCAAGACGGCGTGATGGTTAGTTCGTTAGTGAGGTTATCTTTTTTTGGTGGTCATCTGTAGCGCTATATCTTAAAGAAAATGAAATATCTCTCCAGATTGTTCCATGCCCGAGCCCTGATGGATGCTCCACCAGCAAAGCCAAGCACATTTGCCGGTGGGAGAACCCCTACTCACGGGAGAGCTGCCACACCACGCATGGCATCTGCCTCATCAACAGAGAAGGCTTATGCCACTGGGCGAGGTGAGGCTTATTCCATTCATATTAATTTAATCCCAAGTCTTGTTTCCCGCCAGGACTTTAATGATACCCGCATATTATGTAATGTTGTCATAGCAAAATAAATTAAAAAGTAAAAGTAATTTTTTTGTTCACGTCAAATAGAGTGGCCCAAAATGACCTTAATAGTTTAACCTGTTAAAATAATATTTTAGTTCTACAATTTTTAAAACAATTGTAAAGTTCCTATTTAAAAACCGTATTTAAAAAAAATACCCAAACAAAATTATTTTATGTAGGTATACGAGTATAACCATATTTTCTTTGTTGATAAATTTTAGATTTCATTGTTTACTGTTGAATTAAAACAATATCCTATATATTATACTCC
This sequence comes from Lepidostoma basale, assembly GCA_022606425.2. Lineage (NCBI taxonomy): Eukaryota > Metazoa > Arthropoda > Insecta > Trichoptera > Lepidostomatidae > Lepidostoma > Lepidostoma basale. The sequence continues at coordinate 981,338 of JAHDVF020001064.1, forward strand.
CTATTATGAAGTATAAATAATTAAATATAATATAAATCCCTGTAATTAAGTATATGGTATATAACCTTTGAAAAATGCCGACAAAAATACACAAAAATGTGGAAAATACGAGTTTTTTTTATTCATATAAAGATTGTCACATAATCTATTGTTTCTTGAACAATGCTGTAAAACTCCATATTAAATAATTAATAGGAATGAAAACGTCTGTTTTCTAGAAGTTCTTATTATAATTTATGTGAATGACATGTTTCACCTGTCTATAGCATTATCGAATGTTATGACATTTCCACAAATCACATAAATTATAATAAAACTTCTAAAGAAGTACTTTTAATACTAATCTTTAGAAAACAGATGTTTTCATTCGTAGTAATTTTCGTCACGTAAGTTAATGGTTGAAGTAAATAGGCCCTAAATACATAAAAAATAATTAAAACTAAGTGTGCAGTTTTGCTCTGTATTGTAGAACTAAACTGCATATATAATTTTTTTTTTTTTAATTTAGTGCCTATTTTACTTCAAGCATTCAAGTTATTTTGAGCATATTCGATGTGAACATTTTTTTTTCAATTGAATATATCAGCAACTTGACCCATTATTTAAAAAAAAAGTTTTTCAAATATTTTTTTTCTTTCAGAGCCCGAAAACTCACCGATTGCTTGCGTCAAAAAAATCTGCAGAAACTAACCTACGGCTGATGGGAGTAGTCTCGCGCATAAATATATTTTGTTAATATTTACGAGTATGTGACACACGACATGAACTTTCAAGGCGTTAGTGATAGCTGTCCCCCCGATAGCGAAGTGTTAACGAAGTGAGGCGGGTGTGCGGGGGATAAGCGCTACGCGACACGTGCCGCGGTGTGGTTGTCTGATCGGATGAATGGGATAATAATAATGTACCTACAAAACAAACACTATTATTATACTTCTGAACGTGCGAGTGTTGTGTATCTAAAACGTATCTTTATTTTATCAGTACCTGTAATTTAATTTATTATTTAACTAATAGATATAATACTTGTGTTAATGAATGTTTTATGTTGTGTTACAAGCAATGATTTTATTTTGGTCTTAGTAGAAGCGGCGCATTGCCACTTTTTTGGATCTTTCACATGCAATTTTGATTTTATCTGCTTAACACGTTCGCTGCGTCGAACACGGCTCCCGTGTCCGTTCAAAAATTGTAGCCCCGCGTCGATCTTTCACTTGCGATTTTGATTTTATCTGCTTAACACGTTCGCTGCGTCGGACACGGCTCCCGTATCCATTAAAAATTGTTGCCTCGCATCGGTCACGGGAGCCGTGATCATGTGGTGCTTTCAGTGTTACCAATCAAATATTATACAGCATGTCTACAATTGTTGTTATTTATAACTGATATAATACAAAGTTTTGTGGTTTCGAAAGTTTGATATTTTTCAAGTTCTCTGTAAAGCATGCGAATTTACACAGCCAAAGTGTTAACCTCTCTACGCCACGGCTGGCTACATTTGCAGTCCAAAAAAGGTTAATAACACCGGAACACTATATTTGAAGTTCACATTTGAACGTATCTTATAATTTTTTTTTCTTTAGTTCCATACTACTTAATTGTATTGTAACATTATAATGAACTGAACTGGGACATGGAGCCAACTGCAGTTCATGACCAATTTTTTTTTACTTCAAACGAAGCCGGCCGCACAATGGGGGTTAACTTCAGATTTAACATATTTGAAATAAAAATAAAAATATGCAAGTTGAATATTGTTCAATTCTTTATAACATAAGAAAAACTACAACTTTCCTTTTCATTTAAATTGTATTTTAAAAAGATTTTCTTTGGTAAAAAAAATGGACAATAAGTAGGTTGTAGCACACCGGTTTCAAGTTAATAAATTCAAATCACACAGCGTATAATGATATTATTTGGTTGATATCGAATAGCAGAATGGTTTCGGAAGAGTGATTGAATTATAATTTATATGTTGAAAAGTGCACTGTATTGTTAATACCCACGAAGTTATTAATGTATTTATTTGTAGGGATACTGAATATTTTTTACTCACTTTTTTAAATAAGCTTTAATTATAGAAATAGTTTTAAGTGTTTTTATTTACTTCTTTTCTTTTCTTTTTTTAATAAATAAAAATATATTTCAGAAATTGATAAAAAAAAAGTTGTACAAAAATGTAATTAAGCAGACGCGATACCTGTCCCAGTGCGTCAGAAAAATATTTATGTAAAATAAGACATTTCCTTTCGGTAAATAAATAATTCGAAATTATGAATAAAATTATTAAAATGAAGTGCAGTTTTATTTTTTTCTAGATTTTAAAATCTACCATCGATGCATGTTTATGTAAAAAAAGAACACATCAAATCATACAATATAATACATAAATAAATAAAATAATTCTTGAGCATTTCATAATTTTTTTTTACTGTTTTGTAGAATGTGATAAATGGATATTTAAAATATAAAATGAGAATTTTTTAGAATAAATGACTCACCATGTCTGTATGGTTGGGGAAATAGGTCTGCTCGATGAGTGGGAAATTCTCTTTTCCGAGTCGCCTTTGGAGTTGTAGTAAATGAGCAAACACCCAGGGTTTATCCTAGAAAAAACAATTCATTTATAATACTATTTGCATGGTGTTTGTGTGAAATTATTGTACTTATATATTGAAACAAAGAAGATGCCTGACTAATAATACTTATTTTTATGTAACGTTATGGAACCATTGAAATTCAATTTAATTTATTTCAAATATTTTTGTGAATGTATACTTATTCTTGTATACGAAATCCTGGATTTTCACCAAAGGGTGGTTTATTCAAATTTAATTGTATCTCAATAGAGACGAAGACGCAAACTGGAAACTGAATATGGATGATCAAGGTGTTTACAGGACTTATGACCTGTCATTGGTTGGGTTAAGCGCACGCTTTATGTAATTACAACATTCCCCATTCCACCTTTGTTATTATGATCATGCATGACAAATTTTGGAAGCTGTATATATACTTCAAATCCATATCTATCTTCACGTGTCAGTTTTAATTGGCCATCTATGTAGATTTGATTACACATGTGAATCTTTTAAGATTAACCATATAATCCACCCACTAACGCCATCTATGCATATTGAGATACAATTAAATTTGAATTTATTTCACTTAAAACAGTATTTTCAGATTCATATAATATTTGAAAGGGTATTTCAAATCAACAACCCGAGAGAAAGTTAATAGCTAATAAATGTTTTATGAATTTAATATTGAACGCATTGCGTTAATAAAGATCTTCTGCTTAATGCTTAAACCAATCTTAATAGATGGCGCTAGTGTAGATTGAACTAAAAAATGTGAAGTGTAGTCCACCATTGTAGCATATATACATCTTCCAAAAATTTGTCAGACGTGGTGGTCGTAAGAAGGGCAGGATGGGGAATGTTGTATTACATAAAGCGTACGCTTAACCCAACCAATGACAGGTCATAAGTCCTGTAAACGCCTCGACCACCATATTCTTTTTCCAATTTGCATCTTCGTCTCTATTGAGATATAATTAATCCTGAATAATGTTTTTTATTTTTATACATTTCAATCTCAGCAGTTTGATTTTTCTTCGTATTTATATAACAAAGTTAGTTTTGCATACTGGAAGATAAAACAATATATCCTGATAGGAATATATTGGACGACCTAACAATACATAGGAAATTGAATACGGAATGAAATACAATTGAAACAAAAACGTAATTAAAAATAATATCGAATTTTATTTAGTGCCAAAAAGCCAAACAAAATCCCTATTTCACCAACAATTTAGTAATGAGCGGATGACGCCCAGTTTCAATTAAATAGCTCTATTTAAAAGCAAAATTATAGTTTGGGCTACGGAAAATCTATAACCAGTTATTAGTGATATTAATACCCACTTTTAATGAATACACTGTTTGGTGTAGTCATATCTTTTGAAAATATCATATTACGCCTTTTCTTTGAATCCCATTGGATGATGTTGGAAAATTGTTTGAGATCAGCTCTGCGATGAACTCCTCAGCTATGGTTTCAACGAGATATCCTCGACGACAATAAAGGTCATTTGGCTCCCTGTTAGATATGTACTCTCGGCTTACCCAAGGAAAACGCTCACACGGTGGCCAGAGGAAGCGCTTTAGGGACTCCCTTAAAGGGAACCTACAAAAGACTGGCATCGACTGTGATTGCCGGGAAAAGACTGCAGAGGACAGACCTAGGTGGAGAACAGCAGTACATAAAGGCACACAAGACTCTGAATCACAGCGCAGAGACGACGCCGCTGAGAGGAGGAGGAGGAGAAAGGAGAGACCACTGGGAGACGGTGACGGCTCCATTACAAGCGCCTTCCCCTGCCCCAGATACCCCAGAATATGTGGGTCCAGGATCGGGCTCTTCAGTCACATGCGGACCCCCAACCGTGAAGGACAGTCTTCCTCGGACACTAGGGACAGCCGATGATGATGAGATATACCTGTTACTAGGAATTGTAGATGCCACTGATGGAGTTGCCATGAAGGTATGTCTGTTACCTAGAAGTTATAGATGGCATTGATGAAGTTGCTATGAGGTATGTATATATGTTACCCAGAAGTTATTGATAGCATTGATCGAGTTGCCATGCTGGTATGTTTGTTAACTAGAAGTTATAGATGCCATTGATAGAGTTGTCTTAAAGGTATGCCTGTTACCTAGCCGTTATAGATGGTATTAATGAAGTTAACATGAGGGACATATCTGTTACCTGGAAGTTGTAGATGGCATTGATGGAGTTGATGGACGGAACGCCACCGAACTTCAGACCCAGCAGCAAAGAGCGATGCTCTTCTCCGGCGTCCCTCAGATTTTGGCGTACAAGCACGAAGTCTGGCCTGAAATAACCCAAATACAATACTTTTGGCTTTTCTTGAAAAATAAAGTTATTTTTATTAAAAAAAATCGTTTTAAAATGTTCTTATATTTATTAACGAGCCAATTGTTTTCCTTTAAGGAATTCTTAGTAATAAAGCAAATCTCTGTATCAATTATTTGTAGAAATAATTCGATAAAAGAAATGCTTAATTGGAATCTTTAATAATAAAAAAAAATTGTCTTCGTCAATTTTTCCAAGACGAAAAATTTAAAAGAGCCTTAATTAAAGGTGTTTTTTTTTATAACGAAGCTTCAATGAAGGGTTTCAGGTACGGTTTCGAATAACATCTGACTCTGACGTCATGGATTTGTTAACGAATATTCAGGATTCAAAATAAGAATGATTATGTATTTGAAAATTGCCAATACTATTAATTCATAATTGTGAATGTCAAAACAGCCAAAGAAGCTCAAACGAAAATTAAATTACAGTTCAATTATCAAGTGGTCCACGCTCCATCTGTTGCTCGAAACGTAACCAATTATTACGTAAGATCGTTTTGCATTACAAATTAATTCAAAAGGGGTATATTTAATTGGATAAATGAAATCAATTTGAAAGTATTCGGCAAATTATTTGCATCTTATAAATTGTAACTAAATATTTGTAAAGTAAATATTATTTGTTTCTTAAATAGTGGTGTAAAGCTTCATATTAAATATTTTATGTTGATGAAAGCGTCTGTTTTCAAGAAATATGATTATATTTTATGCGAACGTGTTTCGCTTCGCTAGGGCATTGTTGAATGTGACGTGAATCAAATGCGTAAACATTTTGGAGCAGAAATAAACATATCAAGAACAAATATAGTAAAAAAAACGTACGTTGTGACTACTTATATAAGGAAAGTTTACAGATTAAATAAGACTAAGCAAAATATTATTTGATATTTAACTTATCATTAGTTTCATTAAACCAGTGTGTATTTTGTTTACCAATATTGAAAGGTTAAATGAAACCTTTTTTTTATTTTTGTAAAAATGTTTTAAATCTGAAGATGTCAGCGAGTTGCCGAAACAGGCCGAAGGCGCAAACATAAGACTAAAAAAACTTTAATAAGACTAAAAAAATACATACATATTTTCATTATTTACATTACCATGAAATTTTCAAATAACTTTTTTTTTCTATCGTACTTTTTTGTTAAGGTTATTTCGAAGCTAAGTATTTCTTAGAAAGGCGTGATTTTTTATATGTATTAATATATAATAATTACTAAGCGTGCGTATAGAGTTCATGATTTGAATTATATTCAATATTTATGTGTTATTTTACTTTTTTCTTCAGCTTCGTATACTTATTAATGTACTCGTAGGTATATGAACAATATTAATATAATAAAAAAATGTAATTAATTTTTTTATTTTGTATAAAATCATGCTTACCTGAAACAACGAGCTACTTTAGTCCCATTTCTGAAGACGGCCATGGAGACGTTCACACCATCCGCATTGGCAGTGAGAGACAATTCCTGAAAATGATTAATAAATTTATATATGTTCAATATTTATAACAATGATGTAAAGTTCCATATTAGTTCAATATTTAATACGAATCACAACACCTGTTTTCTAGAAGTTTTATTTTATGGGAAGAAGAAGATTCCTAAGATCGTGATGCACGAGGCTCCAGAGGGTCGTCGACCACCAAAGAGATAAAGAGAAAGCTGGTTGTCTTCATCACAGGAATTAATTTGATATCCTGCATAAACTGATCGCAATATCTGCAATAAGGGGAAGAAGAAGAAGAAGAAGAAAATGTTACGCCTTGCTAAGGCATTATCGTAAATTTTAAAATCGTCAAAGGCGAAACATGCCATTCCCAAAAAACATTAGAAAATTTCTAGAAAACAGACGTTTTCATTCGTAATAACGTTTTTAAGCACGAGTATAAACAAACTAAATACGTATTTCCGATATTAAAAAATCATGTAAAATATTTAATTAGGTATATGTTTATAAGTTTATTATTGTTAAAATTAAAAACACTGTTATAATATCACAATTTCTTTTTATTCACTAAGTATAAATAAAGTTTATTGTAAAACCTGATGATGCCAACATCGGTTGGTGAAACAGTTGTCGCGACACTCACAGTGAATAAAAAGAAATTGTGATATTATACCAGTGTTTTAAATTTTAACAGTAATAATTATTTGTAGAAGTATCATAGTGTTTCGTCAAAAACAATAGACTATTTATTAGTTTTTTTGCACGTTAAAAAACAAGTTCTATTCGTATTAAAAACATCTTTACTGATTCCAAGGTCTAATAAGGTCGAAAGGTTTTTCCTTTGGCTTGAGGGAAACCTTTCAAGCATTAAATTAATGATCTTACAGCTTACTCAGCGGGATGAAGGGTTTATTCGTGGTTAATTAAATCTTGCGATAGTCGGATCCTTCCATTTTCTTAAGTAAAACAATGCCTACCCTAATTTGCATAAAAAACTTTTTAAACAGTGTGTTATAGGCTGGTGTATTTCACTTATTAAGCGAAGGAGGAAAATAAGGCCATTACGGTAATAATAAAACTTTTTTTGCTTTTCGGGACAATACAAATTCGGCTCGCTCTGTATGGCGCTAGTGTCTACTCCTGAAAACATCTCGGAACTCTTTAATATATACGAGTACTATACTTGTGTGTAGGGTTATTGAAGCAATAAAAACTTCTTACAATTTATTTATGTATGGATACAAGTTTATCAGGCTCGAGACCTTTTCGAAGGAAGCCGAAAAAAATACCATTACACTTTTTGTAATACTTCGCCAAATCTCACTTACGTACAAGTAATGTACATGGTCCATGAAATAACACAAAATAACTTTTGGGAAAACATAATACATCATAAAAGTAGGCATGAAAAAAATAGTTACTGAAATAAGGTGAATTGAAGAATAGTCGCGAATATTGAAGTTATACCCTTTTACAATTTTTATGAGTTTTAATGGATATCGAATGTTTGAAACTTGTTTATAGAATCCATGGTACACATGCGAAGTGGTCTATGTTTATATAATATAATATAGACAAAGTAAGAGTGAATAATTTGTCTATTATCTCTATTACGAAATTGTAAATGTAAGTTTATGGTTATCTATTTTACTACATTAAATCAGGTACAAACATTTCAATTGCAAGGATGTGGATAAATGACATAGTGAGTTTTTCAAATTATTTATTGTTTCTTCAACGATAATGTAGAGCTCCATATAAAATGTTCAATATTAACTAGCCATGTTAGAAATAAGCCTAAGAGGAGCCAGAAACGATGTGTTAAGAGAAAAAACAAAGGTCACTGATATCATCCACCGTGTAGGGACTCTAAAATGTCAATTGGTAGATTACATAGCTAGATGCTTGGACAAAAAATGAACAAAAAGACATGTTAGAAATAAGCCTAAGAGGAGCCAAAAACGATGTGTTAAGAGAAAAAACAAAGGTCACTGATATCATCCACCGTGTAGGGACTCTAAAATGTCAATTGGTAGATCACATAGCTAGATGCTTGGCCAAAAAATGAACAAAAATACTGCTGATTTGGAGATTATGGAACGTATTAAGAAATTCAGACCGACCTGAACCGACACCTTGGCATAACCTGGATGCAGTCTGCACAAGACAGAGTGGTGTGGAAGCGAATGGAGGAAGCCTCTGTCTAAAGAGGAAACATGTTTTATGGGAATGACATAATTTATCTTGATAACGCATCATCAAATAAAATATTTTATAATTTAATTTATTGTTTCCTGAACAATTTAAAACTCCATATTAGATAATTAATACGAATGAAAACCTCAGTTTTCTAGAAGTGTTATTATATTTTATGGGAATGACATGTTTCACCCTTCTAAGACATTATCAAATATTTATATACATTTGATAATGCCTTAGAAGGACGAAACATGTCATTCCCATAAAATATAATAAAACTTTTAGAAAACTGACGTTTTTACTCAGATTAATCATAATATTTAATAATTACATAATATCATTTGAAAATGCAAGATGAAATATATGACTTCCATATAATATTTAAAAAAATAACTTCTAGAAAACGGAAGATTTTATTAATATTCAATAATGGGTTTTTCGCAATCATTATCGAAATATCTTAAATAAATTTGAATAGTATGATTATGCGCAACGATGTTTCGGGAGTTATTGAAATATGACGAAACAAAATTATTTTGAAATATTTCAGAGAAAATGACGTATAAACTTAATCTTCAGATCATTCTGTAATCTTTAGAATGTATAAGTACGATGTCATTGACTGTCGGGTAGAAATTCGACTTTTATTGCGTATTTAATGGAAATCTTCGAGAAGCGTATTAATTCCCGATACCCATCCATCTCTTGGAAAACTGGAATATAATATTGTCTGGAAATTTTATAGGGTGAACGGTTTGTGCGAGAGCGTTTCTGCGAATGACGGGACAACTTTCTCAATTACGTATATATATGTACTTTGGTATTGTGACACAAAACCAGTGAATTATGTTGACATCTTTGTCAACGAGGCGTTTCTGGCAAACAACTCAAATTGGTGATTTACTTGACACTTTGACCGAATACGGACGCTAATTGGAAATCGTAATTAGTAACTTAAAACACAATACACAATTCCCATTCACATTGGGTAACATTTTATCTATAACTAACTAACTAACCAACCATCACGCCGTCTCCCCGAAGGGGTAGGCAGAAAGAATGGATTGCCACACTTTTCTTTCCTGACATATTTCTCTCGCTTCCTTAACATTCATACATCGTGTCATGCACGCGCGTCGATTTCTCTGACTCCTCACATGGCCGACATTTAATATTTGATTTATTTGATCGTGCCACGTTTTCCTCGGTCTTCCTCTATTTCTGGTTCCATTTACATCATTAACATATAATTTTACCATTCTTTCTTCATTCATTCTTTCCATATGTCCAAACCATCTTAATGATCCTTTCATTATTTTGTTCATGACACCATCATTCGCACCGCATTCGCTTCTTATATTTTCATTCGACACTCTATCATACACAGAGTATCCACACATTCGTCTAAGAGATCTAATTTCTACTGCATTTATTCTACTTTCATCCTTCTTTTGCCAGTTCCATGCTTCGCTTCCATACATAAGGGTCGGTAGAAGAACACCATTAAACAATTCTCTTCACATTGGGTAACATTTTATCTATACGTATCGTTAATAATTTATCATCTTCTTCTTCTTACTCTTTCTGTAGGTCTTGCGATTTGTTTGGACAGTAAATCAACTTTGGTTCTATGATGAAGACATCCAGCTTTCACTCATCTCTTTGGTGACCGTCCCGATGACCGACGGCAGGAAGCTCATGCACCATGATCTAAGGAATCCTCACTGTATTCAGCTTCACGATGTGTTTCCTCCAAAATCGTATTCATTGCCTACTCCATCTCACTAAGTCTTCTTTATTACAGGTTCTGCGAATCTCTTAATTAAGTATCTGTAAGGGTTCTTCTCACAATAGGTTGCAATGTTTTCACGTCTGACGTTCTAAGGAGATGGTTCGTTTTGGCAATCTTGCTTCGATTCCGTGCCATTATGGGACTGATACATATTTTGTAGTTAACTAACTAACCATCACGCCATCTCCCTTAAAGACTAAGCAGGAAGAAGAGACCGCTACACTTTTATTTCCTGACATAAAATACTTCTCTCGATTTCTCAACATTCATACATCGTGTCATCCACGCACGTCGATTTCTCCGATTCCTCACGTGGCCAACCTTCAATAATAATAATAATAATTTGCTCATCTTTAAAGCGCCGTTTTTGTGATTCAATCTCCTCAAGGGCGCAATTTATTTGATATATTTAATCGTGCCACGTTTTCCTCGGTCTTCCTCTATTTCTAGTTCCGTTTACCTCGGTTACATAAACTGTCTTTACCATTCTTTCTTAATTCATTCTTTCCATGTATCCAACCATCTAAATGATCATTTCATTATTTTGTTCATAACACTTTCATTCGCACTGTATTAATTTCTTATATTCACATTTTGCACTCTATCATATACAGAATTACACATACGTCGAAGAGTTCTCATTTCTACTGCATTTATTTTACTTTCATCATTCTATTGCCTTCCATGCTTCACTTCCATTCGTAAGGGTGGGTACAAGAACACCATCGTGCAGTTCCATTTTAGCTTTTTTGGGTAACATTTGTTAGCGACGACAATTTTAAGTTCTTTTACTTTTTTGGCCATTTTGTATTTAATTTACGCAATAATAATATAATAATTCATTAGATTTTTACGGTTGGTAGTAATATGTTTTATGGGATCTTGGAAAAATCACCTGTCTTTCTCGACCCACGTTTCGGAAATCGTTGCAGTCTCCATTTTCAGGGTATTTATTTATGATACAAATAGTAGTAGTAAGTCGTTATGAATATATAACTTCTCTGTAGTTGGCGATCTCCGAAACGTCTGTCGAGAAAGACAAGTTGGCGACTTTCGTGGCAGAGTGGTAAGAGCTCTGACTACCATACCGAAGGTTCCGGGTTCGATTCCCAGCACTGGCAGTGTGATTGTCACACTATCTTGGTCTGATGTAGAATTCTCGTGACAATTAAATGGTGATAGATTAGCTACCTATCACTTGTCACGAGAATCAATATATCAGCTAAAAAAAACATATTGTATACAGTAATTGGGTTCAAGCGATCTGTTGTATACAAAAAAAAAGTTACACGTATTTTCCCAAAATCCCAAAAAATATATTAATAAAATTATGTCAATAATTTGTTCCAATGACAATTTGAATAATTTCTTCAGTATTATTTTTAAGTTCTTGCTGGTTAAGTGCCTAATTACAGCTAATTTAAAAAACGGTGGATACGTGTAACATAAATTAAATAAACACAAAAGTCCGGATCGTCCATGTCAACATGCGCAACATCGAAAAAACATTATGTGCAAAATTAAAAAAAACGGTGGATTTGTGGAACATAAATTAAATAGTCAATATGTGCACCATCTAAAAAGAACATTTTGTGTTAAATTATTTTTATTTTATTATTTTATTTTAAATCATTGTATTTTATATTATTTGTTATTTGTTTTAGATTTATTTTGTGGGTGTTGGACGATCGAAGTGTGCGCGGGAGATGCCTATTGTTGGCGATGAGGTTCGCAACCCATCACACCGCGTCTCCCGCGGGGCGAAAAGAGAAGGATGGAGTGCCACATCAGTAAAAGTGTGACAGTCCATTCATTCTGCCTACCCTTTCGGGGAGACGGCGTGATGGTTAGTTAGTTAGTTAATTATGTCAATATAACCTATAGCAAAGTTATTTTGGAATCTGAAGGCCCGATGGCAAACTGCGGATGTGAATTTCCGCATCATAGCTGTTATTGTGAATATTTCATTACCCGCGTGCGCCCACCTACACATACGAGTAGCAGGATATCCCGTTGAAATTCGCGATCCCAATATCACCTCGAATATGAATTGGAAATTTCGGTGAAAATTTATTTAGAAAAAATGTTTTTCTCCAAACAGATTCTATTGTCAGGGAGTACAATATTCATGTCTTACATCTCCGTTTCAGAATTTTGTAAATTACGTTTCCAAGGATTCCGAAGAAAAGAGCTACCCTGTAACACAACATGTTTGCCGTCGATTGATTTTTTTAACTGCGATATCAAAGTCTTCGAAACATAAACGAAACGAAAAATATTTTCGTTTGCGTAATAATAATGAAAAAATTGTATCAAATATAGGGTGTTTTTTTTAGCGGTTTGGTTTTTAAACTAGCAACATTGTTTTTACAGACTGTCAATTTGACAGCTGATAGTTGATTTGTAGTCAATACGTTTTGCCATTTTTTCTGAGTGATTGTTGACTCTTGACACACAAATTCATTGATTCTTTCAATGGTTTGATTGTCGTCAATACGCAGATTTGATTCAGGTTCTAGATTCATTGTTATGGATAAATACTTTGTTTTTTGTACATTGACTTTTAATCCCATTCATTCTGCCGCTCGCTGTAGAGCTGAATAAAAGTGTAAAAAATTGAACTTCACGATTGCGCTTCATTCGAGCTAGCCGTGGCCGCTCATATGCCCGAAATAATATTTAAACAATAATGGCATAAAAGTATCTAATTTAGATTATATTGGCATAAAAGTATCTAATCTAGACATTAAAATTATGTCAATGTGTTTTTCTTCATTTTCTTGGGGGGTACTACAATCCTATTGCACCAGCATGTGTCTAATTGTTGCACTAGCACGCATGTTATTTAACCTTGCCCCAGAGAAGGTTATACGAGACGCGCATCTGAATAGTCCAGTGACAACTTTCTCCAATAACATTCAGTTACAGGCATATGCTGATGACATAATATATGCTGATTATTGGTCGATCTAGAAAGGCGCCACTGTAGACGCTTTTTTGGCTCTACAGCGAGCGGCAGAATGAATGGGATTAAATGTCAATGTACAAAAAACAAAGTTTTTATCCATAACAATGAATCTAGAACCTGAATCAGATCTGCGTATTGACGACAATCAAACCATTGAAAGAATCAATGAATTTGTGTGTCAAGGGTCAACAATCACTTGGGATAACAGAAGAAGTGACGAAATAAAAAGGCGCATTACCTTAACCAACAGATACTACTTCGGCCTCCAAAAATATATAGTATCTCTCCATATATCGAAGAAAACAAAACTTCGCATGTACAAAACACTTATAAGGCCAGTCTTGATATATGGAGCGGAGACCTGGACGCCGAGTAATATAAATTCCCAGAGGTTGCGGGTGTTTGTAGGGATTCTATTATAGTATCTGAACTTTGACTTTTGATTTTATGTATGTCAGATTTACATGTGATAAAAGTAATGATTTCGTATGAAACATTTAATTTGTGGTCTAGCATTAATAATAATTTAAATCACTTTTATTTTCTTTTTACACCACTTTATTTTGTTTTATTAAACCATCCGGTTTGTTCCCGGAACTTCGTCAGGGTGATAAGACGTTTTCTTTGTCACCCCGATGAAACTCCGGGACCGAAACCGGCTGGTTTGATAAAACAAAATACTTCTTCTCTTCTTCTTCTTCCTTAGCCTATTCCCGTCCATTCCTGGACAAAGGCCTCCTCCATTCGCTTCCATGTCACTCTGTCCTGTGCAGACTGAATCCAGGTTATTCTGACGTGTCTGTTCAGATCATCCTTCCACCGTAGTTTCGGTTGCCCTGCACTTCTCTTTGCCGTCCACGGTCTCCAAGTCAGCAGTCTTCTTGTCCATTTTTCCTCTGAGCTTCTGGCTACGTGATCTGCCCATTGCCATTTAAGAGTCGCCACCCGGTGGATGATGTCGGTGACGGATGATTTTTTTTTCTCACCGTATCGTTTCTGACTCTGTCTCTTTGGCTTATTCCTAACGCAGCTCTTTCCATGGCTCTTTGGGTCACTCGTAGTTTCTCGGCACTTTGTTTGGACAATGTAACAGTTTCAAGACCATAAGTATCAACTGGCAGAACGCAGGCTTCATAGACTTTTTGTTTCAGGTTGATCGGTATTTTCCGGTTTTTAAGGATGTAACTCATGTTTCCGAAAGCTGCCCAGCTTAGTCCAAAACAAAATACAGTGGCGTAAAAACAAAATAAAAGTGTTAAATTGTTTTTAAATATAATGCTAGGAAAATTGTATATGTATTTCATTTTTTCATTTCATTTCATTTATTTTGATAATAATCACAAACATTACAGACATACAATTCCAAATCGTTTGCAATTACATTATAAACAGAGAAGCATTAAAAAAAAAATTAAGCTTAAGAATAAGAAAAAATCATAACATTATATATCTAAATGAATATACAAATTTGTTTCACGTGATTGGCTTTACCGGTAGATAGGTAGATTATTTTATAATATCTCCTTTATGTTCAGGTTCTAACTAACACCTGACTAAGTATTGTATACATAAAAAAAATTAAAGTTTTTTTTTAAACTAGTTCTAGGTAATATTTTCCAGTATTTTGGGGTTTATCCCTTGGTCAGCAGTCTATAAAGCCATAACGATACCCTTAATTAACAACGCGTCTGATTTTTGCTACATTCGATAATGCCTTAGAAAGTTCATTCCCATAAACCATAATAAAACTTCGACAAAACACAGACGACCTTCGTGACAGAGAGGTAAGAGCTCTAACTTCGATACCGTAGGTCCTGGGTTCAATTACCAGCGATGGCAGTGTGATTGTTACACTGTCTTTGGTCTGGTGTAGAATTCACGTGACAGTAATATGGCGATAGATTAACTACTTTCACATGTCATTAGAATTAATATAATAGATGAAAACAAATTGTATTCAGTAATTGCTTTCAAACGTCCTATTGCATAAAAAAATATTATTTTTCTAGTGTGTAATTACCTGATTAAATACTTAGTTTACCTTAATGTTGCATTGCTCAATATCTAGAAGACATTATTCAACCAATCAAAAGAGCATGGCTCCATCAAAATAATATGAGTAAACGAACCCTGAACTCGGCCTGCTCAACTCTGATGTCCCAATCGTGGTGCAGCTTCCTGCCGCGGAAGTACTTGGACCAGTCGGTGTGCTGGTCATCCACCACCAGCAGGGTAACACAACGCTCCTTGTTGAAGGACGGTCGGACCCCGGCTGCCACAGATGTTACACTACCTGTAGAAGTAAAACATTTCATTTTTTTATTGTCTCTTGAACAATGGTGTAAAACTCCATTTTAAATAATTAATACGAATGAAGGAATCAAGAAGGAATGTAGAGCGGAAATAGTTTTACGAAGAAAAATATAAAAGGATCACTCCGTTGGTTTGGACACATAGAACGCACGGATGAAGAAAGTATGGTTAAGAAAGTATACATGAAGCAAGGAGTCGAGGAAAACCGATAAAAACATGACATATCCAATTTATCAAATTTTAAAGATGTTTGAAGTTTGAAGTCGGACGTGCGTAAATGACTCGCCGTATGAATGTAGAGGAAGCTAGAAAGGTATGTCAGGATTGGTATAATATTGTGGCAATCCGTTATTTCTGCCTACTCTTCCGGGGGAATGCCGAAAAGGTTTTTTGTTGTTGTTTTGTTGTAGAACACGAATAAATCTATTTTATTGAAGGAAAAAAAATAGCCTATTGTGAATATGTCAAATAAATAAAATAAATAATTGGGTAAAAAACAAGATTTAGATTTGTTTTGTGAAAACCAAACATAAAAGATATTTTCCACACAATTATGTTTAAGATACGTGTATACGAATATACCCAACATATTTTATAGGGTGGAACGTTGTGACGCCCTTTCTCGTGGCCTTTTCTTTGCAAGATATAAGTATTACAAAGGGCTATTCCTCTGAGACACACCGAATACTGAATGACCTGATGATGACACTTTACCATAAACTGGCTATCCATTGAAATAAATACCTAATAAAATGGAAAATTTGAATCTATCATCTCGCAGATGGGTTATTCCGGTACCAGTTTTGTTTCCATTTTATTTATTAACTTATTTTTGTTTTTGAACACGCTAGATTTAAAAATTGAATGAAAACGTCTGTTTTCTGAATATTTTATGGGAATAGCATGTTTTACCTTGCTAAGGCATTATCAAATGATTCTTAGAGACATTTGATTAAGTCTTAAGATGGCGGAACATTTACCTAATTACCATAAAATATAATATATCTTCTAGAAAACCTATTTTTACTTATACTTAACATATGTATTCTTAACTTAAGTTTATCCTTCATTATTTATGAATTATGTAGTAAGGTAAGGTATACACAAATCATATCTATTGTGATCTTGGGTATGTCCGTGGCACGTTCGATTGAATTTTCAGAGATCATTGTAGACATCATAAAAGTCTGTCTTGAGTACTGCACGCTTGAATACCTTTCATTTTGAAAATAAACAATGTCTTCGTGAGGTCAAAGAAAGTAACTCAAGACACGGACATATACAACATCCCAAGAAATATTAATATGACAACATTTATTCATTCCATGCCAGGTGCCCGAAAGGTCGGGTCGTATAATCGAATTTAAGCAGCAGATATATATTTATATAGTACTAGGATATAATGACGATGTGAATACAATCCGGTGAATGCTTTTATAGTTGATGTATAAATTATAAATAAAACACTTGTTTTTCACCACTTGAGTATTATATTTTACACGACTAGTTTCGGAAGCTACAGATGCTTCCATCTACAGGTTTCAATATAAACTCGATAAGTTTATATTGAAACCTGTAGATGAAAGCATTTGTAGCTTCCGAAACTAGTCGTGTAAAATATAATACTCAAGTGGTGAAAAACAAGTATTTTATTTACAATTTAATCATGTCCTACCATAAAGTGAATGCCGAAACAATAAATAATATAGTTGATGTATTGTGTAAAATGTATACCTTATAATATATCATAATAAACGTGAAATGGTAGAACAAACAGAGAAATGACAGCATTCTTGCTGAGGTCAATATGACGAGAGTTGAGGCCCGTTATTCAACGACAACTGGGCTGGTCTGCCCTGAGAAAGACTATGTATCTTTCAGCTGACCCAAAGAAAACCTTCACATCAAGGCTAGAAAAAATATTTCAATGATACTTTAAATTAAAGCAAAATTTCTAACTTTACCATCACGCCGTCTCCCGGAGGGGTAGGCAGAAATAATGGAACGCCACACTGATATACTTCCCTCGCTTTCTCTACATTCATACATCTTGTCATGCACGCACGTCGATTTCTCCGACTCCTCACGTGACCGACATTCAATATTTGGTTGATTTGATCGTGCCACGTTTTCCTCGGTCTTCCTCTATTTCTGGTTCCATTTACACCATTAACATATATTTTTTATTACCATTCTTTCTTCATTCATTCTTTCGATATGTCCAAACCATCTTAATGATCCTTTCATTATTTTGTTCATTATTGAGTTTATAGTAGTTGTAATAGCTACTACTTATGTACTTTATGGTAGTTGTTCTTCTACCGACCCTTATGTATGGAAGCGAAGCATGAAACTGGCAAAAGAAGGATGAAAGTAGAATAAATGCAGAAGAAATGAGATATCTTAACGAATGTGTGGATACTCTATGTATGATAGAGTGTCGAATGAAAACATAAGAAGTGAATGCGGTGCGAATGATGGTGTCATGAACAAAATAATGAAAGGATCATTAAGATGGTTTGGACATATGGAAATAATGAATGAAGAAAGAATGGTAAAAAACTTATACGTTAATGATGTAAATGGAACCAGAAATAGAGGAAGACCGAGGAAAACGTGGCACGATCAAATAAATCAAAATTTGAATGTCGGCCATGTGAGGAGTCAGAGAAATCGACGCGCGTGCATGACACGATGTATGAATGTTGAGGAAGCGAGAGAAATATGTCAGGAAAGAAAAGTGTGGCAGTCCATTCTTTCTGCCTATCCCTTCGGGGGGACGGCGTGATGGTTAGTTAGTTAGTTAGTTACTTAGTTATATTATTATGAAAATAATTTTCCCAGAAATAAAAAATATATCATTTAACCGTCGTTCGAACCTCTTTGGTTAAAATATCCAACTGAAATGATCGAAAAAACCGTCAAACCTTAATTATTGTTTTTTGAAATGAATGTAATAAATGGATTATGCGATAAACACAGCGTCTCTAATAAAACCGTTTTGCTTACTCAGGCAGAAAGGTCGAAAATAATTATAACACTTGTCACGTAGGCCAAACGTTTTCGGAGTTTACGATCACGTAAACCCATAAGATAAATCATAAATATGGCGGAAGAGAACATGGCATAATATGCTAGTACATTCTACTAGCAAAATGTACAAATCATATTCCAATTTGTTATGTTTAAGTAGATACCTAAGCCCTTGGAAGAAAGTAATCTCTAGACGAAAATTCGATTAACAATGAAAGGTTATCCTTGTATGCGTGTCTAATGTGTGCTGAATTCGATACATCTTTTCAGTATCAATAAATTTAAGGTATTATAAGCAAATTTTCATTTGTAATGTTAACGTTTAAAAAAAAATTCAGCGGTTTATATTCAATAAAAGAAAACAGCATGAAAATTGAAAAAAATATATCTTTCAAAGGAATATAATCGCATAATGACGAACTTCGATAAAATATGATACGAAGAGAGTGCAAACGAAAGCATTGTAAACAAAGTAATTAAATTGTCCATTGTTTTGTCCGAAACACTATACCCTAACATTTTAAACTGTTAATGAATAAACTTTGTTTTTTGTATCATAATTGTGTAATTGGTCCTTCTAATTAGGTACTGTTCTTATTATTATTATTTTATTCTTATATTTTCCACCTTTAATATTTTCTCCTATAAATAGTAACTAACCGTTATTTTAATTAAAATATGTAGGTACCTAGCTCAATTTCAGCAAGAACTTCAAAATTATACCAAAGAAATCATTTAAATTGACATAGGGACAAATACACATAAAGATTCGAAAAATCACGAAATTTGACATTTGATATATTATTGTAACACCTGATGATATCAACATAGATTGATGAAACAGCTGTCGCGTAAAATAAAATACGATTGTGATACAAAAAACAAAGTTTATTCATTAACAGTTTAAAGTAATTGAATGATTCAGTTATCATTTTTTCAGGTGAAAAAGCATACGTTGTACGTATATAATAGTATATTTCATGAGAGTCTAAGACTTAGTTGATTTAAAATAGATTGCATTGATGCAAGGTGGTGTTCGAGGATGACATTTGAAGTAATTAAGAAATAAAATTATAAAACAAGAGATTACGAGTGCAGATTGTCAAGGCTGATTGAATAATTCTTGGGATCTTAGACATGTCTCGTGGTGTCTTCTTCGATATAAGTTTAATATATTGTTTTAAGTTAAATATTAAGGATAATTGTAAAAGATGTAAATATCAATGGTCTCCAAATCTTCCATTGAAGACAAAACTACGCAAACACCGTTAAATGTAAGATTAAAGAGTTATATATAAGGAAAATTAGTTTACATTTCGTAATCATCGGTCATCACTCGTGTCCAAAGAAGACTTTTTTTCAAAGATATAGATCATATATGGATAAAAAGTCTAATCCTGGACAAATTGATTTTGGGGCATCTAGAGCATGGGAATTAAGGAATCGAAGCAAGAGCAGACACTGTCAGAACCAAACATCTCTTAAGAGTAGCAAAAATGAGAACATTGAGACCTATTGTGGGGAGAACCCTTAGAGACAGGATACCAAATGAAGAAATTCGCAAATCCTGCAAAATTGAAGACATAGTGAGATGGAGCGGGCAAAGAAGATTCTGGAGGGACCACATCGAGAGAATGGATCCAGCAAGAATGCCTAATATCGTGATGCACGAGACTCCAGAGGACCGTAGACCACCAGGATGACCACAAAAGAGATGAAGAGAAGGCTGGTCGTCTTCATCACAGAAATAAAGTTGATATCCTGCATAAACAGATCGCAAGATCTACAATCAGAAGAAGAAGAATTAGAGGATGGGGAGGCATTGGTAGTGGTGATGATGCTGTTGGTATCTCGTGGTTCCTCGATCATCCCGATGAAACTTCTTTTTTCTTCTACTCCTTTCTGTGGCGTCGTACGAAGTATTGCGTGCTTCTACGCACTTCTATCTATTCTCTGTATTAAAGAATCAACCTTCAGAAGTAATAAATGATTGCACAAGACGAGACGTAGATTGCCTCATATACAATGGATAATATTCATCGGAAGTAAACTCACCGAGCAGGTTGGCGCCTTGGTCCCGGGCTGCACCCGTGAGGGACTGCACCCTCTGTAGTAGAGATTCGCGTGATTTGGCAGGGCTGCTGGGCGCCGATGTACCTCGTGGGGGTCCACGCAAGTTCAGGGAGAGTTCGCCCCCAGCGCCCCCTGCACCGGCTGCGCTACCCGGACCGCCCGCAGTCCCAGCGCCGGTTGAAGGTGCCGCTTGAATAATCATACCATAATCATTATATATCCCAACACTCATAAGCAGGGGAATGGGATTTAATCAACGTTTGTGTGTTAAAACTTCAAGATGTTACATGTTAATACATTTCAAACGAAACCATTTTAAACAAAAATAATAAATGTATGAAATTGTCAATAGTTACTAGCCGTTATTATTGCTTGATTAAACTGAAACGAAAAGTCTATGGAGCCTGCGTTCTGCCAGTTGGTACTTATGGTCTTGAAACTGTTACATTGTCCAAAAAAAGTGCCGAGAAACTGCGAGTGACCCAAAGAGCCACGGAAAGAGCCATGTTAGGAATTAGCCTAAGAGACAGAGTCAGAAACGATACGGTGAGAGAAAAAACAAAGGTCACTGACATCATCCACCGGGTGGCGACTCTAAAATGGCAATGGGCGGGTCACGTAGCCAGAAGCCCAGATGAAAAATGGACAAGAAGACTGCTGACTTGGAGACCGTGAACGGCGAAGAGAAGTGCAGGGCGACCGCAACTACGGTGGAAGGATGATCTAAACAGACACGTCGGAATAACCTGGATGCAGTCTGCACAGGACAGAATGACATGGAAGCAAATGGAGGAGGCCTTTGTCCAGGAGTGGACGGGAGTAGGCTGAGGAAAAAGATGAAGAAGATTATTGCTTGAGGTTTTGACATAGAACTCCATATTAAGTCAAACTTTTTTAAATCGTATTACGCAATATATATGAAATTTTTATTTGTATAATTGACATGTTTTGCCTTCTACTTGCATTACGTTCCTTATGCATGAATTACATTAATAAAGCAACACTTTACCTGTAACACGCGGTGTAACGCAGCTAGATAATACATTCCTTTTTTTCTTTTATTTAAGCATTACTGATTTGTTTGCTATGGATGCGCTGATAAACGAGAATCTCCATCAACAAATACACAAGCTGTACAACAAATTCGACTAATTCACAATATTTATCGAAGTTGTGAAATAATGTGATTGTCACAATACGAATTTTCCACCGCTGTCTTCGCACTGAAGTACATATGTACAAACAAATCTACTATGGATCGTGCACCGGCTATGCTAGTGATCCCTTCCCCTCCGATCAACGCGCGCCACGGGCGCAGTGATGCCGAGGATTGCCGAAGATTCCCGAGCGGGCCATTCGTCGCACCTGCACCGGCTCTGTGTGCTGCTCCGTCGGTAGGACAAGACCCGTACGGCATAAGAGATATAAACACACTGACCATGTACCCGGAACTCTTCTTATGTACTCATTATTATTATAGTATTAGAAGCGCACATTGATCTTGTATATTGCACCGCTCGACGAAATATATGCTTATAATTACTCAAAATGGATCGCTTTTCTAATTATCATTCGCGTGAGGAACACCAGAATAAGAGAGATATGTGAGGTTGAGGATATTATAAGATGGAGCAGACAACGAAAAAGGGACTGGTATGGTCATGTTCAAATAATGGACACCACCAGACTCCCCTATATTGCATTGCATATGGGACTCGTCCTCGTGGAAGACCTCCCAAAAGATGAAAGGACAGCTACTTCACAGGAAGAGCAACACTCTGGAGAACAGACTACATAGGTCTACAATAAGGAAGAAGAAGATGAAGAAGAAGATTATTTTTCTTTCCTGCATATGTTGCACTTAAGCTCAAACCCATAGAATCAAATACAATAGCAGACTTCGACGTTCACTCCAAGAAGCTAGAAGATCCAAGTCCATGACCACGTATTTTTCCTCTCCCACTAATAGGGCTTACAAGTACAGTAGCGACATCTAACGCAGAGGATATCATCATATCTTACACTGCACAATCATACGGGTGGTTTATATTGTTGTGAAGGGCAAATATCCATCGGGACTGTCCGTGCCAAGAGGCCCAAAGACGCGCCAATCGGCGTTACAGAAAGTGCATCAACCGATGCCCATGCAGATAAAAGTGCAGATTATATGGTTATTGTGTCCCAGCCTAGTAATTCCGGGGGCTGGAATGTTCTCTTTGGAAGGCGTTGGCTCATTGTCCACATTTTCCGCAGCAAACTCACTCTCACGGCGCTCCATTTTTAAATTATTTATTTTTACCTCTTTAATCCAGAAACCTTTCTCAGCGATATGACCAATTGGTTCGAGGTGATGATAAAGTTGTTAAATACTTCCAATCTGTCTTAAGTAATATTATTTCAGGGCTTAATCTTTGTGATATGACCACTTCGACTGCATGAGCTATAAATCTTCCATCTCATAATCTTCTTGTGCCATATCAGGTTTCTCCGACACATGCCATTATGACAATGCCCGAGCGAAGCGAAATATATCACTTCCATATACGAGATACAAGAACCTTAACGTGGAGTTTTATATCATTGTTCAATAAGCAATAATTAGTCGTTTCTCTTTTTCCTATTTCAACGTTATACAGAGATAATATTTTAATGAATAAATTGAATTTCGGTTTTCGAGTAATGTAGAAGTCAAGTGCGTTGTATATGACGTGAGTTTGTGAGATGTTGGAGTGGAAATAGAAATGTTAAGGTTAGGGAAAGGTTTCCCAAACTTTTTCTGCAAAGGAACACTACGTCCACGTTAACTCAAACACTTAAAGAGCTTTTTTTATTTTGGTTGGTAAACTTTTAAGGTTATAAAAACAACACGGACCTACTTATGAAACTTTCCGCAGACTTTTCGTTTTGTCAATCTTGGCAACTGTCTTTATATTGATATGACTTGTTAGACAGTCAGTGGAGATTGATCATCACCAGCATTTCAATATAAGGTAGAAGATATTTAAATATGTTGCAGTGTATAAAACCTTTCCAAATAGAACAATGTTTATTAAACTTTGTAAACAACACGAATTTTAATGTTCCTTTTTTATATACTTTAAATACAACACTCACATTCATTAAAATATTAAATTAAATATCAAACATGTTTCGGACTAACCAGCTCTTCATCAGTGATATTATATAAATATTTAAAATATTATAAAATTTCTTTTATGTTCGCCATACTTTGTGTTGTAGATCCTTTCCAAATTGTCTCATATTATTCCTATTGCCTATTCTAGTTCAATGGAAAACTGGTGTTCCGCGAAACATTGGTGCTCCGCGGAACATTGGTGTTCCACGGAACATTGGTGTTCCGCAGAACATAGTTTGGGAAACCTTGGATTAGGGTAAGTGTGTAATTACCTGGTGGCTGCGAGGTGGAGTGTGCCGGCTGGCGCTGGGTGGGCTGGCTGGTGGTGGCGGGTGGCTTCTGCCCCGCGCCCGCGTACGGGTCCACCTCCCCCTCTTCGCATTCTGAGGACAGGTCCCCAGAGCTGAATCTGCCCGGTGACAATTACACCGCAATTATAAACCATCAATAGGCCGTGACGACATTTACACACTTCCATTGATTCAATTATTTCTGTTTGTTGAAATTCGTTCGGTTAATTAAATTACGGGTTAGTTATGTAAAGTAACACCGTATCGGTGAGCAAGACTAATTACTTACGTATTATTTCGAATGAAATTATTTTAGACAAAGAAAACCAAACTGGGATAACACAATTTCTGTGACATAAGTCGTACTTCTCTCTCATAAAACCGATAAAATAATTGAAAATCATTGGGAGAGTGATGTAATTTTTTTTTAAAGATGCAATTATCCTGGTGATAAAGCAATAATGCCTTTGAAGCATGTTAAGCAAATTAATCATAATTAGAAAAACCTATGTGCAATGTATTATTAAGTTAATACAGCGTTTACTGCCATATAATCATTAAAATAAGCGTGTGAAACTCAACATTAAACATATTGTATATTAAAAATGTCCAGTACAATTAACTGAAATACGAAATACTTGAATAAATTTTTTTTAAGAGAGAATAACAAATAAAGCATATGTTAACGATGTAAATAGAACAAGAAATAGAGAAAGATCGAGGAAAACGTGGCCCGAACAAATATTAAATTTTGGCCACGTGAGGAGTCCGAAAGACTAACGTATGAAATTTAAGAAAGTGAAAGAAGTACGTCAAGCAATAATAGTATTGGGATTATTTTTTTTGTCTATCCCTTTGGGAAGACAGGGTTAATAACATTGTTAGAAAAAATAAATCGTTTGTTATTGTGTTAAAAAAAGTAAAAACTATTTTCTGAATTTCTTTTAAAATATAATATGTTAGCTATGTAAATGTAACTGGAAATAGAAGAAGACCTAGGAAAACGTGGCACGATCAAATAAATCAAATATTGAATGTCAGCCACGTGAGGAGTTAAAGAAAGAAAATCGACCTTCGTGACAGAGTGGTAAGAGCTCAGACTTTCATACAGAAGGTCTGGGTTCAATTCCCGGCGATGGCAGGGTAATTGTCCCACTGTCTTTGGTCTGGTGTAGAATTCACGTGACAATAAATAGCTTAAATAAATTGTTTACAGTCAATGGGTTCAAACGACCTGTTGTATACAAGAAAAAAAAATCGACGGATCGTGCACGACATGATGTGTGAATGTTGAGAAAGCGGGAGAATTATGTCAGGAAAGTGGCGTGTGACAGTTCATTCTTCATGCCTACCCCTTCGGCGAGATAGCTTGGTGGTTAGTTTGTAAATTAGTTTTTCATATTTTATTAGGTTTCCACGAAGTTAAACATATGTTATAATTTAATATTCTCTCCGGGTATCAGCTTACAAATAATCAATACGGGAATTTCATGTACCAGTGTAGGCATAACCTTTTCTAACTTTTATTTCAATACTTCCCTAATATTTACGAGATTGAGGTAAGCCTAAAAAAACATTGATGTCGGGGAGACCTTAAGTACAAATTCTGCTGCATATTTAATGTCCCTCCAAAGAATTCCCGATTCCAACAGAATTCTAAAAACCTCGCAAAAGTTTTATATGCTTTTCATTCACCACTCTACGGCCTACGAGCCACATGAAATAATTATTAAACTTCTCCAAAATCCTGGAGATACGTCTTTTAAATATACACATTCTGATGTAATTTAATCAACTTGTCGTTTTCCTTATATTGAAATACGAGTGGTTTTTATTACATTTGTGTCAGTTCTAATACAATGAAGCAAACATATATACAATCACACAATTAAATAAAACGTTAGCAGCACGATTCGCAGAATTCGTTATTTAAATCGTTTGCTTGAAATTTTTTTCAATTTGTCATACGGCACAAAATGACTTTATTTCAATCTAAAAAGTTTAAAGACGAAGTGAAAAGTTCACAGGAAGAAAAGTAATCTATTGTTTTGACTACTTAATATGAGAATGGCACGCTACAGATTGTAATCACATTTCTATTTATTACAAAATAATTGTGCATAATTAAACTTCTGTTAAAGTTAAGCTGAGTATGTATGATAAAACATGCATTACAGAATTTCAAATTCTGATAAAATGATGAAAGAAAGTATTATAAACAAGTTTATAATAGTGTTTCTGTAGTGGTCGGGCATATAAAACACATGGATGAAGAAAAAAAGGTTAAGAAATCTTACGTTAACGATGTGAATGAAATACGGATTCGAGGAAGAATAATAAAAACGCGGTATTATCATATTTATCCCATTTTAAAGATCGGCCGTGTTAGACGCACTGAATCTTAGTGTGGCGGTTCTTCTATCTGCCTACCCTTCCGGGAAAACGGTGTGATATTTTGGCGTTGAGTTAAGCTGAACGAATTTAAATTTGTGCTTTTGAAAATGCTAAATTTGATTACTTTATATGATGAGCAAATTTGTAGAACTGAATAAAAGTGAAAATTACTCAAACATACGCGTAATGACGACTTTTCGATGACATAAATATCTGCTGGTAATATCAATCAAACGACGCTGAATTTTCACGTGAAAATTTCCTAATTTTTCCGCACGCACAATTTGATCGGATCAGATAGCCCGCCCGCAGCAGACGTTCCTGTAAATTGGAAAGGTTGCGAGGGGTGGATGCGGTGCCTACCTCCGTTTCAGGTAATTGACATTGGTGGTGAAAGAGTTGCGGAAGCTGGAGAAAGACAGGGTGGGGGCGGGGGCGGGCTGGGGCCCACAGATGCCGGGACACGCCGACCGGTCTATCTTGGCTGCCGCCTGCGGAAATAAAACATACTTTTCTTAGTTCTAAAATGTTTTACATCACCATCGTTCTCTTTTAATGGCTTGATCAAATAAGGAGCAAAAAATGCTTCAATACACTTTTTGATATTGCTGAATATCAGTTTTATAAAAGTTTTATTATATTTAATGGGATAAGAAAAATCTTTTGCCTCGATAAGGCTTTATCAGTTGAATCGTATCAATCATATTAAATACCTTAAAACTTTTAGAAAACGGAGGATTTTTCCAATATAAAATATTTCCATTTATTGAAAGTTAAGGCGTTAACATTGTGGAATTCTATTATTATAATAATTTGGAAGGAATATTTGTAACCTTATTTTATCTGCTTTATTTATTAGATATGCTCACAATAAATATGCCACGTATGTTTCGAAGGTGACCTCCTTCCTCAGATGTTAAAATATAATTAAACTAAAATTATGTAAAGGCTTAAAAACTAAAAAAAAGTATATTTTAAAAACATGTTTGATGACTCATATTACTAAATAAAAAAATGCAATAATGGTTTGGAATATAACATAAATATTTTTCATATGTGTACTTACTAAACTGTATATTTTATAATAAAAATATAATGTTTAAAGTTCTTAAATATATCAACAGATGGAATCACATTTTTTGCAGATTACATTTTTAAATGTCATTATTTTTGTTGTATTTGTAAAAGTCTTTTGAAAATTTAAATGGCCCAAATATACGCCCACAAATATCGCAGTGCTCTGAAGAAAGGCTTTGTGTAACTTTTATAAGTTTATATAAATAAAAAGTAAACTTTTTGACTTAAAAATGTATTAGAGGAAGTGAAGGATATGTCGAATCGTCATCTGATAATAGAAGGTAAATTCGAGAGATCAAACGAAATTTTCACTTAATTCTCCCTTGTCCCAAAATACTTTGATCCCAGCCGCCACCCAAAGTTCTGAATAAAATATTATGATTGTCAAGAGCTCTCACGCACCTCTGCAAAAATAAACTTTGACTATTTTTTCTGCAAATAACACGATGTTCGGGAGAAAATAACACGAAAATATAAGAACTTTCGTTATTGCTGGTGCCTAATTTGCCGGTATTGTATTTGTGAATATACGTATATCGGGAACTTTTTAACGGTCTATTGTGCGTGTATATGAGTGGAGTGGCATTTTTATTATTTTTAGAAAAGCATCGATCTAATAATGATCGAATGAATCGCGTGTAGAACTCAAATAAGAATCATACTATAATTCTGAAAGGAGAAAGGCGTATTTAATGAAATTCTCTTTACAGGAGTGTTAAATTTGAGCGGGGTCTTCCGAAATCCTCGAGATGAAATTTCCTTAAATAAATTACATTATTATATAAAATGTCTGTTTAAAAAGATGTATTTCTGTAAAACAAAACAGGGAATAGGTAAACGTTATAAAGCTTCCTACCCGCGGGAGGGCTCTAATTAGATAATTAGATAACCAAAGGAAGCTGATGGGATTGCGATGTTTTTACTTAAATATTTATTTCCTGACCTTTGGAATTTACCTAACTCCCTAAAAATATATAAGGTTGAATTTCAGAATGCACGTAACAAAGAAATTTAAGCTCTTTTTAATTTGAAACCAAATTCTCTTACTTAATGTTTATGAAACAAACAATTTAACGTTATTCATTATGTATTTTTTAGTTAACTTTAGTGAGTTAACTTTATAGAATTCAGTGTTATTTAGTGGAATATTTGGAAAAAACACATATTTCAAAAAATATATTTAATTAGAAGCGCTCACTTTGTGATTAGACTTTTTGAACTTACAATAAATACATTTTGTATTTTACCACGGTGTGGGTTCATACCCTGGTTAAATACAAGGTGTTTTATTATTTTATTTCTATTTGTTAATAAAACAGACAATATTTTTTGGAATACACTGGACAAACTGGCAGCTCGATTAATACCAGATGTTCGATATACTTTCGGTCATATGCAAATAATTTAAATCATTTTCTATTTTTTAAAACATCTTATTATACTCAATCACTCCCTTACACCACAAATTCACAAATTTTACTACATACCGAACAACAAAGACACTAGTCAACTATCATGAAAAAAAAATTCAATTAAAATCAATTGATATCAATAACCAACAACATAACATTGTTTTATATACTTAAAATCATTATTAAATGTTATATAGGTAAAATCACTGCAATAATTATTTTGAAACTAACTAACTAACTAACTAACCGTCAAGCCGTCTCTCCGAAAGCGTAGGCAGAAAGAATGGACTGTCACACTTTAACCGATGCGGTACTCCATCCTTTTCTTTTCGCCCCGCGAGAGACGCGGTGTGATGGGTTGCGAACCTCATTGCCACCAACAGGCATCTCCCGTGCACACTTCGATCGTCCAACATCCACAAAAAAACCAAAACAAATAATATAAAATACAATGCTATAAAATAAAATAACAAAATAAAAATAATTTAACACAAAATGTTATTTTTAGATGGAGCACAAATTGTATATTTAATTTATGTTCCACGTATCCACAGTTTGTTTTATTTTATTATTTTTTATTATTATTTCGAAAGTGGTGTTAAAATGTATTTTCCTCGGAAATTTCCACATTATTCTATTATTCTATTAGTCATTACCTATGTCAACATTGTATTCACAAATTTAACAAACATTTTCTAGGTAGCATAGAACTGTCAAAATAAGGATGAAAGTAGAATAAATGGAGAATAAATGAGATCTCCTGGACGCATGGGTAGAAAATCTGTGAATGAAAGTATTATGAACAAAATTATGAAAGGATCATTTACTGGTTTGAACACATGGAAAGAATGAATGAAGAAAGAATGGTAAAATAGTATATGTTAACGATGTAAATGGAAATATAAATAGAGACCGAGGAAAACTTGGCACGATCAAATAAATTAAATATTATATTTAATTTCGGCCACGTGAGGAGTCGGAGAAACCGACGCGATGTGCGTGCATGACACGATGCATGAATATTGAAGAAGCGAGAGAAGTATGTCAGGAAAGAACTGTGTGGTGGTCTATTCTTTCTGCTTACCTTTTGGGGAGATGGAATGATGGTAACTTAGTTAGTTAAAACATAATGTATTATAATACTTCAAGTAAATTATCATGTTTTCTACTATTTGAAATCCATTTTATTTCCATTAAGGTTTGCGATGTTTGGGATGAAATCAAATAAATCATAAATCTTAGATAAACTAAGGACATTGACACTGTAGAATTCCATTATGACGATTATTTTAAGAATGAAAACACTAAATTTTTTCGTCAATTTTTTCCATTTATATCGTTCCCCCCGATGCTGAAAGTGTGAAACCTTCGAAACATGTCAAGAAAAATGAACTCAAATGTAAAAAAAAATGATTTTTTTTTTATCATAAAAATTTAAAATTCTTCAAAATGTAATTGTTTTTATAAAAAATCAAAAATAATTTACCTATTTTTGATGCGCGTCTCTTGAATGGTTATTTTCATTGGCGAAACTTTTTATTAGCACCGCTAAAATCAACTATAGTGGAGTTGAAATAAATGTGTAAAAAATATTCGTTTTAACCCTTTTTTCACTTAATGGAATTTTAAGGTGTTTTATGAAGAGATAATAAAAGAACCCTTATAAATCCTTATTGAAGGTAGACCCTTTTTGGAACGTAAAAGTGCTACATAATTACAATCTCTACCAAAGTACATAAAAACACATTTTTATATCTATCTAAATGTTTGATTTTATTTGCAGAAACGTTGTATATTATTGTAATCTGTAAACATAGTGTTTACTCTTTGATAAATTTTATTATGAATTCGGAAGAAATTTTATTTTGTATATTCATTGAAACATACAGAATTATGAATTATGATGATAATTCTCTACAACTTCGAAGAGATGGACATGTAATTACCCATTTCTTTAGATTTATTAGGAGATACAGATACTGGCTTTTTGTCCCCGATAGATATCTCCGACAGCGACAGCACATATTGTTTTACTTACCGGCCGCCAGAACCAATCTGCCTCTGGTGACACCGGTGGGAAGAGCAATTAGTCTGCTGAACGCGGTCTCCTCGGAGATCGACGTCTTTCATGTTAGTGAAAGTACGTTCAGAAGGCAAATACTCTTAATTCTGGAGAGTATCTTCCTAATGTTGAACCATCTCTTATGCGTTTCTGGTAGTATACTATATACAATATATTATTTTACCTGTTCTCAATAGATGCCTTAAAAATAAATTTTGTAATGTCGGTTGATGAAATAAACTGATTTGATTTGATTTGATTTGATTTAAAATCATACCGTTTGAATAATATATACATTTTGTACCTGGATTTATTCTTTCACATGATAAAAACTAATTAACCAACCACCAGACCGTCTCCCCAAAGAGGTGGGAAGCAAGAATGGACTGCCAGACTAGTTTACTATATACCATATATACTTCTCTCGCTTTCTCAACATCCATATATCGTTTTTTTTTAAATACTGATTTTATCCCTTCTTTATCCTACTAAAATCAAAAATGTACTTTACTTAAGTATGTGAGAATCAAACGCAGAACCACAAATTACGAAAACGGGTTTAACGTAGTCCTACGGGAATCTCGGTTATTTCTGAGGAGAAATATTTCAAATACGTGAATAATTTGCCCCTATACGTTGAATAATTCCAAGAGTGCTTACCTTAGAATTTCAAGAAACTTCTAAATCATTTTGTCGGAAATTCGACGTTTTAGTAACATCGTCAAAAAAACATACTTATTGGTCTATGGTACATACTCGTTTGAGCGATAATGTTTATAAAAGAAAGTAGTCTTAAGGGTTTAACGTAACCTCATGCTTCCATTTAAATCTCTTGATGGAAAAACATTTCAAATAATATTGATAAAGGACGTTTTTATATAAATACTATCACTTTGTCTTTATTTCAATAGCGACCATTTCTTCAGGTTGACAGACCGGACTGTTGATATTATCCCAGCCTTTCGATACCAGACGGCCTGGCGAAACCACTCGCTGTCGAAATGAAGACAAATTTAGAAGTAATTTTTCAAAACATCGTTTTGTTTATTGATAATTAAAAAAAAAAAAAAAAGGCTAATACCAAGGATTTAAATCAATGATATTAGAATTTATTATTACAATCTTCAATGTGAGCAGAAAATAGCTCATTATTATGAAGAAGGAATCTGGTCGTGTCTAGGCTTGAACCCAAGTCCCCTGGATCAGGAGCCAAGCGTTCTATCCCCCAGACCACCACCCGAATTGAGGTTTTAAAATGCTTAAAAATTGGAGAGATGACAAATATAGTTGTAAATTTTAATGTATTTTTATTTTTTATTTTTGTTCTCTTCATTACCAATTTTACATAGTATTATATACAATATAAATATATAATAAATTAGTCTTTTACGTAGATTGGCTCGCGCTCTAATGATGTAAAGAGTTATTAAACAAAATAATAATAATTATATTTTATAACATCGTAGTTACACCCGTTTGCATATTGTAGGTACACCCGTTTGCGTGGTTCCCATGTTGTAGTTGTTTTATTTTATGGATAAAATTACTGCATGCATGTCTTAAAAGTTTGGATGTAATGAATGGAAATCTTAAGACTTACCCTGAGTGTAATAAATTACCCAAAAATGTTCATTCATACAATAATAACCTATTTAGCCAATATTTTATTTTGTCCCTTGTATTATGTTAAAGATGGAGGACGACCACTAGAAAGACCTAGACAGCGCCTAATGGAAGATATTGTGGCTGATCTGGCTAGGTTGAGGGAATTGGAATGCTAGGAGCAAAAGGCGCTGGATCGAGTACCTTGGAAGAAAATCATCAAGGAGGCTAAAACTCTTCAGAAGCTGTGTGACGAAATGAAGTAAGGAAGTATTTTTTTAAAGATTATACCGTTAACCCAATGATGAAATTTCATATATATTATCTTTAAAGGGGATATAGAGAAAAATATCCTATAATATTGTATATATAAAAAAGAGCTTTTTAATTTAAAATTAATGACTGATAGCATATGTGAATGAATTGTGTTAGGAACAATTTTTAAGATCTCGCATAGAAATGTAATTATATCTATTTTCAGTTTTAATTCACTTTAATAACACAGTTTCAAACGCCGTGCGTGAAGTTAATCGTTTTGGCGACATTTATAATATTAAATCCTGAATCTAATACAAAAGCTTCAAGCGTTTGATCAAAGTTTGGCTATAAAATGTTTTCTCTTTTAAGAAATGATTGATGATAGCCGCTTCGTAAAAAAATATGGAAAGGTCAAAGGTAACCAGCATCCGGGATCCGGGGGATAATCTCTTTTTTTACGGGAGATTATGGAAACAACAACTAATTGGGAGTTCTGAATTGTGTCACGTGGATTATTATTTTTTTACTGTTCGGTTTACGTATTTAGCGAATTTTTTAAAATGAAATCGTACAATCCAATGTGGTGATATCACAATGAACAAAATTAAACGTTTCTTCTAAAAAATCGCTTTTCGCTTAGTGTCCTAAGTAATTATTGAAATAAATATTTAAAACTAACTAACTGACTTACCATCACGCCATCTTCCCGGAGGGGTAGGCAGAAAGAATGGAACGCCACATTGTTCTGTCCTGACATATGTCTCTCGCTTCCTCTACATTCATACATCTTGTCATGCACGCACGTCGATTTTTCCGACTTCTCACGTGACCAAAATTCAATATTTGATTGATTTGATCGTGCCACGTTTTCCTCGGCCTTCCTCTATTTCTAGCTCCGTTCACGATTTCTAGCTCATAAATATTTAAAAATTGTTAAATCACAATTATCCCTTTAGTTTTTTTTACATGCAAATTTGGGTGATTGTTATACAAAATAACACAAAGTTATGGCGAATATAGAAGAGATTATAATTCTTATTGCAGTGTATAATTTTATGTAGGAAATGTTCCTTTTTAATGAATTTAAGCATTATTTTCCCACTTTGGAGTTAATTGTTCTCGAGATGTTTCAAAGGTAGAACACTTTTTATCAGAAGAATAATATAAACGATATGAAATGTTTATTTTATTCTTCCGATGATGATGGTGTAAAACATGTCTAGGTAAGTACATTTAAAAGTAGAAGAAAAAAAACGGGATTCGATTGATAAAAGAGTCGTCATTGTGGAATTACATAGTGTTAACCCCTTTTTTATCAAAAAGAAAAATGACAATCGTTCGATAGATGCCTATTTATAAAAAAGGGGGAAATGCTAATTAGGACTAGACACGAATTACACTATTCTTGATTGATATGTAAACGTAGTATTGTTATTGTAATGGAAAATTTTGTTAGTTAATATGAAAACCTAATAAACAGTTTTATCGGATAACTGATCTCTTTATTCTGTATACGTTTATTATTCACACATAGAAGAATAGTTAACTGGTTACAAAGTTTGTTTGAATACAACACATTTAGTATTATTATTATTATTTTGTTGAAGAAGAAGGATGAGAGCAGAATAAATGCGGTAGAGATGAGGTCCCTAAGAAGTATGTGTGGTAGAACGATATACGACAGAATCTCAAACGAGTAAGAAAGGAATGTAGAGCGGAAGAAGGTATTATGAACAAAATTATTAAAGGATCGCTGCGTTGGTTCGGACATATGGAGCACATGGATGGAGAAAGAATGGTTAAGAAAGTATACGTCAATGACGTGAATGGAGTACGAAGTCGAGGTAGACCAAGGAAAACATGGCATAACCAAATTTTAAAGGTTGGTCATGTTAAAAGTTGAAAGAATCAACGTACGTGTAATACTCGCTGTATGAATGTGAAGGAAGCTAGAGAGGTATGTCAGGATAGAGTAGTGTGGCGGTCCATTCTCTCTGCCTACCCCTGCGGGGAAACGGCGTGATGGTTTGTTTGTTTGTTTTGTTTGTATAAATATAACATGTTAAGTCATGTTGTAGGTATTAAAGTTTTGTATTAACATATTTTGATCAAAATTAGGGTTCATTCATTAACTTAATGCCATAATGAATGTGTGAACTTTTACAATAACGCTAACTAGCTAACTAACTAACCATCACGCCGTCTCCCCGAAAGGGTAGGCAGAAAGAATGAACTGTCACACTTTTACTGATGCGGCACTCCATCCTTCTCTTTTGACGAGGCGGTGTGAGACGCGGTGTGATGGGTTGCGAACCTCATCGCCACCAATAGGCATCTCCCGCGCACACTTCGATCGTCCAACACCCACAAAATAAATCTAAAACAAATAATACAAAATACAATGAAATAAAATAAAATAACAAAATAAAAATAATTTAACACAAAATGTTCTTTTTAGATGGTGCACATATTGTTTATTTAATTTATGTTCCACGAATCCACCGTTTTTTAATTTAGCACATAATGCAATAACACATAATGTTTTTGGAAGCGAAGCATGGAACTGGCAAAGGAAGGATGAAAGTAGAATAAATGCAGTAGAAATGAGATCTCTTAGACGAATGTGTGGATATTCTGTGTATGATAGAGTGTCGAATGAAATTATAAAAAGTGAATGCGGTGCGAATGATGGTGTCATGAACAAAATAATGAAAGGATCATTAAGATGGTTTGGACATATGGAAAGAATGAATGAAGAAAGAATGGTAAAAAAATTATATGTTAATGATGTAAATGGTACCAGAAATAGAGGAAGACCAAGGAAAACGTGGCACGATCAAATAAATCAAATATTGAATGTCGGCCATGTGAGGAGTCAGAGAAATCGACGCGCGTGCATGAAACGATGTATGAATGTTGAGGAAGCGAGAGAAATATGTCAGGAAAGAAAGGTGTGGCAGTCGATTCTTTCTGCCTACCCCTTCGGGGAGACGGCGTGATGGTTAGTTAGTTAGTTTAGTCATAATGTTTTTTTCGATGTTGCGCATGTTGACATGTTGACATAACGCAATTTAATTTATTAATGAAAGGGTAACACGTTGCGTTTCAGTGGGACAAGTTGAAGCCAATTTATTCGTATCCAGCCGAAATCTACAAGTAAAAACAAGAAGTCGACCATAAAGTGATTTAGTGAGATAAGTAAGGGAGGCAAATAGAGTTCGAGCAGAATATCTGGCGCCGGGCCTCCCAGCGGGGGCGACGGGGGCTGCGGGGCGACGTCGTTACTGCCCGACCGTCCCGTTCTTTTGTATCTCGAAATAGATACGCTAAAGAATACTCATTACAGAGAGATAAAGCAATAATTGTTTGCGCATTCAAATTAGAAATCGTAATTTTCCTTGGTAAAATTCAAAACATACTTGTTATCACACCATTTATTACATTTCCTAATCCACTTTTTTGTAGTAATAGAAATGAGAAAAACGTGGCACGATCAAATAAATCAAACATTGAATGTCGGCCATGTGAGGAGTCAGGGAAATCGACGCGCGTGCATGACACGATGTATGAATGTTGAGGAATCGAGAGAAATATGTCAGGAAAGAAAAGTGTGGCAGTCCATTCTTTCTGCCTACCCCTTCGGAGAGACGGCGTGATGGTCAGTTAGTTAGTTAGTTAGAAATGAGATATCTTAAAGAAATGATTGTTAATTCTGTGTATGATAGAATGACAAATGAAAATATAAGTTAATAAAATGATTTTACTGAAATCTCTTGGTGCAAGTTCATTTTAAATAATAATTAAATAAAACGATATTTTTTAATTACTTCCACTTTTGTCTTTATTTCGACATCAGTCTGTCGATGCCAGTAGGCCTGGCGAAACCGGTCGCTGTTGAAATAATGACAAAAGTGGGAGTAGTTTAAAAACATCGTTTTATTTAGTTATTATTGAAAATATAAGTGGTGAATGCAGTGCGAATGAAAGTGTTATGAACAAAATACTGAAAGGGTCATGATGATGGTTTGAACATATGGAAAGAATGAATGAAAGAGTGGTAAAGAAAGTATATTTAAACGACGTATACAGAACTATAAAAAGAGGAAGGCCGAGAAAAATGTGGCACGATCGATCGGCGACGTAGTCGGAGAGATCGACCTACGTGCCTGGTACGATTTGTGAATGTAAAGGAACGAGAGAAGTATATCAGGACAAAACAATATGATGGTCCATATGTTCTGCCTCACCCTCCAGTGAGACTGCTTGATGGTTATTAAATTAGTTAAAGTTTACTTTTTTAGAGTAACGTAATACATTATATCATTAATCAAAACTATTTATTGGACCTGATATTATTTTCTAACTGAGTGTGAATATCAATGCAGCGTTCGTTTTGAATCTTAAACGCGTCTTGAAGCGCCCTTGGGTGATTACATCACGAAAATAGAGCTTTAAAACTTATATAACCAAACTGATTTTTTTCCTTTACGATACCACAGAAAGGATCAAAGGTGCCGATGTAGCGTGCAAATAGCTTCGTTGAAGTAGAATTCTTATAGGAAGGTAAACGGATCATCGGTGGAGCAGACGAACCCTGGAGTGGCGACCGAGAACCTGCCACAGAAACCCAGGCAGACCATGAACAAGATGGTCTGATGACACCAAACAAGTGGTCGGAGGTTAATGTCATACTCGTAGAGTGGCGTGGGATAGAGAATTGTGGAAGTCGGGAAGAGAGGCCTACGTCTAA
Organism: Lepidostoma basale; assembly: GCA_022606425.2. Classification (NCBI taxonomy): domain Eukaryota; kingdom Metazoa; phylum Arthropoda; class Insecta; order Trichoptera; family Lepidostomatidae; genus Lepidostoma; species Lepidostoma basale. The sequence goes on from JAHDVF020001064.1 coordinate 1,019,090, forward strand.
CACTGAACGACTGATGGCAGATGATTATGATGAAACTAATACATTACAATATTCTAACAATATCGTAAGCATATTATACATTTATATTTACATTGCGACACCAGTTTTCAATTTACTGTCCATCTCGTATTGAAAAAATATATATAATACATTTAAGTGTATAGAACTTGGGTAAAGTGTTACCTTGTAGTTATCTCAGCCACAATTTGCAGATAATTGTAGTCCTTGTTTAATAGGATTTATGAAGAATTCATTAATCACACTGAAGGTAAACTCAACAACGATTAACCGTCGCGTCAGTACCAAATGAATGTACAAAAAAAGGTTTAACCAAAGGTTCAAATAAATTGTTTTACTCATTTTAAAAATGGGCGGACATGTTTTATATTTGTGAATTTTATAGTTATTTTTAGAGAAAAAAGAAAAGGTAACTTTTTAATATCGTAAAATTTATCTTTATCCTAAATTCAAATATTTGAACTGCCATAAAAATAATTAATTATGAAAGATATTGTCTTTTAGTCTTAAGCGAATTTTTAAAAGCCGGGTAACAAATTTATGCCTGGTTTAATAAAATATTTACTTGCTTTTTAATACCCGCAAGGATGTATTTCTCAAGGAAATTTCTGTAAAGAAAGTATATTTATTCGGTCATGGAATTTTAAATATTCAATAAGGTCTACAAATTATTTGAGTAAATAAGCTTTCGGGTTTTACAAGAAAACTTATCACAGTTTTTAGATTGAACTAATTTTCGGGGCGTAAATAATATATTATAGTTTTAATTAAAGTTCTCAAAACACAACGACAACATCATTAGCATTTTACGACTGTGTTTGAAATAGTAAAACTTCTTTATTATTTGATTAAATAAAATCTGCAAAAGTTATGATATATTTCTTAAAAAGAAATATTTTCCGAGGTTCGTAATAATTTGTCGCCCAAAATTTCATCGCGAAGCTCACTCAAGGTTAGAACAAAAGTATTGTTGAAGACATTATTAAATTACACGTAATTTTTGTCGCGTCATAAATAGTATAAGCACTGCGCACTTTACTTGGTAGCCTCACATCCTTATCTATGTAACCAAATAAAATCATAGAAACATGTTAACAAAATAAAGATAATATCCAATCAAAAAACTAACGGTGATGTTATCATTGACTCTGTTTTTTATTTTGTTATTTTTCTTTCTTATAATCTGACACCACTTTAGAAAAGTGCTTATTATCTTATGCAATTTTTTAAATATATTATCATACTTATTAAACTTATATGACGACCTTCGGACTGCCACCCCGAAGGTTCCGGGTTCGATTCCTGGCGAGGGCAGTGTGATTGTCACACTGTCTTTGGTCTGGTGTAGAATTCACGTGACAATAAAATGGCGATAGATTAGCTACCTATCACATCGATAATAATAATAATATAATAATTAGAATCGATTTGGCTCATGCTGTCATGATGTATTGAGCGATTCAACAAAATAATAATAATAATAATAATAAATGTATATAGAATAATTTTTTTTTATACGAATTAAAATATCGTTATTTGCCCTTTCGAGTTTACTTTTCTTGACATTTTGGGATGGTTTTATACCATCATCATCGTGAGATGATGAAGATGTAAAGCCTTCGAAACAAGTCGAGAAAAATAATTTCAAAAATGGAAAAAAACTTTGTTTTAATTCATAGAAAAAACGTCATTATGGAAGTTTATCTAAAAAAAAGTTTATAAAATAATTATTTATTCACCGAACAAATTGTCTTCAGTGCACGAACTTATACAAGTATAACCCTGATGTTTTCTAAGATGAAGATTCCTGGAGATTGTTCTCTTACTCTGGCATGTGTTGGGCACAGGGGTTTTATGTTTATGGGGTCAAGCAGAAATAACTAACCTGTAAAGCTTGGAAATGCCGGGCGCCGACTGTTTCTGGGCACTGCTCTGAGGGCGCACGACTTCAGCGAAGGGTCGGTGAGTGGTGAATGTGAAGAGAGGGGAAGGTTTATGGCGCAAGGGAGAGGAAGTGTCTCCTTACGACTTGTTGCGTCTGTAACAAAGAACAATTAAGATTTTATTAAGCTTCTCAACAGTTCTCCCTTTACAGTTAATTGATTTTGGGATTGAAACAAGTTATTTAGTCGCCTTACTATACTTTGTTTTTATTTCATTTCATTTATTTTAATAAAAATTACAAATATTACAGACATATTTCCAGATCGTTTACAATTACATTGTGAGAATTTAAAAGAGAAGCATAAAAAAAATATGTTTAAGAATTAGAAATAATCATAACATTGATATTGCATCCCTGAGGCAACTCACACTATCACGAAATATGTCGACCTCCGAGGCGATTTGATTAAGCAATAAGATTGCCCTACCCACAGGCATAACCATTGGCAGGCTGGTTCTGTCAGCACAAAACAATCTGTGCTGTCTCTGACGAAGGTCAAAATCAGGGACAAATACGAGTAGACCTACATACATCACTCAGGACATCCGAGTTTTGTTTACGGCCGCCAATCAGCTGAAAGAAGTGAACTCCCAAGTGAATATTCCTCCTTCTCTCTAATGATTGGTAGCTTAGCATATCCAGCAAGAATTCAGTCGGAAAGAGCCACGGGTAATAACCACGCTCTCTGAGGTAGAGAAAGCGCAGAAATTTTTTCTGCACTCGCTCCACCATCAGAGAATATCGGATCCCACGCGGAGACAAAATAACGGAACTATATTCCAGACGACTTCTTGCCAGGGGATTTTACAACACCCGAAGTACCTGTGTGTTCGAAAATATCTTGGCATTCCTAAAAACAAATCCAAGCATTTAAGTGGAACATAGAGCAACTATGTGAAGATTGAACGATAATTGAGCATCAAACAGAACACCGAGATCTCTGGATGTAGAAGCTCTTTCAAGCTGTAACCCCATCCATAAGATAGCGAAAGTATACGGTTTTCGATGCTCGTGTGTATGACATAACAAAGCACTTTGAGACGTTGAAGAATAATTTGTTACGTTTTCTCCATTGGGTTATGCTCTGAATGTCACACTTGAGCTTCAAGTAATCTGAGGGATTCTCTATTTCAGAGAAAAAATTTATATCATCAGCAAATAAGAGAAAATTTGAAAACTTTTTTTCGTTAGAAATATCATTAATGAATGTCGTGAAAAGCAATGGTCCTAAATTAGACCCTTGTGGCACCCCTAATGAGGTGTGAAAGGCTGAAGACTGAAAAGTCATCTTGTGGCAATATTGTAAATCAGATTTTATTTATATATTGTTAGTGATGGATTTGAAAACATCAATTAATTCAAATTGAAATAAATTTTATTATTATGAAAGAAAACGACTAAAATTTTATTATAATTTATTGGAATGACATGTTTCGCCTTTCGTTAAGTGAAACACGCCATTCCCATAAATTATAATAAAACTTATAGAAAACAGACGTTTTCTTTCGTATTTATTATTTAATATAGAGTTTGACATCATTGTTCAAGAAACAATAAATGAAATAAATCTCTTATTACCCACGAATTCTCATTTATCTTTATTAATAATATACGTAAACAGCATTTTTCTAACATATTATTGTTAAGAAAACAATGTCAAACCATGCATAAAAAAAGAAATAAACTATTTGTATATGTATGTCTCATAAATTTCTAGTATATTTGTAATTTTATAATTAATTAAAAAGTACAAATATTTTATAAGAATCACATTTTGTGGTTAGACATTTTGAACTTATAGATATAAAACAATAAAACACTTCGTATTTAACCACAGTATAGTTGTTATAATTGATACCAAGCAGTTTCGCTTATACCCAAATTTATCATCGTGGCTAAATAGTAACGCCCTGATTTTATCGCTCTGTTATTATGTCACCCAGATGAAGTCAAACTATTTGGCATCAATTATAATAACCACAACGTGGTTAAAAGCAAATTTTGTTGTCATTTTACAGTTTTGTTGCATTTTATCAGTATCATTGCGAAAATACATTCATTGTATCCAAACGTTAAAAACATTTTAAATTAATCTTTCAAAACTGCGCAATAAATAGGGTGGTGACATTACATTAGAACACAATTACAGTCCTGCAAACACTTTTAAAGTTCCAACAAACTTCAGCTGCAAGATGGCAAACAATTTTGAGCAACAAAGTAGGTTTATAGGTGCAATACAATGCGCGGGTCGTAAAGTTCCAGAAAGAGGGGGGTGAATGCACTAGTAACATTGCAAAGTGAGCTGTTTGAGGGGTTGCAGTACTATCCAACTTACATTGCGACTCTTTTTTATGGTTCATTTTTATGACGTAACGAATTTAATATAAATAATAATATATATAAATACGAGTACAAAAAAAAACTCCACAAGATGACGTTTGATATTTGTATACATATTCTGAATACTGATATTACTATTACTATACATTATAGACATATCGCACGCTTAATAGAACACTGGCTTAACTAAAAAAATCAAGTTTTGCTCAATCTGACATGAGTCAATGTTTTAACAAAAACAGTCGAAAAACATGCACGAATGGATAGCGTTAACATTGTAAAAAATAGATGGATAGCGTTAACACAAGCCTCTGTCTAATGTTAACTCAATTATGTCTAAACCATAATCGGTCAGTTTACTATTAAGCGTGCGATATGTATACACTATACAGTATATATACGAATATACATGCGTCTACTGTTGCCCACCATGACCAGGTTCGGCCGTATTCAGTAAGTTGAGAATATGCATATACAATCGTTCTGTATAAGATGGAGGAGCAACATAACTTCACTTTTTGTTAACACTCGATTTCGCTCCCCTTCTAATTTGTGTACTGCGGGATATACTCGTACATGAAAATCAATTCTTAAGGACTAATCTCCACAAATGCGTTTTCTTAAATCCGGAGAGATCGACAGTTACTACGACAAACAGTAAAGATTTGTTCGAACCTGGACATGACCAGATTCCTACTTAATTATAATTATGACTTAAACATCTGCGCTCCTAAAAAAGACACAACCTTCCTTCATCGAACCTTCCACCACAATGAGGAGATAATATAATACAAAAGCCCCTTTTTGAGCCATCTCTACGATGTTAGCTTGTCATTTAAACGAAGAAGAAGGATAATATTGTTTTAAATAGGTTTTTAGCATACATACAAATAGCATACAAATATAATCACTCATGTAGTTCTACGTATACATTTTAATTGTGAATATAGTATTAAACGTGTAATATGTACGTAACCAACTACAATATTGTTCCCTGGAAACTAACGATGTAAATGTTTCGGGTTTTTCTATAGCAATGCATTCCGTTGAACCCTTTTAGACATTTTATTGCCTTTCGGGAATAATTTTGTTCAAGTTTGTAACAACTATATTGCTACTCGGGCTTTCTACTGGATGAAAATTCACAAAGTAAAACCTATTAACAATAAGTAATTCCTGCTGAATATTTTAATTACTAAAACGAAGTAAACTGCCCAAATTTGCTCAATTATTTTATGTTTAGATGAAGGAAAACATATCTATGTTAATCATTGAGAAATTTTTGGTCACCAAGTATGTTGAAATATACATTAAAGTCTCGTTAAACGAGATGAATTACACCGTTTTGCACTTCCACGAGCAATGTGAATTGACGTTTTGTGTGAAAGTCACGTATTTCATTTGTACAAAGGATATTTCTTTTATACAAAATGAGCCACGAAGTTCAAAAGGGATGTTTATTATATACTAAAATGAAAGAAAATCACTTTTTCTCTATCCTTACTATTATACTGATGAATAGGGTTTATTAATGGACTAATGAATGTTATCGTATATCATTTTTCGTGTACCATTATCATACATTATTGTTTGGAGAGGAACTGGGCTTGAAAATCAATGTTGCGAAAACCAAATGAATGATATTTGAACTGCTTATGTTATATTACTTCTACTCAAAAATTAAATGGTGATAATCTAAACCTGAAACTCCGACAAATAATGTTTAAATGCTAAATATGTTCTGTTCTACTATATGGACGAGAAACTAAGACTCCGATAGTTAATGTAATGAACTGTTTGGAGGCGTTTTGAGATGTGGATATATTGCAGAATGCTTCTTATACCGTGACTGATTAGGTCAGTAATGCAGACGTACTACGGAGAGCTAAGGCCAACACAGAGAGTTGTTGTCGAGTGTAAAGGTTAGAGAGGTCTCATTTTTTCATGTGCTTAGAGGAAAAAAATACCACCTCCTTCAGCTGGTAATCATCAGCAATATAAAAGGGGGTTGTGGGGAGTTGGTAGAAATCCGGTGGTCCTGGCTGTGGAATATAAGTGATTGGATAGGAATGAAAAGAGTTGAGAACCTGTTCCAAGTAGTGAAGTTGAGAACCTGTTCTCAATAGATGCCTTAAACTATAAAAAATGTTTGTAATGTCTTTTGAGAAAATAAACTGATTTGATTGATTGATTTGATTTGATTTGATTGATTGATTGAAGGACAGAAATGCTTTCGCTGCAGTGATTGCTAACGTTGGAAGGACTTGACACCAGAAAAAGGGAACTATTGGAAACAATTCAATAGCTTATACCATACACTAAATTAAAAAAGATCTTCTTGGTTTTATTTGATTACGTATTATACTTGTAACAACACATATTTTTTGTTAAATCTTCTGATTATAAAAGTTAATTTGCAATAATTAGCGGCAAAAAGTGAAGAAGTAAATCTACTAATTAATACGAATGAAAAGGTCGGTTTTCTAGAAGTTTCATTATATTTCATGTGAATGTCATGTTTCGTCTGTCTAAGGCATTATTAAATTAATATACTAGCATATGATAAAGCCGAAGACAGGCCAAATAATTCATTCATATAAAATATAATAAAACTTCAAAGAAACAGGCGTTTTCATTCATATTCATTCTTTTATATGGAGTTTTATATCATTGTTCAAGAAACAATAACTGAATCAAATTTAATATTTTTAAGAAAACGTTAGTTTTCTAGTAGTTTTATTATATGTCAGCATTTTATAACACCATAGCAATGCGAAATATATGGTTACCCTAAAATATAATTAAATATCTGTAAAAATATACCTTTTAATAAATTTGGAATACCTTAAAACGAGTTTTACATCAAAGTTTCGGAAATAATAAATACAAAATATACGTAAAAAGTAATGAAAAAATACTACTAGAAATAATTATGTATTAAACCTTGTAATTAAAAACAACACTGTTTATGCTCCACTTTAACTTATTAAAGTGGAACGTAAAAAGCGCTATTTTTTATTCCATTTTTTTTTACGAGAGAATTCCAAAGTGTTAATACTTTAAACTGAAATAAAGCAAAAAAAATCTGTATTTGCTCAAAAGCTCGGTATTGTTTACTGATACGCACGATGTTAAACATTATACGAGTACGTTCAAACCACTTCCCAAGAGTTTTGTGACATTTCGGAAGGTGTTTACTTTACTTTAATTTTCCAACTGTGATTGTGCCTTTGGCGAGATATTTGACTTAGATTTGTCATTTCGCAGCTATCCATTGTACGAAGCAGAGTTTCGTTATAACAAAGGCTGGCTGTTGCGAAGTCAGGCAAAGCGTGCATTAATTATAAAAGACAGTTAAAGCAACCGGGTTCCGAAGGGCGTACAACTTGAAATATGCTAATTATTATCCTTTAAGCCCGCTAAAAGAGAAATACAAATTTAAGGTTAGCTTTCCGCTGTTAAAACACTTTAATGACTGTTTTATTATCTATATTATACCTTAATTTTCCAGTTATTAGAATAATAGTGGTGTATTATACTAACATATTTTTGAATATTTGAAGGAGATGTTAAGAGAACTAGTCATTAACATTTTATAGTTGTGAGATGAAATTAAAATATTTCAACAATAAAATTATTTTGATTGTTTAATTTAGAAGATTTTATTTCTCTTTTTCTTTTTTATATTGTATATTTTGTATATACAACACTTATATTAAAAAACAAAATTACATAGACATGTTTCGGACAACCAGTCCTTCTTCAGTGATACGTACATATAAAGATACATTTTAAAAATATTATAAAACTGTTTACATGATCTGACAGATGTTTTTGATGTTTATAACATCTGTCAGATCATGGACACAGTTTTATTATATTTTTAAAATGTATCTTTATATGTATCACTGAAGAAGGACTGGTTGTCCGAAACGTGTCTATCTAATTTTATTTTTTTAATATTAGCGTTGTATATACAAAGTATATAAAAAAGAAAAAGAGAAATAAAGCTTCATATCAACACAAAGTATGGCGTATATATGAGAAATATAAGATTTTAAATCAAATATATCAAAAAAATATTACGGGAACGATTATTAGAGATCCCGACGTAGCTATTGAAGCAAAAATATCGGGTATAAATGTAATTTTGGTGTGATTTGTATGACTGAAACCGATAACTTTTAAGAATCCCAGTAAGAAAATATAATAAAGAAATGTAGCTTTGACAAGTAAATAAAATATTTACATTATTGTGATATATTTTTATTAATTAAATCACTTTAAAGTTTTTTTTTCTTGATACGTTTCGAATATATATTTTGCTTTCTTTGTTGAGAAAACAATATGAACTAATCGTTCACCCGACGATGAAGGAAGATATTTTTGAAAGATATATAAAGAAACAAAGACAGTCTTGGAGAATGTCGAATGTAAAGTTATCTGAAAAGTGCAATAAATGTGTTTTAAGTCAATAAAAATATTCATCATTATGGAATTCCAGTGTAAATGCCTTAAGTTTATGAAAAAAACAAGACAATGAAAATTAATCGTCTCTTCCAATTTCAATTTACAAGCTAATTGCAATTTTTATTGTAAAAAAAAGTAGCCCAGATTGTAGTCAGAATCGAAACCACGTCCTCTGAATCTAAATACCTAGTTTTGGCAGCCATTTCATTACAACAACGACCTTCGTGGCAGAGTGACTGCCACACCAAAGGTCCCATGCTCGATTCCCGGCTGTGTGATTGTTACACTGTCTTTGATCTAGTGCAGAATTCACATGACAATAAAATGGCAATTGATTAGCAACCAATCGCATATCGTGGTAATCATTAGCTAAAACGTTATATGCAATAATTGGGTTCAAATAACCCTTATATACCATATATACACATGTGGAAACTAACGGGAAACTACCATATTAATGGCCCATGTAGCATCCCATGAACCACCATAAAAATAGATACACATTGCTACAAACCAATCCTTTGGATTAAAACTAGCAAGGGAAAATTATTACCAGATACATTTAAACACACGCGGTTTATGGACTTAAGAACAGAAAAAGATAATGGAATTGTAGTTAAGTGAAGTCTGGCTTTAGACGCTTTTTTAAAAGTTTTTTCATCAATCATAATATATAATACATAAAAAGGACACAGGATCGCGTAAGAACAATGTTACTTTAACTCATAAAATATAATAATGTGTGAAAAATCGCGAAATCCCTTAACTCGTGACATCGAATGAGTAACGCCCTCATCCATTAGCCCCGTTGTGGGTGTTAAAAATTGATTTAATGTTTCTGCGCCAAAAAACCCAAAACGAATATTGTCATTTATAGATGACGGGGCATTTTTATATATAAAATTTTCCCTGAAAATACTTTTTTCCATATGAAAAAATTGTCTGTTTCAGGTTTACTTGAGCGGGAAATTTACCAGTTGAAATTTTATTTTCGGGATATTAGGACTCATCCAAATAACAATCTTTTACATAATATTGCAATTTTCCTCGGGCGATAAAGAGTTTCCTTAAGCCTTCTTATCTCGGATCACGATTACACTACCGAATCGAGATTTTCTTATACTTAAGATCTGATAATATCGAAGTTGAAGTAATGGTTCTTGTGTAACGACTAAACGAGCTTTTGCGTGTAAATTATTATGACTATAAATCAAATAACAAGATCTGCGTTGGATAAGTAGGTCCCTATTAAATGGGCACATATGAATTAGGGTTTATGTAACAGGTAAGCAGGCATAATAAAATACTTTACATACAATTAATTAAGTGACTTTTAATGGAGATAGTTTTAAAATTTTATTTTTGATCTAATTTTCTGGATATACGAGTAAATGGATACAAAAAGTTCCCAATACAAATAATCTTAAAGACAAATAAAAAAATAGATTTATTTTATTTTTTAGGACAATGTTAAATAACGTGTTTTGGGGTACTAGTTTTAAATAAAATATTTTTTTTTCGACATGCATAAGCATGCATAGGCATTACACCTTCATCATCGGGAGAACGATATAAACTAGCCAAAATTATTTCATACTAAATGCAACAACCTTGGAATATATGTTGTTACATGTGTTAGTTAATTTAAGCAGAGTACTAGAGATATAACATTATTACGAGATCAATGGGTTATTATTTGTTTTGTTCTGAAAATGATTTTATGAATGGAATTTTCTGGTTGAGGGTGATTTATTACACCAAAGCTGTTTATTTAGCAAGGGTGATTTGTAAGACTAAAGCTATTGATTTATTTCACTAAAGCTATTGACTTACAAATTCGCCAATAAAGAATTCCACAGAGTTAACGCCGGTTTATCAAAAATTAAAACATTAAGCTTTTAAAAGTATTAAAAATGAATGAGTTATTGTTTTTAACTATCAAACAATGTATGAAAAAATAGTAAACTGATGTTATAATATTATTAGAAATAAATTGATCACTGAACCTGAACTAACCCAATAGTAAACTTTAGGGATAATGTGAATAACATTCTACTGTACGCTAATAATAGGAAATTGTTACTCGAACAGATGGGTTGATAATATGTGCCAATCAACAAATCAGTTCGTTCATGCTTTATGTAATATATTTGAAACTATCCGTTATTTGTCAAATTGTCCCAAAATACCAAATGAAGTTACTTTTGTTTAGGTTAGCGATATTTATTACTTTCATGCGAGTATTATGTAAAATGATTTATTTTCGACTAGATTCAAATCACAGGAGAAATTTATACCCCAAATCTATAAAAAGTGTATATTATTTAACTATAATTTTAGTATAAAGTCTTATATAATCTTTCATTATTTGTTATTTTGTTATCTTTATATAAAGAGACGTTATTTTATTCTTTTTATTAGTATTCATATGAATATTTATTATTTAGCAAATGAATATTTATTATTTCTTGAACACCGATGTAAAACTCGTTGTAAAAATAATAAGAATGAACGTCAGTTTTCTAGAAATTTAATTGTATTTTATGGGAATGACATATTTTGTTTTCAAGGCATAACCAAATGTTTTTGATATTATTTGATAATGGCTTAGTAAAGTAAAACACGCCAATTTCATAAAATAAGATCAAGCTTTTAAAAAGCATGCGTTATTTATTCGTTTTAATTAATTGAATATTTATCTGATCAATTATATACTTATTCAATACTATAAACATTAAAAAAAATCATATAGTGCATTGCTTGCAATTACTGAATTCTTCAAAAAATCTGTGTTAATATATTATGTGAAACTCCATACTAAATCCTTTTTCTTGTGAAAACGTTAGTTTTCTTTAGGTTTTATGTTGGAGTGACATAAAATTTGATAATTCTCTTAAAATAACCAAACATGTCATTCCTATGAAATATTATAAAGATTCTAAACAACTGACTATATTAAAAATGTTTTTAAATAATTTATATATTGAGGTATTTTTTATATAAATATGAACATGTGATAGATATCTAAATTGGGACATGCTTGAACGAAACTTATAATTCATGAAACTTAAAGTGTAAGTACTTAAGATCAATAATCTTTGCTTTGCTGTATGAACTAACAACTATGCTGTTTCAAAAGATCTGTAACAAACGATACAATAAAACTGTTCTGACAACGATGCACGTTCAATTTATTTTTATGAACTTCTAATGCACAATATATTAAAAAATATTGACTTGTGTATAGTAAAACATTAACTACATGAAAGTAGAAAAGCAATTAATCATGACCGTTTTTATAGGTCATGCCGTGATCACATGAATTTAAAATATAAATGACAATTGTCGGTAAAACATTTAAAAATTATGGGAATGCACTTTTAAAAAATATAATAATGCTTTAAGAATATAATGCATTTCATTAAAAAATATATATTTACCATTTGTAAATATAAGCTTATTTGGCATTTGAATATAGCGGTCAATTATGATTTGAATTTCGGAACAATTTATGAATGAATATCGTTAAATTATACAAATGGAAATATACTCACGACGAAGGAATTAGAGGATCAGTGAAGGATTCCGTGAGTTCTTGATAATATCGGGAGACAGGGAGACAGAAGAACACTTTACAACGTAACACCGTGTACGGCGGATTGCCTGATATTGATTTTCCAGGGGCGCGACTGGCCGATTTATCGTGCCGCTATTCTAGCGCCAAGAATCGTGGTAGCGGTGAATGTTAAAAACTGATGTCGGTAAAGATGGCGACTGTAATTTAGTTATAAACAATATCAAAAGATGTCGCAATTTTAAGATTGTTTAATTAGAAGTTTTCGGGCACTTTTCGTAGATGAAAACTTATTGAATAATAAACATGTATTTAATGTCGCTATTTTTTACTAGAAACACGTCAATTTAGTAATAATATAATTTTTTTTTCAACAAATATGACTGTTAATACATTATATCAAATAATATTTATTGCTTTTATTTGCAAAATGAAAGTTACAAATATATTGTTTCCAAAATATTGAAAGGATTTAATTTTTTTTAAATATATTGTAGTTACTAATCATTGAAATTTTAAAGATTTTTAAAAATGTGTTAATATTAAATCCTCTAGTTTTAAAAAATCTGATTTTTATAAGTTAATTTAATACCAATACCAATATAAAAATGATGCGTAAATTTCGGTAATTAGAGTACAAAGGTAACATATTTAAGTAAAAAAATTATTCAATTACTTACATACATATTATCAAGTATCACCTTTTAATATTATAATATAATTAAGAACAATGTCATTTACATACGTATTTAAATTTTGCTGTTAGATCATAAAAAACGTTACATACATATAAGAGGTTCCCAAAATATAATAAAATGTACTCTTCGGGCTTTTTGAATAAATTCATTTTTCAAATTTCGAAATATTAATAAACCACGAATTCAAATTATTGTATAGAAACCTGTCTTTACTTTCATATAAGAATAAATAAAAATTATTAGATACACTGATGAAAGGGGACCTTTACCGGAAACTTTATTAACCGTTAGAGTGCTAAGCAGCGATTTTGCGCTGCGGCGATTTGTATCGAAAAGTGCGACGCAGCGCAAAACTGACCTCACACATAATTTATAACGACGGTGCATTTTTATGCTTTTAAAAATAACTTTTTTGCGTTTTTACAATTATTGACAAAAAAATAGCCATGTCACGTGATAATATTTCAGACGTAAATTCGATGTGTAGTGATTTTGCGGATAGTGAAACAGAAATTAGTAGTGATGACAGCAGTGTCATATTACATCGAAGAAAAAGATTGAGAATTGAAAGTGAGTCTTCTTCTTCATCACCATCTTCAGAAACGGAAGAAATACAATCTTTTGACAAATTTTGTTTTTTTTATAATTTTTATTTTCAAAACCAAATAAAAATATAATAGTAATGATATTTTATGTTTATTTCTTCATATTTATATTAATTAACCTTTTTTCTGTATAACCCAAAAAGATTTATTAAAATTGATTAATATTTGTCTAAATGAGAGTGTTTTATTTGACACCATAATTTTTTCCTTTAGAGTAATCAAAATATTCATAGCATTTTCCAATAGATTTTTACAAAAATTGCTTAGCACTCAAACGGTTAAACAGGTAGTTGTTAAAATACAGAGCTATTTAATTTAATTTAGGCTAATCTAAATATATAAAAAATACTTTAAATCGTCTTTTCAAACTAAAGCGTCAACAAAGGACGCCGAGGGCCCGGAAGGAGACAGATGTCCTGGCTGCGAAATATTAGGGGGTGGACCAGCAGCTGAAGTGTGGAGGAGCTGTTCTGAGCGGTGCAGGACAGGGATTGGTTCGCCGAGGTGTTCGCCAACGTTTGGGGGACCTGAAAGGGCACTTGAAAGATAAGAAGAAGCGTAAAAAAAGTGGAATATTAATTCATTAATATAAATATATATATATTATATTAGCTCCGAAAAAATATCTAATTACTTCGTTTTGCCAAAAAATTTTCTTCGATTTATTTTAATATGATTTTTTTTCTAATACCCGATAGAATAACTTTTGGAAGAATAGTTTTTGGAAGACTTTAAAAACTTAGTAAGCTATAAAATATTGATGTACCTATATGATTAATACGTATGAAAACATCAGTTTTCTAGAAGTTTTATTATATTTTATGGGAATGACATGTTTCGCCCTTCTAAGGCACTATCAAATGTTTGATAATGCCTTAGAAGGGCGAAACATGTCATTCCCATAAAATATAATAAAACTTCTAGAAAACTGACGTTTTCATTCGTATTAATTATTTAATATGGAGTTTTACATCATTGTTCAAGAAACAATAAAATATGATGTGAGTTTGTTTTTGTAAGACATTCCGCATGATAACCCAGATGCCTCTCAGGGGATATTAATCCTTAGTTTAGGAATCACTGGTACAGAAGCATATCCCCCTCTTTCGGTTCCAAGCAATGGTATTGCTGACCGCTGCCTCCAGTATAGCTGTCCCTCTCTTGTCAATGTAAAGGTGAGTCTACCTCGGCGAAATCGAAAGTTGTTGCGGGCGCGTGTTAAAAATCAGACAGTGCTTCAAATGTTTGTTTAATTTTTTTTGTTTCCTTCTATAATAAATATTTAAAAAATATGTATGTATCCATGATCCATGTAGAATTTCATGTATAATTTTTAAGATGTATGCTCGAAATTCGTAGTAAACAAATTTTGATAAAAAAAATTGTGATTTGTATTTCAAGCTAGTAATTGTAAAAAAAATGTACTTAAATTAAATACGCCCCTTTCCTTACCCATAATTCAAGCCGCATAAAAAATATCTTATAATATTATTTGATATTTTTAATGGAGTATACTTTATATTATTATACGTATGTTATATAATTAAGTGATTATAGAAAGAAATGTGGATTTTTGTATAATTTTAAATTACCAGTTACACAGTACTTGATTGCTTTGTAAAATAACTAACGAACTAACCAACACGCTGTCTCTCCGAAGGGGTAGGCAGAAAGAATGGACTGCCACACTTTAACCGATGCGGCACTCCATCCTTCTCTTTTCGCCCCCACGGGAGACGCGGTGTGGTGGGTTGCGAACCTCATCGCCACCAATAGGTATCTCCCGCGCACACTTCAATCGTCCAGCATCCACAAATTAAATCTAAAACATATAATATAAAATACAATGATATAAAATAAAATAACAAAATAAAATTAATTTAACACAATTTTTTTTTATACGGTGCACATATTGTCTATTTAATTTATGTTCCACGTATTCACCGTTTTTGTTTAAATTAGCAGTAATTAGGCACTTAAAACAAACCAACACCAGTAAGAAATTTAAAATAATATTGAAAAAATGATTTAAATCGTCATTGAACAAATGAAAAATTTATTTTAACACCTGTAAATTTTTTATATAAACGAAAAAACTTGTATAATTTTAACATGAAAACAGTACAAACTTATTTCGTGTCACAATCAACTATTATAAAGTGCGGCAACAATCAAATTGAATCAAATTTTCACAATCAGAACCAATACTAACATAATAATTAAATAAAACGATGTTTTTTTTAACTACTTCCACTTTTGTCTTCATTTAGACAGCGACCGGTTTCGCCAGGCTCGCTGTCTAAATGAAGACAAAAGTGGAAGTAGTTAAAAAACATCGTTTTATTTAATTATTATTTAAAATGAACTTATCAAGAGATTTCAGTAAAATCATTTGATTATCTTAAAAATCAATACTAACAAACTATAGACATAAAATAAAATTAATTTGAATAATATTGGTGCTGTTTAACGATAAACTATTTCCTGCATATTTTCTCTTACTTTTATTTATTATTGTTGACAGACGTTTCCATTTCAAGCACATGCAGCAGAGGCTCCGAATGCGCTATTGCCTCACGGTGTCGGGCCCAGTGTTATCCGAGTGGCCGCCAGGAGTGCTTTGCCGTGTTGCTTGTTTCCTAACTGCTGACTAACATCTGCGTGCGATATCACGAGCGAGACAAATATGGCCGGTTAATCTCCCCGCCCACCCTATCGACTATGACATAACGAATATCTTGTGATAAAGTGCTTAAACAGTGGTTCAAAATGGTGCTCTTGAGGACAATTTTGTTTCTGGTGGCTTTTGCCGCGCTTGTCCAGTCCCAGGTAAGCACTACACCCGCACCAAACTCAACTAACTTCACACTGAAATGTCAAAAACGTCAAAATTTGTTTTCCTTGCAAAAACAAATTTTTTACCGATTTAAATATTACAAAATTCTCAGTTTTTCAACTAATAATTTTGCGATAGATACAAGTTATGGTAAAGGTATAAAATTATGAAATATTACATCATTTGGACAGGTACTAGAAACGTTTACCTGCTGTGACACCTGTGCTATGTCAAATTTGAATGATTGGTGGACGAAATCTTTGAATTATTTTGTTCAATAATATAAAACTTTATATGTGTTTCGCCCAAATTATTACTGACATCGCGTACATCAAAGCTATTTTTTTTAAAACATCAATACTTGAATATCATTTAAATAACCTGTGTTTTGACATGACACTTAATACACTATAACAAACAAGTTTTGCATGGTTGTCATCAAACTTCAGAGTAAGAATCTTAATACTTAACATTTAATTAGTCGATTTAACAAGGAGTTAATAGAAAAGTAAAAACTCAATAGTTTTATATGTTTACTTCAAAAAAGTTTTGAATTAAAATATACACGAAAGATAATCAAATGATTTTACTAAAATCTCTTGATGGAAGTTCATTTTAAATAATAATTAAATAAAACGATGTTTTTTAACTACTTCCACTTTTGTCTTTATTTAGACAGCGACCGGTTTCGCCAGGCTCGCTGGCATCGACAGACTGGGTCGATTTAATTATTATACACGAAAGATTTTTAATTTATTATATACTGAATGTTTATAATAATTTTGCATTTAAAAAATCGATAAAAATAAGATTTGTTGTATTTTAATATATTTACAACGATCAGCTTAAAACTGGTATCTGTTCTAATATACGCAAACATGGTTTAACTAATTTATTTTCAACACATTTGCAAATATGTAAATACTTTAACCTTGTATCTCAGTGCTAATGGGCCCGGTCTATGTATGGAGAGAGACACCCACTTTATTTTATAAATCGATCGTATCGTAAAAAAGAAGAACAGCAATAAGTGGATGTGTTTATTTTCGAAGTGTTTCACTCTCTTCCGGCACTCAGTATACAAAATCGAAAGTATTATGTAAGAATATATATATTATGATCGCTGACCTCGACCTCCTTCAACTTTCTCGTGGAGTTTCTAAAGTAATCCCGGCTAATGCAGTATTATGATGTATGGGTAGAGCGGTGGACACCGACAGGCCTCTACGGTGGATGGACATGGCTAATGATCATCATCTCTCCGGGGTATTCAATATACTGATGCTTTGCAATTTATATTTTATATCGTACCAAATGACACAAGTTTACTTTTAAGAATATTTAAACATACTCTCTCTTGCTTAAATTACCTCAGTTTAGAATTTAAAGAGTTGTTTAATTCACTATCATAATTAAAAGCATTTTTTAAATGTGATAATGTCCCAGAAAGGCGAACCATATCAATATTTTATTCATTATTCTTCTTCTTCCTCAGCCTATTCCTTTTCCACTCCTTGGACAAAGGCTCCTCCATTTGCTTCAATCTCACCCTGTCTTGTGCAGACTGCATCCAGTTTATTCCAATGCGTCTGTTCAGATCATCCTTCCACCGTAGTTGCGGTCGCCCTGCACTTCTCTTTGCAGTCCACGGTCTCCAAGTCAGCCGTCTTCTTGTCCATTTATCATCTGAGCTTCTGGTTACGTGACCTGCCCATTGCCATTTTAGAGTCGCCACCCGGTGGATGATGTCAGTGACCTTTGTTTTTTCTCTCACCGTATCATTTCTGACTCTCTCTAACATGGCTCTTTTCATGTTTTTATTAATTATTTTGTTGTTACTTGAACAGTGATGTAATATTTCATATTAAATATTAATAAATACGTCTGTTTAAGTCATTTGAATGATATATATTTTACCTTTTACTAAGGCACATATAATATTGTAAAGAGCAAGGCGAAATATGTCATTTTCATAAAATATATTATAATAAAACTTCTAGAAAACTGACGCTCTCATTCATATCAAAAAACTAATTTACAATCAGCCCCCAAATGGATCGTGTTGTATGGGAAAGAATTCTTGCCACCAGATGCAGGAGACTTCATCATTTATTCTTGAACACAACTCGGTTCCTTCCTTACAATAATAAAATATTGATTGATTTAAGTATAATACTTAGTAAAAGTATTGAAATTTTATGTATGTATAATATCTTCGACATCTTCCGGATGAGTATATTAAGCTGCCGAAACCAATCGAAACTAGAAGAACAAATGAAGTAAAACTAAAGTTTTCACATTTAATAAAAATACACTTAATTATTTAATTAACCAATAACTAACATAAATGTTTTTGTTTATTTATAACATGTTTTATATTAAAAAAAGAAGTACCTGCTCTTTAAGCCACATCAAAATCTTTAAATACCTCGATTCGTTCGTTTTACCGATTTTTGGTGTGGACGACAATTTCAATTTGATTGCTTTGATTGTGACTATTTTTCTTCAGTCTCAATTTAGATCCATTCATATCATAAACGTTTATTTTATTTAACAATATTCCTTAATTCTCTGTGACCAATTCATTATTTCATGGTGTTTTCGTTCGCATTGCATCTACTTGTATTTAGATATAACCAATCATTTAAAGATTCACCACACATTCTTTAAAATATCCAACAAGCGTACGTTTTTATCATTATTAAATATATTTTTTGTGGTTCCATATTGTTTTAGCAACAATAAATAAAATAAATTTTCTGAAAATATTATGACTTTCGATTACCCAGAAAACGTCATCGTTAAGGCATAAGATTGCCTTTGCCTGAAGCCAGGATGACTCATATTCGTAACGATTCGTCACTTTTATATCAATAACATGAAACACGTGCACTTTACTAATAATATGTATATAGTGCTCATATGAAATAACGACCATAAAAAGTCTTACTCTACAAGTGCATCAATGAGAAATTTACTTTGTATTAAAAGTAATACAAAAAGCAGATAAAATCTAGAGAACTTACTCAGAACTTAGAGTCGCGTTTCTAAGAAGAATTGTAAAAGTATCTAGAAGGTACGTATATCTTGTCGTAGTTGGATTAAGTCGTCTATGTTCTCGTTACATTCTTCATTCTATTTGACGCAACGTATCTAAGCACGCTGTAAAGAGAGGTAATATTTATATAATAAAAGTGCAACAGCGTAGATATTATGAACGAATGCATTTTTATATATACGAGAATCGTACTGTTTTTTGAAGAATTGAGTTAGACTCTAAATTTAATTTTGAATATTGATTAATGAATCGTCTGTTTTATAGAAGCTTTATTAAATAATGCTGTTTTCGTACGAGCACTTAATTGGGGTGTAACGTTTTTAGAATTACATTAAAACACTGTTACTCGTATATTTTGTTTTCACACAACTTTTTTTTAACACTACCAACCGGTTTCGCTCCTATTGGAGCTTCAATTTAATAAAATAAACAGTTACACCATTTATTGGATAATTAATATATTTTATTTGATAGCAAACTTGATAAAAAATATTATGATTTATAATTTAAAAAACGTAAAACATTTTTTGGAGTATATTATAATATATTATAATCGCATGAATATAAAATAAATTTTTGGTTCATTGTGAACAATGGAAATAAAAAAAATATATATATATATATATATATATATATATATATATATATATATATATATATATATATATATATATATATATATATATATATATATATATATATATATATATATATATATATATATATATATATATATATATATATATATATATATATATATATATATATATATATATATATATATATATATATATATATATATATATATATATATATATATATATATATATATATATATTTAGTTCGCTCGTTATACATAGATATACCTATATATAAAACATGAAATACTTATTTATAAATTTGGACTTAAAACAAACAATGTAGATCTTTAAATACATATTTCAAAGCTGTAACATTTTAATCGAATTGAATTGATTAGTCAAACCTTAATGTTAACTCGATTCAAGGTTCCAAACCCACCGCATCCCACCTCCTCAGATGTCTCAACAGCAGCAAACAGTGCCGGTACCGGTCCTGGTGGAAGTTCAGATTCCCTGTGGGCCGTAGGAGGGACCGCTCCTTATATGGAGGCGCCCAGCCCACGTTTTAAATAGCTCGATTTAAAAATGTTATAAGCCTGCATGGATTCGCGAAGGAACAAGAACATTAAAATGAAGTAATAAGCTCTTTACAAATTAAAATTTTAAGAAGTAAAATCCTTTCATACTCGTTTAAATTGGTAAAGGTACCAATCGAAATTTATTTTTCAATGGCCTTTTGGCTATCACCGTTACGCGACATATTATGTATTTTTCTGGTGACCTTACATACCAAAAGTGAACTACTGAAATTTAATAATCCACGTTACAATGTTCAAAACGAATAATTGATTTAATCTTTAATAAATAAAAATTATCATCAATTTAATAAAGACAATGGCATTGAAATTTTGCATGTTAATCATAGAAATATTACTTTGAACAATCTCGAAATGTTAGAAATTAAAAATAAATAAATTATTATAAATAATCAAATAAATTTAACTTCCAATCTTTGATTTATTTCCTTTGCTGTAAGTTAATACCTGAACCCATTTAAGAACTTTAAATTATTATTTAAATTTTAAATTGATTCATAATATTTGTTATAACAAAAGCATAAACGTTCCAAAATAACTCATTATAACATCTATCAAAACTGACCATATTTGTAAACATGTTTATAATATCACTGACGAAGGGCTGGTTAGTCCGAAACATATTTGGTATTTAATTTTTATTTTTTAAATAAATGCGAGTGTTGTATACAAAGTACATAAAAAAGAAACAGTAATTTATGAACTTTGCCTTGTGTAAATGAAATTCGCCGATTGATATCAAAGGCCCGATCCAGGTATGTCATATGTCAACGGCTTCACTGTTTTTTTTCCGTAGCCCCTGAAGTCTTGGCTATTATTGTCACAATGGAACACGACTACATCGAGTACGCTTGGATGGTACACAGATATTCACAAGTGCAAACAAATAAAATATTTATCTTTTTATCTTCATTGCAACACTAAATCATCTAATTTTTATACATTTACACGAATCAGTCAGTCAACTTGTGCCAGTAAAACTCTAATTCCAATTAATATTATGATATATCAGTTTTCTTAAACATAATATAATATCTACGAATTTAAAAACACCGATTATATTAAATGGTTTCATTTCCACAATTATATAACAGGATTTTTAAAAATGTAATCTTATAATTTTGTCTATGCTAAATTTATGAGACTACATCTACACAGGTAGGTCGCTTGGTGCTTAAAGCTAGGCGACACTTTCTTGCAAACTAACGCTTTAGTATCGCGATGGTCACAATGTGGTTGTACGTGACTCGATAGTATTCATTAGCTTATCACTTCGTTGTGGCCTTAGCTTGAATCAATCCGAAAATCTAATCTTGGATAATAATATACACCTTGGATTTGTCAATTTATCCTGCAGGAAGTAATAAATGTCACAGAATTTTTTTTTGTTCTAGATTGGGTTCTAAACAAAATTTAAAGTTTTTGCTCTTCCTCATTGTATTAATTTTTTATTCAAACCACACAGATTTCGTAGTAAGATAAATATGAATGAAAAAAATCTAACCGCATCTTCAAGTATGCATTGTACATCCGCTGTATTTTTGTTATTCATATTAAAATTTTATTGTTTACGCGGAAACAACACCCATTATGTCTTCTAGAGTGGTGAAAATTGTTTTGTAATGAGTAGAAACTAGATTTAGAGAGAATCAAAAGGTACACCTGCCATACCACAAGTTAGGCACTATTTAATGACCACAAAACTTTTATTTCGATTGGTGTAATTATTTCGTGGAAACTCAAAAGTTATCCTTGTTTACTTTTAAAGTTACGGGGATATTAGGTGTATAAATAATTTATTTCGTAAACATACAAAAAGTTTTATTATATTTCTGTGAGTAAATTACTCATTTTGGGATGAAAAGGATAAGTTGTATAATATCAATCTATCAATATATTATGATTGAAATATTCCATAAATTTTAAGTTATAAATAACTTTTCTTATTCTAGGATCATTGTCTTAAATTGAGAAAGCTGTAAAATGAATATTTTCAATTAAAATTTCCCGACAAAAGCCCATTTAAGCAAAAAAAAAATACGTTTATTGTTTATCCGTTATCCTCCCTTTTTAGACAATTTTTTTCGGAAAATATATATTTCTAAACGTGTGGACTCACGATGTTGCAGGCATACTATCTTCATAACTACTTTACTTACTTACTTAAAACAGCCGTAGTCGTCTACTGCTGGACATAGGCCTCCCCCATACTTCTCCAAGTATTCCTGTCTTGTGCCTTTCGAATCCAATCATCTTCATAACACGTTGAGATTTAAAGCACTCAGATCAGCGAATAATAATGAAAACGGGTGAAAACGTCAAATGACATTTAATAATACCATAGAGAGGCGAAGCATGTCATTCCTATAAATTATTATGAAACTTCTAGAAAACAGGCGTTTTCATTGGTATAAAATATTTAATATGGAGTTATTACATGAATGTTCAAGAATTCAATAAATAAATCTAAATTGTGAATTACTACAGTGTTATTGCCATTACCAAATACACGAGTGAAACACGGCG
Organism: Lepidostoma basale; assembly: GCA_022606425.2. Lineage (NCBI taxonomy): Eukaryota > Metazoa > Arthropoda > Insecta > Trichoptera > Lepidostomatidae > Lepidostoma > Lepidostoma basale. The sequence goes on from JAHDVF020001064.1 coordinate 1,042,337, forward strand.
GTTTCGAAAAACATGGGAAACGCTGCGGTGGGATTTATTTTTAATTCGCATTATCATTTGCCAACAATTTCGTGTAAACAATTATAACAATGAAAATACTACATTTAAAAAAAACGGTGCTCAATTTCAATACTTAATTTTATAAATACTTAATAATACGAACGAAATACTTATTCTACGAAATTAATACGAATGAAAACGTCTGTTTTCTTGAAGTTATATTTAATGGAAAAGATATGTTACGCCTTGCTAAGGTATTATCAAATGTTAATCTCTTATTTATACATCTGATAATGCCCTAGCATGGCACGAAACATGTTTTCACTTAAAATATTAAAATATTTTTTGTGAATGTATACTTGTACTTGTATACGAATATTGGATTTCACCCACCGTGGGTTATCAATTCATGATTTAATTGTATCTGAATAGAGACGAAGATGCAAATTGGAAACTGAATATGGTTGATCAAGGTGTTTACAGGACTTATGACCTGTCATTGGTTGAGTTAAGCGCACGCTTTATGTAATTACAACATTTCCCATTCCACTTTTCTTTATGACCATGTATGACAAATTTTTGGAAGTTGTATATATGTTAAAGTCCTATGCCAGATTTACATGTCAGTTTCAATGTGCCATCTATGAAGATTTTGATTACATATGTTAATCTTTTTAAGATTTCTCTATATATAATCTACATACTAACGCCATCTATGGAGATTTATGTTTATTAAGCATTAAGCAGAACATCTTTTTAACTCAATGTGAAAGGCTACCCCAGGCCATAAGTCCTGTAAACACCTTGATCAACCATATTCAGTTTCCAATTTGCATCTTCGTCTCTATTGAGATACAATTAAATCATGAATTGATAACCCATGGTGGGTGAAATCCAGTATTCGTATACAAGTATAAGTATACATTTACAAAACAATATTGTAATCATATCTGGTCTAATGTTTGGCATATAGATAGGAGTGTGACATCTCCAGGCGACTACTAAAAATGCGCTAATGGCGGGGTAGCCTTTCATGTAAAAAATAAATACGAGTATGAATAGTTATATTCATATCTGTAAATCGTTATAATTAAAGTTTTATATGCAGGAACATTTAGTAAATTCAAAATTTTGTATCTGTATACGTATTATTGATGAATATTCTGTGCTCTTTCTTTTCTGTTATGTTCTTGTTTTTATAGAGTCAATGTTACTTTTATTTACTATTGGCGTTTCCGCTTATACGAGCAAATTTAGGCATTTCAGAAAAAAAAGTGATTCTATATTTAATAACCAAACGGTTTATTACACCTTACTCAGTTATTACGTTTTCTTGTTGTGGCATGGGTTTAATTATTATTTACGCAAGATGACATTCAATAATACGTTTAGCAAACTCCCAATAAACATTAGCAGGTAACTCGGCACCTAGCAGGTATCGCATTACTTGTACAATCTATTCACGTGATCAAGGTTAACCAAACCCGCCAATGAGTATCGTATGTACACACAAAACACATGTTTAAATTAAAAATAATGGATTCACCAAAATTTATAGTTATTGTGTTCACATAATGTAAGATTAAATTGAAGGTTATCTAAAAATATTACTTCATATGTCTAATCATCACACTTTAACTAATGAAATGTTCTATATTCTTATGAATTAAATTATTATTTTTTTCAATGATACTTTTTTACAGATATTTTTGTGGACATAACATAGATAACTTAGAACATCCAACAAAATCCAAATAAATATTAATGAATTAAATAGATTATTAGTGTAGATACGATCTTTAATATTATAAACGATTTTTTTAACGTTATGTTGAGTTTTCCTTTTTGCAGAAAATTAAAGTGTTTTAAAGCTTAAAATAACGAAATCGTAAAAATTATCCGTGTTTACATCTAAAGCATTTTTGGTTATTTAAAAATACGTTTTATAGTTTAAACATCACAAATGTAAATTCGTCATTATTTGTTATTTCGAAGTAGACAAAACTAAAATCAAATGAAATTATTGATTAAATTAGTTTTTTTTCTATATTTGCCATCGATTTGTTATGGTTTCACATTTTAATAAATTATTGAAAAAAAAAACAGTTCCCCATAACAATGTTTTCAAAAAGTTATTCTTAGATTTAGTGATGAATATCCCACCGCGTCACGACGTCAGTTGAAAGTTTGCTGCAATAATTAGTCGCAGGATAACGAGGTCCTTCACCCACTCGGTGCAGACCTTCGGAACTGAAGCCGTTTTCAATTATTTGCTTCGTTATGATTCTGAAAGCATAATAACACTAACACTTTATCTCACTTGCTCCGCGCAGAAATACAACTTAAAACATGTTGATTGAAAATATAATTGCATTTAATATAATGATTGAATTTAAATGTATTATATATAAAATGTAACTAACTAACCATCGCGCCTCCTCCCTGAAGGAATAATGGACCTCCGTATTGTTCTTTTCTGGCGCACTTCCTCAACATTTATACATCGTGGCATGAATGTGTCGAATATCACGATTGTGATGATAATTTCTCTGTTTATTGAATGTAATAACAGTTCATTGATATAATCATCTGAGAAATGGCATACGTTTTTTTTCGTATCAAATAAATAAAAATTAAGTTATCGGTAATACTAAAAAAAATGTACATGGTCGTATTTATAACGTCGAAAATATTTAGCTTTTCAACTGGTTCTTTTTCTTTTTTATACACTCTGTATATACAACACTTTTATTAAAAATTAAAGTTTATAGACATGTTTCGGGCAAACAGTCCTTCTTCAGTAAAGATACATATTTGTAAAAATATTATAAAATTGTACAATTTTATAATATTTTTATAAATATGTATCTTTACTGAAGAAGGACTGCTTATTCGAAACATGTCTAAATAATTTAAAATTATAAAGACATGTCCATATATTTTATTTTTTTATAAAAAGTGTTGTATGTACAAAGTGTATAAAAAAGAAAAATAGAAATAAACCATCATAACAACACAAAGTATGGCGTATATATAGGAAAGTTCTACTTTACTTTGCACATATTCGTTTGTATTCACATGCTTTTGTTGAAATTACTCCAGGAATAGTTATAAATTGTTATTATCAGTATATCTATCACTACATTCGATACATCTTTATTAATTACTCTTTTTTATTCACCTTAATACGCGATGTAAGTATGCTCAAGGTGGCAAATTTGTTACTAACTGACGTTTCCATTGTTCTAAGAACTGCAAAGAGGCTTGCAGTGCTGCGTGCATAGCAATGATTTATGCCCAGCCTTAGTTTGTCCTCACAATGCACCAATACTCGTTCTCCGTCATTATACCCACGTCTTGAACTGTGCATAATACTCATACACACTGACATACGAGTACGATGGTTGTCGTATCTTAGAGGTTAAGCAATACATTTAACAGACAGGAATGTTAGTAGCAAAAAATACACTCAATACCACGTATCGAATTCTACACGAATCGATATGTTTTTTTACATGAATGCTTATTTGCTTACTTCTTTAATTTCTAGAGAAAATGGCGGAGTATTTTAGAATATCTTTACCTGATGAATCATATTCAAAGTCAGTGAAGTTCTTAGAAAATCATGACGAGTATTGTGAGTCGCAAGTCTAGATGGGTCATAAATATTATAATTTATTGTTCACTAAGAAGCATATTTAAGTATTCTAGACCTTACCATATAAGACCATATAGTTTATGGTAAAACATCACTCAGCTTTTGTCAGTAATGGTTTAAGGATATTAGAAATACACTAGATATATATACATATGAAGCGTTAAAGCTACATCCTTTAATGTATACATAACATACAGGTATATTTATAATATACAGTATCTGAATGTATACATAAATATTACTGTACATTATTTTACTGAAGACTAAACTATTAATATTTCACGAGTAAATTTAAATAAACTTTTTAGTTCATTTTGTCCGAGGAAGATGTACTCGTATGTAAAACACAAAAATCAAATACATAAATAAATCCCAAACGATCATTAAGATCATAAGGCGGGATAAAGTACTTATTAAATATTTGAAAATGTTCTTTTTAACGACCAATTTTTGATATTAGAGATTCACCATTATTAGAAGAAAAATTGACGATTCTAACCACCACGCCGTCTCTCCAAAGGAGTAGGCAGAAAGAATGGACCGCCACACTTTTCTTTCCTGATATTCTCTCACTTCCTCAATATTCATACATCGCGTCACGTACGCACGTCGATTCCTCCGACTCCTAACGTGGTCGACATTCAATATTTGTATTATAGGAACGTGCCACATTTTCCTCGGTCTTCCACTATTTCTAGTTCCGTATAAATCGTTAACATTTACTTTTTTTCCAATTTTTATCATGTTATATGTCAATGATTATTAGATGTTTTCAAATAGTAATAAACAATATACCGTTAAATTCTACGTAATACAATTTTTTTTTCTTAAGTACAATCAATGCTTTGATATAACAATGTTTTTAAATTAGCCACGTAAATGGATGCGGTAATTAACGTAAATGTAAGAACGTTACGTACATTTTATGTATATTTTTGACAATAGCAAGCTATAAAACGTAACGTCTGTGGTTTCTTAGAAATATTGATTTTTATGTTCGTCGTTTACCTAAACTATAATACAATGATGTTTTGTAATGTATTATTTCGAGAGAGCTCTCGGTGGTACAGAGAGCGAGACAGTTTCCGATGTCCAATTTACGACATTATGTAATCCAGCGAAAAGCACTTGCCTCTGGGCTACGAGAAGTTCCAGCAATTTATTGACCACTTATAGTTACATGCTAACTTACGTAGTAAAATTATACGTCAAACATAAAAATACTATATTTGCATAAGATAAAGGATTTATGAAACGATTCTAAGGAAACGTATCTCAATAATTTTCTGTATTATACAAATAAAAGGTAATTTTTACAATATTTTTATGCTTATACATATACGCGATTTATATAACACTTCTTCTTCTTTTAGACCATTGGTCTGTTCCTGTAATCAGGCTGGTGTCTCTTGGGTGGTTGACTCCCAGCTATCTCTCCATCTCTTTGGCGGTCTTCTGGGGGACGGTAGCCAACAGAAATCTGATGCGCCACAACACGTGAGATTCGGAAGAGTTCCATCCTCTGCACGTGCGCATTCCAATATCTTCTGCGTTGTCTGCCGCATCTTACGATATCTTCCACCTTGCAGATTTCGCAGATAGTCGTGTTCCTCACCCTATCTCGAAGAGTTTTTCCTGCTATTATAACACTCATATCAAAAATTGTAATTTAATGCAAAAAAACAACATAGTATAATTTATTAAATATTAGATTTATTGGATTGTGCCACGTTTTCTTCGGTATTCCTTTATTTCTAATTCCGTTAACATCGTTAACATATGCTTTTTTTACCATTCTTATATGTTGTTTGTCAATGATTATTAGATGTTTTCATATTATTTAATATGAAAAATGTGCCGTTAAATTCTGTTGTTTGAAAAATAATATTTATGTACTCCATACATAATATTTTATGTAGGTAAAATCGTATTATATTAATTTTTACATTCTATTTTTAGAAAATGATGTAAATTGACTTACTAGGACGTTTTCAAATGTTTTTTTAACATAAGCATTTTTTTAAAATGATTATTCATATAAATAGGTAGCAACACAAAACCTTATCACAGTACGACTTATTTAAATTAAGTTTGTATTTTCCAAAGTAGAATATAATATCATCCTCATCCACCATTAGGCGTCCAGTGTTGAATATGGTCCTCCATTTTCGACTTCCACGACCCTCCATGCTCGCAACTCTGTGCCATTGACCTCCTGCCACTCTTTTAATGTCATCAGACCATCTTGCTTGTGATCTGTTCAGGTTTTTGTGGCCGGTTCTCGGTCACCACTCCAGATCTAGAATATATGTCGGTTGCAAAATAATCTGATATTTTTACGAAATGATTTTCGAATCACCGTGTTCCCGTGGATACAGAAGATATTAACACTTTTAACCCCAGCATAGTTTGCATTGAATGTAAAATTCCAACCTTTTTTTTTTTGGCAAATTTTTTTTGTCGAAATTATATAATTTATCTAAGATAATATTTAGTTTTAGAACATAGTTTCTAATGAACAGATGCTTCTGTATAGTGCGTAGCATAATAAATAATTTTAATATACTAGAAGAAATACAAAGAAAATATACGAATACGAATGGAAACATCAAGTGGAGTAGACAGCAAGGGTGGGACTGGTACGGTCATGTCCAAAGAATGGTTGTCGCCAGATTTCACTATATTGAACTATCGTATATAATCAACTTCACGGGACTCGTATCCGTGGAAAACTTACTAAAATATGGAAGGACAACTAGAAATCCACCACATCAGACCAGACCACATAGGTCTATAGCAAAGAAGAAAAAATATTCGATATGGAGTTTTACATCATTGTTGAAAAAATAAATATATCCTCATTAAAACTTGTATTTGACATTGAAAATTATTCAGTTAATTTCTTCTATATTCGCCTTCACTTTGTGTTGTGGATTCATATTTGAATAAATGTAATTACACTTAGTAAGACAACACTTTATTTCACTTAACAAATACATGATTCGGTTATATCATAACCTTTATCAATTGATAAAGGTTATGTTATAACCGAAACATGTCTGTGTTAATTGAAATAAAGTATTGACATACTATGTAAGTGTAATCATATTTCTTCTATGTTAGGCATACTTTGTGTTGTAGATGTTTTATTTGTCTTGTTCTTTTTTATATACTTTGTACATACAACACTAGTTTAAAAAAAAATTAAAAATAAATATCAAACATGTTTCGGACAACCCGGTCCTTTCTCAGTGTTATTATAAAGATATTTAAAATATTATAAAAAAATTTACAAATATTATGATCATTTTTGAAAGATGTTATAAAGATTTGTTTTACTTTAATCCAGCGTAATAAATACATTGTAAAATAAATCTTTATAACATCTGTCAAAACTGATCATATTTGTAAACAATTTTATAATATTTGATATATGTTAATAATATCACTGAGGAAGGACCGGGTTGTCCGAAACATGTTTGATATATATTTTTTTAAAGTTAGTGTTGTATATACAAAGTGTATAAAAAAAAAATAGACAAATAATTATATTTATTCCAATTTTGGTCGATTTATTGGCCCCGTGGGATTTCCCACATACACCAACCGGCTGATGATCGGTTGTTTGGGTTTGAAAGGGTTAATATGCATGGTTTTGCGCTAGGTACTTTATAAGTTAGGATGCAATTTGTCCAGCGTCTCACGATCTCTGTCTGCCCTCTACCGCGAGGAACAATGCTGCAATAGTCCATCTGACAATGGGGATTCCATAATACCGTGTATGGGAGCCGGTGGAGACGCCGTGGAGGCAATCAGTCACGGACCACACGTCCACGGTCAACAGCGTGGCCGTTACTCGATCGTTATTTCTTCCTTATACTGATCTTCCGAGTGTGCAACGGATAACGGTCTCCCTCATCTTAGCATTAATCATTTTATGATAATCGCTCTGTTAATTGAATTTACTCAATCTAATTAATGTAACAGATTACTCAATTGTAAAGACTATGGCTGTTTCGCTTTACTGCCGAGTCAAACTTAGGTATTGTTCAATGTTTAATAAAAACAATGAGAAACAGATTTCATCCGGGTCATGCCTTTTTGTTTTATTGTATTACTATCAACGATGGTTTCAATATTGGCCGTGAATCATAGTCCTCTAAGTACAATATATAAAATTATATAATACAGGTATTTAAGAGTAATAAATATTATAATATTGGTTGTTAAATTTCACTTAGTACATGTTTATTATAAATAATAATTAAAAAATACTTTTAAACGTAAAGTAAAATTGATTGTTTAATTTTTGATATTTAAAAAAATATAAAGGTGTAGCTTATTGTGCACTTCTTTGAGTATCTACGAACATTGATTGTATTGTCTTAAGAGCAATTTTTTTATAACAGACAGTCAATATTTTCATAATGCTGTTTTATAGTAGAAAACATTCACGTATTCTTAATAAAAACACAAAAAGTAATTAAAAAGAACACTGAAACATTAAAATAATAATAATATGCAAACTTTTAAAGCGCCGTTTTTGTGATGTAATCACCTCAAGGGTGCATTAAGACATTATATATAATTACTAACTAACAAACTAACCATCACACCGTCTCCCCGTAGGGATAGCAGAAAGAATAGACCGCCGCACTATTATTTCCTGACAAAATTCTCTCGCTTCCTCAATATTATTATATCGTATCAAACACGCACCTTAACGTAGCCGAAATTTAATATTTGATTGATTTGATGGTGCCAAGTTTTCCTTGGACTTCCTCTATTTCATGTTCCATTTACGTCGTACATATACTTTCATTATCATTTTTTCCATGCGTCTAAACCATCTTTACTATAAGTAATACGAATGAAAACGTCTGTACTCTAGAAGTTTCATTAGAATTAATGTGAATGACATGTTTCACCTGGTTAAGGCATTATCATCTTAATGATCCTTTCATTATTTTGTTCTTCAGATTTGAGATTTCGGTAAAACTGTCGGTTATTATTTAAGATTATTAAAAAAATACAAAAAAGATAACCGCTTGAATCAGTATTAGAGTAATAGTACAAATTTAATCAGATTCATTCTGGTGCGCATAAAATTATACTATTAATATCTTCTAGTAGCAGTGTAGACAGTGTTGACTTGGTCACTGATATTGGGAACACCTTAGCGTGTATGATAATAGATGAATAATTTAGCCGAAGGTTAAGTATGCTTAGGTGTATAATAAACGTAGCCTGCCGTGTTGTGGTATTCACCGAAACAACCGACTCCATGGAAGGACCAGAAGCCTCGGCTGCGGCATGTCAAGTAGGCTGTGTTTACACGACCATTCCTCACCGGTGACATCATCCCATTATGACAAAACGTGTGGTGCTCGACACTTACCTCGTCCAATATTAACGTGTCATTAGATGGCACTCCTACGCAGTTACTCAATATAACCTTATATTAAATTATAATCAAAATTTCAAATTGTTATTATTTCCATCAAAATGGCATTGAAGAACATCATTTAAAGACTAAATTTTCAAATTCTTAAAACGAAACTTTATTATATATTCCAAAATTCTTCAATTTATAAATTAAATGCATAACAACAACCATCATACCTTTTCCCCTGAAGAGTAGGCAGATAATTAATACTCTTTATTTTTATTATAATAAATTATAGGGTCGTCTCCAGGATTATTATACCCAAGCCTCATGAATCAAAACCCAAGCGTCCTGTCACTAAAATCACAATCCGATCTTTTATAAATATTCACCAACAACACAAACCTTCACGCCGTTTTCTCGGTGTGGTAGGCAGAAAGAATAGACCGCCACACTATTCTATCCTGACACACGTCTCTAGCTTCCTCCACATTCGAACACCGGCGGATGGCAATAGGCACATGTTGAACACCATAGCGGAGAGGCGCGCGAGTTGGATTAGTAATGTGTTGTGACACGAATTTTTCCTGCATGATGTATTGGAGGGAATGGTCGAGTCATCGATTGGCAAAGAACGACCTCGCCAGGAGTACCTAGACCAGATTTCTCGAGATATGGGCTGCACTTCTTATGCGGAGTTGAAGAGGAGATGCGTCGCCTTGCTGCAGACCAATATTTAGACTGAGACCGGAGAAGAAGATTAGCTACCTATCACATGTCTCGAGAATCAAAATGATAGCTTTACCCTTTACATCGATTTGGCTCGTGTTGTAATAATGTGAAGAGCGATTCATCAAAATAATAATAATAATTATAATTTTGTATTTTTCAATGTTTATATGATATAATATAAATAAATAGTAAACAAATACATTGCCTTTTCATGCTGAATAGATGTGCACGCGTAATAAATTTTCTTTGCAATTAATTTTGCAGTCACCGATGACGCCCTTAACATTCGCAGTGTGGTGATCCGCGATCTATCTTGGAGGATAGTCTAAGGTCTAAGGAGAGAACCTGTTTTCGGGAGGATCTATAAACGAGCACTCTGTATACACAAGCTGCAACTGGTTTGAATGTCGGCTATGATGACTGAGATGCAGTTTTTATTTGATCAACTGAGAAATAAAATTGTGTTGTTTATATAATAATGGTCGTAACGGCTATATTACAAATCACATTTTAAAGGAATCTGGTGACAAAGTGAACCTTTAACCACTTTTATTGGAAACAAAAATTTATCAATGAAAGCAAAAATGTTCGTTCACAATGGAGTTTTAGTACCAACCATGATGTATGGAAGTGAAGCATACTGGGAGAAGTGGGATGAGAGCAGAATAAATGCGGTAGAAATGAGATCCCCCAGACGTATGTGTTGTAAAACGATGTATGATGACAGAATTTCTGATATAAGGAAGGAATGTAGAGCGGAAGAATGTATTATGAACAAAATTTATCAATAGATCACTATACGTTTACGATATGAATGAAGCACAAAGTCGTGGGAGACCGAGGAAAACTTAGCATGATCAAATTAGTCAAATATTAAAAGTCGGCCATAAACGCGACAGTTCGATTCTCATTTGTTTCGTAAAATCTTTCTAGAATTTAGTACATTTATAAAAAAATCAACTATTCGAATGCAATGAAAACTCAAAATTGTTACTCAGAGGTATGTGACAATAATTTTGAAAAAAGTTTTGATATTTAAATCTTTATTTCTTTATAATGGTGTTTTTGTGCCGACCCTTATGTATGGAAGTGAAGAGTGTAAAATGCAAATATAAGAATTGAATGCAGTGCGAATGAAAGTGTTATGCACAAAATAATGAAAAGGTCGTCAAGATATTTTAGACACATGGAAAGAATGAGTGAAGACAGAATTGTGAAGAAGGTATATGTAAACGACGGAGCTAGAAATAGAGGAAGGCCGAGGAAAACGTGACATGATCAAATCAATCAAATATTAAATGTCGGTCACATGAGGAGTCGGAGAAATCAACGTGCGTGCATGACAAAATGAATGAATGTAAAGAAAGCGAGAGAGTATGTCAGGACAGAACACTGTGGCCATCCATTCTTTCTGCCTACCCCTCCGGGGAGACGGCGTGATGGTTAGTTAGTTAGTTAGTTAATACGAATGAAAACGTTAGTTTTCTAGATGTTTTATTATATTTTATGGGAATGACATGTTTCGCCCTTCTAAGGCATTATCATTTCATTCGTATTATTTATTTAATATGGAGTTTTACGTCATTGCTCAAGAATCAATAAATAAGTTAGTTAGTTATATATAGGTATTAATATTTTTCTCTCAGTTTAATTGTGTTTATTTAGTAGCTATTTTTTCCATAATAATTGATATATCAAGGTTTACCTTAGTCATGAGTCATGAATCAATATATAAGACTATCATAAAAAGTATTATGCTCAAAGTTTGAAAATATCCTTTCTATTTTTTTTGTTCCTATTCATACAGTTAAATAAGAGTAAACATTTTGCTTAAAAAAAACCCATTTATATTAAGGAAGGAGGTTCATATAAATATTGCTTTTTTGTTGTTTCTTTTACAATTATATATATATTTTATTAAATCTGATGGAAATGTAAGTTATCAATAAACTTTACTACATTATTTAGGAGTGATATGTTTCACGTGTTCATATTATCATTTGATATTGCCCCAAGCTAAGAAAAATATACCACACGCATATAAAATTATAAAACTTCCAGAAAACCTACGGTATAACCAATATTATTTATTAATGTGGAGTGTTGCGTCATCATTCTTCAAGATAGAAATAATATTATGGAATAATCCAGTCTTTCGATACCAGTGAGCCTGGCGAAACCGGCCGCTGTCGAAAAAGACAAATATGAAAGAAGTTATAAAAAACATCGTTTCATTTATTGATTATTTAAAATGAACTTCCATCAAGAGATTTCAGTTAAATCATTTGATTATACATATATAAATGAGTTACATATTTATTAGAATACAATAAAAATTAAGAATGTGTATGAATAAATAATTTAAATAAAATGTATTCTTTGGGATTAATCGGTTAAAAAAATATCTGGGCATCATTTTGAAGCAAATACAACATAATATTTTCACTTATCAATTTTGTAAGAAATACATTATGAATAAATAATTAAAAAAATTTTTTGAATAGAATTGAATAAATATGTAAACAAAATGTAACCTTATATTGTTGTGAATTACTTTATGTTACGGATTCATAATTAAACATTTTTTTTTATTTGTAACAAAACCCTTTGTTTTTAATATTAAACAAGAAATTTTCAATTTAAACATATTCATGTGTAATTTCAATTTTTGTTTGTATTTAAAAATAATATGTTGTGTTACAAAGAAAATATATTAATCAGTTTTTTTTAAATAATTTAACAAAACTTGCATCTAGCGGCGCACTGAAATTAATTGTCTAGTACACTTAGTAAAAAAGTTAACCATTTGCATTGAACACGAAAAAAAGTAGGTGAAATATTCTCAGCTTTTTATGTGACATTTTTATAATTTACCCGCGTGGGCAGGCGGCGGCCGGCCTTGCTACTCCCACTAGCGCGAGGCAGCTCGGCTGACATGTCCGCGGGTTCGGCTGGTCCGGGCGGGCGGAGGCTGTGTTGCTCTGATTAACGCCTCAAACACATAAATGGCAAATCATTGCAGAACCGCTTTGCCATGTCGTTTCCTGGTGTTCTTTGTCTACTCGCCTCCAATCAAACGATTTATTATCTCGCTCTGTAATATCGATATGTTCCATAATAAACGTCTACATATAAGGTCGATACATATGTGTATAACATTTTATATAATAAAACAACTAACTAACTAACCATCGCGGTGTTTTTCCGGAGGGGTAGACAGAGAGGATCGACCGCCATACTGCTCTGAACGGACATACCTCTCTAGATTCTTCTACGATCTGATATGCACGCTCGTTTTTTTTTACTTCAAATATGGCCACCTTTTAGTATTATAATATTTTTTTGATTTATTTATGTCATGCTTTCCTTGATCTACAACGGCTTCTCTTCCCACTCACTGCTTTTAACCGTTCTTCTTTCGTCCATTCGTTTCATATGTCCAAACCATCTCAGGGATCCGTTTTAAAGTTTATTTATGATGCAATCATCTGCCGTACATTTGTTCCTACTTTTGTTGTTCGGTATTCTATCATATATCGTTTTCTCGCATTTTCTTCTTATATATAATAATAAAACAGTGTTCAACAAATCATGATATGCCCATTTATCCTCTTTTTAAATTAATAGTTTAATAATGATTTTTTAATGAATTAAAACACTTTTTTCCACTATTAAGTTTATTCTTCTCGACATGTTTCAAAGGTTTTACACCTTCATCATTTGGGAATTGATATAAACTGTGTCAATGCCTTCAGTTTATCAAAAATAGTTAAATTAGTTAATACGTGTGTAAATTTTCACGGTTGATAGCAACATGTTTTTTGGGATCTTGCGAATATCCTTGTATTTGTCTTTCTCGACCGACGTTTCGGAGATCGTTGCAGTCTTAATCTTCGGGCTATTTATGTGATTAATAGAGGTAGTCATACGATCGTCAGTTATACTTCAGTGTAGTTATATGAATGATGAGTAGTTTATGTTAAATATTGCATATTTTTCTATAAAATTAAAAAAAGGTTTCACGGACATGCTACAATGATGCATTTTTATAGACTCGTGTTATTTATATCAAATATATTTGTAGGAATCGTATATTTTATATGAAGGAAATCGGAAGTTAATTATTATTTTTTGAGTGATATTTTGCTTTACAGATGTAATTGATAATACCCTGATAATATAAAACCCTTTCTTATAAACTATACGATTAAACTTTCAGAAAAAATACCTTATTTTTTTTAATATCGTAAGGAATTTCATGACGACCTTTGTGGCCAAGTGGTAAGTGCTTCAACTGCCACCACGAAGGTCTCGGGTTCGATTCCCGGCGATGGCAGTGTGATTGTCACATTGTCTTCGGTATGGTGCAGAATTCACGTACAATAAAATGGCGATAGTTTAACTACCTATGACATGTCACGAGAATCAAAATGATAGCTACACTCTTTACACCGATTTGGCTTGCGCTGTAATGATGTAAAGAGCGATTCAACAAAATAATAACAATAATAATACTAAATTTATATATTTTTAAAGTAATAATCAGTGGAAAAGGGTGGAATGGGGAATGTTGTATTACATAAAGCGTGCGCTTAACCCAACCAATGACAGGTCATAAGTCCTGTAAACACCTCGATCAATCATATTCTGTTTCCAATTTGCATCTTCGTCTCTATTGAGATACAATTAATCCTTGAATTAATAATTAATACTTTATAAAATCTGCAATGAGATCATTGAATTATTTTTTTAAATCTAGCTAATATAATAACTAAATAGACAAATACTTTAATAATTTTATTTTACTCTTACAGACATTCACTTTTCGATATTCGTATTATGTTATATAACTTAAGTTAATATGTCTCAACTCTGCTTTACTTCTGTCTTAGCTCTCCTTAATTTCTGTCTCAACCTTGCTTAACTTCTGCCTCAACTTTGCTTAACTTCTGTCTCAACTCTGTTTGAGTGATGCCTGATTATTTGTATTTTCTATGAACTTTCAGTATTTTTGAATGTTTTGATATAACATAAGTTTTCACATTTTAACACGTATGTGATACAACTACAATCTTTAAATCGTTGCTAATAACACGGCAAATGAGTTCGCATTATATCCGCAACTCACTAGAAAAATATGGCAAATTAACTGATTAAATCACATTGACAGTTATGGTCTAACATCTCACACTGATGTAGTATTGTGATGCATATCTGTGTGGACGTGTGGGAACATCTGGGCACTGGTATAGCCATAATATTAAGTAAATTACGAAGGTCATGGCTGAGCGTGTGACGTAAAATTAGCGACAAATTAACAACGTAGATTCATTCTTCTTGAATCGAAATGTTCCACCTACCATATCGAGCGAAACAAATGTGTGTAATGAACTCAATTTATCGGAATAGGCGATGTTTTATTTTGAATATATCAAGAGCAAGGATCCCGTAAAAGTTTTGTTATTTATATATTTCCAACATAAACGGAACAAGAAATAGTAAACAACAACCAACCATCACGCCGTTTCCCCGCAGGGGTAGGCAGAGAGAATGGACCGCCACACCACTCTATCCTGACATACCTCTCTAGCTTCCTCCACATTCATACAGCAAGTCATACACGCACGTCGATTCTTCCGGCTTATGACAAGATAAACCTTTAAAATTTGATTAATTTGGTCATGCCATGTTTTCCTCGGTCTACCTCGACTCCGTACTCCATTTACATCGTAAACGTACCCTTTTTTAACCATTCTTACTTCACCCATGCGCTCCATATGTCCAAACCAACGAATTGATCCTTTCATAATTTTGTTCATAATGCCTTCTTTCGCTCTACATTCCTTTCTAATATCAGCATTTGATATTCTCTCGTACATCGTTCTTCCATACATACGTCTCAGGGACCTCATCTCTACCGCATTTATTCTGCTCTCATCTTTCTTCTGTGAGTTCTATGCTTCGCTTCCATACATAAGGGTTGGGACCAGAACTCCATTGTGAACGGCCATTTTTGTGAACGGCGAGAAAAATTAATAATAAATGTCGACCACGCGAGAAGCCAGGGAATCCGACGTGCGTGCATGACACTTTGAAAGAATGATGAGAAATAGAAATAATGTCAGGAAAGAACAGTGTGGCGATCCATTATTTATGCCTACCCCCTTGGATAGACAGCGTGATGGTAAGTTATTTAATTAGTTAGGGTTATTTAATTTCCGTTATGATTTAATATTATGATGAAATAATTATTACCTATCTAGCATAGCAGATGTGAAAATGACGACTTATTTTCGTGAATTTGTATCCAAATAACGGCTGTTAGCTAAGGCTTAAATGGGTTATTCCATTTGTCAGAGTCATTTTCATTTTCATAAAAACGAAAGTTCCCCGTGAAATTTTACAATTTTAGCGTTAAAATTGTGTTAAAATGAACCAGTGGGTTGATTGTGCAAACTTTGTCACTCAACTATTTGGCCCGTCTTGCAGATCACAAATAATCTCTGTCTATTAGAATTATAGCGTTTATTTTTCAGCACCTAACATTTTTTGTGTAATTTAGGCTTTTACAAAGTTCGAGAATGAAGAATGAAATATAAGAAGTGAATGCGGTGCGAATTATGGTGTTATGGACAAAATAATGAAAAGATCATTAAGATGGTTTGGACATATGGAAAGAATAAATGAAGAAAGAATGGTAAAAAAATTATTTATTAACGATGTAAATGGAACCAGAAATAGAGGAAGACCGAGGAAAACGTGGCACGATCAAATAAATCAAATATTGAATGTCGGCCATGTGAGGAGTCAGAGAAATCGACGCGCGTGCATGACACGATGTATGAATGTTGAGGAAGCGAGAGAAATATGTCAGGAAAGAAAAGTGTTGCAGTTCGTTATTTTTGCCTACCTCTTAAGTTAGTTAGTTAGTTATACAAAGTTCATGATGTAAGAAACAAGGTATACATAAAATAATTACACTTTTACTTATACCATAATGTTCGTTTGTCTCATTTAGCAAATACAAAAGAATGATAAAATCATTTTACAGAGTGTTGGCTTCTTGCTTTTAGCATTGTTAGAACGATAGATGAAGATAAAGCTCTATCTAGTAGTAGTACATTTATGAATAGTTGGGTTTACTGCGTATAAAACGATTTCACACTTTCAAAATAATACAATAATAAACGATTTGTTATGAAAATCAGGTATTTTACAATTATAAGGTAAATTAAACATTGCTGGACATAAACGATGTGCCGCGAGTGCCGCCGCCACAGCAACGTGGAGATAGATAGATAATGAATTACAGCGCTTTATATTGTCGTGCAAAACAATACGAACTACTGTCGACCAGAATTCCAGATTCATTACGAAACGCTCTTTTATATGATTGGTTTCACGATGGTAATTTTACCGGCGTTAATTAATCCGGTCAGTGGTGTATTTTGTTTCGGTCTGGCGAGTGGCCAGTGGCTCTGGCCGAGGGCCGTTTTGATATTAGTGTCCGCCAATCATCCTCCCCGGCCTCGGGAGAGCTCGTTACTCAATTACGAAATCTCCCGATTCTCTCGATAATCATGTAACACGAGGCCTCCGGGCGACCTTAAGATAAGGATGCGCCCATTAACTAATATGCGAAAGAAACTTTTGGTGTCATTAATCCCAGCCGTTCCTCTTCAATGCGTCAAAATGTTATTTTAAGTAATATTTCGTACGACTGTGAAACGATTACCATTTATGTTTAAAAAATCTAAAACATGTAAAGTATCAAAATCTTGTATCAAACTACATATTCATTCATTCATTCATCTTCAGCGTTTCAACCCTTGATGGGTCCTAGCTTCCTCCAAGAAACGCCCCAATCCTTTCCTATCTTTAGCCGCTACCTCCAAATCTTTCAAATCAAATCAAATCAGATTATTCCATCAATAGACATTACAAAATACTTTTTTAAGGCATCTATTGAGAACAGGTAAAATAATATATTATGTATAGTATACTACCAGAAACGCATGAGCGATGGTTCGACATTAGGAAGACAGGATACTCTCCAGAATTAAGAGTATTTGCCTTCTGAACGTACTTTATAGTGCTAATATGAAAGACGTTGATCTCCGAGGAGACCGCGTTCAGCAGAATAACTGCTTTTCCCACCGGTGTCACCAGAGACAGGTTGGTTCTGGCGGCCGGTAGGTAAAACAATCTATGCTGTCGCTGTCGGAGATATCTATCAGGGACAAAATGTCGAACACCCTTCAGCACGGCCGAGTTCTTCTGACCTAGGACCTGATAATCTGCCACGACACTATCTTACCATCACAATTTCGATCTGCCGACACATCTTTGATTTACTGGGATGTTAAACAACACTAGTTTGGAGGTTCCAGATTCCCATGCGGTGCAAATGACCTGGCCAGCGTAATCTGTTAATTTTGATCAATTTGACCACGCTGACGTCCTGGTATAGATCGTAGAGCTTCATGTTGTATCTCCTTTAGTTAAGTTAATTTTAAAATAAATTTATCAACCATTTTCTCTGGTCAGAAAAAGTCTACATGTATTCTATGCCTAACACATCTAATGCCTAACAAAAATACTGTACAAAATAAATCTAGCAAACTATATTGCATGCAGACTTATCAGACATGTGACATTAATATGTGGTTTACAGTTTGCATTCCGATACCCACTTCTTTATTTTATTTTATACAGTGGCAGATGAACTACACGTAATGCATGATATGTCTATAAATTTTAACAATTTTTTAAATTGTTTTATTGTTTCTTAACAATGATGTAAAACTCCACGATAAATCAATAATACGAATGAAAAGGTATGTTAAAACATGTTTCGCCTGTCTAAGGCGAATAATTTATAAATAAAATAAATAAATAAAGGGCATTATCAAATATAGAGAAAATCTTATTTATGTATACAAGTTAAAGGAGCAGAATACGGTAATTAAGGGTTAAACCAGATTACAGGAAAGTATTACCCGGAAATAGTTAAATACACTTTTCTCCGCTCTCAATATTTTGAAGATATTATACATTGCTGTTGCAGATAATTATCGGGGACAAACGGAATCCAGTGATTAAAAATACTGCATAATATATATGTAATATATAATGACGAATTGGTTAACGTATATAGAATTTTCATTGATTGGTATCACACATATCTAGTAAGATGTCAGTTGGGTAAACCCAAGGGGTTATTACCATTTTTTAATTGACAAACAACTGAACTTCTTATCTAATTCTTTCTTATTATAAACATACCAAAATGTTATAGAAGGGATGAATTCATAAAGGCTACTTGTATCAATACTAATATTTTATTTGCAAAGTGTTCGACGTATTTTAAATAGATATAATCACGAAAAAAATACAAACACGGTTAAATATCCAAGGTTAAGCAAATCAAACGAAGACAATGGATGTTGAAAAATTATTACTGCTTATCTTGAAGTTGTTCTAAAACAAAGAAAGTGAGTGTGATTTAATTCAAAATTAATAACACGAGAACTCTCATTTTCTTTTGATTAGTATTCGGCCGCAGAGCACAATAGTTCGCAGGGCCATTGTACATACAGAGTTATCGGATTATTGTATCAGGTGCTGTTCGTTGGAAGTGACTTACAAAAAATGCCCCATGATCGAGATACACATCGCAATACTTGCATACATCATGTCCTCATATAACTGAATATTAAACAGATTTTCGTAAACACAGTTTGTTCAACCTACTTATATTATTACCACACGTTTTGACAATCATAATGAGTTGGGATAATTTGAGATGAGACGTACAAATTATTTTTCTATTATGAATTGATGAACGTACATATTTCGTAACCTTATGAACGTGAACTCAGTTCGAAATTTGTATTTAATGATTTATAATTAAATTTCATATTTTTTTTCCAAACATCCCTAACATATATATTTAAGTCGCTGATTTGGAAGAAAGCATCGACCCAGAAACGCAATAACAAGTACAACACTAATGAGGCTGAATTCTCTCGAATATTTTGAATATTTTTTTCTTACCCATTGTTTCATCAACATAAGGCCGATCTTCACTAATGCAGCTTTGAGTCACATACAAAAACTCCAAATCCTGCAAAATAAGGCTATCCGTTTATCGCTTGGTGCGCTTTCATGGACCAGGATCACACAACTGCACCTAGAATCGGGAATCCCGATGATAGATGAATTCATTCTGAAACTTGCCGAACGTTTTTTTAAAGGACTCCCTTCACATCCTAACCCCACAATAAAATACCTCTCAAATTACGACCCAAATACCTCCAGCCGCCACAAGCGCCCAAAATCGATCCTCATTCAGAGGAACACTCTGGGCCACACAAATGCCGCCGCATAAACTAACAACCCACCAAATCACCTTCCAACAATGTTCCCATCAGACGTAAGAGGAATAGCCACATGAGCTGAACCTCTGTAAGCCAGAAGATCCAAGTCCAAGTCCATAAAAATGATGTTCCCCGAAGCGATCTATTATGGAGTTTGATTAATCTCACTACGATCATCACCAGAGGCAGGTTGTTTCTGCATCTTTGGAGATAAAACAGTTACTAAGGCTAACACTAAGGCTGTCAAAGATAAAATATACATACTCTCCAAGATGGCTGAGTTCTTTAAGAATCCTTTAGTAAGTCTAAAGAAATGAGTAAGTGTGAACCTATATTTTCTTATCTGCAAACAATTGGTCTGCCATAAATAATCTCTTATCATACATCATTCATATCATCGATTTTTTGTCTCTAATAGATATCTCCGACAGCGACAGCATAGATTGTTTTACCTACTGGCCGCCAGAACCAACCTGCCTCTGGTGACACCGTATGGAAAAGACCCAATTAATCTGCTGAACGCGGTCTCCTCGGAGATCGACGTGTTTCATATTAGTGAAAATAAACTCATAAGGCAAATACCCTTGATTTTCGAGAGTATCTTGTCTTCTTAATGTCGAACCATCTCTCAAGCGTTTCTGGTAGTATACTATACACAATATATTATTTGACCTGTTCTCAATAGATGCCTTGAACCTTAATTCTTTAATGTCAATTGAAGAAAATAACTGGTTTGAATTAATCAATAGTTAGCCTTATATTTATGCGTTGGATAATCTAACCCAGGAGACACTTCGTGTTTCATGGCTTGGGTTCTTTTAAACGTTTTCATTGCATGATAAAATTCTTAACTCAAAAGTATTAATAATTATTTTACTTATATTTCATATATTATTATTATAATTTTAGAATTATAATATTTTATACAGTAATACAGTACCCAGCAATAAGTAACACATTGGGTTAAAGAATGATACTGTCTTTACAGAGCGTCTTATTTGTCATTCACACTCGTGTTGTATCGCAATTTAGTTATTTGATTGTTTGCTCATCGTGCGGCAGATATAACGCTCAACAAAGCCAAAGTTAACCGATTATGGCCGATGATCTCTTTCTTTAGTCCGATGTGTATTACATATCGCCGGACACGATATTTCTTTAACCCCTATTGTGCGGCTAGCTACATTTGCAGCCCAAATATGGCTTCGAACCGCGGAAGACTATATTTGTAGCTTCTTTTTGATTGTATATTATAAACCTTTTCACTTAAGTTTCATGCTACTAAATTACGCGTAATGGGACGTAGAAGATTCGCTCACCTGAATCTGTTATAGGCGAACGGCGCCATTTGATAACTTGGCTCATTCCATCCCTAGGTCCGTCCCTCGCCCATGCGGGACTTATGTTAGAATTTTTTTTTTGTAAGAAATCAAAGAGGGACCCAGACCACATTTAATATACTCCTATTTTACTCTATGTCCCGCCGTACATGCAGATTACACAATAAATTAACTACTATCTGTCGGAGATGTTAATATAGCCAAACGCAGTTTGTGACTGATTTTTTTTGTACTGAAAATGAAGGCAGTCGCACAATGAGGGTTAACAAATCATGTTCAATGTCTAACAGTGGATAAAAAGTTAATATCGTTCAATGTCCAATAGTTTGGTAAGAAATAATCCATCACTTTTTGTATTTGTGTTTTGACAAAATAATTTTATTTCAATAAAAAAAAAACTAACATTTATAATTGTTACAGTTTGAGTCACTATCTATTGTTGTCAAGAATTCAAATTTGGTTGAATAAGTAGGTACCTACACAGAATGGAATGTATATTACTTTTAAGGTACCGCCAGACAACTTTCCCGGCTACCGAAGTGCATACTGGAACACTATATCTCCGTATTATATACGTTGTCTGAGTTACGCAACTGATATTGCATACCAAAATGTTACAGATATATCTACCTGTCTTTCTATAGAAATACGGTTTGAACATTTAAATACTTCACTAAGTTTTTTGTCTATGCATATTGATACCGCGAATACTTGCCTAGCAGATTCAATTGTAATGATTCGATATCTGCTTTGAAGTTATATATAAATTATGTGATTTCACGATATACAAATATTATATACTCTTGATTATTATTATTAAAATACTTTTTTGTTAACGATTTAAGGACGCACAATCGCGATCAATTGTTAAATGCAAAATATTCATGACCGGTTTCTTAAAATAACCAATCCCATCAGGTTTAATTATATCTTTTGTTTCTTGGTTTCTTGAAATCGCTAAAGGTGAGTGCTTATTTAAAATATAACAATAAAACAGATTTACATTAAAATAATCATTAACTATACGAGAATCATGAATAGTCATAAAGTAAATACCTTATCATCCAATTTTTAAAGGTCATTTACTTTTTTTAGCTTATTTGTGATATAAAATAGAATTTAAACTACCAACGGAATTTAAACCATAAGAAGGATGGAAGTAGGATAAATACCATAAAATGATATTGTTTATAAACATGTTATAAAAATGTATGATATATTACCGCACGAAGAAATGAGGAAAGAAAGTAAGACAGGTTAAGGCATTTAAAATTAAATTAAGAAAGGGTCACTAACATAGATTGGACATATGAAACGAATGGATAAAAAAGAATGATTACAATGTTCGATTCAAGGATTATAGTGTGTAAAAAGAAGTCCAGAAAAACCGAGGAAAAAATGGTATGTCCAAATTAATCAATTATTGAAAGACGCCTATGTTTGAAATCTGAAAAATCAACGAGCTTACGTTTTACGGTGTATGAATGTAGAGAAATCTACATATGAAACGAATGGATAAAAAAGAATGATTAAAATGTTCAATTCAAGTACAAAGTGTGTAAGAAGAAGGCCAGAAAAACCGAGGAAAAAATGGTATGTCCAAACTAATCAATTATTGAAAGACGCCTATGTTTGAAATCTGAAAAAACAACGAGCTTACGTTTTACGGTGTATGAATGTAGAGAAATCTCGGGAGGTACAATTTGGCGGTCTATCCTCTATGCCTATCTCTCCAGTGAAACTGCGTGATGGTTATTTATAATTTAAACTCAGACGTATCTCCAAACATAAATTAACACATACCTATATTATGGACAAAAATAGGCGCGAAGTTCTTTTACAGAGTATTTGACTACTTGATTGCAGTAAACATGAGCTCGCTTAGTTCAAAGACCTTTGTTATAAAAGTAAGAAGCGTACAGGGGATAGGTGATATTGTAACAAATTCTTCTAACGGCAGGTAAAAATGTCGCAAGTTTGAGTATCACACACTTCTAAAGGTATACAAAACATTAGAAAATAATAAATATCCAAATGCAAAGTAAAATGATTTTGACAACTATAAAACTATAAAACTCGTAAAAAAAATTTGACAACTATTTTACTTACTATTTACGTTATACTATTCATTAGTTGTGAAACAAATCATTTGAAGAAAATTAAATTGTTTTGTTTTCATTGATGGTGTTTATAAAAATTATAAACATTATATTTTATATGTTAAAAATAATAAGAAAGTTTATACGTTTTTATATGTTAACAAAAATCGATCTTCATTCAAAGTAAAATGAAAATTCTACGTACTTACAAACATATTTTCGAGAATTTCTTCTTTCTTAACAGCGTAAGAAATTTTAACTAAAATAGTAGACTAAATGCAGTAGAAATGAGATTTCTTAGGTGAATGAATAATAAATTTGTGTTTGATAGATTGTTTGCAAATTTAAGAAGTGAATGCAGTGCGAATGAAAGCGTTATGATCAAAATAATGTATGTTTTTTTTAGATAGTTTAGACACATGTAAATAATGGATAAAGAAAAATAGTAAAGAAAGTATATTGAAACTACGTAAACGAAACTAGAAATAGAGAAGACAAAAAAAACGCGGCACGATCAAATCAATAAAATATTAAATTACAGTCACATCAGGAGTCGGAGTAATCGACATGTGTGCATGACACGATGTGTGGTCGTCCATTATTTCTACCTACCCCTTCGGAGAGAATGCGCGATGGTTAGTTCTTTATTTATTGTTTCCTGAACAATGATGGAAAACTCCATATTAAAAAGAATAATACGAATGAAAACGTCTGTTTTCTAGAAGTTTTATTATATTTTATTTGAATGGCATTTTCGCCTGTCTAAGGCACTATCAGTTGTATCTTATCTGTATTTTTTTTTTTTTTTTAAAAAGACTAATTTCAATGATTTTAATCAATGATATTAGAATTTATTTTACAATCTTCAATGTGAGCAGAAAATAGCTCATTATTATGAAGAAGGAATCTGGTCGTGTCCAGGCTTGAACCCATGTCCCCTGGATCAGGAGCCAAGCGTTCTATCCCCTAGACCACCATCCAATAATGCCTTAGAGAGGTGAAACATACTATTCAGATAAAATATAATAAAAATTCTAGAAAACAGACGTTTTCGTTTGTATTATTTATTTGTTTGTTATTTAGTTAATTTGAAATGATTTGTACTTGAACATTGTTTATTTAATAAATATTGTACACAACACCAACTATATTAAAAATTAAAAATTAAAAACACACATGTTTCAGACATAGAAGCCCTTAACCAGTGATATAAATATTTGGTACATTTTATAAATATAAAAAAATAATTTATTCAAATTTCAAAATCACAGATATTAAAATGATTTTTTTCGGAACGTTCATGCTTTTGTTATAACAAATATTTTGAATAAATTTAAAATAATATTTTTGAATTCTTATTAGGGTTCAGGTATCAGGTATACATCTTACAATAAAGGAAAGAAATCAATTATTGGACTTTATATTTCTATTATTAATATGTAAAATTTCAACGCCATTATCTTTATTAAATGAATGGTCTTTTTCAATGAGATGGTTTGGTTTGATTTGTATTTACTTATTTTCCTTAGCGATCTGAAATGAATAATTTGTTAATAAATAATAAATCATTTGCTTTATGGAAATCAATAATGGTTATTTCTAAACCACAGCGACGCAAATTAATACTACGGTGGAATCAATTAATAACATAACATATAATCTGTTCGTGGATCGTGTAACAATCCATTTTGTTCATGAAGATCAATCTTAATAAGCATCTTCTTGAATTACATACATCGGTAATGTACACACAATAATTGTGCTTGAGCAATGAAGTAAATCTCGTAGTTATTATTATTATCTTCGTGGCAGAGTGGCAACAGCTGCTACTGCCAAACTCCGGGTTCGATTTCCAGCGACGGCAGTGTGATTGTCATCACTGTCTTTGGTCTGGTGTAAAATTCACGTGACAATAAAATGGCAATATATTAACTACTTATCACATGTCATGACAATCAATATAATAACTATACCCTTTACATCGATTTGGCTCGGACTTTAATGATGTAAAAGAGCTACTTAATTTTTTTTTAATACAACATTTTGTTTCAACCCAATTTCTGTATACTACGTATATTTGTTTTAAGCTGTTATATTGATTCTTGTGGCATGCAGTGGCGGTACTCCGATAGAAGCCCAGAAGCCCGGCTTGCGTAAGAAATTTTGAATCAAAACATCTTCTGGCTTACAGAAGTACAGCTCTTGTGGCTATTCCTCTTATACGTCTGAAGGGAACAATGTTAGAAGGTGATTTGGTGGGTTGTTGGTTTATGCGGGGGCACGATTTATTAGATTTAAGGGTTTTGATTCAAAATTTCTTACGCAAGCCGGGCTTTTGGGCTTCTATGGGAGTACCGCCACTGGTGGCATGTGATATGTAGCGAATTTATTGCCATTTTTATTGTCACGTCAATTCTGCACCAGACCAAAGATAGTGGGACGATTACATCGCCGTCGCCGGGAATCGAACCCGGGACCTTCGAAGGGTCGTCAATGTTTTACTATAAAATTGTAAAAAAAAAACTTGTTGATTCTTTTGTCAATAAAGTTAAATAATGTTTGTCAACACGTGTACTGTTGACAAACCTTATTTGGCTGATTTTTACAACTCATCATTTTTTTTTTAATCCATAGATATGTTTTTCTAGTCATGATTTCTTCATCGAATCTTCCTTTGACATTTCAAGGCAAAACTGGATACAACTTAATTCATTTTTCGGATATTGTATTTCTCGATTCCTGCATATTTCATTGATAACAAACTAGCTAGCGAACCATCTCACGATCTTTTTAATGAGTAGGCTGTAAAACGAACTGCCACATTATTATTTCCTGGCATATTTCTCCTGCTTCCGCAACATGTATATATCGTGTCATGCATGCACGTAGATATATATATTTAAAAAAAATTAATTTGACAAAACAAGTTTATAGACTGTAGTTGTCACACTAGATATGGCCTGTATCGCGATAACTACATACCATATACGTGATTACCCTGACTCCTCACGTGGCTGACATTTATTATTTAATTGATTTGATCTTGCCACATTTTAATTGATCTTCCTTTATTTCTTGTTTCGTTTACATCGTTTTATTATTCTTTCCATTTGTTCAAAACCTCTCTTAATGGAATTATGTATTTTATTGATGTATTCATCATTTACATATACGTAAAAACTGATCTTTTAGACGAATGTGTGGATACTCTGTGTATGATAGAGTGTCGAATGAAAATATAAGAAGTGAATGCGGTGCGAATGATGGTGTCATGAACAAAATAATGAAAGGATCATTAAGATGGTTTGGACATATGGAAAGAATGAATGAAGAAAGAATGGTAAAAAAATTATATGTTAATGATGTAAATGGAACCAGAAATAGAGGAAGACCGAGGAAAACGTAGCACGATCTAATAAATCAAATATTGAATGTCGGCCATGTGAGCATGTGTGCATGACACGATGTCAGGAAAGAAAGGTGTGGCAGTCCATTCTTTCTGCCTACCCCTTCGGGGAGACGGCGTGGTGGTTAGTTAGTTAGTTAGTTACAAATTGTTATTGAACATTTTTTTAATATCTACAATTCGATTAATCAGACAATGAATCGTTCAATCGCGGACATGAAATAACTTTACTGTAATAACGTACGTGTTTCTAGAAATATTTCATCTATAATCTTCTAGAAAAACCACTCCCTAAATACTTACGTACATTCAGAACAGTTACAGTCAAAGGTATTCCAAATGAAGAGCATCAAAAACGGTTACGAAATATCTTACGTAAGCATCTTTTGTTTCTTTAAAAGGCGACATTAAAGTGGAACACATTTAAATGATTTTCTTACACAATAATAATATGAGTTTTCGCGTTCTGTCCATCATGTTGACATTTCCTGTGGGTATAAATAATAGGTTTTAATTATTATTTAACATTTGAGTATGTTCGTTTATTACACTTGTCCTTAAAGTAATACATTTAAATGAGATTTCACATTTGAAAAAAAAAGAAATTGAAGAATTTGAATTTGAAATTGTAAAATTAATAAACGAGTACATTGACACATCGGTCTCCACCGGCGGTTTAAAACTGTGTAGACACTTGTTTGAAATCAAAATTCGTTTGACCTTCAACAACCTTTGTGGACGGACGCGCATAGTATGCGTGTTGTAAACTGTTGTAAACACGCATTCCACATGTGGGGCTCCACATTCCACCAAGGTCACCCTTGTGGAGAGCTTGTTTCAAACAGTGTGGCACGGCCTTCATATTTACTTGCAAAAAAATTAGCTACTCACATTCATGGTAAGAAGCCAAATATTGTATTTGGAAATGACATTTTTAAAAAACGACCTACTGCACTCGGACAGTGAGGGTAGAGGGTTCGAGATAAGCCAATAAATTTGATTTTTATACCGCGTTTTGCAAGAGTATTTTGAATCGTGTTTTACAAGTTTTACATAATTTTAACAATGATGTAAAACATCATATGACTAATTAACTAACCATCACGGCAATTTCCCGGAGGGGTAGCAGAAAGAGGATAGACCGCCACACGTTTTTTCTTGGCATAACGCACACTCGTCGATTGTTCCTACTTCGAATACGGCTGCCTATCAGTAATTGATTAATTTGGCATGCCATGTCTCCCTTGGGCTTCCTTGACTTCTTTTTCATTCATACTACTTGTACATATATTTTTAACCTTTCTTTCATAATCCATTCATTTCAAATGTCCAAAACATCTTAATGACCCCATATAAAATAATTAATATGAACGAAAACGACCATTTTCTAATAAGTTTTATTATATTTTATGGGATTAAAAGTTTAGCCTTGCTAGGGCATTATTAAATGTGATTTGATAATTTATTTTGCCAGGGAATGTAATATCATTAGGTACCTACAATATATAAAAAAAACTTTCGACTTGGCGTAGGCCTCTCTGTCCTGTACCAGACGAAATAACTCTCCCACCCCCCGAACTCCGGTCCATTCCTTGATATTCTCGAGCCAAGACATTTGGGGTCTTCCCACACCGCGCCTACCCCCGATCTTCACTTTTATGATGAGGTGCAGCAGATCGTATTTCTCGTTGCGGAGAATATGTCCCAAATATGCCATCTTTCTAGACTTCATATCAGACAACAATTCCCTTCCTACTCTGGCTCTATGTAGCACCTCATTGTTGTTGACCATATCAGTCCATGTGATCCGCAACATTCAGCGATGGAGACACATTTCAAGCGCTTCTATACGGTTCATTGTGTTTGATTTGAGGGTCCACGTTTCCACTCCGTATAGTAATATGGACCAAATATAGCACTTGACCATCTTCTGTCTTATTTTTAAGTTGATGTTGTCATTGCAGAAGAATAGTCTCATATTATTGAATGCGGCCCTCGCAATCTCTACTCTGCACCTCACTTCTTTTTTGGGATCGATGTTGTCATCGATCATCGATCAACAATATTAAACAGTATTTATTTTCTTTGAATATGGAAAATGGAATAATCCGTATAGCAAATGATGAATTTTTTGCTATATATGCTCGTATGTTATACATTACAATTTCTAAATTATCTCATTTAATATGGAGTTTTACACCTTTGCTCTAGCAAATGAGAACGAAATATTTTTATTTAGCAATATTAAGTAGGTTGAAAATAAATCACATATACTTAATAGATTCTTAAGATCATTATTTATAAATCCGTAGTCACGTATAACTTTCATATAATTTCTGTATATTTATTCAATGGCCGTACAGTTTCATCATTGACCACGCCGACTCGGTAGGTACCATCGCGGCATTGGAGAATAGATAACTCGATAAATAACCAATCAGCTGGATTTAGCTTTTCTTTTGTGTCTATACGAAACATTCCATTCACAAAACATAGCATGATCTACGCTCTTTCACATTTGCTCTTTCGAATTTCGAATTAAAAAAACTGAATAATGTTCTATTATGTTATTTCGTGAATAATATATTGTTGTAAATTAGAAATACCATCAATAAAAAAATAATATCCTTTAATATATGTGTTCATGTGTTGCAAGCATATAATGTTGAAATTAAATATAATATGTGTAACATTTTATATTAATTTTTATAAGAAAACTACTTGTAATGTCTGATATTCTGTTTACTAACTAACTAACTAACCATCCTGCCGTTTCTTTAGAAGGGTAGGCAGAGAGGATGGATCGTCATTGTTCTATCATGACATATCTCTCGCGCCTCTAATATAATACATTCATACACCGTGACATTCATTATCTCGACTTCGAACAAAGCTGCATTTTAGTAATTCATTAATTTGGTCATATCATGTTTTCCTTAGCTTTCCTTGACTTGTTTTCTATTCACACTGCTTGTATATATATTTTTAACCATTCTTCCCTCGTTCCACATTTTCAACGATCTTAGTGATCCTTTTTTAATTTGATTTAAAACACATTCATCTGTCCTATGTTCCCTTCTTACGTCTTCGTTCGGTATTTTATTATACATGTATTTTATATATTAATACATTATTATTATTATTATTATTATTATGATTATTATTATTATTATTATTATTATTATTATTATTATTATTGTTATTATTATTATTATTATTATTATTATTATTATTATTATTGTTATTATTATTTTGTTGAATCGCTCTTTACATCATGACAGCATGAGCCAAATCGATGTAAAGGGTATTATAGCTATCTTATATTATAGGGTATTATACAATCACACTGCCCTCGCCGGGAATCGAACCCGGAATCTTCGGGGTGGTAGTCAATGCACTTACCACTCGGCCACGAAGGTCGTCGTAACATATATACATAATCATTGAAAAGATTGTATGTTAACACTGTATTTTAAGTGCAAAGAAAGTAAAATAAAGTGGACAGGAAGCATTAAGATACATTTATAAAATGAAACTGATCTGAAAGTTTGGTGTACTTGCAATCAAGTACATATTACAAGATACTAGCTAAAAGTAGTTCATTTTCTGCAGAGAAACTTTAAGATAATATGCATTACAAACTTTCTACCGTAAAGTTTATGGCGTTGTTAGACCCGTATAGTGATTATTTTTAAGTTTTATTGTTCGAAGATAATATCGGCTCCCGCATTTTATGTTTAACATCTGCCGGTTTCTTGTGCATTTCTCCGTCCATGTTACGGTTTGATGCCGGAATTCGAAGCCCCCGCTTACTCAGCAATCACGTACTGCCGTTTGAATGAATGCATCATCGAGGATGATGTCCGATGTCTGGGAGGAACTCCGCCAGTTATTCTGATGTGAGTAGTGTGGAGTAGGTACTCGCGTGTACCTGGGCGAGTCGTTGTTTACGTGACTTCTTTGTAAAGCACGCTATACAATGGCCCGAGGTTCTAATTCTTAGAAAACTACTTTTTAGCGCATTCATAGTAGGCACCATACAAAAATTCGTTTGCGATATTAAGCATTCCGTCACATTGAAGGACATGTTTTTTTTAAAAATATATTTGGCTTCGGCTATTTATCAACAGAGACATAGCCGTTCATTATAACATTACCTTGTGAATGTGTTAATTTATATTTTAGACTGCCCGGATTTTAATTAGGTTAGTTTAAATATGGTCCATTAATATAAGGTTCATTTATATAAAGTTCATTTATATAAGGTTCATTTATATAAGGTTCATTTATACAAGGTTCATTTATATAAGGTTAAATTATATAAGGTTCAATTTTATAAGTTTCATATATATAACCACAAAAAGAATGCTGGATAGACACCCAGGTGGTAAAAGTCGGACGATTGGACGATAACGGTTATAATGGGAGGATAAAGTTGGGATAGATGCAGCGAAATTGCCATAAGTGTCAAGTTGGAGAGTCGAAGCAGATGACGGGAGAAATTGGAGGCGAGGAATAATGAAGGCCTAGGTTCGATATGGGCTGTAGGGCCATCGAAGAAGAAGAAGATATAGGTTTATTCGAAAAAGTTGTATTAAAATAATTATTAATAAAGTGAAGATATTAAATTCTCTACGAATTCAATCATTCTGCGGGAGTCCATAGTTTTGGTGAAAGTTTTCAATCGTTCCATATTTGAAAGAAACGTATTCTCTATTCCACGTCTTTTTACTTTCTTCACTCTGACCAATAAAATACTTGCGTTAGAAACGCGTAGTGACTGTAAACAAATGAATTAAATGTTCAAAGTAATCAATTTTAAATTGAGTATTAATGCCATACATACAAATCTTTATCAAAGTGATGTTATTTATTTAAAGTAATTTTCTACATACGTATACTATTTTATACTAATTTATTTTAATTATCTTAGTATGTACTGTATATTTTATACAGATGATTATAAAAAATAAAAACGCTCGTGCGATAAATAGTATCTATATCAATTTATTTATGGGTTATAAAGTTTAACGAGTAATGTGTTCAATCAAGTTTTAACCACATCTTAATTTTACCTATCGCCAACGATTTCATTGATCCAATATTATTTCCCGATGAAAATGTAGTATGTCTCAAAACTAATAGGTGATAAAACAATGTTTTATGTAGCTAAGATAGGGTGTATACTATGATAGAATGTATTCAATAATAGCTTTAAAATATCGAAGTACTAACTTACCTTTATTGCAACATCTGCGATATTATATAATATAATATAACAAACAAGATACAGGCCTATCTCGGTGTCTTCGTGAAACATATAATAGCGGATCGTTTTCAGAGCTGTTATATTTTTATAATACAATATCCCTTTGGAACTTATCGTGCATTGGATCAGGCGGATTTATCCCGCAGACGATCGATAGCCTTTGCCCTGCCTTTGTGTTGTTCCATGCCACGATACAATTGCTATTTGCAGTAAATGATCTTCCACTATTTGATCTCGAAGTGTACAGTGGTAATCTACAATCTGTGGTGAAATCAATATAAATTTGATGATCATCCTCTATAAAAACTTGTATCAAACTTAATGTATTATACTGCACACCACGTGCCTATACTTAATGGAATACATTTAATAGCCACGATTGTTATTCTCACAAGTAATTAAAGTTGTTGTATCGAAACAAAAGACACAGAAGTGTTCTGCCATTATACCATTAAGCTCCTGCGGAGATGAAATACTTCGTGAAAGAGCAGATAAGTTGAAATGCTTTCGTAAAAAAAACTGAGATCATACTTTAGATATCACTCCGCTAAAAGTTTTTTTTTACATTATTTCTAACGATTCATAGTTAAAAAAACTATATAGTTTTATTTATGCAGTGATTAAAAGAAGCTTGCTAAATATATGAACTCAAAAACAGTGTAACATGTGTGTTTGACCTTTGACCAAAATTTAGTTAAACCAAGTAATATTTATAGCGGAGAAGGGACTGTTACTGTTATGTCCAAAGAATGGACACCACCAGACTCACCTATGTTTCACTACATAATCAGCCTCACGGGACCCGCCCTCGTTTAGGACCTCCTTAAAGATGGAAGAACGGCTGGGAATTGGGAATTCACCTCACAAGAGGAGCAACCCTCTGGAGAACAGACCACATAACTCTACAGCAAGAAAGAAGAAATAAAATTTAGATATACCACTGATCCGTTATTAAAATATAATAATATAAATAATGTTGTATCATAGTTGATATGTGTGACCTAAAAATATTGCTCTATTTAGAAAATGTGTGATTCTTGAAATATGAAAAATGAACAATCAATACATTTTAAGACCCTCAAGAAGAGATTTCTAAACCTTAATCTTCTTCTTATTATTATTTTTGTCCTGTCACACCTCCGTGGTGCATAGGGCCTCAAGAAACCTTCTCCACCCGACTCTATCGCATGTCTGATGCCTAACATCATCCCAAGTGAGGCCTGCTGCCTTAACCTCGTCCTGCAGGGCTCTTCTCCAGGTAGCCCTAGGTTAATCTACATTAATTAAAATCAAATATTCTATTTGAGGGTCACTAATTAAGTATGTGATTTCAAAGTATAAAGAATTTCAGTCCCTGTGCTTTATATAAATATATATATTGATATAACTTTGCAACTCAATAACACTGTATAAATACGTTTTTGGGACCCAGGAAATTCCAATGTAATAGTCACAATACGTAAGAAGTCAACATCAAATTCGCACGTTGCATTGGTATTAGTGCATAACAGAGTATACATGTTTTTCGCCAGAATGGGAGAGGTTCGGGCGAAACCGGTTGTGACGTAACGTTACCGGTCGCGTCTTGTGTCGTGGGCTTTTTTCCTCGGCCGAAAGGAGTGACGTAACCTTACATTGGACTGTCGCACACCATTGCATCGCGTCTACAAAAAGATTCCATTACTGTATCACAAAAATATCTCTTGATTATATTTATCTATAAACTTCTTATACTATTTTGTAATGTAGAATTTAGAAAATTCGAGGGATTTGAAAATTTTAAGCATGTCTATGGTAAATCGTCAACTTGTTCTTTTTCGTATAAAGGCAAGAAAATATATATCGGAAGGGTGACATTAAAAACGCCCTTTCTCTCCTCTTTCAATTGCCAATGTGGTGGAAGGTTTGGTCGACATTGTGTCGTTTCCAGGGACACTGGGTGTTCGAGTAACATCACCCGTAAAGGCAATTTCCTTGCTCTCAAATATGCTGATATTTCATGTCTAAAGTGAATAAATATAAATTATACTGCATAGTGTTTTCGGAAGTCAGATCTTTTATGACCTCGAGCTATTATTGCGTATGCAGATTGTTTTAATTATTAATGTGCAATATAGTTTCATGTCATGCAATGTTTTTTCAGTGATTCAGTAATTAACTATTATTATTGAGTCTTGAACAATGAAGTATAACTCCATAAAACAGACGTTTTCATTCATATTAAATATATGTAATTATATATGAATGAAAACGTCTGTTTTCTAAAAGTTTATTTATATTTTATGGGAATGACATGTTTCGTCTTATTAAGGCATTTGATAATAGTATTTGCAAGGATCAATCATTTTAAACTTTGTTTTACAATCTTTATTATTGTGAAGAAGGAATCCGGTCATGTCAATGCTTGGGCACGTCCCCTGGATCAGGAGCCAAGCTTTCTATCATCCCGCACTCCTCTCTTTATCCCAGCGTTTCATTTTTTGAAGCAATAAATTGAATTGCATCATTGTTTTTTTTTTACAAAAACATCTAAATCGCTTCCTTTCCCGTCATAACTGAACACACTATAACTTAATTAAAACTATTTGATTATTTGATTATTTGATTATTGCGAAATCCTTAAAGTAGTCGATGCGAATAAGTGTTCTCAATTATTGATTTCTAATTGAATTTTTTTAATCATATGAAATGCATTATCGATTGCTTTAAGTCATAGGTTTCCAATCTTTTTTGGGCCACCCCCTTTACAAGAATAATAAACTCAAACACCCACAAGGGGGCGTTATCGCCCACTTTGAGAATCTAGGCTTAAGTAATGTCGTAAATGTGACAGAAGGGCTTAAGTAGCGATCTATTGTAGCCTATAAGAAATGTTAATTTCCTCAACTTTTATTATTTTAAACGCGTTTAGCACTAAACAAATTATAACGATGTTATAAATAATTTTGTATGTAAATTTTATTACTCATACAAGACATTAATTATGACTATTTATGACATTCGATAAGTTTCACAATATCGCTGTATACAGATCGCAAAAGAACTTTTAATATGTATGAAAAATCTCGATTGGCATTTCGCATTTCTACAATCAGGTTTTTACAGTGATATAATCAAAAGGCAGCATTAAAAAGCACTTATCATTTGACTTAATATACCAATTGATCTTAACTTTGCCATTAAAATTTGTTAACTGTTCGTTAATCTTTTTACGATATGTTTCTAGAAATATATCGTCCCTCTATTGAAATTCCTTCAACAATATATTGTTAATATAACATTATCGAAAACCATTTCGGTTATCTTTGATGTTTTCAATTTATGAGTTTATACATTATACATCTTCGATTACATCACCTTCTCTTCTTCACTGCTGGATATGGACAAGACACTCGTCTCTGTCTTGTCCCTTTCTCATCCAGGTCGTTTCACCTATACACAAATTCATTAACTATCTATTACACACAAATGCATTGACTACCATGTCACATTGACAAGATCAAAAGCGTGTTATTTTTAGAGTAAAATCCAGTTCTTTCCAGTTTACTCGATAGTGATTAAATTTATAATTGATAAATTTCTTAGAATAAATAAAATGCAGTAGAAATATTTATTCTAATAACAAATGTGTGGAAAATCTGTGTATGATAAAGTGTCGAATGAAAATATAAGAAGTAAATGCAGTGCGTATGAAAGTGTTATGATCAAAATAATGACAGTATCATTAAGATGGTTTCGACACATGGAAATAATGAATGAAGAAATAAGGTGAAGATTGTATATTTTAACGGTGTAAATGGAACCGAGAAGGAAGAAAAACCGAGGAAAACGTGACACGATCAAATAAATCAAATATTGAATGTCGGGCACGCGAGGAGCTGGAGAAATCGACGTGGGTGCATGACAAGATGTATGAATGTTGAAGAATCGAGAGAAGTATTCCAGGAAAGAACAGTGTGGCGGTCCATTATTTCTGCCTACCCCTTCGAGGAGTCGACCTAATGGTTAATTAGTTAGATTGTTAGTTCTAAATTCTATTTAAATGTAAATTATAACACGAAAGTAGAAGCAAGTAATACAAGTTGTTTGTTCCCTTTTGTATTTTGTAGGTTCCACACCGCGTCACACTGACAACAGATTTACACTTTAAATAACAAA
This sequence comes from Lepidostoma basale, assembly GCA_022606425.2. NCBI lineage: Eukaryota > Metazoa > Arthropoda > Insecta > Trichoptera > Lepidostomatidae > Lepidostoma > Lepidostoma basale. Next base: position 1,078,764 of record JAHDVF020001064.1, read on the forward strand.
AGAAGGTGATTCCAAATTATATTTATGTGGTTTTCATTACCTCTTTTCACACATTATTACAACATATTGTTTATTATTTTGTGTCAATAATCGCAATGGCAAAAATAGTGATAGTATTTAAACAGGTCGAGAGTAAATAGTAGCTCAAACGAAAGTACTCGTAAATAGTGGTCAAAACAAAAAAGTGAAACAAAATGTGTTCTAAATTATATTTTTTATGAATTAATTTTATAATATGGATAAAAATACAAATTATAATCCCACTCCTAGATTATGAAATACTTATATCGCCTATGTGTGTTGTATGTTATACATGGGTTTTTAATTTACAAATATCTATATGCATGCAAATATCTATAGTATCTATATCACTTTTTTGTGTTCGAGAATACGACTCATTCCAATGACGTTATTCTACAAAAGCCTTCTTTAGAATAGTTTGTGAGTACCAAATATTTCCTAGAATATCTCGAATGATTGTACCCATCTGAATGCTTTTAAAAAAATATTTCCTGTCTCAAACATATGCATTGAAAATTGATCTAATCATTTAGACAAACATTGACGATGCTGCTTCATACTTAAAAAAGAATTTACATACATTAGATTGATATTATTTTCACATTGCACACTGACTCATGCGCATAATATTATTTCATTATGTTTTTGAATAAATTATAATTATATGGCAACTTATCAATACATTAACGAAAACTAAAATACACACAACAAGAGAGATTAATAAAAACACATACGCAAATAAATTATCAAAAATATCCAAAACACTCACAAGTAAATAAAAATCTACAATATCTTCTAAATTCGCTATCACTTTGTATTTTGGGTTCACATTTGAATATATTTTTAAGTCCAATAAAGTGTTCCACAACTTAAAGTGATGATGAATAGTAAAGAAATTCTAATTGCAAGTGCAGATTAAAACACCATAATTTATAAATAGTTCAATTAAGTATTCTGTAAAAACAATGTTTAAAAAAATGCACAAATAAAATTAAAACTTCTTACAATATCGAATAAACACGGGTTCTAATAAATTGTAATTAACTGAATTTAATTATTAAGGATTAATTGGATTGTTCGTCTCAATAGAGACGAAGATGTAATTATTTTTTTTGAAACAGAATATGGTGGCCAAGGCGTTTACAGGACTTATTACCAGTCATTGGTTGGGTTAAGCGATCGCTTTATGTTAACAACATTCCCCATTCCGCCTTCTTACGACCACCACGTCTGAGAAAAATTTGAAAGACGTATATATGCTGCCCTTGAGATGAGTAATTCGTAAAAATGGCGCTTTATAAATTATCCAATTTATTGTTATTATTATATGCTATTATGTTGAGACACACTTCACATTTTTTAGGTTTATCTACACTAGCGTCATCTATTAAGAATATTTGTAAGCATTAAGCAGAAAATCTTTATTAATTTAATTGGCCTAATCTACAAGAAACACTGTTATTCAGTACATTATATTTTAATAAAAACAAATGACGATTAATACGATAGAAATGTGTGTTAATAACACTTATTCTATACCTAGAGTAATTTCGGGTAATATGGCACACTATAAGCCTTTTTGATAATAAAACTCAAAATATAGGTGATCCATCAGTATTTATTGATTATTTCAGTCGTTTAACTTATCAGTAATCAATAATTGTACACTTTACGTTATTTAACATAAAAATCTAACTACAAATGATTGTTTTCTTGAAATTTAAATATTGACCAAAACCAAAAGTGGGTGGGTATTATGGCCTAGGAGCATATTGATTGAGGGACAAAAATAAGATCAAAATACGTAATTTGGGATTACTTCCCGTAAAGGACAAGTGCTTGCTCTTTGCGTTGGTTCGATTGGCTGAGGAAGGTGGAGGTGGAGTTGTGCCAATGTGGTAAGCATTTTGAGCGCTAGTGTCGCTTTGTTTCAGAGAAACAGTAGTGGGCCGTATTGGCCAACCAGGCCATAATACCCGAAATTACTCTATTATACTAAGAATTAAGGATTTTTGTTGTTGTTGTTACTTTCAATGGTTGATTGTGTGCAAGAAATGCTACCGCTAAATCTAATGAATGCTCTTTTTGCAGGGTCTGGAGCAAGCCGTGGACTTTTCCCCCGCGGTGACGGCCACGTGCAAGGCGGGCTTCATGACTATCCGCATAAACTTCAATCAGACCTTCAGCGGCATCGCGCACGCCAGGGACTACAGGTACGTTGACCCCCATCCTCGCACCCTCCACGTCGTTTCTTACAACCCGCATTCTTATTCTAGGAACAATTTATAAAACGTTTTATAAAAGCTCACACGTAGTTTATTCATATTGTAACATAAAAAAGTAGGAATCAATTAGACAAAGGCATATATAAAGTACTATACATGATATTTTTTACTTGGTTAGAAATGATTCTGTGTACAACTACAGATTTAAAGTTAGCCCGTGTTTTCTATACGATATATTATTATAAAAACTAACTAACTAACCAGCACACCGTCTCTCCGAAGGGGTAGTCAGGAATAATTGACTGCCACACTTTTATTACTTGACATATTTCTCTCGCTTCCTCAACATTCATTAATCGTGTCATGCACGCGCGTCGATTTCTCTGACTCCTCACATGGCCGACATTCAATATTTGATTTATTTGATCGTGCCACGTTTTCCTCGGTCTTCCACTATTTCTGGTTCCATTTACATCGTTAACGTATAATTTGTTTACCATTCTTTCTTCATTCATTCTTTCCATATGTTCAAACCATCTTAATGATCCTTTCATTATTTTGTTCATAACACCATTATTCGCACCGCATTCACTTCTTATATTTTCATTCGACACTCTATCATACACAGATTATCTACACATTCGTCTAAGAGATCTCATTTCTACTGCATTTATTCTACTTTCATCCTTCTTTTGCCAGTTCTATACTTCACTTCCATACATAAGGGTCGGCTGAAGAACACCATTGTGCACTGCCATTCTAGCTTTTTTGGATAGGTTTTTGTTTGCGATGACAACTTTAAGTGCACCTTTCACTTTGTTGCCTGCCCCAACCCTTCTTTCAATATCCCTCTCTACTCGCCCATCTCTTGTTAACATACTACCTAAATAAACGAACTCATCTACTTGCTCCAAATTTTCACCATTCACGCTAATGTTGCAGACTGTCGTTATATATTATATTATATATTATATTATTATAAATATGAATATGCTTTACACGTCATTTGTTTCAACCCTATACACGCGTTTTAATAAAAAGACAAACATCGTTGTTTAAAGAAATGGTTTAAGAAATTGTACACAATTATTATCATGGGCGTTAATGTTAACTCATTATTAAGGAAAAGAAACTGGGTGTCCCCAAGATCAGGAACCAAGTGTTGTCTCCTTGACCACTAGTAATAAATCTAATGTTTAATGAATAAATCTTTTGGCATTTAGCATAATTTATGAAATATATTATCATTTAATTAATTGTATCTCAATAGAGACGAAGATGCAAATTATTTGGAAACAGAATATGGTGGTCGAGGCGTTTACACGTGGTGTTCGTAAGAAGGGCTAAATGGGGAATGTTGTATTACATAAAGCGATGGCTTAACTCAACCCATTCCGCCCTGTGTGGTGGTCGTAAGAAGGGCGGAATCGGAAATGTTGCATTCAAATCAAATCAAATCAGTTTATTTACTCAAAAGACATTACAAACAGCATAAATGTTTAAGGCATCTATTGAGTACAGGTAAGATATTATACATATACAACATAATACCAGGAACGCATCCCTTAACCCAACCAATCACAGGTCATAAGTCCTGTAAACGCCTCGACCACCATATTCTGTTTCCAAATAATTTACATCTTCGTCTTTATTGAGATATAATAAATTCTTAATGATTTACCCGTATTGGGTAAAATCCAATATTCGTCTACAAGTATTTGTATACATTCAAAACAAAATATTATATATAATAATAATAATAATAATAATATTTATATAATAACAATTATAATTGATTTCATTATTAAATCAATGATTTCTTGATTATGATAATGCCCATTGCCCGTGAGTACGATTCTGTGCCTCCTGGTGTGACTTAGTCCTATTTTAGATAGACAGACTTTGTCACAAAAGGATATTCTGACTCCACGGCTGGATTCCGTTTTTTCCGTTTCTCCGGCCCCTGGCATGCAGCGACGACTTTCCTCCACTCCGACATATAAGGTTACCAACAAACTACGTTTTAATTTTTTCGATGAAGGAATATTACTTGTAAAAACATGTCGAGTAAAATTAACTAAAAAGAGAAAAAAAAAACAATTTTTTGATTAAAAAAAAATCATATTAAGTACTTTAGTAGTTCTTGAACACGTGGGCTGCTGTAATCTAGGTGAAGATTTCATAGAAGGCGAGCTATACAGAAAGCGAAAACTCCACCTAATTACTTATTCTTCTGTCTACCGCTAAGATCGTAAAACTAGCACATGTCTCTACTTTCATTATTTGACTTATGGCCTAGCGGAGCGAATAAAATAATGATGATGACTTGTGCTTTCATAATCGAAAGTTCGAGATTGCTATAATATTGTTTCTTCGAGTGTACTTCGCTACTGATTTATCTAAGAAACGTTATTGTGTATCGTTTCTCTCTTCGTGATCTATATTTTTACTTTATCATATTTTATATCTCTTCCGGAATATTCCTTATACATTTCTACTACACTCTATAGATATCGAGTAGTTATTATTTTTGAGAAATTGGAAATGTAATAAATCTCGTTCCGATGCTTTGTTAAATGATTATAAATATGATAAATAAAATTGAGATCTATTTGATATATTCTTAACACATTGTCTGTGGAAAGGGTATTAATACCCATTTACTGGATTGGCGGTAGCCCGTGGGAAGGGTAAAAACGCATTTTTCACGGACTTTTGTATATTTTAACACATGTTTTTGTGACAACATTTTGTCATATTTCAAAGTAGACAATAGTTCTATGCATATGTTCTTTTTGTCCAGCCTTTACATCGATTTAACTTGCGCTGTAGAGATGTTAATAGCTCTTTAAGAAAACAATAAATAAATAAATTAATAATACAAGTAATCAATTATACAAGTAATCAATAATACAAGTAATCAGTAATGCAAGTAATCAATAATATTAATAAATAATACGAGGAAAAGATGGGCGGATTACGTGGAAGAAGATTGGGAGAAAATGGAAGGAGCTGGGGAATGGAGAGAGCTGGCTAGAGACAGAAGTCAGTGGAGGACCGTTGTGGAGGAGGCCAAGTCCCACACCGGAATGTAGCGCCGAGAAATGAATGAATGTTTTCATTTCACTACAGCAAAAAGCTACGCTGAATAAGCGCGAATCTACAAACAGGCAATGTTTTAATGGAATGATATAGTGCAAATATTATTTTATTTGGAATCGAATATAAATGATTAACAAACATACAAGTTAATATAAATATTTAAATAATTGATAATCCCCTAACTAAGCGAAATACTTTTATGTAACATCCATAAAATACAGTAAAACTTAATGGTGTATAACGTTTTCTACATTATACATTAGTTACTATGGATTTTCGTATTGTTTCTTAAAAGATGATGTAAAACTATATTTGATAATGCCTAGCAAGGCAAAAATGCTACTCCAAAAAATATAATAAAACTTCTCGAAAACCTTCGTTTTCGACAATACTAAATAGATAATATGCAATTTAACATCATTTTTCAAGAAACGAATTGTATTTTTGTTTAGTAGATAATTTAAAAATGGAACTGTTTCTTGCAGAACTGCCCCCTGCATGAGCTACGGAAATGGGAGCAACTTCCTCCAGCTGGGCATCAACCTGCTCGCTCCTCATGGCGCCCCCGACTACTGTGGGGCACTAGTCAACAATGTGAGTTCTATGATCATAACTGATGTTATACATATATGATGACCGCCGTTTAAAAGAAAATAATCATTAATATTGGATATTATTTTCATTTTTAATGCTACAAAGTAGAATTGACCCTTTATTGCAGGGGTCGGCAAACTCAGATCCCCAGAACCAACTTGGCCCCTGCATTACTTTTGTAAAAACGGATTTTCCATTTGCAAAACTTAAAAAAAACAATTTAAAATCATGATTTTAGAGAAATTGAAAATTAAATGTACATGGGGATTTATACATGATTTTGATAGCACCTGACATCCTAAAAAGACAATTAGCTGTTAAAAAGTATACATTTGAAATCCGCAATTCATTCTACATATTATTTTATTAATTTATTATTTTTTGTGTTCAATTGTTTAATGGTACATGAATTTCTTGATTTTTCTATTTTCTACCGGTGTCATGTCAGGTCCTTTCAACATTGACTATCACGTAAGAGTAGAGATCTCTTTTCTTAACAGCTCCTCAACGTTTTTATACCAGCACAGTAACTTATGTAGCTGAGCCAGGGATAAGCCTTCTGCCAACCCTCATCGACCCTCTATTTTACCCTCAATGATAAAGTGCAGCAATCCATGCTTTTCTCTCTTAACTACATGTTCTAAATATGACATCTTTCGGACTTAAATGTTGGTCAACAAATATCTGTCAGCTCTGACTCTCTGGATATCGGTCCAACAAATGAGCACACACTTTAATTGTTTATTATTATTATTATTATTATTATTGTAATTTCATATGATTATAGTTTTATGTGTGTCTGTCATGATTATAACCTAATGAAGAAAGTTAAAATATTTGTAAATAATGGTTCATTCTCTCCACCTGACTTCCAAGTTATAGCGTGATGGTTAATTTGTTTTGGAAAAAAACTTTTATAATATATTTATGTGCATACGCTGATAATTTTTTTTCAAATTATCTTAAATTTTTTCTCTCTATCGTTTAAATGTGAGTATGCCATGTGATGAAAAAACTCACACCATATTAGCATTTGCATTTACGTGACTAAATAATTAGAAAAAATCGCTCGCTTTTAACAATGGATACTCCATTAAATTTCATATTATTATTTAGATTGAGTTTACAAGACTAAATCAGAAATATTAATAGGGTATTGAATAACGCTTTGATAGTGTAAGATGATTCAATTACTCGCACGAAGCCGCGCTAGAGGCTATTTTTCTAACAATAAATTTAAACAGAACTTTTAATAAAATATACTCACCGAAGACTTCGATTCAACACGGGGTTTGCCTTGGAAATAAATACAAGTACCTGTAAGAGGAAGTTATTAATTTTTTGTTGCCTCAAACTAAACAACGGCGAAGTTCGCTTTTCTTGCCCTGAAATAGTATTATTGACTTTCTGCGTTATTGAATCACGAGGTATGGAACACGATTTCGTAAAATACGATCGTCAAGTTCAAAGTGTCATTTGCTGTCGCGGGTCGTGATATTTGTTCTTGTGCGAAAACCATGACCCCACAGCTCGCCACGAACAGTCGAAGAAATGGACAATCAGTATTTTTTGCTTATACACGAATATCGAAAAACAAGTGTAGGGTATGAATTAAATCAATAACAATTTAGTAGTGTTTACTTACATTTAAATCTCGTGAGAGATAGATTAAAAATTAGATTACGATAGATTAAAAAGCAATCTTCTTCTTCTTTCTGTGTCCTGTCAGGTCTCCCTAACGTTGACTATCACCCTTCATAGTGATGACCTGGGAAAAAATATCCAGAGTGGATCCCCTTGCCTTCTCCCCTTGCCTTCTCTGGAGGATTTTCTGTCGGGGTTACCTTCCCTTAGCTGGGTGTATCCAATTTTATGGCGTTGGAAGCTCGCCATTCGTCCTCTCTCTATCTGCTATGGCACAAAGTAATATGTGCCACATTGCCCGGGGTTTGCGTAGGTCTTTAAAAAGACCTCTCGTGAACGCTAGAGAGTTGGACTTGATAGTAGTGTTGTTGTTGTAAATGCAATATGGCGCCTTACGACACTTTGTAAAGGCATATTTTCAGCAAAACATACCCCATCGTATCCCTACTACCCTTTTGAACCCCTGAAAAAGCAATACTCATTTGATTTCGTGGGAATGTACGAGTATGACTGATTTTTTATCTACAAATAAGACATTTCAAAGATATGACATTCAGGTGATTCACGAAGTTTTTTTTAATGTATTATAGAAACACAAACAAACATTGTATCACAGAAAATTATATGTAATCTTCTTCTTCTTGTTATTCCTCTCCTATTGGTGGTTGGACAACTTTTTTTACTTTGATGTAGCAGCTCTAAACAAGGATGTTGTGCTGCAACTAAACCAATCTCGAAGGTATTCTAGCAGGATTTTCTTCTTCTACAGATACTTCGTTTTCCATAACATTAGTAGTTTCTCATTATATTTTCGGGTTCGTTATATTTTAGAGTATTACAGTTTCCTGTACTTTATTGACATGGTCATTTCTTCTTCTGTCTTCTTCTACTTCCTCGTTCGTGACTCTTTCTACCCATGGTAATTTAAACATTCTACGATTTATTCCACATTTCAAAGATATCAAGCTTTTTAGTGATAAATTTAGTCATGAGAATGTATTTTTCGTTCTTCATTCGTTACAGTTCTTAATTAAATAATTGTTTATTGATTTTCAGAAACAGCTATGACACAAAATTCTTTCTTAATTTTTTTTATGTTTAAACAATCTCGATATTAATAATTAATTTCAACCACTTTTTACTAGGAAACGCGATTACACGCTTGTTTTTTTTATATTGACACAAATATAAATATTAAATCCTATTCATTTCACGAGTTTTAATATTTTAATTTCTTTATTAAGGCATTGTTTAAGTTTAATACGAAGTTTTTGAGTTACTTGAAAATAAAAATTGACACGATAGCGCACCTCGATAAAATCCATTGTTAAATTTTCAAATGCTTATGAGAATTTTCTCGGGTCAATGCTAATGAGAAATATTGCATTTAAATTTATTTGTTAGGAGGCATAATACTTGCCTAGGTATGTGCTCAACTCCTTCGGCATAATTCAGCTCTAATGGTCAGTAATTGATCTCAATGAATACCATTACAATTATTTCACATTTTCGTGGGAATGTTGTTTCCAAATTTTCGCAACCCTGAGTAAGATAATGAATAAATTTACGAGTACTTGAACATATTATTAATTACATGCATTGTATAAACACCTACATTGTTGCAATAGTAAAACTCGTACATTTAGTTGTTCAAAATCATTCATCGTTGATATAAAAAATTATGAAACGTTTAAAGTGATTTATTTATTGTTTCTTGAACCATGATGTAAAACTCCATATTAAATGATACATTCGAATGAAAACATCGTTTTCTAAATGTTATATTTTATTTTATGGGATCGACATATTTCGTCTTGCTGGTGCATTTCTCCGCTATCCGCGAAATCTGCAAAGTGGGAGATATTGTCAGATGGGGCACACGCTGTGATGCATCAGATTCCTGTTAACTACAGTCCCTACGGAAAACCACCAAAAATATGGAGGGACGGTTAAAAATGAGAGTCAACATTCCAAAAGAGGCCAGTCTCATGAACAGACCAAGCTTCTTAAATGAGAAAAAGAAGATAACGCATTAACGATTATCGTGTAACAATTTAAAACAGCATCAACAAACCCTCACCCGTTTTCCTGTAAGGGTTAGCAGAGATAATAGACCACATTCCTTTCTTATTTTTTCTTTTGGATCATACATACCTCTAACGATGAGAGCAATAAAAAAGAAAATATTGAATAAATAACCAGTGACGGTAGAAAGAAAAATTATTGTTGCATATGTATATCTGGGACATATGCTATGGTCAAACTTGGCGGAGATAATCAAGATAATCAAGCAAAGACCGAACATAGGCAGGGCCTTGCATGAGCTGCTTTCGGTAAACGGTCCTATATTATTTGGCTGGACGACTTATGGATGATTTTATTTATTTATTTTGGTACACAAACAAAGAATCTAGGTAATACACAAGATCATAAAAACTTATTTTAAATCAGATTAGATGCCTCAGTTGTACGTGCATATCAAGTTCATAACACTGGCAGTACAACTGTCATGTACCACCCCTCAGTGTAAACAACCGTCAAGGAAAACATGTCATTTATGTAAGATACAATTACATACAAATTAAGTCAAACAATGCAAAAGCAAAAGACCAATGAGAATGATGATGATTGTATATATTAATCTTCTCTCGTTTTCAATCTTTAGGCTTCGCTGTATTGACGTAAAGATTTATGTAACTTGTAAATATCAAAAAATAATCATTATAAAATGTTTATAGAATATTGTCCATGTAACGTCAAATTATTAATGATTTATGACATTGCGCAAAGGATTTAAGATTATATCACTTGACCGGTGTCTGTTCCCGCTCCCGCCGGCGTTCGGCAATACTCGGAAATAGCTTCCCGGATGTTTGGGCGATTGCTGGAAGGATTAGGCGCCCGTTTACTCGTTTTGCGACACAAAATCGATCACAATCTCCGGCCGAAATGACCGCCTCCGATGAGAGTCCGTGAAACTGTTCTGGATTAATGGATTGTTCTGCTATTCCGCAATAGCCTTGAGCAGTGAAAAAGGTTCTAAATTACCAATATTTTCATAAACCACAAACGAATTTTCTTACATTTTGTCTTGCAATATCCAGGCATTGACTTATAGCAAAAACTTTTCTCTTTTCTTAACATAACACAGATTTTTTTCAGTACTTCGATTTGCCAAAGAGTTGAAAACACGATATTATACATTATTATAGATATTTACGACAGTTATTTATTAAAAACTATAACAATTATAATGAACATATTTGAACAACCTCATGCTTAGCGATTATTCGCCTCGAATTTTGACATTTTTAGTGTCAGTGAGGCAGTGTTCATAAATAATATATTATCACTTCTGGAATGAGTACTGTCTCACTGACTGAATATTTGCTACCAAATGTCATAAACAATTGTTATTTAACAATAGTTTAATATTTGAAGACTTCAGGGGAAAAACAAGGAATGTCAGTTAAAATTCAAAATAAATGTAATAATGCCATCTAGCAGCATTTGTACGTATCTATCCACAGTAAAATTTTCATATTCAAAAATCATCTGTGTCATCGACTATGGCCAGATAATCGATTGCTAATTGCTAAGAAATATATAGACTTTGATTAGCTTTATTCTCAATTTATTCAAATTAACCTTCTACTGACATTCCTTGTTTTTTCCCTGTAGTCTTCATTTATTTTAATTGAATTTCTATTTTAATTACTTCTTGCTATTTTGAAATTGTCAATTTGGTTTAAAATTTCTTGCTCGAACAGAATCGTCACAATATTTGCAAGTTTTGTCGCATATTTTTTATTTTTCTAATAGAAATTGTGTTTATAAAACATCTATAATATGAATACGTATAACTTATATACACATAATTAAAAATATATTGTGCAGATAATAATATTATACGTAATAATAGAGTCTTTGGAGCAATTTCATTATTATTACAATATGTTGACAATAAAATGTAATTAAAATTATACATGTTCAAAAAAATTATATAAATACTTCCTATTTACTCACGGAATGGTAATTCTGTTTGAGTCTAGTTTCGCTTGTACTCATGCTTCATCAGGGCAACATAATACCTTGTGTTACCCTGATGAAGCATGATTACAAGCAAAACTAGTTGGCTTCATATAATGATCATTCGTTGGCAATACGTATAATGTTTCTATTAGTTTTTTTTATATTTATACATTAATAATGTCTAATCACAAAGTGATTGTTCAATATTATTATTGATGTGAAGTTAATTATTTGATTTTAAAACACGACGCAATTTTGCTTTAATTCTAATAATAACACAACGAAGATTCCCGGCGATGACAGTGTGATTGTCACACGTCTTGGTCTGATGTAGAATTCATATGACAATTAAATAGCAACAGATCACTATCATAAAAGTCAATATAATAGCTTAAAAAATGTATACAGTAATTAGGTTGAAACGTCCTATTGTATACAACAACAAAGACCTTTACTATTCTGGGGTTCTACGCACTCGCTTAGTCCGCCTACTGCTAATTTCCCCCATCGGGTAATGTTATTATATTATATAATATATCTATTTAAATAAATACATTTAAGTGGAATACCACATTTTAAATTATACTCTTAACTTAAATTATACTCTTTAAGACTTAAATTATATTTTTACTTATTATACTAAATCGACTTTAGATCTTAAGTGACTACGTAAGATTGTTCTGCAGTAGGAATTTTTAAACTAGCTCACATTATTAAGGAGCTTGGCCACTAAGATAACTTTCAAGACGGTTCTCGAATGCGTTTTTAAGAAGATTCCCAGACGATGTATGCCCTTGGAGTGTATCTTATACAAAAAATGGCGTGGCGCTCTACAAATATTTATCATCACCATCGTCGCATTTATATTATCAAGATATGAAATATATTTAAATATTAACAAATATGTATTGAATATATATGATTGTTTATTTAGTCTGTTCATTTATTGTTTCTTGAACAATCGTGTAAAACTCCATATTCAATAATAAATACGAATGAAAACGTTTGTTTTCTAGAAGTTTTATTACAGTTTAAAGACTTACATGTTTTGCCTTTCTAAAGCATTATGAAATTAATTACTACGGCATTGCATTTGATAATGCCCTAGAAAGGAGAAACATGTCATTTCCATCAACTATAATTAAACTTCTAGAAAACAGAGGTTTTCATTAGTCTGTTTATGATATGGTTTTTCATTAGTCTGATTATTTATATTTATTGGTCTGGTAGAATTCACGTGACAATAAAAATGACGATAGACTTACTACCAATCATATGTTACAATAATTAATAGCTTAAAAATTGAATACAGTAATTGGATTCAAATAACCTGATATACACACAAATGTGGATAGCAGCGGTAAGCTACCTCATGAAAAAGCCCAAAATTGCAACTCAAAAACCAGCAAAGACAGATTTTGTTGCAAACCAAACCCTAGAATAGAAACAAAAAAAAAGAGTCCGGTTTAACTTCGTGTAATTATTAATGGTTGTGAATTATAATGGAAACGCGATTGCATATTATAAATAGGCCAAACCCCGAAAAAAATGAAAAGCACTTAATGCGCATGCCCAAATTCGTTTCTGGATTATTTCGAATTTTGTTCTGATTATTATTGAATGCCAATAGTGTAGAAAACAAAAGTAAAACAACACGGTGTTATAAATTGTGAAATTTTAAATGTGTGTGAAAAAAAAAGATTTACATTAAAAGTTAAAACTTATTACTGATTACGATTGTACAGTGAACCAAGTTTTGAAAGGGTAGAAAATCTTTACTTCCGTGAATATTTCACGTGTTGCAACTAGTTGTTATTATCACTTTAACACAACGATACTCAACCTTTTTTGTCTTCGGGCCACATACATATATTTGTAAAGCTACGCGGGCCGCAACACTATACTGGTATGAAGAAAAAAATCATGAAACACTCCACCCCCCCCCCCCCCATTTTTTTGGAATACAATTTGAGATTTAAAAAATTATAAACTAAAACAGAATAATACTAGTACATATCACTTGTCATTATCAGCATACGGTTCCTTAAAAATTACAATAGTGAAAAAAGTAAAACTCAAAAGTAACATGTATCAAGGCGTTTATTTCAAAATTAGTGTGATTTTTGACATTGAGATAATTTTTCAACAATTTTAGACAAATCGGGTTTATAATTGCTGCATACTACCCTCAATACGTCATCAAGGTGAGGATCAGTAAGTCGATTCCTGTATACGTTTTTTGCATATTTCATTTTGGAATATGATGATCCACAAATATATGTTGATGCAAACAATGTAAGGAGCAGGAAAGCACAATTTTTTAAAGTCTTGTATTTTTAAGGAACTAATTTCCAAAAATGGATGTACTTATTTCCCTCTCTTTTTTCTTCAAAAATAGCTTTCAGATTAGTATTGTTCATGTATCAAGATATACGAAGTATAGAATGCCAGATTTTTTAAATCATGTCCCTTAATAAATGTGTTTAGGGCCGCACAAAAAAGCTTTTGGCGGGCCGCAGGTTGAGTATGGTTGCTTTAACATATTGACTGTTATAGATAAGAGGTAACATTTTGTATTAAATCATAAAAAATACAAGTTAACAGTTTCTAATGCGTAATAAAATTCAATATCAGAAATACAGCGAATAATGAATAATGAAAGGTGGTTTGATTTATTTTATTAATAGGCAGTCTTTTATTACACGCAATACTTCATTCATTAGCGTCATATTTGTGTTCAATTAAACGCATTCATTTCAATGCCAATAACAGTAATCAGAGTGTTTTATTCGTATTCATACATTGGCCGTGGCTGCGAAACTCTCATGTTGCTTATTGTACCACAATATTATGGGCAAAGCTATTAATCACCTTTTGTTTAGTATTGAAATTTGCTAACAGAGGCCGTTTCTCTATTACAATAACTCTTTATTAAATTTGTATAGACTTTGCAAAATATTTGCTGGATACTTTGAAATAGATAGATATATAAAAACTCTCATTCCCATTGCTAACAAAAGTGCTTAATTATTGTATAATTGATGTGCTTTTATACTGTGTATAATGAGCATTTCAATGTTTATGTAATCCTTAATACGTAGTGAATATCTAAGCTCATAATAATAAGAAAGTACTCGGGATTCAATAGTGTTTAATATTAATTCAATATGTATATAAATCAATACATATATTAACCAAAATAAACATATTTCATACACAAACAAAACTCACTAACAAGGGGAGGTCAGGATATATGACATTTGACTTCGGGATGAGATTTTTCAGGATTGTATTTCCCCTTAATAGTTGTCCATAGTCAATGTAATAGACCAAAAAAGACACGAACGAAGAAGTAATGCGGCGAATGATGTGCACGTTATATGCACGTGAGGCTTATTTGATGTGCATGTGACGCGGACGTTACGTGCACGTGATGTGCACGTTACGGCACGTGATGTACACGTGACGCGCGAGTGACACGCACGTTACGTGCAAATGTGTGCACGCGATGGTGTGCACGTGGTGTGCACGTTATGCGTACGCGATGCGCACGTGAAGTGCACGTGATGCGCACGTGATGTGCACGTGATGTGCACGTGATGTGCACGCGATGTGCACGCGATGTGCACGTGATGTGCACTTGATGTGCATGTGAAGTGCACGGATGCGCGCGTGATGTCCACGTTATGTCCACGTGCTGTGCACGTGATGTAAACGTGCTGTGCACGCGATGTACACGTGATGCGCACATGATGTGTACGTGATGTGCACGTGATGTGCACGTGATGTGCACGTGATGTGCACGTGATGTGCACGTGATGTGCACGTGATGTGCACGTGATGTGCACGTGATGTGCACGTGATGTCCCCATGATATGTCTACATCACGCGATACGCACGAGTTGATTTGCTTATGTGCGCGGTGCTATGCTTTTTTACAAAATTCAGCATTATTTGTGCAAGGGTGTAGCTGGATTGTATGTGGCTCGCATGGTGTGCATGTCTGAACATTATGCAACCTAATAAAGAGAGGGCACGACATAGGAAATTGATTTTGGGATGGGATTTTGCAGGATTTTAGTACCTACCCCTTAAGAATCGTCGATAGTAAAAATAAGAAAACGCTATAGCTATAATTTTCTAGGTTCGCGAAATATTATATGATACCCCGTAAATTATAGTTTAATATTGATGAAAACTGATTTTTTCATCAATATTAAATAAATGAATATTCAAGCTCATTTAAAAGTATTCACATGAAATACACGAGAAATTTATTTAACCATAAGAGATTCATCCTTGTTTCCACATGTAGATACCAGTAAGTAGGTACACAACTGATTAATTGATATTTTCTACTTACCCACAAATGAATAGCGTGTCTTTTTTTTAAATCCAGTTCTAAAGAACTTTTGTTCGCTACCGATTGTTTCTTAGTTACACATAGTTGTATATTTACTGCTTTCTTCCCACTTAATGTTAGTACACAATTAAGGTGTACCCGTAACAATATCATTTACACTATGTGAGTACTTAAACTATTATTGTGTTAGGTCATAAGAATAGTATACATTCTAAAGAAATTTCTATGTCTTATAAAGATTCATACGTAATAAATCATGTTTATTTAGAATATGATATTCTCTTAACCATCATTTCCTAATTAAAATACCTATGTTGAATACCTGAATAAGACATAAAACATTTTTTTTTTTTATAAATACTACAACGAAATAACAATTGAACAACCTTTTGATTAAATAATTGATCAATTCTTATTTCTAATTCGCATTATTTTCAGACAGTTTAAATATATGCACATACGTAAATGAATTGTAAAATTAAAACTTAAATAAACTTTGGTTCGAGGCATTTGAAAATTTCAACACAAGAAGTCTTCAACTATGTATACTATAATAGTATATACATCACTGATGGCTTGATATATCTTGGTTCTCGAGTGTTACCATGCTCATGGTTTCCTCTTTAATCAATGTTTTAAATATTGTTACAGATTCATCAGTCAGTGATATCTACTCTTTTACTTGGTAAACTGTGGAGTTGCACGAAACAATATTTTTTTTGGTTTCTTCTAAAACATAGATTTTCAATCTTTTCTGGGCCAGCGCCCCTTTTACAAGAAAAATAAACGTTCAACGCCCCCCTCCCATAAAAGTTTTTCGAAATATGGGAAAATGATTACAATACCTAAAATAACAAAACAAACCAATATTTAAGTTTAATTTGATTTTTTAGTACCTACGTAATTAGCGTATTTTTTTTGTCTTTTTAGACTATATTTTTTTATCTGCCCACGCTCTCTAGTTTTTCTGGGTCTTCTACTGCCTTCCTGAAAGTCTCAAACGCCCACAAGGGGGCGTTATCGCCCACTTTGAGAACCTAGCTTCTAAAACATTATACGAGTATGTTAAAAATAATTATTTATAACTAATAAAAACTATTTTTATAGTATTTTGAATTGTCACAACATTATATTATATTATTGAAGCTACAAATAAGATGATTCCCTACATTTGACGCCCTTTTCAAACACATTTTTCGTAAAGATTCTTTATAGATCATAAATTCTGGACGTGAAAATCGTGATAAGTTTGTGGAAATCTCATAAAGAAACCGATTATTTTATCTTTCAATCGTACATTAGTAAAACGGGCTCAAAGTATCCGTTTTGTCCGGTTCTAATTCGTAACGCGTAAATGTTTTAAGAAACTTTCGAACAATTTGGAACCGAAACACGTTTTATTATTTTTTATCATTGAACATCAACCTAGATATCACCTATTTTCGGATATTCGCTAAAACCACGCTTCACAACCGGTCATTCACACAATATACGTATAATTAAAACTTCTCAGTATTTGTAGAGTCGAGTTATAAAGTATGTTTGCTTTAGTAAGTTGTTGCCATCTTTGTACTGTTTATAGAACATTTCCCAAGTAAACAAAAGAGAAAATACAGCTGTTTTTTCTTAAACCGGGTATTATACCCAGTTATTAATTTTCTTCGATAACAGGCAATGTAATTATCGGTAAAATTACTATGCAGTTACTCGTATGTATTATATATAACTGGTGTGTTTTGTAATCAACAGTTTTAAAAATCCATTGTTTTTATACGTGTTAAAAACAATGCATTTTTAAAACTGTTACACTGGATGATTCGTAGTATTCTCGTTTAATTATCATCATTTATAAGCGATTGTCGCTATTCATTTTTGTTAGCAATGAGATCGTGTTTGTGAGTTCTATCATTTTTAGAAAACGAAGAATCTTTACAATTGCCGTTCTACCGTGTATCAAAATCCTATTATTAAATTACAATATTTAATATAATTTATATGATTTTTTCTCCATTCGATGTCTTCGTTATATCTTCATCATACTAATGATTGAAAAAAAAATAACTCGTTGTCTGTGGAAAGGGTATTAATGCCCGTTTACTGGACTGGTGGTGGTCGGGGGTAAAGGTATTAAGACCCGTTTACTGGACAGATGGTGGCCGGCGGAAAGGGTATAAATACCCCTTTCAAGGACTCGCAACAAATCAAAACAATCACACAATACACATTAAATGTGGCATTATATATAATGTTTAAAAATAAAAGACACATTTATATAATATATTTTATTATGACCATTACCAACCGGTCTCGCTCCAAGCGGGTCTTCATGGGTTAACAAATCAAACAATTTTTTTTTTCAAAACGCCCCTGCACCTATCCTATAGTAGTACCTACAGTCACATGATTCTTTCCATGTGGTGTATGGACTTTACTGGTCATTCATCAATGCCAGTATTATTAATTAATACGAATGAAAACGTCAGTTTTCTAGAAATTTTATTATATTTTATGGGAATGACATCTTTCGCCCTTCTAAGGTATTATCAAATATTTGATAAAAATTTGATAATGCCTTAGAAGTACGAAATAAAACAAATGTATGGAAGCGAAGCATGGAACTGGCAGAAGAAAGATGAGAGCAGAATAAATGCGGTAGAGATGAGGTCCCTAAGACGTATGTGTGGTAGAACGATGTACGACGGAATCTCAAATGCTGATATTGGGAAGGAATGTAGATCGAAAGAAGGTATTATGAACAAAATTATGAAAGGATCGCTGCGTTGGTTCGGACATATGGAGCGCATGGGTGAAGAAAGAATGGTTAAAAAGGTATACGTTAGCGATGTAAGTGGAGTAAGGAGTCGAGGTAGACCGAGGAAAACATGGCATGACCAAATTAATCAAATATTAAAGGTTGGTCATATCAGAAGCCGGAAGAATCGACGTGCGTGTATGACTCGATGTATGAATGTGGAGGAATCTAGAGAGGTATGTCAGAATAGACTAGGGTGGCGGCCTATTCTCTCTGCCTACCCCTGCGGGGAAATGGCGTGATGGTTTGTTGTTGTTGTTGTTCTTCTAGAGAACTGACGTTTTTTTCGTATTAATTAGTAAATACGGAGTTTTACATCATTATTGTTCAAGAAACAATAAATATGCTATATACACATCTAATTAAAACACTTTTTTTTACTTGTTATTGTTACATTATGAAAGCTTTGTTTGTGTACTAATAATTAAAAAAAATAGTAAATAAGGTATCTCATTTAATTTTCTATGTTATTTTTCAAGCTCCATGATATAATTTCACCCATTAGGGTAGGTACACGAACACCGTTATTCTTTGATATATACAAATAATATGATCCTATTACAGAAGTAAGTAAAGTATGACAAATGTCTGATTCTACAAACGGCTAAATATAATATTTCCTTATATGACTGATGATCTGTTCTCATTACATCCCCGTGTCGTGTTTAGCGGAATAATTCATCTTCATAATCCCTATGGATTAAGAAGTATTTTCATTATATTATAATTACAACTGTATCTAGTCAAGTTGTCGAGATTCACTTCCTTTTACATTTATGTCAAAGTATGTATGTATTTATAATTACATGTATACCTGTTGATATTATACTCGTATATTGGTTTTTAGCACAAAAATTACAATTTGTTTATTTTTTTAAATCGTATCGAATATTATCACAATACCGTTTTTGTAACTAGAAAAACCAGTCTAAAAGCTGGCACGGCAAATCTATTATGAAAATTATTGTATTCATTTTTTAAATCACCTAATATCTATCTAAACTGTTTATCTATGTGTTCATATACGAGTACATATGTCTCGTGCTTTAATGAACTTACTGTTTTTTCTATCAATTGGTAAATAAATTTGTTATCTTCGTGTTCATTGAAGAAAACCCACGAAGTCAGGTGTAATTGATTAATAATAAATCACTTGTAAATATACAATTATTTTGAATTTTTTTTAATGAATATATATACTTTAACGATTCTACCTTTTCATATTGAAGGATTCTCAAATTCATTGACTTCGATTCCTCAACATTCATACATCGCGGCATGCATGCACGTCAATTTCTTCGACTACTCACGTGGTCGACATTTAATATTTGATCGTGCCATGTTTTCCTGGGTTTTTCTTTATTAATTGTTCCGTTTATATTGTTGACATATATTTTTTTAATATTATAATTTCTTTCCATGTGTCCAAACCATCTTTATGACCGTTAGAAACAAGCTGAGATAAATATAAGTGAAGAAAAAAAGGGAACTTTATTTATAAAAATTGTTTTATCTTGTAATTATAAGGTAAATGGCAAGTTAATGAAAAAATAATTTCAATTTTTCAGAAAACCGAAGAACGGTCTGTGCCGCTGGCCGTGCGGGTGCACCGTACCTTGGAGCTGGCAGACGACAAGTTTTATGTTATCACCTGTGGAAAAGCCGGTTTCCGAAATTCTAAGTAAGTTTTATTTAACCACTGACGTTATCTTGAGGAAATATGTTGAGAAAAACATGCAAATATTGAAATGATCTCATTTAACTTTATTGAAATCGCATAATTCTAGTAACAAATCTACGAGTTATTACAATTATAATATGGTTACATAATAAAAAAAAAAACTAACTAACTAACCATCACGCCGTCTCCCCGAAGGGGTAGGCAGAAAGAATGGACTGCCACACCTTTCTTTCCTGACATATTTCTCTCGCTTCCTCAACATTCATACATCGTGTCATGCACGCGCGTCGATTTCTCTGACTCCTCACATGGCCGACATTCAATATTTGATTTATTTGATCGTGCCACGTTTTCTTGGTCTTCCTCTATTTCTGGTACCATTTACATCATTAACATATAATTTTTTTACCATTCTTTCTTCATTCATTCTTTCCATATGTCCAAACCATCTTAATGATCCTTTCATTATTTTGTTCATGACACCATCATTCGCACCGCATTCACTTCTTATATTTTCATTCGACACTCTATCATACACAGAGTATCCACACATTCGTCTAAGAGATCTCATTTCTACTGCATTTATTCTACTTTCATCCTTCTTTTGCCAGTTCCATGCTTCGCTTCCATACATAAGGGTCGGTAGAAGAACACCATTGTGCACTGCCATTCTAGCTTTTTTGGATAGGTTTTTGTTTGCGATGACAACTTTAAGTGCACCATTCACTTAAATATATTCACCATTCACTTATGGTTACATAATATATCATCAAATAAACCACGGCGAAGATGCAGACATTAAAGATCTCCAATTACAACGATTATAAAGTGACATAATTGCTATTGAACTAATCTTAACAGGCTTATGTTTATAATATTAATGATGCATATTTTCTTGGCAGTTCCTCTTTGTAGTATTTTTTGGTAGAAGTTGTAAATAATGAAAATAAACCTAAATGAATACAAATGTCTTATTTAAGATCTTATTTCACTCTACCGACCGGTTTCGGCAACTCGATGCTATCTTATGGTTACCAGAAGACGGCAAGGGGCTGCCTGTCCGATTTAACTAAATAAATTAACATTATTTTTTCAGTATATAAAGTTATTTTTATTAAAACTAGAAATTAATTTTAGATAAACATGGCGTTAACGCTGTGGAATTCCATAATGACGATTTTTTATGAATTAAAACACTGTTTTTTCCACTTTTGAGTTTATTTTTCTCGACATGTTTCGAAGGCTTACACCTTCATCATCGGGAGAACGATATAAAACTTTGTTCTCTATATCGTTCTCCTGGTAATGAAGGTGTAAGCCTTCGAAACATGTCGAGAAAAAGATACTCAAAAGTGGAAAAAAACAGTATTTTAATTCATAAAAATTCGTCAAACTAGAAATTAAACGTTTTCATTTGTATAAATTATTTTATATGGAGTTTTACATCATTATTCAAGAAACAATAAATAACATATTAATAAATATAATTAATACGAAAGAAAAAGTCAGTTTTCTGGAAGTTTTTTTTCAAATGTTTTATGGGAATGACATGTTTCGCCCTTCTAAGGCATTATCAAATGACATTTGATAATGCCTTAGAAGGGCGAAACATATCATTCCCATAAAATAGAATAAAACATCTAGAAAACTTACGTTTTCACTCGTATTAATTATTTAATATGGAGTTTTACAACATTATTTAAGAAACAATATACCTATAACATATTATATTTTATTCAATTATCATAACTATAGACTGTTTTAAAGTATCACATGACAACTAATTTTTTTAAAAGTTTTTTATTATTATTATTGTATACTATATTTTAGCTATTGATTCTCTTCACACGTGCTAGGTAGTTAGTCTATCGCAATTTTTATTGTCACATGAATTCTACTACGTGAATACGGTTATTTATTCATTTACTTGACTGAACCCTCGTGTTTTATTAAACTTTCAGGAATGAGACTTCTCTGGTATCTTTGCGAGTAGTGGACGAGAACGGCCGCCGCGTGTCTGAGGCTGTCCACGGACATAAGTACTTCCTCAGAGCGGATCTCAGTAAACCAGATGGTACGTAATAAACCGTAATCACTATTATCATATACGAAATTGGCAAATTAAAAGGCAATCATATACACTCAATACACGTTTACTTAAAAACGCGACTCCTTTAACTAGGCCGAAAGATCCGATGAATTTATTTCAATGAAAAGTTCACAAGTTATAAACTTTTTTTTAACAATATGGAAATGTTATTACATAATTTTTAAATGTACGTTAGACGTAAGACTTAATTTCCATTACGTTTTTGAACATCTCATTTGCCTTGTTTTTGATTTTAATGGAATGAAAATAAAACCGACGCGGCATTTATGCAATGTACTCGTATATACGAGTATGTACACTTATATTATATTATATTTAAAAAATAAAATAAATATTATTCATATTTGTAACGTATCATTTAGTATAAGATAATTGTATTAAAAAAACGTATTTAAACGCTATTTAATACTAATTATACACCTTTAAAAGTTTTTCTTTTAATAGTGGAAGTAATAATTCACCCAACATATTGTAACAAAAATCTGCAGAAAAAAGTACATCTACGAGTATTATAATGTGATGAAAATCTTTTAAATTCATATTAAAAAAAATTGTTAAGTTTTTATTCAGTTGTAGTTAATTTTAAACAGATTGTTTTCGCAACAATATTGAATATATATTGCTTTTGAAATCGCCGAATAAAAATCTGAATATTTAAAAAATAAATTAAACGTTTTTATTTTATTTTTAAATATTGTAAATAGACCTATATAAAACACTTTTTTATAAGAAATAATATAATCAAACACATTTTTTACAGGTACTCACGGAATCAGAGTAAAATCCTGCATCGCCTTCAATAAACAAAACACAAGTGTACCGCTAATAGACGAACGAGGGTAACAAAAAATCTCATTTGCAATATTGTTCTTAATATAAATTAATAGCGACTTGTCATAATTAGCGCTACTACAAAACTGCTTTTACCTGTAATTCTGGTTATTTTTTCACTTAAATACAATCACCTGTTTTATCTCTCACAATTAGAACACAGGAAAAACTGTTGCCGTCCATCAAGATTCTCTCTGCTGAATTTCACCAGTTCTTCTCAATGTCTAACATCCTCAATTATTATCTTTACGTTTTTTTTACCGCCGCATATTGGCGGTTGAGAGTTTCACCACAATAGATAGTATAATTTCTCTTAACTGACTCTATTAGGAAGTACGCACTTTCTCAATGGTATGCTGTTGTAATGATTTTCTAGTGTATAATTAAACTTACTACTTGATTCGCAGGTGTCCTGTGCATTCTGATATATCTGCCTTCACCTATGATCCCGCCACAGGGAGAGCCGACGCCACCATATCGTCTATGTTCAGATTCTCTGACTCAACACAAGTAAACTTCCAATGTGATGTTGCAATTTGCAAAGGTAAACAACATGCGGTATACATAATATTTTCTTTTCTTTTCCAACTAAACGTACTTTAACAGATGGCTGGTTGGATCTTTGAAAGATATCTTATATTTTATACAGGGTTATTGGTTATTGAACCTATTCCAACTAGGAGGTTGTAAGGGAGGTTATTACCGATGAATTATGTCATGTAAGTCTTTATGCAAAAGTGAACCATTTTGGCGATAAATGGCGATATTTGGCGATTTCTATTTTTATTTTTTATACACTTTGTATATACAACACTTATATTAAAATAATAAAATTAGATAGACACGTTTCTGACAAACAGTCCTTCTTCAGCAAAGTTACATTTTTGAAAATAATTTAAAATTGTTTACATGATCTGACAGATGTTATAAAGATTTATTTTGGAACGTTTATGCTTTTGTTATAACAAATATTATGATTCAATTTAAAATTTAAAATAATAATTTAAATTTCTTATTGGGGTTCAGGTAATTACTTACAACAAAGGAAATAAATCAACGATTGGACTTGTTAAATTTATTTGATTATTTATAATATTTTCTTTATTTTTAATAGCTTTTTTAATTTCTAAAATTTCGAGATTTCTCTAAGTTATATTTATATTATTAACATGCAAAATTTCAACGCTAATATCTTTATTAAATGAATGATATTTTTCTATGAGTGGTTAGCAAATTCAGTAAAAATATTATTGTAGAAGAAATATTTTTTTTAATTTATGGAGGTCGTTTTTTTTCCTGATTAGTGAATTAACATTCATTTATTATCAATTAAAAAAATAAGAACTGTATGTCCACATTAGGAAATACCAGACGGAAACATCACCATACATTAAAAAAAATTCATTGACAAATTCCATAAGAAAGGCGATTTAAAAAATTTCACTAATAAATTTTCCGTGCAGATTATTTTAAAAACATCTTTTAGCTTTCAAATGAGGTATGAAAACTTGCAATCGGTTATAAGGTTTTATATAAAAAAAAAAGCAATACAAGTAGTCATGGTAACGAATTTCACTTATAAAAAATTATGTTTGCCTATATTCAATGATTTTTTCAGGTGGTTGCATAGCAGTAGATTGTTCTTCTGGCAACACTGGTTCTATTCCAGGAGAAGATGGTTCCGTTTCAGCATCGACCAATGTCTACGTGCTTGATCCTGGTGAATTTTTAAGTAAGTAAATTATCATATCATTTATAATAACCATAATTTAACTAAAAATTAAGAAAGTGAATATAATTTTATAGTTTTAAGGTACATCTATTAAGTATATAAGAAAACACATAATTTTAAAAATATTTTCTGGGAGTGACATGATTTACATTGGTATGGCATTATCAAACTCCCATAAAATATAATAAAACACATACTTTCCTTAATATTGAAAGCTTAGTATGTAGTTTTCCATTATTATTCAATCAACAGTTGATTAATTAACAATTAACTTACAAGTTGCATGATTCAAAGTTTTTAAAATTAACTTATAAATTATATTTCAAATCGAATCAGTTTATTTCATCAAT
Organism: Lepidostoma basale; assembly: GCA_022606425.2. Classification (NCBI taxonomy): domain Eukaryota; kingdom Metazoa; phylum Arthropoda; class Insecta; order Trichoptera; family Lepidostomatidae; genus Lepidostoma; species Lepidostoma basale. The sequence continues at coordinate 1,104,261 of JAHDVF020001064.1, forward strand.
AGACATTACAAAATTAAGGTTCAAGGCATCTATTAAGAACAGGCAAAATAATATATTATGCAAAGTATACTACCATAAACGCATGAGAGATGGTTCGACAATAGGAAGACAAGATACACTCCAAAATCAAGAGTATTTGCTTTCTGAATGTACTTTCACTAACATGAAAGATGTCGATCTCCGAGGAGACCGCGTTCAGCAGATTAATTTCTCTTCCCACAGGTGAATTATGTCACACTTAAGTCAGTGGAATTTATTAACATATATCTAATTTCATTATTATTTTCATTAAGATGTACAGAGTTCACATAAAGCATTTCATATAAATACTTCGGTATGAAGTACTAAATTTGCTGTGAAAGATATTTGAATAAGAGAAGTATGCAAATAATGGATCCATCTGGACTCCCTCACATTGTGTTGCACGGCCAACCTGTAAGTAGATGACCCCTGGGCATAATTGTATCATACCACCAAATAGACGGATCAGCTGCGAATCAAAATCATAGGAGGCCAATCCTTCTTGAGAAACAGATCATTTGGCCTACATTAAGAAGAAGAAGATGACATTTTTGAATTATTGAAAACATATTATATTCTGTTTTTAGACCATTTTTATTATGCTTACAATTGATTTTGTCACATCGGAGCTTTGTAAGGTAACAAACAATTATTTTTGTTTTATTTTGTCACCCTAAAACAGCTCTAGTGGAGGAAAATCGGTTAGACTACTAACTATAAAATATAAAAGACCGAATAAAATAATGTTCTTATAACAAGAAATCAACCTTAAGGAAGACACCCAAAAGGTGGTTAGACAGCTGAACATCTTTATCCCAGGAACGGGCTCCAAGAAATAACAGGACATAGTGAGATAAATAAAGCAGAAGGAGAAAAAGAAGAAGAATAAAATATAATATGTTTTCTTGACCGGACTGAATGCATTGTTTTAAGTAAAATTAAAATAAATATTGTGTGATTGATTATAGGAGTTGGTGAGCTATGTGCTGAGGGCGCTGTGCACCCTGCTTGGTTGCTGTACCTAGCCATAGCTCTGGGCATCATGTTCCTGGTGATGCTTATCATCAACTGCTTCCTCTGCACCGCCATGACCTGTTCGTGCGCCAGGACAGAGGTATATATTACATTTTCAGCAAATCAAACAATACAATAGTACAACAACATTTTGAATGTATACATATTCTTGTAGACAAATACTGGATTTCACCCATTGCGCATAAATTATTTTTATTTTACAGGGATATAAATATAACTGGTACATGCAGGCAAAAAATTGGAGAGACATCTCCAGGCGAAATCTAGTACTGTATGATTTGCATAGACTTTCACAGTACATTAATAAAGGTTTTCTGCTTAATGCTTTCTAATCTTAATATAGATGACGCTAGTGTAGAGTGAACATAAAAATGTGAAAAGAGGTGTAGAAACCTACCATATATACAAGTTCCAAAAAGTTTGTCAGACGTGGTGGTCATAACGGCGGAATGGGGAATGTTGTTAAACGTGAAGCGATCGCTCAACCCAACCAATGACAGGTCATAAGTCCTGTAAGCGCCTTGGCCACCACCTTCTGTTCCCAGAAAACAGTTTGCATCTTCGTCTCTATTGAGATACAATTAATCCTTGTAAAATACAATAGTAAATAAATATTGTAAAACCAGAAAACAAAATAATTACAATACAACGAAATTGTAATGAAAAAACCAAAACATTTTATTTTGTTTTAAATTGTGTTAATATTACGAGAAAAGGAAAAATTCTACACATGAAAAACTCCTGAATTCTGTAAAGATGTTTGGACCATCAGGGGGTGGAACAGTGAAATAAGAATTATCATGTTCATGAAAACGTACGCTTCTCACTGTTTTTTTAAATGGAATTTATTAATGTTCCTTTTTTTTTATATAATTTGTATACAACACTCACATTTAAAAAAAAAATCAAACATGTTTCGGAATCACCAGCCCTTCATCAGTGATATTATATAAATATTTAAAATATTATCAAATTGTTTAAAAATATGGTCAGTTTTTAGAGACATTTAACCTTTATTTTATTTTTTAAATATATGTGAGTGTTGTTTACAAAGTACATAAAAAAATAAATCTACAACACAAAGTTATGGTGAACATAGAAGGCATTTATTAAATTTAAACGGCGATGGCAATGTGATTGCCACACTGTCTTTGGTCTGGTGTAGAATTCACGTGACAGTAAAAAATAGCGATAGATTAGCTACCTACCACATGTCGTGAGAATCAATATAAAAGCTAAAACAAAAACAAATTATATACAGTAATCGGATTCAAATGACCTGTTAATTTAAATGATATAAAAAAAATATTCAATATTTTATTCAACACAAAGTATTTATATTTTGAATTTCCCTTTTTAAATTAAGAAAACATACCTATGAATGCAATAGTTATAATAATAAAAATATTTAAGTTCTTCATAACAATATGCATACTATGATAACATTCATAGTATGCATATTATATTCAAATGTAGAGTGATGGGTGGCTGAGGGTTTCAGTACAGAATATAAAAATAGTTTGTGTTTTTTAAATTATGGATCCTAAGTATCAGTATTACGCTTACGAGTATCAGCTTATACATAGCTTTGGAAATAACGCAGTACTTTGAACTTTTCAAAATCATTTTACGTCAAATATTTTCATGTTATCTCATTACAGTAAAAACCCTTAATAAAGAATTAGAATCATTATAATTTTATAATATTTATTGTTAATCCATTGCTCACCATATTACATACATAGATTAATGAAATGTTTTTGTATTATCAAATTTTTGTTATAATTTTTCATGGAAAGAAAAAAATAATTCATACAGTTTTTTTTAAATTTTATTAATGAAATATGATAATTTTTCCAGGTTTTAGAAAAAGATCCCTCAGTGGTCGAGGACTACGATCCCTACAGAAGTTGGCATGGGAGTCAGTATGGTTCCAGATATCCGTCATCAACAATTCATTCTACCAGGTTATTAATTTCCCCATCATTGTTTTTCTTTCACTATTCATATATATTACAAATGCCCTTAATGGAAATGTTTTACAAGTTTTTTTTCAATTCTCATTTTAATCTTAGTACCAGTAAAAAATGTTTAGTTCCAATCGAAATCTCCTTCACTGTAATATTTTTTATTCATATTTTTATTTATTCATAATCTACTTACATTATATATTTGTTGGTTAATTGTTGAAGTGGTTTATAGATTCCTTAATAAGCAAATAATACATTGGAATAATTCAGAATCCGAATATTGAAAAATCATCCATATCGTTTTGGTGTTTTAGTTACAAGGGTTTGACCCCCAGTTTAATTCTTCCAAATAACTCTTAATTTATTTTTCATGTTTGAGATTTTGTACTCAGTTAATTTTTTTTTATAAAACTTAACTAACTAACTAACTAACCATCACGCCGTCTCCTCGAAGGGGTAGGCAGAAAGAATGGACTGCCACACCTTTCTTTCCTGACATATTTCTCTCGCTTCCTCAACATTCATACATCGTGTCATGCACGCGCGTCGATTTCTCTGACTCACATGGCCGACATTCAATATTTGATTTATTTGATCGTGCCACGTTTTCCTCGGTCTTCCTCTATTTCTGGTACCATTTGCATCATTAACATATAATTTTTTTACCATTCTTTCTTCATTCATTCTTTCCATATGTCCAAACCATCTTAATGATCCTTTCATTATTTTGTTCATGACACCATCATTCGCACCGCATTCACTTCTTATATTTTCATTCGACACTCTATCATACACAGAATATCCACACATATAAATACATATATAAAACTTGCATTATCAAACTAACTAACTAACTAACCATCACGCCATTTCCCCGGAGGGGTAGGCAGAGAGGATGGATCGCCACACTGGCCTGTCCTGGCATACCTCTCGAGCTTCCTCTGCATCCATACATCGTACCATGCACGCACGTCGATTGTTTCGACTTCGAATGTGGCCGCCTTTTAGTAATTGATTAATTTGGTCATGCCATGTTTTCCTCGGTCGTCCTCGGCTTCTTTTCCCACTCACGCTGCTTGTGTACAACTTTTTAACCATTCTACTCTCATCCATTTGTTCCATATGTCCGAACCATCTCAGGTAATGCAACCATCTTGGTGGTTGCATTATCAAATTAATCAAATATTGAATCTCGGGAAAGTTAGGAGTCAATCTAGAGAAATCGACATGCGTGGATGCCGCGATGTATGAACATTGAGAAAATGAGAGAAGTATGTCAGAAATGAAAAGTAGGAAGTCACCCTTCATATGGATAGTTAGTTAGGAAGAAAAAAAACCACTTAATATATGAAAAGAAACATTTGTTCATGAAAAATGTACAATAGTGAAAATAATTTAAACACTTGTGTAATTTGATTTTATATCACTTTATTTATTTTTAGAACCAAACCGGTTTCATTCCCACTGAAGTCTCTTAACAAGTAACAAATCATACTGACAAAGCTTTGGTGGAAGCGAAACCGATTGGTTCTTAAAAATAAATAATGTGATGTAAAAACAATTTACACAAGTGTTTTAAATTATTGTTAATATGCTTCATACGAAAATATTTATATAATTGTATTATAACACATGTTTATTTAAAAACCAACCTGATTCACCGGTGGTGTTCAAACTTCACCAGGGCAATTAAACAACAGTTTTTTTTTTATATTGGTATTATATACATATGTCTTATAACTTAATATTCATATTTAAATAATGTATATATATTTTTAATGCATATATATAGTAGTTACTTACACTTATATTTATGGCTTCGAAACCAGTCAAAGCCATAAACATAAGTGGAATTAACTAAATAGAGTCGAACATGGTTACTACATGGAAGATGGGACCGACTAAATTTGCTCGTTATAAACATTACTCGTTATATCAGAGAATACATATTTTTAAATGCTTACAAAAATACCCTTCACATCAAGACATGAAGTATCTGTTTCCTCGTTATATCAGAGATCTTGCTATTTCTGTGATCGTAATAACCGAGTTCAACTGTATACATTTACCACTTCAATACCATAAGGCCACTGGTGGCCCCTATGTAGGCGCACCATCAATATCGCAAGGCCACTTGGCATTAAAAATGATTCCAGTAGGAATTTTAACAACTTTTTTTGTGTGCCTAGCGACATCTATACATTATCTCTGAAAGAAAAATGAACCTTCTGACGTTGGTCGATCTTATTAAATAAGGGATTTTTGTAGAAGTCGAGCACTAGGGTTACCAGTTATGGTGAGATTGATATAAAGGATCAAAAGGATATCACTTAAAAAAAATTCAAGTGATAATAGACAAGAACTGATACAACATAGGTACTTTGATTTTTTAATGTTTGCTTTCAATAAATATATTTTTTTGTAAAAATGTAAAAAATTATATTTATTTATGCTTGTGAAAACCTTGAAAGATAAATCAAATATACGAAATTTCGATAATGCAACTTAAATTTTTTTTAAACTTCTAAACAACAAAAAAAAAAAATTTAAACTTGATATATCATTTTATTGGTAAACTTTAAACATAATGCATAAAATCCATTAGCCTTATTTTTTAAAATAATTAGAAACATGCGGTATGTGAGTGTTCCTTAAGCCTTAAACATCTTCTTCTTCTTCTTCTTCTTCCTTATTGTAGACCTATGTGGTCTGTTCTCCAGAGAGTTGCTCCTCCTGTGAGGTAGACTCCCAGCTGTCCTTCCATCTTTTAGGAGGTCTTCCATGAGGACGAGTCCCATGAGGTTGATTATGCAATGCAATATAGGGGAGTCTGGTGGAGTCCATTCTTTGAACATGGCCGTACCAGTCCCTTTTTCGCTGTCTGCTCCATCTTATAATATCCTCAACCTCACATATCTCTCTTATTCTGGTGTTCCTCACGCGATCCCTCAGTGTCTTGCCTGCTATCGTCCTCAGTGTCTTCATTTCGGAAGTCCTCAAAACTTATTTGGTCCTTGCTGTGTCTGCCCTTGCTTGGACGCCATATGTTATAATAGTATTGGCTTAAAACATCACAGTACTTAAACAGTTTAAAAAATGTATAAATTTTCAAATAACAGCATAATTTTTTGTATGGTACATATAAAACAATTTGAATTGACTAACATGTTATTGCTTCCTTAGAAAGTAAATAAAAATAATTATAATTTAATTATTTCTATAGAATCATGTTATTGTCATATTGCTGTGTATTTTTTGTTATACTATATTATCTTCCCCTTTTTAAAACATTGTAATAATTCTTTTTTTTTTCACGTTTTAAACAAAATTGTCTATTGACATTATTAAAAATTGATTGTTTTATTTTCAGATCTGTGTCTGACAACAGTGACCACTATGCCATAGTGCAGTCCCGTCCTGGCAGCCGCCATTCCGGAGCGCACCGGTCACGCCATTAGCTTAACACTTGCGCACCACCAGTTTAAACTAATATTCTACCATGATTGACCTTCATAATTAGATTGATATGGTTGAGCATTCTTCCACATTGCTATGTTTACATAAAACTTGCAGAATAACACAATATACTCCAAGTATTAAATAAATCTTGAATATTTTTTTATCTTCTGCCAACATAATTTGTATAAGCTGTTCTTTATGATTGTTATTACTTGTGCTTATTTAAAAACTTCTTTGGGTTTTTCTTTTTAATCCAATTGTAAATGTTTCTTTCCTTAAATAACAAAGTAATAATATTTTAAATGAAAATTCTTTGTCCTTCAAGTGCAGCTCAAGATGGTTAATACAAGTATCTTTTAAGCAATTGAATGATGTAATAGTGTTAGTTTTAAGTTGATGCAACGATACATTAAAGTGCAGTCAATCGTTTATTAAGTGTGAGAAATAAAACGATAAGTGAATCAGTTAAAATGTTTGTGTTGTGATTGCGGTGGTTTGACAATAATGTGATTTTTTTATATATCATATAAAACTTTATTTTTGTATTGAATTCTAATTAAAACAATAAATCTATAAATAGATTCCCACATATTCTGATAGTTTAGTCAAGCATTCCTGCTGGATCCTGTAGTGTTGGTGCTAATAACACAAAAATTATATTGACAGAAAAGCATACCTATTTTCATATTATGAATTTTTATTATAAGGGACCTACGTACTACATTGTTTTCCTGGTGTGTACTATTACATGTCATGCTTAGATCTGAAAGAGTAATTACTTAAATGATATTATGTCATTTGTTATATTCACAATTTACTCAGTTGATTTTTTTCTCGCTTTCTTTGAAATATATAGAAGCTTATTTTAACAATATTTTCATGTATGTTTTACAAATACCAACAGTAAAAACTTGGTAAATTTAGCTTTAAACTAATAATGATGGTTATGTGTAGATTTCCATTTAAGATAGTGTATAAAATCTGCTTTACCATTATCTGAGACGATATTCATAATCATTTTTGTCTAATTGCAAAATAACTTCAGTTTTATACATACGAGTATATGTATGTCAAATAATAAATGTTTATCTTAAGACCTCTTTTAATAACATTATATTTTAAATGTTTATGTAAAGTATTGTTTGTTTATAAGTGGCCTCAAGTATTTAATTACACATCACAAATTTCATTAACTGATAATATTTTCAAATAAGATAATATCATCAAAACCTTGCTTATTGATATTTTTAATCTTGCGAGCAATTTAGGTTTTTGTTTAGTAGTATAACATTTAATTAGTAAATTAAAATGTGCAATATGAAAACAAAACAGAATTTAAACAAATGGTAAAAACTTTTGAATTCTAGAAATATATCTTAAAGTAAACAACCTCATTTGCATTTTTATTTTCTATATTAAACTTTTATAATTCTTATGTTTGTTTCCAAATAAAATTAATTAACTAACAATCTGATATTTGTTACTTAAGTAGAAAATATTACAAGGCTTTTGACCTTAAATTACCATTATAATAATGTAAAATTATTCTTCAATACAAATTGAAAATCCAAAAGTGATTGACGTTATTAAAAAAATGAATTCATCAGAATTATTTTAAATGTTTAAAAATAATAGTCCCGTTTACAATAACAAAAATAATAAAATGATTTAAGGGGTTCGCAAAAAGCATATATTTAAATCTATTAAAAAGATAGTAATAAATTAGATAAGGGGAACTGTGTTAATTACAAACATATAATTTCTCATGTGTTCTTAATTTGTTACTTTGTAAAATAGCATAAGTAGACATGATATCAGTTCTAAATTTGAAAAGAGTTTTTTATTATATTTTTGTGCGTTGTTGTAAATAATTATGTGTAAGCTCTTTCTGAAAAAAGTTATTTCCTTTTTGTAATATATTTTTTATAACTCAACTACTTCCATCCTCGACGAATTTAGATTCAAACATACGTAATGAATAAAATATTTTTTTAATAAGCCATGAAAGTTTGTAACAGAAGATAAAATAATAAATAATTACTTCATAATAGTAAACATTTGTTTCTTATTGATCCTTATCTTTATCAGTTATAACATATGGATCCAAAACATGGACACTTAGACAGAATTGGAAATGAATTTATTTGACAACAAACCAAGGTGCCTGAGGTGGCTCTGAAGATAATTGGACTGAAGCAACAGTGGGCTGGTCATATTCATCGGAGAACCGACAGCTAATGGGGAAGACGGGATCTGGAGCAGAGACCATTCACAGGATTCGATAGAATTGAGCATTTACTCGCTAGACCAACAATATTGTAAGAATTGTTGGACAATTGATGAGAATGGCAATGGATAGGAGAGTGTAGCATGCTTTTGGAGAGTCCTATGTTCAGCAGTGGACTACAGACAGCTGATTAATAATCTTTATCTTTCATATATCACTTGAGAAGATTATAATAAATGTACTTTTTATGTTACCTTTTATTGTGGTAAATAATGTTGTATATTGTAGTTTTCAAATCATACCGATATATCAAAGTAATTATTAGATTTAATGGGCTCTCAGAACATATACATGTTTGTATTAAAGATGAATAAATGGGTGTATGTAATGGAATGGTTAAATTATGAAATAAAACATCAATTTGTGTTGTATTCAGTAAACTTTTATTTTATTTTAGATAAAGTAGTACATCATTCAGAATAATTGAAATGTGGATTATTCTGAATATTCGTATATTTATGATAATTTATTGTGATCAATATCCAAGTGGATGATATGTTGAAATTTTTATAATTTCCAAAGCATAAAAAAACTAAGCATTAAATGTGTATCAAAATTCAATATATCTGGCTGGTGATATACTGAAAATTTGACACACTGCACTTTTTTCAATATGTAGGATGCTCGGCGCAATAGAGACTCCTTGTCATTCTGATGTTTATCTGTCATTCAAGATCTTCATAATATAAAGTAATTATTGTATTTTTAATTGAACTGGTTACAGTGGTAAATTGCCATCAAACATCCTATAATAAAAACAAGTAAAATCAATACTTGACAAATATGTTTTTAACAAATCGGCTATTTTCACAACAAGAATACTTAGGTTTGCAACACTTTATTTATTATACTTGACTAGAGAGACAGTTATACCGTAAAAGGTTATAATAATTTATTGTTAATAATACATATATTTATGAATACCTACAAATATTTTTCTATGTTTATATACAATATAAGAAATAGAAACATTGCCTATATGTCTATTTAGAAGAATGTAAACGACTAGCTTCTGCGAAGATTTGTTTGTGTTAATAAATAAATATACTCGGCTGAGAAGTATCAAGAATAGGGTATCTGTGGTTTCCGTTGCCTAGTTAGTTTCCTTCGATATAGCGTCGGTCTTTAGAGCCAAGCGCTTGTACCTTTCCGGGATCCAGGGTCGACTCTCTTCCTCCGCGTTGTTCTGCAGGATGGACTCGTATGTATTTCTTGTTGGTTTCTCATACTAAAAATAACAACAACAAAAAAATTACATTTATCAAATATCAATGAAATCTACTAAACCAATTGTACATTCTATATTGAAGAATCACATTATAATATCTGAAGCAGAGTTGCAATTTTTTGCTATTATTATAATTTTGTTATTAATTTTTGATTAACTTAAAGTTTTAACACTGTAGAAAACAGTAATTATGATTTTTATTTGAGGTTCGCAACCCATCACACCGTGTTTCCCGCGGGGCGAAAAGAGAAGGATGGAGTGCCGCATCGGTTAAAGTGTGACAGTCCATTCTTTCTGTCTACACTTTCGAGGAGACAGCGTGATGGTTAGTTAGTTATTTATATTAATCAAAACACTATTTCACTGTTGAGTATACACCTGTCAAAAACTAACTAACATTATATTATAACACTTCTCAATTATGTAAATCTTTATAAAATTGAGAACTTTTATATAATTTGACATATTCCCAAATACCTTTAACAATCTAACATAGAGTTATAAATATATTAAGTAAAATAGTAGATATACAGAATAATAAATGTGAAAGATGAAGATTTAATGGTTTGATTTGCATAAGCAAATAATGTTGTTCACAAAAATAGTGTAATAAGGAATTTGATATTTATATTATTTTTACCTAGTTTAACTGATTTTAATATTTCTGATGTGTTAAGATTTTAACTATAATATAACATGTATAAAAATAAGTACTACCTTTAACAATATAATGTTTTTTTAATTGATGCAATGATAGGAAATTAAAAAAATCGTCTTTCATCATAAATGCGTTTTTGACAGGTGATGTCTTTTATTTTTATTATCACTGAAATAAAATTCTAAAATCAGTAGGTACCTTTGGATTTTCACAGAGTGTAAGAAATCACTCATCAACCCTCATTTATCATTTATTATCTTTCTCTTGTTGTTTTCTGCCCCTTGTAAATACATTTTTTGTGTTATAACCGAGTATTGAATTGTTTTTGAGTGAGTATTGAATACATGTAAAATTTTACCAGAATGGGTCGCAGGATGAAGTCCACTCGCTTAGCAGGCATGTAGGGCTCGTTTCGAACGCGTACCCGCCTGGTCTGTGGCAAGTAGCCGTCCTTCTGCACAGTCACCTCGTAGAAGCCAGGGGTCAGCAGCCTGAAGTAGTCTCCACCGTGCACTACAATTATTTATACATATTATTTTCACATGTATTAGTTACATCTACCATCAACATAAAATTTTTCCCAATAACTTGACATATTCCAAATGTATTACACAATATTTTATAATATTTCAGGCGAATTTATCATACAAATTAATTATATTAAACCCAACACAATATTTATTTCTTTGAGTAATAATATGTAATTTTATTTGTTAATTATTTCAGAAAACATTTACATACATATGAATAAACACAAAACTTTTCCATAATTTTGGTATTTATAGTATACGAATACAGTATTAAACTAAAATCAACATACATAAACTGTGGCCTATCTAAAAAAAGTTTATATTAGTACCAAAAAATAATGTATGAATATATACATAAGTATACAGTACCCTATTTAAATAAAATCTTTTAATTGGTATCACAAAAAAATAATTATATGTAATTTTAACATATTAACTATGTATGTATATCAAAACAGTGGAAATAATGGTTACTGAAAATAAATAAATCATAAACTAACTAACTAAGTAACCATCACACAGAAAGAATGGACACATTGTTCCATATTGTTCTGTCCTGAAATATTTCTCTCGCTTCTTCCACATTCATACATCATGTCATGCACGCACACCTATTTCTCCAACTCTTCACGTGGACTAAATTTAATGTTTGATTGGTTTGATCCTGTCATGTTTTCCTCTATTTCTAGTTATGTTTACATAGTTAACATGTACATTATTCACCATTCTGTCTTCTATCTTAATTACCCTTTTATTAATTTGTTCATAACACTTTCAGACGACTGTTTGGTAAATCTGTATGTGATATAGTTTCAAATGCGAATATAAATAATTCATAGTATAATATGGCCGAGCCATAGAGGGTTCCCTCCCCTTACCCGAAGTTGTTATAGGCGCAGTGGCCCCTTTCGTCAGCTTTGCTCATGCACTCCCTTGGCCTGTCCTTTCCATGCAGGACTTATATTTAAAAAAATATATATGTATATTTATGCATCTAAGGGGGACCCAGACCACATTTAAGCTACGCTACTCCATACATACATGGCATGTGCCTCATGCTGTGCATTTTTTCTACTCTTTCTATAACGTATTACTGTATCTATTGTGTATTTTATCTTGCTGTTATAATTCATAATATAATGTAACCTGATGTTATGTCGTGTCGGATGTCATTATGCCTCCAGGTATCAGTGATGTTCCGGACCCTGATGACGGCCCCTGACAGACCCTTTCCCGTGGGGTTCCTGACCATGCCGAGGATTCCAGAGTGAGTTTTCCACATGAAGCCAATAAGTGCCGCCTTGTTCCTTTCCCATTCTCCCTTCAACGCTGAGGCAGGGGGATATTTTTCACATCCGAGTTCCAGAGTTACTTCAAAATCGTTGGAAGAGAGATAATTGAAGTCCTGCATGCCTGAATAAGAATTTTCAAAGAGTAAAGTTATTTGTTATTGCATAATATATTTTTTTTGCTGTGCAATTCAGAGTGTATAACCTTCAAAATATGTATGCCTTTTCTTTATAATAAAAGTTTTTTTAGATAGTCTCAGTATTACAAAATATATAATACAATAATTTTCTTTATTAATGAGAAATTACAAATATGTTTAACATTTAAAAAAATAACTTTTTTACGCACTCACAGAACCTAACCTAATTAAACTTGTGCGTTCTTATTTAATGTTTCATATCAAAATTGTAACAATAATTGTTTAAAAAATCTCGTTTTAGAGTAATATCTAAAATATAAATGAGCGAAAAAAGTACTGATTTAATAAATTATTTTCAGGTAATAACACTTGTAATGATATTTCTATTACATGTTGATAAAAAATTATATTATGTTTTTACCTCCTTGAAGGCTGTACCACTGTGCACCGTTGGTGATCCCTCCCTGCTTGCCAAAGTTGTAGGGCACCTCATTTTGTTGTGGGCCTGGTGTTCTGCAGCCCTGGCGGTTTTGAGAGCTCATGTCGGCATGCAGATGTGCGTATGTCAAAGCCAAATCCCTGATAAATTAACGTACTATTAAACCAACGATTCATGTACCGTAAGGATTCATGAGAAAATATCATATAATCTATTATATACTCGTAATTTACTATTAAAAACTATTACTCGTGCTTCAGTGCTTCACATACAGCTATCTTTCAGTGCTTCACATACAATAATTCCATGTTTTGTAAACTAGCAAGATTTGAACTATCAACGGAAATAATTCTGCGATATAAAGTCTTATTTTGATGTTTAATTTCTAACTTTAATTAAATTGATTAAGTATATTAAGATAGGTTTAGGTAGGTTAGGTTAAGATAAGAATATTAAGATATATATTAAGACGACCTTCGTGGCCGAGTGGTAAGTGCATTGACTGCCACCCCGAAGGTTCCGGGTTCGATTCCCCGCGAGGCCAGTGTGATTGTCACTCTGTCATTGGTCTGGTATAGAATTCACGTGACAGTAAAATGGCGATAGATTAACTACATATCACATGTCACGAGAATCACTATGATAGCTGCTTTAAATACCCTTTACATCGATTTGGTTCATGCTGTCATGATGTTAAGAGTGATTCAACAAAATATAATAATAATAAAAATATATATTTAGGTAAGTAACGATTTTGTCTCATTATATTGTTAAAATTTCTACATTGTGGAAGGGCGTCTGTGTTCAGAATCATGTTTGTGAAAATCGGAAAAAGTGTTGTGAAAATACATTTTTTTCAAAAAAATATTCAAATATGAATTCACAACACAAAATGATGGCAAATATTGAAGAAATATGTATTTTGGCACTATTTATATTGTTGGGTAGGTATAAAAAAATACCTGAAAGTCTCATCATCAGGAGTCCCGGCATATTCCTTGGAGGGTGCGCCAGTTCGGCTCTCGTCGAATGGATAGTTGGCCACCAGATCTCCCCCATGGAGATTGGCACTCAATACGAACGGAACTTGCATGATCAGTCGCATCACTGCGCGGGTTTCCGGTTCAATCTGATATTTTAACATCCCATTATGCGGTTATTTTCATTTGCAGTAAAAAAAAGGTCTTAAACTGTGGTTGAATGCATTCGCAACACACAGATAGATAGTTCAAGTTCATCGTAATATTACGTACAATCCTTGTCCTCCTCCTCAGTTCAATTGCATTGTTTTTCTTCTCTTAAATATACATATATATTATGAACTTCCTATGTTACCTTCCCTAGTCCACACATTAAATAAATTTCCTTATTTCCCCCATCCTGCATTTTGTCTCCTTCCTCCCTCCTGTGCCTCCTGCTGTGCATTATTTATTTTTTTATTCTTTCACTAACATATGTTATTTATGTATCAATTGTGTATTTTCTTTTGCTGTTGTATTGCTATATGTGTACGGCGGGACATCGAGGGAGAGTAGCGTAGCTTAAATGTGGTCTGGGTCCCCCTTGGTTGCAAGTATACACATATATACGAGTGTATATATATATATATAGTATATATATATATATATATATATATATATATATAGCATATATATATATATATATATATATATATATATATATATATATATATATATATATATATATATATATATATATATATATATATATATATATATATATATATATATATATATATATATATATATATATATATATATATATATATATATATATATATATATATATATATATATATATATATATATATATATATATATATATATATATATACCTTATATTAGCAAAAAATTTTTTTTTTGGATTATTGAAACGCATACCCCCTAATTATGTTTAATAGTCTACTAGTTACCCAAATACAGAATTTCAACTTCCTACGTTAATTCTAACCCGTGCCGACTTGCCCTCAAAGTTTTAGAAAATAGGTGATTTAAGTGTCTCTTAAATGTAGTTGTAGATGATCACATAAAACCACTATGTTAGATAAATATTGATGAAAACACATATTGATATAATGTTCTTCTTGTAATCATCAAAAAAGATCCAAATTTATATTAATTACTTAGATATTTCCTCTTCAAAATCTCTTTTTTTACAGTCTAGGTAAATTTTTCTATGTTCTTGCACACAACATAATATGAACTGCTTATGTTCTTCATCTGCGGTAGTCAAACCATGAAAGTCTGTCATAAGAATAACAGCTCTTTCAGCTGTGTCATTTACTGCTTTTAAGCTAGTAACCTTCTTTTTAACTTCCACAAACGCCGCGCTGTTTTTCTATGAAGATACAATTTCTTTAAGGAAATTATTATCATGTTTTAGTTGTGAAAATAAATCTTTTCTCTTTACAGAAACAAAATCACTCAAAGATTTCTATAAAACAAGATAACAAATACTTGTTGTACCTATAAATAAAACAAATTAGTTCTAAATTAAATACCAGATTAAACACTACTTACGTACCATAAAGAGAGCCAGACATCTGTTCCTTCGATGGAACATATCTCTTTCCCGATTCACCAAAACTTTATTTTTGTAAGTTATCTACAATATTTCCTTTGGTCTGCTCATCAACGTTGTCATCAAAAATTAAAAGGACGGCTATTTCCTCTGACTAGTACCACAAATGTTGACTGAACTTGTTTAAAGCCGCTTTGGAAATCGTCAACTTCTTCGTAATCTTTTAAGGTCTTTAAAAAACAAAAATCTTCATTTGGAGCTTTTATCGCCAAACTACATTCAAGCCAGGGTTTTACATAAACTGACACAATAAATAAACAAACATCTGGTAAAGCTTGTTTGTCCTTAGCGCACATTTTAAACTGGGACTCCATCAAACGTATTTTTAAGGAGTAAATATCTCTTGCCATCCATCGTGCTTGATGCATTGGGCCAGCAGGTCTGTTTATTTTATTTTCATTGCTTCCACCCAGAAAAACAATAGCATGCTCAATATGAGTTCCCTATAATCATCTCGTACAATCGATTTTGCGATTCAAACGCACTTTTGAGCATCAGTTCTTATATATTATGGCGGCCAGCAAAGAATAACAAACCTGCTTCTAGTTTTTGCACACAAGCTCCGTTCAAGTATCCTGTATATGATGCTGTCGTATCACAGCACATTCAAGAGCATCGGCGTGTGCGGCATCGAATAAATTATCTAATTCAAGTTGAAAGTTCTCTTCGCGGCGCCTATGTAAGCCCTGAATCTTCTTGCTATTTTTTGCAGTTCTCGTCAGACCTGATAAAGATCCACTAACTTCTTAACATAATTACGAACAGCTCTGGTAGGTATTCTAGCCTTTTTTCAGAATATATTGGACTCCAGAATGACAAGATTTGCGCTTTTATTAACAGTCAAATTAAATTCACGTATTTTGAAAAATAGAACTGCGAGAACTTGAAGATTAGATAGTTGTTTGCACCTGTTATTTGATGATTTACTTCACGAACCAAGAAAATACTTTTTTAATTGCTTTTTAGTTCTACTGACATCTTCGAAATATAAAACAATCCATGGTTCCTACCCGATAAGCCGAAACTAAATGCTACTAACAACGACAACGCGCCGCTTCTGTGACGCAATTTGTATGGGACATCTTTGCGCGCAAGTCGGCACGGGTTACACTGTTCCGAATAAGGAAAAAATTTGGTTTCGGATGTTTTAGGCCCAAATGAATAAAACAATAGCCTATGCATTGTAAAATTAAAACTTTGAAAAATAAGGGACACCCTAATATATATATATATATATATATACGGGGTATATATATATATATATATATATATATATATATATATATATATATATATATATATATATATATATATATATATATAATATATATATATTATATAATATAATATATATATATATATATATATATATATATATATATATATATATATATATATATATATATATATATATATATATATATATATATATATATATATATGTATATATATATATATATATATATATATATATATATATATATATATATATATATATATATATATATATATATATGTATATATAAATATATATATATATATATATATATATATTTTTTTTTTTTTTTTTTTTTTAACGTAAAGTCCCGCATGAACGGGGGACGGGCCTAGGGAGTGCACGAGTGAAGCTGACGAAAGGCGCCGCTGCGCCTATAACAGCTTCGGGTAAGCGGAGGGAGCCCTCTATGGCTCGGCCATACAAATTACGTACAATTTAGAAGTAATGAACTAAAGTAAAAATATTTATATAAGATATAGTACATTCAAAGGTCCATCGCCAGCATTCTATACATTTACAATTTCAAGCCCTGAGATCCCCCTTCTCGCCATCTATTCATCTTAGTTGGGCATGCCCACACATCGTCTTCCAAGGCAAAATAGTTATTCAATGCTTTCAAATTATACTCACCGGCTGAGATAGACGGTCGACTTCTGGTAAAAGATGGTTGTTCATGCCATAACCTTCCTTCTCGTTAGTGAAGAGAATCCTGTTCAGGTCGGGGAAATTCCTATTCAAGTCGACAGAATGGTTGTTGTATCTGCCGATAAGATAGTCTTTCCCACCCTAAAAAAATGTTATGGAATATGAATTAAATTATAAAACAATTTAATACAAATATTTGTGAAATGTATACTTATATCTGTATACGACAACTGACACGTGAAGATAGGTATGGATTTGGAGTATATATACAACTTCCAAAAATGTATCATGCATGATCATAACAACAATGGTGGAATGGGGAATGTTGTAATTACATAAAGCGTGCGCTTAACCCAACCAATGACAGGTCATAAGTCCTGTAAACACCTTGATCATCCATATTCAGTTTCCAGTTTGTTTCTTCGTCTCTATTGAGATACAATTAAAAATTCAATTTAATACACGTTAAAAATATATAAACAAAAATGTCTTTCTTCTATGTTCGCCATACTTTGTATTGTAGATGTTTTATTTGTATCTTATGTATGGAAGCGAAGCATGGAACTGGCAAAAGAAGGATGAAAGTAGAATAAATGCAGTAGAAATGAGATCTCTTAGACGAATGTGTGGATACTCCGTATATGATAGAGTGTCGAATGAAAATATAAGAAGTGAATGCGGTGCAATTGATGTTGTCATGAACCAAATAATGAAAGGATCATTAAGATGGTTTGGACATATGGAAAGAATGAATGAAGAAAGAATGGTAAAAAAATTATATGTTAATGATGTAAATGGAACCAGAAATAGAGGAAGACCGAGGAAAACGTGGCACGATCAAATAAATCAAATATTGAATGTCGGCCATGTGAGGAGTCAGAGAAATCGACGCGCGTGCATGACACGATGTATGAATGTTGAGGAAGCGAGAGAAATATGTCAGGAAAGAAAAGTGTGGCAGTCCATTCTTTCTGCCTACCCCTTCGGGGAGACGGCGTGATGGTTAGTTAGTAAGTTAGTTTATTTGTCTTTTTCTTTTTATGTACTTCGTATACAACACTAACTTAATTTTTTTTTTAATTAAATATCAGACATGTTTCGGACAACCCGGTCCTTCCTCAGTGATATTATAAAGATATTTAAAATATTATAAAATTGTTTACAAATATGATCAGTTTTGACAGATGTTGTAAACATTTATTTTGAAACGTTTTTGCTTTTGTGTTAACAAATATTATGAATAATTTTATAATTTAAAATAATATAAGACGACAGGATGAAACGAAGTGATGTGAATGAAGTGTTGTTAAACTAATACAAACAAAATATTTAAAAGATTTAAAAAAAAATAGTGGAATTAAAATAAGTAATATGACATTATGGTCTCATCTATACCAAAAGGTTGCTTCTATCTCTTTTTTTTTAAATTACGCTCGTTCAGGTGGAAAACATCGATATAACCAAAATGCTTATTACAGTTGTCACAAATCCGGGATATTGCTGCACTCTGAGCGTAGCTAGTGCGATAAGCATATAATGTATTACATCTATTTTTATTTTGGGATAAAACAATATTAGATGAAACTTACAGCCTCGGTGGCCGTCTGCCAGCCGTCTGGGTTCATGGAGGGCATGAGATGTATCCTGGTGATCTGCACGAGGCGGCGAACCTCTGCGTCCCCCTGCAGATAACGCTCGCAGAGGTAGTCTGCCAGACCCAGCAGCAGCTCGCGACCCAACGCTTCGTTGCCGTGCATGTTGGCAATGTACTTGAACTCGGGGGTCACTGGTAAAAACAAAACGACGCTATCAATAAGGGAAAAAAGTATTTATTCTTCATACTCGTATTATAAATATATAGGCTCTTAAAACAGTTTTATTTTTAATAATCAGCATGGCTCCACTATTGTTTTAATTTATAAAATATTTACATGCAAAATAAATAAAATATTAAACTACCATGCAAAGGGTGGTGTTGCAGATTAACATATATACAACTTCCAAAAAAAAAATTGTCAGAACTGGTGGTCATAAGAAAAAAGGTGTAATGGGGAATGTTGTATTACATAAAGCGTGCGCTTAATCCAACCAATGACAGGTCATAAGTCCTATAAACACCTTGGTCAACCATATTCTGTTTCCAATTTGCATCTTCGTCTCTATTGAGATACAATTGATTCTTGTATAAATTATTCATATTTTTTTTTTAAATCAGGGGAACATCACCCAGAAGATGGCAGCGAGCTTCCGAAACCGGTCGATGTCATACAATCAAGTGAAATTAAAGTAATTATATATTATTAAGGCTTTTTAATTATTAATTTGTATTTTCATTATTAGCAATAAAATTCTACCAAGAAAACTCAATTAACACTATTAACATAAGCTTCCATAAGCTCCCGCGGGAGCAAACCGGTTGATTCGATAAAAAAAATAAAGTGGTGAAAAAAAAGTATTAAAATGTTCTGAATTCTTGCTATTCACAAGGCATTTATCGGATTGTTTTCAATATTCTTCGGACTTTTATCACTCTCAATATATAATCTTGTAATCTTAGCTTTTTCTTATTTTGAAGGGCTTGTCTTATTAATAAAATTAATTGAGCTTTTAAACTGCTGCATTACTTATTACATCTATATATTTTTTATACCATCCTTTCAAAGTTATGTGAAGTGCATTATATTATCTAGAATAGGGTTCAATTGATTGTGACATACTGATACAATAATACGTAGATTGTGACGTCAATCGAAACTTCTAGTGAGATCAGTGGGTGGGAACGCCGCGAATAGATTAATAACTTATTCATCTGTCCACCTGGGTAGGTACTAACTTGTCAAATAAAATAATATGATACGGTTAGTAGGTACTTAACGAATATGGAATAAAATGGTAAAATGATGTTAATTTTATTTATGATTTTTAAAAAGGATGAAGTCAAACAGATGCCAGATGTTAGATACTATAAAATGTGTGAATATTAATGTAATGCGAGTACTATTTTCGATGCATTTAACATATGTGTGTGGGTAGCACCCTTTTCATATGAAATGTAGAAGCAAAACAGATGTTACTTTTAGAGTTAAACAAAAAGTGATATTATTTACGCGTATGAAATAATTTACTAATATGATATGTACTCACAAAATGAACAAAAACGCTTATTACAATTGGTAAATATGTTTTTATGTTATCGTGTTCGTTATGTTAGTAATTTATTTTACGTGGAAATAATAATTAAAAATAAAAATACAAATATTTGTCTAAAAATTATTTTTATGCGCACTTTTCGGAGTATTTATTACTTATAAGTAGAGTAAAAATTGTTTAATGGTGAACGTTTATTAAATGTAAAAACTTACTAAGTTCATGATGTCCGGGGTGAGTAGAAAATTCGATGACGTGCAGAGGAACTCCCCTCACAGATGGTTCGCTGAGATGGTAAACACGGGTCACATTCTTGCATTTCTCGTGGACGCTCTCGAGCACCTCGAGCAGCTCCTCGTTGTTATGGTGTTTCCATTCGAATTTCGCCTCTAGCTGGGCTATATTAGCCGCCAGCAAAAGAGGGAGAATTAAAGCCAGACGCGCGCGCGCCATGTTGGAGCGCGGCTTCTAATGCCCCGTCGCGCGTCGAGGCGGTCCCCGGCCCGTGTAGGGGAGTTTGCGCGGGATTATTGATCCGAATTCGCCGCGCTTTTGACAGCTGGCGTCCGTAGCGTCACTGGTGGTAGTTTTTGGTACTCGTGTCGAAGGGCGTGAAATTCAAAATGTCGACAATGATACACATCGCCTCTTTTCAAGAATAACGGGATATCTCGAAAAAATTAAAAATGAAACAAGTTACCCGCCTGAAAGAGACAATGTGACAACACAATATACCACTGTTGTGTTGTCTCTTTCCCTCATAAATTCTCTGTTTTTCACTTTAAAAATACCATGTTCTTGTAGAAAATAATGTTGAACACGGCGGATTTGATTTTCGAAATGTCACGTTATTCTTGCAAAGAGGCGATATAATGTTGCCTTTTTGTGCTAATTCCTGCCCGTGGGCAGTTTACCTGCTAAAATAATCCTCTGGTGCTTCCTTTCTGTAACGGTATAAAATTTCGGCGTTCCTTCTTTACAGCCTAATCATTGCAGAAGGAATAAACGTTATTTAGTTTAAATAATAAATAAAAATATGCAATAATCCAAGTAAAGAAACTGAATCACTTTATTTGTTGAATAAATACCAATCGTACATTACGATAGTTTTATTGCACATAAAAATATGAAAACGTTTTAATTATTTGCATGCAATATTATTGCTCAATTTTATAATCGTAAACACGAATGTTTATTGGTTTTACTTGGATTTAATGTACATAAATTAAATCCAAGAGAAAGCCAAACTTGAACAAAACAGTTTGAGAATGCCCTCGCAAGGCGAAATGAATTTGTCACTATTTATATAAATTAAATCCAAGTAAAACCAGTAAACAATCGTGTTTACCATTTTAAATTTATAATAGAGTATTACAAAATTAAAACCTTAACCATCAATTATTGCTTAACTAGTTTACAATAACCAAAACAATGCGCCCACATTTTATAACTGAATATTAATAACATTGTACTAATATAAGATCATTATTCGTGTCTATAATAATAAGAATTATTGAAAACATTATTAGAATTTGTTTAAACATGAACATTTAACGCACTGATGGTTGTACTAATGTAAGATCATTATTCGTGTCTATAATAATAAGAATTATTGAAAACATTATTAGAATTTGTTTAAACATGAACATATAACGCACTGATGGTTTAGGTATGTTGTGAGATATATTTTTTTAAATAATAATCTCATTTATTTTCTGAATATGAAATTTTATAGAGAAATAACTTTTTTTTTAAATTTGTTTTAATTGCATTTCAGAAAAATTTCGTATAATAAAATAAACTTTTTTATTGCTTAAGCAAAAGTAAATAGTTAATTAATACGAATCCACCTTCTTAAACCATTATATGTTTGATAATATCGTAACAAGGCGAAACATTGTTCCCATAAATTACAATAATATATCTAGGAAACAAACGTTTTCATTCAAATTAATGATTTAATATAGAGTTCTACGCCATTGTTTAAGAAACAATATACTAGTAAAATGATTGCTTTTTTGTTTATTAATATGAGCCGAAATTATACATTCATGTTATGTGATGGATTCACGTTTGTATATATTGAATTACACTTTGTATTATATTTTCGCAGATTCTATTTTTTATTATCTCAGACATGTTTCGGATATATTACAACCTATACATGTCTGCGAAAAGTAAAATAATGTATTGTAAAAATACGAAGTGAAATTCTATTTATTTATTGTTTCTTGAACAATGATGTAAAACTCCATATTAAATTATTAATACTCGTATGTATGAAAAAACGATAGTTTTGAAGGAGTTTTATTATAATATTTATGTATGACATGTTTTGCTCTTCTAAGGCATTATCAAATGATTTATCAAAACATTTGATAATGCCTTAGAAGGGCAAAACATGTCATACATAAATATTATAATAAAACTCCATGAAAACTATCGTTTTTTCATACATATTAAAAATGCAATTTATTAAAAAATATGTAAAATTTTATTTTCGTAAAAATAAAAATAAAATCCATCACGGTTAGAAATATTGTCTGTCTAGTTCTCTACTTATTATATTATTTAAAAAAAAGAATCTACATTTCAAGCATGTAATCTATTATATATCTATAACATGTGCATTTTCAAATATATGTTCATATTGTTCTAGGTAAAAGTGCTATTATTTTTTTCTTTGAAACATTATTATATTGCAGAAGAGCATTAACAACGCTTTTTGTATAAAGGTTGTCACGTCATATAGATTTTCTCTCAATGGCCTTTCCGGATGAGTGGAGGCCTCTTAAGGCAGATCTCAGTGAGGAGTGTCAGGGCCGAGGCCAGGCAGCCCAGTCCCCACAGTGCTAAAGGGCCCTGCATGTGGTGAGCGCTCAGGGCGCGCGGGCCCACCGAACTGGAGCGGCGCCCGGGGGACAGGCGGACCCCCAGCTGGACAGCATAGTTGGAATGCTTCAAGACGACCTAATAAGCCAATACACAAAATGAAACTTTTTTCTGATCCCATGGTTTTAATCTTCTTCGTATCAATGACAATAAAAGCATATATAGTCCAGGGGTGGCGTTAAAAACGGTATATTTCACCTCTTTCACCTGCCATTGTAGTGGAGGGATTGACTGATTTTGATGTTATAGTAACACCACACATGGATGCACCTTCCTGACTCTGATTAAAACCATTATATTTCTAATGATTATTTTTGTACAAAATTTTAACCCTTTCATTGCTATGATGCTTTCCAGAATACTAGCGATAAATGGTACCAATCATGTTGTAAAAACAAAAACTGGTCCAAATTACAGCATATAGATTGGAGTGACATTTCCAGGCGGTTTCTAGCAATGCGCTAATGGCGGTCGCCTTTCACATTGCGTTAAAAAGATCTTCTGCTTAATGCTTAAAATACAATCTTCATAGATGGCGTTAGTGTGTAGATTGAAAAACTACCATGTAAAGGATGGTGTTACATATTAACATATATACAACTTCCAAAAATTTGTCAGACATGGTGGTCATAAGAAAAATGTGGAATGGGGAATGTTTTATTACATAAAGCGTGCGCTTAACCCAACCAATGACAGATAATAAGTCCTGTAAACACCTCGATCAACCATATTCTGTTTCCAATTTGCATATTCGTCTCTATTGAGATACAATTATTCCTTGTACCAACCATATTTAATTTTGAAAAATAACGGCTTCATTGGTACCGTATGTAAGATATAGATCGCGAACCGTCCACTTGATTTATGCTACCCCATTCATTCTTGCTTGTTTGTAAGAGATACACTATTTGTCGAACAGAAAGCATTTAAATTTGCGCATTTTTAATTATATTTAAGGCAACACCGATCGTTGATTTTTTCTTTGTAATAAAATTTCATTCGGGATTTGAAATAATAGATTTGGTACTGTGTTCATTCAGAAAGATCATATCATGATTTGTAAATATTATCCATTCTTACCAGTATACATAAAATGTTAGCAAAAACATGCTGTTTGGTGTATACCTGCGTCTCCCAGGCGTGCAGAAGTCCGGACTCGTGCAGCTGCCCCAGAAGTCTGTTAAGCCTCCGCGTGTAGGGAGAACTCTTGCGTGCCATGAACACACACTGCTCCCAGTAGATGTCCTGCATCATCAGATGCAGATGAGGTACGGCGTCCTCCGTTACGTACTCCCCTATCGCAAAGTGACCTCAAACCACAAAAATGCCGACATCTTAAGTTAACAAATCTTCGCCTTAATCGAGCTCTATTGATTTTTTAAACTCCCATATTACTTCCCCGCTTTTTCAATGTGATTATTACCATGAATACACAAGCATTTTATTATATAGATTTTTTAAAACCTAATAATTTTAAATAGTCCATTGTTTTGGCCGAAACACTATGATACTTCAATATTATAAGCTGTTAAATGAAAAAAAATTGTTTTATATACTCGTATCCCAATTGCATTTTTAATTTTTATATACATAAGAAAAAATACACATAAAAGTTAAAAAAATCATGAAATTTTTACAGTTGATATATTATTGTAACACCTGATGATGTCAACATAGGTCGACGAAACAGCTGTTGCGAAAAATAAAAATATAATTGTGATACACAAAACAATTTTTTTAAATTAAACAGTTAATAATTTTATACTCTCTTAATTTTCTAATAATATATGGAGTATATAGATGAAATCATAGATATAATAAAATATTTTCTATTTTCTGATGTCTAAATATTTATTCAAATGTATGTATTTCGTGGATTATGAAATATTAGATACATAATTTATTCTAACTAACAAGAAAAAAAAGTCATTAAAAGAGTAATGATACAATTTTCTTAATTTTACTAGTTGTAAAGAATTAATTAGCTTTTGTCTACTGTTTGCTGGAATTAAATAAAATACACGCATCCTGTCCGGTAAAAAAGAACAACATATTTATACGTGTATATTTCAGAGTAAGACGTTTCCCATGCATTATTTTTAGTGGAAAGGATTAGTCAGTACTTAATTGATAGTTTATACAATACTAGTATTAGTCATTTAAGTTTTAAAAAAATACAGGAAAATAATTGACGAGGTCTTTATAATTAAATTTGGTCAGTATTGATGTGGGCGAGAAAATTGTAACTTACATAGCTCAATATAATCATAAATTCAAACCGTTTGATTTTATAGTATCCTTCTCCACCCCCCTCAGCCTTAAACTTATAAACTGAATAAATATTTTTCTCAAGATATAAGTGTGCGTCATTTATCAAATTGAATGACGATGAATCAAATTATTGTAATTTTGTGGTCGATGCTATCTCTTACATATACCTGTAATTACTCACCAGCTGGTAATCTCTCAACGCTGAAGGCAAAATCTCCTGTTTTTCCTTTAGATTTCAGTAGTTCAAATGGCAATTTTTCAAACTTTTTTACAAGGTGAACCATGTTTTCCTGCAATCATACATCAGAATTTACATGCGTTTTTATAGTAGCTTAGTAAAAATGATTATTCTTGTGCCGTTATCAAAATTGTAAATATATAACCTCAGTTGCTGACAGAAGAGAGAATATCCAGGCATCGTGGGTTGCCCCCCAGTTGAGGTTGCTATCGGCCAACTGCTGTACCGTGTCTATAGGGGCTTCATAGCTGTAATTTATTATTCCTCGATCACATTTCCACATAATTACTATCCTAGGAAGCTGATGAATGCTTGTGAATAATTTAAAAAAATATTAATTAAAAAAACGTTTGAATGAAGATTTTATGTGTTAAAACATAGAAAAAGTACACATATTTAGCTATCTTAGTAGTGTTATAACAGACAACATCGATCCCGAAAAAGAAGTGAGGTGCAGAATAAAGATTGCAAGAGCCGCATTTAATAATATTAGACCATTCTTCTACAATTACAACATCAACTTAAAACTGAGACAGGATGGTCAAGTGTTTGGTCCATATTACTATACGGAGTGGAGACTTGGACCCTCAAAGTGAACACAATAAACGGTATAGAAGCACTTGAAATGTGTCTCCATCGCAGAATGTTGCGGATCTCATGGACTGATATGGTCACCAACAATGAGGTGCTACATAGAGCCAGAGTACGAAGAGAATTGTTGTCTGATGTGAAGTCTAAAAAGATGGCATATTTGGGACACATTCTCCGCAACGAGAAATACGATCTGCTGCACGTCATCATAAAAGGGAAGATCGAGGATAGGCGCGGTGTGAGAAGACCCCAGATGTCCCGGCTCGAGAATATCAAGGAATGGACCGGAGTTTGGGAGCTGGGGGAGTTATTCCGTCTAGCATAGGACAAAGAGGCCTACGCCAGGGTGATAACCGACGTCGGAGGGACCTGACAAGGCACTCGAAGAAGAAGAAGATACCTTATACTAAATAAGCTTAATTTAAGTAATCATTTGTTATCCTAGAGACTAACTGTTATTAAATAT
Organism: Lepidostoma basale; assembly: GCA_022606425.2. Lineage (NCBI taxonomy): Eukaryota > Metazoa > Arthropoda > Insecta > Trichoptera > Lepidostomatidae > Lepidostoma > Lepidostoma basale. The sequence goes on from JAHDVF020001064.1 coordinate 1,131,447, forward strand.
CGAAATATTTTGGCAATAACCTAAGATACATATATTATGATTGATTGTTTCCAGAACAATTATGCAGAACGCCATATTAAATAATAAATTTAAGTGCAATCATCCGTTTCCTATAAGTTTTATTAAAATTTACAGGAATGATATGTTTCACCATTACATACCTGTACATCCCCTTAAAAGTAATATGACTTCTATAACCTGATGTTTTCAAAAACCAAATTAAATTGAAAATATTAAATTTTCATAACAAGCGCGTAGAATCAATTGAACATTAAATCCTAATATTTTACTTTAATTACATATTCAATGCTAACCTTTATATTGTGCGCGGTAAATTTAATAGTTAAATAGTTACCTATAGAGAGCATTCGTTACTTAAATTGTCTTAAATAATATGGAACTCACATGGGAACGGTGATAGTGCTAGCTAGACCACTGGAATACACATTTGACAGCAATAAGCTCAGTAAAAATAAAAGACTAATCACTTTTCTCAAAGATGGCGGTGGATTTTTCACGAATGGAATCTGCAAAATAACCAATTGCAAATAAATTTATTTTCACACAATACAGACTATTCTATTTGTATTGTAAATTCACAATTAAATTAAGTTTCGTGCATAGTGTAAATATCAAACTTAAAAAAATATTTTTAAAAATAAAAAGCATAATTAATTAAATGTAAATTATATTCTTTAACGGTTATACGAAAATAGATTATTATAAGAACCGAAGGTTCATTTCTTTTAAAGATGTTAAGTAGTTAGTTTATACATCTTTTCGTGTCATTAATCATTGTTTTGTGTTATGACATTAAAATAATGAATTAATTTAATAGAAAATTATATATACAAAGCATAAATAATTTAAAAGAAATTATATTCTTTAACGGCTATACAAAAAAACACATTATTTTAAGGATCGAAGGTTCATTTCTTTTAAAGGTGTAAAATTGTTAGTTTGTATATGTTTTCTTGTCATTAATCATCATTTTGCATTACCTCATTAATTACCTTGTTAATTATTATTATATCTGCAATAGTCGATTGTTCATGTTGTTTGTTTCATTGTCTATTCGCTAATTACGTGATTTTAATTCCTCAAAAGCATACACCTACCTGCAGCACGAAGATGCCTACTACGGCCAAAACGGATTCTGGAATGGAGAGTGAATTTTTTTCCGAGTTGGCTGTAATGTACATGCCAACAGAACAGTACAAAACTGAGACGAGGACGCACCACCACATCACGGCATTAAAAGGCAGCACAGGGAGCAACCAACTTGGCATTAATCTGATACATTACAGAAAATGATAAATTGTATTATTCAAAGCACAAAGCAAAAGTCAAATTGTCAAAAGAAACCTTATTATTAAAATAAATTATTAAAAAAAACTTATATCTACAGAATACAATGTTCGGCTAATACAATTCGGTGCAGAACGACCTGGACATTTTCCAGACATCTGCAATTATTCGTTTTGGTTTTGTTTTTAGATTCTGATTTTCTAGCTATACAATAATTAAATTTATCATAACAAATATAGTGATTCCATTACCTGGGAGCAGGCGTAACGCAAGTAATACCAGTGCGGACGATAGGCATAGAAAGATCCAAAAATAAATATTCGTGATACCAAGAATACAGCGCACCTGAAAAAAAAAACATGTACAATATACGAAACTATATTCTCTCGTCTATACAAAATGATATACACTTCTTCTCGGTGCACAACGTCGCCTCCATACGAAGATCTCTACATTCTAGGAAATAGTCATAGACAGCTTTCAATGTCGGCATTCGTCAAAACAGGCCATCTTTGTAAGAAATTTAATAAAGACTTTTCAACTGATCTACGCCACTTTGCCTACGCAATAAACATTAAAAACGTTTTAAGCATCTTGAATTCACCGTTAAGAAAACTTAATCATTTTGCCTGATCTTAACAACAGCTGAAATATCTACATTACTACATAAAAAATCGAATAAAATTACTTTACATAACTTATAATACTTATCCAGAAGAATCTATTGTATGTTGTGGATTGAATATCCTTTTTCGTTCAACACAAATACAAGCAAATAACTTATTATTCTAGTTTAACGAGATTTAATAGAAAAAATCTTAGATCTTCATCATCGGGAGAACGATATAAAGTGATCGTTTTCCCGACGATGAAAATGTAAGCCTTCGAAACGTGTCAAGAAAAATAAAATCAAATGTGGAAAAAACAGTAATATATTCTCAATTTTTTTGTTAAAATCTTCATTGATTTCTGCTAAATTTAAATAAAAATTTACACGCACCATATCCGATGTCAGCCCGGTCAGTTACTAGATTTCCAATTATTCCATTTCCAGTGCGATTCTCCCAAATTTCTCCTCATTGATGGATATCATCTCTTATTATCTCAATTGTACAATTACTCCAACTAAAAATATGTATTGTTTATAAAAGCAGAATTATGGAATTATTGGAAAATATGATATTTGTACCAGAGCAGTTATTTTAAAAATATTTGATTTTTTTAAATTTTATTATTCAAACAGGACATAAAATCTTGTGAGTAAATATCCAACTTCAAAAAATATATACGTATGTTATTACTTAATTCAGTAACGTAATATGTAATTTGAATAAACCACCACCAGTTTCGACACAAGGAGGTAAACAAGGGTACAATTGGAATGATACTAAATAGAAACTTCACATATGAATATTAAATTCGTAAATTATAAAATTATCACTAAGCTTCATCCAGGAGAGTGTTCTGAATCACTGGATTTGCTAATTCTGGCTTTTTAAATTGAGATTCTAAACATAAATCCCCATTTTAAATAGACTCTGTGGCTTAATTTATCAATATTCTAAAAAACCTTTAAAAAAATAGGTAACATTAGTGTTAGATGTGCGAAAAGATAACTCTTAAAATATTACATGCAAAATTCTATAGCTGTCCTCATCTCTGTGCCGTCCATCCCTACCACCGTATTATTTTCATCAATGTCAATAATAGAATACGGTTTGTATGTGAATGTTGCCATTTTAACTTTTCTTCCTTTCATGTTAGAGATTTTGTCGGGGAACAAATTCGAATTTAAATAAAACTTTTCGCTTGTGGAGTTCCACTTATCCAAAATAATCAATTCGTTATTATTGTTTACTCCTGTGTACTTTTGCGTGGCCAGTTCGAAGAACATCCCGTTGCTATTTCCGTCAACCACTGGAAGTATTAGAAGAATATCCGGTACATATTCAACGGCTGGTAAGGTGAGAAGATCAATCAATTTTTCCCTTGTGTCTGAATTTTCTTCTTTTGGAAGAAAAATCAATTTTCTGTTTCCTCTCCTTTGATTCGTTAAATGAATATTTTCTTCAAAAATGTTAATAAAATTTTCTGGGTCTTCGGTGCTTATAACGAAATCTGAACATCCAAAATTCAGAAACTCGAGAATTAATGATTGCAACTTTTCATCCACTACTGTTGTACTGCAATGCAAGAAAGGAATATTTGTGTTGTTTAATTTTAAATCAATCCCATTGTCCGTGAAAACGGTGATACAATACGATCTTGTCAAGTACTCGCTAATTATAATGTTTAACAATACATTCAACGCTTCAGACATGTTTTTGAATTCATTAGATGTACTTGCAATTATTATAACAATGATAAATGAAAAAGCGTGAATGATGCTTCTGTTATGCGAACTACTAACATGTTATAGATTATACAATATTTTTATAACTGCATTATCGTATATAAAGCGATCGAATTTATTATTATTTATTAACAGAATGCAGTGATATCAACGAAAACTCCTGGGTCTATTTTTCGTAAAAATTATATATTTTTGTAAAAATTCTAGTTGTTTTAGTAAACCTTTTCAATTTTTTTTGTAATTCTAAGATGTTCAATATGTCATATTGATTATTAATGTATTTAGTTTTAATGCTCTATTCATACAAGTAAATGACTCACATTGAATAAAAGGGAAAAATTGCATATGTGTACAATAATTATATAACGTTAAATAAAACGTAAATACAAAGATTTAGAATCCTAAACATCTTATAAGATTTATGTTGAATGATTTGATCATAAACATTTTAAATTATACATAATTGCAGAAAGTATAAAATATGGACAAAAAAGTAAAGCACCAAATCGAATACATGTCATTTTTTTTCAACAATGACACTATTATTCGTTACAATAAACATGTACACTTGTATATATATACATATACACACATATATAAAAACGTAAGATATACAAATAAATTTATTGAGTTTTATTATTTCAGTAAATATCATTACATAATATATTCATCAATAATATTATATCAGGAAAATGTATTAAAATACTCCAGGAAAAACATGTTTTCCCAACCTTCGGTGAAGTTGTGTAACTTGCAAAAATATCCCAATTTTGTGAAATTTAAAAAGGCGTAATGAAAACGGGCCTAATTTGAAATGTAGGATTTTTAAAGGGAAAATTTATCTTACAATCCTAATAATTGTGCAAACATGAATAGACACATAACAAAAGTAATAAGGACAGGTTTTACTCAATCTAACGATAAATACAGTCCTGTCAGAAAACGGTCATGGATACCTCACGAACTTCATGTTACGAAATAATACTACTTTTACGTTATTTTTTGGTTATTCATAAGTAAATATTTCTTTTTCGATAAAGTTGAGGCGTTACTACTCAGGAATTCCACAAGGACAAACGTCTTATACGCTAAAACGCTGTTACAGAAGATATAATATCATACATTCATCATTTGGAGAAAGTTTCAAACTAACAGTTTTAACATAACACAAGAAGAAAATTATATGACTTTTTTTTCTCTCCGACGATACAACCCTTGTTGGGTCTCAGGCTCCTCCGAGAAACGAATTTCTTGAAGTGTTCATAGTGTTAGTTATTTTATGAGGTGAGGTTATTGGCCTAAAGCCCAACCCCCTTACTAGGAGGGCTTAAATTATATGACATAGGGCAAATTAAAATTAAACGTATAGATAAAAAATAATAAAACTTCGCTTGAACCCAAGCGTCATCAGGGCAATATAATAACAATATTGCCCCGACGAAGCTTGGGTCCAAGCGAAACTATGGTAGTTATAATAACCATACCGTGGTTTAATAAAAAGTTTTTATTATTATTTTATATCTATATGTCGACAATGTCTAGCTACGAAGTTAGCGCTTAAAATGATAATTGAAATTTAAATTAGACATAATACTTTTCGAGTTAGGAATACAGCAATCTGAGAAATCTGCGAGGTCGATGATGTGGCCAGATGGGGACGCCAAAGGCGACGATACTGGCATCAACATGTAGAAAGAATGAGCTCAAATAGAATTCCATACATAGCTCTCCATGAAACGCCAAACGGACAACGCCGACCAGGAAGACCCCCGAAACGGTGGAGAGAAAGCTGGAGTTCAGCGTCTCAAGAGGACCCGCCTGAAATAACAGACTCCTGAGTCATCTAAAGTGAAGAAGAAGACATTTAATTGACAAAGTTATGTATCGGTTATCAAACAATGACGTAAAACTCCATATTTAATAATGAATACAAATGAAAACGTCTATTTTCTGAATTTTTTATTTTATTTCACTTCATGGGAATGACACGTTTCGCCTTTCTAAGACATAATCAAAACGTTTTATTCGTTTTAAATCAGACTAACATTGGTAAATGAATTATATTCGTTGAAGAAAGGATTGTTTAAAAAATTCAATTATCGATTGTGAGTGATTTGTAACACTCAGGGTCATTCTAAAGCTATTGATTTTGGGTGAGCACAAAAAACGTTCATTTTTGTTTTTAAAACATAAAGCAAATAATAATACTTTTTTTTTGTAAATAACTTGTTTTGATCTTAACGATATTACATATCTATTGCATATCTTTTGATTGTCGAAGTGTACATGACTCAAACACGAATCTACTGATTTTTTTCAATTCTACATCAGATTGATATAATATTGTCGAGATTATATTTTTGGTGCATAGTCGTGACACCCCCGTCAACGGTCCAACTACTCATCGTGACAGTTTAAGTTAAAGCACACAATAAACATATTACAATCTATTATATTGGAGCGATTATAATAAATGTATAATGCTCGTAATGTATTGTATGCAAACAAGATTAGTACCGCGGCTACTTAAATAATACATATGATCGTTTAACGAGCCATTTGGAGTAACCAGTACTCACCTACATGAACATTTTTCATTCATATGCATCGGTATAAAATTACATCTATATTATAACATAGAAATGTATTTTAACATATATGTGTGAAATTATCAAAAAAACGTATCTATCATATAATACAATATTACTCGTATATCAACTTAATTTATTCAATTTGTATATTAATTATGAAATTCCTTAGATTTATTTCTATGATTACTCAATCTATTTAAAAACTATTAATGATAGTTCTTGAAACATCTTAACATCATTGTAAATAAGAAAATATATCGTCGGTTCAAAGGTAAAACTCATTAAGTGACATTTGAATAATTTTTTTTTTTGCAATTTCTGATCAGACTTGTGAATTCTACGTCAGAAAGTAATCACCAAGTGTTTTTATTAAAGAATAACTGTTATTCTTCAATAAATACACTTAGTGATTGTTTTCTGACGTAGAATTCACAAGTCTGATGCGGAAGTTGCAAAAAAAGGAGAAAATTTTGAAATGTCACTTAATGAGTTTTACCTTTGAACCGACGATATTTAGTTTATGTATTTTTTTTTTTAGTTATATGATTTATATTTAGTTCAGTTCTACTTATTGTTCTAGTTTCGACGGATTTAGACAGTTTCTGCCATCTTTTAGTTAACAACATTAACCTTCGGACGCCTAATGGTCCCGTCTGGGACCGCGGATTTGCGTCGTACAATGCCCAACGGTCCCACACGGGACAGGTGATTATGGTGCATTTCGCTATCGGATTACACTGATTTATGACAATAGTATTCAAAATATGAATATTAGCTTACGTAAATAAAAGTGTCTTTGAGATACAATGAAGCGTAATATTAGTGTACCTGCGTTACAATGTCAACTCTTGGAATATGCGATGTGTTTTATTACGGTCCGCCTAATAAAAGTAATAATAAAATCGTAAGGGGAAACTCCAAAAATGTAAAATAAGTCTATACTATTCATAAACAAATGTTTTTTAAATTTGTCAATTTTTTTAGTGTGAACATTTATTTTTTAATGTTTTTATTGTTTCAAATATGAAAAATTACCAATAAAGCTTTGGTAAATTTTAAACCATATTTTATTAAGATAATGCTCTTTATTTTACCTAAATAGGATAACTAATTTTAAAGATAGAATTATTTTTATAACAGCTACGCGTAGATCACAAGTCGCGCGAATATTTCACAAAAAAAATGCTTGGGCAGTAGGCTACCTTTATTGCACGCGGCGCACGGCGTTTAAAGGTTAATTGATAAACATATGCCGTTAATACTGCGAGTTCCAAATATATATTTTTAATTAAATACGATATTTTTTTACTTACGAGTTTATTTTTTTCGACATGTTTCGAAGGAAGGAAGATTTTATATCGTTCTTCCAATGATGAATATCGAGAATAATAAACTCAAAATTGGAAAAACTAGTGTTTTAATTTATAAAAAAGATTAGGTTTAAATATGAAATGCTAATGGTAGGAGCTAAAAACTAATGATACTTTATAATCCTATGTCGTTGTAGTGATTCAAAATAGTATTTTTTGTTTTGGAATCTGAAAGGAATATATATTTACGAATATATCGATTACTCATATAATATAGGTACCAATATAATTTTCGTTTCTATAAATCTCTAAGATCTTCGCAATCTTCTGCTGTTATTATTTAAGTACATACTATATATTTTATATTTTATTAATATGAATAACAGCAGAAATACTGCGAATAAACGTTCTCTTAAAACGATGCTGTTTACTATAAATTGTAATATGAATCGATAAAATTTAAATATGGAATAACATGTCTCGACGGAATCGTTCGTCAAAAGGTTAGACCTTTCTCATAGAAGCGTTCTGTTGATCAATCATTAGCCGCCATTTAAGAAATGGTTTACAGAATGCCAGTATAATATTCTCAAATATTATTCAATCGATCCTTTGTGTGCCACACATACATATGAACGAGTGTTAAATAACCATTACTCATACTTATTTATTTAAAAAATATGAAATATTTTGAAATTTATTGAATTCTAAAAAAATTATCTTATTTTTCTGATCTAAACAATTATCAATTATTTCTTGAACCTGAAATCAAGTTTTCTGACTTTATATCACGATCCAGAGTTTATATATATATGTTACTCGTACATTTGGCCAAAAAACTGAATCGTGTATGAAAATATACGTTCCGTGTTTCTGTTCCAATCGGAGGTGCGATTCATTAATGTGAAGTAATTGGCAACGTAAATCACTTTAAAATAGGTATAATACACAATTATCTTAGAAAAGGTATAATACACAATTATCCCATTAACACAAAATTAATTCAATCAAATTGACACGTCGGTAGTAGAAATAAAGTTGACTGGCATCACCAATATTTCAAACTTAAGGATATATAGTTTTCGAAAATATGAATATTTGTAAAATGAATCGTATCAAACCAAAGCATTTAAAGTTGACGAAAACGTCTGTTTTCAAGGAGTTTAATTAAATTTCTTCTATATACGCCATACTTTGTGTTGTTATAATGCTTTATTTTTATTTTTTGTGTACTTTGTATATACAACACTTATATTTAAAAAAAATCAAATTACATAGGCATGTTTCGGACAACCAATCAGACATAACATCTGTCAGATCATGTAAACAATTTTATAATATTTTTAAAATGTACCATTATAATATGTATCACTGAAGAAGGACTGGTTGTCCGAAACATGTGTATGTAATTAATTTTTTTTAAATATAAGTGTTGTATATACAAAGTACATAAAAAAGAAAAAGATAAATAAAGTTTAATTAAATTTTAAAGGAGTAAAATATTTCGCCGTGCTTAGGCATTGTGACACAAACATCGTTTACATCATAGGTTTCCAATCTTTTCTGGACCACCGCCCCCTTAACAAGAATAATAAACGTTCAACGCCCCCCTCCCATAAAAGTTATTCGAAATATGGGAAAATGGTTAGATTACATACAATAACAAAATAAACCAATATTTATGTTTAATTTGCTCTACTAGTACCTACGTGATTAGCGTGTTTTTTTTGTCTTTTTAGACTATATTTTTTTATCTGCCCACGCTCTCTATTTTTTACTGGTCTTCTACTGCCCCTCTGAAAGTCTCAAACGCCCATAAAAGGGCGTTATCGCCCACTTTAAGAACCTAGGGTTTACATGAATGTCAAGTATTTCAAATTGTGTTTTTTAGAAAACTAAAAGTAACCTAAGTAACTACAAATAAGCCCTTTGAAATCATAAATTCATAATATATAATATTATTTATCATCAAATTAGACACAATTGCTTTAGCAGAAATCAATTTAACAATGCTTAAGCATTGATAACAATACAATCTGACGAACAAAACAAAATAAAAAACATAAGATGTTGTGTACTTACTTATAGAGTTACATTGGATATCAATTAATTATTTTGTTCAACAATCAAGTTCCTAGGAACAAATCTATTAAAAAATGCACATCCACTGTATTATTACGTAATGTTTATACACAATGTTAGTCACATAACCTGTATAACTTGAACGTTTCCTCTATGTTCATAGGTTTACCTTATGTGATCGTGATTAATCGTGATGCTATTATAATTAAGTATTGTGTAATCATACACATTTAGTCATGATATTATGAGCAGTCGGTGGCTGGTCACTTCATTACGCTCATACCAAAAAAGACATCTTATTTCTAACTGGCTCCCCGGATATGCAATAGGTCTATAAATGTGTAGAGATTATCTAACTCATAAGTAAAAGAAAAACAAACACAATTAATTAAAAATGGATTTGCGCGCAACTCTTTTAGTTCCTAATATGTTTTATTTAATTTTTTTTATATTATAATAATATTATTTTTTAATCGGAAACCATTTTTCTAAATCATAGTTTATATTTAATTGTTTTAAGGTTTAGTTTAGGTTCGGTTAGGTTAGGTTAGACTTTAGACTTTGACACGTTCATCACAAGGTCATACCCTTTGCATACTTCGTACATTCTTGACACTAGGACTTGTAGTTCGTCCATGCTGTAAATCGCTGACAGCATGGACGAACTACAAGTCCTAGTGTCAAGAATGTACGAAGTATGCAATAAGTATGACCTTGTGAAGAACGTGTCAAAGTCTAAAGTTATTTGAAAAGGAAGAATGTATGACGGATTGTGACATAAGTGCGAACGCTGAGAAATTAGAGCAAGTTACCAAATTTGTTTATCTGAGAAGCATGTTTACAAGAGATGGTAGAATGGAGAAAGATATCGGAAGAAGGAAGACATGGCATGGCATGGCCATGTTCGAAGTAGGAACAATCGACGGGCGGGCATGTCACGATGTGTTAATTTAGAAGAGGAGCGACAATTATATCAGGATAGAACAACATGACGATCCATCCTCTCTGCCTACCCCTCCGGAGAAACGGCGTGATGGTTAGTTAGTTTAGTTAGTTAGATAGAATTAGGTTAACCATTACGATAAAAAATAGTATTCGTACACTATTTTAGAATTTGTTTTGACATGTCGAAATATATAAACTGCAATAAATAAATAAAAAACAATGTATTGATTCTAAAAAAGTCTGAATTTTAGAAAACTGAAGTGTATTAATAAATAGCCACAAATCAATTAAGATTTCAAGAAAAAGAAGTAAGTTTTTTAAAGTTTAAGTTTTCTGTATAATCTAACATCTAACACATAGTGCATGTAACTGTTATAAATATTGTATTATATTATTCAAGATATCAGAAAATGTACCAATTTTTTGTAAATATTACCAACCTTTGTTTGTTTTGATTAACGTCTTTTAAAAACTTCCAGGATTCATTTTAATTGTTAATATTCCTCTCATGCGTGATATATTTTTGTGTAAGTTGATCGTTTACATTTTTATTTTTTAAACATGTGGATAAATATATTAAAATAATATGTATAAATATAAATATGCATATTTTTTTTTAAATATAAGTATAAATATAAAAATAATTTTTATTTTATTTTATTTTATCACGGAATGGTTATTATAATTGATTCCAACGAGTTTTGCTATACCTACGCTCCATCAGAGCAATATATGAATTTATATTGATCTGATAAACCTTGGGTATAAGAAAATCTTGTGGCTTCATTTTTAATTACCATTCAGTGATGAAGTACAAAGTATTTATTTTATCTTTTATATTCATTTAAGTAAATGTACAATATCTAACAAAGTGAGTGCTTCATATGATTATAAATGTGAATATTGTAAATAAAATATTGCCTAGCTAACTAACTAACTAACTAACCATCACGCCATTTCCCCGGAGGGATAGGCAGAGACGATGGATCGCCACAATGCTCTGTCCTGGCATACCTCTCGGGCTTCCTCTACATTCATACATTGTACCAGGCATGCACGTCGATTATTCCGACTTCGAATATGGCCGCTTTTTAGTAATTGGTTAATTTGGTCATACCATGTTTTCCTCGGTCGTCCTCGGCTTCTTTTTCCACTCACGCTACTTGTGTACAACTTTTTGACCATTCTACTCTCATCCATTCGTTCCATATGTCCAAACCATCTCAGGGATCCTTTTTTAATTTTATCCATGATGCAGTCGTCTGCCTTACCTTTCTCTCTTATTTCATTGTTCGGTATTCTATCATAAAACGTTTTCCCGCACATTCTTCTTAGTGATCTCAGCCATTTCTCGGTATTCTATCATACAACGTTTTCCTGCTTCATCCTTCTTTTGCCAGCTCCAATTTTCCTTTCCATACATGAGGGTTGGCACTAGAACTCCATTGTGTACTGCCATATTTGCTTCTGTGGATATATTTCTATTTGCAGTAATGACTTTGAATGCGCCATTTATTTTATTCCTAGCATCAACCCTTCGTTCGATGTCTTTCTCCATTTTTCATATTGCCTAAGATGAAGGAATTTGGAATGCTCTTAAGAAAGAGGAATTTTCCTCATGCGAAGTCAATTTCCACCTTTTGATCCATCTTTTTGGTTAGGTTCGCCTTGGAAATACATTGTAAGGGAGTCTAAATGAGTCCCTAGAACATTTATGTTTATGTACGTGTATTACAAGTGTGATTGTTTCAAAAATCATATTTTGATGACGCACATTCCACTCGTTTGATTGCATTTTTTTTTATAATTCTAGCAAAAACTCTTTGAAGGTAATTCGCAGATGTAAGATTGATCAATTCACTGAAGCCGCAGCATCTCGCAACAATATTGCAATAAGAACCGTTGATAGATAGGCCCTATCCTGGGTTTGATCGATACAATTATTAAGTTTGCAATACTTAACGAGCTCTCTGATCGAAGGGCGAACAAAAATAATAAGCGGGAGAGCCACAAAACCGTGGAAAATTTGTAATCATATCGCGCGGCCCATTGTTTTGATACTAAATCAAAAGTGGTTAAAAATTAAACTAGCAATTTTCTATCCAGCTAAATAGTTCTCTAGAAGTGAATGGCGCTTTTTTGTATCAATAAAATGTTTAATATTTAGTTAGTATCGGCGTAACCTACTAAGTATTAAGGGAATAATCGTGAACGATTAATTTTAAATATTAATTACAAACTGTAAAATAATTACATGTCTTGTGTAATCATAACTACCTATCACCTCTCACGCTATACCCATGCTCGACATCATTTCTTTAGCATGTTATTTATGTTAATAATGTGACACGATTATTAAATATAAAAGCTTCTTTTCAAATATTTAATTTAGATATTGCCTACAAACAACCTGTAGTCATGATGTAAAATAGTATACATGAATAATTTCATCACTTTTATTAATTCAGAAACCACCTTTCAAGATTTAATTTACTTTATACGGATACATATAATGTGATTTTTTAATTGAAAGATTTTTTCTGTGCACCATATATGGTATGTATAGGTAAAAATGTTAAAAACATAAAAATTGATCCATCTTTTTGGATAGGTTCGCCTTGGAAATACATTGTAAGGGAGTCTAAATGAGTCCCTAGAACATTTATGTTTATGTACGTGTATTACAAGTGTTTTTATGTTTTAAATTATTAAACAAACAATTTAAAACATAAAAAAATCATACCAAAATTTGCATTAATTATAATTAATTTATTAATTTTCACGCTTTTATTGGTAAGGATCCCTTAGATGGTTTGGACAAATGGAACGAACAGGCAAAATAATAATGGTTAAAATGTTATAAATAAGCAATGAGAGTGGAAAGAGAAGCCTTGGAAGATCATGGAAAGTATGGCATGACCAAATTAATCAAATACTAAAAGGCGGCCACTCTCGAAGTCGGAAAAATAGTCGAGCGTGCATCTAACGAAGAATGTACAGGAAGCTCGAGAGGTATGTCAGGATATAACAGTGTCGCAGTCCATTCTCTCTGCCTACCACTGTGCTGGAAAACTGCGTGATACGAAACAGCGTGATGGTTATTTAGTTAGTTTAAACATTTCAAAGACGAATATTTTTAGATAATAAATGTATTTAAATTTTAATTTTGACTCTTATAATCATAATATCCAAAATTCCATAACATCATCATCATCAGCCGTCTGTCATCCACTGCTGAATGTAAGCCTATCCCAAAGCACTCCACCGCCCCCTATCCATATAAAATTCCACAACACGTTGCACAAATTTATAAAAAATAAGTTATTCATAATTAGTTTTGTAGTAATTTATGTTGATCATAGTGAAGATTCCATTTTTTAAAGACTTATAACTGAGACACTTTATTGTAATCAATATTTTCTTCTTCTTCTTCAAGTGCCCTGTCAGGTCCCCCCAACGTTGGAGATCACCTCGGCGAACCTGTCCCTGTCCTGCGCCACTCGGAACAGCTCCTCAACACTTCGGATGCCGGTCCACTCCCTCACGTTTCACAGCCAGGACATTTGTCTCCTTCCGGGCCCTCGGCGTCCCTCAATTTTTCCCTCCACCATCAGTTGGAAAAGGTGGTACTTTTCCCCACGCAGTATATGACCCAGATATGAGATCTTTCGAACCTTGATAGTTGATAACAATTCTCTGTCAACTCTAGCTCGCCTTAGGACTTAGGTATTGGTAACCATGTCTGTCCAGGGAACTCTGAGCATTCGGCGATGGAGCCACATTTGAAATGCTTTAATATTTTAAGCTTTAATGCTTCAATATTTTAAGAATTCGTAATATATATGTTTTATTACTATTATTTACAAAATATTAATAATAAAAATAATATGCTTTAATGTCTGCAAAATACATTTTCTTAAGGCGTGTTGCATCGCTGTCGGGCGATGATCAACATGAGCCAGTTCACACCTTTCAAAAGGTCAATTCAGAAGAAGATACTCGCTTTACCGGTATTTCATATAATACTTTCCCATGAACCATTTTCAATGAACACGCTTTAGACATTGCGATGGAATGCAAAAAATATTTGTAGGTACACAATGGAGTGACGAAATAAACTCAACCAAAAAAAAATATGCTAAAAAAGATCATTTCTCTACCGGTTCAGAGATCAGTTATTTTGTAACTAAAGTGTGTAACTAAACCGGTGAAATTTTACATAATTAAGCTCTAAATAAATATGTATATCTTTTGCGTAAAGATTTTTCGTTAGCCTCGAGTTTAAAAAAACTTCACAACTATAGGTATTATTAAGAAAGTCACATAAGGATGTCGTTATTTTTTATCTGTTTGAATACCCGTAAACAAATTTGGGTCATGAGTGCATTTTTATAGATGTTTTGACCTATTTACCACTTACGATGTTTAAATATTATGTACATATGAGTATAACTTAATCTTATCAATACGCTAATATTATACAATACAATAATCTTATTTTGTATTCTCCTCGGCTATTTCTGTTACTCGGGGTCGCCTTTTTTAACAACTTGCCTCAGGTACAGGATTTTTTTTTTTAAGTTTGATTTTTAAACTGGCAACATTGTTTCTACAGACTGTCAATTTGACAGTTGATTTGTAGTCAATAACTTTTTAACACAAATTTTACCATGAATAGACTGACGTCAGAACAGCGCTTGCAAATTGTGCACATTTATTTTGAAAATCATGGTTCGGTTCGCCAAGCTTATCGTGCACTACGTCCATTTTACGGTCGACATAATCATCCATCCGAGCAAGTTACCTGGAAGACCATGGGTCGTTCTCGCACCATGTGCACTCTAGTGGATAATACTCGTCCACAAAGACGACAATTGTCGAAAATTGGACTTCACTATTGCGCTTCATTTGAGCTAGCCGTGGTGCTCATATGCCCGAAATCACATTTAAACAACAATGGGATAAAATTATCTATTAAATAAAGCCAATATCATAGACATTAACATTATTTTAATGTGTTTTTTTGTTCATTTTGAATTTAATATTGTATACCTCTAAAAGAAACACCCTATATTACCGTATTTTTCGGACGATAAGACACACAGGACTATAAGACGCACCCCAAAATTTATCTATATTTTTTTAGAAGAAAAAAAAAGGTTTGGACGATAAGACGCATCGGACCAAAAGACGCACCCCAAGTTTTGGGTGAATTTTCAGAGTAAAAAGAGCTCTTATGAAATCTTCCTCCTTAATCCTAGGGCCTTCACGTCCCTCGATAGTTGGGTTATAATCGATATAAATGAATTTATAGATCGATACTTTATCTTAATATGATAGAATTATCACATTTTTCGTACAGTTAATATTATTGATAACTCATACTTCTTATTAACAGAATATAAACTTTTTACTTTTGGTAACAATTGAATTTAAGATAATGAAAATAAATAAAAAGGTTTTAAAATATGTATTTAGTTTTGCTCCACTAGTTCTTTAGTTTCGAGCACAGTTTTATCATTAGCATTCCATATATAAAATTAATAAACTTTGATGTTGATACCAGAAGGTGGCAACGAGCTGACGGAATTGATATATAATATAATATATTTTAAAGAAATTTTAATACACGTTTTTTTTTTATTAATTGCTATGAACTTCTACTAAGAAATGTCAATAAACAACACTTATATGATGAAAGTTTGATGTTACCGTTTGATTTTCATTATAATAATAAAAGTCAAAGTACCCATTCAGCAAGTATAATATTATAAATAGTTAAATATTAAGTTTTCCTTAAAATTATAACATTTCAATTATTACTTATTAAGTATATTTATATCATATATTCAATTAACATAACGTATATGACAGTTTAATTAACTAGCAATACAAGTTTTGATAATATAACGTAAAACTGGATTTACAATCAATTAAAATATCAGTAATCTTTTCTTATGGTAGAGAGATAATCTTTAATACTATTTATTCTATTTTATGAAAATCACACGTTTCGCCATGCTAAGGCATTAATGAATGTGATATAAAATAATTTTAATAATGCAGACAAACATATAATTAATACAATAGAAACTTCTATCTTAATTTATTAGTTTAAGAAGGTATCAAAGTTTTATTATATATTAAAAATAAATTTTCGTGATTTTTTCGAAGCTGTATTTGCTTTTGTTCCAATGTAAATTTTTATAATTTCTTTGATAACATTTTGAAGTTCTTGCTGGAGTTAGATTGTTTAAGTTGCCTGATTGCAGTTAATTAAAAGAACGGTGGATACGTGGAATAATAAATTAAATTAAATTTAACGCAAAAGCCGGATCGTCCAGCTGAAAACATGTGCACCATCGAAAATAACTATATTATGAGTTCTTATTTTTATTATGCTATTTTATTTTATATCATTGTATTTTATTTTTAGTAACTAAGTGTGCGCGGGAGATGTTTATTGGTAGCGATGAGGTTCGCAACCCATCACACCGCGTCCCACGCGTCGGCGAAGGATGGAGTGCCGCATCGGTTAAAGTATGGCAGTCCATTCTTTCTGCCTACCCCTTTGGAGAGACGGTGTGATGGTTAGTTATTTAGTTATTTTTTTATATTTAATTGATTGACATAATTCATCCGTCTAGGGCATTATCAAATGTCATTTGTTAATACGTTTGTCATTTGATAATGCTTTAGAGAGGCGAAACAAAGTTTTAGAAAACAGACGTGTTCATTTGTATTAATTATTTAACATAGAGTTTAACATCACTGTTCAAGAAACAATAGACATAAAATATACTAAAACTTCTAGAAATCGGACGTTTTCATTCATATCAATTATGTAATATGGAGTTTTATCATAAATCATCATTAAAGAAACAATAAATATATCAAATATATAATGTTTACGATCTGGTATTGCATCGTTGTTGAAACCGGCACGCGGTACGCCTCTGCAAGTTATACAACAAGTCCACATTCGCTCTAGAAGGCACGCCAAATCTAATTATATCATACCGAAAGGTCACTCCGTTACAGTATCGAGATGTACAGAGACGGGAAGATGTTCCTCGCGCTGAGGCATTGCGGATATCCTTGTCGTGAGCGGCCTGAAGGCCCGCGAGCCGCCAGCAGACGGATGCCAGAGGATCACATACCGCAGGACCTTGGCCTTTCCAGTGCGAGGTTATTTGTCACCATAATTCATCAATTCAATACATCGGTTACCCAATAACGTATCATTAGTCGATGAAAACAAAATTGTTTTCGATAGTATAATGCAGTGGTCGGTAAACTCATTAGCCAAAAGAGCCAAATATAAGCAATACAAAGTACTCGAATATATTATTTCTTGAACAAATATAAAAAAACACATTTTTTTGTTCACTGTTAAATTAAAATCACTATTATTAAAAATTGAGTTAATAATAAACTCAATTTCTCTCATTATTTATATTTTATAATAAAATCAATAAACTCAAATTCATAATATACTCAATTTTGACATTAAAACAGTGTTTTTTAATTAACAGTGAATAATGTTAAAATATCAAAATGTTTCCGCCAAAATTATTACATTTTTATATACAAGTAAAAAGATTAAATTTTTTGTATACAAGTCGTTTAGACCCAAATACTGTGGACACATTGTTTTTAGCTTTTATATTGATTCTCATGACATGTAATAGGTAGCAAATATATCGCTAATCTATACAATTTTTTTTTATATCAATTTACTGTACATAATATGTTTTTTTACCTTTTTTATTGATTCACATGACATGTGACAGGTAACTATTACATCCTTTATTATAGCATTTTTTGTCACTTGAATTCTACAAAAGACCATAAACAGTGTGAGAATGACACTACCATCGCCGGGAATCGAACCCGAGACTTTTTGATGTGGTAGTCGTAGATCTTGCCACTCAGCTACAAAGGTCGTCAATATAATTAATACGTATGAAAACGTCTGTTTTCTAGAAGTTTCGTTATACTCGTATTTTATGGTTATGACACGTTTAAGCTTATTTGATAATTCCTTATTCTTTCTTATGTGTCATGTCGGGTCTCCCCAACGTCGACTATCACTTGAGAGTGCATGTTCTTATCTTGCACAGTTCTAAATAGTGCCTCAACTGGTCCAATCCCAGTTCAGTCACAAATATTACGGAGTCAAGAGATCCATCTTCTTCCCACACCTTGACGACCCTTTATTTTGCCCAGAATAATCAATCGATAATGCGTTTATTAGGCAAAACATGCCATTCCCACAAAATATAATAAAACTTCTAGAAAACAGACGTTTTCATTAATACTAAACAGTAGAACAAAAATTTAAATTTCTTTTAAAAACCAACTTTTTTCACGAGAAATCGGTTTTTGAAGTCGGTTAAAAATAAGCTTACTGAATAAAACTAGATTTTAACCTCTTTATTTAACATTACAACATTATAACTAGAAAATTAATTATCACGTTAAAAGTTATCATCTCTTCATTGTCTTGAAAAGTTTTGGTAACTCATTTTTATTTATTTCGGTTATTAATTTCAACCACGATTTCAGGTTCTCATCAATAAAACTAATATTTTCCCAAATACTTAAATATTAATTTTTTAATTTTATATTTAAACGTGTTTCGTGCCTCAAGTATCCAAAGAGCTACATATAGCTCTCGATCCGCGGTTTCCCGACCACTGATATAATGCATCTTGCCACTCATCGGGAATACGATCATTATAATCATTATAATCCTATACATGAATAGAATAATTATTTTAGGTACAGTAATAATAAAAGAGTAATGGCTGGTTTGAGTGCAGTAATTTTATTGCCATTCTTGTATGGCATTCTGTTCCATAACTCACGGATTCAAAACCAGCACAAACGTAAAATAATGCGAAACAAACTAAAGAGCACTATTTAGTTGAAAATATTAAAGCAATTATTTAGGTGTGATGAAAGGTTGAAGTCGTAAATTGTATTGTTCGATGGAAGGATATTTATTTACAGGAAAAAATAATAAATCTGCTGAACTATGTTTTTAAGTCAGAGCTATTTGTTTTAAATAATAAAACACATATTTTTTCACTTCATATTTATATTTCTTTTTATATACTGTTTATTTTTAATGAACCTATGAAAATATTATAGATTAAAATAAACACAAATTATATTGTGACTTGAAACTTCATGGAAGAATATTGTAAAAAATGAAAGTAAATAAATTTTGTATATATTTTTTAAAACTATACGATTAGTTCTATTCCACTTACGTTACGGCTTCGACCGGTTTCGGCATCTCGCTGCCATCTTCTGTCTATAAACATAAGTGGAATTTAACAAAATAAACATTTTAAATTAAAAATTATCTTTTTCATTGATTAAAATATACATTTAGAAATATTTTCATTGTTCGTAAATTATTGTTAGAATGTATGTACTTTATCATTTTTACTTCTCTATAAATATTCCTTTCATATTTTTATATTTCTTCCTTATCTAATTATCTAATATTTTATAAATTTCTTATCTCATAATAAATATAATAATCAATAGTCAAATAACTTTTCACCGCTTAAATGAAAAAATAAATAATAAATAAACAATTGTTTAAATTAATTGTATTAGAATTTATTATACAATCTCCAATATGTGCAGAAAATAGCTCATTATTATGAAGAAGGAATCTGGTCATGGACAGATTTGAACCCAAATTCCCTGGATCAGGAGCCAATAGTTCTATTCCTTAGACCACCACCTAAAATAAATAAAATACCCTAGTCCGGGAAATAAATGTAAAAAAGTATTGTAAAAATATTGTAACACAATTAATGTTTTTTTTTAGTTATTGTTTCGTTAAAGAATGATGTTTTTGTTATATACTCGTAATTTAAAACAATATATCGTTTTTTAATATTCGAAGTTATAAAAATTCAGCCAATCATTGTATTAATATCTGCAGCCAGATATTGTGTCGGCAGATCATCCTTGCAAATCTTCTACATAAATATCAGCGGATTAAGAGCATCTAAATTTAAGCCGTTCTACAAATCAGTGCACGAGGCCTTGGGATTATAATGGGGTCAGAAAAACATATTCTTTCCTTAGAAGGAAATAATTGATCTAATATACAACCTGTATCGGTAAGGTTGATCGACTGAGATCCATTTAGATGCAATCTGTTCACACTAATTCTTTTATTGATCTTTCACGACTGCCGAATTAGTCACATACATTACCGCAATAATCTAAATGTTAATTTCCCACACCTTATCCAATTTGCATTCTGTAACCTATGATTAAGCCATGTATGGAATGTGTCTAGCGAATAAAACACAAAATATGTCGATTGGGAAAGGGTTGCATAAAGACAAATATTTAATAGTTAATATATTATGATTTATGTATGAATTAAAACACTGTTATTTCTACTGATGAGTAAACATTTCTCGACATACTTCGAAGGTATTAAACCTTCGTTGTTGGGAGAACTAAATAAACTTGCTTCAATTTACAAACATCAATGGTATTAAAATAATTATAGAAGGAAGAAGGGAGAAGGAACCGGATCATATCCTGGATTTAAACCATGTCCCCTTTACATGGCTTATTAAGTTATACGAGTAAACAGTCATTATTGATACATTATATTGATTAATTGTATCTCAATAGAGACGAAGATGTAAATTGTTTTTTTTAAACAAAATATGGTAGTCGAGGCGTTTACAGGACTTATGACCTGTCATTGGTTGGTTTAAGCGATCACTTTATTAAAAAAATGTTGTTTACATAGTTTCCAAAAAAAAAAAAAAATTACATCTTCTTCTCTATTGAGATACAATTAATCCTTAAAAATGATTAACCCGCAATGGGTAAAATCCAGTATTTGTCTACAAGTATTTGTATACATTCAAAAACATATTATATTGAGTTTAAACAGTTCTGTCAGATGAAGGTTTAATACCTTATAAACACTACGAAACTATCTTAAAAAATATAATTTAATCTCTTTTAAAAATAATTTTATATTTCAGTTTACTGTAACAAAAAAAGTATATTAATTATTTATTGTTTCTTGAACAATGATGTAAAACTCCATATCGTCGGTTAATAATGCAAAACTGCTAACTCCATTTTGGTGAATTGTTCAGGAGAGCGAAACAACCGATTATTTTATTAATGACTACCAGGATCAAGAAATTAAAAATCCTGTTTGTAGGTCAATTTATTACGAATTATCTATTTATAAAATAAGTTTATAATAAATACAGTTAAATGTTTTTTTATTAATTATTCGGAAATAAATTAATCTAGCTCCCTAGATACAACGTAACATTGAGGGATTTTCCTGCCAAATGACAAGCTCGAGGTACAATAAAATAAATTTTATGATGATGACAAATGGGAACCAATAATCTTATGAAAATAATAAAGAAAGTACCCACAATATTAAAAAAAAAAAAAACACCAGACATATAACCAAAACCATAATAATTATCAAATAGGAACTTTCATCTAAGCGGCTCATGGAGTTAGCAGTTTTTCGTACGGGAACACGGAAATTTTTAGCCCGTGGAGTTAGCAGATTTTATTGCGGCTCGAAAATAGCGATTTCGGTCTGTTACACGCCATATTGATGTCTGATACATTAAAAGAGTATTTTTTTCTCTTTCCCACCATATCAAAAAGTAATTCTGTCAAAAAACTGGAATTGGCAATTTTGCACTCCTAAGAGTCATCTAAATGACGATATTTCATAATTAATACGAATACAAAAACATCCGTTTTCTAGATGTAAAGACATTTGACAATGCCATAAAAATTCGAAATATATTATTCTCATAAACTATAACAAAACATTTAGAAAATAGACGTTTTCATTGGTATTAATTATGATAAAAATGTTTATTTTATTGAAAAAGTTTATACTATCACACTTTGGATATCATTTTAATACACACGCCTTAAAAAAATAATAAAAAATATCAGTAATTATTCTAACCAAAAATAATCGAAAATATTATTTTGTTCAATTGCCTATTTAATCAAATAAATTTTACACATCTACCCCTTTGTTCATATACTCGTATAATAAAAAAGAGGGGTGAGATCTTCATTAAGATCTTAAGACTAAGGATACGGTCACACAGGTAGAAGCCTCCCTTGATGCTTAGAGTTACGCTGTGTGATAGGTGACTATCCTAGCGAAACAATGCACGGCGTACTATTGCGATAGCCACACTGCTTCGCACCACCAAACTATTGTGAAAAAACGATCACCTTGTCAAACATTTAGCTGTGACTTCGATGTGGCTTTAGCCTAAGAGTTATTACAATATAGCCTAATAACTATCATACTATATATACTTTATTATTTCTTATCAATTTCAAAATATAATATTGTTATTTGAAATTTCATTTTAGAAGTTCAATGTAAATTGTAATTTATTTTTAAATTTATATTTAGTTTAAATCCACAAATGTTTGTGTCTTCGACCATCTTCTGGTGAGCTTCCGAAACCGGTCGAAGACACAAACATTAGTGGATTTTAACGAAAAAGCAATTTAATTATTTATTTTTTTATATTCATTATATATTATAAGTTAATTATTTGAATTCAAATCAAACGCCAAATTATATGGATAAAAATTGACCATTATCTTTATAATATGTATCACTGAAGAATGACTGGTTGTCAGAAACATGTCTATGTAATTTTAATTTTTTTTTATGTAAGTGTTGTGTATACAAAGTATATAAAAAAGAAAAAGAGAAATAATTATTTGTGTTTTGTTTTTACAATACGAATGTATTACGAGGTCATATTTTTATACAGAACATTAGTCAATTATATACTTTGTCTTATAAAATTAATCATATATTAAAGGGAAAGTATTATTGCATAAAAACGCATTTTCACTTATTCATATGTCATATTATTTACATACGTAAACCAAACGTATCGTGCCGAAATTAGAATCAGCAATTGCGTTACATTTGATATTCTATACCAGATTCTCGGAAGACTTGCGCTAATGTGTGGGCTGGCGGTCGCTAGATGACAATGCACGCGTGACAGGTTAGCCGTGACGGGTCCGGCCATTAACCAAATATTTCCTTAATGTTATTAGCTAACCATTCTTCTTGAGTTTTAAAAGTTTATTTCCTATTTGTCATCAATTGGTGAAGTATAAAAGAAAATACTTCATCATTTTTTTAATGAATCATCGATCACATATATTATTATTTTAATTAATACGAATGAAAGCTAGTATTTTCTTCAAGTTTTACTATATGTACTGGGAATGACGTATTTTGCATTGTTAGGGTATTTTCAAGTGCATAACAATCGATAATTTCTCAGCAAAGTAGATCGCATTTTTAATCTCAGATTCCAGGATATTTAATTCCATTTATGGCTTAATAATATTCTAAGGATCACGCCCTGTCATTGTGTTACTTTTATAAAGATCTATCAACCTCTGTCAAAAGCAGTCAATTCTTAATCGTTTTTTAAAGAATCATCGACCATATTTAAACAGTTTTTTTTTTAAATTGAAAATGAATACAAATGTTTATTTTCTAATACTTTATCATATTTTATGGGAGTGACAAGTTTCACATTGCTAAGACATTTGATAATGCCTTCGCAAGATGAAACAGGTCAATCCTATAATATGTATAAGAATGCAAACATATGCAGTGGCATTTCCATTATGCTAAATATCGCATTGATTAAGAATCTCTTGAATAATATATAAAAATAAGGCAAATATATTCAACTAGTGTTCAAATAGCCTAAAAATAGTGTTAATATGTATACATAATATAAGATAGCTTTTTTTTAAGATGCATTTTGGTCCCCATGTTCCTTAATTTTGTATTTTTTCTATTGAGATTATTTATAGAGCGAATATTGCCTCCCTAGAAAGGATTACTCCATTTGAAAGATATTGAAACCATCGCTATACGTATAATATAAAACAATTGTTTTCTTTCATACTGGTTGTTCGTGTTTAGTTGTTGAGTTTACAATTGCTACAATTGTTCGTGAAAAAAAAAGGTTTAGTTTTTTTTAACTAGTAAATTAAATTGACTCTTGCCACCCAATTAAACCTAACCGGTTGCCTAAAAGGAGGAAAGTACTTTTTCACGATTATCTGAAAAGTTAAGTTTTGATTTGTGTACTCCATAGAAAAAATATTATCATGTAAAAACTCATCTTATAATAGATCATTGATCCGTTCTTGAACGGGGTCAAACTCTTGGGAAGTGGAGCACTAGCTATTCTATCTAGTTAGTAGTCTTCCTATATATTTGGTAGTCTTCCTGACAGGTGATATCTCACGCGTAGATCATCCATCCTATCTATATAGTCTCTCTAGTACTGCCGTCTTTTCCCGTTGCATCCCACGATGTCTTTCGGCTGACAGGTCTCTCGAATTGCAGAATTTTGCACCCTGCCCCTGTATAAAAGTATAAACAACATTTTATTGCAAAACAAATAGAGTTAAACGATAATATGCGATCACAAAATTTATGTGAATAATATATACAATATATAATATGAATAATGTCTCACAACGAAACACATTTTTTTAAAGATATAATTCATCCTAAAAGTAAATTATTTACATAATTATATAAATATTAAAAAATCATCCTCAAATGTTTTCTCCATAGTTTTTTACTTATCTAAAACTAACCCAATAAAGTCATGACAAATCATTTAAATTTCCTCTGCTGTTATGACTTATTCAATGATTTACTAGTTTGATAATGATAATTAATGGTAAACCATTTGCATTGCTTAACTATAATTTATCGTTCATATTTAACATTTAATTTATAACTTTATACGGGATATGCAATATGCAGTAATCAACAGAACCCAATCCCACAGTCGCCAGTTAAATTTTTTAATGCAAAACGGATATGGTAAAAAAACAACAAATTTCACGCAAACTTTATCATATCGTTAACGTATGAGGTAATCAGATTTTTTCATCGTGATAATAAAATTAGATTTATTATCTAAGTGGATAGTATACATCTACATCTCTCCACAAATTCTAATAGCTCCACATGAACTTTCTCAAACATTACGAAATGACAAATTAAGAAGCTCATTGTCCGAAGGCACTCGCCCAAAACGTCGTAGGCAATCTCTCTCATTTGTGTAATAAAAAAATATTTATCAAAACAATGCCAATAAATTATTATGAACTAAAAATTCAAGCATAAGAACTGATTTTTTGAAGCGTTATATGAAATAACTGAATTTCTACTACATAATTTCAAAACTTTGGGGATAAATAACTAACCATCACGCCATTTCCTCGGAGGGGTAGGCAGAGAGTTTGGATCGCCACAATGCTCTATCCTGGCATACCTCTCGGGCTTCCTCTACATTCATACATCGTACCATGCACGCACGTCGATTATTCCGACTTCGAATGTGGCCGCCTTTCAGTAATTTATTAATTTGATCATGCCATGTTTTCCTCGGCTTCTTTTTCCACAAACGCTGCTGGGGATGCACTTGGGGATAACCATTTACTTTTAATAATAATAACTTAACGTCTATCGTCCACTGCTGAACGTTGACCTCTCCCAAAGCACGCCTTTGCTCCGTATTCATCGCCACTCTCATCCATTCAGGTTTAGCAATCCTTATAACATCGTCAGTCCAGCGAGCAGTGGGACGTCCAAGTCTACGGAATCCTGTTCGCGGTCTCCACTCTAGAACCTGTCTCCTCCATCGGCTGTCGGTCTTCAGAGCTACAATTTGTTACTGAAAATCATAAACGTATTTTTTTTAGTACTGCTCATATGTATGTTCTATTGTATAGGACTAAATATTGAACCTACCATGTTATACGGCGTAAAGTGATAAACCGTGATTAAAAATTACGAAAGCAAGTCCACGTTGCTGAGATGAATATCCTTAGGTTGGAAAGGGCATCACATACTAGATCACATTAGAAATAAGCACATCAGAGGCAACCTAGAAGTTGGCCCAATAACAGACAAATTCAAAAAGATGCTAGTCCAATGGATTGGCCATGTGATGCCCCGATACTGCGACCTGTTAATAAAACCCTTAATAATCCAACCTCATCAAAGGGCAAAGAAAGCTCGCTGGCAATGTGGTAGACCAGTATTAAGATGTAACTAAATATGAGCGGCTTATAACAGGAGCAAGGCCAAAACACAAAGAATGTAGAATCTATGCATAATGTACGGAGCATGGAAAGTGCTTCCATATTTGGTCCTACTATAATTGTAACACCCGGCGAATCTGGATACGATACAAAGTCGTTTAAACCTTTCACCGCAATGGCAAGAGAACTCGGAGAGATGAAGCCCTTTTTAAGACCATCCTATATATGTATAAGACTAGCTTGTCATTGACACGAAGAAGAAGTTAAGGAAGGCCGACTCCAAGAAAAAGGTATGTGAGAATATTGTGATAGGTGGGTACAGCTAATGAGGAACGCCACACTCTGGGTGAAACAGCTTGGAGATCAACTTATACTAGACAGGGTCCGATGGAGGCGGTTCTTACCGGCATGCCTGAACTAACTCAGGATATACTCGTAATGGTATTGAATGAATAAATGTTAGCATCTACAATACACTACTCTTTTTTTTGTTGAAATTTCTACATTTTTAATAAATCACATTAACCGTTGGATGTTTGTGAACTTAAGCAATGACCTATTTAAGACATCGTTAATTATACATTGTGTTATCCCTGGGCTATAATTGATTATTATGCGTGTTATTGGGTGTTAAGCTAAGCGATTATCACGGACAAATGAAATTTACACCCATTATCTGAGATTTGTAAGTACTAATGCCCGTAGTCATACAACCCACTAACCTATAGCGTATGCAAACTAACGAAATTGCGCTGTTGTAAATTATAGCATTCAGTTCTCACAAATTATTTTGAAGTTTATTGAAAACGCTAATTCATGATGTTTGTTTAGGATTATAAAAAACAGAGAGATAATTAATTTTATTGCTAAAGCATTAGCTCGTGAGACTGCTGAAATCTTTGCCAAATGAAAACAATTAAACTGCATAAGGCTGTATATTTTAAATACCAAATTTTAACAGCACAATAATTCACATCAAGATTAATCATTCGCAGGCAAATAAAATTATTACAGAACTTGCCCACGTTTTTGGCTGAGCTCAATAAGTAAGTGAGTGCACTCGTTGTAACGCGCCTGAGTATCATTACATTCATCACGGTGTGCCGGAGGAATGTTCACACTTTACCAAATATTTGTATTGTTATCAGGGCCGCTTGCGGACATTCAAATGCCCAACAAAATAAAATAATAATCAATTTTATCGAACAATGTTTATTATTTTGTAAACAACACTAACATTATTTTAAAAAATACAAACATGTTTCGGACACAGAAGCCCTTCGTCAGTGTTTTGTTAGTTTTTGTACATACAATATAAATATTTAAACAATAAAATATTGTATATACAAAAACTTATAAAACACCGAAGAAGGTCTTCTGTATCCGAAACATATATATTTTTTAATTAAAAATAATAATAACATTAGTGTAGTTTACAAAGTTATAAACATTATTCAATGAATCCGCAACACAAAGTTATGGCGAATATAGAAGAAATTAATTTTATCATTTAAGTTTATATTGAAAAAAAAATAAAGAATTTTTTCAATATTTAAAGTCATTCATTGAGATTGATCAGAATAATTAATACGAATGAAAACGTCAGTTTTCTAGAAGTTATATTATATTTTATGGGAATGACATGTTTCGCCCTTAGAAGGGCGAAACATGTCATTCCCAGAAAATATTATAATTTTTTTTAGAAAACTGACGTTTTCATTTGTATTAATTATTTAATATGAAGTTTTACATCATTGTTCAAAAAATAGTAAATTGATCAGAATAGTTCACATGCAATAATGGTTTAAAATGATTTTCTTCAATAGTTTATTAGAATAGATGTTTGATGAGATTTATCTGTCCTCTTTTACCAATTCAGCTTATAACCAAAAAAAGTCTCGATGATTAAGAATAATACGAGTACGTATAACTCACAGAATTTGGTGCACAAGCGGAAACAAAGCAAAATTTAATTAAAATTCCCTACAAAATTGAAAATAAAATTAGAGAACGTGCACAACTCGAACTAAAAATCTTCTTAGAACATCAGAGACAGAGTGAGAAATACATAAATAAGACAATTCTACAATACTAAGGACATTGTGAGATAGAGCAGAACGAGGAGACGATTCTGGCGAAACCATGTAAACCGAATGGACACTCCCAGTATTAAATACACTGCTGCAAATGAAATACCTGTAGGCCAACGTCCACCTGGCAGACCACCGAAATGATGGCGAGATAGCTGGTCATCCACATCGCAAGAAGAGGTAAATTCTGAGAACACACGTCACCCGATCTAATTAAAAAAGAATAATCTATCAGTCGCCTCTTTGCGAGTATAACGTGTTATCTCGAAAAATTGAAAAATTGAAAAATGAAACAAGATACCCTTCTGAAAGAGACAACATGACAACACAATATACCACTATTGTGTTGCCTCTTTCTCTCATAAATTCTTTGGTTTTTTTGCACTTTAAAAATACCATGTTTTTGTAGAAAATAAAGTTGAACACGGCCGATTTGATTTTCGAAATGTCACGTTATTCTCGCAAAGAGGCGAAGCGAAGCGATTAATACTGATATTTAAAATTGTTCGTTTTCGAAGCGAGAGACTGAACCACTGAATTTCTTTATACAGCCATTACCAAATAAATTGAAAACAGTAGTTAAATTGTTGCTTACTACTTCAGAAGAACGGCGTGATGGGCAGTTTGTTATTCATTCTCTGCACTTAGTTTGTGAATTTAAAAATAAAATTAAGAAACTTGGTGTTAAAACAACGTTTTGTTATTTTTGATTCACAAGTTCGGGAAGAAAAACATATTTCTTCAGCACATATTACATACTTTTTAAAAGTACTGATTTTTTTAAAGACTAATATTAAGAAATTAAATCAATGGTATTCGAATTTATTGAACTATCTCCAATCCGCCTAATTGATTAATTTGGTCATACCATGTTGTCCTTGGCCTTCCTCGACCCCTTTTTCCATTCACACTACTTGTATATATCTTTTAAACCATTCTTCCCTCATCCATTCGTTCCATATGTCCAAACCATCTTAGTCACCCTTTCTTGATTTTATTTATCACGTATTCATCCGGCACACATTCCTTTCTTACTACATCATTAGATATTATATCATACATTGTTTTCCCGCACATTCTTCTGAGTGACCTCATTTATACGGCATTTGTCCTACTTTCATCCTTCTTCTGCCAACTCCAAGCATCACTTCCATACATAAGGGTCGGCACTAGAAATCCATTGCGCAATGCCATATTTGTTTCAGTCGATATATTTCTATTTGCGGTAATGACTTTGAGTGCACCATTTATTTTGTTTCAACCTTCAACGCTTCTTCCAATATCTTTCTCCATTCTTCCATCTCTTGTAAACATGCTTAGAAACAATAAAAAACTTTGCTTTCAAAATTTTGTTCCAATTATGTTATCTGCTTTTAGCTCAATAAGATGCTGTCAATTATAAACTGTCAATCAAGAAATTAGAACAAATATTTAAATTTAACGCTTGAAATTATGCTTCTAATATATTGTAATATACCAACGATTTTTTTTACAAAATATTTTTTCCGTATTTCAACCTGTGTCAAAGGGAATAAACCATTTTAATGGGACAACAATAATGGATGTATTTTTGGATATTTTAAACTTATAGATATAAAATAATAAAACACTTTATATTTAACCATGGTACAAGTACAATCATCATCATCATCATCAGCCGTCTGTCATCCACTGCCGAATGTAGGCCTCTCCCAAAGCCCGCCACCGCCCCCTATCCATTGCCGCTTCCATCCATCCTTGTCCAGCAATCCTCTTCAGATCGTCGGTCCAGCGGGCAGGGGGACATCCAACTCTACGGAATCCTGTACGCGGTCTCCACTCCAGAATCCGTCTTCCCCGTACCTGTCGATTCTCCGACAGGTATGGCCAGCCCACCGCCACTTCAGCCCGCCTATCCGTAGAGCCACCTAAGTCACCTTGGTTTGTTGTCGAATAAATTCGTTTCTAAATCTGTCCCTCAAGGTTATTCCAAGCATGGCTCTTTCCATGGCGCGCTGGGCAACCTTGAATCTGTAGACTAGACCTTTTGTCAATGTCCACGTCTCGGCTCCGTACGTCATGACTGGCAATACGCACTGGTTGAAGACTTTAGTCTTGAGGTATTGTGGTATTTTGGAAGTGAGTACATAACGTAATTTCCCAAAGGCCGCCCAACCCAACTGAATTCTTCGGTCGGCTTCTTCCTCGAAATTGTTTCGTCCTTTTACAAGTACAAAGTGAAGAAAAAATGGTTTGCTGTTAAAATTTAAAACATAGAGTATAAATAATATAATTAAACTTATTATATATTCGTATATATCAGTTCGTCCACTCGGTTTGGTGCAGTCAGATGTGTGTACGTAATCAGAGCTACCAGTTTTCGGCTAAATCCATTGTGCTGGATGGTTATCTCTGGCTGTAATTATATTAGACTTGCGCCACCCAGCGGAGTTAGATAAGAACATGGACATATTATGGAAGGCTTGCTTACCTACATTCATTTTCAAATTACTGAACTATTATTTCATTATGTGCCAATCTTAACCGCAGCGTTTAATTAATGTTATGTGTATTTATCCTAAGATGTTGGGAAATATTTTTAAGAAACGTAAACCGTTAACACTCTGGAATTCCATAGTGTTTTTTTTATGAATCAAAACACATTTTTTCCCACTATATGAGTTTATTTATCTCGACACCTGCTTTAATGTTTTAAACTAATGCATAATCAAGCCTATAGATATAAAATTATAAAACTCTTTGTATAAAACCATT
Organism: Lepidostoma basale; assembly: GCA_022606425.2. Classification (NCBI taxonomy): domain Eukaryota; kingdom Metazoa; phylum Arthropoda; class Insecta; order Trichoptera; family Lepidostomatidae; genus Lepidostoma; species Lepidostoma basale. The sequence continues at coordinate 1,163,050 of JAHDVF020001064.1, forward strand.
TGTTAGTCCATTGTTTTGGCCGAAACACTATGATACTTCAACATTATTACTGTTTAAATTTAAAACACTGTTTCGCCAACAGATGTTGGCTTCATCAGGTGTCATAAAACCGAGTTTTATTGTAACACCTGATGATGCCAACATCGGTGAGCGAAACAGCTGTCGCGACACTCAGTAAATAAAAATAAATTGTGATATCTAACAGTGTTTTAAATTTTAACAGTAAACCATTTTTTGTTCACTTTGTACTTATATTATGGTTCAATATAAAGTGTTTTATAAAAAAATGTAACAACAAAGTGACTGCCTCATATGATAATTTAGCCCATAAGTTGATAAATTATTGTAACACCTGATGATGTCAACATAGGTTAACGAAACAGCTGTCGCGAAAAAAATACATCCTTATCGTTATCCCATTAAAATGCCATATTCCCCTTTTGACACACGTTGAAATACGGAAAAATATATTGTAAAATAAAAATCGTCGGTATATTACAATATAATAATTGGAAGCATAATTTCAAGCGTTAAATTTAAAGATTTGCTCTAATTTCTTGATTGACAGTTTATAATTGACAGCATCTTATAGAGCTTAGAGCAGATAACATAATTGGAACATTAAAATTTTGAAAGCAAATTACCCTTCATAGCTTATATTATTTGAAACAAATGCAAGGCAAAATACAATTTTTATTTGTGTGCACTTTTTTAAATCCTTAGAGAAAGAATGGATAAGAAAATACATGAACGGGTTAGTACTTCGAATGGAGCGCGAAATTGAATACACAATGTCCATGATCTTTTCGTAGTTTTTTTTCTTTTATTTTATCCATGATTATTTTTTATGGATTTCGTGATTATTTTTTACACCTTAGTTACCAAATGTGTCATTATTCAGTATTAACATTAAAAATAATAATTCTAGGCAAAAAGTTTTTTCTACCTCTCGATTAGTTGAATAATGTTAGCAAACATTTCAATACAATAAAAATATCTAAATCTTGATCACAAAGTTCACACTTCATAATTCTAAGACAATCGGCATTGCCATTTTAACACTTCTCTAAGACAAGGTTTTTATTTGAAAAGTCAACACGTAAGTTCGGGGTCGGCTTATATTCGAGTCACAAACTTATATGTAACAATAAATTGAATAATTTCGATTAGTGAAATGACAACACAGTAATGATTTCGTTCAAAATACGTCAAAGTTTATTCATTACCCGCGTGTAATAATTATTGACATTTCTAACATATTTTTCTACTGTGCTACATTTTAAATGTCCTTGCTTCTTAAAAAATTTCTGACCTATACGTATTGAAAGAAGAGGATCTCGAATAAAACATGATTTCGCAGAAGCCACGATTCCAATTTTATTGTTATGGTAGTGCGTGCCGCAGAAATAACTAATAATTGTACTGACCCAGACAATGTTGTGTCACAAAGAATAGACTTCGGTGTTTTTTAAAACATGATTTTATGAATGCCAATCCTCTATAAAAGTATTATGGGGGCCTAAGAAAGGACGATAAGAATCATTTGAGAGATAAATACAAAAAAAACGTATTCCCTAACGGTGAGTGAAAAATATTTTTTGAATAAAAAAACAACAGATAAATAATTAGGGCTCGATTTGCAATCAGGGTCGCTCTATACTCTAGCCAATATGTTATATTGTGTTTATCTAATGTTATGTATTCATAATTATGATTGTGTTATTCCAATTACAATAGGTCATTACAATTGTGTATTTTAAACGGAATGCAATTCAAATGAGCAAACCAGTAGTTTTATTATAGGTGCACATGCATTCATTATTGTCTTGAAGTATTTAACCTTCTGTTATAGGTACTAACTAACTGCACATTGAACTGAAAGATAATTATCGAATATTTAAGTATTGAAATATGCATATTAACATGTGATGAGATACGGAAAAGCGTAGTTATTATATAGAACAAAACTGATTCTTGATAGATTAAAGATGATCGATGAATTGTCTAAATTGCATCATTAATACATAGTGTGATTCCAAAGAATTAGAATAAATATGAGCAATAAGTGCAAAAGATTTTTCACATTCTTCACGAGGTTTCCCGCGTTCTGCTACCTCAGAAGCGAGACGTCACATGGGAATTTTGTCACGTAATCCTATGATATATGCTATATTCTTGCACTGTAACTAAAAAATAATTGAAACCAACAAAAAGCTTTCATTCGTATGATATAATATTTATATTTAATAGTTATGGTTAACATTAAATGATCAAATCAAATAAAATCAAATCAGTTTATTTTCTCAAAAGATATTATAAACAACAATTATAGTTTAAGGCATTCTATTGAGAACAGGTAAATCATAAATAAATATATAATACCAGGAACGCACGAGAGATGGTTCGACATTAGGAATACAAGATACTCTCCAAAGTCAAGAGTATTTGTCTTCTGAACGTACTTTCACGAATATGACATCGATCTCCGAAGCGATCATGTTCAACAGTTTGATTGCTCTCCCCACCGGCATGTTCGGTTGGTTCTGCATAAGACTTTGTACGTACCAAAACATCGTTTTCTTGAGATTTCATTAATATTTTTAGATATATTGAAGACATTATAATATATATTAATCTTTAATAAAACGATATAAACTCTGTATCATTCTCTTAATGAAGTATGTAGAGGCAAAAATTAATATTAGTGAATTCATCATATTTTATACTTTTTTGTGTTTTAAACTGTTAAATTTAATAACTTTGTTTTTTGTATCACAATTGTATTTTATTTTACGCGACAGCTGTTTCGTCCTTAGAATATAGTACATTAAAAACTTTTCTTCTATACAATCTAGCTAAAAAAATAATAATGCTACATTCAACTTTTGTCACCATTCTTATTAATGTAATCTACTTCCTGTTATTGTTTATCGTCTTTAATTTATTATGTTTCATCGTTTTTGACTCTATACTATGTGTAATTGATCCTTCTAATTACTGTTTTCATTATTTTTATTTTTATTTTTCATCAACCTATTGACATCATCAGGTGTTACAATAATTTATCAAATGTAAAATTTTCGTGATTTTTCGAATCGTTTTGTGAATTTGTTCCTATGTTAATGTGAATAATTCTTTGATACAATTTTGAAGTTCTTGCTGAAATTGAGTTAGGCACCTAAATATTTTAATTAAAAGAACGGTTAATTTCTTTTTATATGAGAACATATTAAAGGTGGTAAATATAATAATAAAATAGTAATAATAATAAAACAGTAATTAGAAGGAACAATTACAGGAGACAAAAACGATGAAAAACAATAAATTAAAAAAGATTAACAATAATGATTTTGGTTTCAGTATTCGTTTTTTTATTAAAAATATCACTTGCTTATTTTAATGTTTTTTTTTAAATTATGTTGAAATATTAAATAATGTTGCTTCGTTATTTTTTTATAAATGTACAAATATTGTTTATTGTGTTTATTGTGTTTATTGTGTATTGTGTATATATACTTGTGTATTTTTATGACGAGTGGAAAAGCAACTCAGGTAAATTTTTTTTTTTCAAATGTGACTATTTATTTGCCTCATTATCATAAAAACATATCGTACCCCTTCCCAATACAAAATTATCAAATGCAAATAATCAGGGTCTAGTAAGTTGAAACACACGCATAAAAAATATCTTCCAACGCTTTGCCTTTAGAAATGTATACATGAAATAAACTAGTTTCTCTCCTCGGAGCCACTGATACCCGACCTAATCATCTCCCCACTCGCAGGCCGCAGCCGGCGTCCAAGATGTCTCGGGATTCTCTTCACCTCATCAGTCCGCGTCTGACGGCGGGAAAAGAGCTACGCGCACGCGCCGTGCATTCAGTTTTCGCGGTAAAAATAATTTCCTTCACATAGCCTATGCTTCTCATATGCAAGCTGTAAGAGGTTTGAGGTTAGGCTTATCATAATAGGATATATTGCAACATACGGAAATGTCGAAAATTTACTAGTACATGCCTTTTTGTGACAGTGATATAATTTACGATTTCAATTTTAAAGTGATGCTTACGTTAAATTTGTGTTATAAATTAATTTCAATAATTGTTTTATTTAATTATTATTATATGGAGCGATAATATTTTATAACTTATATCTTGTTGTCGGTGTTTTAATATATTATTTTTATATTCCAAAAATTTGATTACCAGGAATAATAATGGTAAATATATCTACTCATTATTTTCTCACGTCCTTCTTAGGTCATGAACCAGCGGGCAGTAAGTGGGTTGTTAAATAAGATTAATGTGTTAGTATTTAAAGATGTTAATTATCATTTTACCTAATGCACCATCTGTACTGAAATTTTATGGAGATTGTTGATTGATTAGTTTTAATGATTCGTGTTAGAAATAATTATTTACAAACTAACGTTGACGATGGGCAATGTCCTACTTGTCTAATTATTAATTTATCATTTATTTACCGCATTTTCAAACTAAAGATAATTATTTTAGAAGACACATAATAATTACTTTGAGGAAATGTGCCAGGATGTTATATTAAAGTAATTTAAGTCGAGTACGTGTTATTTATATTTTTAATTCTTAAATAACATTTAAATGCATGTTTAATATATATACCTTTTTAATTTTAAAACGTGTAAACAATTTATTCAAAAATATATTAAAATAATTTTAAATATTTTAATACTTTTGGTTTACACCACTTTATTTGTTTACCAATCGGTTTCGCTTCGGGTTGCAAAAACAAACCTTCAAAACAAATCAGTTTGTTTTCGTAACCCTCACGTAGCTCCGGCGAGAACGAAACCGGTTCTATTGATAAAAACAAAATAAAGTGGTGTGAAAACAAAGTATAAATGCAAAATATTATTTAAATGTTTTAATTATTTTTAATAATTCAACACCGCAAATAAGTTCTCCATACGAAAGTATATAAATATGTTATCTCAAATCCTTTTTTTTTAAATATGTTTAATATAATGCGATTTAAATTAATTGCGATTCAGCGTAACTTTGATATGCTTTTTCTGTTCTTTTCTTTCTGACATAATATGATGATATTATTTATTTAAGTTATTGATAAATCATTATTGATTTTGGAGTTATAATAAGAAAAAAATGCTTAATAATAAGAAAAAGATACATCAGAAGAATTTTAGCACTTTGATTGGTATAAACAATCGATTAGGAAAAAAATATCGTTATATATAAGTAAGTTCTGTATCGTGTCGGTCATGTTAGAAGTATGAAGAATCGACGTGCGTGAATAACTCGCTGTACGAATGTGTAGGAATCTAGAGAAGGGTGTCAGGATTGAATAGTGTGGCGATCCATTCTCTCTACGTACCCTTTCGGTGGCAAACGACGTAATGGTTTGTTGTTATCTGTATCCGAATATTAACGAACAGTTTAAAACGAACAAAGTATTCGTTTGTAAATCGAAAGATTTCGGGTTTGATCGATTTCGCATTTATTTTTGGGGACTATATTAATTTATAAAATATATGTTAAGATACATCAAATCTTCACAAGGTTAAAATTATGTCTATTCGGATATTGCGTCATAGAAGTAAATTCAAAAAATTAAAGTCCCGCGTGGACGGGGTGGGTCTAGGGATTGTATGAGTGAAGCTGACGAAAGGACACCGCTGCGTCTCATAGCTTCAAGTAAGCGGTGGGTAACCTTATATGTCTTTATTTAAGTGTATGTTTGTTCATTTGTTTGTGAATTAACAATCACTGTATGTTATTTTACAATTAATATTCAGATATTTGAAAATGAAAATCCACTTTTTAAGTACAAAATATCATAATATAATAAGTCATTCTTGTTCTTATTCTTCGCGTACCGAAACAGGTCCCCCTGACGTTGGCAATCACTCCAGCGAAGGCTTCTCTATCTTGCGCAACCTGGAACAGCTCCCCCACACATGTCTCATCCCGGTCTTGTCTCTTATGTTGCACAGCCAAGACGTTTGCCTTCTACCAGGACCACGATGCCCCTCAATTTTTCCCATCAGTATTAGTTGGAGCAAACTGTATTTATCTCCCTGCAGAATTCTTGTTATCACATTTAAATCTCCTTTTGGTTATCGAAATGAGTAGTGTTCTGATTTTAAACAACCGTCTTAAATTCGTACGTACATTTAAATCATACGGAAATTATGTTAACCTGCATCAAATGTTCCATTTTTATGATTTATTGACGTAAATATACATATTTACATCGGATAGAAAATTTGAATTTCACGTCACGGTAAAAAAGACTTTGATGTATTTTAGTCACATGCCGGTTTTCAATCTCAGATATAATTATTAGTTGCTTGGTCATAATTATAAATTTGAATCAATCTACCAGAACGCAAAATTTGTAATTTCATTTAAAAATAGGTACGAATTTTGAAAGATTTATAACAGTTTTGATGTGTGACACATCTGTCGTTGCTAGATTATTGCATAGAATAATTTTACAGGGAAATTTAATAACGCTTATAAATGCACATACATAGGCCACTCTTGAAATTATTTTAATACTAATAATAAAAACGTTTCACTCAATTTTTCTAACAGTAAATTCATTTTGTTATTTATATTCTTCATTCAAACAAAGAAACAAACAAAAAATAACTATTATTCAGAATACAGTTCCAGCCGACAATCGTGTATACAAGTATGTAATTGAAACAAGAACAGGAAAGAAGGATAACAGAATAATAAAATCCCAAAAATAGGATCTAATAGACCTAAACTAATAAATGATAAACCTTCGATCGTTAAATGACGAAATAATAATAAAAAATACGATGAAAACAGTTGTTTTCTTGAAATTTTATTATAAATATTTTTTTATTAATTAATTCACTTTTTAAACATATTTCGAAGACTTTACACCTTCATCGGGAGAACGATATTAACACTGTAGATTATATTGTTCTCCCGATGATGAAGGTATAAAGCCACTGAAACACGCAGAGAAAGATAAACCCAAAGTGGATAAAACAGTGTTTTAATTCATAAAAAAAAATCGTCATTATGAAATTCCAGTGTTAACGCCTTAATTTTGAATAATTATAATTATATTTTGTATTACAAAACTTTTTATTCTCACTGAACTCGGACATGTTTCGGTTACAAGTAACCATTATCAATGTTTACAATTTTAACAATTTTAACCTTTATCAATGTATACAATATTAAAATTGTATACATTGATAAAGGTTACTGGTAACCGAAACATGTCTGAGTTTAGTGAAAATAAAAATTATAATTATATTTATTCAAATATGAATCCACAACACAAAGTGAATAACGTAGAAGAAATTAACGCCTTAAGTTTATTTGAAATTAAGTTTTATTATATAATAGTTTACGAGAATGACAGTCATGTTCGCCTTTGATCAACGCGATTCGTAGTATGAATGTAACTCTATGAATAACAATAGAAGTATATCACAATAAAAAAAGTGTAATAATCCATCGTTTCTACAATACTGTTGATACGAGTTTTGCTAGTGTATATTTAAATTTGAAAAATTGAAATTGAAAACCCCTTTTGCTAGTTATGGGCATCCCCCCTATCATGTCTTTGCTTGTTTTAGTATGACGATAATTCTTTTATTTCAATAAAAACTTATTGCATGTATACTACTATGACAACAATTGTAACTAAAACGCAACATTTTAATTATTCATCAATATTTATTTTGTCGTCTTCAAAATATCCCCCATTGGATGAAATTCACATATGCCAGGGTTTTTTTCACTCTTCAAAATCTTTCTGGTAAGCACTTTTTAGTATGGCCTTTAACACCTTACACGAATTTTGTTTTATGACTTCAATCGACTGGAAACGGGTTCTACGGAGCAGCAATTAATGTTTTGGGAACAGAAGAAAGTCACAAAGAGCCAAATCCAGAAAATATGGTAGTTGATGTTATCGTCAGTGTTAGAGGTCGAAGGTCATCCAGAATGAGGCAAATCTTCGACAGTTTCCCGACCGTCTGAAAATGAATGGTAATGCTTTGCACAAATCATAGGCTAAGGTTATTGATAAAATTGATTCACCATAAACCTTTTCAACCTGAAATGAAAAGTCTATGAAGCCTGCGTTCTGCCAGTTGGTACTTATGGTATTGAAACTGTTACACTGTCCAAACAAAGTGCCGAGAAACTACGAGTGACCCAAAGAGCCATGAAAAGAGCCATAGAGCCATAAGAGACAGAGTCAGAAACGATACGGGACTCTAAAATGGCAATGGGCAGATCACGTGGCCAGAAGCTCAGACGAAAAGGGGACAAGAAGACTGCTGACTTGGAGACCGTGGACGGCAAAGAACAGTGCAGGGCGACTGCAACTACGGTGGAAGGATGACCTGAACAGACACGTCGAAATAACCTGGATGCATGCAGTCTGCACAGGACAGAGTGACATGGAATCGAATGGAGGAAGCCTTTGTCCAGGAGTGGACGGGAATAGGCTGAGGAAGAAGAAGAAGAAACCTTTTCTAACACTCGATTCTATACACAAAATCCCGTTGGAAACACAAAATTTTAGATACACTTTTTGTCCAATATTTTTCATTTCATTGTAAAAATCGTGACGCACTCCTGAGGTGTTCCCATTCAACAAGCTGCTGTCAACAAACTGGTTGACAGATCGCATTCATTTTTGGAATAATTATTAAGGACAGTCCTACAAACTTTTCAAACAAATCACAATTTCCGGATACTTTGTTGTCATGAGGTAAATAGGCCGATTTTAGTGATAGACACGCAAAACTCTAATTTCACAGAAAATAAATTTATATATTTCTTTAACATCCATCTACTCCATGTCTATCCATTATAAGCACATTATTATTTTTCTTCTTCTTTTGACAAATCATGTCTGCCCGAAACAACTACTTCACGATCCCTATTTCCGTCCAATATTTGAAATATAAAATTTCTAAGTTTCCCAAATTTACAAAATCAGTCGCTTAATATATATTATACAATACATTTAATAAAAAAAGTATTATAAATACATTAAGAAGAACGGAAATCAGTAAAACAACTTTTAAAAAGAAAGTTTAAACGGTACTGTTTTTAAAATATGTTTTATAAAACAAAATAAAAATGGCTGTAAATACAGGTTTCGTGCTTATCTGAACGTTTAACTATTTTTTCCACGCTTTATCGTGGATCAATGACGAGTATATTCTAAAGCTAACCATCTTCTGCATGTAAGTGAGTAACGTTCACAGTGTTAACACACCATTCATTTCGACTTCCGCAAGTTTTGTAAGCTTGTGTAACTTCTAACTAGTTTCACGTTTCAACTTGCAGGAGGTGTTTACACAGTGAATAACATTTGATGAAGATTTTTTGCCAGTGAATAAATACTTCGCTTGAGTAATCTTTTCCTTTTTAAAAGTAGATATTGAACTTCTTTCTTTCAAATTATTTTAGTTTTTTTTTTGTATTTCTTTAAGAGTCATTGTTAATTTAATGACAAATTGATTGCTGATTTATGAATTAATCATTAAGTATATTGTTAACATCGTTCTCTTAGTGATGAAGCTAAAATATATCTGAATTATATTTAGAAAATTAAACTCATAAGAATAAAAAACAGGGTTTTCATGAAACAATTCATATCGTTCTCCCGGCAATAAAGTTATGATATCAGTTTTATTGTTTCTTGAACAATGATGTAAAACTCCATATTAAACAGTTAATACAAATGAAAACGTCAGTTTTCTCGAAGTTACGAAAATATATCATTTGTAAACAATTTATAAAAATATGTTTTTCTGAGAAACACTTTATTTCATTCCACCTCAAATTGCTGATTTTTAATTTATATAATATCATTTAGTATCCCCTAACTATGTAACCATTAATTGCGTAGATTTTCACGGTTGGCAGCAATATGTTCGTTGTGTTTTTGGGTAACACCGTGTGATTTGGTAAACTCCTTCTCGACCGACGTTTCGGAGATCGTTGCACCACGCGGAGACAAAGAGGAGATACCAACAAAATCCTTGGCCTTTTTGCCATACATAAAAGGAGTCACGGACAAGATATCCAAGATCCTGCGGAGGCACGAGATTAAAACTGTATACGGGGCAACAACTAAGGTCGGACATGTTATCCGCTCTGCAAAAGACAAATACCCTCTAGAGACGGACGGAGTGTATAAATTGGATTGCCTCGGCTGTGACAAAGTATACGTGGGACAAACAGCCCGCACGATAAAAAAGCGAACCAGTGAACACGAAAGTGCTTGCAGACTCGGCTATCCCGACAAATCTGCTCTCGCCGAACACTTCGTGGACACCGGTCATCGTTTCAATTTTGAGCCCTCGGTACTAGACAGACCGAGGAGCCAACGTGCACGTCTCATCAGCGAGGCAATTGAAATTTATCAACACCCGCAAAACATCAACAGAGACGACGGCCTCCGTCTTAAACCCGCGTGGTATCCGGTACTACAAAATATACAACCCGCCCGACTGAGGCGCGCGCCGCCCGGTGACACACCACCCGGGAATGGGCCCCTTGTAATTAGCTAATTCGGGGAATAACCCACTGCCGGCGACATACCGCTCCGGAATGCCCCCTGTGCCAAGCTATTTCTGGGAACCTTTGTCTCACACGTACACACTGCCGGCGACACGGTACAACGGTGAAGTACCTTAGCAGACACAACACATATCACATTCATTACCCTGAAGATGGAGACTGCAACGATCTCCGAAACGTCGGTCGAGAAGGAGTTTACCAAATCACACGGTGTTACCCAAAAACACAACGAACATATGTAACCATTGTCATAAAATTTCTTAACGAGTTCCAAGAAACACTTTCCAATATTCCTGGACCTACCCCAATAATTCCTTGTTAAAAATGTATAAAGTCACATAAATTTTCGTTAATTACCAAATTCTGCTTCATTTACTAGAGTAAAATAACTGCAACGATTTGAAGTTTTGACACATTTGATAATGCCTTAGAAGGGCGAAACATGTCATTCCCATGAAACATAATAAAACTTCGAGAAAACTGATGATTTCATTCGCATTAATTATAAAACCAGTGTTTAATTCATGAAAAATAATGTGGAATTATAAAATGTTGATGTCAATAGTTTACAATTTTTTCTTTTATATTATCGAGTACTCCAACCCTTAACAAAAGAAAATTTAATTACAAGTAGAGTAAACGCAACGAAAAAAAGTAGGAATATTATTAAAATGGAACAAAAAAAACAGGTTATAAAAAATAGGAAAAAAATCTGTTTAAGGAGATCTTATACTTTTAAATGGATACAATGTACAAATATATTATATTTCAATTAATATATAGAGATTATTCTCATGGTTAACCTTTACCACTATAAAATGTAATAGTTTAAAATGAATGCGCTTGAGATAATCAATGTTATAAATTTGTTGTAGATTTATATTAAATGAACGTTTCTAATGCTCGTTCATCAAAACTTTATTAATCTTACTTGTTTTTTGTAATACGTGATTGTATCGTTATACCGAAAAGAAATTGGTTTAATATTTAAATGAATATGAACGTACATGTTATGTCACGTGGTACTCGCATTACCAACCCACTTCAATGTTATTATAAAACTATTCATCTTACGTTTTGCGCTGAAGTACGAGTATTGCAGTAACATTTAAAACGCCTATCATTTTCTATTATGATTGCGTATTTTTCTTCACTTGAAAAACATGACGCTTAAGCTAGTGCATCGTTAAAATAATCACACGATTATCGATTAAAATAAATATGCTCGTATGATACATAAATCCATGGGTAACAATTTCTGCTTCCTACATCCATTATGCTACTCATCAAGTGACTAGCTATAAATTATGAATTCACGTTAAAAAAACTAAGAAAAATCTCAAACAAAAAAGGATACTTAAGTACTTTTACGAAGTGTGTATTAACATACAATTAATTGTATGTTAGTACATACTTCGTAAAAGAAAAAAAATTAACCAACTATCACTGCTACACTTTTTTTCCTGACATTCTTCCCTCTCTTGCTTAACATTCATATATCTTGTTAAACACACACAACGATTTCTCCGACTCCTCACGTGGCCCACATACTATATTTGATTTACTTATTTTAAAATATTTAATTTGCCACATTTTCCTCGGTCTTCCTATATTTCAAGTTCCATTTATATCGTTTTCGGTTACTTTTATACAATTCTTTCTTCATTCTTTCTTTCGATGTGTTTAAACCATCTTAAAAATCCTTTCATTATACAGTGATACTTCGTGGTATCAAATAATAAATTATGTAATGTAAACATAATTTTATAACATTGTGTTGTAATATCACTTATTTTATTACTTTTTTATTTGTTTAATGACTAACATCGAGGAATTTAAAGCAATGGTATTAGAATATATTCTACAATCTCCAATGTGTGCAAAAAATAGCTAATTATTATGAAGAAATACTCGGGTCGTGTCAAGACTTGAACCTAAGTGCTAAAGACCCAATATTCTGTCACTAGATAAATTTAAAGTTCAACAAAACGCATTTGGGTACTTAATTCATTTAAAAAAAACTAGGTAAAAATTAATTTTAATCCAAGGTCTGCAAAGGTAGGAAAATATTAAGATTTAATTTCAATATGTGAACTCTAAATATTTATTGATTATTTTATTCAATTCATGGGCAATTCAAATTAATAAGTGATAAGAAAAATAACTAACTTTACTTTAAAGTAAAATTTCTTTACAAATATCTATTAATCTTTGCATATATGTTATGCGTGATTTCAAACAAAATACAGTTAAACCAGTCTTTCTAAATCTACGATGTCAAAATATGTATTTTACTTATCTAATTGGATCAGCTATCATAATCAATGTCCGCTTTTGATAAAGACTAAACACCTGCAAGGGCCCACTTCTATATTACATTTACAACAGATGTGCTTGTTACAGTATTATATAACTGTATACTAAGGTATTTCTATAGTGTATATTTAGAAATAATTACCATGTTAACTATCTAACTGCCAAGAAAAAAGATTTATTTTATCGTTAATAACATATCTACATAATGAAAGTCTAGTAGTAGTGACCATTTCATTGTACTATTTAAATTAGATCAATCGGTTAAAAACGTGATTAAGGAAGCATTTTTAAATCTCGGTTTATAAGATCATTTGATAAGACTGTTGACAGTACCTACTTTTCTTTACGATTTTCATCGAGTACTTGACTTTCTTCTACAATTGATCCATTTTAAAAGATTAGAAGTTTATGACTAGGAAACAGCGGACAGTATTGTCTCGGAGTATTGGAAAGCATCGCAATAAATTGATAGATATCGAATTTGTTAAGAACGGTACAATAAACCTTTCACCATGAATCTGCCATCTGGAAAAACTAAAAAGGAATGATATAATTTTATACTTTCGTCCCGTTACCCACAAACCACGTTTTATGTTTTATCTCGATCTCACTCAAATTGATTTTTTAGTGATTGTCTGAATTGTGTGATTGATTTTACTGAAAAAAAATAATAAAACAAAACAATTATTTAAAGACTACTTCTACCTTTGTCTTTATTTTGACAGCAAAACCGATTGCTAAAATAGACGTAGTCTTAAAACATCGATTTATTTAATTAATGTTAAATTTTTCGTTAGATAATCCATCGTTTTGACCGAAACACTATGTTACTTCAACTTTACAAAATGTTAAAAATTAGAACACCGTCATTACTTATCACGAATTATTTAAATGTTATAAATAACTGGAAAAGAGTTGTTTATAACTTTTGGTGATGCTGTCGCGACAAACTCATGAAAATAAATCGTGTTATGTACTCGTTTAATCAATGTTCTTAATTAATTTTTTTAGAATTTTTCATTTATTTAAATTCATAGTTTTACTAAAGAATCTCAATGCTTCGGAAAAGTGGTCCGCTATAAATTGTATTTATTCTCCTTTTTCTTTGATTTTCCCCCCCACGGCAGCAATGTCGTCGGCCCACCTTTTTTGCGGCCTGCCGACGTTTCTCCTATTCCCCCATGGTCTCCACCTTATTATTTTCTGGGTCCATCTATCCTCACTCTGTCTCGCCACATGACCCGCCCATTGCCACTTCAGTTTCGCTAGTAGTCCCATGATGTCCGTTATTTTTGTTCGGCGTCTAATCTCATTTCTGATTTTATCTGTATTTATTATTACATATTTAAAAAATGCAACGTTACCAACAACAATTGCTTCATTTGTAAGTAATAAATAATAGATTTCGGATATGAAAAAAATACGTATAATTTACATAATATACATCGGAAAATACGCAACACCAGAAATATATAACTATGTTTATTGAAATAACAAAGCATTTATCCAAATATTGAAAATAGAACACTTTTGTTTGTTGCAATTTTTTATTAAATCAACGCATGCGTGACATGATGCGGGCCGCCGCTGTCTGGCAGATAGAACTGGGATCGATTCACTTAAAGATTGAATTGACAATCACCGATCTTCATTTATGTAAAAGTCGAACGCAGCCTTCGGAAAATAGAATGTCTGTCAAAATGGTGAAAAAGTTGTTTCATCTCAGTTCAAAGTCGTGATTCTCCGCGCATCTGCCTTGATTTTTTGTGGTCCATTAACTCCGCCGCGGCATGACCGCCATTTGCATTGCGGCCAATTAATTTTTCATTGACGTTATAATTGAAATTCCAAAGAACAATACTATTTTTTGTGCTACATTAAATTGAAATAGAATTATGCATAAGATCCAAATACTATTTATTTAATTGAATCTTTGTATCTGAATATCATAAACATATAAATGTGTTCCATTGCAACACTTTGGCATTACGTTCTTGTAGTTTAATAAATATGCCACGAGTTTTAAAATAATAAATATCAAATACTATTCAAGATCTCTTAGACGAAGGTGTGTTAAATCTGTTTATGAAAGATTGTCAAATGCAAATATAATATAAAAGTGAATGCAATGCGAATGAAAGTGATATGAACAAAATTATGAAATAATCATTAAGATTGTGTGGATATAAGGAATGAATGAGTGAAGAAATTTTGGTATAGAGAATATATGTAAATGATGTAAATGGTACTAGAAATAGAGAAAAATCGAGGAAAACGTTGCATGATCAAATCAATCAAATATTAAATATCGACCAAGTGAAGAGTCTGAGTAATCGACGTGCGCGCATGGCACGATGTTACAGTGTGGCGGTCGATTATTTCTGCCTACGTCGCGTCGTGGGATTATTAGGTTACTATTACATGTAGGAATTTTGATTACCCGTATTGGTGAGATTCTT
Source organism: Lepidostoma basale (assembly GCA_022606425.2). Taxonomy (NCBI): domain Eukaryota; kingdom Metazoa; phylum Arthropoda; class Insecta; order Trichoptera; family Lepidostomatidae; genus Lepidostoma; species Lepidostoma basale. Next base: position 1,178,414 of record JAHDVF020001064.1, read on the forward strand.
GTTAAATTTAAAGGCGTATCTTAAAACTGGAGATAAACGTTTTCGTAATTATTTTTATTTACTATTATTCGAGTAATTAGCTGTATAAACCAGAAATTACAAATTTATCTGAATGCTAATTATTAGATTTTCTGTGTCATGTTGAAACACTGCTACAGATTTGTGTCAGTTCAAGATGTATTATTGCGGCAAACAAAAACAGATTTTTATGAAAGTAAATAATGAAAACGCGTTCTTAAAAAAAGTATTTCGTCGATTTACAGATGTAGGCTATTTGAAAATATTTTAGTATACTCGCTTTTTAATATCAAGTATAAACCTACCTTTGTAGAGCTTGCAAAACTGATTACAAAATATGTCAAAAAAAATTATATCGCGCTTGTTGTAAGAACTTTTAACTAGGTAAGATAACTTTAGAATTTGCCGTTAAGTTTAAACATTTGACTAGGTACTAATTGTTTGAAATGGAAACGGGCCATAGCATGAAGCCGCTGCCTCATCACCAGCACGAATAATATAATAGAATTCTTACAAGTTGGCGCGGGTACACGAGATGGAAGTTAACTTTAAGTATTCATCAGTTCCCATAGTTTAGTGCACGAAGATTTCATGCATAGCGTGACTAATTAACGCAAACAATAGACTGTGGATCCCTGTCAGACATTATAAACGTTTTTTTCTTAGAAATATTCAAATCTTTGAGTACCATTAAAAATGCAAATAAAGATTATTTCAAAGGTCATTAACGATTTTCGCACGTACGTCAGCTCATTTGGATTTTATAATGAAAGTATGTTTTCTCGGAAAAATAGAAAATGGTTAAACGCAATTGTGCAACGTAGTTCATTTATTTATTAACTGAATGTACTCGTATGTGTGTGATGGCAAATGTTTAACGCTGCATTTTTGGTAAAAGGTCTTGTTAAAGTTATGCATGCACGTGGAAACTGGTATTCAAAAAGACTTCCTGGCGCGATTTCCTCCATATCACAGATCAATTTCAACATCTTCTTTTGTTGAACAAACTCCGAGCTTGTGTTATGATTGTTCAGATCACCTTTTGTATCGGACAGTTGGTGTAATAACTTCTACATTTGGGCTTGCCGAGATCATTATATTCAGTGGGTACCCGGCTCCTAATAAGCGCAACAAAGAAGGTACTTACATAGCTCCGTTCTCAAAGTTCGCACAGTTGCATCACGCCGGCTATCGTCTGTAACATCAGGGGAAGATCTGAGTTTGTGTATTCCGCGGTCTAATTAACCACGTTTAAATCTAATTGTGATTGTCTCTCGCATAAAGGGCTTTTACTTGAAGGTAAATTATATGATAACAATTTATGTAATGAATACTTCCTTCCAACCTCACTTTACGAGCCAGATACAATTAAATTATATATCTCTTTAAACCGACGTAGAAAGAGTTAATTTGCAGTTTTTCTCACAATATAATCACTGTTACGTGAAATGTTTAACCTTATTCAGTGTTTTAATAACCTTAAGGTCAAATATAATATTTAAAAACGAATAAAAATACTTCCTAGCTACTTTTACATTAAGTTCAAATAAAATTAAAACCATTTGCTACTTTATTAGTATCACACCTAGAAAAATCAAAAAAATATATATCACAGTTCATAAACGATTATGTAATTTAAAAAATAATTATACATCAGGAATTTAATGTTTATGTAAACATTGGTTCTCAATAATTTTCATTATATTCAAATAGAACAAAATTTTCGTTTTTTCTTTCGAATCTCAGGACGTTATAAATGGATAAGAAACATTTTATAACAAAAAATATGTCATATTAATATATCACAAACAAATAATGCGACGTAATACGCAATTTGAATTAAGAAAAGAGTAACAAATAAAAAAAATCTGTTTGTAATAAACATAATTCAATAATAATGTTTTCAATGAAAAAAAATTCCTCTTTTTAGATGTTTTTTCTGGAAATTATTTTATTACTAGTACTCTTTACAAATTTCTTTTCGAAACGGTGAGTTCTTTCATCAAGTTTTTCTCTTGGCACTATTGACCGAATACGACATTCAATTTGAATTGTAAAAGCACTGGGATTTGAGTGACAACCCCAATTAGAAGCAAACATTTCAATGGCTGTTTTTTTGGATCATTTGCAATAACTCCTAATTCAAAATGTCTTTTGTGTAGTTAAATAGAAATACTTAGTACTCAATAAAGAGGATAACCTGAATGCAGCATTTAAATTGATACATTGGTGCCACAGCTGTCAAATAATTTAAAGTAATTTATGTATTTAATCCAAATATCCGTTTAAAAAACCAATCTTAATCTAAATTGAAATTCCATTTCAGAAAAATATATTTGAATATGCCCATTATAATTAAATAAAAGTTTCAAATAAACTTATCGTCGTATTTTGAATCTTATCACCCAATTTACAAACCTTTAAATTGGGTTACAACTCAAAATGAAAGTTGTTTTTTTATTTTGTAGTAATCGTGCCAAACTGTAAACATTTATCATTTCACATTTTTTTAAATAATTTAGATTTTTAAATTTACTCCTATTTATAATTTATTTTTCTCGACATGTTTGGATCTTTCATTGGGATGATGATATAAACTTAAAAAAAAAACTCAAAAGTGGAAAAAAAAAATGTTTTAATTGATAAGTAAATTGTCAATATAGATTCTACAGTGTTAACCCTAGTCAAGTAAATCAAAAAATATGAAACAAATTTTTGAGTATCCTCTTAATCATAAATTAAGTCCTAGCATTCTTGAAAATCTATCTTGCCGTACACAATTTCTATTTAATTTACTAAAATATTAAACGTATTCGAAAGGATTGAAAATTGTCTCAATTCAACATGTTTCAAATGTATAATATCTTCATCTTCAAGAAAACTATATAAATCAACGAACATAAGTTGAATACTTGTAGATTACAAGCAGCACAAATCAGTAAAATCAAGAAGGGTTAATATTTTGTGTTTGGAATTTTTAGAATATTGATCGTTGGAGAGAGATTTTTCACAATCTGGGCAAGGTTAAAAATAAAAGAAGTGAACAAAAAACAACAAAACACATGACAAAATATGTCAAAACGAATTAAGGGTTGATCGATAACACAAGTTGTTTAACAATAAGTAAAATTAATATTTACAAATTTAAGAGATCAATAATATAAAAATCTTTAAAAATAGTCTTTAAGTATTTTGAGTTTACCTGTTTAAATTTAAAAAAAAACTGTGTTAAATATCACAATTGATTATATTTTGTCGCGACAGTTGTTTCGCTAGGTTAGCATCGTCAGGTCTTACAATAAACTAAACTATTTTTAGATTAATTAACAGCTTAACTCAGCAAATCTTAAGCACCTCATTTTCTTCCTAATCGTGTTAATTTTTTTTCTATATTATTTATTATTTGTTATTATTTGAATATTGAAAAATAACTAACTAACCATCACGCCGTCACCCTTCAATATATATACATCGTGTCATGCACGCAAGTCGATTTCTCCGACTCCTCACGTGGCCGATATTTAATAGTTGTCTTTTTCTATCTCTAGTTTTGAAAGATAGATAGTACATTTAATACTGATAATGTGCAACAATACTATAATATTTGGTATAACTATTATATTATGTGGTCCACAAATGATTGGGAACCTATGGTGTATACGAACATTTATAATGGAGTGCAATAACATCGAATTATGTAAAAAAAAAATACGTGTTATCTTAATTCACACACATAGCCGTGTTAAATTATACCTAAACCACGTAATAAACCGCGCTCGAATAATAGAGGTCGGATCGCAAAAAGTGACCATCTAATATGCGCATGATTAGTTGTGCCACGGAGTACCCAACGTACGTGAGCCCGGGCGGTGTGTGCCAGAACTGAGATTACCGTGTATTATGCATGGCATGCGCTTCACGACTTTGTAACATGAAGAAGATATATTACATTCTCGAATGCTTGTACTGGCGGCAAGAAAGAACCTTCCATTACACGTATTTTAGAAAGGATTTCCGCTAGCACGAATTAGGTTCATTAATAATTTAGGTACGAGTACAAACACTTGCAATTATACCGTAATCTTTTGACTCGATTTAGTACCGAGATTTGACTAATAAAATTTAATAAGGTCGAAACTACTGAATGTACTCTGATGATTTGTATCGCTTCTGTAATGAGCCTAGGTCAATGTTGTACTGATCTTGGCTGTTTCGTTTATCCGAGCACTTTATTTAATGTATTACGTGTAATTTATTTTACAATAAGTACCGTTTTCTTTGGAATTAAATTAGATATCCTGTAATAAACATACGTATTTTATGAATTTCAAATTTCATGGTAATTTTTTTGTTTCTGCAGAAACTACACAGAATTTTCTAACGGATATAAACTAAAGCAGTTTTTCTTGTAAAACAGAAGGTCTAATTTAATGCATTGAATAGAAGAAATAATAATTTAACATTATTTGTTACACATCACCTTGACATGGAGCGGCGTAAATATAGAAAAACGATGTGCTATTGAACTGTGAAATTGCTCAATTTTTTGTTCCTTAATATACTTACGATCAAAATTATTAATGCCATTAAGAATACATGATCATAATGCACGGAATAATCTCATTCAGATAAACATTCATTTGTAAAAGTACATATAACAGTGCGTTAACATATTATAATATTTCTTTAACAATAGTGTGAAACTCCGTAGTGATATAAAAGGTCTTTTTTAAGATGATTTTATCGTATTTTATAGGAGTGACATGTCTCATCTTTACAAGGCTTGATTATATCTGTTGATGCCTTAGAAAAATGTAACATAACTTCAATTAAATTATAATTAGTGTTTTTTATTGTAATTTCTTGGTAGAAATTCATTTTAAACAATAAAAACAAGATAAAATTGATACAAAATTTCTTTATTATTATATATTTAGTGTGCTTCCACTTGTGTTTATCGTCTTCCGGTCTAGAGCACACCAAAAGATGGCAGCGTGCTACCGAAACCGGTCGACGGTAAACACAAGTGGAAGCACGCTAAATATATAATAATAAATAAATTTTGTGTATATATATTTTTTTGTTTTCATTATTTCCATTAAATGTAAAAAAAACTTTCATAAAATAGACTTTTATATATTTTGAGATAAATATTTCATATGAATATATCATATTCGATATTCAGGAAAGCGTACAAATTCGGGAAATGGTAGTGTATTGTATCAATGTATGATATTATACGAGTGGTGGATTTTGCTTGTTACTACGGTACAATAATGATAATATGTTAGTAACAAAAATAAGTCACAATCTTACAAGTTATAAGAGTTTTTTTTTAAGAAATAAGTGTTTTTTTAAATATGTTTTTTTTAATAATAAAAAATATTTAAAAATTCATTATCTTAAATAGCACATAAATTACATTACTCTTCAAAGAGATTTTGTAGTGAGCATTACAAAAATAATTGACATACTTAGGCCATTTTACTAATTAACTCCTGTCATCATTAATTATCGGTGAATTTTTTGGAAACTTTTGTTAATGACTTAAGAAAGATTCACAACATACAGAAAAAAATGATAAATGACCAGAAATTTGATATTTTAAAATATATATAATTTAATTTCAATACAATATAAAAATGAATAGATAAAAGATATTTAAAAATATGTGTATAACAAAAAAGTTTATTTCACAATTGATTGTTTCAATCTCTTATGCAATGAGGTTTTTTCAATTGAGATTCATCTTTGTAACGCAATCTGTTATGAACGAAATTTTTTTGATTTATTTTCAATATTTGAATTAATTTGTACTTAAAAATTCAAGAATTCAACTCAATGTTATTGTGACGCATGTTTGATATTTGGAGTGTCATATTACGGAATGCTAGGGCATTACCAAATAACTGAGTAAAACGTGGTATGATAAAAAATCTAATATTGAATTTCGGCCACGTAAGGAGTCGAAGATATCGACGTGCTTGACACGATGTATAAATGTTTAGGAATCGAAAGAAGTATGTCAAGAGTGAACAATGTGGCTCTCCTTTATTTCTGCCACTCCCTTTAGAGACGGCGTGATGGTTAGTTATTTTGATATACGTATTTAAAATTGATTTAAAACCATATTTATAATAATTAAATAAAACGATGTTTTTTAACTACTTCCACTTTTGTATTTATTTCGACAACGACCGGTTTCGCCAAGCTCGCTGGTATCGACAGACTGGGTCTGTCCATTTCCACCAGTCTGTCGATGCCAGCGAGCCTGGCGAACCGGTCGCTGTCGAAATAAAGACAAAAGTGGAAGTAGTTGAAAAACATCGTTTTATTTAATTATTATTTAAAATGAACTTCCATCAAGAGTTTTCAGTAAAATCTTTGATTACATTATTACAAGTTATGTTTTAGTTTTCGTCACAAAATCACAGAGATATGAGAAAGCCCTGTAGTATTCCACTATCAGCAATGTTATGATTAGCATTCATCGTGATAACGGTGGCCTAGTTAGCAGGCACCGCTGTAAGAAGTGTTAAGTCATCCCGCGATCTGTCAAGGAAAATGCATTGGTATATTTTAAGATTGATTTTTACATTTACGCTACACTTTTTATCAAACAAATACGTGTGTATTTTTTCATTCATCACTCAAGGTGAATGATTTATATTTAAAAACCGCGAATTCTCGTATTGCGGGGTCATTATCCGTCAAAAATTAAACATCTCATGGATTTTAATTGATTGTTGCAATCAACGTTTAGAAAATTGAGTAACTCGTTTAAAATATCTGCTGGTTTAATATGGATCGTATGTGTAATCATTTTTTAATGCAACAAGTTTATAGTCATTTTTCACTTATAAAAAAGCACAATATTAATACAAGAATCAATTGTATCTCAATAGAGACGAATATGCAAATTGGAAACAGAATATGGTTGATCAAGGTGTTTACAGGACTTATGACCTGTCATTGGTTGAGTTAAGCGCACGCTTTATGTAATACAACATTCCCCATTCCACCTAATTTTTCTTATGACCACCATGTCTGACAAATTTTTGTAAGTTGTATATATGTTAATCTCCAACACCACCCTTTACATGGTAGTATATTCAATCTACACACTAACGCCATCTATGAAGATTGTATTTTAAGCATTAAGCAGAAGACAATATTAATAGATTTTGACCGGGACATAGCCCGGTGTAAGATTTGACCTCCTCCATAGTAATCCTCCGTCTGGCCAACCCTCTCCATTCTCCAGATTTTTTCAGTTTTCTCCAGTTCTTTTCCGCGCAGTTCGCCCATATTTTTCTTTGTCTGTCTCTTTTCGCGCCACCCATTTGGATGTAATCTTCGATGTTCTTTCTATATGACCAGACCACCGTACGCGTGGAGACTTACAGAATCACACCAATGTTTTTATTCATTTAAGTCTTTAAATATAACGATGCTGAGATGGGATTAGAATAGAAATATTAATTAAATGTCTATTCGGAAGGAGAATATATTATTAATTAAAAATCCACATGTGCTTTTAATGATTGTTTGGTATAAATTAGTGAGCATTATAGAAAACTTTTTCTTTGCGATTTATATAATAGTATAAAGATAATTTCGAATAAAAAAAACAATTTTAAAACTACAAAAAACACTCCTCAAAAGATCTTAAGTATTTTTGTAAATGAAACACAATATGTAATGATTTCAAAAAGTTTTGTTTTGTATAAAATTATATCAATTCCATTAAAATGAGGATAAAAAATCAATGATAATCTTAAATATTTTTTCTTCTATTTTCGCCATACTTTGTGTTGTAGATGTTTTATGTCTTTTTCTTATTTATATACTTATTAAAAAAAATTAATTACATATGTTTTTAAAATATTATAAAATTGTTTACAATTATGATCAGTTTTGATATTAATAATATTTGTAAAGAATTTTATAATATTTTAAATATGTATCTTTATTATATGTTTCACTGAAGACAGACCGGTTATCCGAAACATGTCTGATATGTAATTTTTTTTAAAGTTAGTGATGTATATACAAAGTATATAAAAAAGAAAAAGACAAATTAAATATTTTTATTTTAAACCATTAGACTTAGGGTCTTCAAATAATTCATCATATAGTATGTTTGATTAACAATAATTGTATTTTAAATATGCATTATTTTTCTTTTAAGTCGTGATATTTCATATAAAACATTTCGCTTTTGGACAAACTATCTAATGAACTACAATATTACATTACATATGTTGTATTGATGTAATTAATCTTTCGTTTAACAATGCATTTATCTTATGTTCGTAATATTATTTAAGTGTACCTTATAGCCTAATTAGTTCCTAAATTAATATATGCAGACCTTGGCATCTAAATAATTGAGTAATTAACTAGTAAAATGTAACGTATCATGAAATTCCTAGTTTGGGTATCGCTTGATATTCACAAGGACTCCTCACATATACCTTCCTCCGCAGTTCTAACCTTTCACTGACTCATTAACTTATTAACGTGATAAGATTTATATAGTTTTAAAAGCTTTAAATAATGGATTACTTGAGATGTGGCAATGAAAATACGTACAAAAAAAATTCTTTTTATGCAATTAAAAAACAATTTTAACCTTTACTTATAATTATTTAGATTTTTAAAAATCTGTTAATTTGTATTACATTACTTTTTTAACGGCTCTGTCTTCTTCAAATGTTTATTTAAATCACAAGCAAAACTGGTTTACAAGATTCAGATTGAAAGTTTTTTTGAAATAATTGACAATCACAAAATATTCCTAGAGTAAGCATGTACTTAATAAATAACCATGTAAATTTTAAGAAAATTATAATTAAGTACATCAGATTACTATCTAAACGTTCATTAAAGAAGTATATAATTGCTATGAAAGATTTGTTTATATTGAATAATTAATTGCTGTTGCTGCTAATGCAAATAATAGTTTGAAATCTTTTTGAAATCTGAGACAAAACGAATTTTTATCTGTCAAACAAATTCATGTTTTGAAATGCAATGTAGCGAATTGATGTTCGAGTATATCATACAATATAATGAATATCTCGTATACACGATATTAATTTTTTATTATTATAATTGTAACGATATAATATTTTGATTTCATCTAAACAATTTATCAAACTCATTAGAACTGTTAAAAATATCATAATATGCATATCCATAAATGAATAAGTGTTTACTTCATCATCTAATATCATTCTAAAATTCTATAGATAATCATTTTTTTAATTTGCCGTATGCTTTGTATACGGATTGATATTTGTAAATTTTTTAAAAACATTGTATTTTAACAACAATTTTTGCACTGAACTCGTCTTTCCCCAGTGTAAAACGTTTATGCTTTCCGAATAATGGTCGTGAAAAGTTCAAACAAATGTTTAATATAGTTATAATGTTTTTCGTAACTTGCCCTGCTATCCCGGATCATATAGGTCGGTCCTCTTGTATGTAAACACCAGGATCCATGTCCTAGATTATCACACCTGGAAAATCTTCTGCTGCCACATTTTCTCAATGTTAAACCACCATTACCAGAAGATGGCAGCAAACTACCGAAACTGGTCACCGTTAAACACAAGCGGAAGCCCACTTAATATATAATAGAAAAGAAATTTGCATAATTTATTTTTATTTTCACTATTTAAAATGAACTTCAATTAAAAATATTAATAAAACCACCATGCTACTGTCGCTCTAATAACTGAGTAGTCCTCTTCTGTATTCATGCCTTACGTCAAACCAAATTATCCTTTCTTTCTTTCAGCTTTTCAATTATAACTTTTATAGATTACAGCTACAAAAGATTGTTTAGAACCATCCATAAATTCCTTGAACAATATACCTACTATTGTATTATAATATACAAATCTTGTTATTATATCAAAAAATTATCTTATTCGATCAAACTGGAATAGGATACGTTTTTAAAAAAAAAAAAACAACAAAAGAGCATTTGTCGCCCAGGGGTATAGTGGCTTTAATCGCTGGTTCCATGTCGGCTCATCCATCTACGAGGGCGATAGGTTATCTGCGTGCTAAGTGCCAAAAACGTGTTATTAATTTCTTTACATCATCCATAATGGGAAACGTTAGCTAACTAATTTGATTGACGAAATGAAAATATAATATTGACAAGAGGTTATTATTATTTATAATATATATTACATTATAAAACCGACGATTATATGCGATTATTTTTTTTATTTTTAAATATCTAAATAATGAACTCTTGTGTTACAAGCGCTTGAAAGAGAGATTTGTTTTTTTTTAATCTAGATTATATTTTTAAAACTAACTAACTAACCATCACGTCGTCTCCATAAAGTATTAGGCAGAACGCATGGGCCGCCACACTGTTATTTCCCGACATTCTTCTTTCGCTTCCCCACATTCATACATCGTGTTATACACGCACCTCGATTTCTCAGACTTCTCACGTGGCCGACATTTAATATTTGATTACGCATACTTTCTTTACCATTATTTCTTTCTATGTACTCAAACCATCTAAATAATCCATTCATTATTTAGTCTTAATCTTAAACGGATTTACTCATATTCATCTAACGCCTAGGTTCTCAAAGTGGGCGATAACGCCCCCTTGTGGACGTTTGAGACTTTCAGAGGGGCAGTAGAAGACCCAGAAAAAATAGAGAGCTTGGGCAGATAAAAAAATATAGTCTAACAAGACAAAAAAAACATGCTAATCACGTAGGTACTAATAAAGAAAATTAAACATAAATATTGGTTTAGTTTGTTATTGTATATATTGTAATTATTTTCTCTTTTTTGGAATAACTTTTATGGGAGGGGGGCGTTGAACGTTTATTTTTCTTGTAAAGGGGGCGGTGGCCCAGAAAAGATTGGAAACCTATGATCTAGCGGATCTCATTTCTACTGCATTTATTTAACCTTCATCCTTCTTTTGCCAGTTCCGTAATTCACTTACATTTATAAGGATCAGTACAAGAACACCATTGTGCACTGCCATCATAGCTTTTTTCAACTTTAAGTGTACAATTCACTTTGCTGTCTGTCCCAACCCTTCTTTCAATATCCCTCTTCACATACCGATGCTTTGTAATCATACCTACCAAATTTAATGTGTTTTATAGAGGTATACAATACATATTCAAAATGAAAAAAAAACACGTTAAAATAATGTTAATGTCTATTATATTGGCTTTATTTAATAGATAATTTTATGCCATTATTGTTTAAATATGATTTCAGGCATATGAGCGCCAGGGCTAGTTCGAATCAAGCGGAATCGTGGAGTCCAATTTTCGACAATTGTCGTATTTGTGGATGTGTATTATCCACTAAAGTGTACGTGGTGCGAAAACGATCCATGGTCTTCCGAATAACTTGCTCGGATGAACGATTATGTCGACCGTAAAATGCACGTAGGGCACGATAAGTTCGGCGAATCGAACCATGATTTTCAAAATAATTTTGCACAATTTGTAAGCGCTGGTCTGACGCCAGTCTATTTACGGTAAAATGGCAAAACGTACTGATTACAAATCAACTATCAACTGTCAAATTGACAGTCTGTAAAAAACAATGTTGCCAGTTTCTAAATCAAACTTCTAATAATAAACACCCTATACAAAAATTCATCCACTTCAGATATTGTATATTAAATCACCGATTACAAAAAATTAGTCGAAAATATCTAACTTAAAAACTATAATGTTATAAGTACTTGAAAGAGAGATTTGTTTTTTTAAGAGATTAAAGTTTTTTTTGTCTGAAAAAATATGAAGTAATCTATTTAATAATATATTTATATATATTTATACGATTGGTAAGAACACGATGTTACTTATACCAATGCTTATTTGTAAAAATTTAGTCAAATACTTTTTACTATCGTACGCATTTTATTGTAATACGTGTACTTGATTATAAACAAAATACAGCAAAAAGTGATAAAAAGTCATTCGTGACATTTTTGTCAAAACAAAATGTACAAAAACCGTATCTATGTCAACTGTGAACAATTCATTTTGTTATAATATCATTATATAATTCTACAAGAAACCATTCGAGTGTAAACTATACTTGATATTGAAGAAATATTAAAACCTTGTATAAACTTTGGCCCAAATTTCTTTTTATTCCTTAGATCGCCGCGAAGTTTGTCTATTGCCGTAATATTTCGGTAATGCGTTTGTTCTTATTTAAGAAAATGAGTGCTACGTTAACTTTGTAACTATTTATCTTCTTCTTCTTCCTTGTTGTAGACCTAGGTGATCTGTTCTCCAGAGTGTTGCTCCCCTTTGAGGTAGATTCCCAGCTGTACTTCCATCTTTTAGAAGGTCTTCCACGAGGACGAGTCTCATGAGGCTGATTATGCAATGCAATATAGGGGAGTCTGGTGGTGTTCATTCTTTGAACATGACCGTGCCAGTCCCTTTTTCGCTGTTTGCTCCATCTTATAATATCCTCAACTTCACATATCTCTCTTATTCTGGTGTTCTCAATACATCAATTAATGAAAATTATTAATAATTAATTTCTCTCAGCCTGTCGATGTCAGGGAGCCTGGTGAAACCAGTCGCTGACGAAATAAAGACAAAAGTGGAAGTATTATAGTTAAGAACAACATTGTTTTATTTCATTATTATTTAAAATGAACCATCTCCATCAAGAGATTTCAGTAAAATCATTCGATTATCTATGAAAATAATTGTAAATACCTATTCTTACTTATGTTTATAATACATATTTGGTTTTATTGTACGGTACAATATACATATACAATTGAAAAAATAAGGAACTCTTTATACCAATAGATTGTTTCTTGAACAATGGTGTATAACTCTCTATTAAATAATTAATACGAATGAAAACGTCTGTTTTCTAAAAGTTTTATTACATTTTATGTGAATGAAATGTTTCGCCTGTCTAAGGTACTATCAAATGTAATAATGCCTTAGACAAGCGAAATATTTAAATGCCATAAAATATAATAAAATTTCAGGAAAACAGACGTTTTCATTCGTATTAACTCTTCGTACATTTCTTTACATTCATTTTGTGTTCTTAAGAATCTCCAAATGCCAGGCATATGAGGATTCAGAGAAATCGACGTGCGGGCATGACACAAGGTATGAATGTTGAGAAAGAATGGATCCGAATGTCAGAAAAGATCAGTGCGGCGTTCCATTATTTCTGTCTACCCCTTAGCGGAGATAGCGTGATTGTTAGTAAGTTAGTTCAAATAATCTTAAATTTTTGTCATCTTATCATTACTTGCATTTCTTTTAATGAAATGTCACATAAGAGAAATGTTCGATTGATTCGATAATAATTTCATTACTAAGTTTTATAATTTGTGAGTTGTTTTCATTCCGTGTAATCAATAATTGTAATCAAAATTAATATTGTATTCAATAATTCCAACAGAAACTTATGTACAAATAATCCTGAGGGATTGCGGATTGCGTCTAAATGTACATTATTTATTACGTCTTTGCTAAATAATTAACGATATTAGAAAGGTAGAAACGACGGAAGGATTGTGATACAACGAATGCGAATATTAATAGAAAGATACGAAATCTTATTAATGTACTTTGGATTGATTTAAGAAACGCAGTAAAGTTATTTAAGAATATTTTTTAACTTATGGAATAAGTGGTTGTAACTTAAATATTGATTTAATACTTCCTCAGAGGAAAAATTAAATATTAAAAAAAAATCTATTTATTTTCACGTACTTAATTCGTGTTGGTACCTTAATGAACATTTATAATTACAACACATAACTCATTTTTATCTATTGTTTGAATACTATATTTTTTACATTTAATTGATCATTAAACAGATAATTACACTATAATATCAATATTCAAATAAGGAAGTGTTTTTCATAACCGGAGATGATTAAATGGCAAGAATATTTTTTCATAGATGACTTATTATAAAAAATAAGATTTAACACCTACGATAAAAACAATCAGTATAATTATATACCAATTGATTTTTCTAAATGCTTACACAAGTATGATTATCTTTATTACAATATAACTACATATTATTAAGCATTGCAAGCAGTTTTTATGCAAGCATATATGCAGCGCTAATCAGAAATTAATTGACAGTAGCGTTGTTTTTTATTGTAATAATTAAATGTCAAATGAAGCTTATAATAAATTTGCTTCGGCCGATCACGCAAGAGGCAAATCGTTTTGTAATCCGAGTGGAAAAGGAATATTGTATGTACTCGTAGATGCTGCGCCATGGGATGATGAACCGGACGACCTTCGTTCAGAAGTGCATCGCGCTGCAGATGCGTTCCTTTAGTTAACTTAACTCACTTAAAAAAAGAACGCTGACCATTTTAAATGGAGAAAATTCAATTATTTTAAATACATGCTTCATTACCTGTCTGTAAAATCCAAATTAATGTTTATTTTATTAGGTTTTAACTTATTGTGTTTACACTGAGAAATTTCACAATAACATTTTTTTATAAAACAAAAATTATTGTATTTGCCTTTTTCTTTTTTATATAATTGTATATACTACACTAACTTTAAAAATGTTTCGGACAACCGGTCCATCCTCGTTTGTTTTTAAAAGTTAAAATTTTTAAAGTTAGTGTTGAATATACAAAAGATATGAAAAAGAAAAAGACAAATAAAACATCAACAACACAAAGTATGGCGAACATGGAAAAAAACATATTTTGATCAATTATGAGATTATTGGTCTTGACATGTTTAGAATGTTTTATACTTTCGTTTATATCATTCTCCCAGTGTTCAAAGGTATGAAACCTTCAAAACATGTCGAGAAAAATTAACTCAAAAGTGGAAAAACAATGTTTTAATTTTAAACTGTTAAATTAAATAACTTTGTTTAATGTATCACAATTATATTTTATTTTACGCGACAGCTGTTTCATCAACCTTTATTGACATCATCAGGTGTTACAATAATATATCAAATGTCAAATTTTCGTGATTTTTCGAACCTTTATGTGTATTTGTTTCTATATCAATTTGAATAATTTCTTCGATATAATTTTGAAGTTCTTGCTGAAAATTTAGTTAGGTACCTAAATATTTTGATTAAAATAGCGGTTAGTTACTATTTATCGGAGAAAATATTAAAAATGGAAAATATAATAAAATAATAATAATAATAAAACATTAATAAGAAGGAACAATAACACATATTATAGAGTCAAAAACGATGAAACATAATAAATTAAAAACGATAAACAATAACAGGAAGTAGAATATATTAATAAAAAAGTGACAAAAGTTGAAGGTAGTATTATTATTTTTTAGCTAGATTGTGTTTTAGTTCATTAGAATAGCAAAACATATGTTTTGTTCAATGGTTGAAACGAAAAATGTATGAGATAAAACGTAATTGGATGTATTTTATAGAATTTTGATTAACGAACGATCAATATACCGAAAGATCCATCGTCGGTTGAGTTAATATAAATCTTTTAATGAGAAAGGTTTCATTTAATTAACCGGTGGTCTCATTTAATTGTGCTTTTCAGTAAGCTAAACTTAACTTCGAAAGTAAAATAATTCCGGTTCAACTGCTAGCCATGCATCGCCAGACTGGTTTGCTAGCAAAGATTCTCAATTTGGTAGGAGGAAATTCCTCAACTTTAGAACAGCAGCAAGATTTTTTGTTAACACCTAAAATTCCACGGAGCGTGTTAAATAAATAACATATTAGACACGCTGAGATATTAAGCTTTCACTCATATATTATATTTAAATATTTTAACTTTTCTTCAATAAGCAGGTACCCGAGTAACATATTTTCTTATTCTTCTTCTTCTTCTCCTTACAGACCTTTGGTCTGTTTCTGAAATCAGGCTGGCCTCTCTTGGGAGGTTGACTCACAACATCCTCAATATCCTCCACCTTGCAGATCTCGCGGATGGCCGTGTTCCTCACCCTATCTAGAATTGCCCTTCCTGCTATCATCCTTAGCGTCCTCATCTTTGCCACCAGTACTTTAAGCCTCCGTTCTTGTGGTATCCGCTCTGGTCTCAATGGTATATGTCAGTATAGGCATTACGCAGGTTTTATATATTCTGACCTTATCAAATCTCATTTACGAAATATTTTCTATTTATTAAAAAAACAGTTATTGGAAACAAGAATTTATCAATGAAAGCCAAAATGGCCGTTCACAATGAAGTTCTGGTTCCAACCCTTATGTATGGAAGCGAAGCATGGAACTGGCAGAAGAAGGATGAGAGCATAATAAATGCGGTAGAGATGAGGTATCTAAGACGTATGTGTGATAAAACGATATACAACAGAAGCTGTGCTGATATAAGAAAGGAATGTAGGGCGGAAGAAGATATTATGAACAAAATGATGAAAGGATCGCTGCGTTGGTTCGGACATATAAAATAAAATAAAAATAATTTAACACAAAATGTTATTTTTTGATGGTGCACTTATTGTCTATTTAATTTATGTTCTACGTATCCACCGTTTCTTTAGTAAATGCAAACATTTCAAGAAATAATATTTTGCATTATTTGTTCCTAAAGAAACTTTGAATATGAAAGGCATTTGGGTGGATATTTTATTATCGCTCTCTGGGTGTGAGAGAATCAATTTATGAATTTGCAGAACTTCTGAACTATTATTAATTAGCTATTACTGCTCAGGGCGATTGACAGAACTGCACGATGCTTACAAAGTAACCGATTTTCAGAATACGCTTTGCATTGATGCTGCATTAAAGTTAAGTTAGAATATTATGTTAATTATAAACGAATTGAAAATCGTTGGCGTAGAGTGATAATTATAATTTTATAACTCATATAATACAACTGTGAGACATGGTGCCCAACAGAATGAGAGAGAAAGATACTGGAGGCTTTCGAGTTTATAAGAATCCTAGGAATTTCTTAGAGGGACCACATCACAAATGACGAAGTTCTCACCATCTCAGAGAGAGTCAGACTAAATGAATAGGCAACATAATGCGCTAATAAAACCTCCTGCATACTGTTTTGGAGAGGATGACTGAGGGAATGAATTCCAGATGGCACCCTCGACGAAAATATCTAGGGTAAATTTTTGAGGATATGAGCTGCGCGTTAAGGTCCATTTACACTGGACAGTGACCGTAACGGCACCGTAATGTCACCGACGTAGCCTTGAATCTCACCGACTCGTTATCTCAAATGCTATAACAAAATCGCCGTTGGGAAAATAGTTAGAAGACGCGTAGACGTAAAACTGACACTTATCAGCTCCCCGACAGCGATTTTATTATAAAATTTGAGATAACGAATCGATTCAAGGCTACGTCGGTAATCTTTATACGTGAAGCTATAGAGGTCTGCGGAAAACCGAACGAAATATTGGAAGAAAAGCAGATATTTAAAGCAAACCAATAACCAAAGAAGAGATAATACAAAAACCAAAAATATTTACCTAAGTTATGTGAGAATGCTAACAGTTATGATACAACTCATTATTATTTTATATAATAGAACTAAAATTTTACAATTGTTTACAAATTTACAAACCTGTCGTTAGTAAAAATGTTCTATTTAAAGCATAGGTTGATTTTGTGATAGCCATTGATCACGAGCCAATGAACTGATTGTGAATCACAAATCACTGAACCAGAGATCGCGAGTTCAAACAAAAATCTGTAAAAATTAAAGGTTATAATTATTGAGAGCAAATGTAACGCTATTTATATTTTAAAGTATGTGTTCAGATTATGCTATTAATAAATTTATATAAAACTTGATCACCAATCAATTAAAATAAATATGATATTCACTTTGATTATCACAGCTTGTAGTGTCATTTCTTTATTATTATCATTTACAGTGAATCTCTCGATAGTATACTGATCGTTGGAATATCAAAGCATGGATTATATCAAAAACAAAAGAACGTGACATATACGAGTATTCAAAAAAATTAACAGATATTAACAATATTTGTTCGTATATTTTTGAGGACCAATGAATCCATAAAGTTTGCAATGTAAAATCTTTTGTTGTAATGGTACATCATTACGATTTCTTCGGCCAATGTATTCGCCCCAATTCTCCCCAGTTAAGTACCTCTTCGAAATTTATTTCCAACTTCTCCTGTTTCCGCCCTGTGAGCCACCGCCGCCTTCCCAATTGGTATCACTGCTTTTTCGGTACTCTATGCTTCGAGGCCAGAAGCCCGTCACTTCCCTCCAGTCAGCCGTCGCGGGTAGGCCGCCATCTTGTGTTCTTTCGCCAGTGCCCAGTTACCACCACGATGTAGGAGAAACGTTAATCCGTTTGCATCCGGCTGGACCAGCAATGGTTCAGCCTTTCTCCCCTCATATCAGGTAGAATACTAATAATAATATCCATATCGAAGACCGCACATTGGTTACACATGTGCGTCATGTGTCCGCGTGTCTGCGATTGATTCCCTCCGCCACGGTCCGAGCCATCCTCTGCTCCCGAAATTGCCGCCCACGTGTTGTCGCACATCATGTCCCGACAACGTGGTTGACCTCACCAGCCAGCGGAACTGCGAGGACCACTTCTTCATGCCGCTTCAGACAGCACCAACAGGTTAGGGAACCTCGTGTCTGCCAGGTGACGCTCTACATATTGAATTGCTGACCCACCATCTTCTGGTCAGCGTCGCTGATAACGTCTACGGACGACGTCGCCGGTCGATGTCCTGACGAGCACGCCATCGAGGAATCACCTCAAACAGCCTCTTCATTATTTCATCATGTGCCTTTTTATTATGTATTCGTACGACATCCCTAGCCTCTGGATTATTATTATAATGTTAACTAGATAATAAACCTTAATGTATCCCAAAATAACTGTCTTTATATTTACACCCGTCCCTGAATCGAATAATATACCGAAAAGAATCTCACGATTACCACCCTGAAGATAAAAACCATGCTCTCTGTGCTAACCGAGGAGGTACGTTTCACTGGCGCCCCAAACGTGTGGCATTTCGGTGTTATTGTTCGATTTAGGACTCGTGTAGATTTAGGTATCCGTATTATATATTACTGCATACGATTTCAAGTTCTACCATGCAAAATTCATAAATCTTTACATTCAAATGTTTAAGTAATCTTCCCGCTTGTATCCTTTTGTAAAGATCGTAATTTCAAATTTATCGAATTATTCCCACATGCGCATGCGTCGATCTTCCTTTCGGTACACATGTACTCAGCGCGTGTATCCGCCGCGTATTTCATTCTCAAATTTCAAACGCTTCGCGCGTGAACCGGTTGATCGAAATAACTGTCAGTACGCTTGCACTTTGGCATAAGGGAAATTCATAGTATTTCGCACATTTCCTTCTTATCCCGCATGGTAATCGTTATTAAATTTTCTCTCGTCTCTCAACTGTGGCTAGCAAAGTCGCAATATCATGAGTGTATATTTTTGTTAATATTCTATCTGACCAAGTATTCACCTAATTGTAATAACCTTAATTTTTTATACTAGTTGTAAATAACATTCAATAATAAAACTTCTGTGATCCTCGTGCTGTAAAAATAATATGTTTACAACACAATAACTATCTGAACTGACAAGAATGGTACATTGTCAAGTGTGAATAGTTTCTAAGTTCAACTCAAAACTTAGTGGCGTCCAAATGAATGTAAATCAGTAATTAAATTCACTAAACACGTATACTTTCTAGATTTAGCTGGTGAAAATCTAGTGGCGTCCCAATTTCTATCTTACTTGCGTTTGTAGTGTCTATTGTGTAATGGTATGTATGAATAAGTGTCTGATGAAGAATAAACTGCCCCCATTCTCCACTTGGTCTAGTTATGTTAGAAGCGCTTTAAAAGAAGATGCATGAATCAATAGAATGAATGAATAAATGTAAATCTCCCGAATGCTAGAGAAACTTGATAGACCTACAAACTCATTTGTATTATGGTTTGGTTATATTTTCCCTTCCTACTTGAATGTTCCATCTTCTTGTATGTTCTGGGTGGATTAGGCTTCCTTTGTTTGTGTGGAATACTGAATTGTCCATCACTTATAATGTTATGAACTTTTCCATCTCAGCAGAACAGAAATTTCATTTACATACAATTTTTGTATGTGCCAATTGTCTAAATTTGTAAATATTGTAACACCATTTTTTTATACTTAGTTTTTTTTTTTAATTATCTTTCATTGCTATATACATTTGTTCTTGTGTGTTCTGGATGGATAAAAACTTATTTTATTTGTGTGGAATACCAGATTGTCCATCACTTATAATGTTATGAACTTTTCCATCTCACCAGAACAGAATTTTCTCCACATACAATTTTTGTATGTGCCAATTGTTTAAATATATAAATATGGTAACACCATTTTCTTTATAACTTAGATTTTTTACTTATCATTGATTGTTTTATATGTTCATGTGTGTTTTGGGTCGTGAGTCGGTTAAAGGTGTTGCATATTGGATTGGTAATCACTTTTACGATTGAGTTCACTTCTCCGATTCACCTGAACAATAACGTCCATTATATGTTTTAAAATGTTGTAGATATATATGTTGTTTCAGTCACCTGTAGAGTTTGTTTTTGTTGAGAATAGAAGGAGTCAGAACGCTATAGGTATACAGCCTTAGAATATGTAGATGTGCCTTATTTTCCGAGGCGAAAGGGAGCCAGACCCTAATAAAAAGCAACGCTATAGGTATACAGCCTTAGAATATGTAGATGTGCCTTATTATCCGAGGCGAAAGGGAGCTAGACCCTAATACAAAGCAACACTATAGGTATACAGCCTCATAATATGTAAACGGACATGCCTCTGCTGTATGTAATTTAAATTTTTGTTTTTACTGGTGACTGAACACATAATATTGTTGTAACTGTTTTTCTTTATAATCTATCATCTAGGCTAGAGATGTCCAACAATAATTTATCTCAAGACCCTAACCCCTTCTCCTTTTAGAATCAGTGAGTGCTATTTACCTGCAAAGAAAAAAAAAACAATTGTCTCTTTTGTGCTGTGGAAACTTTAAAACAATGATAATTTTTTGTATTTATAACTTAACTGCATTTGTGTTTTTACCTGAACTGTAATTTGTATTTTTTTAACTTAACAATTTGTAATATGTCAAACTAACTGCTACCTAAGACTTAAACCTGCCTCTCCTGTGTTTAATGATCCTTAATATTCTGAACTAAACTATGATTTGTATTTTTTTTTTTTAACTTAACAATTTGTAATATGTCAAACTAACTGCTACCTAAAACTTAAACCTGCCTCTCTTGTGTTTAATGATCCTTAATTTTCTGAACTAAACTATAATTTGTATTTTTTTTTAAACTTAACAATTTGTAATATGTCAAACTAACTGCCACCTTTTAGGACATAAACCTGTCTCCCATGTGTATAATAATGATCAATTTTTTTTTAAGCTTGTGAATCTGATTGGTACTTTTAAATAGGCTGTCTTTGTATTTCTCAAATGTCCAAACTGTCACCTTCTAGAATTTTTATCTACCTGCAACTTTTGTATGCCATTCACTGAAGGAGCTTTTTTTTTTTTTTTTTTTATTCCACATAAGAGCGAGTGTAATGGTACATCATTACGATTTCTTCGGCCAATGTATTCGCCCCAATTCTCCCCAGTTAAGTACCTCTTCGAAATTTATTTCCAACTTCTCCTGTTTCCGCCCTGTGAGCCACCGCCGCCTTCCCAATTGGTATCACTGCTTTTTCGGTACTCTATGCTTCGAGGCCAGAAGCCCGTCACTTCCCTCCAGTCAGCCGTCGCGGGTAGGCCGCCATCTTGTGTTCTTTCGCCAGTGCCCAGTTACCACCACGATGTAGGAGAAACGTTAATCCGTTTGCATCCGGCTGGACCAGCAATGGTTCAGCCTTTCTCCCACCATATCAGGTAGAATACTAATAATAATATCCATATCGAAGACCGCACATTGGTTACACATGTGCGTCATGTGTCCGCGTGTCTGCGATTGATTCCCTCCGCCACGGTCCGAGCCATCCTCTGCTCCCGAAATTGCCGCCCACGTGTTGTCGCACATCATGTCCCGACAACGTGGTTGACCTCACCAGCCAGCGGAACTGCGAGGGCCACTTCTTCATGCCGCTTCAGACAGCACCAACAGGTTAGGGAACCTCGTGTCTGCCAGGTGACGCTCTACATATTGAATTGCTGACCCACCATCTTCTGGTCAGCGTCGCTGATAACGTCTACGGACGACGTCGCCGGTCGATGTCCTGACGAGCACGCCATCGAGGAATCACCTCAAACAGCCTCTTCATTATTTCATCATGTGCCTTTTTATTATGTATTCGTACGACATCCCTAGCCTCTGGATTATTATTATAATGTTAACTAGATAATAAACCTTAATGTATCCCAAAATAACTGTCTTTATATTTACACCCGTCCCTGAATCGAATAATATACCGAAAAGAATCTCACGATTACCACCCTGAAGATAAAAACCATGCTCTCTGTGCTAACCGAGGAGGTACGTTTCATTGTCAGAATTGTTTTGAATGTATAGGGTGACATTATTTCATTGAAATGTATACTTCTTCTTCTTCTTCTTCTCCTTATAGACCTTTGGTTTGTTCCTGAAATCCCAACTATCTCTCCATTTCTTTGGCGGTCTTCCGGGTGGACGGCAGCCGGCAGGAATTTGATGCGCCATAGCGTGTGGGATTCTGGTGGGATCCATCCTCTGCACGTGCGCATTCCAGTATCTTTTGCGTTATCTCACGACATCCTCCACCTTGCAGATCTCGCGGATGGCTGTGTTTCTCATCCTATATCGATATCCTATCAGCCTATCGAAATGTATACAAATTAAATAATCATTTTGACCGAAAACGAATGTTTTCTAGAAATTTTATTATGTTTTATGAGAATGACATATTTTGTCTTGTCAAATGTCTGATAATGTCTAAGTTATGCATTGGTATTAGTGTTGAAGTGTTTTTAAAATAAAAAACAAAACGAAACAACCGTATTTGTATTACCAATATACCTTTACGTACATTGTACACCAGTATACCTACATAACAGTCAGTATTCATACAATACTTATCACCTTCAAGATACGTGAAACCTCAGCCTGGCTCACAAGGTCCACTCGTGGTTTGAACCTTTTAAATGGTTCAATAACTTCTCTTGTACCCGAGACACTGGAACATTAAAAATACACATTTTTATGACGTGACCTGTGCATTTTCATTTCAGTGAGTTATCTTATGTCTTCAAGTGAGACGCGTATGTACGGTTTTGCGGTGACTCGTGAAAATTCGAATAAAAAAACTCACAAGTTTTTAAATAAAATAACAATATAAATTAACCCTTTGGGCTGATAATTTTTTTTTGAAAATACAGACTACGGATGTGCCCTATCTCTTTCTCTCTTATCTTGTCACGAAAGTTCAAGCCATTTATTATAGAATGTGACAACTTTGGATTTTAGGAAAGGAATAAAATAAATCGTGATTTAAATATTTAACGGTTCATTTATAGGTTATACTTTAAATATTAAAATTTAGTTTGTTAAACCATACACTTTTTTTACTTGTAAACAAACGTATTTTGGAGGGTTGTCATCCTTCGCCAATGTAAATATCGTATATTAAGAATTTGACAACTATGAAGGGTACCTACTAGATATTTTCTATACACCTTGATTTGAACTTTTTTTAAGTGTGACATTACAATGTGTGTTTTAATATTTATACAAAATTAATTGACAATTTAAAGTAAAAATGAACTTAAAGAAAGCCTTATTCGGTGTTACGGTACTTCCTCGTAACATTTTTTTAAACATCCTTTCTTAACACAATGTCTTATAATAATAATAATAATAAATTGGATGATTTATAGAGCGCCATTTTTATGAATTAATCATCTCAAGGACGCTGTAGCTCCATTTTGTGAACTAGTTGAAGATACATATTTTAGTTAATGCGAAAAATTTTGGTTCAGAATATAGATTTTGTTAAAAATAAACATTTTGTTAAAAATAAAGATTTTCTTAAAAATAAACATGTTGTTAAAAATAAACATTTTGTTCAAAATAAACATTTAGTTAAGAATAAATATTTTGTTAAAAATATTTAAAAAAAAAATTTAAATGAACGTTTTGTTAAGAATAAACATTTTTGTAAAAAATAAACATACAGTTGAAAATAAACATTTTTGCTAAAAATAAAACATTTTAGTATGGGGGATGCACCTGACGCAGTCGATCACCATTTGCATCAGGTCTTATGAAAATAATATATATTAAGCCTTGAATGCTTTAAAATAAAGTATATGATATATTTGTTATAATAAATTTAAATCTTCAAAATCCATTACATTTCATAAGTATTACGTTACCTCAAACCTCTTAAAACTTAAGCATTTATGTACAATACGTTTACATAAAAGAGACATCTCGAACTAATGTGTGACCATTTTATTATATTTTCAGATATTATATATTTGACGTGATATAAGTGTAAAACTGTAATAAGGTTCAAGTAGAATAGTGAATGTGAGATAAATACGTACTTGAGTGAAATTAAAAAAAAAAACAGTTCAAAACGCAGTTCACCATGCATCAAAAAATGGTAAGTGTTTTTATATTTATTATAATTCATCCATTAAACACATAACAATCACACTATAGCATGCTGATAATGCATTTTTTTTCAATTGATTTTTTGTGTTAGTTTTTACAGCCTTCTTAGTAATGATTTAATAAATTCTACTGAAGATACTAACCTAACAGATTTTTAATATTTTTTTTTCTTAATACAATTCATTCATTCTCTTTGAAACAAATAAACATAATATGAGTTTAAGCTGGATTGTACAAGGGTTCAACATTAAAAAAATCAAATACTAGACTTTTAATTTTGCATCGTGCTTTATAATACAACCGCATGGTGGTCTAGGAGACAGAACGCTTGGCCCCTGATCCAGGGAACTTGGATTCATGATTCATAATATTGAGCTATTTTCTGCTCATATTATTGATTATTTAATAAATTATAATACCATTGATTAAAATCCTTAGCGTTTTTTTTTTAAAATAAGAATCAATGATAAATGATTATTAAATAAATATAATATGAACTAATAATTTTAGCTAATCGGCGAGTTCTGAAGTAAATATTTATTTTAAATTTTATTCTTGGCGAATTATTAATACGATTATTAAATAAATAAAATTGAGGAAATTAAAAAATATTACCTTTGTTAGTAGTGGACAAAGACCAAAATTTATGCCTCAAATAATTATCAATTGAACGAATTAGATTTTTTTAAAATAACATTGTAAATTTAGACATTTTATTTTTCACTTTAATTTTATCGATATTTTTCGAATATTCACTATACAAAATAATTTTACTATACCTTCGTACCTAAAGTTTATCAATTTTAAAATAATGTTTTGAAGA
Source organism: Lepidostoma basale (assembly GCA_022606425.2). Classification (NCBI taxonomy): domain Eukaryota; kingdom Metazoa; phylum Arthropoda; class Insecta; order Trichoptera; family Lepidostomatidae; genus Lepidostoma; species Lepidostoma basale. The sequence goes on from JAHDVF020001064.1 coordinate 1,203,915, forward strand.
TTATGTAAGTACGATATAAAAAAAAAAACATTGAAACATTTTTAAACTAACTAAATAACCATCAAGCCGTTTCCCCGGAGGGGTAGACAGAGAGGATGAACCGCCATACCATTCCGTCCAGACACACCTCGTTAGTTTCCTCCACATTCATACATCGTAACATGCCCGCTAGTCGATTTTTTCGACTTCGAATGTGGCCGCCTTTCAGTATTTGATTAATTCGGTCATGGCATGCTTTCCTTGGTCTTCTACGGCTTCTCTTTCCACTCACACTGCTTGAATACAACATTTTAATCATTCTTCTCTCGTTCATTCGTTCTATATGTCCAAATCATCTCAGGGATCATTTTTAATTTTACTTTTGATACAATCATCTCCTTACATTTCTTCCTTATTTCGTCTTTTGGTATTCTATCATATATCGTTTTCTCGCACAGTCTTCTCAGTGATCTCATTTATACAGCATGATTTTAAAATCAAACTATTTATTTCGTAGTAAAAAATGTAATTTGAAGCAACGATGCTCTTAAAAAATTATTCATTTGCATTTAACAAACTTATTCTAAAGCTTTGCATATTTATACAGTGATTGTTAATACATATAGAATATACAAACATACAGGTAAATAAAGACAAAGAAGGTTACCCGCTGCTTACCCGAAGCTGTTATAGGACGCAGCGGGGCCCCTTCGTCAGCTTCGCTCATACAATCCCAAGGCCCGACCCCCATCCACGCGGTACTAGCTGGAGAATGCACCATTCTAGAAAAAAAAAAACCAAAGGCAAAGGAGTATCTAGGCGACATTTAATCCAGTTTAATTTCAATCCACTTCTATGTCCCAATCTCACAAAACAGAGCAAAATATGATTTTATTTTCTAACGAAATATTACCCCGATGCTATACAAACTTACCTATATGCATACACAACCATGACAATTTATCGTCACTAGTCTTGTACCGCCAGAGTAACATCAACAAAGAGATACTTGTCTAATAAATAATGTTTGTGTAATGACTCGTAAGGTAAGTAGGCAGGTTTTACTCTGGATACTCTCGATGATATTTCGCACTCGGATGGAACAGATTGCGAGGTCACCATCTTATCATCCTTTTGCGGTACTTACCTTTCACAGATATTAAAATTCAGGGTTTCACAATAATCTCAGTTTGTATGGATTAAAAATATTTCGTTCTTAAATAAATGTCATTAATGTACGAGAATGTATACAATTACTATATTTTAAAGTTCAACACGTACGAGTATATATTTATAAGCTTTATTGTCACTAATTTATTCGATTAAAAACTGGTCGAATGACACCAATCCGAAGGGACCTGGCTTATGGAAAACTGAATATTTTCATAAAGTGAATGTAGGCAATAAATTATATTATGTCATTCTCATACATCATTTCTACCCGTGTATTCATTAGTTTTACGTATTTTAATATAACCAGGAAAAACTGGTTTTATACGAGTATACAATGGGGAACCAAATGTTTATCACAAACTATTTTTAAGGAAATATTAAAGTAGATTTTATGTAGGTTTAATTCTCGTTATTCTTCAGGGTATAATTAACTTACTAACCATCACGCCGTTTCCCCGGAATAGTAGGCACAGAGGATTGTTCGCCACATTATTCTATCCTCACATAACTCTCGCCTTTTCTAGATTCACACCCATTAACACGCACGCTCGTCGATTGTTCCGACTTCGAACATGGCCGCCTTTTGGTAATTGATTAATTTGATCATTCCATGATTACCTTAGCCTTCCTCAACTTAATTTTCTTCTTCACACTGTTTTGTTATATCTTTAGAACTATTCTTCCCTCATTCATTCGTTCTATGGGTTCAAAACCATCTTAGTGATCCTTTCATGATTTTATTTAGGACGCATTCATTCACCTTACATTCCTTTTTTCTTCTTCGTTCGGTATTCTATTTTATATTGTTTTACCGTACATTCTTCTTAGTGATCTCATTTCTACGGCATTAATCATATTTTCATCCTTATTCTGCCAACTTCAACCTCTACTTCCACTACTACATAAAAGGCAGCACTAGAACCCCATATTGCTCTAGTTAAAAAGCATATTGACATTTTATTTGTTTTTTTCTTAAATTGTAACTTTACTGTGTTAAAAACTAATATGTAACCAGACACCAACAATATTTACTTTATGTGGAAGATGATGTTTAAATATTAAATTATCATGTTAAAAATCCTTTTTTTTTGTATTCGCTATTAATTTGAGATGTGGATATGATTTGTAACATTTTATTAATCTAATCTATTTATAAACATGTTACAGTACTCAGACCACTCACACGGTTTAGAACCATCCAAAATGTGTTTGTGAAGAATGTAATAAAGTATATTGAAAATTCATTTTATTAAAAGTTGTTCAAACTTCTTATTCATTTCATAATTGAATTTTAAAATACTTTAGAATTATTCACGTAAAGGAATAAATTATAAATATATCATAAAACTAAATATTATAGATAATTTTAAGATAGGTTTAATTTTATCAAACCTACGTGAATAGATGTGTTTAAGATCAAAACGTTGGACAATAAAGCAATCTACTTATTTTCCGTTGTCATTTAAGATCAACCGGTATCTACGGTCGAACTAGTTACATCCTCAAAATGGATCTCCTGTGTATTCTAATAGTTAATATGTAGACATACAATCCAGTCAAACGCATTTACCACAATTAAATCTCTCATTTGAGTGTGCTTCCTTATTTGATAATTAATAATGATATTAAATACAAACTAACTAACTAACTTACCATCACGCCTTCTCCCCAAATGGCAGAAATAATAGACTGCCAAACTTTTCTTTCCTGACATATTTCTCTCGATTCCTCAACATCCATACATCGTGTCATGCACGCGCGTCGATTTCTCTGACTCCTCACGTGGTCGACATTCAATATTTGATTTATTTGATCGTGCCACGTTTTCCTCGGTCTTCCTCTATTACATAATCTTCACCAGGATTGTAGTTCATGCTCGTTGTCTGCAAGTAGGACAGCGTCATCCGCATACAAGAGACAGCTTACTGACACTCCGCTTATTTTGGCACCGGCATCCAACCCTTTCATACACTTGTCCATATATAGATTAAATAACCACTGGATTATTACACAAATTAGGAGGAGATGTTTGCGTGGTGGATATAAGCAGGCAAATTGAGAAAAAGCAAAAACTACGCCCAAGTTCGATAATTGTATGTTACGTGACCAATAGGCATTTTAAAACGTTTATAATTCAGTGTAATTTGAACAGAATTGATAATATCACAAACAAAAATAATAACGTTTTTGTTTTGCCGAGAAAATATAGTTTAAGTATGGACTTCTCGTTGCCTAGTTTCAACAATCACGACTTATCAGTTTGTGGAAAAATGAACGAAGAAAGATACGCCCGCCGTGAGAATTTTCTTCGAATTGTGTAAAATAGTTCACCTATTTATTATATGCATAGCTATTTACATAAACTTCTTCTTCTGAGATTGCAGATTCGAAATTCAACTTGCACTGTGGGACTGATTTGGAGTTTTGTAACTTATTTCACCTGGCAATATTCAATTTCTGAACACGTCCGAATTAGGTAACAATAGACTCTAACAACAGTCTATTTCATTATACAATACAATGTAGCAGAATGCTCTTCTTAATTGGTTACACTTAACCAGGATATAACATTTTCAGTGTTTCAAAATAAAAATATACCTTTATGAATATTTTAGAAAATCCATTGTTTTGGCGGAAACACTTTAATATTTCAACATTATTAACTGTTTAAATAAAAAACTTTCTTATAAAAATAACAATTGATTATATTTTATCGCGACAGCGGTTTCGCTAACTTAAGTAACGTAATATATAAAGCAAGAAGTTTTGTTATTTTTAATTATATTGGGTGTTTTTTTTAGAGGTATGTAGTACATATTCAAAATAAAATAAAAACCCATTAAAAAAATGTTAATGTCTATGATTTTGGCTTTATTTAATAGATAATTTTATGCCACTATTGTTTAAATATGATTTCGGGCATATGAGCGCCACGGCTAGCTCGAATGAAGCGCAATCGTGAAGTCCAATTTTCGACAATTGTCGTCTTTGTGGATGCGTATTATCCACTAGAGTGTACGTGTTATATCTTACAATCAATATGTTGATTCCACCATTCTTTCTGCCTACCCACGATGTCTTCCAATGATGGTGTTATGAACAAAATATTGAAAGGATCATTAAGATGGTTTGGACACATGAAAAGAATGAATGAAGAAAGAATGGTAAAAAATTATAAGTTTAACGATGTAAATGGAACTAGAAAATGAGGAAGACCGAGGAAAACGTGGCACGATCAAATAAATCAAATATTGAATGTCGACCACGTGAGGAGTCAGAGAAATCGACGCGCGTGTATGAATGTTGAGGAAGCTAGAGAAATATGTCAGGAAAGAAAAGTTTGGCAGTCCATTCTTTCTGCCTACCCCTTCGGGGAGACGGCGTGATCGTTAGTTAGTCAGTAGGTTAGTATTTCATATCGTTATCAACATGTCGATTGTAAGACCTGACGATGCTAACATCGGTTAGCGAAACAGCTGTCGCGACAAAATATAATCAATTGTTTCTTGAACCATGATGAAAAACTCCATAATAAATAATTGATACGAATGTAAACGTAAATTTTCTAGAAGTTTTATTATAATATATGAGAATGACATGTTTCGCCCTTCTAAGGCATTATCACATTTGATGCTTGCTGAATGCCTTAAGGTCCATTGACACAAGACAGTCATCAGCCGATACCGACACGTCACGCGTTTGCGTTTGTTTTGATGGTGATTTGTTACTTTTAATTAATGCCGATTCCGTTCATATGATATTTAAATTCCGAGATAATCGCCTTCTCCACAACGAATTTAAATGGTAGTTAAAATGGTATTCTGTAAAAAAAGAATTATATACTGTAGGAAACAACACATCCTGAAAATATTGATCATTTTTATAAAGTGTAAATTTTATGTAAGTAGGTGCTTTCTTCGGCAACCCCCGACGGCAATTTTATTATAGCATTTGAGATAACGAGTCAGTGAGATTTAACACTATTTTTATCGTGAAGTATCGGTATCGGCTGATGACTATCCAGTGTAAATGGACATTTAGAAGGGCGAAACATATCATTCCCATAAAATATAATAAAACTTCTGGAAAACTGACATTTTCATTCGTATTAATTATATAATCAATTGTGATATTCATAACAAAGTTTTTTATTTAAAACTACCCATTATTTTGTTTTTAAAAACAACCAACCGGTTTCGCTCCAAGCGGAGATCCATCAGGGTAAAAAAAAAAGTTTGTTTTGATACCCTGATAAAGTTCATTGGAATGAAACCGTTAAATAGTTTTTTTTAATGTGAGGTTAAAACAAAATATATTTGAGTCTCCTTTTTTTCTTTCGGCTAATTGGGATCGGCTCTCCTAATTTGACTCCACCTGCTTCACGATCCTGGGTCATCTACTATCCAAATATTTGATGTTACATAAGAAAGTATAAATTACTCAAAAAATATTTTTCTCTTTCTATTTTAAGAAGTGTTTTTAAGGAATAACATACATATTTATAAATAAATGTAATCATCTTCTTGTAATTATCAAATATAAATTGTATAAGTATGTTGCAATATTCTTTCCTTGCTTTATGACTCTTTCCAACAGTCGGACTAAGTCAATTTCTAGTAAACCGAAAAATATATATTTTAATGTTTACCGCAAAAATTAAAAACCTGCATGATTTTTTTCTTACAAATCACACTATATACAATTTTCCTTTTTTATACCTCTCACTTAATCCAGTCCTGTCATTTTGTTAATTTTTTATTAACAAGCTTACAAATCAGTCAATCGTAACAAATAACATTTTAAAATATTCTTTCTTATAATTGTAAGCTAACAAAAAATCTCTTGGAATTGGAACAGATGAAACGCAAACATAATTTGCATAAATATGATAAACCTCGGGTAACCTTATTGTGTTGTACAATAACATCACAGATGTATCGTATTACAATGTTATTGGTAACCTACCTACATACATTTATTAAAACCCACTTGCTGAACTAGAAACCTACATATGTTCTAGAGACACCCTTGTACATAGGTTAAAACCATTATTCGTAACATCAAGATTAAACGTAATTGAATTTCCTTGATACGCATTCGTGTAATAAAAAATCATAAATTTATATTAATATATTCATATTCATCAATATCACCAATAAACTTTGCATGTGATATACTTGTATCCATGTACCCCCTTACTATTAAAATTAAGGTTTGAAACATTATTCAAGCTTCTCGATAATGGGTATAATATATATTATATAGCTTAATCATGAGAATCAATATGATAGGTATTTTACTGTCATGTGAATTCTACACCTGACCAAAGACAGTGTAACAGTCACATTGCCATCGCCGGAAATCGAACCCGGGACCTTCGGCGTGGTAGTCGTAGCACTTACTGATCGGGTACGAAGGTCGTCTATATGCATACAGAATATATAAACTGAACAAATAAAATTGAATTTCAATGTCAATTTATTAATGTCATCCAATAACGTGTTTCTCCAAATACTAGAAGTTTAACAATGAAAACCGTGAATGATTTCAATTATTGCTGAAATACACGTGCAGTAATGTCATGACGATTGACAGATGTCCTTTAAACCAACTTGATCGCCATCTCTTGGTGAATCACATTATACAAACTAAACACTGACATCAAACAAATTTAGTATACACCAGTACCTATAATACTGTAACGTCTTGGCGTTAAAAGATTTATTTGCCTGTCATATTAATAATTTGTTCTCTCTCTCTCTCATTCGCTCGTATCAAATTATTTTTTTAAACCTATATAAATAAAATAAAATGAATGAAAAGTGATAATTTCGTCGCAATGGGATCACTATTTGTATGAGTCTATCGGTCTCATAGCAACGAACATTCCTTTTTATTATATAGTTGATGTACGCGAACAAATACTACTGATCTACGTAGTATGGATAAGTCAATAATTTGAACTTTCAATACTACAAGTATTTACAGCAGATTATGTCGACGTGTTGGTTCAGGTCATCATACCACCATTGTAAAACCAATAATCAGTTATTTAAAAAAATCCCATAAATAAGCTTATACTACCCATTCAAAAATACTCACCATAAAAGCATGTATCCTTGAACTCGTTTTCAGGTATTGTATATTATTATTTTTTTCAGAACTGCCTAAGTATGGTGATATCCGTACTGTGTGTGGTGGGTGCAGGAGGTATTTCCGTGAAGTGGGGTACCAGTGGAGGACCTATCGTGCCACCAACACCCGCTCCCCCGACTCCTCCACCACAACCCCCCTTCAGGGAGCCTGCCCCAGCCTGGGAGGACCAAACGGGAGATATTCCCAATCCTAATCCCTACAAGTTAGTCTTAACAACTATTTGTTTCTTTATTATTATTATTCCTTGTAACCTTTTAGTTAACCTCTAATGATTTAGAATTTTTTTTTTTCGTTTTTTTTAAATTCAATTTAATTCATTTTTCATCTCGAGTTCGTACGTTTTGCTACATTTTTTTTGTAAGCATAAATATTAAAACTTATTAAAAGTTACTTTGACTGCTTATTATACAATTTTTCTTATAAAAACAAATATTTGCTCACAATTATAAAATGTGTCAAATAACAAACGTCAACATTTATTTATCTCTCAGGAAAGTAAAACATGTCCCTCCATAAAATGAATTTAAAAATTAAACTTAAATAAAATAAAATAAAAATGTATACTTGTTATAATCAGTCGAGTTCTATTAGATAGTTACAAAAGTAAAATATATATTGCATAATATATATTTTTTTACTTTAAATTTAACATAATATTTGTCAGGGTTGAATGCATAACCCATATAAGCGGATTTCGACTGCTGAATCAGCATATTTCATGATGAAATATATTACACGAATAACCGAAAACGCCTGACTTAGGACCTACTTATCAAAAGTGCAATAAACGCTGAAACCTCCACTGCTTTTAACTCTCACCACATCCCCCAAATATTTAATAAGGAGATTTACATAATTGTTCAAGTAAAAACGATGTTTGAAATCACATATGTATATTTTTTTTCTCGACATGTCACTAATGTTTTAGAAATACTGTTTTAAGAAGTATACATTTTTAGAAATACTGTTTTAAAATTAAGATATTTCACAGTGTAAACGTCTTATGTTTACTAAAAATTCAAGTAAAAAGTTAAAATAATTCAATGATTCCAGATATTCTTTTATGTAATAATTTATATCATTGAATTTTTTTTTTTTTTTTATTATTGTAAATGTAAATGTTTTTTTTGTTGCATTGTGTAAAAAAACTGTCTTTTTCAGGGCACCCGTATTGCCACAACTGGCTCACTTCTTTACCACGAAAGCCCCCGCCGCCCTGGTGCCTGTACCTGCAGCCGTCCAGCCAGCAGCCCAACCTCGCCATAGATACACGCATATCGCGTACAACCCCAAGCCCAACCCAGAGCCCGTCACCACCACCCTGTCACCTGCCAAGGCCTTTGTCAATGCGTACGCGCAACCCACCAAACCCGCCCCAACGCAAAACACCCAAACCCAACAGAATAACCAAGCCCAAAACAATCAAGAGCAGTACAGGCCGGAACCGAATTACCAGTACTTGGAAGCGAGAAATGAAAACACGTACAATGATTATCAAGTCCCCGAACTTGGTGTTCGGTATTTCCCCGGATTCGGCTACAAGTACTTCACTCCCAAGCAAGATAACGACCCTAGGAAATACAACAAGCCATATAAATACAGCTACCATAACAAGCATAATGCTTTGGAGTCTAATGATATATTCGCGGAGAGACAGCATCAAAATGACTTAGATTTAAGTTACGAGAAAGAATTGGCTCTAAGAGTTAAGAAATCGCCAGCACAGGTAATACATAATAATCATTTTTTCTTTCAGAAATTGATTGTTTTATAATGGTATCAAAAAATTTGCCTTGAGTCATGCAATTTCACATAAAAAAAGTTATTTCCGCATTCTTAACATAATAGATACTTCTATTTAAGTACATATCACATATGAATGAAGAAATTATAAATATACATTTACTTTAATGTACACACATACGCTCGTAAATAAAAGAATGAATAGGACTGTCTATATTATGTATTAGAGAATATTTTAAATTCACTTGGCGTATTCCACAGACAAAATGAATGTGTGACAAAAGTGTGTTGAGAAATTCTTTTGTCTGCTAATGAATGAGGATGAGAAGACTTCTCATATAAAAAAGTAGAGAGTTTTTGGCTCTTCGTTTGTCGCCATACACTAATCCATATTAAGTGGTGTATTGAAAATCCGTTCAGCCCATAAAACTAAGTAAAGAAGCATACGTACCGAGGCATTATGGCGAATCAAGTTATGGAGTGTAGCGACAAGTAGTGTCACTGAAAATGGTTAAGCATGAGAGTGAAAGGCCATAAGAGTGCGATTAACATCTGCCAAATATGTACATTTGACACGCAATATAAATAGCTTTGGGCAATCTGTAGAAGTTATTCACTTTTTATGGTTTGACGTACGAATATATTAGACGTGTGCGAATAAAATACATCAAGACTATTCGTTTCATAACGCAATAAAATCTATACTATTTTTGCATTTATGGTAAGAATGCTAGGATCGATAAACAAAAAAAATATCCAGTAAATTACCCCTTATAAAGCACATCGCTAGATGATTCTATCATTTTGTAACAAGTGCACAAGTAATACATTTTTTCATTGGATTTACAAAATTATATGATTTGCCCTTATGCATGGAAGTGAAGCATGGTTTTGCCAAAAGAATGATAAAATTAGTAAACATGAGATCTCTAGGATGAATGTATGATAAATCTGTATATAATAGAGTGTCAAATGCAAATAAAAGAAGTAACTGGGGCTCGTTAAGATGGACACTTGGAAGTAGAGATGATCCCTAAGACATTAGTGTGGTAATACGATGAACGACAGAATTACAATTGCTGATATCAGAAGGGAATGTAGAATGGAAAAAAGTATTACGAACAAAATTATGTTGGATCACTGCGTTGATTTGGACACAAAGAATGCATGAACAAAGAAATGATTGTTTAAAAAGTATACGTTAACGATGAAAATGGAGTACAGAGTTGAGGAAGACCGAAGAAAAAATATGACCAAATTAATCAAATATTAAAGATCTGAAGAATCGACGTGCGTGTATGACTCGCTGTATGAATGTGGAGGAATCTAGATCTGTTTATCAGGATAAAATAGTATTGCGGTCCTTTCTCTCTGCCTATCCTTTCGGGGAAACAGCGTGATGGTTAGTTAGTTAGTTAGTTATAAAATAAACAGCCCCGAATATTGACGGACAATGTCTTTGTACTAAGTGAGATAATGAAGATAATGAAGTAAGACAATGAAGATAATGAAGTGAGATAATGAAGATACTGAAGTAAGACAATGAAGATAATGAAGCGAGTTAATGAAGATAATGAAGTGAATTAATGAATATAATGAAGTGAGATAATTAAGATAATGAAGTGAGAAAATGAAGAGAATGAGTGAAATAACGAAGTGAGTTAATGAAGAGAGATAATAAACGATTCCTATTTTCAGTACTACGTGCCGCGCCAGCCGTTCAACTACTACAACCAGCAGCTATTCTACCCCTCCGGCTTCCAGAGGCATTAGCCCGAGAAGACCATCCTAGGTGTAATATTTTCATAGCGCGAGTGTTCTGTGTTACGGCGGAGGGCTTTAACAATAAAAGGTCTCCGCTCAACAACAACCCGGGAAATTTCTTCAATGGTAACAGCGCAAGTCCAGTGTATTGAACTGTTTTATTGAATGACATACTAAAAATGTAACAATTGAATGTTAATGTGCCGTGATTCCTGTTCTTCAAGGTCTCCATATACAATGAAATGTTAAAATTTATGATTCAATTACTATTTCTTAAAAATTCAATTTGAAACAATGCAACTTTTTCGATAAACTATTCAATGCTTTTTCTATCGATTAAACGGTAACTGGGTTACGCTAGTTTACGTGGAGTCCGAAATTTCTATTCTATACTTGTACATATTCTCAACCAATGTAAATACCTTCACCAAGTACGTAAATAATTAGTTTTTTTTTTCGTGTAAAAAATCCGTTTCGCATTATTTAAATAACTCAACTGGATTTATCATTTAAAAAAAAACATTTTAAATTTTATTTAAACTAATATTAAATCTGCTTAAATTTTGTGAGTTCTTTATAGCCATAAAAAGTTTTTTTTAACTTTTATAAAATATTTTTTATATCTTACTAAAACATATGTATTTATTTGATTTTATTTTTTACTATTATCAGTTTTGAATGTCTGCTTTATTTTTCTAAACTCTAATTGACTTTAATTAGAAAAGTTTCTTAGATATCTTTATAATAAAAAATACATGTTCCTCTCAAGTTTTTGCTGTGGTAGGTTTTTATACGCATAAAAAAACTCAAATCATAAAAAATAGAGGAACAATGCATTTTGACGAAGTTTGTCGTCGATTTCAATAAGTCAAAAGAGTGCTATAAATTTTATACATAAAATGTATAACTGATAAAATAATGTAATATTTATTTTAATAAAAAAATATACAAATAAATTAAAATACAACAATTTTAATTACAATGTATTATTTATTTAATTCCCTCACTCCTCTTCTGCATAGTCATTGTTCTTTTATTGGAAATTGTCACTTGGTCATTCGTTAGTGTCTTGAACTTTTAACCCATTCAGCTTGAATAACGAGTCTGACTCGTCACTACGAGTAACCAGGTCTAAAAGTTAAGACTAGAAGTCATTAATAAAATATATTATACATCAGAAAGAAATAACATAATGCGAGGTAGACCAAGCAGATCAGAAATGCCATCACAATGGCCATTCTGTTAAACACATCGCAATGACTAGCAAAAAGTTCCATCGTTGAAAGCCCTGTAAAGTGTATGCAAAAAATAATAAAAATTAAGTAAAACGACATATGAGTGGGAATCAAGTCTTGTTCCTCTGCATGATCGTGATTATTTCAAAATATATCACACTATTATAAATTCGCTAGTGTAGAGTGAACTTGTGTTGTGAAATGTAAAGATAGGGGTGGAAACCTACCATATATACAAGTTCCAAAAATTTGTCAGACGTGGTGGTCATAAGAAGGAATGGGGAATGTTGTTAAACATAAAGCGATCGCTCAACCCAACCAATGACAGGTCATAAGTCCTGTAAGCGCCTCGGCCACCACCTTCTGTTCCCAGAAAACAATTTGCATCTTCGTCTCTATTGAGATACAATTAATCCTTATAAAATAAAAATAATTTATCCGCAATGGGTGAAATCCAGTATTTGTCTACAAGAATTTGTATACATTCAAAATGTTGTTGTATAAATTATTCATTTTAAATGTTCTTCCTTTTCGAGCAAATGGATCGAAATGAATGATTGGGCTTCTATATCAACATTTTCATAATAGTATATTTTTAAGTGTGAATAAAAAAGCAGGAAACCTTGAAAAGCTCATCAGCATGGGCAATGTGGAAGAAAAGCGACCGCAAGGACGACCACTAAGCCGTTGGTCCGATCAAATCAGGGATCTGAATGGTCTCTCAATTGCTGCAACCTGAAGACTGACGGGTGACAGAAGCGCATGGGGTAACATGGTCAATGGTTTACAGGATCGACACGACCCTCAATCATGAGGAATACGATGGAGAAGAAGCAAATAAAAGAGAAGTATTTTATTTTGTTTTTTTTTAAATCCAAAACTTCAAGTGTCTGGGATCATTATATCAGAGAACGGATCCATTGGAGCGGACGTAACCAACAGAACAATATCTGAATGGCGAACACTGACTGCCGAAAATGCCAAATAGGACAAAAGGTAAGATATCCAAAAATGACAAATAGGACAAAATGTAAGACGACCTTCGTGGCCGAGTGGTAAGTGCATTGATGCCACCTCGGAGGTTCCGGGTTCGATTTCCGGCGAGGGCAGGGTGATTGGCAAACTGACTTTGGCCTGGTATAGAATTCATCAGAAATAATTAAAGTTTTTTGTATCGCTATTAAATTCTGATATATTTTTTATCCTTACACCTGAACATATATAAATGCTGCAACAAATCCAAATATTCTGGGAAAAATACTGTCTGAATGGGTTAAATGGGAAACAAGTTTCGTAGTTAGTTACTTGTGATAAAGATCAACTCCATGATCACTTCCATTGTGATTTTTTCTGGTATGATAGCTCACGAAAAACTAGGTTCGAATGAAATAATGGTTTTTAATTGACAAAACTAATTTAACAATAAAAATTCATTTTAACATCTGTCGAAACTGATTTTTTTAAATATACATTAAGTATAAATGTAACAAACAAAATTTACACTGGTGATGGGCTTCTGTGTCCCGAAACATGTTTGTGTTTAAATTATAATTTAGTGTTGTGATAAATTTTTTAAAAAAATATTCAATTATTAATGACAAATCACAAAGTGATGGTGGATAGAAAAAAAATAATGGCTTATTATCTAACAGTTTAAAATATCTAGAGTGTAGTTTATAATATCTAGAGGCTGTATAAAACCTAACGACACATTGACGATCCTTATGGCAGAATAGCAAGAGCTTTGACTACAAAAACAAAACGGCGATGATTTGGGTACCTATCACATGTCATGAGAATCAAGCTAATAGCTTAAAAACAATGTATGCAGTAATTGTGTTCAAACGACCTCTTGTTGGGACCAACTATCTGGAGCTGCGAAGAGATGGGCATCTCATAACCCATTTCTTAAGATTACTCAGGGGATGTTTCGAGAACTCGGCCGTGGGTGAGGGTGTTCGGCTTTTCCCCCTGATAGATATCTCCAAAAGTGACAGCATAGATTGTTTTACCTACCGGCTGCCAAAACCAACGTGCCTCTGCAATTAATCTGCTGAACGCGGTATGCTCGGAGATCGACGTCTTTCATATTAGTGAAATTGAGAGTATCTTGTCTTTCTAATATCGAACCATTTCTCATGCGTTCCTGGTAGTAAACTATACACAATATATATCGTATTATTTTACCTGTTCTTAACAGATGTCTTAAAAATTATTTTTTAATGTCTATTGATAAAATAAACTGATTTGATTTGATTTGTATAAAGACAATCGTTTTAATAGACCGTGTTGCAAAACTGAAGTAGAAATGGGCAGGACATGTCGCCAGACAGCGAACAGAGAGACAGGAGAGTCTTGACGTGGAGACCGTGGGAGAAAAAAAGGAGCATCGTTCGACCGAAAGGTGGGCTGACGACCTTATTCTAGTCAGCAATGATTACAGAGTCTCACGGGATAGAGAAAAATTGTAAACGTTTGAAGAGGTCAACATCCAGCAAAGAACAGACGGCTTAGGAAGATGACCTGATGTGTAAACAAAAAAAAATCTCTTAAAATACCCAAGAACGCACATTGGAATGTAACGATGTCAAATAAATGTCAAATTTAACACTTTTCCACAATTAAATACGAATTCAGAAAATTTCTATAGGGTTTCTTAATGTGGGTACTACTTCCGAGTTTGGGATTGCTATGTTGATTTTGTTGCGTGATTCGCACTAAGGCATCAGAAATATTCAAACACTTTACGGTAAGGCTCGCCCGCAATTCTGTCAACCGATAAAAGTATGTTAAATAGCTATTAAGTATGGGCTATAAATATATAATAAAGTTACCAATGAAGCATTAAATACTACTCAATATAGTCACATTAAGAATTATAATAACTTTAAGGATTAGATATTGTCAAACTACGAGCACTTCATATAAGATTAATAATAAATCACTAAAAATACGATATTTAACCTTTCATTACCGATAATGGAAAATAGTTATAAAAAAATCATAGTTTCTCGAACAATGATGTAAAACTGCATATAAAAGAATGAACATTTATGAAAACATTTGTTTTGTAGATACTCATTTCATGTAATGGGAATTGACATTTATCGCTATGATTAGGCATTGTCGAATAATAAAATGAGAACATTATTTTGCAACGATAATCTTAACATGAAACTCCGATAAAGAATGATTAAATATTATATATGGTATGTTCTACTATATGGCTGCGAAACCTGGACTCTGAAAGTGAATGTAATGAACCGGTTGGAAGCGTTCGAGATGTGGATATACCGCAGAATGCTTCGTATACCGTGGATCGATAGAGTTAGTAATGCAGACGTACTGCAGAGAGCCAGAGCCAATAGAGAGCTGTTGTTAAGTGTGAAAATTAGAAAGGTCTCATATTTGGGTCATGTGCTAAGGGGAGAAAAATACCACCTCCTTCAACTGATATTAATGGGTAGAGTGGAGGGACGTCGGGGAGTTGGTAGAAGGCAGCTGTCCTGGCTGCAGAACATCAAAGAGTGGACAGGAATAACAAGAGTTCAGAACCTGTTTCAAATGGCGCAGAATAGAAATCCCTTTGCTGTAGTGATCGCCAACGTTGGGGGGACCTGACACGGCACCGAAAGAAGAAGAAAAAATACCATTTAATAATGCCTCTGCAAGGTAAAATATATCATTCTCATAAATTAAAATTAAACTAGTAAATTAATTATATACTTTGTTTTTAGATTCAAAAATAATAAAAAAACAAATTAACCTATCTGAATCGTGTGTAATAAATAATTGAAGACAATCTTCATATTCTCGTCCGGTTACGCCCCTGTGGAGCATATGGCGTCTAAGATCCAATTACTTAAAGTGAACAACACTTGAAGAGCACAATCTTAACTCGTCCTGGAGGGTTCTCCTTCAGGTGGCTCTAGGTCTACCTGGCTTCGTGAGCGATGCAGGGTTTCGCCTCGGGGTGTGACAAATCATAGCCATTTAAGTCTAGCAATTTGTTCTATGACTGGTAGTTCGCCTGCCATTACCTAGATAACAAAATGTCTGTAAGCAATGTCTGTAAATGAAATTAAATGTCTGTAAGCAGAAGAAACTGTAATGTTAAATATTGTGGGAGACACCTAATTAATCCAAAGCTTAATTTTTCGAATTCTTTATGTATGTATTCATATGACAAAAACTCAAACCATAATATGAGATTTTATTAGATATTTTGATTTTTATAAGACGTTACTAGAATAATTTATACGACGTCTGTTTTCTAGAAGTTTTATTATATTTTATGTGAATGACAGGGTACGGGAATTAATAAGGGGATGTGGCCCAATGCATTGTTAAAAACAATTAAGGGATAAACCCCAACACATAGGAAAGTATAACCTTGAACTAATTAAATTTATGAATACAACATTTGATAATGCCTTAGACAGGCGAAACATGTCATTCACATAAAATATAATAATGCTTCATGCGTTTTCATTCGTATTAATTGTTTAATGTGAAGTTTTACTTCATTGTTCAAGTTATACAAACAAATATGTTACTAGACCACGACGTATACTCGTATTTTGTACGAATGAGATTTTTTTTCAAACACGCTTTGCAAGAGAGCAACTGAATTGATTACATATGACCAGCTGTCTTGTGTTATTTTAATATTTATATTACTTAAAATATATGACATGATCATTTTAGTGGTCATTGGAGACGCAAAGCCATTTTAATAGTTGTATTTGACTCCAACTGGCTTCAAAAATTACAATACCTAATTATGTATTATAATAAAATCCGATGATTAAAATTGTATAATTAATACGAATAAAAACGGCTGTTTTCCTGAATATCAATGACAATGTAAGGCATTATCAAACGTTGGACGTTGTCTTATAAAGAGGGTGTTGTTTTTAGTGGTATACAAATTCAAAATGAAAAAAACAAACAAATTGAAATAATGTTAATGTCTATGATATTGGCTTTTTTAATACATAATTTTATGCCATTATTGTTTAAATATGATTTCGGGCATAACAGCGCCACGGCTAGCTCGAATGAAGCGCAATCGTGAAGTCCAATTTTCAACAACTTTATTGAGCAACTGGGGCCTTATATCGGCAATAACACGGCGAATGTTGACTTCCAAATAGTGCAACGTCTCTGGTTTATCAGCATAGACTAGTGACTTTACATATCCCCAAAGAAAGTAATCTAATGGTGTGAGATCACACGATCGTGGAGGCCAGTTCACAGGTCAATTACGTGGTTACTCATCGGTGAACAAAATTTTTCGTTGAAAAAGAGGATCAAGCTGAATATTGTTTTCGGCCCATTCACCGAACCTACGACGCGCATAATGCAGAATCTTCCACAAAGTAGATGAATCGACTCATTCGGATTCTCCTCAACACTACGCTCCACGTCAGTCTATTTGTAGTAAAATGGCAAAACTTATTAATTTCAAATCAACTATTAACTGTCAAATTTACTGTTTGTAGAAACAATGAAGCTAGTTTAAAAACCAAACCTTTAAAAAAAACACCCTGTAAATAAAATATAATAAAACTTCATTTTTTTCTTAGCATAACTTCGTTTAACATGATTGTTCAAGAAACACTAAATAAACATTTTATTATGAAAATCCCACGATTTTGTATATATGAATTTAAAATAATCAATTATGTTATATCTATCTTTTCTCTCAATAGATCAAAATCAGCGTGTTTAAATCTTTAGGTAACACCAGATCTGGGCATATCTCATTCGAACTAATCCAGCTAACTTGTGATCGTAATCTCTTAGTTCAGACATCACGCTTTATTTGCAGCCTTATTTTAGTACATTACTTATTTTGTCGAACACACATTCTGTGGTAATAATCAATAAAAAATACTTCATGGCGGTTAAATTTGCTAAACAAAATTATTATGCCAATAAAAAGTTTTCATTTTATTTTTTTAATTGATAACACATAGGGTCAAAGCACCAATGAATGACCGTTTAAGGTTCAGCTTGTACTGAAATCCACATTAAAGGCATTCATTTCATTATTTCAGTGTACAAAATAAAAGAAAACAATAAAAAACACATTGACTTCTCTAAATTCTCTAACTTTTTTTATTGAAATATGAGTATTACTATTAAAATTAATATTTCTCTAAAAAAATAGCACAATCACCAGTAATTGACCACTTCAGGTTATATTGATACAATACATAGATTTTGTTACATTGTCACATTATGAAACACCCTAACATGTAAAAATATGTAAATATTCAAAGAATTGCATAAGAAATAACATTAAAAAAAACACTTACCACACTTTTCCTTATAAAAAACCACTAACAATCTCAGAACAACAACGGGAAGACGCACTTTTACCGTTTGACAAGGCACAGTTCAGAACTGATAGTTTTGTTTCTTACCAACAGTTGTCTCTGCCTACCTCTTTTGTCATAGTTTCTTGGGATTAAAGTTTTTTGACTGGACACATAGAGAAATTCTTATTATATTTTGTTTTATTAACCAACGGTCATTTACTGGGGGGCGGTCAAATACTGGTGCTGCGACTCTATACGTAAGTTGTTGATGGTTAGGATTACGATTGGCATATCATTAAACTTCGATTGGGCAATGTTTGGACGATGGCGATGGGTCAAAATATTTATTGACCAACTGACAGACGCTCGCGTATTCCTCGCGTACATTATTGCGGAGTATCTGTGTCACACGGACAGCCAGCCGCCGACAGGTGCACACGGTCATCAAATTTAGATACCTTGTTTTTATTATCCTTTCAGACCCATTTACTGACTCCTTAATGTCAATTGTAATAGCTAGTCTCAATTTCGAAATGTGCTAACCACGGATTTAAAGAGAGCAGCACGTATTTTTATCAATTCTGAGAAACAAATTTGAAATGTATTTATTAACATTGATTCTATTTATTTTATGAGTGGAAAAACATGAATAGAGCAAATTATCATCGTAATATTTTCAAATATTTTGAGGTAAGAATTAAAAAATAAATTTAAAAGGAAGAGTATAAAAATAACAATTTAGGTATTCTTCGTATCAATAGCAAAGCTTTATCTCGACTATTTGTCTTGCCGATGTGGCGGAAGGTTTGGCCGACTTTGTGTCGTTTCCAGGGGTGCCCGGAGATATATTTTTAATAGCGCCACACGTGGAGGCGCCTTTCTTCAATTCCTTCAATTAGGTGATATGGTATATCGTGAATTTATATGTATTCTATCGAAATTATTATGAATTAATATACTCGTATATCGAAAATGATAGATATATCTTTATTTTTTTCTTATGTGTGATCTTATTATAAAACGATTAATAAAGACGACTAAATTTGGCGTATAAGTATAAAAAAGTTAATTATTTTTATTGCAGTAGGTACATAAACAAAACTAACTAAACAAAATACTACTATGTCTCGGCGCAACATCCCGGTATGGGACTTGGCCTTCTCCACAACAGTCCTTCACTGGCTTCTGTCCCTGGCTATCGCTCTCCATTCCCCAGCCCTTTCCATTTTCTCCCAGTTTTCTTCTACGCAGTCTTCTTTACGTACATTTTCCTTGATCGAGGAAGAGTAGCATAGCTTAAATGTGGAAATCAAAGACTCACCGCACTGTCCCTGTGATTCACAAACAGAGCAAACAGTAAAACACATCATCACCCACTGCCCAATCTTCACGCGTGAGAGATGGAAACTGGAGAAGGAGTGTCAAAGAAGAGACATCCACATCACAGATCTCCCGGCCATCCTCCGCAACAAAGATACACTATGCAGTTTCGTGGACTTCGCAACCACGGTGGTGGATCGGTTGCGGGTCAGTAATAAATAACAAATGTATTTTTTTTTACAGGTACGTCGCGTCCCGACTGAGGTTTTCCATGGTTCCCTCAGTTGTAAGGCAAATGTCGGGATGCTTATTAGCTAGTCCATGGAATCCCATAGATAGGAACTCCTCTTCTATAATTTTTCTTCTCTCCCCTCTAAACTCTTTCTTTCTTTTTCTCGGCAAATCTCTGCCACCCCAAAGATACACTACTTCGCAGAAATGCCAATTAAACAAGTCCACACCGCCCTGACAAATAAAATGCAGGGCAACAAAAATAGAAACAACCAAAGTAAAAAAAAAAAAAAAAAATGTGGTCTGGGTCCCCCTCGGCTGCAAATATTATTATTATTATTATTATTATTATTATTATTATTATTATTATTATTATTATTATTATTATTATTATTATTATTATTATTTAACGTAAGTCCCGCATGGACAGGGGACGGACCTAGGGAGTGCACGAGTGAAGCTGACGAAAGGCGCCGCTGCGCCTATAACAGCTTCGGGTAAGCGGAGGGAGCCCTCTATGGCTCGGCCATATATGGTCTGAAGTAAACATTAATAAAAGCTAATAGAATACTAAAAAGGTACAGAGGTTTTAACTTATCCAAGACTTTAACGTTAGAAACCAAATAATAAAACGCTGTGTTTAAAGAATCTAGTACTCGTACCCCCACGTAAGCTCATCGTGTCAATTTGTGTCACCTCGTTCGTGATAGGCGCCCGCCCGCCGCTAGTAAATACAAATTACAAAACGTTTGTTTCCATTTTATCTAAAGTTTGCATCATAATAGGACTAGAGGAGGGTTTCTTCACTAACGCGATCCCAACAAAGTAGTCGAGGTTTCAAATACACTACACAGTTATTGTACTTCTACCACTTGTATTGTTTTTCACTGATTGGATAATTGTGTCCCGTATTCTGTATGATTACAACACGAAATCATTTTCAAACGATAAAATAACCATAATTGCCTACATCGCAATTAAGTGGAGAGATACTAATCATATAAAGTACTACTGCATTAGTGGCCGATAGGATTTTAGTACCGAAGGCAATCTTTCTTAAATGAAAAATGAAAGTAAGGAAATTGATTGCAAAGACCGTGTAGTTTGCTGTTATATTTCCTTGAGAAAAAATTACAATAAGTTTAGTTCGTTGCAGCTAAATTGGTGCGGTTTGACGTGTTAATTGATTACAAAGTAAAGTGTATCATCTATATTTTACGTTCCTGTTAGGAAAAAACTATTGATTTCAACAGAAAAAGATCAGCATCAGAAAAAAACAAAGGTCACTGACATAAAAAAAACAAATAGCAATGGGCTGGACACGTAGCCAGAATTTCAGATGAAAAATTGCCAAAAACTGCTGACACAGAGTACCGCAAAGGGTAATGCAGAGTGACCGCAACTACGGTGGAAGGATAATCTGAACCGACACTTCGGTATATCCTGGATGAAGTCTGCAAGATTCAGATTGGCGTGGAACCAAATAGAGGAGGTCTTCGTTCAGGAGTGGACCAGAATAAGATGAAGAAGAAGAAAAAGAAGAAGAAGAATATCTCTATTGTAGGTGTCGTTGATATTGATGTAACAATGTTCTTTCGTGAGATTTCATCCAAATTCATATCGCGAACGAATCATTAAATTAATTCACCAGTTTTAACAGGAAACTAATAAGTATGCAAATAAATTAATCAACTCTGATGTTATGCCATTCTTAGTTTGTATCAAAAAATCTTTGTTATTTGGCCTATATCATGGAGAGTTGCTTGAATGTTAACATTTCTGTAACACGGGTATATTTATTTTTTTATATTTTGCAAGAAGCCGAGCTAGCTGGCCTTTCAGATATTGCAATGCGATAAGTTAACGTGATCCTAATTACTTTGGGGGAATCTGTGATAAAGTAACAATTTATTCAGATGAGCCTGTTATTGCCCCCAGCTCGTTAAATTCAAGGACCGTTTGCATAAAGATACCTGCTTTGAATTCTAGTTGCTCGGATCACAAAATATATTCCTAAGGTCTATTGGAATATTCAAGTGCGTATTGTGAGACCGCATATTGTAATATAGTGAAATAACTCATCTGGAAGTAGGTGGGTGTATTCATTGTATTGTGAATCACACCCGATTATTTATGTAGGCAGGCACTTACGTATGCTAAATAAAAATACATAGAGATCAACGCTTTTTCATGCTTGGTGTAGCTTAATTGTACATTTCTTTAATGTAAAAAAGTTTTAAATTAAAGTATATCTATTATATTACACCAACAGTTTTAAATTATAAAATGTACTTTAAAACGGATAAAGCAATCATCAAAAATTTTACACATCCAGATAGAGACCATACACAGACCAGAAGATGGCAGCAAGCTGCCAAAACCGGTCGACGATAAACACAAGTGGACGCACACCAAATATATAATAATAAAGAAATTTTGTATCAACACTTTTTTTTTTCATTATTTAAAATGAACTTCTACCAAGAAATTTCAATTAAAAATATTAATTATTTTAAAATTTTACACATCAAATTTTAAAAATATTATGTAGGAAATAAATCGTTGACCTAACATTATTTAAAAATAATTTTAAAACACTTATATACTTTTTTATACCACTTTATATTGTTTTATACCACTTTGTTACAATAAAAACTTTTTAAAAATATATTGTAGTGTAAATCTGACGATGCTCCAGCGGGAGTAATTCCGGTTGGTTTGATAAAACTATTATATTAAACTAGTGAAAAAACGAGTACAAATGTGAACAAAAAACAAACCACAAATTAAGTACTTCGTGCGAAATTATATCATGATATAAATTGAGAATTCAGTCTAGATTAAATGGAATACATTTTCGATGATTTTCACGTATGATCAAAGGAAGGTGTGATTCTTCGCCAGAATTTAAATGTATGGCGATATTTAGTGGTTCAATTGATTCTTAATAATTCTTTGGGTCATTGTTTATTTGTGAATAAATTTAAATCCGGCGAGAAGCAAATAATTCAAGTGAAAGATGATTTAAAAATCAAATTTAACATTTTTTCTTTTAGTATAAACCATTTTCTTTGAATGAGTAACGCCAGCCAGTTTCACTCCGTAGAGAGCTTCCTCAGGGTTATACACAAACTGCATTAGCTGCTGGCGCTACTTACTCAAATAAAGTGGTTTATACTGAGTGAAAAAGTGTTTAATTTTATTACTAAATATGTCAAACCACCAAGTAATATCAAAGAAAATAAATTTGATAATCCTTAAATGGACTTGCAAATAAAATTGATGACAACAAATCAATTCAATAAAATAGCATTGTGCTCCTTCCATTAGACGGTGAGAGTTTTTGTGGGCCATTAGAATACACAATCCTCTATCATTTCCAAACCTGACTTTTACTTCTATTCAAAAACGGCAACATCTTCTATGCTTTGAATGTTGATAGCGTAAACATTAAGAAATCGCTGGTTCCTCGGTCAATTTTGTAACGCTCTAATCTGAGAACAGATATTACCGAGTACTACAATCCCACTAGAATGTATGTAAATACTTGTAAACTCGCACAAAAAATGATAGCGACCGAATTATCCATAAAATTGACTTAGCAGGCCAAAAAGTACCGAAGAGAATTATTCTAAAAGGCGTTTACATAACGGAACTTATTCCATCGTTTCCGAGTATCATAAAAGCGGTTCCACCTCCTCTTTCTCGGGACGTTTAAGAGTTCTAAAGCTTAACTTAGTTTTTTTTATTGTACTATTATTTAGTTCAACCCAGCCTCCGATCTGAATTAGGAAATTTTGCGATAATTAACTAAATATTATAACTAACTAACAAGCCTTATTCCCGAAAGGATAATCAAAACTAATGGACCACCACACTGATACTTCTTGACATTCATACTTCTATCGATTACAAAACACGATTCTATTATTTCTTTAATTGATTTCGCGTACGCACGTCGATTTCTCTGACTCTCCACGTGGCCGACATTTAATATTGACTAACTTGATCGTTCCACCTTTTCTTCGGTCTTCCTCTGTTTCTTGTTCCGTTTGCACCGTTAACGAATACTTTCTTTATCATTATATATTATATTCATTCATTCTTTCCATGCGTCCAAATTATTCAAACGGCCGTTACTTTGTTTTGTTCATAACACTTTCGTGCTGCATTTACCTCTTATATTTGTATTTGATACACTATCATAGATAGAGATTTTGAGATTGTTTATTAAAGTTGACTGGAAGACGTAAAATTTTAGATTTCCCTATCATAGCTAAGCAAAGTGATAAAATAGCCCTTACATATAATTAGAGTAAATAGAGCTCCGATGATTCGTATATATCATTCTTGAATTTTGTTCGTTTGTTCTAAATGTTTGGATCGGAAGATGATTTTTTCCTGCTGATTTTCCAGATAGTTGATTTTTTGCACTTAGTATCCTCTTTGGTGATGAACAATGATTTACTTGTCGACCCGTGAAACTCATTTCAGAAATATTGAATAAATTTATTATGATATAATAGTTCACAGATCACATCAGAGTATAAAGACATTGCCGTGGCAAAGTTAAACGACGATATTTCGAATTACGTAATTTTTAAATAAGCACGGGGAGAAACAAAACTATAAAGAACAATATCTTACATCGTACTCAAGATGCATTTACTCAAAAACAAAGGTATGTTGAATTTTTTTTTTTCGAGTAATGATACGAACCGTATTTTGTGACTTTTAAAAATGCAAATAATGAACGCTGTAAAAACATTAAATAAATTTATGAGTCTCCTCTAATGAAATAATTAATAAGTACGTGTAATTAAAACGACTAAAAACGTGTGTTTTTTTTAAGTTTAATTTTAATTTATGGGAATGACATGTTTGCCTGAGGCATTATAAAATGTTTTCCCCATAAAATACGATATATTATAATAAAAATACGGACGAAATTACAACATTTTTCAAGAATTAATAAATTTTAACGTATAATGTATTCATAGCAGCTTGAGAAGCGTTGGAACTTAACAAGATAATTTTAAACTCTAAAATACATTCAAATATTTTTTCTAAGATAATATTGAGATACAATCTTCCTAAAATTGAGTAATTTGTTTAACCTTTTCATTGATTTATAGAAGTGTTTCAGAAAATATAAAGTAGCTATGTACTCGTATGAATTTATCTACCTTTATTTTCCCACCATTTTTAAAATACAAAGTTCATTTAAAAGTTGTTCAATAAAACCCGCTAAAATGTTATGGTAATATCACTATTTTACATTTAAACATAGTTTTATTGAGTTCGTACTAGAATATGATTGAGATATCAATTTCAATTTTAATAAAAGTAATACCTTCTATAAAACATAATAAATGTTTTTATAAATGTGCTAAGGTTGTTGAATTCGTAAAATCTGTAACAAAATAAATGATTGAGATTTGTTTCCTAAAAAAAATACTTTTATTGGTATATTTCAATACTATTTCAATTGTTAAATTATGTTATTCTTAACAAAATATTAAATTAAAATCAACGACTCAGAAATATGTATTAAATATTTTATTTATATATTTTAAGTGATTTTTTAAATATTTTTTAAACGTTGAAATATGTAGTCTACTTCTAAATTAATGCTTATTTATTGCTTACAAATCAGCATTAATTTAGACATAGTACATATTTTTATAATCGGTATTAATATATCGCAATAAAATTAATTTTTTTTTCAAATCACCATACCTTCTACCTACATCTGCATTCCTGTATCTAATTTTAACTTATAAAACATTGAAGTGAATAATATTAATAATTGACAATTTGTGCGTGACATGACAACTACTAATATGGAATGAGACTTTTAATATATTTTATGTTTTACTTTCAGAACCGAGTGGTTCGCTCTAAAGTTTAATCACGTACGAATATTACCTTTTTTCTTTACACTGGGTATTTTATAAATTATGTTCAAGTTAGAATGTTCAGGGTATATATATTCAATATTTAAAGTAATTATATAAACGGTACGTACGTTCATACTTCGGCAATCGAAAAATATAATAAATCACCGAGAAAACGAAATCGAACAGAGCCCTCTTAATATTATAATGGAAAATTTTTCGTTTGCCCTTATAAGTTAATTTTTTTATGTATTATGTATTTTAATAACCTTAAAACTAAATAATTATAACAATAATTCAATATTTCTCCTTAACTAAATTTAGTTACTTTTTATTAATACACTATTAATTATAAAATGAGACACATAAACTAAAACAATTTAATAATTTAAACATTCGAAGTCATTTATTTTAAGGTTGTTAAACGAAATTTCTTGGTAGAAGTTTGTTAATAATAAAAATCAAATTATCATTTTAATATATATTTATTCAACATGTTAATTTAATCGCCACCGGTCCAGGTGATTGCAGCAAGCTGCCGAAACCGGTCGAAACTATAAGAGCAGATGAAATAAAATTAAATGTAAAATTCATGATATTATGAAGATCAGGTATAATTTAAAATAATTGTTATTTTAAAAAAAAATCTGTTTTCTTGAATTTTTTTATAAATATAATAAAACTTTATAAAAACATACATTTTCATTCATATAAAATATTTTATATGAGATAAAAGATATAACATTGTCTATTTTTAAAACACTATAACGAAATAGGTCCCCCATGGCTGGAAGCCTTCACTCTTACCAGAATATGTAGCTCCTGACTTATACAACCGATGTTTTACCTGAACAATTTTCCATACAATTTTTTAGTTTCTTCCTTAAGCTCTTTCAGCGTGACACATTCTTCATCCAGATCTTCAGATATCAATACGACGTCATTCGCGAATGTTAAGTTGTTTAAATTGATTCCGCCCACCTTGATACGTTTTTCTTTTCAGTTCGGATTTTTAAAAGCATATTTCAAAATAACACTTTAACAGTTAACTTAATATTTTAATCTACAGTTTTTAGTTCTCTAATGGCAATTTAATTAAATTTGAAGTATTTGTTTATAATACTTAAATATTATATTGGAATATCTAGTACTATGACTATCGCCAACACAATGGTTCATCTACATCCTAGATTCTCAACGTGGGCGATAACGCCCCCTTGTGGGAGTTTGAGACTTTCAGGAAGGCAGTAGAACACCCAAAGAAAATTTGGGGGCGTTGAGATGGCACAGTGAGTGCGTGGGCAGGTAAAAAATACCTTTAATAATAGACTTGTCACCAAATAACCCTAACAAGTTTTTGCAAGTTGGGTATGGATAGATGAAATGTATCAAGTGAAAATAAACATTTTAATATAATATTTGTTATAACTATTATGGAAGAGGGGGCGTTTGAAATATGTTTTCTTGAAAAGGGGGCGGTGGTCCAGAAAAGGTTGGGAACCTATGATCTACATAGAAGAGAAAATTAATTATGAATCAGTAATACACAGATGAACATGAATTAGTTATGAGTACTTGCGCAACGGTTACAGAATTGTGACACATTATTAAATTGACAATTTGTGTCATTCTATGCACCTCGCTTTTATTTAAGATAGTATTAGAATAACCGGTTAAATAATTAACCCAAATACTTATAAAATATTCATTTAATTACAAAGAAAAAATATATATTTCTATAGCTGCAGTGGTAATACACACTTACGGTGCTTAATTTATCATTAAATATCCTTTCATTTTGTCATAATTTTGTTTAAAACGCTTCATTAACAATTCATTTAAAACATATGTCACAGTAATTTTATTTCAACCACATTTTCTTCTGCAAGTTCCATGCTTCGATTCTAAACATAAATATTGGAACCAGAACTCCACTGTGAACGGCCAATTATGCTATCGTTGATAAATCAATGGTTTAAATACAAACTTGTATGTTTTGTTCTTAGTACCGATTTTACTTTAACCATTCAAATGCTTTTAAACGTATGAATTGTTCCTTGAACAATGTTGCAAAACTTCTCTTCTTCTTCTTCTTCCTTTAACAGATCTGACGATCTGTGACACAGAAATCATGTCTCGTCGTATGATGAGGTTCCATCTCTTAGGCGGTCTTCCAAGTGGGCGGTGTCCGCAGGGGATTTCATAAGCGGCTGTACGAGTATATGCAGGTCTGTCACCATTCATTCGGGTTACATGGTCCCTCCAGTATCCTTTTCTGGATCTACTCCACTGAACGATATCCTCTATTTAGCAAGATTTTCTTATGTCTACGTTGCGGACACGATCTCGGAGAGTTTTTGCAGTAATTGATCATAGGATCTTCATCTCCGATGTTTTTTGTAGTCCCTTGATTCGCACAGTATCGGCCCGCGTCTCTACAGCATACGTCATGATAGGTCGCACACATGTTTTATAAATTCTGATGTAAAACTCAATTTAAAATAATTAATACGAATGAAAATACCCATTTTCTTGGAGTTTACACTTAGCTAAGACATTATCAAAATTTGATAATGGCTTAGCTAGGCAAAACATGTCGTTCTGATAAATTATATTTAAGCTTTAAAACGCGGTTATACGATTTATTACTATTAAGTATAAATGTGTTTAATGTAAAATCATTACTTCACGGTATCATAAACACTGGCAAACCTTTCATCATTATGTCCCGGGGCTGTTAAACCTCAGTATGCCTAAACAACCATCGTCGAATTATCGTGTAATACAGCTACGGCGATCTTACTCATAACAATACTCAAGTTATATGATTGATGTTGCTCTGGGGTCTTCAGGTCAGTCAGTACAATTCGAGATTTCCATGACTTGTACTGATCTCAACGCGAGGTGGAATGACCTTTTGGCTTACTTAGAGTTCTATACATGCATTATCCAAATGACTATTATTCTACGTATAAGGAATTGAAGCTTAATTTTACATATCGTGATTTACAAGACCATTTAATTTTTAAACATATCAAATAGAGCAAATTTATTTTATATGAATTAAAGCACTATTTTTTTCATTTTTGAGTTTATTTTTCCAGACATGTTTCGAAGGTTTTATACCGTCATCATTGGGAGAACGATATAAACAAAATAAGGTTTATATCGTTCTCCCGATGATGAATGTGTAAAATCTTCGAAACATCATCATCATCATCAGCCGTCTGCAATCCACTGCTAAACGTAGACGTCTCCCAAAGCACGCCACCCCCCCCAATTATTGCCGCTCATCCCCAGAGCCACCTCAGTCACCTTGGTTTGTTGTCGAATAAATTTGTTTCTAAACCTGTTCCTAAATCTGTCTTAGTCTCGGCTCCGTACGTCATGACGTTCATGACTTCAAAATTTATAAAATTTAACTTAAAAGTGGAAAAAACAGTGTTTTGATTCATAAAAAAATTCGTCATATTAAATTCCACAGTATTAACGTCTTATGGAATTCCACGGTGTTAACAGATGTTTTTTTTTTTTTTTAGCCATTGCGCTTTCTTATTTTGACTATAGACGACTCTTAGGGCAAGGATGGCGAACAAGGGACGTGTGGGAACTAAAAAAGAGTTGTCAATTTTTTTTAGCTCATTCGTGAAAATCGGAGGTTTGCTCATTTCAAAAAGTCGACATCTCCTGAGATAATTCATTTTGCCCACCCCTTGCCGACTCTTTTTTTGTTTTTTAAATTTGACCCACTTGCGAAAAATATTCGCCATTCCTGTCTTAGGGGGTACTACAATCCTACAAAATCCCAACCCGAAGTCAATTTCCTATGTCCTTTCCTCCCTTAGTACATTACATTTTAAATAATGTGCATTTAGTTTTTGTTAATGGATAATAATTCTTTCCGTGCCTTCCGTCTTGACATACATCTGAATGTATACATTTAAGTATAATACATAATTTAAAAAAATATGCGGGTTATAACTATTAATTTTATTCATTTATTGTCACAGATAATACAATAGGTACTTAGGTTTATATAATTCTACATTCTTATACACCTCCAAGGTAACTACGAAGGTAAGGTTTACGTGGAAAATACACAATTCAACATTAATTATACGTATCATAATATTCATAAAAAATACTTTAAAAATAACACAACTTCATTAAGAGCAATGTTTATAAAAAATGTCTCATGAGTTTTTTTTTAATTTTTACTTTAGATTCCAATGATAGACTAATGTAGGAATGAAATATTAAATTAATAGTATGATGTTTAAACCTCCTAAGCATAAGTATTAAAAGTACTCGGAATTTTTATCAATTTCATTTTATATGGGAGTATCGTGAGAGATCTCTTATTATCGATATCCGCTATTTATGAAATAAATGACTCGTTTGATCATCATTTTTACCATTATATATATATTTATTTCAAGTAAGTACAAATGAATACATAAAATTACCAAAAACTAACAGAATTAAATAATGGCACAAGTAACAAATTCCGGCAAGATTAAGTAAAAATTATATCATCAAATTGAATTTATAACATAGAATTATCATTATTATTCTTTATTTAGAAAGAGTTGTTTTCAATTGATAATGAACACTTAGTCTGGCAGATTCTAACTCGTACTCGTATACATATTTTTTTTTAAATGCAAAGAAAACATGTAAATGTTTCAAAAATCAATAATATATGGATATACGATAGACAAGTAAATTTCTGTCTCACGATATTTTCTTTTACCTATATTAAGGAAGTCTTTGCCACCTCATCTTCAGAGCAACTGATATAAAGTTTTTTTTTATTCCATTTAATGTAAGAGTATGGAGAGGTTCCTCATTTTTGAAACCTCGCTATTTATCACTCAAATAAACCCTTTAATTAAAAAAGAGTCCCTGACACAAAGTTATTTAAATAGTTAAAAGTTTACGAGTATACTCGTTTGTAGATTGAATAACTATTCGATTTCATGTAAATCATTGCAATAATTATTGGATTAAAATGTTCAACAATTTTCAAAGTTGTTGGTTAATTCATTATTTTTCACCGTTATCGTTAATCTGGTAAATGTTTTATTTAAAATATTATTCGTGATTTTTTTATAGTTGAAGCATAATAATTAAATCAAATACTCGATTTTTCAAACAATGCGTTGTTAATTTTTTGATCCTTATATGATATTCCTACTTATTAGTATGCAAGTATATTTCCATTGTTTACTAGTATTTCATTTAGACTATTTTCAACTATATTCAAATTTATTGGGAATGTTTTTAAATACAGATCTCTTTTAATTAGTCTGACCTTGGAATAAAACAAACAGTATTACCTTTTTTTGTAAAACAATACTATTGTATGACTAATGTACCGCATTGGTGATAAAACAAACATGATGTGAGTTTGAAGTACAAAGCACTTCTGACTTGAAGTGTTCGAACCACTGTAGATAAGCAAACTAATATATCTTGGAAAAGATATTAAGAGTTTTTACGAAGCCCAGTACACTGCGGTTTGTGGTTTGTTTTGTCCCCCAAATAAAGTGCACGAGAAAGCTTCGCAAGAAATCCGAAGATCCTTAACCTGGAAAAGAAATACTAAAATTGGTTATACCTGCACCGTCTGCAGTCTGCAAGTTGCGAGTAAACGAAAGTAATAGTCATCAGTCTTAGTATTTTTTAAGCTCTTTTAACTATCATGATGAGATATTTACTCATGGGTATACAATAAAATTATTGTAGGTTTATGAATAAATAAAATAAGGAGAAGCACCACATATTTTTAATTTCGTATTTTTTAAGATCTTAATTAAATCTCAATATATCAATTCCTTATTAAATATAAATAAAAACGTATGACTTATTTATTTATTGTTGGTACACAAACAAAGCAACTAATATACAGAAGTGATAAGTAATAAAATGTATATATTAAAACATATTAAATGCCTCAGTTAGATGTACATACCAAGTACATAACATTAGAAGTTCAGCTATCTTGTACCACCCTTCGATGTAAATAACCGTCAGGCAAAACAAGATATCAATTTAAGATAAAAAAAACATACAAAAATAGTTAAACAAGGCAATAGCAAAGGACAATGAACAAATATACAAATCAGGTATAATTAAACAAACAAACAAACCAAGTATGATAAAAAAAGAGATATACAAATCACCTTTATTATATTTTACTGGAATATGTTTCACTTTGCAAAGGCATTGTAAAATTTTGCCACGATAAAGCATTATACAAATGCAAGGCGAAACATGTCATTTCAATATAAATAACGACATTTTCATTAATTTTAAATATTATATTATGTTATGGAGTTTTAGATCATTGTTCATGGGGCTAATAAATATCAATTCCTAATATGACAGACTTTATGAATATGCAATCATAATTATATTACAGTATTATATGTTTTACTCAGCATATTTTTCTATCTATATATTGCCCTATATAATTATTTATATGCAATTAATTTTACATTGGTTACATATGTCCTGAATGTGATATTACCTATTTCATGGTTACAAAACCTTATAACAACCTCGTATCATACAGGTTTACCTGTAATTTTATTTTTTCTCTACAGCATACTTTAAAAAATGTATTCAAAAGTATCTAAATCAATGGTTAATACATTGATTTAGATACTTTTGAATAATTAATAATAATATCTTCTTCTCTGGTTTCAATCCTGGGATTGGTTTGCAGCAATTTCCTCCATTATTCTCTTCCATTTTTTACTGTCTTGTGCGGCTCTTTTGAGATCTGCATATGATGAGCAGCGTACGTCCACCAACAGGTCTTCCAGGTACTCTCGGCGTGGGCGTCCCCTAGAGTTTGTCCCCTCGATCATACCCTCCATTATGGCATGCAAGAGACCTTCTTGACGTATTACATGGCCGATCCATCTTGCACGCCTTTCGGATAAGGTCCTGAGCAGGTGCCTTCCTCCTTCGATTCCTTGAAGAACTTCCTCATTCGTGATGTGGTCTCTCCAGGAAATTCCTTATAGTCTTCTATAGGACCACATCTCAAAAGCCTCTAGTCTCCGCTTATCCCTTTCGGATAGGCACCATGTCTCGCAGCCGTACATCAAGATACTCCATACATAGGTCTTGATGAGGAGTATTCTCAGTTTTAGGTCTATATTATTCGATTCTATTATTTTCGACTTTTATTAAATGCAAGCCTAGCCTGATGTATACGGCTATCGACCTCGCTCTTAGACCGACCGTCCCATGTTATTTTGCTCCCGAGGTAGACAAACTCCTTGGTGTTCTTTAGTGGAACTCCTGACATCACTACTCTCATCTGATGTTGCGTTCGGCCTACAGTCAGCAGCTTTGTTTTGTCCTTATTTATCTTCATGTTGTAGCTATCTTGAAGAATGTCTTGCAAAGTATCTAAGGCCTCCTGCAGTTCCTCCTCACTTTCAGCAACCATAGCAATATCGTCAGCAAACCTTATCATGTCTATCTTTTGCCCGTGTATCCTTACACCTTCTCTGTGACTCATTCTCTCTCTCAAGTCGTCAATCGCATTCTGTATGTAAACGTTAAAAAGAGCAGGTGACAATAATATAAAACGTCAATTTTCTAAAAAAAAAATTATAGTTAGTGGGAACGACACGTTTTGCCTTTCTAACGCATTATCAACTGTTTGCAAATCAAATTTCCCGATATGATTCCCATAAGTAACAGATATTTTCATTCGTATTAATTATTAAATATGGAGTTTTACATCATTGTTCTTGAAACAATAAAAAAATCAATGGTATTTATACCTTATTATGGTATATAATCTTGAAATATGAACAGGAATAATACCTCATTATAATAATGAAATAATGGGGTCGTGCCCAGAAATGAACCCATGTTCAATTCATCTGGAGCTAAGCATTGTGTACTCTAAGGAAAGCAATATGTTATTCTTAATATTAGCTACTGAATAATGAAAGCTACTGAAAGGGCAATTACATATTTAAAAAAAAAAGACTAAACCCAGGGATTTAAATCAATGGTATTAATTTATTTTACAATCTTCAATATGAGCAGAAAATAGCCCATTATCATGAAGAAGGAATCTGGTCATGTCCAGGCTCGAACCCATGTCCCCTGGATCAGGAGCCAAGGGTTCTGTCCCCTAGACCAGTGTTCCGCAAAGTTTTCTCACCTACGGCACACCTAAGTTTTTCCTAGAATTCCGCGGCACACCAAAAGCTAAAATTAATTCGATCTGGACGTAGACGTTGGCAACCTTTTTTTTGCCAGCAACTTCCGGCCAGTAGAAATCTGCGGACCTTTTTCACGAAAAAGCTGAATAGCCTAAAAAACAATTAAAAAAAAGAACACCAACGTTCCGACTAAATATTTTTTTCTTTATGTATTTGGCCACGGTACACCTGATCCGGCTCACGGCACACCAGTGTGCCGCGGCACACCGTTTGCGGAACAATGCCCTAGACCACCACCCGATAAATAATTATATATATTATACAATAAATATAATTTTCTTTGCCCTTATAAAATATTGAGTAAAACGAATCCAATGAACTTTAATATGCGTACGGTTATTAACTGAATGCATGCTCGTACGTGCACACATTGGCCTTCATTACGTCACAAGATGGCTTAAAAGTAGGTGCCTATAATTCCTTTGTCTTCGTGTCGTGGTGTCATAATACAATAATCGGCCTCTAACGCTGATGTTATATAACCTGATGGTGCTTGCCAGCATTATACGATAAAAAAATCACGAAAACCTTGAAACCAATTAGCTTTGTATAACATCCATATTTATGATGAATAATCTTTAACATGACATATTTTCTATGCATATTTATTTATTTTATTTTAATTACGATCAATGCATAAAAATCATATTTATTCATAAATGTCAATCTATTTCTTCTATGTTCGCCATAACTTTCTGTTTTAGTTGTTTAATGTTTCTTTTTTTTTATATACTTTGTATACAACACTCACATTTACTAAAAAAATAAAAAATATCAAACATGTTTCGGACTAACCAGCCCTTCATCAGTGATATTATTTAAAATATTATAAAATTGTTCACAAATATGATCGGTTTTGACAGATCTGTCAAAACTGATCATATTTGTAAACATTTTTTTTATATGTTAAATAGTATCACTGATGAAGGGCTGGTTTGTCCAAAACATGTATGATATTTAATTTAATTTTATTTTTATTTTAATAAATGTGAGTGTTGTATACAAAATGTTAAAAAAAAAACAGTTAATCTATTTTCTTAAGTGTAAAAAATTCAGACGTATTTTTTTATATTTAAATTTCATCATGTCATTTTGTTCTATACATATTCATATTATATTATTTCATGCAAGGTAATGTTGTCTTCTTCTTCTTCTTCTTCTTTGATGGCCTTACAGCCCATATCGGGCTTCAGTCTCCATTTTTCCTTGCCTCCAACTGCTCCGGGGCTCTGCTTTGATCCTCCAATTTGGCAAACTTGTCTACTGCATTAAAAAATATTTTTTATTAAAAAAATTATTGATGAAAAAATACATATTCCTTCTTTAGTTAATATTACTTTTTAATTTAAAACTTTTAACAGTCACTTAAAATAAAATAAAAATAATGAATGATATTGATTGATATTTAGTGATCGACTTCGGAGGCTTTCGAGAAGTTGAAAGAATTTAAAAATAAAAATTAATTCACACGTTATTGTCGACGTAGTGGAACTCTCACATAACTTGTGTTTTTCTTAATATTTAATATGAAGGTAAGTATAATTTCAAAACAAAATTCAATGGGAGCAAAAACAAAAGCACGTTATTATTAACAAGGAATCGTCTCTTATTCAGGAATAAACCCATTTCCCCTGGAACAAGGGCTAAGCGTTTTGTCCTTGACCAACAATTTGTTTAAAATTGTCGAATTATATTATAATAAATTTAACCCAGTTAATTACCAGAACCAACGATCTATCACCATTACGCATATGAGGAAACAAATATATATTACTTACTAACAGTATAAGTTTGGTAAAAGTAAATACAAAAAATAAAGTACGTAAATTAAAATATAATAACAAGGTAAGAACTTAATTTTTATCATGGTAATGATTATCGAAAGCGAAGCGCCAAGGACAGGTAATGGCTGAGTGAATAAGTACCTCCAGTGCACTCGTGGCACAGAGGTCAGCGTTTCATATTTGTCTTCCGGTAGCCGCGAGTCAACCCTAGACATAGTTTTTCACTTACATTATGTTATTGAATGTATGAGAAGTAAACTGTGAGCGTATTACAATGGAAAGTCATTTTTCTTAAATTTTGACCTTAAGCAGACAAGAGTGCAACAAAAAACATTGATCTTGATCGAAGTGAATCACTTAATTTACATTCATTTCTTTAATATTTTATCGTCCGTTCTGAAGTGCATCTCTGTTGGGAGGTGAATGCATCTCACAACTCACCCATGAGAGCGATTTAACATTTACATATTAAATAGTTTGGTTTCGTAATGTCTTCATAAGATCATATTCTGGTAATACTAAACATAATCAATTTGATTTGTGTGTAACAAAAGTTACACATAGTTACATATACATTACGTATTTAAAGTTTGAAAACATTAAAGACATATTTTTATTGTATAGTAGTCACCATCAATCACTCTGAAGATATAGACTGCAACTATCTCCGAAACGTCGGTCACAGAAGAAACTACAGAACACACCACAATCAAGATTATTCCACCAACCGTAATAATGTACGCACAGTGCCTCTTAATTACACATTTATTTTGTCGGCATCATCTATTTTAAATTCATTGACGGAATTTCTAATTTCCATAACGTATTTAAATATTCCCTTTATATTTTACATTCCATATGATGGGTGTGTTTGGAATGTGACATTGTATATATAATAATGAAGCAGTGAAGCATACTCTAATGAAACAATGAAATTTATTCTCAAGTGTTAATATCCGTTCAAGTTCAGTCTATCAACTCAAAATAAATCGTTTTAATGAGCCATGAATCGTTCAATGTGTTTATTTTCCGCCTACCTGTGTTTAAAACAAAGTTTCGAAAAAATAACTATGAAATTTTTTAAACAAAAATCTGCTCTGTTTGATTAAAAACACGATTTTGGGAAACAAAAAAATAACTCAAAATTAGAAGACTGCTTAACATCCCTATCTAGTAATACATTGGTCTGATAATAATAAAGAAAACTCAGAACGCAAGCCTATGTGGACCGAAACTTCCGGCCAGTCGGCGAGCACGTGCTTAAAATAGCCTAAAGGAATCTAACTTCACAACACACATCAAAAACTTTTAAATTCATTGGAAACATCGCTCTTAATCTCCTTAATTTTTTTTAAACAAATTGTGAACGAAAATTAATTTAATTTTTAGCTTGTGATTTGTGCACGTACACGTAAAATAAATGCCAAATGCGCGAGTACTTTAGAAAATAATGACTTAACATACGGGGGGTAGAAGTGGAATTGGTTGGCCCGCGGCTAAGGTGGAAAAATAAAATGATAATGCGCAAACAACAATATGTATAACAATAATAGTGTAATATGTATGTATGTATATATATGTATATATAATAATAATATGTATAATGTATATATGTATATGTATGTATGTAATAATATGTATATATATATGTAATATATATATAATATATATATATATGTATGTAATGTATGTATGTAATATATATAATATATATATATATATATATATATATATATATGTAATAATATTATATATATATATATATATATATATATATATATGTATATATATATATATGCAGTAATGCAGAACTTGAAGGAGGCAAAGGCTCGATTTAGACTGTAGCGCCATTAAAGAAGGAGAAGATTTGTCCACATCTTCAAACCATTTTATTTAACAATACAAAAATACTCCTTTTTTAATAATCTTAAATAAAGCATTAAAACACTAAGCGAATATTTTTTCATTCTTAATAACTAACTAACTAACTAACCATGACGCCGTTTAGCCGTAGGGGTAGGAAGAGAACATGGATCGCCACATTTTTCTATCCTGACATAACCCTCGCGCATCTTCCACATTCACAAATCGTGACATGCACGCTCGTCAATTGTTCCTACTTCGAACATGGCTACCTTTCAATAATTAATTAATTTGGTCATGCCATGTCTTCCTTGGCCTTCCTAGATTTCTTATTCTATTCACACTACTTGTATATATCTTTTTAACCATTCTTCCCTCATCCATTCGTTCCATATGATCTTAATACATTCTTAATAATATTTTTGACATTAGAAAATACTATATGTTTTTATATACACCATACTTACATCTATACACTAGAAACAATAATTCTAGTAGTCAATAAAAGTCATTGTAGACTTAATATATAACTTTTTAATTGATTGTAACATCTGATGATGCTAACATAGATTAGCGAAACAGCTTTGGCGACAAATTCATAAGAAATTAAATCAATTGTGATATTACATAACAGTGTTTTAATTAAACAGTTAATATTATCGAAATATCAAATTGTTTCCGACAAAATTAAGGATTATCTAATTGTAATAAAAAAAAAAATAATAATAATAATAATAATTATTATTATTATTATTATTATTATTATTACTATTATTTTTATTTTTTTATTTTTTATTATTATTATTATTTATTATTATTATTTATTATTATTTATTATTATTATTATTATTATTATTATTATTTTTATATTATTATTATATTATTATAACATACGAGGTCTGTTCAAAAAGTATCGCGAATTTTATATTTTTTCAAAAAGTATTTATTTATTCATGAATATCTATTTTGTCCCCTTCAAAGTAATTCCCCTCGGATATAATACATTTATGCCAACGTTTTTTCCAATCCTCGAAGCACTTAAAAAAATCATTTTTTGTGATCTTGTTCAGCTCCTCCTTCGATGCCGTCTTTATCTCCTCAATCGTGGCGTAGCGTCGTCCTTTCATGGGCCTCTTCAGTTTTGGAAACAGGAAAAAGTCACAGGGGGCCAGGTCTGGGGAATACGGTGGCTGCGGCACCAATACTGTGTTGTTTTTGGCCAAATATTCGCGCGCAAGCAACGATGTGTGAGCAGGGGCGTTATCATGGTGCAAAAGCCAGTTTTTGTTCTTCCACAAATCCGGGCGTTTCTGGCGGATTGCTTCGCGCAAATTGCGCATAACTTGCAGGTAATATTCCTTATTGACCGTACTACCCTGTGGCAAGAACTCATGATGCACCACGCCCCTGCAATCGAAGAAAACTGTGAGCAAAACCTTCACGTTCGACCGAACTTGGCGCGCTTTTTTTGGTCTTGGCTCATGCGGCAGCTTCCATTGGGATGATTGAGCTTTGGTTTCCACGTCATAACCATAAACCCATGATTCGTCACCAGTTATGACCCTCTGGAGCACATTTGGGTCGTCACGGACCGAGTCCAACATCTCCTGAGCAATGTTAACGCGATGCTGTTTTTGGTCGGTATTGAGCAATTTTGGCACGAATTTCGCGGCGACCCGACTCATGCCCAAATCATTGGTTAAAATCGAATGGCTAGAGCCAATCGATATGTTTAGGTCCTCAGCAACTTCTCTAACGGTGATTCGACGATTGGCTAATACTATTTTCTTCACTTTATCAATGTTTTCGTCTGTTGTTGACGTGCTCGGGCGTCCGGCACGCTCTTCGTCGTTCATATCTTCTCGGCCCTCTGAGAACATTTTGTACCACCGATAAACGTTGCTTTGGTCCAAGGTAGCTTCACCATATGCCACAGTCAACATTCGAAATGCGTCCGCGCACTTTATTTTGTTTTTCACACAAAATTTGATACAGATTCTTTGATCCATTTTTTGGAATAGGCAAAAATCGAAGACGAGCCAAAACACATCCAAGCAAAACAGCTGTCAAAAATTAACTAAACATTCAAAATGGCCGACCTTGTCAGCATAAGTAAGGGACATGAGTTCCAACATAACGCTACAAAAAAATCAAAAATCAAATATACGTAGCCAGCGGAAATTCAAAATTCGCGATACTTTTTGAACAGACCTCGTATATTATTGCTAGTATTATATAATAAAGTTAAGCGATTTTGAGCAGCTACTTTAAGAAGAAGATTGCGAATTTAAATCTCGCATGTTTGTAAAAAATATTTACTAACATATAAATCTATAAAAAGCAACACTGAAATCATTTGTGAACTGTGGTTTCTGCATTGGTCTAATAGAACTGGTTGAAAACAGCTTCCAATAATTAATCATCTCAACTTCATCTTATTTGATTGCTCCAATTTAAATGCCGGAGGTTTTAAGAAATGAACAGCAGTCCCCCAAATGTCAAGGTTTGTGTAATCCACTTATGAGAAATGGCACTCGGACTGGTAACTGAATTCTAATGTGGGACATATTGTTTGTGCTTACCTACGCTTAACCCTCCACATCCCTGAGATTCGATTTTCAAAATTATATTGAATGTTTACTTAAGGATTAATTGTATCTCAATAGA
Organism: Lepidostoma basale; assembly: GCA_022606425.2. Taxonomy (NCBI): domain Eukaryota; kingdom Metazoa; phylum Arthropoda; class Insecta; order Trichoptera; family Lepidostomatidae; genus Lepidostoma; species Lepidostoma basale. The sequence continues at coordinate 1,244,308 of JAHDVF020001064.1, forward strand.
GACGAAGATGAAAATTAACATATATACAACTTCCAAAAAATTGTCAGACATGGTGGTCATAAGAAATAGGTGGAATGGGGAATGTTATATTACATAAAGCGTGCGCTTAACCTAACCAATGACAGGTCATAAGTCCTGTAAACACCTCGATCACCATATTCTGTTTCCAATTTGCATCTTCGTCTCTATTGAGATGCAATTATTTTATATATTAATAGCAGTGTTTGATGAATATTTGCTGGCGTTAAGTAGTTTAAGAAAAAATAAAGTCAGATTACGTTTTTTTAAAAACATACAAATTTTCAAGGTAAGTATAATTATGGTTTTTGATTTGGTATTGATTTCTTCAAAAATCAAAACACGTGTTTTTCCGCTTTCGAGGTCATTTTTCTCGACGTTTTTCGAAGTTTTTACGTCAGTAAGATCGTTCTCCCAATGATGAGGGTGTAAAACCTTCGTTACATGATAGGAATAAACTCAAAAGTGTAAAAAAACAGTGTTTTATTCATTAAAAAAGTCGTCATTTGGAATCCCACAGTGCTGACGCCTTGTTTATAAAAAAAAATGGTATCGATTTGTTTAGCTTGTCCTAATCCAAAGAAGCCGGTTTTGACTATGTGGTTTATTTGTAGGAAGACACATAAATTAATATCGAAATTTAGTCCAAGATGTTTAATGTTTTTAGATTATAGACGTATTTGACGTTTGCTGAGAGGGAATCACAATGCATGTGGAGAAATAAAAATATAACTATATTATTATGTGAGCAACAAACCATCACACCGTTTCCCCGCAGGGGTAGGCAGAGAGAATGAACCGCCACACTACTCTATCCTGGCAAACCTCTCTAGATTCCTCCACATTCATACAACGAGGCATACACGCACGTCGATTACTCCGACTTTTAGCATAACCAACCTTTAAAATTTTATTAATTTGGTCATGCCATGTTTTCCTCGGTCTGCCTCGACTTCGTGCCCCATTTACATCATTAACGTATACTTTCTTAACCATTCTTGTTAGCTCTTACAAAAAAGTATTCAGTCTCGTAGTAGAGGCACTCGATATTCACAGAATCACAATATATTCATATTGTATTTTCTTAATTTGGGCTTATTAAACCGTACTACGAGAAAAAGCTTATATAAGACCGTGTATGGAAAAAAAGTCTACATATTACAGTAGCGCATAAAGGGTTTAGACTATTATTCTAATCCAGTGCAAATGTTAAATTGTTTTATCACCGACCACTAACCGGCGGTTATGAAATGAACGAGTACAAAGCGTGAGATTTCCGTTTCACGACTCCATGAATCTCGGTGGATTTTAATTGACTTTTGTTTGATGGATGCGATATGTTATTTATTTTAATTTAAAGCCTTATTATGAATAACTCATAAAACATAATACTTCTCAAGAGCATAAACAACACATAATATATTTTACTTATTTTATATATGTCAATTATTTTCTTTCCCTTTGTTGCATTCTGAATTTCCAAAAGTCCTATATTTTATTATTATTATATTGACGACCTTCGTGGCTCAGTGGTAAGTGCATTGACTGCCACGTTCCGGGTTCGATTCCCGGCGAGGGCAGTGTGATTGTCACACTGTCTTTGGTCTGGTATAGAATTCACGTGATAATAAAATGGCGACAGATTAGCTACCTATCACATGTCACGAGAATCACTACGATAGCTATAAATACCCTTTACATCGATTTGGCTCATGCTGTCATGATGTAAAGGGCGATTTAACAAAATAATAATAATAATAATAATTATAAACGACATTAGAAATAAATATTATTAGATTTAATTATATTACCACGACGAAGCTCCTACGACGGAATTATAATCTATAACAAAAAATATGTTAACGACCTTCGCGCAGAGTGGCAAGAACTATGACTACCACACCGAAGGTCCCGGGTTCGATTCCCGGCGATGGCAGTGTGATTTTCACACTGTCTTTATTCTGGTGTAGAATTCACGTGAAAATAAAACTGTGATAGATTAGCTACCTATCATATGTCATGAGAATCAGTATGATAGGTATTCCCTTTACATCCATTTGGCCCGCGCTGTAATAATGTAAAGAGCGATTCAACAAAATAATAAAAATAATAATTATATATATTGTCTTGAGCATCGAACCCGTAAACTCGTATTTTGTTGACGTACAAGTAGACTGTGTAAGATTGAGCCCCTTAATCATAGAATAAACATTCTATCCCCCAGACTAGTTCATCCTTTCGTGTTATGCGAAGTCTTTCTGATGATGACTATTATTTTTTTGAAAATTTATATTATATTACATCCTATATTATTATATATTAACAGTTGGCGTATTATTGTAATAGGTAGACGAAACAGCTGTCGCAAAAAATAAAAATATAATTGTGATACATAAAACAAAGTTTTTTATTTCTTCTATATAATAATAATAATAATTCTTTATAACATCTGTCAAAACTGATTATATTTGTAAACAATTTTATAATATTTTTAATATCTTTATAATATCACTGAGGAAGGACCGGGTTGTCGGAAACATGCCTGATATTTATTTAAAAAAAATTAAGTTAATAAGTTTCAAAGTTTTTATTTTTATTTAACAGTCTCCTCTTTTATTTTTTTTATTATAATTTAACAGTTATCCTCTTTATGTTCTTCCATACTTTGTGTTGTAGAGGTTTTATTTGTGTTTTTATTTTTTATATACTTTGTTTACAACACTAACTGTTAGTGCTGTAAGCAAAGTATACAAAAAATAAAAAGACAAATATATATCCTCTGTCTGGCGGAACAGATTCAATATAGTTTTTTATAAAAAAATCGTCATATTATATTAGAATAATCGAAAGGGTTTGCTTTTTTAATTGTCGATTATCTTAATCAATATTCTGTATGAGAACATTCCAATCAGATACCGCATTGGTTGGCCTAATTTGTTTTACTTCAATGAATCAATCAAAATGAATAATAAATATTGTTAACTGGAGTGCCGTGGAATACATTCCAATCGCCTTGTTATGCCTTACGGATCGGTAATCCGTGTTCCACGAACAATGCATTTAGACTTCAGACACACATCTATCCATTTTCGCACGAGTCCTCGTTTGATCAACCGATTAAAACGATTCAACATATTGTCAGATCTCATCTTCCAAGGACCTTCATCTGGTTGAGGGGACCTTGGATATTTCCTCAGATTAACTCACAACGTTGGTGTTTCTTCCGGGTGAAAAACAATTTATGTCTTAAAATACAAAGTAACCTCAATTAATAGCCTCATTGTCTCCGAAGATGTCTAATGAATTAAACGAAAACGTTTAATGAATGAAATTAAAATCTGTGGGCATGACACTATAAACCTTTTAATTTGTCGATTGCCCGCTCTCGGCTGTGGGCTCCATTGCTTAAAGTTTTATTAAAAGGTTTGACAATTATTCATATTGTCCTTCAGGGCTTTTTAAGGTATTTTAAATTCCCATTTGAAATCAAAACATTATCAGTTAAAATTCCATATTCAATTTTCGTTTAATTACTTTATAAATGTTAACAAACCAAATCATTAATATTACATAAACTTAAGGCGTTAACATTGTGGAATTTCATAATGACGAATTTTTATGAATTAAAATACTGTTTTTTCCACTATTGAGTATATTTTTCTCGACATGTTTTCATCACCTTCATATCATTCTCCCGATGATGGGGGTATAAACCTTGGAAACAAGTCGAGAAAAATAAACATAAAAGTGGAAAAAAAACAGAACAACATTCATAAATATTCGTCAAAAATAAAATATTTTTATTCTCCTTTTTCAAAATGCATGGGAAAAAATCTAATTTATTTTGTTAATTTATACATCCATATATAAAAAATGTGCTTCTAACAAATTACTAGAAATCTTAATTTGTTAATATTATGTCACATATTTTATTATAACATACAATAAATGATTGACCATGATATAAATACCTACTCATCTGGCAATGAACGATTTTTTTATTCTCAAAATGGGTCTAATAAATTGTTTGTAATGAAATATATTTTTTAATTAGCGCCACTAGTGATGGCTTGTGTACTTTAATACGTCAATGGAAATATAGAATGTAGCATGAAATAAAAGATATGTATGAAATTTAATTGTTCTACAAAAATATTAGTAGATTTCGGTTTGCATCAACTTTCCTTCGTCATGAAATTAAAGTTGAATAAATAAATAAGCGGACTTTTCATCATACCTTAAAATAATTTTATGAAAAAAATATTTATATTATTTCGTATTTTTGTCATCGTATTATTTTGATACATTTTTAATATTATGTTCCTCCACTGTACTTTAATTTGCGCCTTGGATTAAAATGTGTTGCTCGTATTTCATCACACGTAGTTATTTTCCATGTGACATTAGATCTGTCTCGTTTTTTCCTCCCGCCCACGGAAGACTAGTGTAGTACGTTTTAAACAATGCATTCTGAACCCCGTCATACAGAGTATCAAGCCCACAGATATTTTTTTATACGAGAACATATGTACCACTGATCTACTACGGCATAAGGTATTTTGGGGGGCATAAGATTCTCAAAAATGATATGTACGAGTATGTAGAGTATAGAAAGGCTTTCAGACTTAAAGTAATTATTTGTAAAAGTATCCATTAGTTAGTTAAAAAATAGTTTAATAAGGTAAATCATTAAAAAACTATAAATGTATATAAAAAATGTTCAATTTCCGTAAATATTATATCTATCCGTATCTTTCCATATGTCCAAACTATCTCAATGATCCTCTCATTATTTTGTTCATAACACCATCATTCGCACCGCAATCACTTCTTATATTTTCATTCGACACTTTATCATACACATAGTTCTCACATATTTTATATTTTTAATATTTTTTCTGAATCATAAATTTAATCAATGAATACATAAATGACGCTGAAAACATATTATATGTATTCATCTACATGTTTTGGAAATATTCATTCATTTAAGGTAATAAACTGCTGTAAATATACATATAAATTGAATCATTTCAAGTAGAATACACACATTCATCCGTTTTCTAACAAATGTGGGAAAATTCAAGCTCTGGTGAACTTGAGTGAAGCAAACGAAAACTCATTCGTCTTGTGGCCGCCGTCCCATTTACATCACTCCGTGATTAACTTCATATGAAATTATGATAGATACGCACTCCCCATTACGAAGATTGCTGGAATTTTCAAACAAATAACATCTATCACAGTGGCCTTCTCAACGGCTGTTCTCTCGCTGCGATTATTATAAAAAATTATTATATTTTTAACTTTATCAATTTTCACTTCCCTTAATCTCTGTGCGAATTCGTAGACCTTTATAATAATAACACTATCTTATTTGAATGTGAGAACTCGGGTCGTTTGATTCAAGAATATTCACTTTTACAACAATAGCCGGAAAAAAATCAGTTAAAATTATGACCCTTCATTCAAAACTCTTTAAATAAAGCAGCTCTTTTTATTAGATGCGTATTCACTTAAAAAACGCACAAATTGTGTAGATCAAAGTTTCCTAAACTGTGCTCCGCGGGAAAGCAGCAAGTGTTTCGCGGAAAAATATTAAAAACAAAGCTTTTTTCTACATTCTGACTGTACTTATTTTAAGTGTGAATAATTCGTCGCGTTCATTTTGGCGCCATAATTTTATTTTCATTTTATGGCTAATATTTAGAAGAATAAACACGAAAGGCGCATTGAGTCTGTAAATATACTAAAATTTAAAGAGTTTATAAATATACACAACAATGTTTTTTTTTAGAAAAAAAAAAATATCTTTTGTTATTTGAAAATTCATAGTAGAAGTTCATTATAAATAATGAAAATAAAAATTAAAAACATTTTTTTAATGTATTATATATTTAGGCTAAATCCACTAATGTTTGTGTCTTCGACCGGTTTCGGCAACTCGCTACGATCTTCTGGCCTTCTGGTGATCTATATATTACCAGAAGATAGGAGCCAGCTACCGATACCGGTCCAAGACACAAATATTAGTAAATTTTAACTCAATTTTTTTTTGTTATGTACATTTTTAGTTTTTAAATAATCATTTTTTCTTTTTAATATTTCATTGTATACTAGATGCTTCAAAGCTAAATTTTAACAGACCTAGTATCTAGTTTTGATTCGAAATTAAAAAAAATACGTTCAACGAGTAATGATTATTTTTATATGATTTATTGATGTCATTATCTATCTTCTGAATACTATGTGCTCCTTCAAATTTAATTAAATCTTAGTGTTCCTTAAAAGAAAAAGTTTGAAAAACCCTGGAATAGTTCATATTACGTCTTTTAATAATCTTGTAGCGGTGGAAAAAAAACATAAAATATAATAATCTCACCATTTTAGACAGTTTTGTAAAAAAACTTATGTAATTAATGACTTCGAGCATCGTTGCACAGGTGTGTATGTTACACATACTGGGCTCATAGATGAAATATTCCACGATAATTGAAGATAATTCATTTCCGTCACTCTTAAGTGCAGTAACAATACTAAACCGTGTGACGAAAGCACTTTGATAGACAGAACGTTTATTGAACTAATTCCAACTGGATAATTCCCTGTTATTACAAACAAGATTCATTCAACTCGACTAATTACGACTGTTAACTCTACAACAGGATATACTGAAACAATACAAAATTTTGAGCTTTTATTTCTTAGTTCGCCCTTCACTTCTATTGTCTTCTTAATAAAATTGCTAAATGAGTTGAGAGTACAAATTTGAAACACATTTACAAGCATTTTAAAATAATGGTAATAACTGAAGACTGATTACGATTGCCAATACATAGGGGTGTTAGTTGAAGTTTGCCGGTTTTACTCATAGATGTCGCTAGAGATATGTATACATTTCTATGATTTGGCATTTATGTCATATTTTTCTATGGATATTAACCTTCAAAAATACACAAGTTACATTCTGCCAAAATAATAGTGTCATAGTTGTTTACCTCAGTGAATATGTCGAGTTTCGTTCCAAGTAAATCGCATCTGCGGCATTCGTTGCTTTTCTTATTTCATCAAAAGAAAAAAGCAGTTGAAGCTCATTCGTTGCTGGTAAAAACTTATGGTGAACATGCTCCAGTGATTAAAACATGTGAGACATGGTTTCGTCAATTTAAAAGTGGAGATTTCGATTTAACAGACAATGAACATCCTGGTGCAACGAAAAAGTTCGAAGACGAGGAATTGCAGGCGTTATTGGATGAAGACCCAACCCAATCGCAACAACAATTGGCCCAAACACTTAATGTGACCCGAGGAGCAATTTGCCAATGTTTAAAAGCCATGGGAAAGATTCAAAAGTATGGAAAATGGGTACCACGCCAAATGAACGAGAGACAAATCGAAAATCGAAAAACCATTTGTGAAATGCACTCACACAAGAACACTCTCAAAGCATTGAATTGGGAAATATTATCGCACCCACCGTACTCTCCAGACCTTGCCTCGTCCGATTATTACCTTTTCGCATCGATGGGACACTCACTCGCAGAGCAGCGCTTAGCCAATTTTGAAAAAATCGAAAAATGGCTCGCCGAATGGTTTGCCTCGAAAGAGAAATTTTTTTTTGGAATGGTATCCATGATTTGCCTCAAAGATGGGCAAAATGTATAAAATCCGATGGTCAATACTTTGAATAAAAAAAAAATTGAGATTCCCTTGAGAATTAAGAGTTTTCTTTATTGAAAAAACCGGCAAACTTCAACTAACACTCCTGGTATATTTACAACAGTGATACTCTAGGAATTTTGATTCAAGGAAATATGTTCAATGTTGTAATATGACTCCTTTATGATCCGAGGATTCATGATATCATTACATTATTTAGTTTGTTTTAGTATTTTGCAAAGCATCATTTATTGTACTTACCATTTTAATGCATTAAAACACTGCTTTTTTCACTTTTTTATTTTTCTCTTCTAATTTGAGAAAAATAAACTCAAAAGTTGAAAAAAAACAGTGTTTAAATTTATAAAAAAAATCGTCATAATGGAATTTCATAGTGTTAATGCCTTCAGTATTATCAATAAAACACTGTTTTTTCCCACTTTTTGATATTGTTGTTAATTTATTTTGTTCTCCTGATTATGATGGTAGAATACATTTGGAACATGTCGGGTAAAATAAAATCAAAATGGGAAAAACAGTGTTTTTAATCATAAAAAAACCTCATTATGGAATTTCACAGTCATAACGATTTAATTTTATCTAAAATATCACACTTAACTGACGTGATTTTTTCTGTACATGAGAGGCATTAAGTCTCAAGTGATTTTTGGCTGAATGATTTATGAAGGTAATGTCATATTTTCATTATTATGATAACGTCCAAGTAATTGGCTGTCCAAACGTCTAGTTTCTATTATGGACTGAATACAGATATGTCCTATATGCTGAATACAGTGTCAATGATAACATAACGAACATTACTTATTTCGGCCAAATATTCACTTAAGACTTTATGGCTCTCAGATACGTATTGAAACATCAGTTTAGTTAATTTAAGTTAGGTATGTGTCAATTAAAATGTCTTGTTTTAAAAATAAACTGAATTCAATTGACGGAGTGAATGTATACCATATAAAGAGCACAAAATGTTTTGTAATAAAGCTTCCAGATAAGCATCATTTGCACTTAACTGTCTTATACGAAATAATATATTCCCACACAAGCAATCTGATAAGCCCCATTAACTAAATCAGGCTGTTTCCATATTTGTTAGTTACTGCAATCATTAACGATCGTTGTTTATGTGTTTTCCTGTTGCCTGAGTTACTATACATATATCTTTACACTTTGATAAAAAGTTAACAATGGGAGTATTATGAATACTGATGGTCAAAATTAATAGAGATCTCAAGATGATATTGTCCGAGATGCTTCTGATGTGAATAGGTGAAGGGGAAGATGAATGATGCGACGTCTGAGATGATGGGTTATTCTTGGGGGCCAAAGTCCCCGTTCAAGGCTCAAGGTGATCAATACAGACTATATGAGCCAATTTTAAATCATTATCTCAATTTAAAAAATTAATCTTACATACAAGTATAGGTATGTTTAAAACTTAGTTTTGACAAATAATATAAATTATTAGGATAATCTAATGATTTTACTGAAATCCGTTAATGGAAAATTATTTTAAATAGTAATCAAATAACACGATATTTTTTTAATAACATCCACTTTTTGTATTTACTTCGACTACGAGTGGTTTTGCCAGGCTAGATTGCATCAACAGACCAGTATGTCGATGCCCGCTAGCCTGGTGAAACTGGTTTTATTTCATGTAAAGACAAAAATTATGTAATCATTTTTATAAAGATATATATTTTTTAATTTTATTACAAACGAATAAATTAATTAAAAAATGATAATCCATCCAAAAATATTGAAGCGTAAATTAAAGACCATGAATGCTGAGAGGACTAAATGTTTAAGCATCCCCTGAATCCAGAATAGGTCATAACTTACAATTAATTCCAAAAATCCGCACTAAACCAATTTAGAATAATTCATCATAATGTTCTTTGTTCTCTCAATAGCATGGTTTGAAGGTTAAAAATTAAATAAACATGTCATCGGGAGAACGATATATACAATTTATAATCATTTATATCGTTTTCCCTTTGATAAAGGTAATAAAGCCTTAAAAATCAGGAAATTAATTCAAATGTACAAAAAACATTAAATTATTTCTGAAATTTTATAATTTTTTTTTTTAATACATAATAATTACGCCTCTGATAAAATATGTATATATTAGAGGTGAATATCAAATTAATTCATGAGGAAAATATAATTCGAAATATTTATTTTATAATGATTTTAATGCGATTTATCACTCTAGCATTCGTAAATGGTAAAACACATTGAAACTAATTGATTGACAATATCTTATACTGCATTAATTTGTTTTAGTTTGGATTAAATTATACTTACAAAACTTTAGTATTATGAGCATATGTACTCTAACATATTACAACCGAGAAATAATTCTACTTTAAAATCTTATGTCACGTTTTTCTCTTTTGAATACTGTGGGTTTAATTGTTTTTATAACATCAACGTGTCATAAATGTATCACTTTATTCGGGATGTTTATGTTGTAAACCCACTGAGCCAACGGAATTCTAAAGAGCGCCATTTCTTAAAAAAATCGGTTACATTTTTTTAAAATTAAAATATTAATTACTATTACAATATAAGTATTTTATCATAATATATAACTTAAAATTACTATTTTGCCGACATGATGTTTCAAATGAACGGTTGAAGTAAAATAGGCCCTAAGTACCAAAATCAATAAAAAAAGTAAGTTTGCAGTTTTGTTCTTTATGACATAAACGAGTATATAACGAAACTGCATTATTAGTTTTTTGTATTTTTTTTTTTGGTATTTAGTGCCTATTTTACTGCAACCATTCAAATGTTTATTATCCTTGGTCATTGTTAAAAACTTTATAATAATTGATTACACAATCTTTAAAATATGTTACTATCAATAAAACGTCTGCGTAATAGTTGTGACTAACTATATTAAAGAAATATCTCATAAGCATCGTTAGGTAAGTACTTAAAAAAAATAACGTTCGTTGTGTCTTATTTGAATAAAATCCGCATACAAAAATTATTCCAATTTGTAACGAAAATTCTACTCCCCAAATTCGGATTGATTTGAAGCACAGAAAAGCATTTTGAAAATATTTTATTTTTCTTTCATCTGAAAGTAGTGCATCCACCAATATAATAAATTTAGGCACAAAAAACCAACCTACCTACTTTTGCATGACAAAGTCAATTTGACGTAAAGCGCAGATAATGCTTTAGTTTTGCACGATTTGTAGGGACTTTGCTCTTCCGCGGATAAGCCAAATGGATCATCAATAGAAAACGTGAGAAGGCCATTACGAGCAAATACAAAAACCTTATATGAAAGAGAATATGTACTTTACACAATAAGTGTATTCCTTAAATACCTTTGTTAAATTTTCAATGGAAAGATTTAAAGTTAATGTGAAAAAGTACTATATTTTATACGATAAGTATCATTTTACTAAACTGTTGATGTAAGACTCTCGCTTCTTATTTATGGCAACTTTATAATATTAAAAAGTAATAAGCATAAGGAAGTAATGATATTAAAAAGCCATTTGAATCTTCAAATGTTTCTCACCAAACTTAATAGAATCAATGTGGGCAAAAGCGATAAAATTCGAAGAAGAACCAGCATATTTTCCGTATCTGGTACACTATTAAAATAACTGTTTTCTTGTAGTTTAAGATCATTGACATTTAAACAATTAATTTAATATGTAGAAAAGGGTAGTCATAACTATTTATTTTACGGGAGATCAATATTGTCTTGGAAAAAAAATGTTAACGAAAATATAATCGCTTTGTTTAATTACTTAATTAAAAAGCCGTTGTCGTCTCCCCCATACTTCATCACGTATTCCTGGCTTGTGCCTTTCACATCCAATCACCAGCAAATTTTTGAATATCATCGTACCACCGTGTGGGGGTCTCACTCTGTTTCTTTTATCTTCGCGGGGTCTCGTCCAATTAGCCACCCTTTCAACGACATCCAATATTGTTTACGAGCACTTTAATTGATACTAGCCTGTTTAATTTGTGGTTGTACCTTATCAGAGTAATTAAATTTTCCTTTGTTTTTCTTCTTCGTCGTGTCCATTGTGAGTTGGCCCGAAAGAAGGTCTCATCTCTTCTAGATATAAAATAATAAATACTTTGTATTTAAACAGCGTCGATTATTATAAATACGTTAATTGCCCAAGCAGAACTAGTTGGCATTATTATAACTATGCCGCTGTTAAATTAAAAGTGTTTATTATTTTTTATCTATAGGTAAACATGTTTAACCATAAAGTGAGTGCTTCATATGAAAAAATTATCTCTTACATTTCTCTTGCATTGTGGTGGAAGGTTTGGTTTTATTAACATGTTTCGCTTTATTAACATGTCGAAGTAACGGGTAGTGCTCAGCTTAAATGGTTTAACACATTATTTTATGTAAAAGTGATCGCTTTCTTAGAATCATTGAAAAAATGTTTATGTATATTTATATTATTTATTGGTTCTTGAAAAATTCCGAAAAACTCCATTTAGAATGGATACATCGATGAAAATGATAAAATGATACCCCTTAAAAGATAAATATAAACAGTGTCAAAACCGATCAGCAGTAAAAATTAAATTTAATGTGTGTCTATAAAATAAATGCATTTAGCATTAAAACTTTTATTATTTGTTTTCATTCGGAATACGAAGCAGTGACTGTAGATCCATAAAAGTGATATAATTTGTGGTTATCTCCGGGTTTAAATAAGGTTAACATTAGGTATTAAATGTCCTGCAAGTGGGATGCCTAATTGCATTATTAAACTTAATCCGTATTGCGTAATAAGTAAAACGAACACCTATTACTACTAATAAATAACCGATTAGTTTCCCACAGTTTACACCGGTGATTTGACAGTTTCGTTAATTTATTCCAATGAGAAATTTGATTGACATATAATCTGCCACTCCTGCAACTTGATATATATCTCACAGAGACACATACCCACGATCCTAAAATCTAAATTATTTACCTGCTCGTGTGTATCCGGTATATACAAATTGTGTAATATAAATGATGTTCTGTTTTTATTTTTAAGTTACAATTCTAGGGATTGGTTTGCAGCAAAGTCTATTAACATTTTTGCTGGTTATTGTGATGCTACTTGGGTCTTTTTAACGTGATAGTTTTCCGATGCTCTCCATTTTTTTTAAATACAATAGGTTATATGAACCCAATTACTGTATAATTATTTTAGCTATTGATTCTCATAACATGCGATAAGTAACTAGTATATAGCCATTATTATTATCACGTGAATTTTTCCAGACCTTAGACAGCTTCAAAATAATTTTGGTAATGATGGCAATAAAAACAAAAATATTTTAAATAGCGTGAACTAAACAAATGTTGTTTTGAATTCTTATGTTTAAAATAAATTAAATGTATTTTTAATCGAATAAGTTGATTAAATTTATGGTTGTAAAGTTTTATGTAAACGCGTTAGAAAGGTGAAACATGTCATTCCCAAAAACTATAATAAAAATTCTAGAAAATAAGTGATTTCATTGGTATTACTTACTTACTTTACAGCAGTTGTCGTCCACTTTTGGCCATAGGTGGATAGGATATTCTCCCCCATACTTCTCCACGTGTTCCTGTCTTGCATCCAATCGCCAGCAATTCTTCGAATGTCTTCGGACCATAGTGTGGGGGGTGTTCCTCTGGTTCTTTTGTATTCGCGGACTCTCCACTTCACCACCCTTTTGGTCCATCTATCGTTCCTATGAGCTTAGCCACTGGTATTAATGATGTGAAATTGATTTTGAAGGCGATATTACTTTTATTTTTAAACGAATCTGAAAGTTTTCGTGAAACAACGCAATTCAAAATTATGATAAGTAATTGTTATATTATATGTGAAACATAGAAGATAATAGTTTGTGTGTATTTTCATATTATAATTCCTATCACGACCGTCACCGCCACGAGGGTATCGGCTGCGATCACGACCACGGCATACGATCACTATACTTAGCGAATCTCCAACAATGAGGCGAGGAATCATCATTAACAGAATAATAATAGATTCTGCAGAATCCGGCACGAAGGAAAAAACGACCAAAACATTGAATTATGTAACAATATGCCGTGAAAAGAGATTATTTGCACGTGATAAATTACCTTATTCTCTAACACGCCTGAACATACGTGCCAAATTTTACTTAAAGATTTTCATATTACATAATACGTAAATTATGTTTTATTAGTGGAATAATATGCTTACAATATTTTTTTGAATGTATACATATACTTGTATACGAATATATGTATACATTAAAAAAATATTGTAATCATATCTGGTCTAAAGTTTGGCATATATATAGGAGTGACATCTCCAGGCGGCTTCTAACAATGCGCAAATGGCGGGGTAGCCTTTCACATTGTGTTAAAAAGATGTTCTGCTTAATGCTTAATAAACATAAATCTCCATAGATGGCGTTAGTATGTGGATTATATATAAAGTAATCTTAGAGATTAACATATATAATCAAAATCTTCATAGATGGCGCATTGAAACTGACATGTGAAATCTGGTGTATGACTTTAACATATATACAACTTCCAAAAAATTTGTCAGACATGGTCATAAGAAAGGTGGAATGGGGAATGTTGTAATTACATAAAGCTTGCGCTTCACCCAACCAATGACAGGCCATGAGTCCTGTAAACACCTTGATCAACCATATTCAGTTTCCAATTTGCATCTTCGTCTCTATTGAGATACAATTGAATAATATGCTGTTTATCCATATACGAAAAGTAGGAAAACAGTGTTATCATTAAAAATAATCATATATTTATATAGATGTGTGGGGACACAAACAGTGACAGCTGACTAGTCCAGCAGTGCACGTGCAAGAAGCAACACCTCAGAAACAGCTGGCGGCTGGATTGTTTGAGCGAAGCTGACGAAGGGGCGCCGCTGCGTCCTATAACAGCTTCGGGTAAGCGGCGGGTAACCTTCTATGTCTTTATTTAACTGTTAGTTTGTTCATTTGCATTTGTATTAACAATTACTGTATTTTACCCTACAATAAATAATACCCCTAAGAAGGTGAAACCCGCAAATATATGTATATATATTTTGTAAATAGTACACGAATAGAAATGGTTTCAAAATATAGGTCATGAGTTTATTGTCTTTAAACATTTTAGTGGGTTTAAACTCAATGAACTCTTTTTTAATCAATGTAAATAATTAATACCACGAAAAACATCTGCTTTTTAGACTTTTTGATATATTTATGGAAATCACATGATCAGAATCCCAACAATTAAGACTGGGAAAATACAAAGTACATTCATAACATTAAAGATGTTAAAACAATGCATTTAAAAAAATTAAATGTACATATTATTACATATTAATATTATTACCAACTAACTAACCAACACGCCGTCTCTCTGGAGGGGTAGACAGAAGTAATGGACCAACATACTTTTCCTGACATACTTTTATCGCTTCCTCCACATTCATACATCGTATTAAGCACACATACATATTTGAAAAATCATATAATTAAGATGGTTTGGACATGTGGAAAGAATGAATGAAGAAAGAATGGTAAAAAAATTATATGTTTACAATGTAAAGGGAACCAGAAATAGAGGAAGACCGAGGAAAACGTGGCACGATTAAATAAATCAAATATTGAATATCGGCCATGTGAGGAGTCAGAGAAATCGACGCGCGTGCATGACACGATGTATGAATGTTGAGGAAGCGAGAGAAATATGTCAGGAATGAAAAGTGTGGCAGTCCATTCTTTCTACCTACCCCTTCGGAGAGACGGCGTGATGGTGAGGTTAGGTATAATTATACTTATTTAATATGCGTTACATAACTCAGCCTTATACTATTCATATAAAGGCATATATCATTATAAAAAAACGAGTCATTTTGACGATTTATCTATATTAATAAGAATATTAAAACCAGGTTTCGTGATTGCTCTAGAACGTACAGCGTAAAAAAATAAATTGCCTCGAGGATTAATGGATTCACAATGAAAACTGGTCCAGGAATAAGAATATTTATAAGATGTTCACATTTAAAGGTGATCTTGTTTCTGGGCTAATATTCGACTTAAAAAAAAACTTGTCTCGTGTTTGGTCACCAGTTAAGTTTTGGCAATCTATTACAAAATAATGTTTTAGTTATTTTACTCCTAGGAGTATTGCATTTATAAAAAGATATTTATAAATTCTGTTCAGTTATACTGTCTCATAATGGTCTAATGTAAATTGATTATGATAATTATAATAAGGTTTTGTAAAAACTTAAATATAAAAAATATATAATATACAATTTTACTATTGATTTCTCATATTTTACCCGGTATGAACATTAATATAAATGAAAACGTCTGTCTTCTAGGAGTTCAATTAAGTTTTTTATGTAATGACATGTTTGGCCCTTCTAAGGCATTATCAAATTTAATAAAACTCCTAGAAGACAGACGTTTTCATTTATATTAATTATTTAATATGTAGTTTTACATCATTGTTGAAGAAACAATAAATAGTATGAACATGTTTATTTATATGTTAAAGTGTTATGAAGAAAATAATAAAAGGGTCATTAAGATTGTTTGGACACATGTAAAATATTAATGAAGAAAATGTATGTCAACGACGTAAACGGAATTGGGAATATAAGTGGACAGAAAACATGGTACGATCAAATTAATCATACGAGTATATTACATGTCAGCCACCACATGAGAAGTTGGAGAAATCAACGTGCGTGCATGACACGACGTTTGAATGTTGAGGAATCCAGAGAAGTATGTCAGGAAAAAAATGTGTGGCAATTCGTTATTTCCGCTAAACCTACCTTTTCGTGGAGACAGCGTGATGGTTAGTTAATTTTTATATATATATTTACATATATAGATAATTTTAATTATAAAAGTGAATTATTTATTAATTTAAAAAAAAACTCACGCTTAAAATGCATTTTTCTGTAGCTACTAAAGTATCGTTGGTTCGGATATATGGAGCGCATTGATGGAGAAAGAATGGTAAAGAAATTATACGATGTAAATGGAGTGCGGAGTCGAACTAGACCAATGAAAATATGGCATGATCAAATTAATCAAATTTTAAAGGTTGGTCATGTTAGAAGTCGGAGGAATCGACGTGCGTGTATGACTCGTTGTATGAATGTGGTGGAGTCGTGTCAGGATATAAAAGTGTGATGGTCCATTCTCGCTGCCTACCCCTGCGGGGAAACGGCGGGATGCTTTGTTGTTGTTGTTGTACTCAATTATCATTTCTGGTAAAAATTACGTCATTGGAAGGATAAATAAAGTGATGACTCGGTTATTAGTGAACTAACGTACCTTCCTTAATCGTTTTTTATTCCAGATATGTATGATTTTTTGTTATAAGATTGGATAAATAAAAAAATATGATTCAAGTACGCGCACACGTGACTTGACATTTACAAATAATGCATCATGTTTCATAAAGTTGAAGGCAAGTGAGAAGTTACTTTTTAAAGGTAAGCTGAAAAACAATTCTTAAAGTTTGCTTATCTTCGAATCTCTAAAAAAAAGTTTAAATTTTGTGTATTTATTTTTAGAGAATCGTAAAATAAATAGGCGAAAATCAGATGTCATCAAGAAAGAGTACGAGTATATTTTGAACACAAGAGAGCAGGAGATGAATATTTCTTTGCATTTTGTTCTGATTGTCGTTATATGATAGAAGTGTAAAAAACAAAAGGAGAACAATTTGGTATTGTTGATTGTGAAATTTTAAGGTGTGTAAACAAAAATATTTATACAGTATGAAAAATCAAAACTTAGTACGGATAACGATTGTGATAGTGGAAAAAGGTTTTTTAGGGTAGAAAATCTTTTCTTCCATAAATATTTCAAGGGTACTTTTCATTAAACTGTACAATCATTAAATCACGTACTTAAATAATAAAATATTTTTCACCCACAGCAGTGCAAATATGACATTCTGAACTATAAAGTTTGTATTTTTGATCCTGATTGATATTTTGTAGCATAGATTGTTTTACCTACCGACCGCCAGAACCATCCTGCATCTGGTGACACTGGTGGAAAGAGCAATAAATTTGTTGAACACGATCTACTTGGTGATCGATGTCTTTCTGATGTATGTTAAAAATATAATTTTGATATGATTTGATATATTATTGGCGGAATGAGGGATAAATAGGATTTATTCATAAGGTAATATACTGTAATATAATATGATATTCTGTAAGGTAAGGTACTGCACTATCATTTTTCAAACTTATATTAATTAAAACTGCACCAAGTCACTCTGCAAACCAACATCAATTAATTTTATTACTAACACTTCTCCAGTGCACTTATTTTTATATTTTGTATATAATATTTACCTCGTTAAAGTGAGTTACATGGTATGCGAATACGGAAGAAGTTTTAATTCAGTGTCGTTTGGTGTCATATTTTATGTTGCTGACACATAGCTTTATCATCAGGATTATAAGATCTTAATGCTAATCTTTATATTATAGATATTAAAGCTATTCAATGCGTAGGTTTTTTAATTGTGTTGAGTAGGAATATTCTTGAATAAAATAAATTTAAATATATTCATTCCGCATTATTTATTACTGTGGGTATTTTTTCTTGATACATTCACGTCAATAAAAGATCCACACATGATTAAAGATAATATTTCTATGAAACTTCCTTTGCGCACTATTCATTCCACAATAACGAATATTAACTTTGTATTATAGTTTATTAACTTAAACGCTAAAAAAAAGGTTCAGATTTTTTATAGTATTTTTCTAACAAATTTTACACGTTTCATGATTTTTTATGTAAAACTTTACATTTTTTTTATTAGTATTTAAAATAAAATAAATTAAAAACACTGCACTTTGTTTTTCACCACTAAGCGGTTATTTAATTGCCGACTAGTTTCACTTGTACCCAAGCTTCCTCAGGGTTTCGTTATAACATTTGTTATAACGAACCACTGAGGAAGCTTGGGTACAAGCGAAACTAGTCGGCAATTAAAATAACTCCATTGTGGTGAGTGTCCAAGTGCAGTGTTTTTATTTAATTTTATTTTAAATACAAATAATAATAAAAAATTTAAATGTCGTACCACAAAGTGAATGCTTCGTATATATAAAAATTTTAATATTTATACATTTTGGGCAATGTATAAGATTCTCCAAGATTTAGAACACAAAAATCTGGATGCCTTTGAAATGAGGAGATATCGTAGAATATTTTCAATATCATGGACAAAGAGAGTCACAAACGAGGAAGTATTGCAGCGATTGAAGAAAGAAAATAAATTGTCAAGACCATAAAGCGGAGGAAACTGGAATACTTCGGGTACATTTTGAGATACGATAATACTAAGTGCTGCAACTGATTGTCCAATGTGAAATTAGCGAAAAACGGAGTGTCGGGAGAAGAAGAAGATCCTGACTAGACAACATTCGATAATGGTTCAGTTGCAGCACAACATCCCAGCTTTGAGCTGGTGTATCAAAGGTAGAAATAGTCATGATGCTGTCAAACTTCCGATAGGAAAGGGATAACAAGAAGAAAAACACCTCTTATAAAAAGTATTTTTTCCTATGTCTTACTTACTTGTTACTTATCTACATATAAATAAAACACAATCTGGGTTGTGTGTGTCTCCTTCTTTCTCGGTGATTCCTCATCAGATCCTTCTGAATCTTGGGGAATGGACTAAGTGGAATTTAGCGGTCGTCATAGGCATATTTTCGTTATTAATCGAGCTCTAATTAACTTTATAAATTAATCAATTAATTGAAAATTTTCGTAGTGCAAACGAATATAGACCTTAATGTTCGTATCACCTGAGTATCAATCTTTTGAGTCTATATTCGTTTGACACGGTCTGGAGAGAATTCAGTCTCCATGTAATTTTGTGTAGTGGCAACAATGTGTTTTGCTTTCTGATAGTCCAATATATTGCGTTTTACTTTGGGATGTATAATACTTAATACGTTTTACTTATTACGTACTAAAATAATTGGTTGTTTAATTGGTACAGTCTATTTTATTGGCCATATTTTAATGTACATTAATGCAGACAGGTAATTATACTTCTTAATTTTGGCGAGTATAATTTTTACGCGTCATTTTGAGGTTATGAACGAAATTTTATTTTTTCGTGTGGCTGAAACTTATTCGTTTCTCTTACGTTCAACGGTGATTACTTAATGATATTCGTTTTCTAGAGTTCTAGCCGTTCGATTGGTCACGTGGTCTCTGAACTGTCAATCTCTTTGTACGTCGTAATATTTTGTAGGTATGAAGTTTCGGTACTTTTAGGTTATGAAGTTTCTGGGATTAAAAATATTCAATGATAATTAAATTGCTTTCAGGTTATTTCAAAGGATGATAGCGAAAATATAAAATATTGGACGTCGAAGCTCTACAAGAATATGAAGAAACTTGCTTCCGTAAGTATAATATAATATTTATATTTCTAATTCATAAATATATTTTCAGTTTATTCTATTTTGCTGTTTTCTTTATACGCATACTTTGGTCAGGGAAATTGTTACATTACCACAGCAACGGTAAGAAAGTTCTAATGATATACAATATGAATTACAATATGAATGAATGACACAATTCTTATGACTTTTTCCGTTTATTTCTAGGAAAATAAAGTAACGGATCAGAGATGGGACGAAAATTACCGATGCAGCGTGCAAAATAACTTCGTTAAAATGGAATTAGATCAATCAAACAACGGATGATCAGTGAATTAGATGTACCCTGGAGTGGCGAATGAGAACCGGCTCATTTTTACATTACACAATATCACATTTGCACAAAACATTCATATGTTTAGAGAAACAAAACTCTTGATTTTGTTGTCCATGAAATTCACATCAGAGCCAATAAAGTAAGTTTCTACGATCGTGATTTCGCTGTTGTCACATGCACCTTTCATGACTAAAAACATTGTCAAAGCGCCCTTGAGGTGAGCTATTCACGAAAACGGCGATTATACAAATTAAACAAACAAACAAACCATCACGCCGTTTCCCCACAGGGGTAGGCAGAGAGAATGGACCATAACACTACTCTATCCTGGCAAACCTCTCTAGCTTCCTCCACATTCATACGAGTCATACACGCATGTCGATTCCTCTGACTTCTAACATGACCAACCTTTAAAATCTGATTAATTTAATTAATTTGACAAATTAATCAAATTAATCAGATTAAAAGGTTTTATCAGTTTTATCGTTTTTATAAAGAATTTTGACAGGTGTACAAATAAATTTTTCATTTGTTCCAATGACAATTTGAATAATTTCTTCAACATTACACTACTCTATCCTGGCAAACCTGTCTAGCTTCCTCCACATTCATACGAGTCATACACGCATGTCGATTCCTCCGACTTCTAACATGACCAACCTTTAAAATCTGATTAATTTAATTAATTTGACAAATTAATCAGATTAAAAGGTTTTATTAGTTTTATCGTTTTTATAAAGAATTTTGACAGGTGTACAAATAATTTTTTCATTTGTTCCAATGACAATTTGAATAATTTCTTCAATATTATTTTTAAGTTCTTGCTGGTTAAGTGCCTTATTACAGATAATTTAAAAAATGGTGGATACGTGTAACATAAATTAAATAAACACAAAAGTCCGGATCGTCCATGTCAACATGTGCAACATTGAAAAAAACATTATGTGTTATTACATTATGTGCTAAATTAAAAAACAGTGGATACGTGGAACATATTATAAATTAAATAGACAATATGTGCACCGTCTAAAAAGAACATTTTGTGTTAAATTATTTTTATTTTGTTATTTTATTTTATATCATTGTATTTTATATTATTTGTATTAGATTTATTTTGTGGGTGTTGGACGATCGAAGTGTGCGCGGGAGATGCCTATTGGTGGCGATGAGGTTCGCAACCCATCACACCGCGCCTCCCGCGGGGCGAAAAGAGAAGGATGGAGTGCCGCATCAGTAAAAGTGTGACAGTCCATTCTCTCTGCTTACACTTTCGGGGAGACGGCGTGATGGTTAGTTAGTTAGTTAGTTAATTTGACAAATTAGCCTAATTATTATTATTATTATTATTATGCATATAGCATGAACTGCCTTTTATAGTGTCCAGGGCCCAGCATTGATGAATGAAAGATCGGACCAAAGTTGCCGATGCAGCGACTAATGTTTAAATGGAATGGGATCGGTCATAAAGCAAGGACAACGGGTTATAAGATCTTCTGGCCTGGAGTGGCGAAAGAGAAACAGCTACACAAATTCTGTCAGATCACAAGCAAGATGGTCTGATGACATTAAACGAGTGGCAGGAGGTCAATGGCGCAGAGCGGCGAGGGATACAGTTGTGGAAGTCGGGAAGGGAGGCTTATGTAGTATTATCATCTATATTACTATTCCACGCCAATGGACTCGCAGTGCCGAAATCACGATCGTAGAAACTTACTTTATTGGCTCTGATGTGAATTTCATGGACAACAAAATCAAGAGTTTTGTTTCTTTAATATAATGAATGTTTTCTGCAAATATGATATAATATTGTTTATTTGATCATTAAATTTCATATAAAATATTCAAAAAATTGTTTTTCTATTACATTAGTAATATGTATTCAAGTTTATAATTCATTGTATTTTTTGAATATATATTGGGTTTATTTATGTACTCGAATTTAGCAATAGCGAAGCGTTGCCGGGTCAGTTAGTTCAATATAAAAAGAAAAACTTACAATAAGATAACTGTCTTCTATGTTGAATTTTATGCATTTTGGGCAATGTATAAGTTTTTACAAGATGTAAAACTTCAATCAGGCGACAAAAAGGTGAATAATTGTCTTTAAACTGTAGATGGCAACGGAAAACTACTCCAGTTAAACTTCCTAGGAAATCGATTTTAGAAAATCATTAAAAAATATATTGTATAAAAATATCTCATTGTGACATAATCATATTAATTTGTTGAATACTTACGCGCAAAAATATTGTTTTCAACCATGATCATTCCATATCCTTTTTGTGAATGGTGGTGGTGGTATAGAACATACAAAGCATTGTATTGAGCTAATTAAAAAAGAAAATCTAAATATTGGTGGGAATTTCCAGCAACTACGTATTTTCGTGTAATAAAATCCTTGAACTGTGATTCCTGTTAATAACTAGCAAAAATAATTTATTCGCTCAGGTCAAAAATAAAATACATGAATGTATCCAAATGTTAAAGGATATGCATCCTATTTCATGAACATGTTTTTATTTTTTTGTAACAGAAGTGTTATTATTTTGATTGAAGTTCATGTCCGTGTCGCGTTTAATTTATTTTGACTGCATACATCGACATGCCTTGACCCCTAGAACTTTTATTTCAATTAAGCTTTCATACTTCCCTACATGCATTTATTTAGCATATATTAAATATATATGATAATAATTACTTTCGTATATATAATCGTAATAGATGAAACCTGCGTATGGTCTATACTGACATATAACATTGAGACCAGAGCGGATAACACAAAAACAAAGGCTAAAGAACGGGTGGCAGAGATGAGGACGCTGAGGATGATAGCAGGAAGGACTATTCGCGATAGGGTGAGGAACACGGCCATCCGCGAGATCTGCAAGGTGGAGGATATCGTGAGATAGGGCAGACAACGCAGAAAATACTGGAATGCGCACGTGCAGAGGATGGACCCCACTAGAATCCCACACGCTGTGACGCATCAGATTCCTGCCGGCTGCCGTCGCCCCGGAAGACCACCGAAGAGATGGAAAGATATCTGGGAGTCAACCTCCCAAGAGAGGCCAGCCTGATTTCAGGAACAGACCCAAGGTCTATAAGGAGAAGAAGAAGAAGAATTACTTTCGGAGAGAATCGAAGGATTTCTTTCTCGCTCCCTTATATTCAAAATGTTTTTGCGTATTTATACTACGATATTTTTTTTTGTCTATGTCTACATTTTTTTTAAAATTACGTTTATTTGTTATTTAATGCAGAAAACTTAAAGCTAGAATGGCAGTTCACAATGGTGTTCTTCTACCGACCCTTATGTATGGAAGTGAAGCATGGAACTGGCAAAAGAAGGATGAAAGTAGAATAAATGCAGTAGAAATGAGATATCTTAGATATCTCATTTTTACTGCATTTATTCTGTGTTTGATAGAGTGGATACTCTGTGTATGATAGAGTATCAAATAAAAATATAAGAAGTGAATGCGGTGCGAATGATGGTGTTTTGAACAAAATAATTAAACGATCATTAAGATGGTTTGGACATATGGAAAGAATAAATGAAGAAAGAATGGTAGTAAATGGATAGTTTAACGATGTAAATAGAACTAGAAAAAGAGAAAGACCGAGGAAAACGTGGCACGATCAAATAAATCAAATATTGAATGTCGGCCATGTGAGGAGTCAGAGAAATCGACGCGCGTGCACGACACGATGTATAAATGTTGAGGAAGCGAGAGAAATATGTCAGGAAGGAAAAGTGTGGCAGTCCATTCTTTCTGCCTACCCCTTTGGGGAAACGGCGTGATGGTTAGTTAGTTAGTTTTAGTTTTATTTGTTATTATCCACATTATGCGTTTTTATATCTATTAATTTTTATTTTCGAATTTGCGTTGAGTTTATTTGGCAACTTAAAAAAAAAATGTTGAGACACTTCCGTTTTCTTAATTAAGTATTCTATTGTTTCTCACTTAATTTCACATTATCTTTACGCACTGTACTCTAATACGTCAGGACAAAGTGTAGCAAGATTTAATAACGCATAGAAAACAAACAAGTCAAAATTATTTTAACGAGTGCGTAAATGAAATGTTGCTCACACCACGCACCTTACAAAATATATCATTGTTGTGTGCGCAGATACACTATTGGTCCGCTATATTTCTCGTGATACACTTCTAATGATCTTTGCAAAACCGGAAAACTGGAGAATTTAATCTTTGCAGCTTATGTGTCTTGTTTTTATAAGTATCTTGTTAACGGGGGAAAGGAAATGTCTAAAAGAAAGCTGTATGTTGAATAATAATACTCGCATTCTTCCGGTAGGTTACTGCTATCCTTCCTACATTAAATGATATTGATAATATAGAACCTAGAACGTACTTATAGAACCTACAACGTTACAGTACTGAATTGAAATGGGCGTATGTACTTATTTATTTAATGAATTAACATTAATGATCCAAAGTCGAAATTCCTAACGCAAAAGTTGGATTCAAATTCGATTCATTTGATAAGCATTAGTAACGCGTGACATGTCATTCCCATAAAATTATAATATAATATAAAAATAAAAATTCTAGAAAATATACATTTTGAATTATATTTAATTTGGAATTTCACATAATTGTTCGAGAAACTATAAACATGGAGGCAATAAATATAAAAATGTAATTAATTATTTAGAAATGAGATCTCCAAAAATAATGGATAGAAAGCAGATGTACATATCGTCGGTTCAAAGGTAAAACTCATTAAGTGACATTTTGGTAAAAAATTTGGTTTTTGCATTTTCTGAATCAGATTTGTGAATTCTAGGTCAGAAAATAATCACCAAGTGTTTTTATTAAAGAATAACT
Organism: Lepidostoma basale; assembly: GCA_022606425.2. Lineage (NCBI taxonomy): Eukaryota > Metazoa > Arthropoda > Insecta > Trichoptera > Lepidostomatidae > Lepidostoma > Lepidostoma basale. The sequence goes on from JAHDVF020001064.1 coordinate 1,269,645, forward strand.
GTTATTCTTTAATAAATACACTTGGTGATTATTTTCTGACGTAGAATTCACAAGTCTGATACAGAAAATGCAAAAAAAAAATTATTTACCAAAATGTCACTTAATGAGTTTTACCTTTGAACCGACGATATGATAGAAAGCCGACGGGTTGTAGAGCAAATAAATACGCCCTCATTGAAATTAAATCGAATCAAATCAATGTATTATCTCAACAGATATTACTTATTCTTCTTCTTAAAGTGCCCTGTTGGGTCCCCCCAAGGTTGGCGATCACCTCGGCGAACCTGTCTCTGTCCTGCGCCGCTCGGAACAGCTCCTCCACACTTCGGAAGCCGGTCCACTCCCTCGCGTTTCGCAGCCAGGATATTTGTCTCCTACCGGGCCCTCGGCGTCCCTCAATTTTCCCCTCCAATATCAGTTGGAGAATTGGGACTTCCCCACAACAGAAATTACAAAGAATTTTAAAGTTTAAGGCATCTATTTGCACGGCCGATATTCAATATTGTTTTATTTGATCATTCCACGTTTTCCTCGGTCTTTTTTATTTCTAGTTCCATTTACATCGTTAACGTTAATTCTTTCCATGTGTCCAAACCATCTAAATGATCCTTTCATTCTTTTGTTCCTAACACTATCTAAAATTCAACATAAAAAATGAAAATAAAAATACAAATAAATATGTCTCTATAATACATATACATAGTTTAATTTCACTCGTTTTTCTAGTGTTTATTAGTTTGATTTTCCTCAGGATAAAATTAACAATTCCTGTTTAATGTATTGTATTATAAGTATAAATGAAAATAGTTTTCGTGCTAAATAATGCAGTGTTGAAATATTGCATAATTCTTTTTAAGCACATGCGAACTTTTCACGAATTGCCTTAAATACCAAACCAACACAGAAGGTTCAAATTCAATGATTATTCAATATTCGAATCCAGTTAAGCAGGCTTTACACCTGTTCAGTCTTAATCACAAAACATATAGTATATTGGATGTGTTCATACGTAAGATTTTACGAAAGAAAAACTTAAACTATTCGTATTTAGTCAAAATTATCACCGTTATATAGAACATTAAATTTTCATGTCACTTATCTACTAATTTGTAAATGTATGATTCTTATTTTCTTCTTTTAACAATACATAATTTACTTAATTTTATTGATATCGAAATCAACGATGTATAGTAGCAAAAAGAGCTTCGAACACATAAAAAAATACTATTATGATTAAAAATATATATATTGCGAAAAGAAAAATCTAATGATTAAGTAATACAATAAATTATTTCTTTCATCTTCTTGATAAATAAACTTCTAAATAATAATTTTTTTTATTTGGTTTCAAGACCTACTTATCTTTCTCAATATAAGCTTATTTTATTTTAGGGAAACAAAAACTTAATCGATATATACGGGTACTTGAAAATAACTTCGTTATATCCACAAAAAAATAAAAAAACATCACATGTTTCGGAGAAATATATATATATATATTTTTACACCAGAAGATGGAGGTATCCTCCGACACATGTTGTGTTTTTTTTAATATTTTTTTAAATATATTATGGATTAAACAAAGTTATTTTCTTTAAATTACTATGGAATTCCACAGTGTTCATGCCTTAGCGTTCAATTAATCGATATAATAAATTTTTTTACATATATGCGTGAGAATTTCTTAGCTCCTAGAAGAAGTTGAATTTAATCACTGCTTTATCATTGGATAGAATTGTCTTATCGATATTTTAAGTTCAGATCTATTTGCCGTATCCCTTCTGTACAAGTTAATTCGTCTTCTACCTCTTGGTTAACGTCATATGAACTGTTTGTGACGGTGAATTGTCCTGGGATGATGACATCAAGCTATCCCTCCCGACAGCCTTCCTTGTAGTCTCTTGCTGCTTTTCATTTGTAAGTACGAGTACCTAAATATTCTTATAACATATTTTTAAGTTGACTTTAAAAAATCGAATTCTTCAAATTATTTTGTGATACATTCAGCTCGTTGTTGCTGTGTAAAGGTCGGATAAACATTGCTCAATGTGGGATTCGCACCTTTATGTATGCATCGTAATACATTGAAGTATTCATAATTACGGTATTTACCTTACATAGATCCAGCGTGCGTGAGGTTAGCGCGGGATGATGCACGCCGGCGGCAGAGGTCTCTTGTGTAATGGCTGAAAATTTTACTAATGTAACACGTAATTCGCAAAAATGTTACGTCATGGACATAAAATTAATTGAAATTCTGTAGGTTGACAACTTGAAATTGCACTTACAAAAAGAGTATCGATGATCCAGTTTCCTGAAGGTCTTGTTGAGCAATGGCATTCAACTAATTTATGGTTACTCGTTTAAATAAAACGAGAATTCGAAACCATATTAGAGGCGATTGATATAAGAAAAATACAATTGAATTCCAACTTATGTTTTGATTGTCGAAATTGACATTTAGACTTATGAATATGTTTGCTTATCTTTTTCTTTATAAATAAAATATGTTTTTAATTGTTTGTTAAAATCGCGTGTTCAAATAAATCAATTGTTTTGATTAGAACGTTGAATCATGTCATTCCTATAAAATATATTATAATAAAATTTATGTCATTTGCAAGAAAAACATGTTACTCTCATAAAATTTAATAGATAATCTAGAATAAAGGCGTTTAAACATATGTTAAATATATAATGGTTGTATTTAGTTAAGTAACGTTTTTTCTTATAAATTTGTGCGTATTATGTTAAAAATACACATATAAAGTAAAGTCACAATTTAAAAAAATGATTCATTTAAAACAATCAAACATAATAAATATTTCTTACAAGAATTTTGACTTTATGAATGTATTTATTATTTAATACGAATGAAAACGTCAGTTTTCTAGAAGTTTTATTTTATGGGAATGACACGTTTCGCCCTTCTAAGGCAATATCAAATATTTGATATAGACATTTGATAATGCTTTAGAAGGGCGAAACATGTCATACCCATAAAATATAATAAAACTTCTAGATGACTGACGTTTTCATTCGTATTAATTATTTAATATGGAATTTTACATCATTGTTCAAGAAACAATAAATAATATATTTATTGTCTATGAACCATGATGTACAACTTCAAATCAAATAATTAACAATGTTTAAAAGTTTTTTTATATTTTATAGAAGTGTTTCGAACTGTTTCGAATCGCTAAAGTCTAACGTTGATAATGCCTAAGTAAGCGAAACATATTATAAAAACAGTTGTTTTCATTAATATTCTATGTACACATTTAATTTGTGAATCTGCTCACAAGAACCAGTTATATTACATTTTAATACAGATCGATATAAAATTATATATAATCAATAATGCGATCATTTCATGCCTCAATATTACAGGCTATATAATTATTTCAGAAGCTCACTCTCGTGTGAACGACATTAAATGCCCTTGAAAACCGATAAGTGTTTTATTGGTAGTAAGAAATTAAAACCAGTTCGCGTTATTCAGTTGCCTTTTGTGCGGGGAAAAATTGACATTCAGGAACATCAAAAGAGCAAATAATATCTCCATGTTCACTCCAAGTTAATGTCAAGTAACTAGTTCTTACATATTAATAATTGTCATGTTTTGAAATAATTGTTGTATATTTTACGATAACTAGTTTCGATTGAAAAGTAAGATTTTAGTATTAAATCAAATGAAACAATAAGTGATATTGGTCAAAAACTTCTTTTTAAAAAACAACAAGAAAATAATTTATGACTTTTACTGCCGGTGTACAGTTTTAACTACAGTGATAGTCCAGACGAAAATACAGATTATGTATTTCTTCTTCTTGGAGTGCCATATCAGGTCTCCCCGACGTCGGCTATCCTGGCGTAGGCCTCTCTGTCCGGTGCCAGACGGTTCATAGTGATGTCCCGGGGAGTTTGCCCAGAGTGGTTTCCTATTGCCTTCTCTGGAGGATTTTCTGTCGGGGTTACCTTCGCTTAGCGTATCCAGTTTTATGGCGCTGGAAGCTCGCCATTCGCCCTCTCTCTCTATCTGCTATGACAGTGGTCCCATTTCCCGGGGTTCGCGGGGCCTGAGAATGTTGCTTGTGTTGTTGCAACATGGCGCCATATCTTTAGGGATATACTTTCCAGCATAGAATCAGCATATAATAAAATTGTAATGTACAAATTGTCTTAATATTTCATAAAATCCTACTTAGATGCAAGGGCAAAACATTATGCAATGGGTAGAAACTAAGACTGTTTTATTCATGCTCTTGAGATTTGCGTTTGGATTCAACAAAGGAATAAAATCACAGATAATTTATAATTCTTACGAAGTTAACATTTAAATTGCTAATAAATTACGAAAAAGGGCTCCATTAATTATATTATAATTGATCGTGCTCAACAAATTTAAAAAAACTTCGCTTTGTCAGAACAGTGTGAACATATACATAATATGAACAACGCAATATTTTTTATATCATTCACACAATGTAGGTTCTATCAGATTGTCTCGTGTGTACCTATCTTCATGTACATACACATAATTGATGTATAGCTGTGATATGTTGTATCTTGTCTATTCAAGGCTGATATTGCTTCTTCAACTTTATGGAGAGCTGAAGTCATTTAGATCAAGGTACTGGGTGCTCAAATGAAGATAGTATTTTATAAGTAAACGATCGACGTTATTGATAATATTACTAATTTAAAAATCGTTTGATTTGTATGATTCTTGACCATGTGATATAATTTATATTATTATCATATAAAGTAACTAACTAACTAACTAACCATCACGCCGTCTCCCCGAAGGGGTAGGCAGAAAGAATGGGCTGCAACACTTTTCTTTCCTGACATATTTCTCTCGCTTCCTCAACATTCATACATCGTGTCCTCACATGGCCGACATTCAATATTTGATTTATTTGATCGTGCCACGTTTTCCTCGGTCTTCCTCTATTTCTGGTTCCATTTACATCGTTAACATATAATTTTTTTACCATTCTTTCTTCATTCATTCTTTCCATATATCCAAACCATCTTAATGATCCTTTCATTATTTTGTTCATGACACCATCATTCGCACCGTATTCACTTCTTATATTTTCATTCGACACTCTATCATACACAGAGTATCCACACATTCGTCTAAGAGATCTCATTTTTACTGAATATTCTACTTTCACCCTTCTTTTGCCAGTTCCATGCTTCGCTTCCATACATAAGGGTTGGTAGAAGAACACCATTGTGCACTGCCATTCTAGCTTTTTTGGATAGGTTTTTGTTTATCATATAAAGTAACAAAGTTTAAAACACAATAATGTCAAAAGGTAATTACAATATATATTTAAGATTTTTTTAGGCTTATGGCATTGAAGCATTGAATATCATATAAAATGGGAGAGGGAGACAGAGGAAGATATAGGAGAAGGAGACAGAGGGAGAGAGGAAAAAAGAGAGAGAGAGAGAGAGAGAGAGAGAGAGAGAGAGAGAGAGAGAGAGAGAGAGAGAGAGAGCAGAGAGAGAGAGGGAGAGACACAGAGAGAGAGAGAGGAGAGAGAGAGAGAGAGAGAGAGAGAGAGAGAGAGAGAGAGAGAGAGAGAGAGATAGAAACCATATATCACCATAATTGTTGAAATTTGAATAAATATCTTGTGGCATTACAAGAATTTGCGACGTAAACACCATCAATCTTCTTTTTTGACAACTAAAATTTGTTTGTATTGGCATCAGTCGAGTTAAAGGAATGACCGGTGGAAGGCCAAAGTCTAAACATTATTCACACCGAGTCATTAAGAAGAACCAGTTTAAGTATGCTGATCTTTAGTCTGATGACGATTGATCTATTACAAACCAGAAAAATTGAATTAATTACCGATATGTGCTACGAAGTGAGGATTTTTTTATACGTGATTTATAAGATTCGGTAACGCCTCATATTTATGCAATTACAGTAGGCATCTTGGTTTTATGAATGTCCATTTATACGATCTGATTGTATAGAATAATATAGTTTGCAAATAACCCATATTAAAAAATAATCTGTTATATATAATACCACTAATTATGTAGCATTTTGTACATTCAAAATAAGCATATTATCTTTATTCGCCTTCCCTTTGGTTATGAAATCATATTTGAATGATATGTATTGACACAATTTATGTATTTTTATAACCAAACATGTACAACAAACATATCATATTGTCGACATCCTTCTTCTACGTGAAAATTATTAACCATAATTTATTTACACTTACGAAGGACGTCCACGATTCCAAACATTTTTATTTGAAAATAAATAAAGAATTGTGTTAACACAGCTATTTGTGTTTACTGAGGAGAGATAAATATCACCTCCAAGCTGATGATCAAGCTCAAGCAAGGAGGTAGGAGCCTGTTACCCTGGCAGAAAAATATAACTAATTGGACAATAAAAAAGATACGTGTAGTTGAGGACAAGTTCGGAGTAGTGCAGGACAGAGATGATTTGCTGCATTGATCACAAATTTGCGGGGAGGGGGCTGACACGGCTGTATTTATTGATGTAATTCAAAATACATGGAGAATTAATAACATAATTATCTAGAGGATTTTTTTTTTATCATTACGTATTTGTTATAACCTTTGTGGCAAAATAGAGGTGCGAGAAATTCAATACAAGGTAGAAAAAATCTGTGATTGAAAAAAAACACAAAATAAAGAGTTTCGGCGTTGGCGATCACTGTGGCGAATACTTTCTCGCAACATTGATTTCCGGGGAAGTGTTACTTAAGTGGGAGTATTTTCCCATTGCCTTCTCCAGAAAATCCATTCTATTGGAAAAATAACCGAGAGTTATATTTTGTTAACACCAATAAAATATACGACGTTCTACAATTCAGTACATAAGTTAATATTTTTTTTATATAGGAAATGCACACTTTTATATAAAACAAGTATTAAAGCACACTTTTGTAAATGATTGTAAACATAGATTAATAATATGAACTTTTTTGAGGTATCTTTCGTAAAAGATACTCCATTGTGGAAATATAAATTTTTAATGGCAAAGTTTTTTTTAACAATTAATAGTTTATGGTAGTATCTACAAAACATGCATTTGGCCCGCAATGACTAACATAATCGAAACAAGAGCAAACACTGCCTGAACGAAATATCTCCTAACAACAGCAGAAATGAAAACATTGCGAACTATGGTGGGTAGATAGGATACCTAACTTAATTAATTTTATAGTTAGATGGAGTAACAGAGAAGACGATACTGGAGGGAGCGAATCAAAAGGACGGACCGAACATGGATTCCCAAAATCGTGATGCACGAGTCTTTAGAGGGCTGGACTGGCTAGGCCACTAGGACGACCACCAAGGAGATGAAGAGAAAGCTGGACATCTTCATCACAGATCTACACAAAGAAAAAGAAGAGGAGAGAAAAATTAAAGTGTTTAAATTATATATCATACTAGCGGACCCAACAAACGTTGTCCTGTCCGAACGTTGGTTTGCCTGCTATTAGCTGGTTCAGAAAATTGGTTCAATTGTGAATCAAAATCACCCAATGACACACTTCAACACACACAAAAAATTTCATCAAAATCAGTCCACCCGTTCAGGAGGAGTTCAGCTACATACACCCGTACAGAAGGATAACATATATCTTTATTCTGTCTCATGTCATATTTTGCCTTAGAAGGGTCTAACAAGAAGAAACAAGTCACTTTCATAAAATGTAATCAAACATCTGGAAAACTAATGTTTTAATCAGTTTTTAATAAATATTTATGCTTATTTAGATACCAGTACACTTTTACTTTTATATACAGCAATTTAAAAATAGCTCATAATTTTTTTACTATAAACAATAACTAATTGATCAACATGCAATGTTACTAACGGGTGTATCTGATATAGAACCATTAATAAATAAAAATATTAAATGATAAATTTTATCTTTTTAAATTAACATTATTATAAGTTGTCACTAACATTAATTACAAATGTAACTGCGTGGGTTACTGCATAAATAATATAGCATGTTAAATGAGTTATGCTTATTAATGACGCATTAAATCATTAGGAAAACATGTATGATTTCACAATATTATTATAATCTTAATGCATTGACAGTGTGGAATGAAACCCTATGTATTGTCATATTAACGTATTTATCTCGACATGTAAAGAACGATGTAAACTTCAGATGAATATCGAACCCCTGAAAGGCTGAAGGTATACAACATTCGAAACATGTAGACTAAATAATCTCGTCAAAGAGGGAAATACAGTAATTTATAAAACATATACGTTGTTTGCAAAAATTATTAGTAATTTCAAATTTAAGAAATATTACATGGCAAAACAAGGATGAAAGTATAATATATATAATAAGTAAAAATGATAGAATGTGGAATGAAAATAAAAGAAGTGAATGTAGTATGAATGAAAGTGTTATGAAAAAAAAATAATCATTAAGATGGTTTGGACACCTGGAAATAATGAATAAAGAAAGAATGGTAAAAAAAGTACCGATGTATTATGGGATCTTGGGAATATCCGTGTTGCTAGGCTTTCTGGACCGACGTTTCGGAGATCGTTGCAATCTCCATTCTCAGGGTGTCATAACCACCCTGAAGATGAAGACTGGAACGATCTCCGAAATGTCAGTCCAAAAATACGAGCATCACGGATTTTCCCAAGATCTCATAATACATATTGCAACTAACCGTGAAAATCTATGCAATTATTTGATAACGATGTAAACGGAACTATAAATAGAGTATCGGAACTATAAATAGATCAAATAAATCAAATATTGAGTGTCGGCCACGTAAGGAGTCAGAGAAATCGACGTGTTGATGGCACGATGTATGGATGTTTAGGAAGCGAGAGTAGTATGTCAGTATGCAATCAATTAATACGAATGAAAACCTCTGTTTCCTAGAAGTTTTATTATATTTTATGTGAATGACATTATTCAAGAAACAATAATCAAATCTGCAATCCGTATTTTTGTTTTTTTTTATATACTTTGTATATACAACATTATTAAAATTACGAGTACATATCAGACATCTGTCAAAATTGATCATTTTTGTAAACATTTTTATAATATTTTAAATATGTATCTTTATAAAATGTATCACTGAAGAAGGACTGGTAGTCCGAAACATGTCTGATATGTAATTTTAATAGTGTATATACAATGTATGTAAAAAAGAAAAAGACAAATAAAACATCAACAACACAAAGTATGGCGAACATAGAAGAAAATCGGCAATCATTTGTATAGTATCTTATATTTACTCTACATGAGAGAGTACGGAGTATATCCTTGGCTCTATCCAACGGCATTTCTCTTAAGTATGCTGGGGTATAACTCCCTCGAACTGAGGATGGAAGGATTAATGGCAACGCATTTTTCGAGCTGATTCGGGGCTCTATTGAGAACCCCTATGTTCTGAAGCAAATAAGTATTTTTGTTCCTGATAATTACCTGCGACAGCGTCGACATCAATTGTTCTTTGCTCCGTCACGCAGAACCAACCTGCCTTTGGTGATTACAGTAGGAAGAGCAATTCGGACGTTGAATCTAATCGTCTCGGTTTTTGACATTTTCAGTGTCAGTTTGAGGCACCATAAAAAATATATTGCAAATTCTGGAAAGAGTACTGTCTCGCCGACGTCGACATATTTGGGTTCCTTCTGATATGATTGATTTTTTGGTTTCATGTCGTTGTTTTATCTTTGTTACACCGTTTTGTGTCCAAATGTTTGTTATGTTTCATTTGTGTATTATATAAATAAATAAATAAATATTTATTCAGTTTATTCTTATTCGATATTTAATTAAGATTTTGGCAACCCTGATTATTGATACCCATCAGCATATTACACATTGCCATACTAGGAATTCTACTGGTTATCTTAACAAAACGTGTTTTGATATTCCCTGCCTCTTCAGGACATCGTCTGACGCCGAGATCTAAAGGTGATCTAGTTTTTACCTGTGCATAATATTGGATTATATTAACACACACACAACCAAGATGAATACATATCAAGTTGTACATTATGTATTAAATCTCTATAGAATTCGACGTTAATAACTTAAAATTGTAATCACTTTGTTTTTATCATTTTCTTAATAACCTCTAATTAAATGCGTATAAAACCATGCATATCCTGTTAAATATGACATCCTAGTTTATAAATCATGCATTACTTCTAAAACCTGCAATGATAATTATAGGTATGAATATTTTTCCAACCAAATAAAAATAAAATACAAAGTACAAGCGTATTAAGATGGCATGAAAAAAACAAAGTATGCTGGCTTGTTTCAACATACTAAACAACAATTAGTACTAATTATATTTAATTTGATATGAAGTGGCTTATTAGACATTTTGCTAAATATTTTTATGTTAGTAATGTGAATTAGTTTAAAAAACCTGACAGACGGTAGAAATATTATGTATTTTACATTCCATTCTTAACTTGTAAACTTCTGTCATCAGATATTGTTTATGTCACCAGAAACACGAACAAAATACTTTACCAAGGCAATTTCATAATTAAATAATAAGGTAATACTGTAAATATTCCAACTTATGCAAACAATAATATTTAAAGAATTATTTTTGCTTTGGATGTCAAAAGTTAAAGATGTGATATCTTGCTCTCTCTCTATTTGGCAGGAATTTAATATAATTTATGAAATATTTTAATACTGTCGTAGGAAGCACTTAACTTGTGGTGTAGCATTATTTAAAATATGTTTCAAATACTTTATATTTTATTTTTACACCACTTAAATTGTTTTCATGAACCTTCCGGTTTCGCTCCCGCCAGAGCTTCGTCGGGGTTAGAGAAACATTATTATTGATCGTCAAAAAATGTGTTCAAGTGGAAATTCTGGCAGTTGTCAAAAATGACAACTGCCAAAATGTCCACTTGAATACATTTAAAAAATATATAATTTAGAAAATATCTATAACCCGAAGCTCCGGCGGGAGCGAAACCGGTTGGTTCGTTAAAACAAAATATTTAAGTGCTTTTTTTTATATAATACTAGCTGACCCGGCAACGCAATATATATTCAACAAATACAATTAAAGTTCAATAACAATTCGTTTATTTATTGGATTAAATGCCATGTGTATGGATGCAAAAATGTGTGTCTATATCTTTAAAACAAAGTTTCAATCCAAGCAAACTCGCTGTGAATTATAAACTTGAATACATATTACTAATGTAATTGAAAAACTAAGTTTTGAATATTTTATATGAAATTTAATAATCAAATAAACAATATTATATCACATTTGCAGAAAACATTCATTATATTAAAGAAACAAAACTCTTGATTTTGTTGTCCATGAAATTCACATCAGAGCCAATAAAGTAAGTTTCTACGATCGTGATTTCGGCACTGCGAGTCCGCTGGCGTGGAATAGTAATATAGAGGATAATACTACAAAAGCCTCCCTTCCCGACTTCCACAACTGTATCCCTCGCCGCTCTGCGCCATTGACCTCCTGCCACTCGTTTAATGTCATCAGACCATCTTGCTTGTGATCTGCCAGAATTTGTGTAGCTGTTTCTCTTTCGCCACTCCAGGCCAGAAGATCTTATCACCCGTTGTCCTTGCTTTATGACCGATCCCATTCCATTTAAACATTAGTTATTTTACACGCTGCATCGGCAACTTTGGTCCGATCTTTGATTCATCAATTTTGGGCCCTGGAATTAAAAAAAATATTGTCTATTTAATTTATAATATGTTCCACGTATCCACTGTTTTTTAATTTAGCACATAATGTTTTTTTCTATGTTGCACATGTTGACTTGGACGATCCGGACTTTTGTGTTTATTTAATTTATGTTACACGTATCCACCATTTTTTTAATTATCTGTAGTAAGGCACTTAACCAGCAAGAACTTAAAAATAATATTGAAGAAATTATTCAAATTGTCATTGGAACAAATGAAAAATTTATTTCTACACCTGTCAAAATTCTTTACAAAAACGATAAAACTAATAAAACCTTTTAATCTGATTAATTTGTCAAATTAATTAAACTAATCAGATTTTAAAGGTTGGTCATGTTAGAAGTCGGAGGAATCGACATGCGTGTATGACTCGTTGTATGAATGTGGAGGAAGCTAGAGAGGTTTGCCAGGATAGAGTAGTGTTATGGTCCATTCTCTCTGCCTACCCCTGTGGGGAAACGGCGTGATGGTTTGTTTGTTTGTTTAATTTGTATAATCGCCGTTTTCGTGAATAGCTCACCTCAAGGGCGCTTTGACATGTTTTTTAGTCATGAAAGGTGCATGTGACAACAGCGAAATCACGATCGTAGAAACTTACTTTATTGGCTCTGATGTGAATTTCATGGACAACAAAATCAAGAATTTTGTTTCTCTAAACATATGAATGTTTTGTGCAAATGTGATATAATATTGTTTATTGATATACAGACAACCGTTGTTAACATTTTATGCGATAATTTGAAAAGGTGGGTTTTTAGGTGAGATTTAAAGTCTGTCGGATTGTCAATGCATCTGAGGCGTGCAGGAAGCATATTTCAGGCGGACGAACCTACTACTGTGAAAGCCCGAGCAACACAAAATTCAGATATATAGGTGGCACGTTTGGGAATGTGCTTAATTATTGTCTATAAACTGTAAATTTAAAAACCTTACCTGAAATTAATAATGGAATTTTCATATATGAATGAAAACTACTAAAAGTAGCTTATGTGTAATGTAAAAATGTAAAAATGTAAAAATGTAATGTAAAAATTACTTTTAAGTTGATCAGATTGAAGTTTTTGGTTCGACATCATTATTAAATCATTAGGGAGTTTATTAAATTCTGTAGAGGCTATAAATTGTAAGGATTTTACACCGAATCTAGTTGAACGCAATGCTTCTTATTCTGTGAGCGCGTATCATGTTGGTGTACGTCCGTATTGAATATTGGTCGAGTATTAGAGTGCGTTGATGACTTTATTATTTGTAGTATAGTTTTAGTGATCTCTAATTTCGGATGGATTTGAAATGGAATTATTTTCGTCTGAGAATATAGGGCCCTTACATGAGTGTACCACGGTAGACGGAAAATATTTCTAACAGCCCGATTTTGGATCACCTGAATCTCAGTAGCTTTCTTATTTGTAATAAAGCCCCAAATACAGGAAAGGTAAGACAGATGAGAATGTATCATGGAGTAGTAAACATAAATTGTCTATATTCTTATGTAACGAATTAAACCAATTAATCCAATTTAAACCTGTACATACCATTCCAAATTAGTTCATAAAGATAACAACATTATCTTGTGATACGCATATATCGAAGTGTGGGATCCATCCTCTGGACATGCGAATTCCAGTATCTTCTGCGTTGTTTTCCCCATCCTCTGCACATGCGCAATCCATTATCTTCTGCGTTGTCTTCCCCATCCTCAAGCAAATGAAATAACCTGAAAGCAATTTAATTATCTTTGAATATTTTAAATCTCAGCATAATGTAGAATTTAATGGCCAAAAATGGAATATTACTGGACTCTTCCAACTGAAGCAGCTAATGCTGCATATAAGGGTATGTTTACCTATCACAGCATTTGTTTTCTGAGAAAAACTAAAAAAGCTGAAGTAACTCATAGTGTATTTGGGTATGTGTGCTGCTGGAATTACTCAGTGGAATGGAAAATAAAGAAGAATTGCAACATGCATATGCACCAATATGGCTCATTAACAAAATAATTTCAATCCCAATACAAAAATATCCCCATTAGACCAGTGGTCTCTCACAACCAGGCAATTATTTTATCAAAACTTAATATCTAATCCCAAAGATATAGATTTTCGCCCTGCCAGAACAATTTTACATTAAAATAACATTATGAAAATAGATTATACCAATTAACTAATTATTACACAACGAAACGTCATAACCTAAAATGACACGTAAGTAAAACGAATAAATCGATATTGTATATCATTAGAACTTTCTTATCGTTGCTGTGGTAATTTTAATATTTCCCTGACCAAAGTACGCGTATAAAGAACACCTTTATGTTTGAATTCATCAAATGTCATATTAATTGTATTTTAAATAACTAATTGTCGCTATCATCCTTTGAAATAACCTGAAAGCAATTTAATTATCATTGAATATTTTTAATCCCAGAAACTTCATAACCTAAAAGTACATGTAAAACTATGTATAATTTCTTCTCTCAATTACTAATTATTACACAACGAAACGTCATAACCTAAAATGACACGTAAGTAAAACGAATAAATTGATATTGTATATCATTAGAACTTTCTTATCGTTGCTGTGGTAATTTTAATATTTCCCTGACCAAAGTACGCGTATAAGTTTCTTCTCTATTCGATATTATTTAGAACTAAAACTTTGAAATATGTAATGCGGAAATATAATCTGTATTCAATTAAACCAATTAATCCAACCTGTACATACCATTTCAAAATTAGTTCATAAATATAACAATCTGTCTTGCACATATCGAGGTGTGGGATCCATACATGCCAGTATCTTGCGTTGCGTGCCCCATCTCACGACATCTTCCACCTTGGAGATATCGTGGATAGCCGTGTTCCTCACCCTATCTCAAAGAGTCTTTCCTGGTATCATCCTTAGCGTCGGCATCTCTGCAAAAATCAAATAATTATATTAAAATGAGCAGTATATTAAAAAAAAAAGGCTTTCAGAGAAAAACTAAAACAGCTGAAGTAAATCGTCTAATCCAAAAGATATAGGTTATCGCCCGTCTAATCCAAAAGATTTAGGTTATCGCCCGTCTAATCCAAAAGATATAGGTTATCGCCCTGCCAGAACAATTTTACATTAAAATAACATTATTAAAATAGATTATACCAATTCATAGAATTGTTACTTAGAATTTAACGTTTTTCCATGTAGTCATAACATAAGCTAAAATAATACGTAAGTAAAACGATACATCATTTCATTTCTATTCGATATAATTTGAAACTACAACTTTGAAATATGTAATGCGGAAATATAATCTGTATTCATTTCAACGGCAAAATAGAATAAACTGAAGATATATATGAATTAGAAATATAAATATTTTACTTACAAAACACTGCACTGCGACGCAAATGTCGCAGATCTGACAGTTACAATAGGGATGTGCGATCCGCTCACGAGTCGACTCAAAGATTCGAATCTTTTTGGTGAGCGGGTGAGCGATGATCCATAAAAAAAGAGCGGCAGCTCAATGATCCGCTAGGTCAGGGGGGTCGGCAAACTTATTAGCCAAAGAGCCAAATGCGTACTTTACAACGATTTAAAAAAAAATTGAAAACCAAATATGTTTATTGATTTAGATAACCTTTACTATAATTTTTGCACTTCATTCAATTACGGGTACACTGAATAAAACATTATTTCATACTTCTTCCTGTGATGAAGGCGACCAGCCTTCTCTCCATCTCTTTGGTGGTCATCCTGGTGGTCGATTGCCCTCTGGAGTCTCTTGCATCACGATATTAGGAATTCTTGCTGGATCCATTCTCTCGATGTCTCTGCCTACTCCATCTCACTATGTCTTCAATGTTGCAGGATTTGCGAATTTATTCGTTGGGTATCCTATCTCTAACGGTTCTCCCCACAATAGGTCGCAGTCTGGTTCTGACAGTGTCTGCTCTTGCTTTGATTCCGTATGTTATTATGGGCCTGATGCATGTTTGTTTGTTGTTATTCTTAATTTTAGCCACAATTCCAGGTTCTCATCAATAAGACGACGTCGTAGTTTACTCTTGTTAAAATTCCGGTGAATCGTATATTATTTCAAAAGAGTCGACTATTTTTAAGGGATCTGAGCAATATGTTTATTGATTTAGATAACCTTTATTATAATTTTTGCACTTCATTCAATTACGGGTACACTGAATAAAACATTATTTCATACTTCTTCCTGTGATGAAGGCGACCAGCCTTCTCTCCATCTCTTTGGTGGTCATCCTGGTGGTCGACGGCCCTCTGGAGTCTCTTGCATCACGATATTAGGAATTCTTGCTGGATCCATTCTCTCGATGTCTCTGCCTACTCCATCTCACTATGTCTTCAATGTTGCAGGATTTGCGAATTTATTCGTTGGGTATCCTATCTCTAACGATTCTCTCCACAATAGGTCGCAGTCTGGTTCTGACAGTGTCTGCTCTTGCTTTGATTCCGTATGTTATTATGGGCCTGATGCATGTTTGTTTGTTGTTATTCTTAATTTTAGCCACAATTGCAGGTTCTCATCAATAAGACGACTTCGTAGTTTACGATTGCAAAAGAGTCGACTATTTTTAAGGGATCTGAGCTGAATGGTTCCGCTCAGTAAAGTGAGCCGATTCTTCTTGATAATTATCGAGTCGTTTGTCAAAAAAGTTGTTTGTCGTTGTGAATTTTTTTTTTAGCTCATCGACAAAAAATTTATCCTGGTGAATTTTTTTTTTTTACCGGAATCAACTTTTTTGGTCGAGGAGCAAAAAAAAAAAGGTCACTAAAATAATTTCAAACTTTGAACGACTCAAAATGGTGAACCGTGGATCGTTAAAAAGAGTCCGCTCACTTTGCTGAGCGGAACCGTTCAGATCAGATCCCTGAGATGAGTCGTTTTGCCCATCCCTATTCGTGCGTATATTTTTCAGTTCAAAAGAGCGACTAATTTCATATCTGACCACGCAAAGAGTCAAAAAAGCCACTAATTTGCATCTTATCACGCCAAGCGAATATAGACTCTAAAGATCGATACTCAGGTGATACGAACATGAAGGTCTATACTCGCTCGCACTACGAAAATTTATAAATTTACAAAGTTAATTAGAGCTCGATTAATAACAAAAATATGCCTATGCCCACCTATGTCTATCTATTAAGGAAGTGTATCAATTTGAAAACGATCTGCGCAGGAATAACCCCGGAATCAGTCCACACACACCCGGAAGATTGCCTTTTATTTATATAGATTATGTAAATAAATCTTATATTACCCAATGGTATTTGATAATTTTCCCATTATATTTTTTTACTGATTGGATCCTTTCGAGTTATTATAAAAAAATATTTATTTGTTTATAGAAAAAATTTGGGAATAAAATATATTTTATAATTTATCACATTTAAATTTTTCATAAAACTGCTTTCAGAGGCTTTAATTTAAAAAAAAATGGAATCCTTTTTCATTTTTAGTAGGATGATTACGAGTATGACAAAATATACCACAACGCGGATAATTCGTAAGTAATATGGTAGGTACTACAATTTGATCTTAGCCAACAGACCGAGAAGCGATAATTCGTAAGTAATATAAAAAAGTTTTAAGTGTTTTTTTTAAATCGAATATTCCATATACAATATAAATTAATGATCTAATTTTTTTAGATTTTTAAGGTGACATATATCGCCATGCTAGGGATTATCAAATAGCCATACTAGGGAGACACGTCACTCCAAAAAAATGTAACTTCTAGAAAACTGGCGTTTTCAATGATAAAAAATATTTCATACGGAATTATACAACATGGTTAAAGAAAAAAATAATGCAGTAAATTTTTATTACAAACATGCTTATAGTAATTTCTATATATTATTAAGATATTTTATGAACAAAAAAATTTAACGAGTTTCCATTCCATATCCATTGTTGATGAAGTGAATTAAAAACTGTTCAAATGTTTTGTCAGTTTCTAAAAATAAGACAACCTTTCATGTTTAAAACATTAAAATAAACTATCATATTTATGGGTGACTTGTCTACCAGATTTCTGTAAAATCAAACACGCATCACAGGATAACATCAAATATTATCCTGCGTAGCTTTAGTGTTTATATTTAGATACACGGAAAATAATCAAGCACAAACATTAAATAATTATTACAGCTAACCCCAAAGCAAAGGTTAAAGATGTAAAATTTAAGTATTGTTTTATAGGCCATAATAGTTTTTGTTTATTGGAAGAAAACAAAGGATTACAATATGTTACTTAAGTTTAATATTTTCCATAACAATATAACTAAAATGTCTTAATTATGTCAAGTTGTATACGACAATGTATTATAATACTTTGAAGGTATACCATTGTAACATATATAATAGTGTACAATTACTAATTATTCAAGGTAATTGTTTATTTTATTGTACTTATATACCATACATAATTTTTGAAATTCAATATCGTTTATGCTTTATAAGCACCTTGTCAATTTAATTATAAAGAATGGTAGTTAACCCGAGATGATACAGATACCTGAATCTAAAGCCGTTCTCAATTCTTAGAAAAAGGTGAATCGTTTTTTATACGTACGAGGTCTGTTCAAAAAGTATCGCGAATTTTATATTTTTTCAAAAAGTATTTATTTATTCATGAATATCTATTTTGTCCCCTTCAAAGTAATTCCCCTCGGATATAATACATTTATGCCAACGTTTTTTCCAATCCTCGAAGCACTTAAAAAAATCATTTTTTGTGATCTTGTTCAGCTCCTCCTTCGATGCCGTCTTTATCTCCTCAATCGTGGCGTAGCGTCGTCCTTTCATGGGCCTCTTCAGTTTTGGAAACAGGAAAAAGTCACAGGGGGCCAGGTCTGGGGAATACGGTGGCTGCGGCACCATTACTGTGTTGTTTTTGGCCAAATATTCGCGCACAAGCAACGATGTGTGAGCAGGGGCGTTATCATGGTGCAAAAGCCAGTTTTTGTTCTTCCACAAATCCGGGCGTTTCTGGCGGATTGCTTCGCGCAAATTGCGCATAACTTGCAGGTAATATTCCTTATTGACCGTACTACCCTGTGGCAAGAACTCATGATGCACCACGCCCCTGCAATCGAAGAAAACTGTGAGCAAAACCTTCACGTTTGACCGAACTTGGCGCGCTTTTTTTGGTCTTGGCTCATGCGGCAGCTTCCATTGGGATGATTGAGCTTTGGTTTCCACGTCATAACCATAAACCCATGATTCGTCACCAGTTATGACCCTCTGGAGCACATTTGGGTCGTCACGGACCGAGTCCAACATCTCCTGAGCAATGTTAACGCGATGCTGTTTTGGTCGAAATTGAGCAATTTTGGCACGAATTTCGCGGCGACCCGACTCATGCCCAAATCATTGGTTAAAATCGAATGGCACGAGCCAATCGATATGTTTAGGTCCTCAGCAACTTCTCTAACGGTGATTCGACGATTGGCTAATACTATTTTCTTCACTTTATCAATGTTTTCGTCTGTTGTTGACGTGCTCGGGCGTCCGGCACGCTCTTCGTCGTTCATATCTTCTCGGCCCTCTGAGAACATTTTGTACCACCGATAAACGTTGCTTTGGTCCAAGGTAGCTTCACCATATGCCACAGTCAACATTCGAAATGCGTCCGCGCACTTTATTTTGTTTTTCACACAAAATTTGATACAGATTCTTTGATCCATTTTTTGGAATAGGCAAAAATCGAAGACGAGCCAAAACACATCCAAGCAAAACAGCTGTCAAAAATTAACTAAACATTCAAAATGGCCGACCTTGTCAGCATAAGTAAGGGACATGAGTACCAACATAACGCTACAAAAAAATCAAAAATCAAATATACGTAGCCAGCGGAAATTCAAAATTCGCGATACTTTTTGAACAGACCTCGTATGTTTTTCAAAAAAATCGATGTATCGCTCAAATGAAGAAAAAAAAACTAATGTTGTATAATACACGGTACAAACATGTACAACGAGATTTAAACATGCATTATTGCATTACCTAGCAACATATATTTTATCAGTTAGCAATATAGTTGTGCTACAAATAGCAAGTACCTATAGATAGACAATTGCTGACTGATATCAACGTCTGGAAGGTGTCATATCTGGGTCATGTGAAAAGTACGAGCTGCTGCACTTGATCATTAAGGGCAAAATAGAGGGTCGTTGGGAGTGTGAGGAGAAGACGGATCTCTTGGCTCCGGAACATTCGTGACTGGACTGGAGTTGGAATAGTCGAGGTACTATTTAGAACTGCGTAAGAAAAGAACATGCACTCTCAAATGATAGTCGACGTCGGGGGGACACACGAAGAAGAAATGGCGCAATATGTAGTAATATTTTACAACGCACACCGTTATTGGACTATGTAGCTATTTTTGCGTCTTTGTTCACTCAAAGTCTAAATTATTTGTATTACATATCTGGGATGTCTAATTAATATCATATTTTTTTAAATATATATGAGGGTATTAGTTGCAAACCTGGCAAACTCCATCATTAGATGTTTTGAGTAAATCGTAAAAAAACTGATATGCATTAGCATATCAGTTTTTTTACGATTTACTCAAAATGCAATTTTTTACGATATTTATTTTTTTCATCTCAACCAGTTAGTATTTTAAAAGTAATCAGGCATGAAATAATCATCATTATGTTGATAATTAAAGTAAAATAATGAATTTCATTTTGGAGTTTGCCAGCTTTGCCACACTCAAGTGGAGGTTGCCATGTTTGCAACAAACCCTATATTTTAATAGCAAATTCTTTAGAATGAAGCCGAATTTGAAACTGAAACTAAATAAAAATTGTGTGCAAATGTATTATGAATAAGACCCAATTCATATCTCACTTTTGATTGTTGGTGGAGTTTGCCGGGTTTGCAAATAATACCCTCATATCCCTTTCTAACATTCCAATTTTAATTTTTGCTAATTGGATCCTTTCGAGTTGTTGTGGTGCTACCGTAAATTTGGAGATATTTCGTGCGTAAGTGAATTGTTTTGGTGAATCTGATTATTGATGCACTTTATACAATAATCGTTATTTTTGACACGTAATAAGTTTTCACTGTTTTGATGTTAAAATTATACAATTTTTTTCGTTTATACAAAGAATTTTGACAGGTGTAAAAACAATTTTTTCATTTGTTCCAAAGACAATTTGAATAATTTCTTCAATCATATTTTAAAATTCTTGCCGGTGTTGGATTGTTTTAAGTGTCTATATACAGTTAATTTAAAAAACAGTCCGGATCGTCCAGCTGACAACATGTGCATCATCTAAAAGAACGTTATTTTTATTTTTATATCATTGAATTTTATATTATTTCGTGCGAAATATGCGCGGGAGATACCTATTGGTGGCGATGAGGTTCGCAACCACTCACACCGCGTTTCGAATTGTTATTAAAAGATTTTATTTTATAAGAAGTTAAATTTTTAGAAACAATATTTAAATTTAAAAAATAAACAAATTCTATAATCAGAAAGTAAACGTTTTATGTAATATATAAAATACATATCGAAAGAGCAATTGTTTTATCGGTTTTAAAGTGTTTTTTTATATATAAAACACATAAAGACTAGTTAGAAATTTGTATCGCCTTGCGAGGGCATTCTCAAACCCGCCTTAGACTCTCAAACGCTTTAGTTTGAGAATGCTCTCGCAAGGCAAAACAAATTTGTGACTAATGTTTATATTTTTTTTTATTTGTTACATAAATAAAAAAAAGAGTAATTTCATTATATTTTTTAAAATGGATTTTTACAAAATAAAAACCACAACCATCATTTATGCTTTATGTGTTCAAATTATAAATATAACGCATTGTGGTTACATTAGTAGAACAGTGACAGGTAATGATTTTATTTGAAAAAACGTTTAAACTGCGAAATATGATTAAACTGTATGTTTTAGATGCTAACATAATTAATGTCAACGCTACATTTTATAGAAAATAAAAATAAAAACATTTGTTGCAAAAATGGCTCTAAAAATTCTACTCCTGTGATGGTCGTGAATAATTTATATTTTTGTTTCAATATGAAAACAATTATGAATCTGGAACAAGTGGATGAATTTGTTTATTTAGGAAGTATGTTTACAAAGGATGGAAAATGGAGAAGGATATTGAAAGAAGGGTTGGGGCAGGCAACAGAGAAAATGGTGCACTTAAAGCTGGCATCGCAAACAAAAGCCTATCCAAAAAAAACTAAGATGGCAGTGCGTAATAGTGTTCTTGTGCCGACCCTTGTGTATGGAAGTGAAGCATGGAACTGGCAAAAGAAGGATGAAAGTAGAATAAATGCAGTAGAAATGAGATCTCTAAGACGAATGTGTGGAAAATCTGTGTATGATAGAGTGTCAAATGCAAGTATAAGAAGTGAATGTGGTGCGAAAGAAAGTATTATGAACAAAATATTGAAAGGGTCATTAAGATGGTTGGGACACATGGAAAGAATGAGTGAAGACAAAATGATAAAGAAGGTAATTTTTTATCAGTTAACTTATATTTTTTTCTTGAAGATTCGCCTTATTGAACAAAGAACAAATGATCTACAACAGCTCACTTATTTTTTTAAAGAATAAAGTAAAGATAAGGAAAGTTTATGTAAACGGTAAATAAAGTAAAGAAGGTATATGTAAACAGTAAATAAAGTAAAGAAGGTATATGTAAACGGTAAATAAAGTAAAGAAGGTATATGTAAACGGTAAATAAAGTAAAGAAGGTTTATGTAAACGGTAAATAAAGTAAAGAAGGTATATGTAAACGGTAAATAAAGTAAATAAGGTATATGTAAACGGCGTAAACGGAGCTAGAAATAGAGGAAGGCCGAGGAAAACGTGGCACGATCAAATCAATCAAATATTGAATGTCGGAGTCGTGAGGAGTCGGAGAAATCGACGTGCGTGCATGCTAAGATGTATGAATTTAGAGGAAGCGAGAGAAGTATGTCAGGATAGAACAGTGTGGCGTTCCATTATTTCTGTCTACTCCTCCGGCGAGACGGCGTTATGGTTAGTTAGTTAGTTTTAGTTTATGAATACAATTATGAGTTGAGTATAATCAAACACACATGAAATTGAAAGCAAACAAAATACGTGTTATGAAACTCCTAATTGTTAACAGTTAAAAAATAATTGTTATCTTCGGTCTTTAAAAAACAATCACATCACCACTGGTTCTCAGGTAGGCACCTTCCTGTGATTAAAAAACATGATATAAGGCTTGCGGCTCGCGGCCTTTGGTAATGACCGCCTATAGAGGCCATAGCCGCCCCCGGGTCCAGCAGAATGTACAGAGAGCACGACATCTTGGGATAAAATTCCAAATGGATATAATATCTTCAACATATTTTTTGTTTAAAGACAGGTCTGTAACTACCAATCACATTACGTGTTTCTGGTACATTAAATAATTTGCGCATCTCAGACTAGCGCGTAATTACAGGTACCATAATTATATTAAAGAATTAGGTGGCATAAACGCTGGTGCGAAAATGAACGACATGTCCATCAACTGTTTGCAATATACAGAAGACGCTGTTTTAATCGCTGACAGCATGGATGATCTTCAAGTCCTAGTGTCAAGAATGTACGAAGTATGTAATAAGTATGACCTTGTGATGAACGTGTCAAAGTCTAAAGTTATGGTATTTGAAAAGGGTGAATGTATGACGGATTTTGACATAACTGCGAACAATGAAAAATTAGAGCAAGTCTCCGATTTTTTTAAATCTGGGTAGCATGTTTACAAGAGATGGAAGAATGGAGAACGATAACAGAAGCAGGGTTGGAGCTGGAAACAAAGTAAATGGTGCACTCAAAGCCATTACCGCAAATAGAAATATATCGACTGAAGCAAAGATTTGAAAGAGTTCTAGTGCCGACCCTTATGTATGGAAAATAAGCTTGGAGTTGGCAGAAGACGGATGAAAGGAGGATAAATGCCGTAGAAATGAGGGCACTTAGAAGAATGTGCGAAAAACAATGTTTGATAGAAAATCTAATGATGAAGTAAGAAAGGAATGTAAAGCGGATGAATGTGTGATAAACAAAATTAAGAGAGGGTCATTAAGATGGTTTAGACATATGAAACAAATGGATGAGGAAAGAATGGTTAAGAATACAGCTAG